>JBAIAA010000630.1:0-2400000 GCA_037893245.1 Crossaster papposus
ATGGTTCCCAGGACCTTACACATCCCGCCAAACACCGCCGACTTAAAGTTTGTCTCCTGATCGGAATGCAATTCCAAGGGAATGCCAAACCGACAGACAAACTCACTGACAAACTTGTTCGCTACCGTCTCTGCATTAGCATCAGGCAGAGCGTATGCCTCCATCCATTTGGAGCAGTAGTAACCCAACTACCATGATCCAGACGTTGCCACTGTCACTCCGGTGGCCGGGGAGTGGCCCCAGCAAGTCCACAGCCACTCTCTCATAGGCTCGCCCACCAAATACTGTTGGATCGGGGAAACTCTCTTCGCAGGAGATATCCTCTTCTCACACAGCTCGCAACATCTGATGAATTTTTGATTTGATTCCGTCGGTCAGCAGTAGTTCATGAGCCTTTAGTTTATTCATGATCAACCTATTCAGCAATTGTCTGAGTACAAGTATTTATATCAGCCGTGCGAAGCAGGCTGATATATTGTATTCGTCGCCTTTCTTTCTTTCTTTCTTTCTTTCTTTCTTTCTTCTTTCTTTTCTTTCTTTCTTTCTTTCTTTCTTTCTTTCTTTCTTTCTTTCTTTCTTTCTTTCTTTCTTTCTTTCTTTCTTTCTTTCTTTCTTCTTTCTTTCTTTCTTTCTTTCTTTCTTTCTTTCTTTCTTTCTTTCTTTCTTTCTTTCTTTCTTTCTTTCTTTCTTCTTTCTTTCTTTCTTTCTTTCTTCTTTCTTTCTTTCTTTCTTTCTTTCTTTCTTTCTTTCTTTCTTTCTTTCTTTCTTTCTTTCTTTCTTTCTTTCTTTTTTCTTTCTTTCTTTCTTTCTTTCTTTCTTTCTTTCTTTCTTTCTTTCTTTCTTTCTTTCTTTCTTTCTTTCTTTCTTTCTTTCTTTCTTTCTTTCTTTCTTTCTTTCTTTCTTTCTTTCTTTCTTTCTTTCTTTCTTTCTTTCTTTCTTCTCTTTCTTTCTTTCTTTCTTTCTTTCTTTCTTTCTTTCTTTCTTTCTTCTTTCTTCTTTCTTTCTTTCTTTCTTTTCTTTCTTTCTTTCTTTCTTTCTTTCTTCTTTCTTTCTTTCTTTCTTTCTTTCTTTCTTTCTTTCTTTCTTTCTTTCTTTCTTTCTTTCTTTCTTTCTTTCTTCTTCTTTCTTTCTTTCTTTCTTTCTTTCTTTCTTTCTTTCTTTCTTTCTTTCTTTCTTTCTTTCTTTCTTTCTTTCTTTCTTTCTTTTCTTTCTTTCTTTCTTTCTTCTTTCTTTCTTTCTTTCTTTCTTTCTTCTTTCTTTCTTTCTTTCTTTCTTCTTTCTTTCTTTCTTTCTTTCTTTCTTTCTTTCTTTCTTTCTTTCTCTTCTTTCTTTTCTTTCTTTCTTTCTTTCTTTCTTTCTTTCTTTCTTTCTTCTCTTTCTTTCCTTTCTTTCTTTCTTCTTTCTTTCTTTCTTTCTTTCTTTCTTTCTTTCTTTCTTTCACTTTCTTTCTTTCTTTCTTTCTTTTCTTTCTTTCTTTCTTTCTTTCTTTCTTTTCTTTCTTTCTTTCTTTCTTTCTTTCTTTCCTTTCTTTCTTTCTCTTTCTTTCTTTCTTTCTTCTTTCTTCTTTCTTTCTTTCTTTCTTTCTTTCTTTCTTTCTTTCTTTCTTCTTTTCTTTCTTTCTCTCGGGCAAACGCTCACCAAAAATCTGCCAAATTCAATATCTGCCAAATTCTTTGACCGATTTCAACCAAATTTGGACAGGATCTTCCTTGACCCGAGTTCTATCTGTAGTGATCAGCAGGTGTGGTCAAACGTCACCTAGTGGTCACTAGTGGTCATTTTCTTTAAAAGTACAAAATGCTACTTCTTCCACAGTCTTGGTCCAATTATTGTCAAACTTGGCCAGTTACATCTCTGGACCATGCCTCATAAAAGTTGTTCACAGAATTTGGCCAGTGGTCACCAGATGGTCAGTAGGGGTCATTTTCTTCAAAATTAGGAAATGCCGCTTCTCCCAAAGTTTTGATCCAATTCATGTCAAACTTGGTCAGTTATATCTCTGGACCAAGCCTCATATAGGGTGTACACCGATAATTTGTCCAATGGTCACCTAATGGTCAGCAGGGGTCATTTTCTTTAAAATTACGAAATGCTTCTTCTCCCACAGTCTTGGTCCAATTAATTTGGCCAATGGTCACCTAATGGTCAGTAGGGTCAGAATTTGACCATTGGTCACCTAATGGTCAGTAAGGGTCATTTTCCTTTCAAAATAACGAAATGCTTCTCCCACAGCCTTGATTTAATTAACTCGTAAAAGTTGTTCACAGAATTTGGCCAGTGGTCACCTAATGGTCAGCAGGGGTCATTTTCTTCAAAATTTCGCAATGCTTCTTCTCCCACAGTCTTGGTTTAATTAATTTGGCCAATGGTCACCTAATGGTCAGTAGGGGTCAAAATTTGGCCATTGGTCACCTAATGGTCAGTAGGGGTAATTTTCTTTTCAAAATAACGAAGTGATTCTCCCACAGCCTTGATCTAATTAACTCGTAAAAGTTGTTCACAGAATTTGACCAGTGGTCACCTAATGGTCAGTAGGGGTAATTTTTTGCCAAAATAACGAAATGCTTCTCCCACAGCCTTGATCTAATTAATTTGGCCACTGGTCAACTAATGGTCAGTAGAGGTCATTATATTGAAGCATATCAAATATATTCTTATATCTTCTATATTCTTTAGCCGATTTCAGTCAAACTTGGTTAGATGCTTTTGCAATTTGGGAGTGGTAGTCATCACCAAGTGGTTAGTGCGGGGCGGTTCACACAAGCCTTACAAAACACTATTTAGGCTGATATCCGTGCTTCCTTAAGCACCTTAGCTCTAGTTGGGTACTGTGATTGATAGTAAACTAGCATGGACGAACCACTGTAAAAGTGTTGCAGGAAAAGCAAATCAAAGATTATATTTCCTGAGGAAATTGAAGGAATTTCGTGTTGACATTATGTTTTTAATTCTCTTTTATCAGTCCTTGATTCAGAGAATTCTTACTTGTTGTCTTGTTTGTAACTTTGGTAACTTGTCAAAAGAAAACATCAAGAAGTTAGAAAGACCCAGGAAGATTGCCCAACGTATAATTAATTCGAATCTTCCCTCAATTGTTTCCTTGTTTGAGCATCGGGTTTTGTTGAAAGTTAACAAAATTATGCATGACTCCTCACACCCATTGAATAATCATTTTAAATTCAACATAATTATCTGGCATCCTCCTTTGTGTTCCACCCATTTCACTCTGTCGCACCAGAAATTAATTTGTTCAAAATGCCAACCACCTTTTCAATACGTGTGTCAAGAGGTAATTGCTGATGCATATCTCAGGATTGTTTAATAACTGGTTCATCATTAATTTGTTATACATGTCGTGTTTATCGTCTCTTTGTAGTGTAATTATGTATATCAGTGTTCTGGTCGCGGGTCGCTGCAAGTCGGTCACGCATCATTCATTTTTGGTCGACTCGCTAGCTGTTGATGAACTTTGACGAAGTGATTTGTGAGTGATTTGTTAGTGACATGTGAGTGGCTCGATTACAGCTCTGGCATTGGATGCAGTGTATATTGTATTATGATCTGTTACTCGTTATGAATTTTGGTATTTTTTAGGAATGCCAGTGGAAGCTGAATCTCTATGCTTTGTATGGTCACTTTGTATGGCTACCGTGCAGCTCCTGAAGTACGACCTCTCTAAATCTCTCAGGAAGTAGTAGTCGCAACCTCACCGACTTCCCATCGTCGGACTCCCAAGCACCTCCAACTGATCACAAGAGGACCAGAGGCTGACAGTGGGCCATCTGTGCCCGACTCCTTTGACCTAATCATCCAACCAATACTTCCGTCACCAAGTTGACCCTCTTTGACTGCATCCTTAGGCAAGTGTGGTTGAGCAAAAATGCCCCTCACCCTTGCCTCTGGGATCGGCACGTCAGAGTCAACCTCATGGCGACTATCGTCAACCTCACTGGTCGTTGTCACCTTGGCCTTATTCGCAGCCCCAACTGTCTCTGGCGCTTTATCATCGTCATCACGACCACACTGTTTGCAGGCCTTCTGGGACAACCCATCAGCATTTCCATGCTTCCGCTCAGGTCTGTGTTAAATCGTCAAATCGTACTCGCTGATCACTTCCAACCACCTGGCAAGCTGACCCTCGGGATCCTTAAAATTAAGCAACCACCTAAAAGCAGCATGATCGGTTTAGAGTATCACCTTCTGACTATACAGGTACTGTCTAAACTTCCGAGTAACACAGTAGTTCCTCTCTGCCTTGTTGAGTTTACGGCTCTCAAAGTCGAGGACCTTCTCTTCCTCGTCATGGATCCGAGACAAAACTGCCCCAATCCCATCTCCACTAGCATCTGTATCTAAGATGTAGTCGCTATCAGGAACGGGGTATGCCAACACCGGTGCTGTCTGCAGCCTCTGCTTTAACCCAACAAATGCATGTTGGCAGGCATCTGTCCACTGGAACTCACGCGACTTTTCAGTCAGCGCATGCAACAGTGAAGTCACCTCAACCTGGAGAAGACGATTCGTAGTCGTTCAATTCCTTCTTTCACAGTCTTGCCAAACACAATGACATCGTCCAGGTATATCAGCAGGATGTCCTACCGACGACCTGCCATCACCTTCTTCATCACCCTTTCAAAGGTAGCAGGGGCGTTGCAAAGACCAAAGGGCATGCATCGCCACCTGTATAAACCGTTCCGCACTACAAAGGTTGACTTCTGGCTGGCATCCTCATCGAGGTCAACCTGCCAATACCCAGACGCTAAATCGAGAGTGGAAAACCACTCTGCACCCACCCACCAGCGCATATAGTGTCTCGTCGATACGAGGGACAGCGAACATAACTTCTGTCCAATTACACATGTTGCATGTGTACAACTTACAGCTACAATTATTTGTTAATTATAGATACTTTTGGCCACATAAAATTCTTAAGACATTGAAAGGAAAACATATTCATCAAAAATAAAAAAGGGTAGCCATTTTGAAAAGCAAGATGGCAGCCATTCATGTTTTTTTTCCTGCAAATAAAAATTGTAAAGTTTCAACCTTTGACATAAACAATAGGGGGTTTACAGCCTTAAAGATTGATTTCATATGACATTTAAACGTTGATTTAGGCCAAAAAGAGGCTAAAAATGGCCGCCCTCTGCCACACTTAACATTTTGCCAACATGTTTTTTCTTATTCCTGAGGGTCTGATTTAGGTATCTAGATAGGTGGCATGTTCTAATCATTCGGTGCCTACGGGACTTAATTTCGTGTCATAAGCTCCATATCCCGAGTGGTAATAACGAAATCATGTTTGGGCTAACTTCAATTTATGTGACTACAAACACGGAGGTAAACAAGACCTTAATGCTTCCTATTAGAAAAGCCGAAATATATAAAAGCAGATGTAAAGGTTAGGGCGGGGTTTTGTGGCGGATCCCTTACCATGGGCCGGATCTGCATAGTTGGAGGTCGCAGCATCTTCAAAGCCGAAAATTTCTTTGCGTACCGATACGTCAAGTCACACGCCCCGGACAATTCCTGGGTAGGAGCATAGAGAAAGGACCACAGAAGGAGTTTGAACTTCCCGGGCGATAAAATCTAAGCCAATTACTGTTATCAGATCCTCTGGTATGCCCATTGCTAAAGCACTACGACCGCAAGCGGGACCACTGACCGCAAGCCTCCTTTGACGGATACGTTCGTCGCCGACATTTTAGCTGGTAATCGGTAACCTCATATGCGTTGTACGGTGAAAAACTCAACGCTGACGTCACTTCACTGCAGCGATTTCCCACTTTCTGGAGAGAAAAAAATGTGAACAAGCGAAGCTTTAACGCATGCACAGTGTTTATTGGTGACTCATACCACGTGAAGTACTAATGTGCAGTTTCTATATTCGAAGCAGTATATTTCAACGTTTGTTCGGCGAAAATCGGCCAAGTTTTCAGTAAATAATGGTCCATTTATGACAAAAATCAATCCTAGGGGATAGGTTATTAAATATGATATTTTCATGAAAATGCATGACCCTGCATGCTAACGAAATAGTGCATGTTCTTTGTCATGAAATGGGCTTTCTTGTGATGTATGCCATTACGTTCCCCAGTGTTACCCAACTGTAAACAAACAACTTGAAAATCCAGAATATTTTAAGTTTTAACGATTTATTTTGTAAACAAGGCACAAGTCAGCATGACCATTCCTACTGTATACAAAGCAACTTTGAAATGATTTTTTCCATGTCGAAAATAGTATAATTTGTTGCGATTTCCAAGAGGTATGGAAATTTTAATTCAAATTAAAATTTTAACGTATTTACTATAGTATTGTTAACTTAAACATGTTAAAGGACAATCTATTGATGGAACAAAAAGTTACGTTTAATATAATCCCTTGATGGATTACAAAATAACATTTTTGATACACATGGACTGTTGTAAAATGCTCAATTTCAAAGTCTTGCAATAATTTTGTTTGATCAATCAACAATTATTAGATAACTTATTGTAATCTGAAGAATTAAATCTCGTCGTCCTGAGCCAGCACTAGCAGTGTGTTCATATTTTTTTAGCGAATTCAGCACTCGCAGTCAGAGTGCAGCACTCACTGAGTGACCGACAATGTTTACACTAGCCTAATTGCGGTCGTAAAACCGCAGATCTTTATCAGCGCGGCGACGAACGTGAGGCGCTTTAAAGCCCGGTAAGTTCAAACTCCTTCTGTGGTCCTTTCTCTATGGTAGGAGGAAGCTCGAAGGCTTAATTACCGGATGTTGTAGGCCCCCTATGTATACATTGTAGACCTCGTCCAGCAAACGATATTTAATCTGGCGAGTGGCAGATGCAAACATGGATCCAAGCAGTGACGACGATTTCGTGGAGTACCCCAAGTACATGATTTCCACATCTGGAGATGACCGAAATCTTAAAATCACTCGCACTCAGCTGAATAGTGCTACTTTGGGTAACATTTTTAAAATTGAACCAGAGTCCGTGGTGTTGTATGGATCAGACGACTCTGTCGTTGTTCCCAATCCTGATGGATCTTTTCCAGCAATAGATAGTTTTCTTTCCTGGACCGTTACTGGAGATGCGCGAAAGAACCCGTCAACAGGGGTTTTAACCCGTTTTGCCTTGACCGTGACGCCGGAGCCAGAGCTGGAGGATCTTCGTCAGATAATTTTGTAGGAAAACGATTGAAAAAACAAAGAAAGTCAACATGGACAGGTAAGGTTATCGGTGCATATTATCAAACCACTTCCTTCGGTAACCCTGCCCTGGGATCAAATGCATTTTTTTATAAAACTTAAAATGTCTTAACATATACATGTTAAGAAATAGGAATATCTGTACATGTACGTTTAAATCTTTGGCTGAAATTCCTCTGGAAATTAATACTACTTACTACTACATGTACATGTGGGCAGATATTCCTGTCGACATTCCAACAATTCACAGTGCCGTTTTTAGAAGAAGAGAGGTAAGCGGGGGTGGCGTCAAACAACGTCTACGCAAACGACCTAACAGACTACCTCTCCCCAGTATTTTACTTTCGAATGTGAGGTCGCTTAATAACAATGAGGAGACAAAAAATATCATATCATATTATCATACTACTACTAGCTGGGCAAAATTTAGGAAATATGTGTATAAATGTTCATTCTGATTCAAATACTCCAAAACATGGTTGGTCCCCAAACGACAACGAAAAATGGCTCATTATATTGTTATTGTTGTTATTGATGTTGGCTCAAATGTCATTTAAAGAATGTAATTTATCCAATATTTAACAATTGATAAAATTCAAACTGATAAGATGAATATTTTCTCAAGATAATTATTATGTTTTTGGTTCTGAACTACAAAATATGTTTAGACTGGGATGACAATATATCTGAATAACTTTAATAACTTTTTATATTTGGGGTCCATGAAAAATGTATGGATCTAAAGACTTTTTTAATATAAGGAAAATGTCTTCATTAGTTAATCTGTGCTAAACATTTCAGGATAGGCTAAGTTCTGGTAAAAAATGACAACATTAAGGAATGTTGGAGTCGGTACACTGTCAACTGTAAAATACGAATACTATCTAGATGGCCGTGAATGTAATGTTATTTAAGAAAAGTTTACCACAAGTAAGCTTGGGCGATACTGCTTTTTTTCATCCACGATATATCGTCAAAAATATATCACGATATTCGATGATATTGCGATTAATTCCTGACGTCAACAAAAATTAACACTTCCGCGCCAACAACACAGAAATACTCTCGCAAAGTGCATCGCATGCGCCTTATAAACAAATATACATAATGCTACCAACCGTGGGAACTGGAGCGAACCTACAGCTCTGGACTACCTAAATCGCATCACAAAGGATTAATGCCGACCGAAACCAAGTAGTGTTTTTGTATTGTTCAACCATAGAAACGCCCGAGCCCCAACCGCCAATAAGATTGTCCGCTTCAGGAAGACTAATTTTCTAGCTAATCACGCACATTGTATTTGATAGTAAACCATCCCATAAAAAAAATAAACAGTCATGTCCTTCCTTCTAACAATTTCTTCTTTTCATTGGTTTTAATTGTATGCCACAAAGAGACATTTCCCAGCCTATTAAAATTCCAAAGTAAATGTAATACATTTTGTAGGTCAGCTGTCAATCATTGTCTGGATTTCTTGCCCCTACTTGGAACATATTCGTATTAAATTTCCCCCTTAAATCTGTTGGAAAAATGTTTAGGAGCTCTAAATATAAGGTGTCAAGGTCCCGTTTCTCCCCCCCCCCTTTTTTTTTAAACAATGCAACCAGAAATAAATGTTATTAAATAAACCTGGAATTTATTTCGCTAGCCTCGTAATTTAATGGTCAGGTGTATGACGATTTTATTAGATACCTGAAAAAACAAGAATAAATCGTATTATTAATTACCCCTCGGTCACGTGGGAAAATTTTAGGAGTTTAGACAAATAAGTCTTTAGGTACCCTTTCTTTTTTGTCTATAAGAACAACAACAATTTCATAATTGACCTTAAGAATATTGTTTTTATTGTTTAGGAATAGGGTTTCGTAAATAAACAGGCTCAGGGTTTTTAACACCTTTTTATTTGTACATCTTAATACATTTTGTAAATCAGTACGACAAACTTTTGTAAAAGTACTTGCAGGCATTTTAATGACCAACGGTTGGGTTACGAGATAAATAAATTCGCTCGGGAAATACACCGACCAACGTATTTTAAATAAATTATGTATCTGCCAGGCAAGGGTTAGTGTAAGCATGGAGGAATAATGGTGTAGGTAAATACAATGTTGGAGATAAGCGGGCAAGGACAACATTCTTTGAGTGGCAATTTGTGTCGGTTGAGAGAACGTCTGCGCTGAAAGAAGAAAGTCAACACCCAATGGCAATGCACATTTTTCAACTGGACTTCAGGATTGGATAACGACTGGGAAGTAGTGAGGTTACCAACCGTGTAGTACGTGTAGTGACCAGTATTACTACTCAGCACGACCGTCCAAATTATTCCCCCCAAATGATGCACCATGTCTATGTGAGACCGCCTGAACGTCAAGGCTTTGATGTTGGTCTTTTCAAGAAACTCGGTCGGGTCACCAGTCGCTTAGGGATTCTTGCAGTACAGTCTGTGGCTTTCTATGTTTTGAAACAGCTCTTTGTTCTTGGTGCAAGATCATCATCTCGATTAGGAAATGCATCGCGATACTTCATCGCTACCGCGATCTACCGATATCACGATGGAAAAAAATCGACGCGATTTCGTAATCGTTTAGGAACTGGCCAGTTCCGTATCGCGATTTTCGAATATCGTGGTATCGCCCAAGCTTAGCCACAAGTAAGGTGAATACAAAATGCAGATTGCAGTTCTTACTCCACTAAATCAAAGTGCAGATACGGAGCCCCTAAAGGGACATATGACGAATAAAAATCACCGTGACGAAATAATTTGAGTTTTTTATTTCGTGCGCTCGAAATCATTTCGTGCCCACGAAATCATTTCGTGCACTCGAAATAACTTATTTCGTGAGCTCGAAATCATTTCGTGCCCACGAAATGATTTCGTGCGCTCGAAAAAAATCCTTTCGTGAGCTCGAAATCATTTCGTGCGCTCGAAATACTTTATTTCGTGCGCTCGAAATCATTTCGTGCGCTCGAAATACTTTATTTTGTGGGCTCGAAATCATTTCGTGCGCTCGATATCATTTCGTGCGCTCGATATCATTTTGTGCGCTCGAAATCGTTTCGTGAGCTCGAAATCATTTTGTGCGTTTACGAGAAATCGGTTAAGTAAATATGACGTTGTGTCAGCATTAAGCAGGTACATGTAGTAGGCTAGTCTTGCTCCAAGACCGAGTTGTTTATTTGTTCCGGGCGCGCCGTCCGTCTATGCAGTTCATCAATCATCAATACTCCGAAAACGGACTTATTGAGGGCGCCCTTAATTATCACGAGATTTGTTTCACAACTCGGTCTTGACGCAAGGTTTACGTGAACCCGTAAAATTCCGAGGACATTCCAAGGACATTCCCAGCATGCATAGCTCAAATAGCTACTCGCCTCCGCATGCGCGCTGAGTCATTTTCATTCAATGTATAGTTTACGATCGCGATATACACGCTCTGTGTTTCCAATAATTTTCACACGGCACCATTGCACAAATGTGGTTTCTTACACGTCCGCAAAAGGCGAAGGCTACCATCTTGCTGCGCCATTTTATCCCATCATGCCTTGCGCAATCTTAACCCCTGGCATTGTCTAATTTAAATGTGCCATAATTATATTGGCACATTTAAATTAGGGCTCCAGTCGATGCGTTTAACGCGACGCAATGCTCTAACATTTTGTAATTGTTATTTTGCAGAATCGATCCTTTCAAACATGATATTTTGACGTCGCGTTATTTAGCAATTAGGATTTATATTAAATTTACAAACCTCTGTCGTATAACGTTAGAAACGGGTTTTGGGCCAAAAAACGAGGCTTCCAAAATCCATATTGTACAGGTAGGTAAGGGGGAAACTTGAAAAACAAAATCATACGTGACGTGCGTTCAGGAACACGCGTGCGCATTACATTTAGGGCGTGCAGTTTACGAAACACGCGCGCAGTACGCACTAAAAAGCCAGTCAGCGTCGTTTACGCATTCTTCACGGCCAGGGTTTGTGAAGGAACGCGAACGCGCCCATGGAGTCGAGGCTGCTATTTGAGCTATGCTTGAAATGTCCTCGGATTTTACGGGTTCACGTGACCCTTGCGTCAACCCCACCGTGAGAGCTATATTAAACTTACTAGAGCGCTGGCTCGATGTACAAAGTAATGCGAGCTGGGCGCATCCCTGTGTGTGCACGAATCTATGGAAACCTCAAAATTGTGTGCGGCTTTTGTACGGCTACTTTGCATATCTGCGTTTGTATTCTATACAGTGCGTTACCGAAGCCGACTTACGCCCCAAACCGAAACGCTCGATTAGCAAATGAGCGCAAACAACGCAAATGCGTGTGCGTATCCTCGCGCTGCAGGTGTTTTTTGCTTTGCCTTTTTTTTTTACTTGCATGACGCGCGTAAGTTGTTTGCATCTGTTCTACTTGCACGCGCGTTGCATTTAAAATACACTTTCAAAATTCAATCCATCTATTTTCATTATGTTCTACAAGCACGCACATGAATTCAAAACGTCTTCGCGCAGAATGGATTCAAAGTATCTATGCGCGTAAGAATGAAATCTTGTTAGCGCTTTAGTAATTTAATATAGCTCTATGGTCAAGACCGAGCTGTGAAACAAATCTCGTGATGTGATAATTAAGGGCGCCCTCAATAAGCTCTTTTCGGAGTATTGATGATTGATTGATGAACTGCTTAGACGGACGGCGCGCCCGGAACAAATGAACGACTCGGTCTTGGAGCAAGACTAGCCTACTACATGTACCTGCTTAATACCGATTTCTAGCAAACGCCCGAAATGATTTCGATTGCACGAAATGATTTCGATTGCACGAAATGATTTCGAGCGCACGAAATGATTTCGATTGCACGAAATGACTTCGAGCGCACGAAATGATTTCGAGCGCACGAAATAAAGTATTTCGAGCGCACGAAATTATTTCGAGCTCACGAAAAGATTTCGAGCGCACGAAATGATTTCGATTGCACGAAATGATTTCGAGCTCACGAAAAGATTTCGAGCGCACGAAATGATTTCGATTGCACGAAATGATTTCGAGCGCACAAAATAAAGTATTTCGAGCACACAAAATGATTTCGAGCTCACGAAAAGATTTTTTTCGAGCGCACGAAATCATTTCGTGGGCACGAAATGATTTCGAGCTCACGAAATAAGTTATTTCGAGTGCACGAAATGATTTCGTGGGCACGAAATGATTTCGAGCGCACGAAATAAAAAACTCAAATTATTTCGTCACAGTAATTTGTATTCGTCATATGTCCCTTTAGGGGCTCCGTATGCAGACAACTGTTTTGCTGGTTGTTGATTTTAAATAACAATTTTTTTTATTTGGCATTAGGAAAACCCTCAACCAGTCATGGCAATACAGATACCAGGTTCACCAAGAACATTGTTGTCTGCAGTGCAGCTGATGATGGGTCGCTGCAGGTAATAAAGTCAACCGCCCTGATGGTTGGAGAGGAGGCAACAACTACTGACATTAAAAAGCTACTTATCAAAGAGTCGGACCATTTCAAGCGTTGCAAGAGTGAAGGGGGTGTCACTCTTCTGGATTCTAAGGGTCTGGAGATAGAGAATACATCTGCCACTAAAGGTTAGTCATTGTCTATAAAGCCAAACATGTTGCAACTTTAAATGTAATGTCGCTGAAGACTGAAATGTTATATTCTTACCTTTCAATTCGGGCGATTCACAATGCAGTGCGCCACCAAGCGTTTGACTCAAAAGAGCCACTTTTAAACTTTACGGTCGACTTCTTCCTATATTATACTGTAGTGAAATATCTATTCTTCATTGTTCACGCGAGGTACAACACAAACATAAATGTATCCGGATGCGTCGTTGATTAAAACAATGTTATTTGCAAAACAAAATTGGAACTTTAATCGTGCGCGTCCAAAAAGACGTAAAAACTGATGAGTTCATGCAAAATGAATACCGTTTTTCAAACTGATGCCGACTTTTCCCCATGATGCACTGTGGGTATAGCAGGATTTGCGCCTCCAACGGCAGCTTCTAGGTATTGTGAATCGCTCGAATTAATGATGAAACTCTCAATACCAGCACACAAAAATCTATTCACAAATTGACCAGAGACCAAGTCTTGTTTATAGCTTAATTGTTTAATATGTTGTTATACCTCCAGGTTAACATTAATAACGTTTTGTGAGCAATAATCCCCATTTGGTGTTGCTGTAATTTTAGGAATTGGTTGTGTTTGAGGTTGTGTAATATAAAGCAGCAGCTATCATTACACTGACCTTATGTTCGGTGTCCATTACTGCACAAGAAAAAAAGAAAGAAAAATGTACATTGCTGTATATTTTTAACTCTAGCTCAAAGTGCCCCTCAAATGATTTGGCTTGCAAAAAGCCCATGGACCACAGCTTTGTCTGAGTACATGAACAAGCTTGCTGGAAAGTCACCTGTGTGGCACCTACATTTGTTAAACAAATCATTGTTCCATTTTGTATAATTTCCAATAATCATCCTGTGGATTGATCGTTGGAAATTACATGAATTTGTTTTTTTATAAACAATAATTGTAACATAGTATACCAGACAAATTGTATTATTTTCTTTCAAGTAAGGACTGAGTTGTTTATGAGTTGAATGTACATGTACAATGTGGGTAACCATTTGTACTTGTACATCATTGACTGGGATTTTAGCAGGTTAAACAATTCTGTCATTTAATATTGTTATTAAAACCCAGAAAGATGAAACATAGTATTAATTAAATATACTTTCCAAATCTTGTTTTTGTTCACAGGACGTGGATTTTGGGGTACTAATCGTAAAATCAAAGCAGTCCGTACCATCGACTGGGTGAAACTGAAGATGAAGAGCCGTGGTCTCCCCACCTTTACACATAAATCGTCATCCTTGGAAAATGAGCTGGAAGCCACAGGTCATGATGATCTCCCACCTGTCTCTCTACAGTCCTTGTCTCAAGGACTAAACAAGATCGAAGCAATGGTGAGGGACATTTTAACTGCCAAAAAGAATGCCGACCTTGAAACCATTTTCAAGTGTAAGATATGCTTTGAAAAAAGTAAACTACCAATTTTGGCAACACGGTGTTGCTTAAACATTGTTGGTTGCTCAGAGTGCGTGGAAAAATGCACCAACTCGTCGTGCATTTTGTGCAGAGCATCGCTGAGGAACATCCTATGGGATTGTATGTTGAAATGCCTGAAGTCCGAGGACTCCTCGCCCTTGTAGGGATCAAACCAATCCAGCCATAGCCAGATCCACACTTAATTGTGTGTGTGTGAGTACTGGTCAGGTGTAACAGAACCACAAACTGTTATTTTTTCTTTAGACAACAAAATATATTTTTAGTTTTGATAATCATTAAATGAAGGAGACCTTTTCTGATTTTTTTCAAAGCCAGGAGTACTGGTGTGACAGAAGCACAAATTGTTATTTTTTCTTTAGACAAAAACATAAATTTTTAGTTTTGATAATCATTAAATAAAGGAGACCTTTTCAGATTTTTTTTAAGCCAGGAGTACTGGTGTGACAGAAGCACAAATTTTTATTTTTTCCTTAGACAACAAAATATATTTTTAGTTTTGATAATCATTAAATAAGGAGACCTTTTCTGATTTTGTTTAAGCCAGGAGTACTATTGTGACAGAAGCACAAATTGTTATTTTTTCTTTAGACAAAACCATACATTTTTAGTTTTGATAATCATTAAATAAAGGAGACATTTTCTGATTTTTTTAAGCCAGGAGTACTGGTGTCAAAAAAACATTTTTGTTTAGACAAATGTGTATTTTGAGCTTTGATAATCATGATTAAATGAAGGAGACCTTTTCTGATTTTTTTCAAAGCCAGGAGTACTGGTGTGACAGAAGCACAAATTGTTATTTTTTCTTTAGACAACAAAATATATTTTTAGTTTTGATAATCATTAAATAAGGAGACCTTTTCTGATTTTTTTAAGCCAGGAGTACTGGTGTCAAAGAAACATTTTTGTTTAGACAAATGTGTATTTTGAGCTTTGATAATCATGATTAAATGAAGGAGACCTTTTCTGATTTTTTTCAAAGCCAGGAGTACTGGTGTGACAGAAGCAAAACTTATTATTTTTCTTTAGACATTTGTATATTTTTAGTTTTGATAATCATTAAATAAAGGAGACCTTTTCTAATTTTTTTAAGCCAGGAGTACTGGTGTCAAATAAACATTGTTGTTTAGACAAATGTGTATTTTGAGCTTTGATAATCATGATTAAATGAAGGAGACCTTTTCTGATTTTTTTCAAAGCCAGGAGTACTGGTGTGACAGAAGCACAAATTGTTATTTTTTCTTTAGACAACAAAATATATTTTTAGTTTTGATAATCATTAAATGAAGGAGACCTTTTGTGATTTTTTTTAAGCCAGGAGTACTATTGTGACAGAAGCACAAATTGTTATTTTTTTCTTTAGACAAAAACATAAATTTTTAGTTTTGATAATCATTAAATAAAGGAGACCTTTTCTGATTTTTTTAAGCCAGGAGTACTGGTGTCAAAGAAACATTTTTGTTTAGACAAATGTGTATTTTGAGCTTTGATAATCATGATTAAATGAAGGAGATCTTTTCTGATTTTTTTCAAAGCCAGGAGTACCGGTGTGACAGAAGCACAAATTGTTATTTTTTCTTTAGACAACAAAATATATTTTTAGTTTTGATAATCATTAAATGAAGGAGACCTTTTCTGATTTTTTTTAAGCCAGGAGTACTGGTGTGACAGAAGCACAAATTGTTATTTTTTCTTTAGACAAAAACATAAATTTTTAGTTTTGATAATCATTAAATAAAGGAGACCTTTTCTGATTTTTTTAAGCCAGCAGTACTGGTGTCAAAGAAACATTTTTGTTTAGACAAATGTGTATTTTGAGCTTTGATAATCATGATTAAATGAAGGAGACCTTTTCTGATTTTTTTCAAAGCCAGGAGTACTGGTGTGACAGAAGCAAAACTTATTTTTTTTCTTTAGACATTTGTATATTTTTAGTTTTGATAATCATTAAATAAAGGAGACCTTTTCTAAATTTTTTAAGCCAGGAGTACTGGTGTCAAAGAAACATTTTTGTTTAGACAAATGTGTATTTTGAGCTTTGATAATCATGATTAAATGAAGGAGACCTTTTCTGATTTTTTTTCAAAGCCAGGAGTACTGGTGTGACAGAAGCACAAATTGTTATTTTTTCTTTAGACAACAAAATATATTTTTAGTTTTGATAATCATTAAATGAAGGAGACCTTTTCTGATTTTTTTTAAGCCAGTAGTACTATTGTGACAGAAGCACAAATTGTTATTTTTTCTTTAGACAAAAACATAAATTTTTAGTTTTGATAATCATTAAATAAAGGAGACCTTTTCTAATTAAGCCAGGAGTACTGGTGTCAACAAATGTGTATTTTGAGCTTTAATAATCATGATTAAATGAAGGAGACCTTTTCTGATTTTTTCCAAAGGCAGGAGTACTGGTGTGACAGAAGCAAAACATATTTTTTTCTTTGGACATTTGTATATTTTTAGTTTTGATAATTATTAAATAAAGGAGACCTTTTCTGATTTTTTTAAGCCAGGAGTACTGGTGTCACAGAAACATTTTTCTTTAGACATGTGTATTTTGAGCTTTGATAATCATGATAAAATGAAGGAGACCTTTTCTGATTTTCTTTTAAGCCAGGAGTACTGATGTGACAGAAGCACAAATTGTTATTTTTTCTTTAGACAAAAACATATTATTTTAAGTTTTGATAATAATGAATAAACGAAGGAGACATTTTCTGAGATATTTTAAATCCAAGAGTACTGGTGTGACATAGGAACAAACTATTTATTTTTCTTCAGACAGAAACACGTTTTTAGTTTTGATAATTATGATTAAATGAAGGAGACATTTTCTGAGATATTTTAAAGCCAGGAGTACTGGTGTGACATAGGAACAAACTATTTATTTTTCTTCAGACAGAAACAAGATTTTAGTATTGATAATTATGATTAAATGAAGGAGAAGATTTCCGATTTTTTGTTTAAGCCAGGAGTACCTACATGACCACGTATGTGTTTCTGTTGATATGTTTATAAAAAAGACTGGTTTTGCACCGACATCATGTGAATGGGTCAAAAATTTGTAAACGTGTCCATGTTAAAAAGGAAAATATTCATTTTACAAACAATTTACTTATATTTTTTCTTTAGACAAATTATTATATTTTTAGTTTTGATAATCATATATTAATTAATCATTAAGTATATTGAGTTGAAAGCTTTAAAAGCCATGGACTTAACAATCAGGCGAAGCTTAAAACAGACGAAGCCGAGGTTAACAAAATTACCCTTTTCTGCACAAATTCACATTGTACAGATACATGTACTTTACGATGGACAAACGCCATTATACAAGGCTAAAATATACATTTTGAAAAATAAATCTCAATAGACAACAATTTACGATAACAAGTAAACATGGACACCATTTCACCAACTTTTAATTAGCTGTTTCGGCATTTCAGCCGAGACAGCTATTGTAATCGTTAACGTTTTGTTAGCGTTTCGGCAGTTTCGAAGAAAAATGTGATATTCCTATGTTTAATTTGGGCGATTCACAATGCAGTGCGCCACCAAGCGTTTGACTCAAAAGAGCCACTTTTAAACTTTACGGTCGACTTCTTCCGTACATCATACTGTAGTGAAATATCTATTCTTCATTGTTCACGCGAGGTACAACACAAACATAAATGTATCCGGAAGCGTCGTTGATTAAAACATTGTTATATGCAGAAAAAAAATTGGAACTTTATTCGTGCGCGTCCAAAAAGACGTAAAAACTGATGAGTTCATGCAAAATGAATACCATTTTTCAAACTGATGCCGACTTTTTCCCATGATGCACTGCGGGTACAGCAGGATTTGCGCCTCCAACGGCAGCTTCTAGGTATTGTGAATCGCTCGAATTGTATGCAAATTTGATGTACATTACACTTACATACAGTATACATGTACATCTATTGCATCAATATACATAGGAAAATTACATGTTGCCATCTTTAATATGAGCTAGGAAGCAAAAAATAAATATACCTCAATTTTGTGTATATATTGTAACGTAGATTTCTCTGGGGTCGACTACACACACAAGAAGGACTCCTGACGCAAGTATTCCTTTATTTCCGGTGATTCTCTGCCGTTTATTGTGATCTCTTGCCAACCAAACATGGACTTCAGGCTCACACAATCACGCGGTACCAGAACTGGTTAGAACCAGTTCGGCGCTTGCGCAATCCAAAGGCGGGTTTCCGGGGCGCTCCAGCAGGAGCCATCGGGGCGATCCCACCACCGTGGAATCGCTCCAGCGCCCTCTACCGCCCAACCGGCACGGGCGTTACACAGCCCCCCACGAAGACCTTGTTTGCCCCCAAACAAAACCATGGGCGCTGCTGCCGCACCCCGGCCAACCGCCCTGGAAAACGCATAACGCCAACAATTACACAACAATTTACATTACAACAATTTACATTAGAACAATTTACATTACACAATTTTTTTTTACAACAATTTACATTACAACAAATTTGGGGTAAGCCCCTGGCCCCGGCACACCCCTGGCCCCGGCACACCCCTGGCCCCGGCACACCCCTGGCCCCGGCACACCCCTGGCCCCGGCACACCCCTGGCCCCGGCACACCCCTGGCCCCGGCACACCCCTGGCCCCGGCACACCCCTGGCCCCGGCACACCCCTGGCCCCGGCACACCCCTCCAATGTTAAGACTTGACTGCGACTGTGACTGCGACTGGCTCCTCTGACTGCGACTGGTGCCTTCGACTGCGGCTGGCTCTTGCGACTGCGACTGTGGTTCCTGCGACTGCGACTGCGGCTGGCTCCCGCGACAGCGACTGGCTCCTGCGACTGCGACTGGCTCCTGTATCTGGTGCCTGCGACTGCGACTGGCTCTTGCGACTGCGGTTCCTGCGACTGCGACTGCGCCTGGCTCCTGCGACTGCGACTTGCTCCTGCGACTGCGACTGGCTCCTGTGGCCGCGACTGTGACTGCCTCTTGCGACTGCGACTGATTCTTGCGACTGGCTCCTGTGGCCGCGACTGTGACTGCTTCTTGAACGTGGGCAACGTTGACGGATCCGCTCCATTGCACTGTGTGCGGAGCAGTTCTGCCCCGTTGCTCCCCGAGAGAGCGCTGTTCTGGTGACCTGTCTCCAGACGATTCCTCGTCCCCGCTGCGTCGACGAACACAACCCGCGGACGCTCCGAGTGAAACGACCCGCCGGATGCGCCGTCGTCCACGGCCCTGGGCGGCCCTCCCGCCGTGGGGCGAGTTGGCTGCCGTGCTATCGTGTTTTCCTGAAAACAAGAACACTTCACCTGGTCTTTCTTAGTCCTCCTGCATGCCGACCGCTGCCACCAATGTAACGTAGATTTGCCTGGGGTCGACTGCACACACAAGAAGGACTCCTGACGCAAGTATTCCTTTATTTCCGGTGATTCTCTGCCGTTTATTGTGATCTCTTGCCAACCAAACATGGACTTCAGGCTCACACAATCACGCGGTACCAGAACTGGTTAGAACCAGTTCGGCGCTTGCGCAATCCAAAGGCGGGTTTCCGGGGCGCTCCAGCAGGAGCCACCGGGGCGATCCCACCACCGTGGAATCGCTCCAGCGCCCTCTACCGCCCAACCGGCACGGGCGTTACAATATTGTAAAAACATATTTGGGTATAATTTGAACTCAAAGTCGAAGGATCCACAATGTCAAATTCAAGGTCAAAGTAAAGGTCTTTATCATTGCTCGGCCATGAAGAAATAATACCAAAATTTGATTAATCATGATGTTAGCTTTTCAATGAAATTACAATCAGCAAATTTGGTCAACAGGTTAGGGAGTTACATGGCCTTTGAATATTGGTGACCATGCCCATTTTGACTAAATTCACCAACAAATAGCAGACGGTCGCACGAAATCCGCTGGTAGGATTTCGCTAAAACTTGAAATTTTGTCGTTCTCACAAAATAACCCTATAAAACAAATATGAACTAATTTGAAGGGGGTAGGGTTTAACCCATTGGATGATTTGACACGGAATAACCCCACTACTTTATAATAGAGGTCAAACATTGCTTCTACATGATGTCCAAGTACAACTCTTATTAACATGACAATCTGAAATTTCTCCTTTTATTCGAATTGCTTTTATACGATTTTGTACATGTACACATATGCCTGCTTGTTAGAGCTCTGCTCCTTGCTATGTACTATGTACATGTACATGATGTAGTTTATATGAAACTGTTATGGTGGACATGACTGATTGGATTCGCTATTGACATCATATAGGGGAACTCACACGTTTCAAAATTTGACACCCCGTTACGAATAGTGATGTAATAATCGAACAGTAATGCAAGACCAGCCAGTAATGTAATGAAAATTTACCAGTAATGTAATATCGACCACTATGTAACAAGGGTTGTGACCAAACAAATGTGAAGTAGGTATAATACGTCATCACTTGAAAGAGCACCCTCTGTATTTAATTTGCCAGTGGGGAGAAAAATGACGAACAAAGAGTGAAATATCAGAGGTCGTGGGCTCGAGTCCCACCCGAGTCAGAGATTTTTTCAATAGAATCCCCCGGAATAACACAACACTGAGTATACAGTGTAAATAGACGTCAGTGAAGAGCAAAAATGTAATGTGGAATTTACATCTCCTGGCACAAATTCTATCTAATGAAACAATACAGTGTACATGTCGCATCTTAATGCCATATGATGAACAACATATATGTGATAGGAGTGGTGCGGCAGTAAAACTTGCAAAAAACTACATGCAAGTGCCTCAAAATGTTCCAAAATACTAGAAAATATGTGATTATTACATTACTGGTCGTTTTTTATTTTTTATTTGTTTACATTACTGGTCAATTTGTATTACAAGCAAAAGTAATTACATTACTGGCCAAAATTACATTACTGGTCAATTTTTATTATATTACTGGTCGGTCTTACATCCTGTGGATACCAAAAGACTAAAAAGCTCTCCACAAGGAAATTCAATGGGTTAGAATGTCTCCACATGGAATTTTGTGTACAAAGTCTATGGGGAAATACTTAAATACAGGAACAAATAAAAGATGCCATGTCTCCACAGGTATACAAATTTAAAGGTGTATATGTGGGTCAGGTGTCTGAAAACAAATGTATATTTGGTTTTCTTTTTAAAATTGAAAGGCTGGTAATTACATAGCATTAACAATATCCAGAGTTGTCCTTATGCAGCCAAGAATTGTTTGCTGAAGTGGCTGTTGGTTACCCCTCAGAGCAGCATTGAAGCAATGTTCGTAGGAAGGAAGATTTAGTTCCATTCTTTGCTGGCGTTCTTGTATAAGCTGTACGTCGTCTGCAAGGGGATCCCAGCCAAATCTCCCAAAACTCACAATGCGTCCCCCTCTTTCTTCATACAAATTGATCAGCTCTTCCGTAGTAGGTATTTGAAGATGCCTAACAGGTGTTGTACGACAGTTTCGCTGGTAACATTCTTCTGGGGTTCCAAATGCACCAGGTCGACCACGAGATGCTGTGAAAGGTATACATGTAAACAAAATGTTTTTTTTTTATACCTTCCGAGGGTTATACATGTATTCTTAATCTATCATGTGTAGTATTTAACCTTCATACATAGATATAGAAAGTGAAATGTTAAAGTGTTGATGTGAAGGCACTCTTGTAAACCTTAAATCAAAGGACTTTTCTTGTTCCCCAAAAGTTTCTTTTTCAAACCAAAGAATACTTATCCAACGCATCTGTCCCAATTAAAGAGACTTGACTTAGCTCACATAAACTGAATTGATTATGGCCCCAAATATACACACAACTAGTAAAGCAGTTATGAAAACAGTGCATTGGTCAAGGGTGGTGGCTTAAAGTTGGTGTGTCCGTACTTTTTAAATTTGAAAACATATTTTGTCAGGGTTTCACACCCAAAAAGTACACGTACATGTATACTTAAAGTAGAAAATCTGAGAACAGTAATCAGTATCCTATAAAGTATTTTAACATAAATGTACCCATACTTATGGGAATTGAAATACGTACACACCTCTGTAAGCCCAATTATAATTGGGTTCCATTGTATTTTTTTAGTTTTGTTGTGTTTCAAAGCCTGTATTCTCAGTTGTGTAATTTGAATTCAATGAAAGCTATGCAACAACGTCATATCATCGGAACGGGAGGGGCAACTGAGCTGTACTATGTACTAAATGAAAGCTTATTTCACGGACCATGTACATAACTATATTTGTATTTTTCGCAACTTATCCTGGACAGGGCACATTACCATTGAATACAGGTCAACTCGTATGCGAGCCAGCTTGTACGCGACCAGCTCATACACGTGAGAGTTGTTAGTGGAACATGTGTGGCCGGCATTTTAAAGACCAATTGGTTCTTTTTAGGTAAAGCAATGCAACAGCTTTATCTTTTTTTGGAAGATGTGTGGCCCTGAAACAGGCCGACTATTTTGTGAAATTTGTGTTATCATGGATTAATGACTCTTTCAGATTACGATTATATTGAAATGAAGTATTAATTTGTTTTAATTCATTTTCATTACTTGAGTGTATATATTTTTTTGGTTAGGAAGTGATTTTATTTCATTTTCATTTTTGGCTGCAACCAGCAAGGTAAATTATTAGAATAAAATTAAAAAGGAGAGCGGGACAAGCCCGCATACAAGTTGGTTGGCGTACAAGTTGTCCCGTGTACGAGTTGACCAATCTGCGTACGAGTTGTCCCATGTACGAGTTGGCTTGCGTACGAGTTGACCTACCATTGAGGAGTTGAAACAGGAAAAAATATCACCCTCGAACATCTCATTAGTTTTAGTAAGAGCAATTAAATTTTGGATTTGAAGGGCAGTAATAACTCTAGGTGGATGTGAAAATTTGTATTGAAATTGATTTGGCACTGTCGGATGTAGTTGGTGATATTTTTGTCATGCTGCTGCTCATGAACAGTTGTGATATGCAGTAGAAGTTGCTGAGGAAATTTTGTTAATTAAATAATTAATTATAATAAAGATGTGTTGCATAAAGCGGAAAATTGTTTACTGATTTAGTATCGGTATTATCCACTTACCTGAACAGTTTGCCCACAATTTCCAGATTGCATTTGCGTGGGATAGTGATCAAGTCAACAATCCTCCCACTGTACCCATCTCTTGCGCAAACATGGGTGACTCCAAACATAGCAAGTTTTTCATTTTGGTCAAGGTGAATTTTGTGGCCATAGTAATTAGCTGTATATAGTGCTGGGTTTGTCCTATTGACAGTATCAGTTCGTCTTTGTTCATAGCTTATGGGGTCCATCCAGTGATCTTGCAATTCGATCCCGGTTGACTATAATTCCTTGTGCATTAAGGTATCCAGTCATCATTCTTCTTCCATAATTTGGTCCAACCTGAATAATGTAAACAAAGTGTAGTACCGTACATTAGCTCTTATATACAAAAAAGCATCCAAGCTAAGGCGGTGTTGCCTATAGCACAGCATACGGGGGCCACACTGGGCTACTTAAAAATATAACATTCACAATTCACGAACAAAATTCAAATCCTGCTAAATATTGCCCGATCCTGCCAAATACTATCCGATCCTGCCAAATACTGTCCGTTCCTATACTCCGTGTTCATTCTTTTTTTATTGTCACTTATACCCCAGTCACAATTGGCTTGCGATGGGTTTGCGATTAGTTTGCGGCGGATTTCTAGGCATTTTCGGCCGGGGCCCCACGGGACTCCTTGCGGCTGCCAGGTCATTTTTTGGCATCGGGCGGGAATCGAGTTACTTTTAACTCGGACTTAAAACCTGGTGCGGCGTTTCGCATCGCAAACTGATCGCCAATAAATCGGTCGATGCCTAGTCGATGTCCGGCAGGGCACCGCACACGTCGGGCGGGCGCCGAGCCAAATTTTTGACAACCCAGACAATCAATATATCGGCCAGGCGCCGCCCACACGCCGGCCGGGTCCCGCCAGGCGTCCGGCCGACTTGGCGGTGCCGGACGGCGCCCTGCCGGCGCCCAGCCTGAAATCGGTCATGCATCAGCCGGGGCTCGCAGGGTAAAAAAAGCGGCTCATCTACATCTACATCTACACACAGTTTATCACACAAATTTCATAGTGCAAGTACTACATCTCTTCTTCAGCCACCAATGCAACAAGAACCAGGTTGTAGCGGTATAGCGTGCAAACGCCAACCTCTTACTCAACCGGGCGACCTACACGCGCTGTGCAGGTGCCCGCAAGCGTTGTGGAGGTATCAACGGCATTTTCTTATTTAATGGCCCTGTCACACCAGAACATTTTAAGCCAACGCTTGAGTATCGTGTTGTAATTTTGGCAACACGCTGGCAAACGCTAACCAACGCTAGGCCAGCGTTAGCAACACGATGAGCGCGTTACTCACACGCTGGGACACGCTGTCATACGCTGAGGAATTTTTTTTTTTTTCAAAATAGCTACAATTTCCAGCGTTTGCCAGCGTGTGACTGCATACGCTGACGGCGCGTTTTAGATTCGTTACTCACGCGTCGAACACGCTAGGCGATCGTTATCAACCCGCTACTCACACGCTGGTGTACGCCGGCGTACGCTTGCGACACGCTGGTTATGGCCCTGCCACACCAGGACGTTTTAGGCCTATGCATGAGTAGCGCGTTAAAAATAATTGATACGCTGGCAATTGCTGAACTTTCACAGAAAAAGTCAAGTGGAACCGTGATTTCAGCTTGTTCATACAGGTTGATAACGGGTTCATAGCGTATGCCAGCGCGTAAGTAGCGTGTGACGAACGCGCTCAGCGTGTAAGGAACGCATCACTGATTTATAGTAAAAATACGACAGCGGGTCGCCAGCGTGAGAGTAGTGGGTTGGTAACGATCGTCTAGCGCGTTCGACGCGTGAGTAACGGCCTTCTTGCGCGCCGCTAGCGTGTGCAGTCACACGCTGGCAAACGCTGAATTTTTTAGGTATGTTGAAAAACGTATTTTTGTCTCAGCGTGTGACAGCGTGTGACAGCGTGTGGGTAACGCGCTCAGCGCGTTGCGAACGCTGGCCTAGCGTTGGTCAGCGTTTAGCCGCGTGTTGCCGAAATTTCAACACGTTGGCCTAAAACGTTCTGGTGTGACAGGGCCATTACTGTAGTAGCGCGTCATCTTTTTGTACAACTGATCATGTGGTCGTTGCCGTACGCTGGCGCGCGTTGGACCGCGCTACTCACGCGCTGGGCAGTCGTTCATCAGTCGTCGAGCGCGTTACTAACGCGTTATTCACGCGCTGGCGAACGCTATGAACCCGTTATTAACGCGTTATGGACACGCTGAAATCACGGTTCGACTTGACTTTTTCTGTGGAAGTTCAGCGTTTGCCAGCGTATCAACTATTTTTAACGCGCTACTCACGCGTTGGCCTAAAACGTTATAGTGTGACAGGGCCATTAAGAAGGTCAGAGGAGAGCTTCTGCCGCCGGCCGTTGATCGCTGGCCACTCGACAGGCACACTACAGATGCCCGTCCGGCCGCCGTACGACCTGTACGAATTGGTTGGCACCCTGCCGGATACCGCAGGGGTATCGCAAGGACTTAAGCAGGGCACCGGACGAGTGTCTGCCGGACACCGGCCGATAAACAGGCCAATAATTCGACCCCATTTCCAAAAAAGTCGGCCGATCGCCGGTCGGCGACCCCCCGGGCCCCGTCATGGCAGCGTACGGAGCACTTTTAATTGTGACTGTGACCGCCATATCGCACGATCTTTCGCCGACCTCTACACGCCGGCCGATGCCCAGAAATCGCACACGCCGCCCGGGCTCCGCTTTAATTGTGACTTGGGTATTAACTCACCCGTCACCGAATGACGTAAAGTCAAACCAAAAGACACATTGATCTTAACGCGCTGTCTCAGTTGATGAAAAACAGCTCTTACCCCAGCTTCCATATTAACAGTACTCCAGTCTGAAATTAAACACGTCTTGCACGGGTCTGCCCGGTCTCATGTCGAGTTTTGACCGAGGGCCAGTGTTCGTGTAACAAATTGTTCAGTTCATGATCATCTTCGCCGTTATCATTAACATCTGCGCGGGCGCGGTCACAATTTTCATTTCTAACTCTCCCGAATGGGATGGGGTAGAGAAGCGGATCGTTTACCATGGGATCAACTGGAGCAGGGGAAGCCCGATGAGCAGCCGGAGGTGGTGGTTTTGGTGGTGGAAGGACAGCGGGGACCGGTAGATCCGCCAGAGCGGGGGCACGTTCAGCGGGAGGGATGTCTGGACGGTGCGCACTTCTAAAGTGCCGCATCATGCTGTCTCGCCTGGTGAATGTTTTACCACAAGTCTGGCAGGGAAATGAACGTCTAGGCGGTGGTGGAGCTGGAACTGGTTGCTCTGGTGGTAAAATGTCAGCGACAGCTGGTACTGGTGGGTTCGGGGGTAGATCGTTCTGCTGATGGCGTCTTAAGTTGTCGGGCCGGCTGAAAAAAACCTTGTCGCATTGGCGACACTTAATGTATTTAGAGCTGGAATATTTTTAGCACCTTGGATATGGATGCGGCGCTTGTGTCGGTTGAGGCTGAACTTTCTGGTGAGAGATCTGTCACAATCGGAGCATGGATACAGAACCCGTCGTCTCTCTTCTTGAGGTGGTGGTGGTAAATCAGGCCGTTCAGCCAAATCATCATCATCTACAATATCCTTAAAAGAACACAAACAAAACAAATATAAAATTAGTAACATGTATAAATCAAACCTTCAAAAACACACCCATACTCTTAGCAAACAACATACAAAAAGTGCCCTTAAACATGCTGTCTGGCAATCAAACACGGAATTCATCCTTGTAAAAAGCAAAAACAAGACCAAACATGTTATAATTCCATTGTAAATTCATTATAATTATGAGCGGATAACTGTTTTACTTACCATGGGTTCTTCTTCGGACAAGTCTGCGGGAGAAAAAATTATCGCGACAAGGGCAGTCGCTTGCTATAGCTACGGTGACCAGCTATAGCGACGGTACAATCTTGTGTACAAACTTTGTCACACACAGCTTGCACCCAAAGCATGGTACCGTAGCTATAGCGCACATTACCGTAGCTATAGCGGAATGACGGATAGCGTTGTGTTCGGTGTCCCCCCTTCTATGTCAATGGCCTACGGTAATACGTTGGGTTTGCGCACGTGTGCGCCTGCGGTCAGCTGTAATCCTTTTATTAAATAAACTCAGTTTCTTTAAAAAGAGGTAAACAATATTTGTGTTCAAGCTGTTGTTTAATATGCCTACTAGTATACCGGTACTGAGACCATGGAGGTACATATTTGCATACCATACTTCATGCTGTGAACAAATTACAAAAGGTTCTGACGTACATTGTTTAGGTGTATGGACATTTTTATTCTATAAAATATAAAATATAAACTGCCCTGACGGACCATTTTTCCCAAAGGGTTCTGATGAGATTTTTCTCCTGTCTCATTTTTTAAATAAATTATTTAAATTGTTGTTTATATTCCTTGTATTTTTTTGCAGCCACTCAAGAAGCGCCTGCATTTTGAGCAACCAAGTGTAGGAGTAATGAGGGATTGTTAGAGATTGCCTTCCATTATAGTGTGTGGTTGTACGTTTTATTGCACTTAAAACAAATATAATGTCAATTTAGTAAACTATTTTGGGCGAATTAACACATTTTTCCTGTTATACACTGGTGACGATACATTACTCTAACCACACTCAAACATAGGTTGAGTTGTCGGAACACAGGGGTGTCGGAACATAGGGGTGTCGCAATATAGGTTTGTTACCATCCTTATGCCTCTTAATCTGAATATCACTAGGCAATCCCTATGCCACTCGAAATAACTATCACTAGGCAAACCTATGCCCTCTAAACAAATTAACGCTAAGTCAAGGCCTCTGTCTGAGTCTGCCAGTAGTTTCTTGAATCTCCTTAGCACTTGGAATAACTTAGATGACCTTAGACTATTTTATCAAACTCCTCCAATCCATTAATAAGCAGGCTAACTCACGATGTATTCTCTGAACTCGGGTCCAGCTCCTCAACTCGCTCCTTTAGTCGGCTCCTCTCTCCTGCTCCTCAACTTGCTCCTCTCTCCTGCTCCTCGACTCGCTCCTCTGCTTCTCAAAGGATTGTGCTCTCTGCACTGGGAAGAAAATAATCAGTCTCCAAGTTAAACCCCTAAACAGCTTAAATAAATTAACCACACAGGCAATCCTTATGCCTCTTAATCTGAAATACACTATCACTGAGCAATCTCTATGCTCCTCAAAATAACTATCACTAGGCAATCCTATGCCCTCTAAACAAATTAACGCTAAGTCAAGGCCTCTGACTAAGTATGCCAGTAGTTTCTTGAATCTCCTTAGCACTTGGAACAACTTAGATGACCTTAGATTATTTTATCAAACTCCTCCATTCCATTAATAAGCAGGCTAACTCACGATGTATTCTCTAAACTCGGGTCCAGCTCCTCAATTCGCTCCTCAATTCGCTCCTCAATTCGCTCCTCTAGTCTGCTCCTCTTTTGTGCTCCCCAACTTGCTCCTCAGCTATCATCAGCGATTGGCAGCGCAGCGGCCAACCAACCCAGAGCAACTCTAAACCAACCAGATCAACCAGACCCCGAATTCACCAAAATGTGCCCTTTTTATACGGCTTTGAATCGCGCGCCTTACGCGCGTACTTTTCATGAGCGTAGTAAATAGGCCACGCCCACAAGTTGTAAAACAACGAAACTTACTATGCACAACAAAGTTTTCGTTCATCAGTAAATCAATTATTTTAACAGTATATTTCTCAATCAAAGTATTCACATATTCTTAAAACGCTAAACTTTCATTTACACTCAAAATCCAACTCCAAAGTTCCCAAGGTTTTGGAAGTAGAAGCAAAAACTAAGTTTATGACAGAACGTAAACATGACCTACTTTCATTGATAACACTTGGTGATGTCACCCTCATAAATATTCACTACCGAAGTGACGGCACTAAGCAGACGAAAAACATAGACAAATTGGTCCTTGAATCCTTGCTCAATGTTCTTCCTAAAAACTAAACGAAAGGACTGAATTATAATTACCTAAAGACAACTTTCTAGTATATAAATTATAAATTATAAAGTCAAAACCAAGAAATAATCGTTTAAAACTTGGAACCATTTCTTGGAACCAATCCGTGTCGACTTTAGAGATTCAGAAGGCAGCCATCTTGGATTTAGAAAACTCTATTTTTAGAATACATTATAAACACATGCAAGCAGCTGACATCGTGTATGTACGGTTGGTGAAATATATTTGTAGCGATAAAATATGGTATTAAACAGTCATAAAAGTGGATGGAATCTAAAGTGAGCTTGTCCAGATATAAAGGTGAGTTTTAGAAAAATGACCAGGGGGGGGCATTTTTGTCACACACCCCTTCCCCAAGCCTTTGCTGTCCTCAGCAAGTTTTAAAAGTAAAAACATTTATCTATAGGCTCATACGGTTATTTTAAGAAAGTATGTCATTAAAGTAACCTAAGGGCAATTATCAATGAAACCTTTGAAATGTGAAAAAGTACGGAGTAAGACAACTTGACAATTATGTTACCACCATGTTAAACATGTTTAAACATCTCATCATGTATGATATAGTACATGTACTGATTTCAGGAAAGTGTAGATTGGGGGGCGGTAACTAACATTCACCAGCGAGTGTCAACCACGGAAATAGAAGGAAAACACTGCCAAGGGTCAGAGCAATGGATCCCACGTATCTTTTATTCCACGCGGTGAACTGTAACAAAGTACACAAAATAACTTTAGCTCAATAGTGTGACAAAGGCCGAGTTACATAAAAGAGAAAGCTAAGTACTCGAAGGGACCACTTAATCTCGACAAAAGCTTCTAAGCAAGTCCTTAAATAGAGGGGGTTTGCACCACACAATGAGTGTGAATATAGCTCAGTGAACAGATATTAAATACAGGGATCGCTCATAAAACAGTCTGGAAAATCTTCTTTAAACCTTAACAAATTGTTAGAGTGAACTTCAAGGTAACTGTGGAAAGAACTAATTGTAGAACTATTATAATATCTTGACATAACTGCAAGATATAACTAAACTACGATCATGTCTCAAATCTAAATAACTCAGTGATGTCTGCTGAATAAAGGTCTGGTTAAACTACAAATGTATTAACAGGAAAGTCACGAGAATTATGTCCAAAGAATTTCTGATTGTTACATGTTCATGAAAAAGCTCTCCCCTGGTCCCAATAAAAAGCGCCACCACTTGTCTTGAATAAACTGGTCGAGGAGGCACTGCAAAACATGAAGAGCGCCCCCAACTGCCAGGGAGGAAAGCAACAGGAAAGGTCACCAAGACCATTACACTCCCCGCCTAAAAATGCAAGATTTTTAATAAATAAAGAAAAGGTGAAAAAAACCTTTTTAACAGAGTTCATGTTAGTGTGTCCTCAGGTGGGCACATGTGCCTTCTCGATAAGCACAAGCTGTGAAGTTGGTCTCAAGTATGTTCGTCGCGTGCCTTCGCTACAAGTCATGACGTCGGCTTTGCGCACCTTGTCGTCATCGCTTGGGTAAGTCTTGACGATGCGAGCTAGGGGCCATCTGTATCTGGGGACGTCCTTCTCACAGAGGAGCACTATGTCACCACAGGATAAGTTAGGTTTGGTCTCGCACCACTTCTGTCTGGGTTGAATGGTTTGAATATACTCTTTCCTCCAACGGACCCAGAACTGGTCGGCCAGGTATTGGATTTGTCGCCATCTCTTACGTCCGTAGACATCTTCCTTTACAAGGTTCCCAGGTGGTGTCTGAAGAGGCTGAGGTTTAAGTGTTAGCAGCATGGACGGACTGAGTGCTTGCGGGTCATTGGCATCTGATGGAATGGTTGTGATCGGACGAGAGTTAACGATTGCGCAAGCCTCTGCCATGAATGTTGTTAGAACCTCGTGTGTCAGCTGATGTTTACCAAGTTGTAAAAACATTGCCTCTAGAACTCGTCTGATGGTACGGATTTGGCGTTTCCATACACCTCCAAAATGGGATGCATGAGGAGGGTTAAAAACCCACTCACAGTGTTGAGAAGAGAAATATGTGTGGATCTTCCCTTGATCCATTCCTTCAAGGGTTGCATCCAGATCTCCTTTTCCGCCTACAAAGTTGGTGCCTCTGTCACACCTCAACCTTGCCACTGGTCCTCTAATTGCAATGAATCTGCGCAGAGCTGAAATGAATGATGAAGTATACATTGATTCCATCAATTCTACATGGACACCTCGGCAGCAAATACAAGTAAACAGCAACGCCCACCTCTTTGACTCGGCGGCTCCACCCCTGGTCTTTCTTGTGAGTACGGTCCAAGGCCCGAAGACATCCATGCCGACGTTGGTGAAGGGGGGTGTGGCTTCAAGTCGGTCCGCTGGTAAGTCGGCCATAATTTGAGTAAGTGGCTTTCCCCTGAGTTTCTTACAGGTGGCACATCGGTTTATGATGTTCCGGACGAGGTTATGAGCTCCAATTATCCATACCCCTCCCGAACGTTATGGCTGCAGACGTCAGTTGGCGGCCTTGATGTCGTACGTCACTGTAGAAGTTCTTTGCAATCAGACGGGAGACGTGGTGGTTCTTCGGGAGCAACACAGGATGTCGACCTCCCAGGTGAATATTAGAGCGTCTTAGTCTCCCTCCAACTCGCACAATTCCATCTGGATAAAGAAATGGCGTCAATCTGTACAGAGGGCCGTGTTTACTAACAGCTGGACTGAGATTCTGTGTCTTCTTAAGTTGTTCGAGTTCTTCAGTAAAAGATTCGCGCTGGACTGCTTTCAAGATCACCTTCTCGGCATCCTGTAATTCTTCGACCAAAGATTTCCTAGCTGATTCATCTTCTGGGTTGTCAGACTGGTCATCTTTTTTCTTGTCTTTTGTTAATCTGAACTGCTTGACTTTGTTGATCAGAGTGTTGACCGCTCGTTTGAGACCTGACCAACTGGAGAAACGAGAGAATCTTTCACAGTTCGATAAGATTCGCCATCTATGCAGGACTGGATATCGCTTTGGATTAGAGTGTTAGTTGCAGAAGTGCGAACCTCCTTGCGCACTTCGGGGTCTTCTTCTCTCAAGAATTGACGTGGCTGCTCTTGTATAGTCGGCTATGCAGGGGAAGTTTGGAGAGACGACTCTGTTTGCCACAAGAATTCGGGAACCAGTGGGTTTTCTCGATCTGATCCGCCGGGACAGAACGAGAGGCCAAGTCCGCAGGATTTTCCTGCGTCGGGACGTAACTCCACTGCTTCGAGTCTGATGCCTTGTGTATTTTATGGACCCTGTTGGCGACGTAGACATGGAAGCGTTTTGACTCATTTGTGATGTAACCCAGCACCACCTTGCTGTCGGTATAAAACTGGATCGAGTGTATGACCATTTGACTACTCAACTCCGCTTCCATGGTCTGTGTCAATGTTGTGGCAAGAACGGCAGCACAAAGCTCCAATCGAGGTATTGACACTACATGTGATGGGGTCACCCTGGCCTTGAAAAGAAGAAGGGACACGTAAGGTTGGCCATCCTCATTCACTACTCGTAGGTAAGCTACAGCTCCGATGGCGCGTTCGCTAGCGTCAGAAAACACATGAACTTCCCATCTCTTTACTTGACCAAAGCCTGATGGTTGGTAACATCGTTGGATATTAATGTTACTTAGCTCTTAAAGTGAGTCGCGCCAGCGTTTCCACTTGGGAAGGAGTGTCTCAGGGAGTGGTCTATCCCATACGTCTTTCTGCAAGCCGCTGTATTCCTTTATTTTGGTTGTGAGTTCACGTAGGATGAACTTACCCTCTATCGTGACTGGTGTGATGAGACTCAGGGGGTCGAACACTGAGCTGGCGATTGACAGCACTCCCCGCCCTGAATATGGCTTGTCTGGCAGATCCATCTTGAATGTGAAGGTGTCGGATTCGAGGGACCATTGGACGCCAAGTGACCGCTGAGAGGGAAGCTTGTCATGGTCGAGGTCGAGGTCTGTCACATCTTTGGCGATGGCGTCCTCGGGTAGTGCATTCATCACTGGCTTGCTATTTGACGCAATCTTATGAAATCGCAGGTTCTTGGAGGCTAGGGAGTCACAGGTACGGCGTAGAAGGCTGGTGGCCTTTTCCGCGTTTGGTTGAGAGGTGAGTCCATCGTCGACGTAAAAGTCGTTACAGATGAATTCTGCAACATCATCACCGTGTTTGTCTCGGCCTTCTTCAGCAACTCTCCTAAGCACAAAAGTAGCAACTGCATGGGAGGAAACATTTCCGAACAGGTGGACGTTCATGCGGTATTCTATGATGAGCTTCGTAGGGTCGTTGTCCTGGAAGCACAGAAACCACAGGAAGTTTCTGTGCTCTGGACTGACGTAGAAATTGTGGAACATCTGTTCCACGTCTCCCATAACGGCCACCTGTCCGCGTCTAAATCTCAGCAGTATTCCCAGGAGGCTGTTCATCTGATCAGGACCCTTGCAGAAGAGCACTGTTGAGGGAGACACCGTTAAATTCGGCACTGGCATCAAAGACCACTCGTATACCTGACTTCCGTGGGTGTCGCACCGCGAAGTGAGACAGGTACCATACAGTCCCGGGTGGGGGAGGTGGCTCATAGTTTGGCACAAGGGATGCATGCTTCTTATCAAATATCTTGCCGAAGAAAGCTTGATAGTCTGCCATTACGGTTGGTTTGTGGTGCATGGTTCTGAGAAGATTGTTTAGCCGGCTCTGTGCTTGAAGACGATTGTTCGGAAGCTGGACATCCCTTTTCTTCAGAGGAAGGGGGAACTTCAGAGGAAGGGGGCATGTTCCCTCATGATGTTGAGGAACCGTTGGTCTTCAACGTACAATGCCTTTCTATTGTCTTCCCGAGTTTCAGTGTACACGTCTAAGTCTAGATGGTGGTGGGTGCCGAGGATATCCTTTGTACGGATGTTATTTACACATACGGTTTGGCATCGGCTGTCTTTATGGCTGGGATTGGTGAAGTCTGCGGTTCCGTCAGGTGCTGTTGGGGGCTGGACTAGAACGGTACGACTGGTGGAGACATATAACCGCCCGTTTGCACCACTCCTGTAGCTTCTGCCCGATACCGTCCACCCCATGTCTGTGCGTTGTGCCCATGGAGTGTTTTTTGGGCCATTGCGGGATTCCCTGACCTTGAGCGGTTCTGGGCAGCTTCTCCCAATCAGCAGAATGATATGGATGTCATCTCTCGGTTTAGGGATCAGGTCGGCGATTGGCCTCAGATGGGCGAAATCTTTGCAAACATCTGGAGCTGGGATTTCGCTTCTGTCACTGGTTATGTTCTCATTTTCGATGACTGTCGGTAAATACACTTTGTGGCCATCCATGGATTCCATTACTAGATCACCCGTTTGCTTTCATTTGGTGACAATTCCACGTCCTCCACAAGTTGACAGCTCATAGACGTATGAAGGTCCAGTGACGTGAAGGGACTCGAACAGCTTAGGGTCCCCAAGGCACGAGTTGGACTGGTCGTCCAGAACCGCATAACCGTGGATGAAATTTGAAGGTCTGGCTCGATGATACAACTTCACCAGGACGATATTAGAGCAAGAACGTGCCATGGAACAGTTGTGGTATCTTGTACACTTCGTGTTTATCTCTAATTTCTGCGCTTTTGGTTCTTGGTGTTCCACACTCTGGGGCACCCTGACATCTTGCTTGATAGGGGTATGCATAAAGGCTGCATGCGAAATGCTGCTGCATTTCTTGCATTTTACACTTGTGTCGCAGTCTCTGATTCGATGATTCTGTCCACACCTGAAGCAGAGTCCCTTCTGTTTACAGAACTCCCTTCTTTCTCCAATTGGCTTTCTGCTGAAAGCAATACACTCTGCAATGTGGTGTCCGGCTTGTCCATGGAAGAGGCATTTCTTGGTATTTGGAGGCCCTGGCTCGATTGCTGTGGGACTACTTGTCGCCATTACTCGGAGTGACGGCTTATGCGGGGGTAAATTTAAGCTTGCCTTCTGTGGTCGATGCGGCTCACAGATGGAAGGGTAGAGGTATGGATCGTTGTGCATTCGTGCCTTTTCTCCGATGAACTGGGAAAATACACGAAATAGCGGGTAGATGTCGTGGACCGATTTGTGTTTGGTGACTTTCTTTCTCCACGAGTTGTGAATATACAACGGTAGTTTCTCCAGGATGGGATGTAGATTGTGTGGATAGTTGAGGACATTGAGGCCCAGTAAATTATCCATCTGTGCGGCGGTGTCTGCACACAGATCTGCAAACTCCAAGATTTTGTGTCGTTCCTCTTGTCTGAATCTTGGGAAGCTGGACAGCCTGTAGCTGACCTCGGAGGTTATCTTTGTCTTGTTTCCAAATCGGTACTCTAACTCTTTCCAAGCCTCTTTGTATGCACATTCTGGATCTGAAACGTAGCGATAGCGGAAACGATCTACAAGCTGTCTCATTTCTCCCTTGGTATACTTGGCTGGAAATGCCAGTTTCTGGGTCGCAGGGGTGTCCGCTTGATTCACCATTGTTTCAAAAGAGGACCGCCAGGGATGAAACATGATGGGGTCTCCGTTTTACATGTCTGGCTCATGGGCTGGTTGTCGTTGTCGTGCAAGCGTTTCACTTATCTGCTTTGTGAGGGTGATCAAACTGCCGTCGGGTTCGGTTTTCTTTTTCTCTGTTTGCATGACAGACTGCGTCACGTGGCCCATATCAGGGGGAGGAGCGGTGTTACTCTTTGTCGGTTGAAACATTGGGGCCGAGGCTTGGAGTGGACTGGAGACTGGAGGCTGGGTTTCGCTCTCGGTCTTTGTACGGAAGTACAAAGCATGGTCGGAGGATTGCTCTGGTGTTGTAGCTGTTGGTATCTGGGTTTCTTTCTGCTCGGCCTGTATAACAGCGTCAGAACGAGCTCGTTCAACGGCTGCTGCTTGTTGGGCTCGTAGGACTTGAATGTCGGCCACAGCTGCTGCTTGTTGCATCTCTCGTTCAAACTCGTTTCTCGCGTGTTCTACTCTTGCTTCGGATTCATGCCTTACTTGTTCCAGTTGTCTGGTGGCTTGCTGAGCTGCCATCTCTGCTGAGCGCTTAGCAATTGCCTCCTCATAAGCAGCATTTTTGTCAGCAGCAGCAGCAGAGGCCAAGGCATGGGCTCGTGCACTGAGGGAAGAGGAAGACGATGGCTTCGAGGATCGCGACTTCGAGGGTCTCCAGAGCAAGGGAATGTGCCGTTTCTGTGGTTTGTATGATAATCTTGTTGGCAAAGTTACTGTTTTCCAAGAAGGTTGTTTTTGTCTGGAGCGCGTTTTCATGGTATGACTGGTCTTTGTCATAGAGCTGTTTTAGTTCGGTCCATGCTTCGGAATATGCATGGAATGCATCTTTGGCTGACTTCAGAGTGGTTTGGCGTTTGTCCGCCTCGACTGTTAGGGTTTGGAGATCATTCAGGGTTTGTTGTGTTTTCCTCCACAGACCAACAAGTACACTTTCTGCTTTCTGTATGTTGGCAGCCAAGGCTCTGGGGTGGGATGTCGTTCTCTTTGAGGGCGGGGTAGGGAGTCCATTTTGTTCAGTCACAAGTTGCACTGACGTAGTTAATTTCTACACAGTCATTTAACTGTACTGGTTTCAGGAAAGTGTAGCTTGGGGGGCGGTAACTAACATTCACCAGCGAGTGTCAACCACGGGAATAGAAGGAAAACACTGCCAAGGGTCAGAGCAATGGATCCCACGTATCTTTTATTCCACGCGGTGAACTGTAACAAAGTACACAAAATAATTTTAGCTCAATAGTGTGACAAAGGCCGAGTTACATAAAAGAGAAAGCTAAGTACTCGAAGGGACCACTTAATCTCGACAAAAGCTTCTAAGCAAGCCCTTAAATAGAGGGGGTTAGCACCACACAATGAGTGTGAATATAGCTCAGTGAACAGATATTAAATACAGGGATCGCTCATAAAACAGTCTGGAAATTCTTCTTTAAACCTTAACAAATTGTTAGAGTGAACTTCAAGGTAACTGTGGAAAGAACTAATTGTAGAATTATTATAATATCTTGACATAACTACAAAGATATAACTAAACTACGATCATGTCTCAAATCTAAATACTGTGGCGAAACAGGGTACAGGTATATGCCGACTTGTAATGAAGTCTAGTTTGTTAATAATTAATGCGCGCGGTCACTGCAACCAATCAGCAGCGCGTATTGCACCCGACCTGGGGCCTGCTGAAATGTGGTTGTGTTGGCCTGATTGTCAGTAGTCCGGAAGACAGCGTCTGTGCGGAGAGTCATACGTTGAGTTCGTTGTTCGCAATCGAAGAATCTCAGTAGCGCTGAACTGACGGCAGAAGCTGCACACCGTTGAGACCGGTAGGTGGAATTGTACTGGGGTATAACTAGTGATTATTGTGTCGAGATTGGTATTACAGCAAGTGGGAATAAGATTCGTAATCCGAGGTTTTGTTGGCTAGTGGGACATTGATTTGTGTGGTTTGACAGTCGTCGTTACTGCGAGGCGATGCTGTAATCATTGAGCTAGCCTGAGGGTTACCCAAACTTGTGCGAGGCCTACCAAACTCGTGAAGGATTACTGTTCCCTGTTCTAAGCTCTTGTGAGGGTTACCCAAACTTGTGCGAGGGTTACCAAACTCGTGAAGGATTACTGTTCCCTGTTCTGAGCTCTTGTGAGGGTTACCCAAACTTGTGCGAGGGTTACCAAACTCATAAAGGATTAGGCCAACTGTTCCCTACGCGGAGTTCTCGTGAGGGTTACCCAAACTTGTGCGAGGGTTACCTAAGCTTGTGGAAGGTTACTATTTCCTAGGCTGAGCTCACTTGAGGGTTACACAAGGTTGTGTAAGGGTTATTATTGTTAAGTACCCCAAAGTACAATTCACGTGACCACGTTGGATTTAGTTGTGCATAGTTAATCCGCCTACCCGTTGTTAATTACCCCACTTATTTTGTCGTTATTTATATTGTCACATAAGGATAAGGATTATAATTGTATTAACTGTTACAGGTGTGAGGGTTATCACACGTGAGGATTATATTGTATAAGCCCAGTGAAGATTATATTGTATAAGCACAGTGAGGATTATCACAAGTTATAAGTTTATTTAAGTGGTGCAGTTGACCACTAAGGTTTATTAGTATAAGTTAGCCTAGCACGTGGTGCAGTTGACCACGTGAGGATCATTGTATTTAAGGATCATTGTATTTAAGTATTATAATTGAAGCTTGGATCAAGAGAATAAGACCAATTATTGTTCGTCTTCGGAATACTTGTCACTGTGAGGTTTATTTGTATTGTGAGGTTTATTAGGACCAGATAATTAGTGTTCTGTTATATTACATACAGTTAATCACTCAATCACAAAACCGTGGTATATTTCCACCAAACGAGCCGCCCCTAGGTTAAGTCCGCCGTTCGTTAATTGTCCCCCCTTGCGTCTGGGTAGCCGCTCATCTTGCGTGAGGCTAATAAATATATTTGTTGGATAATAGGAGTTGGTTGGAGTCTTGGGATATTAAGACCAGTCCCCATCAAGGTCCTCCGCCGGTTCCGCCACAATACGTAGAAACGTACACCATCTCAACACTTGATGATTACAAAGAAATCCTTAAATATAATCACTAAAACCTAGACCTACATGACTGTGGATCTAGGGTGGGCAACAACCAATACTCGGTGAGTGGACTCAGTGATGTCTGCTGAATAAAGGTCTGATACAACTACAAATGTATTAACAGAAAAGTCACGAGAATGATGTCCAAAGAACTTCTGATTGTTACATTTTCATGAAAAAGCTCTCCCCTGGTCCCAATGAATAGCGCCACTACTTGTCTTGAATAAACTGGTCGAGGAGGCACTGCAAAACACGAAGAGCGCCCCTAACTGCCAGGGAGGGAAGCAACAGGAAAGGTCACCACGACCGTTACAGTACAACTAATAATAATATACATACATCTTGTCGTCAGACCTCATCTTTCTTAGCAATTAAAATTGGGAAATCTCTACTTCCACAAATTACAATTGTTATCTTTAGACCAACAAATTCTTCCAATTCACCTCATCGTGTACACAAACAGTAATTCGACTGATCATTAAGTTTATCAAAATCAATCATTTATGTTTATACACAATTATAACTACGTCTTCTATATTACTAGTATTAGGTCACTTCAATCAACAATTATTAGATAGCTATAAACACTAAACACTAGTATTTTCCTTGTTTGTTAATTTACATGTGATTTTAATTTATTCAACAGTACTTTCATTTATGTCACTCTGTTCCTACAATTTGTCGAATGTCTCTACTCTTCCGTCTTTGCCTTTATGTCGTAGGTCCTCTTAGTGACGTCTTGTTTGGTGACGCGTCCATTCCGACCGAAGATTGTGGTTCTAACCTCTCGAGCTCCTTCTCTACATCTGGTGCCATCAGAGAGAGGGCCGCATCTGCTGCAATTGTCTCTTCCTCTTCCTCGGCTTTTTTAATTTTCGTATCGTCTTCTTCGATTTCCATCTTATCACCCCCTGTGGGCTGCTCTTCACTCTTCTGCTCCGCATGTGCCCCCTCCTTGCGTCCTTCTTCTCACTCTCTCCTGCTTGTCGTCCCATATTCTATTCTTCCGTCTGATTCCTATTTTCCCTTCCTCTCGTTTCATTCTTCCCTTTTTGTGCCCGATCTTCTCTACTTTCCTTCCCTCTGTACTCCCGCCGGCTCCGCTCTTGTGGCTCGCTCGTTTTCACCTGTCTCTGCCCCTCCTCATCATGGCTTGATTTGTTCGATTCTGGCACTGACCTGATTAATATCTCCTGTCTGCCTCTCGTGGTTGGCATCATAGTGCCTCTTCAAGTTTCCCCTCCTGCCATAGCTCAGTGGGCATTGGCGACACTGAAATTGCTCCCGATACTCTAGATGGGAAGACTTGTGGCGGTCACAGTTGAATCGCTTGCCAAAGCACAATCCGAATACCCTTCTGTCTTCAAGGATTTCCTTAATGTCTTCTAGCTTCCTTGCCATGCTGTCCTAATAATTGAAAATAAGAAGAAAACAAGAAGATTGTCTTAAAATTATTTAGACATATATATCACAGGTTTTATATCGTACTGGCAAACTCCTATGTCTGCTGGGGTTTCTCCTTTCTGGCACTACTGACTCTTTGTCCCTTTTAATGTTTTTCTTTACAGGTGGTCCATCATAGGGTTTTAACCTATCTGCGTGTACCACAGCAAATTTGGCATTTCTCCCCTTCTTAATTCGGAACACGACTTTTGTGAGCTGTTTCACTTTTTGTATGGTCCTTCCCAAGGTAAGCCTAGTTTTAGACTTTTCCCTTTCTTAGTTGCTGGATTATGAAGCCACACATACATGCCCTTTGTGATTTTACATTCCTCTGCCCTCCTATTATAGTTCCTGTTTTGATGTTCAGCTGCTCCTGTTAAACATTTTCTAGCCCTTTTATGTGCTACACATAAGCGTTCCCTCAACTCTTCTGCATAATCACTACTGTCACCAGAAATTTCCCTGCTAGGTTTCTCTAGTGTTAAATCTACTGGCAGCTCTACATTCCTCCCCAACATCATCATATTTGGAGTTTCCTGAGTGGACTCCTGTATGGCACTCCTATAAGCAAACATGGCATAGGGTACTTGCTCATCCCAATCTTTCTGATTCCTAACTGGATCTACTATAGTAGCTACGATATTCATCAAAGTCCTATTGAATCTCTCCACAAAACCATCCGATTTTGGATTATACGGAGTAGTCCTAGTCTTCTGAATCCCTAATAAGCTAGATTAAAAGTTTCGCCCTTGATCGCTGTGCAATTCTCTCGGTACACCAAAACGACAAATAAACTGCTCCAATAATGTCCTAGCAATAACCTCTGCTGTCTGATTCGGTAGGGAATATGCCTCTACCCATTTAGTAAAGTAATCCCCAACTACCAAAATATATATATTCCCTCTGTCTGACTCCGGCAGTGGTTCAAGTATGTCCATATGTCCAACTGGGTACTGTTGCAGTGGGGCTTTCTTTTGTCTATGTGATTTCCGTTGGGTGCACAATTATTGGTTAAACTTTAACCAATAATTGTCCTCAACTCAAAACCCTGACCTCTTTGCACAAAACTAACATTGTGTCATCTATTTATATGACTCCAGAAAGTTTGAAACTGATTTTTAACTTAAAGCGATGGAAGTGACAATGTATCTAGGGCAAATGCATGACATCAGGTAGTGTGTTTCACTGAATTTGCCAAGTCAATAATGTAACTGGCATTTTGTACTGGAAAATTAAGGAAGAAATTCTTGTAAAATACTGTTTACAATTGTAAAAGATAGGGCAAAGATAACCAGAAGAAGATTGCCCTATAGCTAGGTTGTAAATGTCATTTTGAAGTGGTAAAATCTTGTTTAGAATTGTTATAACGAGGTTTCACTCCACAATCTGTCACCCAACAACATTGTTTTTAGCAATTAAATAAAACTAACAATTGGCTTCTCAAAGTTCTCAATTTCTGATCAGCTCGTGTTTTATTTGCCAAATAAAATAGGTTGATGCAATTGATTCAATTATGTTGAATTAGTGACATAGAAGGCTGACAGCCATCAACTTATGTTGGCTGACAACCATCAAATTGTTTAGCAATTCTATAAAAAATACGAAATCTATTGACTTAATATATATTAAACACACTTATTGCTGGTTTGAATTCAGTGTTTAAATATTGTTATTAAATATTATGTTGTTGTGTACAATTTGTCCATTTTCAGATCACCAAGCCTTGTGGGACCTAAAACATGCAGAATATTGCAACAGGGCCAAGAGGGAGGCTACCCTCTCTTACCTCATCAAGGACATGGGCAATAGCTCTAATGGAATGTCATTCACAGGTATAAGACAATAACAGCTTCAAAAGACCATAAAGGGTGCTACATTCATTGTTACACTTCTTTTATATTATTATCCAAGTGGGTAGTCCATAAATTAGGGGTCCAGTTTGTTGTGTACTGTTACATCTGACATAAGATTTGTTATATTTAGCACAAATTATTATTTTGATGCCTTCCGTATCTCATAGTACCTGCAAAACACAAAGGTTAGAAGTCAATTTTAGTGAATTTAATTTGCATGTGTAACATAACACAAAATAATGTCACACTTTAGGGCACCTTGTTTATGGACTATCCTAAATGCAAATGTATTTCAGTAAAATGTGCATAATAGTACAGAGCTAAACCTTAATATTGGTAGTCAACGTTTATAGGTTGTCCTGCAGGATAACTCAACCATGGAAGTGAGACTATGTTTTCAAATATTATAAAACACAACTAGCCTCTGATCCAAAACACTTCAAAACTGTATTAGCTAATTTATCTTGCTAAGTAAATGGCCTGTAACAGAGTAATGTTTCACTTTTGTTTGTTCTTATCCAAAATATAACCTTGCTATATGATCCTAGTTCTGCATTGTCAAGTACACAATATTACCCCTTGATATTTAAAGTTTTGTTGGTGTGTTTTTATTGACTAATTGTGTGTGCCTACCTTCCTTCTAATATAATGTAACCTATGTTAAAACCTTGATGTTGTTAAATAAATGTTAAAGTAATGTTTGATAAGCATTAAACAAAAATTAGATTAATTATTTCAGTCAAAATTGCATGTACAGGTATATGCATGTCAACTGGCAGAGTTTCATTCGAGTCCTTGCAAATCCTTTCAACTAATCATTTCATAAAGCCAGTTCCAAGTAACTAGTTGAACAATGACAAAGGAATGCTTGTGTTAACAATAACAGTTCATTTGAATAGCCAGTGACTTGACTTGAGACGGAAGGACTTAATTGTGATGGACTTGCAGAGACTCAAATACAACTCTGTAATTTGGGCTGTTTGAAAGTTTCAATAAATCTACATTTTTGTTAACAGTGGTTTTGAATAATAAAACAGTGTCATAAATATCGGTTGTTCTTTTTGAGTTTTTTCCTTGACTAATTTCTTTCATCCTACATATTTAATTAAACTAATTAAATTAAGTTAATTATGCATGTAAAGTTAATAAAATGCATGTCAATAAACCGAACCAAACATTTACAGAGTACTATTGCTTAAAGGGATCGTATACGTTTGGTAATTACTCCAAAAATTAATGGCAATAACAACTTACTTGGTAAGAAGTACAGCAGCTTTGGATAGTATAATGCATTTTTAGAAACTGTTCACCTCGAAGTACTGCGGGTATGGAAAAAGATATCACTTTTTATCCACAAAAAATGAATCTGAGAAGCGTTACTGCAGTGACGTTTCTCAGACTGTATTCCATTGCAGATTATTCTTCCTGCGTGGACATTATAACCGCTCCAGATTTTCGGCAATATTCCAAAATCGCTACCACCTTTTGAAATGATTTTTTTACAGGTTAGTTTTATGGTATATAATCTATAACTATATAAGATTGAAACAAACAATGGGTTGCAATTACCAAACCTATACGATCCCTTTAAACAGTATTTCAATATGTACATTAAGAAACTTTGAAAATGCACATAAATAAGATGTCCTCGAGTTGAATGCAAAAAGATTGGTTCCATATACATGTACTGAATTACAAATTTCTATTAAAGGTTATACATTAACAAAAAATCGATACATGTACATTCGGCTCTGTAATGTCTCTAAATTTGATCACGACAGTCAAGGATGTGAAAGACCGGTTTAAAAACATCCGAACCACATTCTCGAGGGAAGTGAAGCGAACAGAACAAACCAAAAAATCAGGAGGTGGTACAGATGATGTTTACCAGAGTAGTTGGGGTCACTTTGGAAGGATGGCATTCCTGAAGGACTCTATTAAAGCTGGGAAAAGCCAAGATACGCTGGAACTAATGGTAAAGCAACGTTACCGATTATAAGTAAAAATGTATTAGTGACTTAACTTGAAACCAGTTGAGGGGAATATTTTATGTATTTTGCAAAATAATATTTTCGGCTTACTTTTTTTAATCAATGTTAGCGTTTTTTGGGGGAAAAGGTGCTAAACATTATTTGGAAAACAATTTTAGTTGTACCTGTATACATGGTGGCCCATTAACAAAACGGACAAAAATACTTCAACTACCGTGAGGGAAAAAAATACCTATACACCAATAGGTGGAGAAATTTTCCAGAAGAAAAATGTTATTAAGATATCTCGTTTTGGGCCAGTAGTTTCAGCTCCATACCCTATTTTGTGAAGCACAATCAGGGGTTCTTTTGCACTAAGGAAACCACTAAACCGCCCCTGTGAATTCGACATAACGCTGTTTAGTTATTTTTGGGTGCGAAGTGACCACTGACTTCACTTCACACAATATCATTTTTCTTTTAGAAAGGATCTCCACCCATTGGTCCAGGTATGTTTTGGCCTCTGGGTAGTAGAAGTATGCAGCATACTTGACCGTTGAGATATGCTTGTCCATTTGTTTGGGGCCACCCAGTGTAGAGTGCAGCGTACAAAGGTTTTGGCATATTTTGCATAATTTGGCTAAAAACAAATTTAGCATTCTTGTAAATATCGTTGCTGTCAAGTTAATACAATGAGTGTAAGAAAAGTATTTTATTCTGTCATAAAATTGCAATGCGCAAGTATTCCCCTTTCCTTTGAACCATTATTTACTAAGCTTATATAACCTTTCCCTCCCAACTGACGGCTCCCTCATCAGACATGAAGTACTTTTCGATTTCTTTCCGCACATCCTTGGCTTCAGCGGAGTAGAAGTTTGAACCACCTGGATTCACTGCGAGCATGGACTGGGTTGGATGATCGCCTCTCCAGGATCCTGGGACTACGGTGCCACTTTGGACATCTTCTTGATCCATTATTTCGATTTTTGTAGTCAAAGGTCATCTATGGACTGTTTGCAAGGTCCCTTGAATGGTGTTAAGTCCGCTCCGCAGTTAGCGCGCCCTCTGTCGTTCATCGCGTTAACCAAAATTTGACACGGAAAAGAAACGCATTATAATATGGGGCCCATTGTAAGTCCGACGCCTCATAAGTCCGACGCCCCATAAGTTCGAATTTCGGAATTATGAGTCGTCGGACTTGTGAGGCACTGGCCTCATAAACTCGGGCTCATGGGTCCGACGCCCCAACAGTCCGACGCCTCATAAGTCCGACGTCGGAAAAATGAGGCGTCGGACTGTTGAGGCGTCGGAGCTATAGACTATTATAAGAGAAGGTTCATTTGTCCGACAAGGCAAAAACGTGAGAGGGCGCACTGTGCAAAGCACGAATTAGGGGTGCAGACATAGACATATAAATAATAGACATCTAAATAATTATTTAGATGTCTATGGGTGCAGACCACCATAACCCTGTAAACCCCTGCACGCGAGCTCGTTAATTGTTATATTTCGATTTCACCAATGATTCGGTGTATAAAGCGGTCTTCGCGGCCTATATGTGAGATAGATTGTAGAAATATTTCTGGAGATCAAGTATTTGGAACTTTTCATATTTTTCGATCGCAATGCTTGTATTCATGACTGTCGGACTTACGAGGCGTCGGACTTATGATGTGTCGGACTTATGAGGCGTCGGAGTTATGGACAGAAATACAAGTAAAATTAATTGTCGGACCTATGAGGCTTCGGACAGGTCTACGAGGCGTCGGACCTATGGAGCGTCGGACCTATGGGGTGTCGGACCAATGAGGCGTCGGACTTATGGGCCTTATTTGGTATTTTGTCGGACTATAGTGCGTCGGACTTACGAGCGGACCCCTATGATATAACAGCGCGCACATGGCGCTCGAGACAGTTTTCTCGATAAATTCAGCCTTTTTGAGGGGCTAAAGCGCCGAGCTTAATGCATTTTTTTCAAGTGCATCTGTTAACTGGTGAGTTTAATGTTGTAGTTGCTGAATGCTGTAAAGATGTTTTATATAAGTTAGTAGTTCTATATTGTTATGTCAGTTACTGATTTGATCTTGCCACGTTGCAATCTCACCAAGTCATAAAAGAACAAGATGGAATTTATAGTCCATATACAGTTCACAGTGTTTTTATGGTCAGTGTGTATTTCCCTGATTCCCACAATTATAGTGTATTAGATTAAGAAATTCACTACAATGTGTATCATAGAACATGGATGTCAAGAGTGCCGTTGATACAAAACAGTATATTTCTATAAGAACATTTTGACCTCACAATTGTACCAGTGACATTTCGAGTAAATGTATAAGTAGCTGTGTGACTATAGCGTAAGTTTACACTGAGTTAATTCAACTTATGTTGCATGTTATGTATGAAACTTGGGATTTTATCAGACTTCATGTCACAGATCTAGACCGAGTTACTGGCCTCTAGTTATCGCTTTTTTAACATTTGGGCATTATCTTGCGCTACTAGAGGCCGAGCCAGAAGATATCGAAATCTAGAAAGCTCTAGAAAGTGGTTCAAAATGTCGCAAAAAATCCGGTCGAGTACGAGTTTAATATTGGCAGCGAGTTGGCAGTCTCGGTCGTTCGAGAATTCACGAAGTTTTGACGAGAGTTCGGTAGTGCCATTAAACTCGTACTCGACCGTACACTTTATATTGTGGGCAACGCTGCGCTTGAATGCAAACGTTGTGCGCCAGCGCAGAGCGAGTGGGTCTCCTCAGCACGCAGCCACTAGTACACACAGCTTGTACCATGTCATGAAACAGTCGCTGCTGCAACCCGGCCGCGCGCTTGTTTACGAGTACGACTACGAGTACGACACGGTACGATCGATAGACTTTGGCCTGTGACGTCACAGGCATCCCACAATGCAACTTCCAAGATGGCTACAGCAGAAGTTCAGTATTACTATTTTTAGTCGCAGGGAAACTGCCATCGAATTTCCTTAATTTGCACGTCAAGAATTGATCGTGAGTACCCCCAAGCCAGTCAGGTTCTGCATGGACACATATGGAAGGCTATTTAGACGATTTAGAGGTATGTTGTCAAGTATTTGTGTGGATTTTTTGCGACATTTTGAACCACTTTCTAGAGCTTTCTAGATTTCGATATCTTCTGGCTCGGCCTCTAGTAGCGCAAGATAATGCCCAAATGTTAAAAAGCGATAACTAGAGGCCAGTAACTCGGTCTATCACAGATCATGCTCTGGTACATTATGTATATCATTGATTTAAGTTATTTTCAATTCTCCTGAAGTCATGACAACTGTTTTCTTTATTTTAATATTTACGTCTGTTTTTTGTATTCTCTTTCTGTATTCAGTCACCGAACTATAGGTAGTCACCTGGACTTGGTTGGAACCAAATAAATCATGTGTTAGAGTTTAATCGATGGTCAACGTGTGTGTGTTCGCGTTTGTGTGTTGTGATCCAAGGGCGCCCTCTATATTAATACTGGCTCCGAGCCCAAGAGCAGTAACAAATGGTAAATATATACAAGCACGTACTTTGTACATGTACACTAACCGTGGTTCTTGTGGCTCAGTATAGAGGGATGCTCTGTAAGAAGAAAGAATGAATTGTAGTATTTTAATTATGAAACAAATGTTTGGCAAAATTAAAGTTTAATTATTAGCCAAATCCCCGTTTTAGCTAGTGTTTCTAATTCACGAAGAGTAATGCTGTGACAATATCATGATTCCCCCGGCCTGCTGGCAGTATTTATACAGTAGGGCACACCTCATTTGACCCCTTGATGACCTTTGACCTAAAATGTCTCAGGTCATCTGATGTCCACCCATATTATTGCCACCAAGTTTGTTTGAGATTGAAGTCTGAACATGACAGCACATTTGAACTATCAACAATGACGATCCATAGATGACCTTTGACCTCAAATATCAAAAGTCAGTTGAAAACAGACGCTGTTTTTCGTGCTTTTCTCGGCATCCATGATTGTAAAACTTCGGACAGGTCAGTTAAACGATATTTACTATGAAATACAACCCCCCAAATCCACCCATTAATGACATTTCAAGCAACTACCATGGTGTATCCTACCTTTAACTCATATATTACCTTGTAATGTATCTAGTGTATGCCTAATTTTGTCTGCCACTTGTTTAGATGTGAACACCAGTTGTTTTTCTTTTATGATTATTGTTGCCTAAAAATAGAGTACATGGGCATTAGTTGTAAAAAAAAATTAAAAAATCTCAAAAAACAGACATGCGGATGGTACGTTGGCCGGTTTTAAACGGACATCTAACCACATCTTTATTTTCATTCATAAATATCTTCTGGGTAAAACATTGCAAAACAAGACATTGGAAATAACTTATAGACATTGGTGCACGGCGTCACGCGAGAAAGCAAGCTGCCTAAACAGTGTAAATACGGACTCTACAAACACGAACTCGTTTGTACAGTATGTACAATGCATGCAGCCCACACTGATCACATGTAAATACCTTGCAGATACAGCACAGCTTTGCATTCAAGGCAAGGTTTTACCAAGAACATCATATACATGTATACTTACAGCAGCTCGAAACGATATTTTTGGGTCATTCTTTTTCAGCTCTTCGTATGAAGTCATGATGTCCCTCTCTGTTGCTTTTCCGAATGTTCTCGGCTTTATTTTGTAAAAGGACTTCACCTTTAAAACAAAAACAAATAGTGTGTGGTTCCATTAGTTGATATAACGCTATAGTTATACCTTTAGCAAGCTAAGACTACTTCAGACTTTTACCAACTGCCTCTGGTACTTGAACCACTCACTAAATGTAAAGTATACTTACTCCAAAAACAGCATCCTCATCTTGTGCTTCATTTGGGGACTTCTGAAGAATTAAAAAAAGAGGCCATAAAACACCTCGGGTACTATTTGTCAGCTTCCAATACCTCGGGGAGCTAATATCGACTACCCACCCAAATTACAGTATGTTGTGAGTAGACTTGTTTCGTTGAAGAGGATTCTAAACAACAAATAAACAATAAAAATGAAAAAATAAGGTGACTACGAGTGCAAGTCCTGTTTATAGTAATATAATTTTAGCTATATAAGTAAAATAGTAAGTCAAACAAATTGCACTTATTATTGTATACGAGTCCACAACAAATAAATAAAACCAGAATACAAGAAAATACTGGTACTTGTAGGTTTTCGATCAAATTTATGGTATGTATGGTAGGCGGTTTAATACAAGCTGGCGATGGGGACGCTGTTTTCGATGCCTTTTTTCTGTCAATTATGTGATCAATTAAAGGATAAATGTGGTCACAACTTTTTAACTAGCCTTCAAATGACAAAAAAATGTAATCAACAAAAATCCAAAACTTTGCAAAGGTTAACCTATGGGTATACTACTGACAGTGAAGACACTAGTAGTACACTATGTCTATGCACCCCGAAGAACTGTTAGTGACCGAAACAAACAAAAAACTCTAATTTAATACAAGTCAACAATTGCGTGAATAAATTACGGACGAACATGAGGGTAGTCTTGGTGCAAGACCTTCTCATTTGCGTTTGATACACGATTCCCGCGAGAGGGCGCTATCGCCCACGAACCGCCTCAGGGAGAAGGTCTTGGGAAACACGCATTATCTTCTCCCGAAACTAGAAGGAAACAACTACGCATGTGTTAGTTTTTTAGGACAGGGCGGTCTATTATTTACAGCGCATGCGTATAAACACCATTGAATGTACACAAAAGACTGGTCCGCGCTGCGCTGAATGGATAAAAGTTAATGTATTGCACGTCAACAAATAATCGTGGCTATGGGACTAGGATGCCTGAATCGGCAAACTGCAAACAATAATGTTGTTGCAATGGCGTGCGCTTCAACTTCGGAACGAGAGCGGTTGCATGATCGATGGTGTTGTATCTGCAGTAGAGAGTTAATTATCTGCAAGAAATATTTCTCGGTAAAATCAACAAGACTCAAAGCTCAACGGGACCCTCAATGTTTGCCTTATTTAATAGATATTTTAGGGGAAACGCTTGATGCAAGTGTGTCACAATACATATGCGGACAGTGTGATAACCACATCAGCAAGATTAGGAAATGTGATGCGTTAAAACTGAAAATACGATCCCAGTTTAGAGACACAAAGTCCAAGCATATACTGCATGGCCGAAGGAAGTCGCCAGTAAGAAGTACACCTTCCTCGACACCCAAATCACTGGGACCGAGAGACAAGAGAAAGGCGGCCCCCGTCTCCAGGAACTCCGTCGACCCGCAGAGTAAGTATGCCGGCCGTATTATTATGTTTAATGTTAGCCCAAGTTACGTTAGTCAATCATCATGTATCACCAGACCAGTAGGCAGTAGTAACACTCTAGTCAACATGAATGAATCAATTTGCAATAGTTTGCATATATTTTTCGGTTGTAAAAATAATGTACACATGGAGTATTGTGACTGCGGTTAATAGTAGTACTTTCCCTTTCCATAGACCTAGCCAGAGGCCTCTTTTTTATTTGCTATTTTATAAATAATTATGTTCCAATATGCTATAATCAAGCTTCATACACTGCAATTTCTCCATTGTACCTGTTCTATCAGACTGATCAGGGATTTTTCAAAGGTGGGAGGGGGGGGGGGGGGGGGGGCAAATCAAATTGAATCTCTGCATAGTGAGTTCAATCCCCTCACACCCCCACCCCACCTTCGGTTTTCCCCCATTTTCTTTCATCTGTAATGTTTTTTTTAACTCCCTAACAAAAGGGGTCTAGACCCCCTCCCTTGATCTTCCAGTGGCCTACATCATGTATTTGTGGCAGTCATAATGTAGATGTCACAATTCCATATTAATGAAAAGGTTAAATGACTGCTGTAAACCATGGAGGAAGAAATAAACTAGTACATGTACTGATAGGCCCTACCAATTATAATAACATTGGGTCCTAGTAATTGGATGATGTATGTTGCGCTTCATTGCCAATGTTGTACTGGAGCCATATTCTCAATATTTTTTTTTTTTTTTTTCATACAGCCACTTAAGAAGCGACTTCATTTTGAGGGAACAGATGCTGCACAACTTATAAAAGCTGAGGTAAAAAAATATAAATTAAATTCATTATTTGATCACAATTAATTAGTTTTTTCATGATGCATATATTGGATTATTTAAAAAAACAAATGTTCTTCTTGAAAATAACCCAAAGCTTAATGGCCATTGATTAAGCCCATCAACATCTATAGACAAAATTCACTTTTTGAATTACAAAAAACCCAATGCTTGATTATGTTATTATTAATCTGGAACCATTGCTGGCCCAAACTACAGCTTCTTTCTCTGCTGGGAGAGGAAGGTCAGGTACCCAGTTATAAGCTGTCAATTGAAATTATTCTGCAACTTGGTACACATTACAACACAATGGGACATGGGTGGTCATCTTAAATAGCTAATGACCTTGATTGTCATGCACACATGGTGTTTTGGTCTCCACTGCAGCTCTGTTCAGTTCCAAGTAAAGGGATCTATTTGCTAACCCTGGATCTTGTTTCAAGGTCTACATTATTCTAGCTGAGTTTTTTCGAAGATCTTTAGTACTGCCATGTTCACTTTTTGACACAGTTCATTTAAAGTTTGAATATATTGATTACAAGTAATTAAACAAGTAAATCAGTGACCATTTCTATTTTGGAATTTTGCAAATAGTGTCTAGAGCTGGGGTATAAATCAAAGCCTAATTTTATCATGCGATAAGCAAGAAAAACTTTACAAAGATTTGATTGATTTCTAAAAAACTTAATCACAAACATGCATATTAATTGCTAAACATGCTCATTTACTCATTTCAAGTTTATTTGCATTACACGATTAACTCCTTTTACCGTTACACGGTAAAAAGGTTGTATACACAGCGAAAGCTCATGCGGCCTTCCTACGCTCTCATGGCATTTCTTGGACATTCACACCTAATTTAGCACTAAGTGCAAGGTCAACAAACTGTTCATGTCACGCTATCGCCATACAAGAGTTAATTATGCAAAAGGTAAAAGGTCAGCAGTATGCAAATTTCTACAGTTAACTTTGGGCCAATGAGAGTCATGGGTTCCGCGTGGGGAAGCGGGGCTTTTGGCGGGTTCGAATTTTATAGCCACTCTGTCACAGCCGATTCCAGAGTCAACATCTCAATTTTTGTTCAGCAATTTTTATCTTCGTTCTCCGATTATTTCTCATCTAACCTCGTTTCCGAACACACCCATTTTTCTTCTGGGCATTTCTACAACTCTTCAGTTTATCTGTCGTCATTCTCCGCTTTATTGTTTTACGTGAACGTCAACGTTAACATTAAACAAAGTTGAAGTTAGTCGTCGGCACGTCAGCATGAATCACGGGGATTTACTCCGCACCCGTCGGCGACCAGCTCGCTTTTCGGACACTGTCGTGCGGGCGTCAGCGAAGCAGCCCAGGCGCCAAAAGGCCACGCCTACGGAGACTGCGGCGAGTCGCGGGAGAAATCCCGGGCTTGATCGTATCCGTTGGCTGACGAAGTTCCGCCTTCAAGTCCGGCCGCAGGTCTGGTTTTTCCTTCTACGTCCCATCGAACCCGGTATTTTCGGCTTCCGGTGCTGTGCTGTCACAGCCCCTTCGCCTGCCGCATTCAGTGAGCCACAGTTTTTCGACGAGCGGCTTTTTCCCCCCGCCTCCGCCTCTCCTTGCTGGTAGTACTCCTAACGTCAACGTTCACACCTCTGCCGCTCCCACCACTTGCGAGAGTACGGTCTTCAGCGTGTCCAACGGCAACGCGGGTCCACCCACCAGTGCTGCGCCTCCGGCTTTTGCCCATCAACCTACCTGCGTTTATTGCGGGTCATCGGCTTCCGTCGTCGTTCCACCGGCTCATCACACATCAGCTGGGTTTGGGACCCATTTTCCTGAAACCACCACAGCACCAGGACTGGCGCCCTCTGTTGTCGAGGGCACTGCGACGCCACCGGCGGCCACGTTTGCCGTTCCAACAGCACCGGTTCTGGGCGGTTTTCACCATCATGCTGCCGCTACTACGGCGCCATTTGCCGAGAGTCGCCAGGACTTTAACGTTGGCCCTTCTGGCCCTGGTAACACTGGTCACCCTCACCTCTACCCGGGAACATCGGGGCATCAATTTCTGCAGGTGGCACAGCCACATCAAGCGCACTACTTCGGGGCATCGTCCGGGACCGAGGTGTTGTCTCCTCACCCGGTCCTCCCCTCCACGCTGGCGCCGGGGTTTGCGGGGCTGGCGCCGGGGTTTGCGGGTCCGGCTCCGAGTACATGTAGTACTAGTAATAGCGGCACCAACATGGTGCCTGGGGGTGAGTTGATCAGGCCACACTTATCATTTCCCACAACTACCCCTAGCGTAACTGGTATAATTACTGGCCCTGTTAGTAGTGTAGGCATAGGTTTAAATGATCATGCTAGTAGTACTAATAATGTTGTCTGGCCACCTGCAAGTGCAACAAGCGTAGGGCCCACGGATTTATCAAGCCGCCCAGCGCTAGCAACATGCACGACCTCCCCCCTAGGCATGCACGTACCGCAGGCCGTGCGGGAAAAAATCTGGCAAGGGGCGTTTGTAGATTTTTCGCTTCTATGCAATGATGCTGCCACTGCCGTGGTGGCGAAATCATTTGAGCAGGGTAGTGCCAATTTTTCCATGTCTGTTGAGGGGGGAAAGTTGGTGTTGAAAAAAGCAGGGTTGCAGCGCAAGAAGGTTGACACGTTCGATATGTGGCAATCTGCTTTTAACGTATTTATGGCCATTTATACGTTGAAGCATGCATCCCGGTTTTCGGAACTGCTAAAATATGCTGACATTATTCGCACGGCCTCTAGTCAATTTCCTGGTCCTTGTTGGCGAGCGTATGACGAACAATTTCGTCTCCGGCAGGAAGCGAACCCAACGCGGTCATGGGGGGAGATCGATTATGAGCTATGGCTTACGGTTGCAGCGGCCGGCACCACTTCCCCAGTAGTTCGGGGCGCCCTCTATGGTTCCCCGGCTAATTCTCGGTCCAAACCAAGTAGGTCAGGCGTATGTTTTGCTTTTAACGCTGCCACGGGTTGCTCTTTTGCGCATTGCAAATTCACACACTCGTGCCAAAAATGCATGCGATTTGGTCATGGGGCTACTCGCTGTCGAGCTTGGAGCGGTCAGGTGCGTGGGGCGCAATCCAATGCTACAGGCACAGTTCCTTTCGCTCGCATGCACCAATCCCGCAGCCCTGTAGCGATTGAAGCTCCTTGAAAGCTGATCTCTCAGCCGGACCTAAGCGTGTGTTTGACAACTTAGGCACCAGACCTAAACAGGCCCCAGGGCCTGCGGGTCCGCAGCATTCTGTTCGTTCTTCCAACCCCAATTAAGATTTCGGTTTTACAGGATTGGCTTGTCAGTTACCCTGTAGTTGCTGATGCAAAAGTTTTGTTGAAAGGTTTTTCTGAGGGGTTTTCGTTGGGTTATTCCGGCCCCCGGTTACCACGCGATTCTCTTTGTTTGGCTTCAGCGGCAGAGCGTCCCGACATAGTCCACGACAAATTGTCATCTGAAATAGCCCTAGGTAGAATAGCTGGCCCATATACAGTCCGCCCGTTTTGCAATTTACAGTGTTCCCCTATAGGCTTAGTGCCGAAACGTGAGCCCAATTCATTTAGGCTACTACACCATTTATCCTTTCCATCTGGTCATTCCATTAATGATTTTATTGACAAAGATCTCTGCACAGTAACTTATGCCTTATTTGACAAGGCGGTGGCCTTAACCAGTTGCGCGGGAGCGGGGGCGTGGTTAGCCAAGGTTGATATCAAGTCGGCTTTTCGCTTACTGTCTATATCTCCCATTGACTATGAGCTGTTGGGTTTCACATTTCAAGGCATGTTTTATTTTGACAGATGTTTGCCGATGTGGTGCAGCATTTCCTGTTCTCTGTTCGAGAAGTTTAGTACTTTTCTCGAGCATCAAGTTAAATGTTTCAGTCATTCATCAGGTGTAACTCATTATCTCGATGTTTTTTTGTTCGTGGGGTCCTCAGCAGAAAGTTGTGCACAATTGTTGTCATGTTTTCAATCTGTTTGCGAAGTTTTGGCGGTACCACTGGCAGCTGAAAAAACAGCTGGCCCGTCTCAAGTTTTAACATATTTGGGTTTGGACATTAACACGTTTGATAGAAAGGTTTATGTGCAGGCAGACAAAGTTTTAGCCACCTCACAGCTAATTAAACAAGCATTGACGAAACGGAAGATTTCCTTGAAGTCCATTCAATCTATAGTTGGATTACTCACCACCAGGGCGAGCTTTCCTGCGCCGCTTAATTGCGTTGACTTCGGGTCTCTCCCAGCCTTACCATCGGGTGCGCATCTTAAAAAATAAAGGTGCAAGGCTCGATTTGCTCACGTGGCTTGATTTTCTTACCAACTTCAATGGGGTATCAGTATTTGCAGGTGCTGAGTGGGAGTCCGATGATAGCCTGGCCCTATTCACAGATTCTGCGGGTAGTATTGGCTATGGAGCTTATTTTCATGGCAAATGGGTACAAGGCCGTTGGCCGGCGGAGTTCTTGCGTAACCCCCCCTCAATTGCATATTTGGAATTTGTTCCACTGTACGTGGCTATGCTGTGTTGGGCTCCTTTGCTTGTCGGTCGTAAAGTCATGTTTCACACTGATAACACCGCGGTAGTACAGATAATTAATAAAAAATCTTCCCATTGTGCCCGCATTATGCAGCTGGTGAGACCTTTTGTGCTGCAATGTCTGCATTTTAATGTTTCTGTGAAAGCGGTTCATGTGCCGGGAAAGTCTAATGAAATTGCGGATGCTTTGTCCCGTTTTCAGATGGACCGTTTTCGCCTAGCAGCCCCCGAGGCAGATCAGGTTATGACTCCTCTCCCTCCTTTCCCCTCAGTGTGGTAGATAACGAAGTGGAACGCTTGCTAGCTGCAGTCATTTCCACTAATTCACAAAAAAACCTATGCTTCTGGCTGGAGAGCGTTCAGCCAATTTCGGCAGCATTCTTTTGAACAAGTTCAAGGAAATCCCCAAAATACATTTTAACGTACATATGATTATTGTAAGCAACAAAAATCTTAAATTTGGGTGGTTTCCTTGAACTTGTTCAAGTCTCTCACCTTAGGCAACCCTTCACCTACTTGTTAGCCCAATTTAGGGACACATCATTGTACTGTCCTCCTTAAGGTGTACCTAACCAAAATTAGACAGCCAGCCAAACTCCTATCAAGGAACGACGAGGGAGTCAGGAAGTAGCGTCCAAGCTCCAAGTTTAATTGTCCGTGAAAAAGGAGTGAAAAGACAATGCTTTCACAGGTGACTACAGGGATGGCAGTTGATCGGGTGTCAATAAATGAGTAGCAAAATGCGGGACACTTGCATAAATATGTCAATAACGATTTACATTTACACGAAAAGCTCAATAGAGGGCGCTGTTTAAGAAAACTGGACAGACGGTCCAGAACACTCCCCGCTTGACGTCTTTAAGATGTCACTACTGCAGGAACATATTTACAAAGTTCAGTCCTCTTTGGGTAGCAGCAGTACGACTTCTGCGATGGGTCTCACGAACTTCTTGGTGGTGCCTTGCGCGGTGACCTTCACTTCCACGGTGCGGACCTTCCCATCGTCTCCTGCGAAGGTGGAAGTAACTAGCGCCAGGGGCCACTCGTTGCGGGCAACTTGCTTGTCTCTCAAGAGCACCAGGTCTCCCTCTTGAAGGTTGCGACGAGTTTCGGTCCACTTTCGCCGACTCTGTAAGGTGGGGAGGTACTCGTGGCTCCAGCGGGACCAGAACTTGCTTGCGAGACTCTGCACTTGTCTCCACTGGCTCTTGAACAGGTCCTTGTCAGTGAAGTCTCCAGGAGGAGGGGGTGCACCAACCTTCTGGGTAAGTAGCATGGCAGGTGTCAGGATGAACGGTGAGTCGGGATCGGTAGAGACTGGAACCAGCGGTCTGGCATTGATGATGGCTGTAACTTCGGCTAAGAATGTGCACAGGACTTCATGGGACAGGCCAGATTTGTTTTGTAGCAGCATGGAGTCGAGGATTCTACGTGCTACTCCGATCATCCGCTCCCAGGCACCTCCCATGTGTGATGCGTGGGGTGGGTTGAATTCCCAAGTGCAATCATGTTCGCTGAGGTAGTGTTGAACATCATTCGCCTGCTGCTGCTCCTTTCCAAGCTGCAACTTGTTGCAGGCTCCGATGAAATTCGTTCCGCAATCCGATCTCAGCTGTTTTGCTGGTCCACGGATGGCGAAGAACCTCCGGAGTGCATTGATGCAACTCAAAGTGTCCATGGCCTCTATGACTTCTATGTGGACTGCTCTCGTGCTCATGCAAGTGAACAACACCGCCCAGCGTTTGCTTTGAGCTTGACCTCCTCTGGTGCGGCGGGCGACGACTGTCCACGGGCCGAAGACATCTAAGCCCACATAGGTGAATGGTGGTGATGTGCTGAGTCTCTCTGGAGGTAAGTCAGCCATCTTCTGCTCTTCCATTCTCCCACGAAGTTTCTTGCATGTCACACACCTATGTAGGACAGAGTTGACGAGCTTCTTACCGCCAACAATCCACAAGCCTGATGCTCGGATGGCACCTTCGGTGAAGTGACGACCTTGATGCTTCACTTGCTCATGGTAGTATCGTACCAGCAGTGTAGAAACATGGTTGCGTCCTGGTAGGAGAATGGGATTTTTCTCGCTGTTGTCTAGCTGTGCATGCTTCAGACGGCCTCCTACTTTGATGAATCCGTCTTCTAGTGTGGGATTCAGCTTCGAGAGTGAACTTGAAGTAGAAACATCTCTCTTCTGTTCAAGAGACGCAAACTCGTCGGAGTAGACATCTCCCTGCACTGACTTGATGATGACACTCTTGACTTGAGCCAACTTATCTGGAGTGCGTGGTTTGTTGCACTGATGCCAACCTCTGCATTCAGCTGACTGGTCTGCCAGGTCCTTCTTGAAGGAGTGAGTGACATGAATGAGGAACGCAACACCTCTCAGGAGTGAGTTCCAAGTTGAGAAGTGCTCAAAGCGCTTTGGTGTGAGCTGTCTCTCTTCGGTCTTGGTGATGAAACTTCTCACCTCGGGCCGAACTTCTGCATCCGAGACCGGGGCAACCAGCTCGAAGGAATCCTGGTTCTCCGCGTCAGCTTTGCCTGGTTTGTGTAGGAAAGCTGGTCCTGTGAACCATGATGTAGTGGTGAGTTGGGATGCCGGAACTGCTCTGGAAGCGTGGTCAGCTGGGTTGTGCTTTGTTGGTACGTAGTGCCACTGGTCTGGCCGTGTTGTCTGCCGGATGCGCTGGACTCGGTTGTGGACATACACATAGAAACGTTTGGTTTCATTGTATATGTAACCGAGCACGACTTTACTGTCACAGTGGAACTTCACGGCATCTGGCTTGATGTCAATTTCGTCAAGGATGAGTTCTGCTATCTCTGCTGCCAAGACTGCAGCACACAGCTCTAGACGGGGTATGGTAGGTTGTGACTGAGGAGTCAACTTAGCTTTCCCCAGAACGAAGCCCACGTCAACTTGTCCAGTTTTGTCAACGGTTCTGAGATAGGCAACTGCAGCGACGGCTTTGATGGATGCGTCTGAAAACATACACAACTCGGTGTGCTGTGCCTTGGAAAGGGACTTCGAAGAATAGGTGCGTGGGATGTGAAGATTATTCAACTCCTGAAGTGAATCTCTCCATGCTTCCCATTCTTTCAGCTTTCCTTCAGGGAGGGGTGCATCCCAGCTGCAAGTGTCAGTGGTGAGTTCACGCAGTATGGCTCTGCCTTGTATGGTGACTGGAGCTACAAGGCCAAGTGGATCGAAGAGACTGTTGACTGTCGACAGGACGCCACGGCGTGTGAATGGTTTGTCGCCACTCGATACCTTGAAGGTGAAGGTGTCTGTCGTGGTCTACCAGGAAAGTCCTAGACTGCGTTGGACAGGTCCAGTCTCGTCTCCTATGCCGAAGTCTTTCATACCCTTGGCATGATCATCGGAGGGGAACGCCTGCATCACGGTGATGCTGTTTGAAGCAATTTTGTGCAGTCGTAGGTTGGATTCAGCGAGCGATGCTCGGGTTCTCTGCAGCAAGTCAATGGCCTCTTCCTCTGTTGGTAGAGATTTCAGTCCATCATCAACGTAAAAATGTCTTTCGACGAACTCTCGAGTGTCTGCGCCATGGACTTGTTCACCTGCTTGCGCGGCTCGTCTCAGACCGTACATGGCGACCGCAGGGGATGGACTGTTTCCGAAGACGTGCACTTTCATGCGGTAGTCGATGACATCCTTTGTGGTGTCGTTGTCTCTGTACCACAGGAATCGGAGGTAGTTGCGATCGTCTTCTCTCACAACGAAGCAGTAGAACATCTGCTGGATGTCGGCTATGATGGCTACGGGTTCTTTCCTGAACCGTATTAGAACTCCCAGCAGGCTATTGTTTAGGTCTGGACCGGTAAGTAGAACATCATTGAGGGAGACTCCGTGATGTTGGGCACTCGAGTCAAAGACTACTCGTATTTTCTCCGGTTTCTGTGGATGGTATACGCCAAAGGTTGGTAGGTACCAACACTCCTCTCCTGTTCTCAAAGGAGGTGCTTTCTCAGCGTGGTCGTTTTCGAATATCTTCTGTATGAACTCGATAAATTGCTTCTTCATCTCTGGCTTCCTATCTAAGCTGCGTCGTAGAGATAAAAGACGGGTGACAGCATGCTCCCGATTGTTTGGAAGATGAGGTCTGGGTGTTCTGAACGGCAGTGGAGCTACCCAGCTGTTGGTGTCATCTTTCTTGAATTCTTCATCCATCATCTCTAGAAAGATTGTGTCTTCGATGGAGAGAGCTGACTTGTTGTCTTCAGGGGTTGTTGTGAATACTTCTCTTCCGAGTTTGTCATCAACTGGTCTTCTGACTGGGTTACTGATGAGCTTCCGTGATGAAACATCCTGCTGCTCCCCGCTGTGAGTTGCCTTCTTTCTCAGGCAGATGTGATTCTTGCATGGAGCCAGAAAAGAGGGGCGTCCGCTCTCAAGAACATGGGTTCTGAAGCTGTTTACAGTTGGCACATGTGCATTTCCCAGACAGACTTCACCGATGAGGACCCAACCAATGTCGAGTCGCTGAGCAAAAGGGGCGTTGTGTGGGCCGTTTATCTGCTCTCTCACCTTGTGTACCCTGAGGATGTCTCTCCCTAGCAGCAAAAGGATTTCAGCATTCGCATCCAACTTGGGGATGAATGATGCTACAGACTTCAGGTGGGCGTGGTGAAGAGCTACGTCAGGCGTTGGTATCTCTGCCCTGTTGTTCAGGATCTCATTGCACTCGATGAGAGGAGGGAGAGGCAGGCTTACTCCTCCATTCACAGCTTCAATCTGGAAACCATCAGCTTTCCTCCCTGTCATTTCTGTAACTCCTGCACAGGTTCTAAGGGAATAGGGTGATGGGCTGCTTCGGATGTCAAACTGATCAAAAAAGTCAGATTTCGCCAGTGACCGGTTACTCTGGTCGTCTATTACTGCGTACATCTCGACAGCACTCTCAGGTTGGTTCTGTGGGTAGACTTTCACCAGGCATATTTTGGCACATGATTTTGCCAGTAGGCCCTCACCACATACCTCTGTGCATTGCGAGTTGACAACAGGTCGTCTGGATTGAGCAACTTCCTCCTCCCCGCCATGCTGTGGTGTGGGGGTAAAGGCCTTCAATGTCCAGGGGGCAGGACCAGGATGCATGGCTGTGCTGTGATGATCACTGTTGCATTCGTTGCATTTCAGTGGAATCACACATTCCTTCGCAAGATGGGACATTGATGCGCAGCACTTGAAGCAAATTCCATTTTCTCTGAGGAAGGCCCTTCGCTCGTCTATGGTCTTTGCTCTGAAAGCCCTGCATTTCTTGAGGGGATGTGGTTTCTGATGGAGGGGCAGCTTTTACCGGGATCGCTCTTCTTTGCATCAGAGTCTGCACTCGATTCAGCCACTCTGGAGACATCTGTCTTGTGTACGGATATCGGTGCTCTTATACTAGTGTTTCTAGTGGTGGGATTTTCTGCTCGCGTGGGTCCACTCTTGTTGCTGGAGATGGTGAAACTCGGGTCATTTCTGATTTTGGCTTCTGAGCAGATGAATTCGGCAAAGAAGGAGAATGGGGGAAAGCAGGCATTGTGTTCTTTTTTGTACCTAGATCCCTTGGTGATCCATCTCTCCTGCAGGCCATGTGGTAATTTCTCAACTATGGGATTTACACCACGTGCCGTGTCCAAGTAGCTGAGACCAGGTAAGTATCCATCCTCCTTCGCGCATTGGACTTCCATGAGCAGATCACCAAGCTGTCTCAACTTGAGCGGATCTCTGCTGTTGATGCGTGGAAAACCGTCCAGTCTGCGAAAGAGGGCGCTTTCGATGACCTCTGGTGCTGCGTATTGTTCTTTCAGCCGTTCCCATGACTTCTTCAGAGCTGTGGTCGGGTCGTTTATGTGCACAGCACGGATTCTTTTGACGTGGTCTGATGATTCTTTCCCCAGCCATTTCACTAGTAGGTCGAGCTCTTCGCTTGGTGTTATACCCAGGTCTGTTGTCGCATTGTGGAAAGATGATCGCCAAGCTCTGTAGTTTTCGGGTCGATCATCAAAGTGTGTGAGTCCTGTGTTGACTAACTCACGGCGTGCAAGATACTTGGCAAAGTCATTACCTTGATCTCCTGCGGGGGTCTTCTGGGGGGAATTGGGACGGGTGTGGTTTCCCACTGACGTCTGACTGCGTTGCAGGGGATGAGACGTGACTTCAGCATTGGCAAGGTTCAGCGGTGAGGGGGGTCTCATGTTGTAGGCATGTTCGAGGCTTGGCATTGATGCAAAACCAGTTTGAAATTCAGCTTGTTGCTGAACAAAGTCTTTCGTGCGCTGAGCGATGTCTGCTGGAGCAAATGGTGTGCTCATTTTGTTGACCGACAATCCAGTTTCCATCTCCATGGCTGCTTCCAATGCCTCGGCTTGAGCTAAGGTTGCTGCCGCCTCTCTTTGGTGGCCCAGCAATCCCAAGTCTGCATCTAGTTTGGCCCTCTGCAATTTCATTTTTGCCTCGTCTTCAGCAAAAGATGCACGGACTCTCGCCGCCTCCGCTTTGGCACGGGCTCTGGCTACTTTACTCAATGATGAAGATGAGCGTGTGACCCTTGAACTTGCCAGAGAGGCTTGATCATCGCATTTGTCTTCCATGATGAAGATGAGTCGCCTTGATCGACTGCCGCAATTGTAACACCAGCTGGTTAATGTCTTTTCACTGAACTGTCCTCCTTAAGGTGTACCTAACCAAAATTAGACAGCCAGCCAAACTCCTATCAAGGAACGACGAGGGAGTCAGGAAGTAGCGTCCAAGCTCCAAGTTTAATTGTCCGTGAAAAAGGAGTGAAAAGACAATGCTTTCACAGGTGACTACAGGGATGGCAGTTGATCGGGTGTCAATAAATGAGTAGCAAAATGCGGGACACTTGCATAAATATGTCAATAACGATTTACATGAACATGTGAGAAAAACTAGCAATACGAAAAGCTCAATAGAGGGCGCTGTTTAAGAAAACTGGACAGACGGTCCAGAACAATCATTTTTCCCCAGTTTTTGTTTGCTGGGCTAAATATCACAATGTTATCATTGTTCATATGATTTTTCATAAGATTTTAATATGATAACTGTGCCAGTAAGCAACTTGGTGAATTTAAAGCTCACCAATACTGACTACATGATGATATCTGGAGACAGTGTAATGTGCGCACATTCATAGGGTCACAAAGTTGTCATTTTGGATAATTACTGTGTTCTCATAATTATTCAGTCACTTATATGCTTTAGCAAATGTTATTCAAGTAAGGATATGTAAGAAGCATCACCAAAATAAACTTTTCAAAAAATAAAAATAAAATATATACCCAAATTTGGGAATAAACATATTTCATGGCAGGGATTAACGATATATGCAAATTAGACATATTTCCACCACTTGGATTTTTGTAGATTTTTAGTATGTAATTCTAGGAACCTTATAGAAGTGCACTGTGGTGAAAAACAATTTGTTGCAATTTGTTTGAGGTCAAAACTTATTTTTCTTGGACTAAACCATCTTTTTTCCAACAACTTGCTTTAATTTATCAAGTCCCACATTTCCCCATAGATCCCCGTTTTTGTTTTTATTTTGGAGGGTTCCTGTCCGTCTTCTCCTGGTGGGCGCGCAGGCGCGTGTGGCAATTTATGTCGGATTCAGACAACCAGTAACACAAGTCCTCACATTTAGCGGTCTAATAATCAAATCCGGCAGTAAATTATATTTTAGGCAAATTGCTTTGTTGTCATAGCGCTCGCGAATTTCCCGAGGCTAGATTTTCCTGACCGAATTTAACATCGGTAGATGGAAGCAACTTTGTGGTTGCATGTGGTTGCCTCTTTGGCAATGGGCATTTGGTTGCCCTGTATTGGTGGGCCTGGTGTTGCCCAGGGGCTTGGTGTTCCCATTGACCGGTCGGACCTGGTGTTGCCCATTATAATGGTCGGGCCTGGTGTTGCCCGGGGGCCTGTGTGGCCCAAATTGTGGAATTGTTTATTTGTTGAATTGTTTCCTTTTTGCTACCGATATGCCCTTTCACTGCTGGTGCAATATTGCAGTTACTGTATATTATTATTATTATCTCTTAATCTTGGTGATTTACATTTCCCAAACATGTTATCTATGAATAAAGCTGCAGCGCCTTGCTTACATGGATGTAAGTTCTCGGGTGTAAGTTATAATATTTTTTTAAAAATATATATGCATTTTAACTGGCAGACTATTATTATGTCAAAATCTACTGGTAGCTAAAGTACCATGGACATGAATAAACTCAAGTTGCATTTATAGCAACTTGTATAGATGACTTCAATATAAGGACAAGATTAATGTGATTTAGTAAAGTAAGGAATAGCCTGTATCATAAATCGCTACAATTTTGTGTATACCATGATTCATAATCCAGAAACTTAGTCGGCTTTTGCCAATTCAGTATGATTTTTAAAACGCTATTTGCCCTGCGAACGAAGAATCGTGGTTGCAGTATTTGGAAAATAGAGCATCTAGAAACTACATGAAGTTCGGGGGGTCTCCCCTTGGATAAGGGATCAGTTATGTTTCTGTTCTACAAAAATGTTCATAGCGTCATGGAGAGGATGAGGAGGTTAATACTGATTCTTGGTAAGCAACATTCATCATCAACCACAGCTTATTAAGCAAAAGATTATCAAAAAAAGTGTGGAAATAACCTGTAAAAGGTTTCCGTATTGTTTAAGTAAAGGTATGTAAATATTCATTGTGAGTAGGCCTGGCCGTATAATTGCGAGTTACATTTTATTGGCACACCCCAACAATGAAATATCTCTCCGTCTCCTTTAATTTGTTGTGATGCTTGTAGTTTAGAAGATTTTGTAAATGTTCTACTCTTAGCTATGCAAAACATCAATAAGCATGATGGTCAGGGTATGGATATACACTCCAATCTGGTTTGAACTTGAAGGACATCAACTACCGCAAACCCTGGTAGAAGAAGATGAAATGAAGACTGACGGGAGTGAGGAAAGGCAAGAGGTCGCACCATATGATGAAGAGGAAGGACTTTCCGTAGAGAACTAAATAACAGCTGAGTGATTCAATTTGAAACAAGGTGGGAATACACCAGCCGGGAATTGAATGATTCCATAATTTGTAACCATTCAAATCGCAAACTGAGAACATGACTATAATACATATTAAGTGTTACACGTAATTTTGATTTGATTTTTAATTAAAGTTTATTTCAATCAATATCTTCTGTCAAGTGCCCTCATCTGTCACGAGAGCTCGTGCTTATTTTATAAGGTACAATATAGTCTTATTGTCCTAGACACAGACACATGGTTACTGTACTATCCAGCTTAATAATTGGATGCGAGCAATTCTTAAAGTACACATGAAAACTCCGAAAAGCTCTTGGTAAATTAAACTTTTGATAAAGGCCTCCTTTTCATGAGGAATAACTCAATAATAGCTTAAACATGCTTTCATAAGTTGACCGATTTCTTATTCTTAAGCGGATTTGTGCATCAGATGGACACTTAAGAACGAGTTTTTCGTATCCTGGGTTGCCAGATGAACATGTTGACATAAGTTTTGTGGACGTACTCGATCATACCGATACAATTATAAACACGTGGTGGGTCAAAAGGGTACACTTTTAGGCTTAATTGCATGTTTAAGCCATGAAGACACCAACAAAATACTACTTTAACAACTGGTCCTTGTCCACAATGTTTAGACCTTCACATTAAACCTTATTTCAATCCTCTACCCCATGTGGTTCCGGAGAAATGGCATATGTGACCCGCTCCATCGTAATCAGGAATAAGTCGCTGAGGCCGTTTTACGCAATCGGCCGTTGAAGTGGATGCATGGGTGAAAATCGTGACCAAGTATTTGTTTGTGCTGTCCGTATGATTTTGGTCAATTTTGTTTATTTCAGAGCTGTTTTTCTCGGAATGTGGATTCGGCAAATAAATATACACCTGTCATCTTCATCAGACCATAACTTTGTTGAGACTTATTCCTTATTTCGATGGAGCGGGTCACATTATTCCAAACGTAATTAGGTCAATTATCGATCTTTGACCCATTCTTAAGTGGATTAGTACATTACATGGAGTTGAAACTTAAGAATTAGATATTCGTAATCAGGATATCTTGGAGTACATATGAAAAAAATTGGTCCTCGTACGCCACAATACCGATAAAAAAATTAGGGGGGTCATTTTGAGAGTGCCCCCAGGGGGCAGTGCAAGAGTGCCAAACTTAAGAATCCACATTTTGGGGTTCCCACACATAGTCCTACTCATTGCAGGTGTCAAACCTTTCGTACTCAACAATACCGATAAAAGTCTGCTAGCTCCTGGACTACGAGGTTTATCGGGGCGCTTTCGGGTAATGCATTGAGTTTAGTATTTGACGTTAAAAGATGCAATACGCAGGGTGCAATATGGAGCATGCAATGCATGCAAAATTCAAACTGTTGTTGCCATGGATCGACTAATTCATCTGAATTGGAGGATTCAAGTTTGTGCTAAGCTTACTGTATTCGACCACTGAAAAACAGCGTTAACAGAAGAAGATGCAGACACTTATTTAAACTCAAACATCACAAAGCAGTTACCAGTTTACATGTACACGTACATGTACAAGAGTAAAAACATGGACAGCAGATTTGTTTTCTCTTTGACATGAGAAATAAAGAGAAGCATAGAATATTTTGTACACCTTTTTGTAATGTATTCTTCATCCCAATTCGTTTTTGTATTCCTGGCCAGAGTAGTTTTAAGTCAGTTTTTGTTTTAGAAATGCAAACTTATTTCACTTACGTTTAGTGGTCAAGGACAGGGAGTGATGAATATTTCTTGAGTAGCTGTCAAAGTTTTATTATTCTAGATTTTTACATACATACTGTAACGAAACCCACTTGGGATCCGCCAGTGGACAAACAAACTCACAACAAAAAGGAACGAAGAAACAAATTCTGTTTCTTAAAGCCAAGTCTTTTGGTTTTTAATTATTATATACAATTTAGGCAGTATGGATTCAGTTTGAGCAAGGAAAACAAATATATAATTGCGTGGCATGTTATCCATGCTGGATAACACGCAAAGCCCCTCCAAAATGAATACAACCTAACGCTACTAAAAACGTATACAATCCTACAATACAATAAACAAGTACGGCTGAACAGGGGGGCATGGGCACATAACTGCATGTAAATTAAACTTACATGTACGACACATGAGGCCGGCAACCAAAGACGAAATGAAATCTAAAACTCGGAGAGACACATACACACACGTGTCTCTCCTACAGCACCCATTCACAAGTCCTCCATGATAAGTTGTTGTTGTTGTTGTTGTTGGTGTAGGTTTTGTTGGCACGTATGTCACATATAAATGTGCCCTTTGCGCCACTAGCTATGCGGCGATCGCTGGAGACTTAATCGACGCTTGCATTGTGGGTTGAGACGGTATCTGTCAGTGACGAAAAACTAGAAGAATCGATACTGGAAAATTATAGAAAGAAAACAACGAATATAAAGAAAACCAATGGGATAATGTTTAGGGGAGACAGGGAGGCGTTCATCACCCCCAGACATAGCGCCACAAGGGATAAAGAAAACACCCAATAGGCCGGTCCAGGCAGTCACTTACACCTCCCCATCACCCCCAAACATTACATAACAATATCAAGTCAATTCGAGAGGTACTCTGGAAAAATCGAAGAATGTTTAGATATTGATATTACAGTTTTTAACATAATTAATGATGTGATTACAGTTGTGTTTTGGTCCAAGAATTTGTGTAAGGTTCATTTGGTCATTTGAAAAATTCAGTGATTTTTGGAGTGATAGTCGTTGACTGGTGTATTTGCTGCATTTGAGAATGAAGTGTGCAACATTGTCTGGACATGCACAGCTGTCAGGGTGTTGACCAATTCTGTACAGGAAAGTTTTCAAACCTCTACATGTTCCTAGGCGGAGTCTGTGTAAAATTATTTCTTTGGGTCGTTGCAGGCCCCAGTTAGTAAAAGATAGAGATACATCATAGCTGAAGTTGTTATTGGGATCCAATTTAGGAACGGTGGAAGACCACTTTTCCTTGAGATGTATTTTAAGAGTATGTTTAATTTCCGAGTCTAAGAGAGGGATACAATAGTCAACATTGTTTTTGTATGTTGCTGATTTAGCGATCTGATCCGCTTGTTCATTTCCAGGGATACCGCAGTGGCTAGGTATCCAAACGAAATTAACAATGTTACCTTGATTAAGGATATTGATAAGAGTATGTCGTATATCACAAACAATTTTATGTACAGGAAATTTTTTGGAAATAGCTTGTAAGGCACTGAGGCAGTCACTAAAGATGCAGGAATAAAGGGGTTTAACATCTTCAATCCATTCCAGAGATAGAAGAATGGCAAAGAGTTCCGAGGTGAAGATAGACACTCCGTTGTTGAGTCGGGAAGCTTTAGAATATTTCAGTTGTGGGATGTGTACTCCGCAGCCTACCGTATCATGGGTAGGATTAAGTGAGCCGTCTGTATAAATATGAAGACTGTTGTTCCATTTGGTGTTGATTAGTTCCAGACTAATATTTCTTTTTTCATGTATACTGTCAGTATGTGCCACGAGAGAGTGGATTTCAGTTGAGATTTGAGGATTAGTATAGTGCCAGAAAGGAAAGGGGTCATTTAAAGGAAAGGTGTTTAGACCAGGATAATGGGAGATTCTTGCTTCAAAGGGGATGTAACGTGTAGAGGAATTCCATTTGTCGGCAAAAAAGTGTTTTTGCCAGTTATCACGATTGAAGTGATCATTAGGGTGGTTATTTATAGAGTTAATTTTAATTCCGTAAAGATCGCTTAAAAACTGTCGACGTAATGCTAGGGGAGGATCTCCACATTCGGTTTGAAGTCTGTAAAGTGGGGTACTTTGGATGGCCCCTGTACAAATCTTTAAAGCTTGATATTGGATAGTGTCTAGATTGTGTTTGATTGTCGTAGCAGTATCAATTTGGCAAAGGAAGTTGTCATACATTTTGTCGACAGTATCCGACTCATTAGGTTTAGTAATATATTGGTTACAGGCGTCCTCGAATTTGTTTCAGTCGGCTTTTTTATAGGACCATTTTGGGCTATTTCTGTAAGAGTTTTTCTGAATAGGGTGGTTGACATCAATAATTACAGGACAGTGGTCGCTTCCCCATGTATCATTAAGAACTTTCCAGTTACATTTGGCAGCTATGTTAGGTGTAACGAAGGTGATATCGATACAGGAGAGTGTACCATGTGCCGTGTCAACTCTTGTGCCCTCACCAGAGTTTACACAGACCATGTCAGTATCAATAATCACATCTTCGATGATCTTGCCATTATGGTCGAGTTTTGAACTACCCCACAAGGGGTTATGACCATTGAGGTCACCACACACTATACAAGAATGATCAGTTTTATCAAGGATATCTTTAAGAGTTTTGGTGTCTAGAATATTACATGGGTTGTAAATATTAATAATAGTAATTTTATTTTTCTGTGTATCATAGAGTTCCCCAATTTGATATTCAACAGAGTTATTATCACCTAGGTCCTCCATGATAAGTATTGTGACACAGTTTATATACTGACTAGCCCTGTTGACTACAAAGGAAAAGTCAGGTGAGGCAGATCTACAGGTAAGTGTATTGTGGCGGAACCGGCGGAGGACCTAGATGGGGACTGGTCTTATTATCCCAGGACTCCAACCAACTCTTATTATCCAACAAATATATTTATTAACCTCGCGCAAGGATGAGCGGCTATCCAGACGCAAGGGGGGACAATTAACGAACGGCGGACTTAACCTAGGGGCAGCTCGTCTGGTGGAAATATACCACCGTTTTATGACTGCATGATTAACTTGATATAATAGAAGAGCACTAAATAATTAGTCCTAATAAACCTCACAATGCAAATAAACCTCACAATGACAAGCATTCCAAAGACGATCAATAATTGGTCTTATTCTCTTCCTGATTCAAGAGTAATGCACTTTACATACAAATAAATATACACAATAATCCTCGCTGGTACAAGGTGGTCGACTGCACCACCGGAGAATCCTCACGAGGCCCAGTAAACCTCACGTTGTCAACTGCACCACTTAAGTGTAACGGGGCTTGAACTATTTACCTTGGCTTATACAATATAAATGTTACGGAGCATACACATCTAACAGTTAATACAATTATAATCCTTACAAGTAAACACAAAATATGTCAGGGTGATAAAATACTTAAGAATGAGGGGTGATTACATATGCACCAATTAATCCTCACTACAAGTTTAGTATACCTCAACCAGGTTTAGCTCACTGGCAGCGAGCTCAAGGTGTACCTCAGAATGAGGGGTAATTACATATGCACAAATTAATCCTCACTACCAGTTTAGTATACCTCACTGTAACTACAGTAACCCTCACTTGTTGTTGCAAGTAGCCCGGGGTAATTAACACGTTACGGGTCGAACTACCAGAGAATTACAGTAAGCCTCAGGGCACTGAAACGCCTCGCCTGGCAAACCTCAACAGGGACAGTAAGCTCTCCGATTAACGTTGGGCTACACTAAACCGTCACCGCACCGTAAAGGGCAGACAATCCTCCCAACAAATCTAGCTTCACTGACTCCCCAACCAAAGGTTACCTAGCCCAGCCCACTCGCCCAGGTCTCACTATAATCTAGACCCAATGTCAAATAACCCACTAGCTACTAAACTCACCGGTCGTTCGTCGATCGGCCGCGCTAGTTCACGTCGGACACGCAATTCACGAATTTATGCGCTCAACGACTTATCACTGCTACCACGTCAGCATCCAGACCGCAACTGACTAAGGCCCCAGGTCGGCCGCGCACAAGTAGCGAAATGCGCTACTGTGATTGGCCGCTGGGCACTGCTGCATTATTCATGCACCGGATGTATGCATTAAACATTAGCTTATATTATTTATAGATAACTAGACTCGAATACGAGTCGGCATATACCCTGTTCCGTTACACAGGCCCCAGCTAAGCTTGGTTCGTCCCGGACCAAATAGCTTAATAAAAATAAAGGAACAGGGCCGAATATTATATTTATACAACTATAAATGTATCACCTAAAATTCATATAAAAACAAATACTGCGTGAGGTCTACCCACTCGACCGTCGTGCGAGGCTCAATGATAAACCTCACGCATATGTACAAGTGAATCAACCTTTATACCTGATAATCGCCCTCACACTGATAAGGTCCACTTATTTTATACATTTAAACACTTGTAACGACTGAGGTTTACTATGCCTCACGTCTAATAATACAAACATTATGCAAGTCATATAATCCTCACACTCCTGTGAGGTATACTATGCCAAATTTATACATAACGAGTGCGAGGGATATTGCAAATCGCGGTTCTATTCACACCAGTAAAAATGGATTCAACTTTAAGTAAACTGACAGTGAGGTGCCTAGTTACCCGCATCAAGACGATTTTATACAAATTTACAAAGCCGCCACCGACATTCTGGCCACTCAATTTAAAATTTAACAACAACAAAAATCAAGGCCTTTGGCTTTTCTCATGCATTCTTTTTCTAGGAAACCGTAAACTTTAACTTTAAAAATATATATGTTATAACTTTTAGAATAACAAGAAAAATATATGATTTGTTTTTGTTAAATTACAATATGACTAGATACAAATTTTCACGTACAAACGAATCTAGCGTGATGGTTGATTACAAGTAATTTATGTGATCTGCAACTGGCTCGAAGACTAGTGAATGAAGTAATCATCTGCGTTCACCGGTCTTTGGAACTTGTTCCGCGTCTCCTCCTCCCTCACCAAGGCTCCGTCGATGAAGGTGGTGCGGACGATCTTTTCTGTAACGACCGCCATCTTCATCCGCTTCGGCTGAGGCGGTCCGTCTCCAGTCGGAGGGGGCTCGTCTTCGAACGGAGGCGGTACCTCCTCAGTCGGCAGCTCATCTCCATGAGGAAGTACTTCTGGACTCAAGGCGGGAGACATGGTCGGGGTGTCATCTCTTCTTCCAGCCATCAGTCGGATGAAGGAGCGTGGCTTCCCGCCCAGGCGTGCCGGAGACGGGTTTCCCCTCACTGGCGAGATTCCTCTCAGTGGTGAGATTCCTCTCAATGGCGAGATTGGCGTGGGCGAAAGGGATATCACTGCATCCCTAGACGGGCTCTCCGGGGCCCTACTCACCGTCGCTGCTGGCGCCTTAGGGTCAGGCTCGAGTCCCCATCTCCCGGACAGCAACCTTTGGTCGATAGAGACTGGCATCGAGATGCCCCCACGTCGATTGACGACCTTTTTCTCCACATCGCGGTATCCATCCTCGTCAGACGGATGGCAGACCCGATAATGCCTGCGTAGGTTGTCCCGCCTCTTGTCGCGATAGTTGCAATGACTACAACACAAGAACATGGGCGGACCGTGCATCAGTCGCTGATGCCTCCAGAGAGCTTGCTTAGTCGTAAAGGTCGTTGGACACTGGAAACAGTGGATAACCATCGATAACCTGGCAAAACGACAACAACAACAATTTTTGGTTAGTAACAGTTCGGTGAAACGACTAACCTCATCCCGATACCTAACTGGGAGCCTACGCTTCCTCTGAGGATACCTCCTAGAAGTCTCCTTATCTCTACTCACTACTTCTGGTTCCCTCACCAATTCCTGACCCGTATCCTCATGAGCCCCCTCAGTGAGGTTGACCTTACTACGGTCGTATATATCATCCTGGTGGCTTGGCAAGCCTCCATAACCCTCACACCCACGACTCTCACCCGGCACCACTTCCGAGTATACCTCAACTGTCGCAATTGTGCCCACCGTTGTTCCCTTTCGAACAACCCGTCTCTCCCCATTCGAATTAAGTATCCGCAGCGGGAGAGTCTCCGCTTGTGGCTCAACCAGCGACCGGGCTAGTAGTAAGCCTCGCTGAGCCAACTCGCCACCACCTTCCACAGACTCAATGATTGCCGGCTGTCCCGATGCCTCACATGTGGTTGCTACCACACCAGGCACAACAGCCTCATGGCCCGCCGGAATCTCGGTGGTTTCGGCCACCACTACCCTTCCGACAAGCGGTTCACTTGCACCGCCTGTGCACCTCATTCGTTCCCCGTTTAACCTCAACTCAAGGCTACAGAAATCCAAGTTACCGCCAGTAGGTAACAAGAAATCCATGCCTAATATGCCATCATACTTGACATCAGCAAAAAACGCACGAACTGGATGCACCGTCTTGCCCAGTTGAATTTCGACCGATGCTACACCCATCACAGCCAGGAGACTCCCATCAACCTGCTGAATGTTGGACTCTTCGGCTTCCAACACCGGCCTCCGTTCCTTTGCGATTTCATGGTAGACTCGACTGCTAACTAGCGTGTCAGTCGACCCTGAATCGACCAGGAACCTACATTTCGCTCCCCTCACGACACCATTAACAAACAACCCGTACCTAGGACGAGAACTACTCATCGGCCGAGTGCCTACCGGCTCTCTGGCTTCTGACTCTCGTCTCTTTTCGGTTGTGTCTGCCCCTGACTCTCGTTTGGACCCTCGGGAACGTCCAGCCTGCCCGCGGGCCCACCGGTCGGCTGGCTGGCGTTTCCCTGCTGCCATCTCCCCATACGAGGTTTAGCACATTCACGAGCGAAATGGCCAACCTCACCACACTTGAAACAAGTTAACCTACCAGGCGCTTTCCTCACAGGCTTTGGCGACGGTCTCTCAGAAAACCTCGCCTGCCTCTCAGGAAACCTCGCCTGGTCAACCGAACTCAAACCTTGCTTGGTGAGCCCTTCCAGCAGCTTAACTACTCTGTCTATTTTCTGTGACTGCTGACCGGCACTTTCTTCTAATTTTAGAAGCCGCCTCTCGGTGTCAGAGTTAACTGCTCTTGCAAACTTCACAGGTTTTCCCTCTGCTCCTCGTTCGCACTCAACCTTCTCAAAATTGTCTGTTTCAAGGGCAGCGCGTATAGCTTCGTCCAGTGTCTTCGGGCGATCGCGATATACGCCTTCCCTAACGACTTGACTCGTCACCGCATCAATGAAATGGTTCTTCCCTAGGCGCTCACGTGCCTCTTCGGGAATCTCAGGGTAGGCCTTTAACGTGAGATCACGAATTGCCTGGCCCAACTCCTGTAGAGTTTCCTTAGGCCCCTGACGTCGGTGCCTCAACTCCACTAAATAATTTTCGGCCTGTCGACCAGGACCGAACCTCTGCGACAACACCTTTACAAGTTCACCATAAGTGAATCTTTTCGGCCCATCACCAAGGATACGGAGTGCCTCGCCTTGGAGGCTAGCAGCTAAAAACTCGGTTGCTTGCTCCTCACTCCACTGGTTCACCTGCTTACACGCCTCAAAGTGGCGGTAATAGTCGTTCCAAAGAACCTTACCGTTGTACCGGTCAGGGGTAATTGTAGGCCTGTAAGGCTTACCACCATGAGGCTTACCACACACCTCATTACCCACCATCCTCGACTTCCTTTTAAGTGGCCATGGGCCCACTCCAGGCGAGTCAACCTCACCAACCTCGTTGGATTTTCCCACAGTAGGACAAGTTGCAAAACTCAACAACTCACTGTGTAAGCCTCGCTGATCCCTGCCAGCACAGTCATCCTCATGGTCCTTAAAGGGATTCACACAAGGACTACGCGTGGGAATATACCTCACAGGTGTACTCTCAGCGTGCCTTGCTCCCTCTAAAACCAAATCAGGTGACGTGCCAACACTGAAACGCTCCCTCGCCTTCAACGAGGCATACCCTGAGGTATCCTCAGGCAATTTCCAACAAACATCGGAATCCACCTTGACAAAAGGGGTATCCCTTCTTTCAGGGGTACCCTCACCGACCATTTTTGGCTGTTCCCCCCTCTTGACAGCCTCTAACTCCGAAGAAAGACGAGCTTTCTCCCACTTCAACCACTGAACCTCCATTCTTGAGCGGTTCAGCTCATCTAGGACAGAACCCATGTCAGCCTCAGCCGAGGTGACACCCCCGTCCTTACTCGAACTCATACCGAGGTTTCCTCTTGCCTAAGAAACTTGGTCTCAACCCAACTCTCTACACTGGGCAAGTGACCAACTCGTCACTAATAATCCTCGCAGTGTACCTCAGCGAGGTTCACTGCCGACAATCAAAACAACTTTATTTCTAAATAAGTAACGACCCAGATTAGCATTACCTGCCAACCTCGTTACCAATTCAGCCTCGCTGTGTACCTCACAGAGGTGCACCACCAACAACAATCAAATGCAATTTTTATTTCTCTTTATTACACGTTCTCAAATTACACTATACAATCATAAAACATCCCACTTCTGACACCATTTGTGGCGGAACCGGCGGAGGACCTAGATGGGGACTGGTCTTATTATCCCAGGACTCCAACCAACTCTTATTATCCAACAAATATATTTATTAACCTCGCGCAAGGATGAGCGGCTATCCAGACGCAAGGGGGGACAATTAACGAACGGCGGACTTAACCTAGGGGCAGCTCGTCTGGTGGAAATATACCACCGTTTTATGACTGCATGATTAACTTGATATAATAGAAGAGCACTAAATAATTAGTCCTAATAAACCTCACAATGCAAATAAACCTCACAATGACAAGCATTCCAAAGACGATCAATAATTGGTCTTATTCTCTTCCTGATTCAAGAGTAATGCACTTTACATACAAATAAATATACACAATAATCCTCGCTGGTACAAGGTGGTCGACTGCACCACCGGAGAATCCTCACGAGGCCCAGTAAACCTCACGTTGTCAACTGCACCACTTAAGTGTAACGGGGCTTGAACTATTTACCTTGGCTTATACAATATAAATGTTACGGAGCATACACATCTAACAGTTAATACAATTATAATCCTTACAAGTAAACACAAAATATGTCAGGGTGATAAAATACTTAAGAATGAGGGGTGATTACATATGCACCAATTAATCCTCACTACAAGTTTAGTATACCTCAACCAGGTTTAGCTCACTGGCAGCGAGCTCAAGGTGTACCTCAGAATGAGGGGTAATTACATATGCACAAATTAATCCTCACTACCAGTTTAGTATACCTCACTGTAACTACAGTAACCCTCACTTGTTGTTGCAAGTAGCCCGGGGTAATTAACACGTTACGGGTCGAACTACCAGAGAATTACAGTAAGCCTCAGGGCACTGAAACGCCTCGCCTGGCAAACCTCAACAGGGACAGTAAGCTCTCCGATTAACGTTGGGCTACACTAAACCGTCACCGCACCGTAAAGGGCAGACAATCCTCCCAACAAATCTAGCTTCACTGACTCCCCAACCAAAGGTTACCTAGCCCAGCCCACTCGCCCAGGTCTCACTATAATCTAGACCCAATGTCAAATAACCCACTAGCTACTAAACTCACCGGTCGTTCGTCGATCGGCCGCGCTAGTTCACGTCGGACACGCAATTCACGAATTTATGCGCTCAACGACTTATCACTGCTACCACGTCAGCATCCAGACCGCAACTGACTAAGGCCCCAGGTCGGCCGCGCACAAGTAGCGAAATGCGCTACTGTGATTGGCCGCTGGGCACTGCTGCATTATTCATGCACCGGATGTATGCATTAAACATTAGCTTATATTATTTATAGATAACTAGACTCGAATACGAGTCGGCATATACCCTGTTCCGTTACAGTATTGTTCGAGTACTTTGCATAAAATTAGCTTAAGAATTGGGTCAATCCTATTAAGGATTACAAGCAACAATTGTATTTAGGCCAGTCCAGGCCAGTAAAAACAAAACAAAGGCGAGTTGGCTGGTAAAAGAACAATGAGCTTGCGCTATAAAAAAAAAAGAAATTTCTAGCACATTGTATTTATATACACAAATCTTGTTTCGTTACACAGCCCTCCCCTTTGGAAAAGGCGCGTCTCTGCGCCTTGTTTTAAAGACAACATTTAGTAAATTGACTTTCAAATCCATACTGCTCTTAAATATATTTAAAATTACAATTGTGCATTTTATTAATTTGTGACGTCGAGGCTATCTCTTTGCATGTACATCACTGGTGTTAAACAAAGTAAAAATACATGTATTCAAATTTATGTCAATTACATTAGTCATTGTAAATTGTTTGAAACCATAACAGTTACATTTTATAAACACAGGAAGCCATTGGTTTCATTAAATCGTATGACCATCTTGGAGGATGTTAATTTCTAGTCTTGCATCTTGCGATAATCAGATTTCCATGAACAGTTCCAACTTGTATCGTAAGATTTCTAAGTATTGGTGTGCACCCCAAACCTGGCACGAGTTCAAGCAGCTGTTTGGCACGGAATCTGATCACAACAAGTACTGTCCAGTTTTCATCCACTTAGGTGGCTGCCGCCGGCGGAATACTCGAGACGAAGGTTGAAAGTCTTCAGCCATTAGTGGGTCTGGAGATGTTGTGCTTCCTCCATGATGGTCGATGAGCTGGTCGCGTTCAGTATGCAGACTTCTCATAGCTCCCTCCTAGTCCACTGGAGTCCAGTCCCAAGGTCCTGCTCAGATTCACCTCGTCACCGGCTGCTCCACCTTCTCCATTCGCGTCATCCCGTTGAGCTGATTCATCCAGTTCACTCGAACTACCGGTATCAGCTCCTTCGTTAATGACGTATTGAGAGGGGACGTCCGACTCTGAAGTCTCTGTGTTAGAATCTTTACTAAGAAAACATGTTTTCAATCTATCAAAATGGACTACTGTCCTATAGGACAGTAGTCCATTTTGATAGATTGAAAACATGTTCTATACGATAAACAGAATCAGAAATCTTCTTGATTACAACCTTTCCAATGTGACTGAAGTTTAGGGTTCAGTCCTACCTTTCTGACAAAGTTATAAAGCTAAACTCTATCACCTACTGTATAAGGTTTCCCTTTTAATTTAGCATCATACAATCGCTTCTGTCTCTTTTGTTCGCCAACAACATTTTGTCTTGCTATACGAAAGGCTTTTTGCAACCGTTCATAAAGTTCAGTGGCATAAGTTTCTGGTTCTTGGGATACAACATTTGGATTAGGACAACTGATTAACAGGTCTAATGGTAAAGAAACCTCCCTACCAAACATACGATTAGGACTAACACCTGTAGTATTTTGTTCACTGGCTCTGTATGCCATCATAACATAGGGAAGGTGTATATCCCAATCAGATTGATCGTCCTTAACGTACATACTCAGCATAGTCTGAATTGTGCGGTTAAATCTTTATACTAGGCCATCAGATTGAGGGTGATATGGAGTGGTTTGTGTTTTGTTAATCCCCAACAATCTACAAATTGATTGAAAAACCCGACTTTCAAAATTGGTGCCTTGATCGGTATGAATGCTCAAAGGAACACCAAAACGGCAAATGGATTGCTCAACCAAATACGCAATGGGTAAGCTTATTACGCAATGGGTAAGCTTCTGCCCATTTTGTAAAATAATCCATAACAACCATAATGTAACGATTTCCACGCTTAGAATACGGAAGTGGACCAAAAATATCAATTGCTATTCGTTCGAATGGGGCATCTATTAAAGAAGATTAAAGAGGAGAACGTGACTTCTGACAAGGCGACTTTCGACGAGCACACTTCTCGCACTGTTTAACCCAACGCTCAACATTAGTATGACAACCAAGCCAGTAAAAAGACCGCTGTATCTTCTTATACGTTTTCATGTATCCGAGGTGACCTCCAGTTACAGAACTATGAGCTTGCGTCAACACGCGTCTTCTTAGTGATGCAGGTACCAAGGTTTGGAAATTTGAAGGAGACTTACCCTCAAATCTCCTACACAAAACTCCATCTTTCATTTCAATTAAGTTGGTCCCACAAGTACCAGTATCCTTTCGTCTCTCTACTGCAACCCAACACCTGGTTTCGAGAAGGTTTGTCTACATTTGCTTCCTTCCAGCCGATGATAAGAGCCAGGTCGGAATCGTTTCGTTGAGCTTGTTCAACATGTTTGGTGTCAACTTTGCATTGAGACTCGTATGGTGTACGAGAAAGAGCATCAGCATTCTTATGTTGAGTGCCTGGCCGATGGAGAATGTCGAAATCAAAACTACTCAATGTCTCCAGCCATCGTGCGAGTTGACCTTGGACACCTTTGAAATTATATAGCCACCTAAGAGACCCATGATCTGTCCTCAGCACAAACGTCTTGCCATACAGGTAGTGTTTGTAATGCTTGATGAAATTCACTGCAGCCAATAACTCTCTTTTTGTAACAGAATAATTGTGCTCACTTTCGCTCAACTTTCTGCTGGCATATCCAATAACCCTCTCTTTACCATGTTGCACTTGGGATAAAACACCACCAATTCCATCACCACTAGCATCTGTGTCTAGAATGAAAGGAAGCGTGAAGTCAGGAAATGTCAAAATGGGTGCCGTCGTCAATTTGTCCTTCAGGGTTTGAAAAGCAGTTTCACACTCCTGGGTCCACTTGAAACCTACATCTTTGTGGGTTAGTTTATGAAGTGGTGATGCAATGCAGGCAAAATCTTTAATAAACCGTCTATAATACGAACATAATCCAATAAAGCTACGAACATCCTTCAGATTGCAAGGAGTAGGCCAATTACGGACTTTGCAGGTTTTGTGAGGATCAGTGGAGACACCATTTTTAGAGACCACATGACCAAGATAAGCAACCTCTGTTTGGAATAGACAACACTTCTTGGCTTTCAACTTAAGTTTAGCCATGGCAAGACGACCAAAAACTTCACCAAGGCGAGACACATGTTCTTTAAAAGTTTGGGCATAAATTAAAATATCATCCAAATATACTAGACAGGTTTTCCAGTGAAGACCAGCAAGCACTAGCTCCATCAGTCTTTCAAAGGTACTAGGAGCATTGCAGAGGCCAAATGGCATGACATTAAACTCAAACAAGCCGTTACCTGCAGTGAAAGCCGTCTCTTATCTTCAGGGCTCATCTCCACCTGACAATAGCCACTGGTCAAATCCAAGGAAGAAAACCATTGTGAACCAGTCAAGGCATCCAGGCTGTCGTCAATTCGTGGTAATGGATAAGCATCTTTAATAGTAACTTTGTTTCCCTATAATCAACACAAAATCTAATTGAACTAGACATGTGTTTGTGGACAAACACAGAGCTGTTTCGAGTGTCTTACATTATTTTCAATATGTGTGTGTGGTGGTCTATGTGTGTGCCAAGTCTCAAGTTGATCAAATTTACGAAAGTGTCAAAGTCAATAGTCTAAAGAAAAACGTGTACAAAACCTATGGGGGACAAAATGAACCTTTAACGTGACGTCACATGACCTTGAATGACGCAATCGTGCCGAATTTCTTCCAGAACCATATATGAGTGATGTTCTAAGTGTGTGCCAAGTCTCAAGTCGATCAAATTTACGAAAGTGTCGAAGTCATAGTCTAAAGAAAAACGTGTACAAAACCTATGGGGGAAAAAATTGAAACTTTAACTTGACGTTACGTGACCTTGAATGACGCAATCGTGCCGAATTTCTTCCAAGACCATCTGTGGGTGATGTTCTAAGTATATGCCAAGTTTCAAGTCGGTCGGATGTATCAAAGTGTCAAAGTCAATAGTGTGAAGAAAAACGTGTACAAAACCTATGGGAAAAATTTCACCTTTAACGCGAAGTCACGTGACCTTGAATCACGTAATCGCGACGAATTTCTTCTAGGACCGTCCTTGGGTGGTTGTCTAAGTGTATGCCAAGTCTCAAGTCGATCGGATTTACCAAAGTGCCAAAGTGTATTGGCTGAAAAAACGTGTACAAATCCTATGGGAAAAAGTCTGAAAGTGGAAAAAAAACCCAAAAAACTAGACATGTGTTTGTGGACAAACACAGAGCTGTTTCGGCTGTCTAAGATGACTTTCATTATATGTGTGCCAAGTCTGAAATCGATTGGATTTGCCAATTTTCCAAAGATATATAAGTTGAAAAATACGCGTACAAATCCTAGGGGAAAAACTGCACCTTTAAAGTGACGTCACATGACACCCGATGATGTCATCATGATGTCATCTTAATTTTCGTCTATAATACATTCTGGAATACTTGCATACCAAGTTTGGCCCCAATCAGACATGTACTTCCAGAGATAGAGGGTCCTAAAATCTGCCCCTTTAATGTGACGTCACATGACCCACGATGACGTCATCCTGACGATTTCCCCCTTGGCCCTCCTGGGTACGTATGGTGGTCGAGGTGTGTGCCAAGTCCGAAGTCGATCGGATTTACCAAATTGTCAAATTCAATAGTCTGAAGAAAAACGTGTACAAAACCTATGGAGAAAATTGAACCTTTAATGTGACGTCACATGACACCCGATGATGTCATAATTACGTCATCCTATTTTTTGTCTATAACACATCCTCGAATACTTGCAAACCAAGTTTGACCCCAATCGGACATGTACTTTCAGAGTTAGAGGGTCTTAAAAACTACACCTTTAATGTGACGTCACATGACCCGCGATGACGTCATCTTGATTATTTTTCTCTTGGCCCTCCTGGAGATTGTGGTCGAGGTGTGTGCTAAGTTTCAATTCAATCAGATTGACGAAAGTGTCAAATTCAATAGTCTGAAGAAAAACGTGTACAAAACCTATGGGGGAAAACTGAAGCTTTAACGTGACGTCACGTGACCAGGAATTACGTAATCGCGACGAATTTGTTTTAGGATCATCCTTGGGTGATGGTTCAACTGTGTGCCAAATCTCAAGTTCATCGAATTTTTCAAAGTGCCAAAGTGTATTGGTAGAAGAAAAAACGTGCACAAACTCTATGGAAAAGTGTCTGAAGAATAAAAAAAAAAAACTAGACATGTGTTTGTGGACAAACACAGAGCTGTTTCGGGTTTTTAAAATTGACTTTCAATATTTGTGTGGTGGTCTAAGTGTGTGCCAAGTCTGAAGTCGATCGGATTTACCGAAGTGCCAAAAATATTATTGGTTGAAAAAAAATGTACAAATCCTATAGGAAAAACTGCACCTTTAATGTGATGTCACATGACACCCGATGATGTCATCATGATCTCATCTTAATTTTCGTCTGTAACACATCCTGGAATGCTTGCATACCAAGTTTAACCCCAATCGGGAATGTACTTCCAGAGATAGAGGGTCCTGAAAACCTTTAATGTGACGTCACATGACCCACGATGACCTCATCAGGACGATTTTCCTCTTTGCCCTCCTGGGGATGGTGGTCGAGGTGTGTGCTAAGTCTCAAGTCGATCAAATTTGCGAAAGTGTCAAAGTCGTTAGTCTAAAGAAAAACGTGTACAAAACATATGGGTAAACAATTTGCACGTTTAACGTGACGTCACGTGACCTTGAATGACGCAATCGTGCCGTATTTCTTGCAAGACCATCTGTGGATGGTGTTCTAAGTGTATGCCAAGTTTCAAGTCGATCAGGTTTACCAAAGTGTCAAAGTCAATAGTCTGAAGAAAAACGTGTACAAAACCTATGGGGAAAATTGAACCTTTAATGTGACGTCACATGACACCCGATGATGTCATCATGATGTCATCTTAATTTTCGTCTGTAACACATCCTGGAATACTTGCAAACCAAGTTTGACCCCAACCGGACTTGTACTTTCAGAGTTAGAGGGTCTTAAAAACTACACCTTTAATGTGACGTCACATGACCCGCGATGACGTCATCTTGATTATTTTTTTCTTGGCCCTCCTAAGGATGGTGGTCGAGGTCTGTACTAAGTCTCAAGTCGATCGAATTTACAGAACTGTCAAATTCAATATTTTGAAGAAAAACGTGTACAAAACCTATGGAGAAAATTGAACCTTTAATGTGACGTCACATGACACTCGATGATGTCATAATTACGTCATCTTAATTTTCGTCTATAACACACCCTAGAATACTTGCAAACCAAATTTGACCCCAATCGGACGTGTACTTCCAGAGATAGAGGGTCTTAAAAACTGCACCTTTTGTGTAACGTCACATGACCCACGATGACGTCATCATGACGATTTTTCTCCTGGACCTCCTGGGGATGGTGGTCGAGGTGTGTGCTAAGTTTCAAGTCAATCGGATTCACCAAACTGTCAAATTAAATAGTCTGAAGAAAAACGTGTACAAAACCTATGGGGGAAAATTGCACCTTTAACGTGACGTCACGTGACCAAGAATTATGTAATCGCGACGAATTTGTTCTAGGACCGTCCTTGGGTGGTTGTCTAAATGTATGCCAAGTCTCAAGTCGATCGGATTTACCAAAGTGTCAAAGTGTATTGGCAGAAAAAACGTGTACAAATCCTATGGGAAAAAGTGACAAAAAAAAAAAAAAAAAAAAAAAAAAAAGAAACTAGACATGTGTTTGTGGACAAACACAGAGCTGTTTCGACTGTCTAACGTTACTTTCAATATGTGTGCTATAGGTCTATGTGTGTGCCAAGTCTGAAGTCGATTGGATTTACACAAGTGCAAAAGATAAATTAGTTGAAAAAAACATGTACAAATCCTATGGAGAAAAATTGAACCTTTAATGTGACGTCACATGATACCCGATGATGTCATCATGATGTCATCTTAATTTTCGTCTGTAACACATCCTGGAATACTTGCATACCAAGTTTGACCCCAATCGGACATGTACTTCTAGAGATAGAGGGTCCTTAAAACTAAACCTTTAATGTGACGTCACATGACCCACGATGACGTCATTATTACGATTTTTCCCTTGGCCATCCTGGTGATGGTGGTCGAGTTATGTGCTAAGTCTGAAGTCGATAAAATTCACGAAAGTGTCAAAGTCAATAGTCTAAAGAAAAACGTGTACAAACCCTATGGGGAAAAAAATTGCACCTTTAACTTCACGTCACGTGACCTTGAATGACGCAATCGTGCCATATTTATTTCAGAAACATCTGGGGGTGGTATTCTAAGTGTATGCCAAGTTTCAAGTCGGTCGGATTTACCGAAGTGCCAAAGTCAATAGTCTGAAGAAAAACGTGTACAAAACCTATGGGGAAAATTAAACCTTTAACGTGACGTCACGTGACCTTGAATGACGCAATCGAGCCAAATTTCTTCTAGGACCATCTGTGGGTGGAGGTCTAAGTGTATACCAAGTCTCAAGTCGATTGGATTTAGCAAAGTGCCAAAGTGTATTGGCAGAACAAACGTGTGTAAATCCTATGGGTAAAAACACTGAAAGTGGAAAAAAAAAAACTTTAACGAAAACAAAAGCTGTTTCGGTGAAGTGCCGAAACAGCTAAAAAAAGAAAAAAAAAAAAAACTTTAACGAAAACAAAAGCTGTTTCGGTGAAAAACCGAAACAGCTAATTATCCTTCTTTTTCACCAAAACTATTGGACTAGACCACGGGCTGTTGGATTGAGAGACAACACCAGTAACATGTCTGCTGTCTGCTTTTGTGCTTCTTGACGTTGATGATAAGGTAAACGCCGTGCAGGTTGACGACGTGGTCGAGCATCCCCCGTATCAATGTTATGATAAACTAGATCAGTTTGCCCTAGTTCACCCGATTTTGAAAAAATATGACTGTGCTCACGTAACAATTGCTTTAATTCAACCTGCTGTACAGTATTCAACTGTTCAGAACTACGTTCATACAACTCTTTCAGAATATTGCAGCTAGGCTCGTCACCCGCACCAAAAGGACTGAGCATATAACCCCTGTTCTACAGTCGCTTCACTGGCTCCCGATCTACCAACGCATCTGCTTCAAGGTTCTTCTGCTTGTCTATAAGATTACACACAAACTTGCCCCAACTTACCTTCAAGATCTTGTATCCCTTCGCTCAATATTAACATCCTCATCTACAAGACGATTACGTTCTGCATCAACTTCTCACCTCCAGCTATGTCCAAGTACCCGCACCATGACAAGATACGGCGATCGTGCTTTTTCCTCAGTAGCACCAACTCTCTGGAACAACTTACCTCTCAACATCAGAGATGCCCCTACCATAGACTTTTTCAAATCAATGTTAAAGACACATCTATACACTCAATCCTATCATATTTAATGTATTTCCTGTTTTGTTTTGTTAGTCTGTAGTAAGTTTTGTTTTGTTTTTCATTGTTATATTTCTTCTCTCAGCGCTTAGAAACACTTGTATTAAGCGCTATATAAATGTTATTTATTATTATTATTTATTCAAACTAGGATCTAAATCACCCTTATCGAAATCGGTATTCATGTTGACATCAACAATTTCTTTAGCAGGTTGAAGTAGAGCAATATACCCTTATACAATATATGTGCATCAGGCTGTAAATTAAAAACCCTTAGTGGTACTCGACCCTGATTAGCACAAATAAATGCACGACCAACTAATAGACCATTATCTTTCTCACAAAATCTTCCTAAGGACTCGATGACACCTAATGTCACACTACCACTACGATTATGTAATATCCCTGGAATAACTGCTTCTTGTTTTGCTGGGATGGTTACTGTCTCGGCCACCGAAACTCGACAACAAGTAAACGTCGAACCTTCAGAAATTGTAGGGACTTCAATGAAATCAAATTTCAATTTCTGTCGTGGAAGATCTAGCACTCCCCCATTGGTCAACAAAAAGTCAAAGCCAAGAATGCCTGCTTGGGTAATAGGTGCAACCAAAATCTGGTGACGCTTTCTTAGCTTACCCAAGCCAACTATAACATCGGCACAACCAGTTACTGTTAGGAAACTTCCTTCAGCAGCAATTATAGACTGTTCCCATGGTTTGAGCTTCTGACGGATACTTAAAGGCATCATCTCCCACATCTGAGGATGTAAAATAGTAACTGAGGAGCCTGTATCAATGAGAAACTTTATATTAACACCATGAATGCATCCTTGTACAAAACAAACTGATGAATGGGCCTGAGTATCTAGGTTTGACTGAGCAATGGCCCCCTGCCCAATCCGTTGCTGTTTTCCTGCACCTCTAAATTAGTTTGACCGGTGTGGCGGTCTCACGCATCCGGCGTGCTCGGATCTCCGAACTGTGACCGAACGCCGCCGAGCGACCCGAATGTATGCGCCGTAAATCTCCGTTTTTGTTGACTTTATGGGTGTGCTGAGTTGCTATATCAGTTTGTACACGGACGTCCCTGGCCCAGCGTCTTGTGTACGTGCGTGCGTACGTGCGTGCGTGCGTGCGTGCGTGCGTGCGTGCGTGCGTGCGTGCGTGCGTGCGTGCGTACGTGCGTGCGTGCGTGCGTGCGTACGTGCGTGCGTGCGTACGTGCGTGCGTGCGTACGTGCGTGCGTGCGGACGTACGTGCGTGCGTGCGGACGTACGTGCGTGCGGACGTACGTACGTGCGTGCGGACGTACGTACGTGCGTGCGGACGTACGTGCGTGCGGACGTACGTACGTGCGTGCGGACGTACGTACGTGCGTGCGGACGTACGTACGTGCGTGCGGACGTACGTACGTGCGTGCGGACGTACGTACGTGCGTGCGGACGTACGTACGTGCGTGCGGACGTACGTACGTGCGTGCGGACGTACGTACGTGCGTGCGGACGTACGTACGTGCGTGCGGACGTACGTACGTGCGTACATACGAACGCACGCATACTTGCGTGACTTTTTGCCTGTGTGTCCAAAGGTTGTGTACAAATTATACTTGTGTGTTTTTTGAAAATTGCCTCTTCCAGCGACTATTTGTGTGTCTAAATTTTCAAGCCCGTGTCTGAGCTTTTCTGTGTCACTGGCATGTTTAAGCTTGTGTGGCTAAAAATCCCTTTTGGCACAATCCGGACGTACATAGGTTTATGTGCCTATTTACTTATGTGTATTAAATGCAGAAGAATAAATCATTTGTGAATAAAAATGTTTTACTCCTAGCTTTATGTGACATTTATTTATAATGTTTTATATCCATATGTGCCCTTTTTTGGCAGCATAAAACAAAAACTTTGGTCTTACAATTACAATAAATTGTACTGTTTCCTTTCAGCGACTCGTTCGATCTGGATTCCTCAGATATAACTAAAGGCGAACATCAAAACGATTTCGAACAATCAAATTAAAATAATAATTACGTGTACATCTCTTCGACCGAAGGTGAAAAAACATTATGATTCCCTTTCCCTTAGCACAAGCACTTCAATTTCTGCCATAATGATTTATAAAATAGAGCATGTGCGAAGCAGTGTATGGGTGTAGAAAGCCAATAAAGTACAAGGTACATTTAATCTAGTTGCGGCAGTAGAAACATCAACAAATTTAATAATAATAACTGCCTTACAGATTTCGTAGTTGTAATACAAATGTAATTATTCACTTTTTAAACCGGATTTAAGAGGTCAGGGGCTGAGTGTGCTGTGAATGACCTCGCATTCAGCCTGGTCATTAACTGCTTAAACGGCCATTTTACTCTTAAATCCACAATTAAGAAACAGGTAATTACATTTTATAACTATCACAATTTTTTTTAGCAGCAAACATTGTCAATCAAACTAACACCTGTGACAAATTCAACAGTAATAACAATTATAACTGCATTCACATTTGGGTAGTTAAAATACTGATACTGGTGACTGTATGTATCTGACATCTCCAACTTCAGCTGCGAAATTATTTCAACGAATCTTCATAAATTACACCTTGAGCAGGATTATTCCAAGGTGTGAAATGTAAAATAATGAATACACACTGTGAGTGATAATTTTAGTAACTTAGTGTTACATCTCCAAATTCAGTTGTGAAATGATTTCACAAAATATTGCTAAATTTATTGCACTTAAAACAAAGATTGCAAGACATGTTTTACATCATGAAATGTCGATAATGGTTCAGAAAAGCAATCTCTAACTAAAATACAAGAGCTGAAATATTTGAATTAGAGGAAGTATTGAACATCTAAAAGACTTGACAAAAGCAAACCCATCATCCAAATGTTAGGAAATATCTGAAAAACAGGAAAACCTCATGTTTGAATTGTTGATACCCTGATGAGCGGACAAATAAGTTCAAGAAATTAAATCAACAACACATGTCGTTGGCTAAATATTTGTGAACTGTCAACTCAAACTGAACTCACACATCATTTAAACCCCTAAGACTTAAAGTTTAAAATTTGCATTAGTAAATATAAGCTAGCCGTTGTGTGAAATCAATATTTAAAAAAAATATGATTGCTTCAAATATTGCAGTAAAGTCTCCGGACATACTTTCAAATGTTAATTACTCTTGCACATTTTTCAATGCATTGATGCAAAACCCACAATTCTCTGGATGTGTTTGAGAAGGGAAACTTGAGCATTTTTCTATCATGCTCTACATGATACTTTGTGTTAACAATGGACAAATCTTAACATTCACCCAAGTTTTCTCAAATTGTCTCCCTTCAAAAAAGGAGTTTCATTTTTGTTTACAGGATTTAAGAGGTCCGGGGCTGAGTGTGCTGTGAATGACCTCGCATTCAGCCTGGTCATTAACTACATAAACGGCCCTTTTAGTCTCAAATCCACAATTAAGAAACTAGTAATTACATTTTATAATTATATACATTATTTCAGCAGCAAAAATTTCCAATCACTAACTAACACCTGTAACAATATCAATAGTAATAACAATAACTGCGTTAACATTTTTTTGTATTTAAAATCCTGGTGACTCTATGCATCTGACATCTCCAACTTTAGCTGCGAAATTATTTCACCAAATCTTCATAAATTACACCTTTAGCAGGATTATTTAAAGGTGTGAAATATAAAACAATGAATACACACTGTGGTGGTGATAATTTTGTTAACTTAGTGTTACATCTCTAAATTCAGTTGTGCAATGATTTAACTAAATGTTACTAAATTAATTGCACTTAAAACAAAGATTGTAAGACATGTTTTACTTCATGAAATTTTAAATAAAGCTGTGGTATGTCGATAATGGTTTAGAAAAACTAGTGTCTCCATGTACTTTAAGTGGGGAAAGCAATCTCTAACTAAAATAAACAAGCTTAAATATTTGAAATAGAGAAAGTATTAGAAATTTAAAAGACATGACAAAAGCGAACCTATCATCCAGATGTTAGAAAATATCTGAGAAATTCAACTTATAAAAACAGAAAACCTTATAATATTTAAATGGTTGATACCCTGATGAACAAACGAATGAGTTCAAGAAATTAAATCAACAACACATCATTTCGTTGGCTAAATATGTCAACTCAAACTCGCACATGAACAGATGTCAGGCAAAATTGGGCATTTGTATATCATGCTCTACATGATACTTTGTGTTAACAATGGAAAAATCTTAACATTCACCCAAGTTTTCTCAAATTTTATCCATTCAAACAAGGAGTTTCATGTATTTATAAAGGTGAACACAAATGTAATTATTCACTTTTGTTTACAGGATTTAAGAGGTCAGGGGCTGAGTGTGCTGTGAATGGCCTCGCATTCAGCCTGGTCATTAACTGCATAAATGGCCCTTTTAGTCTTAAATTTAGAATTAAGAAACAGGTTACACCTATCACAATTATTTTAGCAGCAAACATTTCCAATCACTAACTTACACCTTTAACAAATTCAATATAGGTATTCCTAGCTATTTTAAGACGTTTTTCATTTGAATTCACGAATTCAAAGATTCAATTTAGTATAAATTACACGCATAAACCAAAACCGATTTTGTTATTTACCATTCAATTTCAAAATTTGGTCATCACATTTAAAGGAGTCAAGTATATTTGTCATTACAGATCAAATTTGTCTAAGCCATCGCTGAATGGCAGCATTCAGAAATCGACGATTTGATCTGTAATGACGAATATTCTGAAATTTTGAAATTGAATGGTAAATGACAAAATCAGTTTTGGATAAAACGTGTAAAAACATTTCTTGGACTAAACTGAAAGTTTGAGTTGGTGAAATCGAATGAAAAAAGTTTTAAAATAGCCGGGAAAACCTATAGTAATAACAATAACTGCATTAACATTTGAGTAGCTAAAATACTGGTGACTGTGTATGTATCTGACATCTCCAACTTCAGCTGCAAAAATAGTTCACTGAATCTTCATAAATTACACCTTAAACAGGATAATTTTAAGGTGTGAAATATAAACATGATTTTTTTGTTTTAGATTATCCAGTATCTTTTTGACCTTTAGGTTGGGAAAGCAACCTTAATGAGATCAAAGTATGAACTGGACACAGAAATGCTATGATTTTAAAATCAGTTTTTTTCCCGTACCTTCAACAACGCTTTGTTTGAGTATTTGAGGGAAAACAAAGAATTTATGGGAAATAATAACACAAACAATGCATGGCATTGAATTTCGTAGGTCCATACAAAATGCATTGCCACGCTGTTAATTGTCTGTGGGTTTTTGCTAACCTACACTTGGCAAAAGGATTTTTAAATGAATGGTGCTCCGTCATCGTCATCTGTGTTTGTAGGGATGCAAGTCAAGTATTAATGGAAAGCGGACAAGCCACCCTTTAGGATACAACTATATCCAACTGTGTCACTTTTGTATACAACTATACACACCCTGTATACAGAATGCATACTACTTCCCCAATTCAACAAATCAGCACCAACACTTTCCGGACTCGTCATAAGATGTGTAGGTTAAGGAAATACCATAATGTACCATATTGGCCAAGTAACATATACATTACTTTGCCTTTAACTTCCTTAGCTCCCTCGACATTTTGGTCACAATTACATGATACTGGCGATGTTGCAGTTCGCCGTTATTTTCTCTGCTCAATTTAATTGCTGTCTCGCATTCTGATTTACCCGGTGTAATTTTTGTGGTGAAGTTGGATTGCAGATATGTCTTAAGCTCATCTTCTTCCTTTGCCGACCATCGCTTTCTTCTACCCAGTACTTTTCTCTTCTTCTTGGGATTTAAATCATTATCATCAAGACACGCATCTGAATCATCTTCTTTTACTTGTACGTCCCCGAAGGCCTTCTCGTGCGACAAAATGTCCATGAAATCCACATCTTGGAGCCGTTTCCCAATATAGTTTGAATGTACATTGAGATCCTGCATGAGCAGCAGTTTCCCAATTTGAACCCTTTCGATGAAAGGGCTCATTTGCCGATAATGATCAACATGGACTTGTTTCGTGTGCCCTAGATGTTTGCACACCCAATCAAGCTGGTTTGGGGCTAGATCCATTGCCTGGGTTAGTGTTGCCATGTATTTACGCATTTTTGTACTTGTTATTCTTTCTGGAGTTGAGAGGCAACATTCGTGACACACCTGATGGAGGGAATCATATGCTCGTAGAACTGAGACACCTGAAATACAGAAAATAAAAATTAACAATGGATGTGCTTCAGGTATTTTTTTATATTTAAGAATGGTTACACCACTTGTTTTTTCTTTCTTTTGCAGTGTACATTAATTTATTTATATAGCAATATGTACCTAACATGACCTGCGAAATATATAGCTGATAAGATGCGAATATTTTCCATTTCCGAGTAAAACAATCATTGCAAATTACTTCAAGAATAATAATGCAGCAACATTAACTATTTGAAGAATAAACAAGCCAATGATTCAGGGGGGAAAGATCCAATCATTGTTGACCGGTAAAAATTGGATCATGACACTTTGATTAAGGGAATAAATGTGTGTTCGGTCGGTTTTAATCACTCTGTTTAATACCGCTTGGAGTCTGGGTGCTGATAATTACCCGAGCCGAAGGCGAGGGTAATTATCAGCACCCAGACTCCAAGCGGTATTAAACAAAGTGATTAATACCGACCGAACACACATTTATTCCCATTCATAAATACTTTTTTTGTACAATTCAGCCATAAAAGCCCCGAAAATCACGGAAAATTGTCGTAAATTTCGGTGTTTCGCCATTCTGTGCGTGTCAAATGACATGTTTCCGCCTCTGTCGCTCTACACAATACATGCAATAAAGCGTATTTACTAGGAACCAGACTATTACTGCTATTGGCAACCTCGTTTTCAGCGTGTCAAGCTGTACGCGCCCAACACCACCCTACTATTGGAGACGATGTACGGTTGGAAATAAAGTGAGCCCTGGGGACGGGTATAATGCGACATCGCGTGACGTATTTTGCTGCCAACTGGTATTAAACACTTCCAGCCATGTCTTTATCGTCCGTTTAATACCGGCCACGTGACGGGCTCTCGACCAATAGGAATGCCTAAACTGTCCCAGGTATTTATGAATCACATTTTAAAATGTTTTATCAAACAAACACCTCTTTAAAATATGTTAAAAACACAGCCATGCACAGAGAGGTTCTGCATGCCTGGAATAAAAGCTTGACACTTGGTCATTGTGTCCACTGGCAATGAAAGTCCGAGGGGGGATTGTGATTTCCTACATACTTGTCATGATCTAGTCCAAGCAGTTGACATCTCAAAAATATTGATGTAATAGCAAGGACATCATAGAACAGAACCATTGTAAACACGACATATCTCTGGCTGTATTGGCATCAAACTTACCACTTTACACTACTGAAGAAATGGTTGAGATGAATAACATAACTGTACATACCTAAATTAGGGAACAGGTACTTGTTGGATGACTGTACCCCTGCTTTCTGCCGAACATCATTGCTTGCCAGGTAGTGCAGAGCTTGCTGACAATCACGGGGAATAACTACTGGTACCGTTCGTCCTCTCTACAATGCGAGACACAAGTTGTTTTTACTTACAATTTATAATTTTAACAGTATAGAGTAACGCATAACACTTTCTGCAAGTGTCAAGGATATTGTCTTGCATTTTTATTTTTCTTGACATTTTGTCTCAGAGTTTTTAACAGTTATATGTTAGAAAAAACTTTAGGCACACAATTTAAGGGAATCTCCGGTTTACAAGCACTGCTTTTTAGAGACCTCCTCCACTTATTGTTCAATGAACTTTTCATTATTACCTGTATTGTATATACCCTATCAACTGAAAAAGTGGGTGAAAAAACTGAACTGAACTAAATTGAAAGGCAAACATATTATAGTATAAATTATTTAAGGCTTGCAGTTACACCATGTAGGATAATCTCTTTATAAAGATGTGTGGTTCTGAAAAGAACCCCAGCTGGCACACGACGTCGATATGACGTCGAAAACAGGTTGATATGACGTTGTGACGTCGATCAACGTAAAAACGACGTTGATTCAACGTCGTTTTTGTGACGTTGCTTTTATGTCGAAAACGGACGTTGATTCAACGTTGATTTTCTGACAAATGAGCCCAAATAAATTTGATTTCTTTTTCTTGAATTAACTTTTTGTCAAAAATATTCCTTGATTATAGCATATCGTTTTTTGACAAATTAATTATCACGATACTGTCAATCATGATAATTCGTTCTTTCAATATTGTTTTTGTGTCAAAATAAGGCGTATGTGCCGCTAAAATGTGCCGCTAAAATGTGCCATATTTTTCGTATGATTTATAACGTCATTAGTACCCGATTCACGATCGAGCTGATCGTACCGTACCGCGCGCGTGGCGCGTATGCAACTTTAACTAGGAAGCCCGCCCTCTGTTGGTAATAAATGAAAATGTTAGATTGCCGCGCTTTTGGTCTGCGGCTGCGCATCGCAGCGGTTACGTGTTCGGCTTTTTAATTCCTGCTAGTCTTGATTCCCGGCGTTATATAATTGATCCTTATGGTACAGGCCTTTTATGGGCCCCTCAACTGCTGTATATATTATTAATAAAAATCAGATGAGTATGTACCATTAGAAGAGCCATTTTAAAAATTGTGTCCTTTGTACAGCTGCTGCAGCTCGCACAAGAAAACACAACTAACGCACGGGAGAAAGGCTACCGCTCGCTCCCCGCGGTTTGGCGCATGCGTACACACATATCCATGCATGCTTTCGCAGCGCGCATGGCACTCGACAAGTCGGATTGCTGTGAATCCAACGTCATTGTGAAGCTATCATCATTGAACAGTTACAGAAAACAACTAACCAGGTAATTTCCGTAAATAATGTAGATAGGAATTTAGGCATGCATGGTCTGATCATGGTCTGATGCCTGATGGTAGGTTAAAATCCCCCAATTAAACGATTGAAATGATGTTTGATTGGGATTCTGCCGAATCTTTTACCGAAATGAGGAATCACGTGAGATTGCATTCTCTGGTAGGAAACATACCACACATTCAAAGTATAACAAAGAGAAGTGAATAGGAGTCCCTGCTATATAAGAGCCCTCCCCACGCAACCTCGTCAGTGTTTAAAGTAAAAAGCATTACACTGGCCCACCCAAGGGGCGGACAAAATGACAAGTTAAAATACATGTCTTAAAGGCTGCGTAACATGACACACAAAAGGTAACAGTTTGGGAGGGTGCCACGTGATTCCTCATTTCGGTAAAAGATTCGGCAGAATCCCAATCAAACATCATTTCAATCGTTTAATTGGGGGATTCTACCTCACAATTACCTCAATTCGGAACACGTGAGATTTCAAAGTTGGCCAGTGTAATGTGTATCGTAAACCAATTCCACATACTGGGTACAAACATAAGCTTCGTAGCCATTTGCTAGAGCAATGTATACAAAATAAATTCATAAAGGTGGATCTGCACCTAAAATTAAATTGGAATCAAAATAAGATAAAAAAACACAGATACTTTCAGTAATTCAATTAACGATGTACATTAAGTACACGCAGATGTAATAATAATTAGTTTCTGTCAAGCACAGCCTTGGCAAAAACTGCCTCTGTTTCACTATTTTTGCTGGAACTGGGTCTGTTATAGAATCGAGCAAAGGTAGTGGCTGATGACCAGCCTGCTGTCTGTAAGATAACATCTGTTGGCACGCCTTTGTTTGCGGCTGCAGATGTGGAGGCTGACCGAAAGCTATGAGCTTTGAAAACAGAGGAGTCAATGCCTGCTTCAGTTAAGCATAATTTCAACCATCGAGCAATGGTTGAAGAACATACTTCCTTATTAGGAGGAACATAACTTATGCAAAGTTTACTACTCGTACGAATTGGATTAGTACGTTTTAAATATTCCAATAGAGTTCTGATAACACACAAAGAGCGATTCTCTGGATAAGCCGAAAGAACCAAGACTGGTTGAGGCTTGCCTACTTTCGAAGTCTTAATTAATTCGGTTATGTTAATTTTAACCTGTTTATTTGTAAGCACCATATTTGAAACATCACACAAGGACAGGGTCTGTGTCCTTTGACCTGTAGTCAATGCAAACAAACAAATTAGTTTAAAAGTCAAGTCTTTCAGGCTTATCGACTGAATGGGTTCTAAGCCACTGACGTAGCTAAGTAAAGGACTAACATCCCATGTATGGGAGTATCTAGGCAATTGAGGTCTAGTGTTAAAGACCCCACGCATAAAACGTACGACAATTGGATGAGTTCAAAATTTAGTACAAGAGTCATCTGTCAACCACAAGAACGATGACAAGGCACTCCTTGCAGTGTTAATAGTGCTGTATTCTGCACCTTGGTTGAACAGTGAGGCTAGGAAGTCCAATGCAGGACTCAAAGAGGTATGAACCGGATGGAGCGCCCGTTGAGCACAGAAGTGTAGCCATTTGGATACGGCTGAATTGTACTGTTTTTGCGTACCTGGTTTCCAGGCCTGCATGACGATACTGACAGTTCTGTCTGAAAGGCCTCTCGTTTTAAGCGATTTCCTGATAAAACCGCTGCTATCATAACTAACTGATGTTCCAGTGGATGTCGACGCTCCGGGGCATGTGGTAGGTGGAGCAGACCTGGCTCTCTTGACATGATTATCGGATGTGCTATCAGTAGACGCAGTAACCGGGGGAACCAGTGTTGTGTGTGCCACAGCGGGAAAACCAAGACTCCGGTCGTGTTGTCCCTTTCTATTTTCTGTATTATTCTGTCAATGAGTGAAAATGGAGGAAATGCATAAATTACATGTTCTGACCATGACAACGAGAAAGCATCACAAGCAATTGCCTCGGGGTCAGGATATCATGACACGTATGGTTTGAACTGGTAGTTAGTTCTAGATGCAAATAAATCAATTGTGGGGAAAACATTCAGTTTTAATAAAACATCATGAAGGACTCGACAACTTAATTTCCATTCCAAATGATCATCGGTACACCTAGATAAGGTATCTGCAACAACATTATCAACCCCAGGGATACGGGAGGCAATTAGCCATGAATTATGTTGTATACACCAAAGCCATAATTGTTTGGTCAATGTATTGATTAGCGGGGAGTGACAACCTCCCATATGATTGATGTATGCCATAACAGTAGTATTAGAGAGGTTTCGGTCGCGCACGGTTAGAGAGGCGACTACGTTTAGTTCTCGTTACGTCATTCGATTCTGCGCAGTATGACGTTTTCCTCGTTCGTCTAAACGTAATCACCTTGTTTACACGGATAGCGGTCGCACTACACGTAAGTAAGAAACGGATAGAATCAAAGATCTTTTTCCACCAATTTTCAGCATATAAACTGTGACATGGTCATTTATTGAGAAAAGCTTAGGATATAAATTAGATTCATGAATCATTAGACATGGAAAGGTTCCAGTGATTTACGTTTTTGGTTGATTTTTTTCCCCTTTAAATTCGAAGACGCTAAGTGAAGTGTAACTTGTTATGGTAGTACTAGTATACATGTACCAACGTGTGTATTTGTACACAAATAGGCTAGTTCACCCCGTACGTGTAGGCAGTACATGTACATAGCCTGGGCCTATAAAGTCAATTTCCATGCCTTTTTTTAGTCGAAGATTACATATGAAGCACGATACGTGACAGAGATACGTGACTTTTGTGGCCGTTTTGTGGGTGAAATCTGATGTTTCTTTGGGCAAACATTTGAGCAAAGTGGCATTTTGATTTAAATGTAAAAAAACCAATGGCGCTCCCTAGGTCAAGGACTGTTCTATCGCAAAATAATGTCCAGATGTTAAAAAAGTGATATTTGGGTCCTAGTTACTCGGTCGGACTAGATAAGAGGGGGTTACCCCTCTGCCACATATCGTGCTGGGTATAGAAGATTAGGCTCAGTGTCATATACATGTAATCACAAACACGACAAAGTTTTAATACAAAGTTTTAATACAAAGTACAGTCACACCTTTGAGGAATAATGGTGCAAAATACGGTACCCTCTGGAGACATGAACACAATGTGTACAATGAAGACAAAACGTCTCCGGAGGGTAAATTTCTATAGATGAATAGGTCTCCATTGGGAATTTCACGAATTAGATTTTAGGATTTTACTTAAATTACTCAAAAACTAGAATTAGGATGTGGGTTAGGATTAGTGTTTGGGTTAGGGTATAATATATGGTATATTGGGTCGAAATTTCAACCCAGGAAAAAAATTATGGGAGCATTTTGAAAAACGTGCTCGACTTTCTAACCATTTTGTACACGAGAACAAAGCCATGTCTCCACAGTGATACAAAAATGCGAATTGATGTACACGCGTGATTGCTTCAGTGTATGTGGTCTGGGGGATTTTGAAACAGTGCCAGTGCAGTGGCTATTGTTGGGGCCGTTAGGGTACCCCCCTCTTATCTAGTCCGAGTAACTAGGACCCAAAGGGTTTATACACGATTGCCTGATAATTGTTTGATATAGCTCTTGGATTTTTGGAAACAGACTGTTTACTGTTGATCATAAGCTGTACATGTATAACAATGCTACCTTCCTTTCTTTTCTGTTTTAGAATGGAATCTAAGGCAGCGAAGAAAAGCATAAGATTTTACCCAGCACTCGATGTCCTCCTGTTAAGGGAGGTTATTGCAGTCAACCCTAATCTTAAATTATCTTGGGAGGCTGTGAACAAAAAGCTGAATGAAGCCCTAAAGGAGCGGCATGTGTATGTAACCATGAGAGCGTGCAAGGATCGCCTGCGGCATTTACAAGAAGCTCATCGGCGACAAGAAATGAGTTCATTGAGAGCGTAAGTTAAAGTACTAAATATGCTTAGGTTGGTCTAGAAAATTTGTCCACTAGAGCAACTTCCTAACAACACTTCAGTGTTATCCGGGGTGAAATTTCCAGGAAAGCACTAATTAGGAGTCACAAATAGAACTAATTTTTATTAAAAGGGAACCCATAGGCCTCGGGTAGATTGGGGGCGGGGCTTAGCAACACATTTTGATTTAATTTGCTTTTATACATGGACATTTCTATTTATCAGTTCTGGAACAGATGAGGAGTATGATGAACGCGCCCAACTGTTAACTGAACTTGCAGATGTGGAAGAGGAGCAGAAAAAGGCACCAGAAAAAGATGAAAAAGAGCTTCAAGGTAAAGATATCAGAGAGGCAGCAATGAAATCACTGGCTGGTGGCAAGAAAACTGATGAAAACAAAGGTGACTATTACAAGCAAACATTTAAACTGTTGAACCTGTTTCAACATTATATAAAATCCATTTAGATGTAGTATCAAGATCTATTATGCCTGGGACATTGCAACGGAGAGTAAAATACAATACACTCTATATCCTCAGATGTGAACAAAAACTCAGCACAAGCAAGAGAACTGCTAAATTGCAAAACTGGCAGTTCTTTCCAATTTCAATTCCCTAACCCTGCTAAATCCAACAGTATCCAGCCTGTCAACATTTTTGTTGGGCCGTGTTGGATTTAGCATGCAAGTTATATTTGATAATTGAGGAACGCATACTGTTTGGGGTTACTGGTTAATTATGGCAATGCCAAATCAGACTCGGTTGGATTCAAAGCTAACAAAAACTAAGACACTCTTGAATCCTGTTGGGTTTGGCAGGAAAGACATTTTATATGTTCAGGTACCCAACAACTTGGCAAGTTGGACTGTGTTGGATTGAGCAGTAAAGCAATACGAGTCACAGTTGGGTTCTGTTGGGGAACCGTCAGGGGGTTAGGGTTTTAACTTGTATCAAGTTACATTGCTAATTGCAGCTCATTTCTTTCAGCTTCAGATGTGATCACCCCCCAAAAAAAAAGGCGTGCGGGTCCTAGTACTGCCGACAGCTATGTCCACTACCTGCAAGACAAACTGGAGCTAGAAAAACAAAGGTTTGAACTGGAAAGAAAGGAGAGAGAAGCTAGGCTTGAAAGAGACAAAGAAATGCTTCAGATGATGATGGCCTTGGTGACTAGGAAAGAAAGCTAAAACATCACGAGGGGTTGTTATTTAAAGGGAATATGCAATGTTTGCAAACATTTGTAAAAAAAAGACCAAATTATTATCACAAAATACTTTATTGGACTGTTGTGGAATGGAAGTCTGAAGCATCCTGTAAATTAATGGGTCCATGTGTGCTGACATTTTCAAGTAAAGTTGTGTTTTGTATCAGTTTTAAATGCTGGTCGCCGTCTGTCCATGCAGTTCAATCATCATTATAGTTTTAAGCTTTAAATATCTGGCTTTCAAAATCGAACCGAATATTCCTACTGGAATTAAACCCAAAACTAAAAAAATCAAAATTGGAATCCCACTACTAAAATAAAGTTTAAAAACATTGTTTTTATTCTTCGGCTTCATAACCTGGATATATTATTGTATAATAGTTATAAATATGTTATTAATATAAATATATATTTATTAATAATATACATGTAGATTAAATATTTAGTATGCTATCAACTGACCTTTTGAGGTTACACTATTGCATCCATAACCAAAGTTTAATTGGACTACAGCTTTGCATATACAATGATAAGAATAGAGAAAGTGCTATTCTTGATAAGAATTGGGGCTTAATTCAAACATTTATTTCTGTACGTTTTCCCATTGTCTTTGATAAGCATATTTGTATGCAGTATACATGTTCATGTTGATCTTAGATTGTTTTTTTTTTTAAATATTATTGGACATGTATACCAGGCTAGTCATCTTACATGTACATGGCTTCAATTTTGTTATTGATCAACTACATGTAACATAAAAAACAAAAATAAATGTTGAAACAAAGATATTAGTTTTGCGTAAAAGTAATTACATGTACTTCCATACGTTTACTGCTTGCAGAAAATGTATGCAAGTATACAGCACCAATACACAAAGGTGACTTCTCAAACTTCTGCAGAATGTGATGTGCGACTGAAATCCCGAGTTGACTCCTAAACAGCTTGTACGAAGCAGACCAAGTTGGCAAATTTTCCTTTAAATAGTGATGTAGAGGATTTTAATTGAATAGGCAGAATTTATAAAATTAAAAATATAAATTAACTGGCCTAAACAACCATTCCTTCGTACTGTTTCTTGTGACTGGACTAAAAAAAAAAAAAAGCGAGTTGTGGGCTCGAAACAGTGAGCAAACAGATCCTATTTTGCCCGTTAGAACTGCCAGCAGGGCTGTTCTTGCGGGGTCTGATCTCAGTCGGACATCATGCTAGGTAGTTCTCCAGGGAGGGTGGATCTAGTTGAAAAAACTTGCTTGTCTGATTCCCATAGATACAGGTATGGCAGTTTGTGAGAAGACCTCCGACAAGGTAGTACTTGGCAACTGGAGACAACAGGACCTTTAAAGGGAATACACACAAATGTGCAAACAACATCAAGGAACAAAACTACTGAATTGTTATATAAAAAAAAAACTTACACGAATGGAAGTAAATAAGTTTGGATCTTTATGTGCTGCACCTGTACATAGTCTTTTGACACAGTTCTTTTGGCATGTTGCCAACACGAGTGCCAAGTCAGTCAAGTGTGTCAAACGAACCACATCCACTGTTGGACTGGTTGTTTCATGTGCCAGTCTATTTTCTTGTTTTGCATATTTTCATAAGTTTTGGGACTCTCATAAACAGTATTGAGACTAAGTCCCAAATTATTGGACTAGGTGTACACTACCTTTAAGTTCTTGCGGAAGTCAAGGAAGGCAAATAGTTTCAGCATCTTTCCGAATTCCCACTCGACACTTTCTCGGACAGATGACATCCGGGCGTTGAAATCTTGCTCCCCTGCTGTAAGGTGTGCCCCTCTGAATGGACTTATGAGGTAACGTCTGAGAGGATATGCTGGGTCTCCATAAAGCGCATAGGGTATGCCATTTCTATCAGAAAGATTTCTCGTCTCAAGCTTTTCCATCAATCCGCTCATACGAAGAAGTGCACTATCATGTCTACGACCTTCAACTGGGCCATACAGATGTGTGATCAAACCGCATGGTATTACCACAGACTGGAACTTGAGTGCATGTATTCGCTTGTGTCCATTGTAACAAACTCTCTGGTGACGAGTTGGCCTACAGATTGGCCTAACAGTCCCATCAACAAAACCAATGCAATTTTGCAAAGGTCCTCCTTTGTTGTGAATAGAGTCCGCATACAGTTGTAGGTGTGCTGGATCAAGCCATGGGTTCTCAAAAGAGAGGAAGCGATGACAATGAGAAGTGTATATAAAGTCTACTGTTTGATTGATGATAAGCGATAGCGTGGATTTGGGTCTACCGAACAGTTCTTCCAGGTCTGAAAGGCGATTTGGGTACGCAAATCTTCTCAGAACCACACACAGGGCATCGATTCCAGTACAAGTGGATGCATTTCTTAGCTTTACAGTTTCCGGAATACCTAGTAAATTGTCGAGTCGGTAAATGTGTCCTTTCTCAAATCTAAACTTATCCAGGCATTGATCATCTGTAATATTTGACAAGTCGAACCTTGGCCAGGCAGGGTTGTAAGTCACTCTTCTCGGTACCGGTGCATTTGCTAGTAGAAGATGCACAAATTCAACATCATCTTCCCCAATGGCTAATTCGATCAAATCATTGGGCGCTGCCATCTTCAAATCCCCGCCGATAATGCGCGCCCTCTAGAGTAACCTAAAAGTAACCGCGAACACTAGTACGAAACCTCAACGTTAGCCGTCTACAGATAGTTGTGCGTGGCGCGTCCAGTTTGGAACTAATCGTAGGCGTTGCACTAAACGTTGGCTAACGAAACCTCTCTATTGTCTACGTGTACAGCAACAGTTTTATTCTGTACATGAGTAACAAAAGCTTTAAGCGCATAGAAAACTGCCAACAATTCAAGGTAATTAATGTGGAATGTTGCCTCAAACAGATTCCATTTGCCCTTTGTTTGGAGGTATAGGGCAATAGGCTCCCCAACCACTGAGGGAAGCATCTGTATAAATATGAATGTTTGCAACTCGAGGCATTATTGGGCGACGAGTATAGGTTTTGTATCCACCACTGTAATTCAAGAATGGCTTCTTGAGATAACGGCATTTTATACAGAAAATTTTCATCATTTCTCTTTAGAGCTTCATCTTTAGCCATTTCCAAATTTCTGTAAAACAGAGGGCCCAGTGGTGTAGCCGGAAAACTTGACACTAATCTGCCTATTACCTGTGCAACCAATAAAATGGTTGGATTTGTCTGGTTAGCCAGATGGCGGCATGCTTCAACAACGATAGAAACTTTTTTGATCGGTAAGCTCACTGTCATTTTTACCGTATTTATCACAAAACCCAGAAATTCCAAAGTTTGACATGGGGTAGGGTGTGATTTGGTTTGATTGATCACAAAACCGAGTTCATTCATAAGAGCACATCTGGATTCGAAATTCTCTGTGCATTCTTTTACCGTGTCCCCATTAAGGAGGGAGTCATCGATATAATTGGCAGAAATGTGACCATAATTGCGTAAAGTTGCAATTGCTGGTTTCATGACTTTAGTGAAAATGCGCGGCGCGCTAGCTAGACCAAAACACAAGCAAGTAAATTGCCACAATTTATCTCGCCAAGCAAATCTGAGATATTTTTGGTGTTCTTTGGCCATAGGGATAGTAAAATATGCATCTTTGAGATCTACAGATGCAAGATAACAGTTTGGTCGAATAAGCGTTAAAGCAAATTCTAGAGTTTCCATTTTGAAATGGTGATATTTAACAAATTTGTTCAATTGCTTCAAATTGATAATAGGTCGCATAGTGCCGTCTTTTTTAGGGGTCAAAAATAGGACCGAAAGAAACTGTCCATGACAGGGTTGCACTTCAATAATGGCACCTTTTTTTTAAACAAAGAGACAACTTCTTTATCCATCATGGCTGCTTCGGTGTCTGAAAACCGGATTTGGTTTGGAGCAGTATACTGCACTGGTTCTTTATCAAATTCAATGTGGCAATGTGCCACTGTGTCCAGAACCCACTGATCATTAGTAATATTGGACCAGGCTGAGATGAACTGTTTCAATCTTCCCGCACTAGGGGTAAAGGTTTGAGTTAAGCACTTACTCACAAGGTGGGATGCTCCAGCTTGACTTAGTCATGCTGTTGGTTGCTTAGTCGAGGACGATGATTCCGAGACCATTTCAGCTTTGTTGTATGAGCGCGCTGGGTATGGGGATGAACGATATGACCCCCGACCTCGGTAGTTAGACGCCCTCACTCAGCGGCTATAACCTCCTCTGCTGAAAGAGGGTCTGTAACGCCAGTCCACAGACGATGGGCGTGTCCAGGTGGATGGGTAATTTCTTTTGTGTTGGGCCACATTGTTAGATCGCACCTGTACTTTTGATCCAATTCTATTGGAATCTTGAATGCTCTTACAGGACTGAGCAAGGTCATCGCCAAACAAAAGGCTTGTGCATGGAACCTGTGAAGAACACAGTGGGGTGTAATTTTGACTCAAATCAAGTCGAATAGCGTCTCGGCGACGCAAATTTAGCAATGAATTGCCATGCCCCAAAATTGCCATCGCATCTATTAGATTGCGAATTAATTTAGCCGAATCAAGATTGGTTTCGGTCTTGTTGGCTCGTGCTTTAAGGAGCTCGTCAGTTACCAGAGCAACGGCAATTGATCCATGAACGAAGCAGTTCTGGATCTTCTGTAATTTGGCATCGTGTGACCGCGTTGTCAGTTTCAGAATTGACCAAATTTCTGGATTAACACGTGTCAAGCACATGTTAGCGCAATTTATTGGCTTATTGTAAAGCTTCAATTTTTCATTGAGCTTTTCGGTTTGAATTTTGCCTCTAACCAAAGCATTAACTGTTTGAGCCAACTGATCATTAATGGCTGGACCCTCTTTGTCGTCGTTTTCGACAAGGGCCGCCAACTCCAAGAATAACGGGTCATTTTCTTGCCCGTGGAGGAGTGTGTCTATGTCACGGTCTGAAAAACTGTCCCTCTCGGGTACAAGACCACTATCAGCCAAATTATTGCCCCTGTCGGGTGCAGGCCTGTCATAAAATGAATCAAAATCTACAATTTCGCCTTCTTCAGTGCCCTCGTCTACAGGAGTCGCACCATGGCCGATAGCAACAGATTCATTGGAAAAGCTACTGAATGCACTTGCTAGAGTCGCAACCGTGTTTTGCAGCTGGGCTACAGCAGCGTGCAGGTTCGAGTCGGGCGCGGGCACGGACGCGGACGAAGCTGGCCTTGCTCGAGAGAGCAGGGGTCGCAGGGGCAACATTATTGCGCTTGCAGGCTCGCTTTTTAGCTGGCACAGCAGGCACCTGAATAGCACTACTCACATGTTGTGCTCCTGCAATTTCCTTCTCTAAATGCATAAAAGTGCTCTCGTCTTCTGACGGGTTCACTTGAATAACGGCCTCATCGGCCATAATGGCCACGCTTATAGCAAAAAATTGAAGGAGCAAAAAAGCTGCCTATGCAAAAACGCGCTGCGTTGTGAAGCGTAGCCGACGTGGTATGCCACCAAAAATACACTGACGAGGTTGCGTGGGGAGGGCTCTTATATAGCAGGGACTCCTATTCACTTCTCTTTGTTATACTTTGAATGTGTGGTATGTTTCCTACCAGAGAATGCAATCTCACGTGTTCCGAATTGAGGTAATTGTGAGGTAGAATGTATTTGAACTGGCATGATCGATGATGAATGACTGAGATTTCGCACATGGAAAGCACGCTACATGTACCTCATATCAGTACATGTACATGTATGTGTATATCATTTGACTTGTACTGTCGAAGACTGGAAACCAGACCGCTTTCGAGTCGCACACCGAACCTCAACGGTCAGATTTTTTTTAAATGTTTAAAATTAATTGAAGCAATCTGCTAATTATCTAGGCTATGTGTAGGCCTATTCGTTTTTCACTGAAAGTGCACGCACCTTGCGGATATATGCTTGATACATGAATTTGGTTGAAATTAGCTTTAAAATTCTAACTAGTCCAGTCGTAGCGATGTCAAATGAGTGCCGCCATCTTGGCTTCTAGTATTACATGTACAAGTGTGTACAAAATACTCGCTCAAACATCGATCAACATCCGTCAAATAAATAATTAGAATATTCCTTTTTCTGTCGATAACAACAGAATAATAAATAGGTTTTACCTTTTTGTTGTTATTTTTCATGTAAAATTATATTTTAGTGGTGTATTTTACCTTTACATCCGAGTAATTTCCGGGGTAAAAATTGTCGTTGGCGGCCATTTTGATTTTTTTTTCAGATATCGGATGTCGTCACGAAAACGCGTTTTCTCTCGAGATTGGGGGGTATTATGGGTAATATACGTTACGATCATGCACGTAACATGGAAACCTACGTTGACAGTGTCTGCAGACAATCCTGGCCACCGAGACCGATTTTAAATCGCACAAAATCGTACAGATTTACGAAAAATCTTGTCAAAAAAGTGAATAAACTGTCGATTTTTTTTAAATGGAGAGGGTTGGTGGTGAAATTAAAGCTTAACAAACTTCCTATTTGAATGTGTACATTACAAACTGTGAAAAACAAGTATTTACATTTAATGTTGTGCAGAGTTCCAGAAGAAAGTGCTGCTCCTCTTGACTGAAATCAGGGACACGGTTGCAAGCCTGGGAAAAGTGTACGAGCCCCCAGAATCGAATAGCCCAGAATCTATACCTTCCACATCGCCACAATAAAGACGGTGAAGGAGCTGCAGGCCACTGAGAAAATTCTCGAAGACTCTCAGAAATGCAATATACTGGTGTGTACTACTGTATTGGTAATGTGTTTAGTAGAGGGTCAGTGCAATTACATCCATAGCTTTGTGTAATTGTATTCTCTGTTTTAGTTTCAGTTGATATTACGGTAATGAGTTTAATTCTTAATTAGAACATGAATTATACAAATCTAATTTATCTTCTTCATAAGTGACAAATTACATGGTCTCACGTTTAACCTACATGTAGACACAGAAATGGGAGTCTCCATTATGTGTAGTCGTGTCATACATGTATATGTAGGATGCCATTACCAACGTTCAGTCATTTTGTAATGAATGATTGTTTTGCAAACATTCGCATTTTATGTGTAATGGAGACTAGTGGAGACAGACATCATATTTGTTATATATAAACAAAACTATGGAATAAAAAATACCACACATTTTCATTAATTCTATGCATTTCAAAGAAAGGCAATAGCTGTAGGCCTGTGGCATAACATTCTTATTTGGTTCACAATATTGTAACGTGACATTTTGGAGACACTGAGGTATCTAACTTTCACAAGAGTTCACTGCAATCTTTAAGGATAGATTGCACAGAATTAATATACATGTAAGTCTACCAGACTACCAGTACATATTTTATGTAATAATTATAGTACCTGCTACTCTAGCAATGCGAGAGTACAATTACATTCCGTTTTGCTAAGAGTTTTAGGTATTTGTCAATTATCATAGGTGTAACAGCTGAATTGTTTTGAATTTATTTCAAATTTGCCTGTTGTATTATCAGGCAGAGTATCTCTTTATTATGGTACTAATGACAATTTTCATTTGTTTTCAGATATCTCAGCTATCGAGAATAGGCGGAGTTAACGGGAAGGACACTGTGAACAAGATCATGCACAGGTAAATATTCAAACATTTACATTCTGTCCTCCTCAATGTTCTTGGTTTCTACATGCAGGAGTATTAATAAAATAAATCTGTATTACATTGATTCTGCAGAATAATGACAAACGAGGTCATGTCATCATTGAACATGACGGGGAATGGAGGCAAGATTGCCTTCTGTGAGAGTGTCCTCTTCAGAGTTGTAAAAGGTATGACCTTTGAATTGTTTTGTAGAACTGCGGTGTATGTAAACTTTCGACTACAACTGCACATGTCTGTGTAACCAGATTAAATTATATCCCCAACATTGAAGTGGAAAAACCACTTCTCAACGTTGCAAATATACTTTTCACAATTACGTTTGAGTTGAAACTGTACAGGTAAAGTAATCATGATATGTATGAATGAATTGTGGCCTTTCGCAATGAACAGAAAAATAATTGATGATACAGTCGACTCTCGTTAGTATAAACTCAGCTGGACCTGGACAAAATGTTTGTTATACCAGAATTTTGTATCAAGAGGAGTGACGGTCCCATTCATTGTGTGCATCAGTTCACAGTCGGGACCAGGGCTTTTTGTTTGTTATAACCAGAATTTGTATTAACAGTGTTTGTATTAATGAGTCGACTGTAATTGCTTTCATAAGTTGTGATTAATTTTGTGTCCAAATGTATTTATTTATTCCTGTTGATAATAATAATAATAATAATAATGTTAGTTCTTATATAGCGCTTTAGACTCCCACAATGTGACTGTATCAAAGCGCTTTATATTATTACCCCGGTCATTGGGCCCATGCAACATTCCAAATACCATCTCGGCTCCCTGGGGAGTATACAGCTCGATGCTGCCATTTCGACGCAAAGCAGCTAAATTCAACCACAATAACCATCTCTGCCCTCACAGGTACCCATTTACTCCTGGGTGGAGAGAAGCAATAAGTGACAGAGTGCCTTGCCCAAGGGCACACGTACCATAGTCCCAGGACGGACTCGAACCCCCAACCTGTAGCTTTACCTACAAATTACAAATTCAATGCTCCAGACCACGAGGCCACGGCACTCCACACAAATTTAGATATTACGTACAGAACCACTCTTTGCATACATTTTGCTACCCATATTTATTGAGAAAGCTTAAATAAATTATAATTTTTCAGAGAGTGCACTCAAGAATCTGCCAGGCACAGAGACGGAGGTGTGTGGATTCATCTCCAGATGTCTAAAGTATGCCCCTGACAGATGTGGAGGCGGTGGGCAAAAAAAGTGATCGCACTGTTATTCCCTTTAATAAATACCTTGGTGAAACTGCTTCAAATTTCGTGACTTTTCTTTCGGCGATATTTCCAGTATTTTGTTTTCATGTTCAGTGGCCATATTTTAGCTTATGCATGGTACCCTGTCTCTTTAATACGTGTTATTATTATCCATACTTTGAGACCAGACTACTGTGCATAGCAACGCGCTAACAGACGCCACGCGCATTTTGAAAAATGCAGCGCGTACACATACAAACGTTCTATGCGTACATTTTAGCTCGCATTTTTAACGCGTCCTTGTTACAAATTACCGTAGGACTGTTGTATTCGGCCAATCATTGGCTTACATGATGCTTGATTAATGCTAGTAAAGAGAACATTTGTAACCCACTTCACAAAAATTGGTATTATGTCGCAAAACAGTGAAATGTAGTTATATATATGGTTGGAAAGCCTCTTCAGTTGGTATATAAGATAGCTACATCCCATAGCACCTTCCGTTCTGGAGATATGACACGTTTGCATATATTAATAACTTCCTTGGAGTTCAAATTACACAACTGAGAAAACGGGCTTTGAAAAAGCTGGCTCTATTGTAGTACAACAAAACGATGCACACAAAATTGTATTTTTTCTCTACTTTATTCATCAAAAGCAACATTTCTGTGTATGAAACCTGAAACTGTAAGTATTAAAAATGTCATTCATGACAAAAAATGTAAATCACATTTTGATACAATGTTTACCCTCTTAACTTTGTGTAGGGCCATTACATGCACAGCTCGACTTAATACCTTTTTTTGTAGAGCCGCTCACATTTTTTCGCTTCTTGAAAGCTGGGACCAATCAGAAGCCATCAACCCTCCTAGGTATTTATTAATCATGTATAATACACAGTTCAATCTACAAACTGTTTCATTAAGTTGTTATAATATTACATGCAAAAAAACTGAATGGTTGCACGTGTGATGGACAACAAAATTTCACAAGTTTGGACCCCTGATAGAATCACCCATATCCCTGTGCAACTTCTTTCTTTCGTCGTATTTTGCCATTGTTAATTCCAATCAAATTGAGTAATCTTCAAGTTAGTACATGTAATTGTTTTTGCTATTTTTCAAGAGTTTGTACGAATGACATGTTTACTTGTTAGCTAGTTTTAGAGGATTTTATTATGTTATCCTGGACACTACGTTTTTTTTCTTTTAATAAAATTGTCATGGCTTTCATTCGAGTGCTTTTCTTTGTGCATTTTTCCTTTCTTTCCACCTCCTTAAAAATGTAATGGGCATCATCTCAACAATTTTGTTGCAGGGATTCTGTGTGCAATTGGATTGTCAATAAAATTGCTGATACAGCGCGGTCCAAACACACGGCCATGATTCAATACACACAGAATCTCCACAACAGATAGTATAATTAAGGTGGCTGCAACACCGAGAAATCCTGACGTTGATCCAACGTGGAAATCCTGACGTTGATCCAACGTGGAAATCCTGACGTTGATCCAACGTGGAAATCCTGACGTTGATCCAACTTTCAAATCCAATCTATTTTCAACGTTGATCCAATGTTGGTACATGACGTTGTATCAACGTTGATCCAACGGTGTTGTGCCCGCTGGGACCGGTTGGTTGTGAACTCAGGAGATTGCCGAACAGTGTTGAGGTGGGCTGCATCTGTAGGGATGGATGCTCGCCGAAGTGTGGAGATGTGAAGCTGAAGTATGCTGCTGACTGGATGCTGATCAAGTCCACAACCAACCGGTTTTTTTTAGAACTACACAACATTAACCCTAACGCTCCTCAATCCTCCAAAATCCTCAGTGCAGTTTTGGGGGATTTTTGAGGATTGAGGCTGTATGGGGTTTTAAAAAAATAAGGATTTTTGAGGATTGAGGCACAATGTTGTTTCAAGTGTGGAGGATTGTTGAGGATTGAGGCACAATGGGGTTTTCAAAAAATGAGGATTTTGGAGGAATGAGGCTGAATGGGGTTTTCAAAAAATCATAATGAGGATTTTGGAGGATTGACTTTTTTCAATCCCCAGAATTCTCATTGCAGTTTTGGAGGATAAAAAAAAATGAGGATTTTGGAGAATTGGCCGGCCCCCAGCCAGCAATTGACCCTCGGCCCAGGGTTGGCCCAGTCCTGGCAAGACCTGGCAGAAAGGGATGGCCCAACCCTGGCATGCCACAGCTGGCCCACCCCTGGCCATCCTTGGGCCAACCCTTGCCAGCCTTGGGCCAGGCTTGTTAATGCTCACCCGGGCCAGACCTGGGCCAGGGCTGGTCAGCCAGTAGCAGCCAGGACTGGCCCAGAGCTGGCAGCCAGTTGGCCCAGAGCTGGCAGCCGGTTGGCCCAGAGCTGGCAGCCGGTTGGCCCAGCCCTGGGCCAGCCCCGGCCAGCCAGTGGCAGGCAGAACTGGCCCAGAGCTGGCAGCCGGTTGGCCCAGCCCTGGGCCAGCCCCGGCTAGCCAGTGGCAGGCAGAACTGGCCCAGAGCTGGCAGCCGGTTGGCCAAAGGCTGGCAGATGCCGTTTAATTTTGTGGGATGTACCCCATGCATATTTTACTTCAAACGGGATATATTTTCAATTTTGTGTGTGAAGACAGAGCGTAAATAGCACGGTCAATGCAGCTTGGGTTCATAAAGGTTGCTGATAATGTGCAAGTTAATGAAGTTTAGGCGAACAAAATACATGAAGTGCTTCTTATCATAGCAACAGGAACAGCAAACATACGAGTTTTGCTCTTACTAAAATGTCAATACAGTTTGAATAATCTATTTCATGAAACCAATCAAAATGTTCCAGGAGTAACTTTGCTTCATTTTAATATTTCTTAATATTTCTTATACATTGTTGCTGGTTCGTTAGTTTTCAAAACATGTGGAACAGACTACGACAATTTAATTTAAATGATATGAAACCATTACAAGATGAAGTCGACAGTGTACATTAATTAATACATTTTCCCTCAGAATTAAAAATAGAACTCGAAAGTTACGCGGATATGTGCTTCACAAAATTTGGCATTATTAGCAAAATTTGGGCATCCCGGTCAAAGACTTGAAACCTATTTTATTAGCAGAATGTGGAACAGTTTACTCCTTTAAAACAAATAACTTGCATTATCAAAACTTTTAAGCAGACAAAATTACATAGAACCTTTAATTTCCACTTTTTAACCCCAACTCCTTCAGCATTGTTATTGAACAATACAATTCCTTCAAAATCCTCCAATTTCCTTTGTCAAGGGAGTTCGGGTTAAGCAGAAAGTTTTGCAATTGATTCTTTTTACATCAAATTACATGTACATATTTGTACTTTACATATTACTGTACATATTATCTTACAGGAACCTTGTTCTTTCAGGAATGCAAAACTAAACTTTTAACTTTTAAACAAGTCCTTGGGATTTCAAAAAAATAAACGTTTCTCATTTTGAAGAGAAAAACAATTTAGTTGCATTCATATAGATGGCTGAATTAAATGATGCCAAGTGTGTAGTTATAAAGAGTTGTTAATAATGAAAAAAATATATAAACGCGTGTATCTTTGACAACAAATCTTCACCATATATAACTAGTGCAGTGCCTGTTCGGAACGGGCGTATTACCGTGATCAAAATAATTTAGCAGGTTTAAAAACAATCTGTATGCTGTAGCATGCATTAACTCATTAATGATAGCCTATGCGCATGGGCTATCATTAATGAGTTATTTTTTTGGACCATCACTGTCTCGCTGTCTACAAAAATAAATAATTTTAAAAAATTAAAAAAACAAACAAACAAAAAGAGGGAAAAAAGAAGTAGAAAGTCTTTAGTCTTCCTGTTGTGGCGCTTTGGCTGCCCTTTCCGTCCCGTCTGCAGTTCCTCTAAGATGTCGGTCACCTTGTTTCCAAATGTTGTAGTCGGGCATGTTGGGGTAGCGTTTGGCATTCCAATAGCTGGAAGTGGAAAGAAAACACACATGATTACATGTACCACGACTTAACCTTGCTATACAAGTATGCATGTACTGGACTTGTTGGCCTAGAAATAACAAATGTACAAAATCGGTAAATAAAGTGAAATTAGCAATTTGCAACTATAAAGTAAAAATTGTTTTGGGATAAGTTTTGCCTCGTTGCGATTTAAAGTCTGATTTTAACTAGGACCTATACTAATAGTTTTATTAACATGATCTGGCGTCCTAGGGAGTGTGCCATATCGTGTGCAGCATTAAATCAAAATGCCACTTTGCCGACAAAAAAAACAATCAAATTTCACCCTCAAAACGGCCACAACATTACTTGACATACATGTACTGGCGGTAGGCCTACCACCCGAGATACCAATAATATAGGCCTTGTCATCATTTACTACAATCATGGTACTTTATAAGTCTACCTACATACAGGACTTACGATCTTCATGAAAAGTGAAATTTCCAGAGGAATTCCGAGAGTGTCATTCTTGACCGTTATTTTATTTTGCACCCCCGTTTACAATGGAGTCGTTAACCTTGATCACAGTTAGCGCTTTAAACGTTACAAAAACAAGATCGAGTGCGGAAAAATATTTGCCAAGGCAAACGTGGGTGCAAAACAAATATAGTCAAGAATGAGAGAGCTCTCGGAATTCCTCTAGCAAATTATGAAGATTGTTGTAAGTAAACTTGGGCTGGTTCCATGAATTTAGTATTTGTATCTCGGGTGGTATAATTGTTAAGTAATTTGTGGTTGTATCTGACCCAGTACCCAGTGATGGTTGAATTTGTGGCAAAGTGGCAATTTAATTTAACACTATAAATTACCACTTTCATAAGATTAAGAGAATGAAGACAAATTCAGTGGGTAAATTAAGGTACAGCGTCATACCAAAAGCATGGAGAGAAAAGAGTCTGTTACACAAATTACACGCACATGACAATAACTTGAATAAGTCAATATTGCACTGTTGAAACTGGACGTACAATGCATGTTTACTATTATTATTAAACTGTACATGTAGATGATGTACTGTACTGCATGTACTAGTCCCACTAGTGTGCCCCCGGTATACTGCGAATACAGGGTCACACATCGGCACATGTAAAAATTGGTTGACAATTTTGTTTTTTCGTGCGCACTCTGTGCGAGGAATTGAGGAGTCGCAATTATACTGGGTGTATTCTCTAATCTCTCAGCTATTACTATCCGGAATTGCGCTTAATCTTACCTTCAAAATTTCGAGAAATTTGGGCATCTTTTTTTCAGTCGAACTGAGTGCAAAGCGCAGTTATAATCCAATGACCCGTGACGTCATTTGAGTGTGCAAAGCGCACCTAGAGGGCGCTTCACGAGTTGAGATGCTACGGCTGTTTTGTGTTGCATTTAACCTCCAAACAAGGTATAATGTTATCATGATCAGGCCAGGGTTGCTTTGACAATTCCCCATTCAGTCGCTGTGATTTATAATCATCCCCACGATTGCGTTCCATGCCCATAAAATACTAGTAAATATACTTGGCAAATCTATTGCACACGAAACAGCCGTCGCATCTCAACTCGTGAAGCGCCCTCTAGGTGCGCTGTGCACACTCAAATGAATTCACGGGTTATTGGATTATAACTGCGCTTTGCACTCAGTTCGACTGAAAAAAAGATGCCCAAATTTCTCGAAATTTTGAAGGTATAAGATTAAGCGCAATTCCGGATAGTAATGCTGAGAGATTAGAGAATACACCCAGTATAATTGCGACTCCTCAATTCCTCGCACAGAGTGCGCACGAAAAAACAAAATTGTCAACCAATTTTTACATGTGCCGATGTGTGACCCTGTATTCGCAGTATACCGGGGGCACACTAGTGGGACTATGCATGTACATGTGTACATGTATACATGTACAGTACACATCATACATCATGTATGATGTGTACTGTACATGTATGGGTAACATGTACTGACAGTCACAGTGTGTATTTATAACCTCGCCCTGTGGTGAAAGAACACGTTTTGCTAAAAAGTAAATATCCAAGATCTAAAGGTATCTGCTACTTTAATTGATTGTCATTACCTTAGAATCAGGTAAGAATAATGAAGCCTGAAGGATGAAGAAGATTCGAGGCACAATGTTGCACTTGCACTGCAGCAGTCTTTGTCCACCATCAAACCGGCATGGAAGTAGTCTGGTTCCGTTACGTTCAAGTACTATACTTAGCAGTTAATATTGGGTTGGGAACCAGACTTGATCAACTGACACGCGTATGAATCCTGAGATTCAAAAAAATACCTCTTATTTTCGTGATATATTTTCAATTTGTAGAAAAACAATTGAAATATATTAAAAATAATATTGAAATAACAAATTATATAAGTAATTAACTGGATCACATGTTTTTAGAAAGTGAAATGATCTTTTGAAAATAATTTGACCTAAAAATGAATGACCGGTGCACACGCGTTATAAGCCAAAATAAACGTGTACATGCGCTAAGACAAATGAGGGCCTTTAAAAACGACAAACACAACAAACAAATTTAATCCATATTTACTTAATTTACTTATTTAATTCTAAATCTCCTCCCCCACCAAAAATAATAATTAGACACAAACAACAAACAAACCGAAGAAGAAACAAAACAAAACAAACCAAAACCAAAGAAATTGAAAGATAGTATTGCCCCAACTGGCCAGCACTGGCCCAGAGCTGGCAAGAGCCAGTTTATATTTACAAAATGGTGCCAGCTGTGGGCCAGCACTGGCCCAGGGGTTGGCAGGGCTGGCCCGGAGCTGGCAATAGCCAGTTCATTTACAAAATGGCGCCAGCTGTGGGCCAGCACTGGCCCAGGGGTTGGCAGGGCTGGGCCAACCCATGCCAGATTTTGCCACCCCTGGGCCAAGCCTGGGCCAACCCTCTGGTGCTAGCTGGGGGGGCACATGATGTTTCAAGTGTTTCAAGTGTTTCAAGTGTGGAGGATTTTTGAGGATTGAGACTAATATGGGGTTTTCAAGAAATGAGGTTTTCCAAAAAATGAGGATTTTTGAGGATTGAGGATGGTTAGTACAGCCTTTTTAATATTGAACATTATGATCTTGTCTTTTTCAAGATAAGTACCTTTCCCCTGGTTTCGATTAGGTCTTGTGACTCAAACAAGAACTTCTCTGTCGGAGTAAGTTGTCCCATCAGAGTACTGTCAACATCTGCCAAAGATTTCTGTTTCAGAAAACTCTTCAAGCTGAAATAAACACATATCAGGGAACAGTGCTTTATTGTAGTATACATTACACAATGATAACAAACCACCAGTTTTAGCAATGCTTGGCTATGGTAAGATCATGTTCCCATTGGACTTAATTTTGTTAGAGTACTGCGACTTTTCTTTAGAATGACAAAATTAAATCCAATGGGGACGCACGGTAAACTGACCTCCCTGTCTATTTACCGCGACCGTGATGTAAAATTAACAGGCCGAAAGAGGTCGCGGAAGACTTCCGCGCAGCCACGGTAAATTATCAGGGCCGCTAAAAAGTCCAATGGGAACGCTCCGCGCTGTAAACCTACCGCGACCACGCTGTAAAACGCTATGCAAACAACAACACTTCCTGTATACGTCACAACTATACACAGAACTCGCGCGAAAATGGTAGTATGGTTCCCTGTCTCGTTTGCATTGATGGCGGTGTGGTATGTACCGTACGCAGCGTGTGTAGGAATTACCGTGTGTAGGATGCAACACGGTCAGCGCTTTTTTCAATCTCGTCCAGTTGCTGCAGTTTCGCTACTTGACTAGTTAGAAACATGGCAGATTTGACGTGTTGAGGTGGCCGACGAATCCAGCGCGCGAAAAATACGTCACAGGCACGTCATATCCCGCATAGGTCAAAGGTGACTATGCACAGCGCCCGCAATGTGTGACATTTTACCAGTCTCGAACAGCGAATGAACCGTTCCGTCGAGGAATATAAGTCCAGGTGGGAACGCGCGGTAGATTCACGCTAAAGAATGCCGCGGTAAGTTTTCGCGTAGCCGCGGAAGGAAAAGTCCAATGGGAACACGGCTTAAGAGGCACCAAAACAACGTTCATAAAATCCTCAATAGTCATTCTAACTGGTTCAGATGTGATCACATTATCACGTAATTACAAGGATTTAAAACACAAACCAAACAACACATGTGGTAAAGTTTGCGTACATTTTGCAGCGGATCTGTATGTAAGTTATATAGAACAAATATTAAGTGACTTTAAATCGTGAAATGGGAGGAATATTATTGCTCGGTAAAATCTGTACTTTTCCATTTCACTCGGCTTCGCAATAATATCCCTTCTATTCCACTCTGAGCCACTCAATATTTGTATACCATTACTCACTCTGAGAAAATTCAGACGGTGGGTTTTCATTCTGAAAAAAACAGAACTTCATTTGTACTGGTTTAAAGTCATTTAAATGTAAATGCCAAATTAACTAATAAACTTACAGAATAGCTTCCAATTCTCCAGACCGTCTCTTGTTATACGTCAGCAGTCTGGCTTGAGCAAGCTGGGCAATCCTTTTGTACTGAGACCAAGTAGTAGTATCTTTGAACAATTCGTCTGCAGTGAGCTCTTCCCTCAAGTATTTTGACAACTTCTCAATGTCTTTAGGGTCAGGTAACTCATTTACTCTGTTCAAACTCCTCTCACGTAGTTGTTTTCTTGCTAGCCTTGACACCCTTTCTGACCAATCAACTTTTATTGTTGAGAGAAAACCTTCTGCTTCTTCTTTAGCTGCTTTCCACATGTTATTTCCCCGGTCTTTGTCTAGCTCCTTTACTGATACCACTATTTTGGTTTGTGTCATACGAAGAAGGTCATATTTGATCTTGATGGCATTGGATGGGCTTTTCAATTCATCCTCGTCATCCATCTGCCTCACAGCAGTGTCTAAGGCAGCCTGTACAACTGTGTCCACATAAGCTGGTCGGATGTAATCCCACATTTCCTTTTCGTCACTTCCACATGAAGTTTTCCCGTTATCTCGTTCTCTTGCATTTATGAGCAGTTTAGCGCAATGTCTCATATGTTGAGATGCGTAGTACTTACGCTTTAATTCATTGTCAATATTTCGTCTCAACCAGGACTCCCCCAGCGCAACAATCAAGCGATCATTTTTTGCAGCTTCACTGACACTGTCTGGGGTCAACATGCTGAAAACTTCATTCTTCATCATGGTGGATGCTGTTGTGTGAACCTTACCCATCAGAACATCGCTTTGGAATAGAAGCTCCCGCTTCTTTGGTAGGTAACAATCATCTTTATGGAGCTTGTGGCCAGGACATGTTTTTTGATGTTTAGGCAGTGATTTTAGAAGCATCCAGTCTAAGCATTTGGGGCATGGGCCATACTGCTCATGATCAAAGTCCTTCAATGGTCTTCTGAAGATTATCAACTCTCCCTTCTTCTCTTCCACTACTTTCAAATTATGTGCGTGATCACCCTTTGCTCTAAGCATATCATTTACAGGTGTTGCGTCAATCTGGGTATCCTTGCCTTTTTTGACCTTATGTTGGAGGATGTCTTTTACATCGTCTTCATCTGGATGTTTAGCTTTTGTGTGACTTGGTATATGCTGAACAAGCTTTCCACAGTAAAAGCATGCATGGTACGTGTTTTGAACACGACTGCGCTTCTTTTGTCTACCACCTTTGGTTGTTGCTGATTTTATTACTTTTCTAATGTAAATGGATGGCACATGACAATCTCGAAGGATCTCTTTTTCACAAACATTCCTCTCTGCATCTTCAACATCTTCATTTTCCTCCACTTCATCCTCTTTTTCCCCTGCAGTTTCTTCCAGATTTGTCTCAACATCATCAAGATTATCCTCAATTTCCATTTCTTCATCACTGATTTCACTATCAGGTAAGCTGGAGGCGTCATCGAGACTGCCAAGTGAAGATGGTGTATAGTCAAGATCAGATTCTTCTGTATCAGTTGACTCTATTTCCTGTTGATCTGCATCAAACCTCTTTGGACTTCTTTGATGAAGATGATACATGGGGATTATATCACTGGTCCCTGAAAACTCTGAAGCACAGGGTGAGGAAGGTATGTCATCAGTGTTGTCTTCAAGTTGCCTCTTCGTGCTGCTACATGTACCATGAAATTGCTCTTTTTTTGTGGGGGGCGGGAAATCTGGTGACCCCAAAACAATACCCGACGAAGACTGCGCATTACTGGTCTGGCAAGCACCGGCAGATTGTGGCGAGGAAACATCTGGTGACCCCAAAACTACACCCGAAGAAGACTGTGCATCACTGATCTGGCAAGCACTGGCAGATTGTGGCGAGGAAACACCTGGTGACCCCAAAAATACACCCGAAGAAGACTGTGCATCACTGATCTGGCAAGCACCGGCAGATTGTGGCGAGGAAACATCTGGTGACCCCAAAACTACACCCGACAAAGACTGCGCATCACTGGTCTGGCAAGCACCGGCAGATTGTGGCGAGGAAACACCTGGTGACCCCAAAAATACACCCGAAGAAGACTGTGCATCACTGATCTGGCAAGCACCGGCAGATTGTGGCGAGGAAACATCTGTTGACCCCAAAACTACACCCGACAAAGACTGCGCATCACTGGTCTGGCAAGCACCGGCAGATTGTGGCGAGGAAACATCTGGTGACCCCAAAACTACACCCGACAAAGACTGCGCATCACTGGTCTGGCAAGCACCGGCAGATTGTGGCGAGGAAACACCTGGTGACCCCAAAAATACACCCGAAGAAGACTGTGCATCACTGATCTGGCAAGCACCGGCAGATTGTGGCGAGGAAACATCTGGTGACCCCAAAACTACACCCGACAAAGACTGCGCATCACTGGTCTGGCAAGCACCGGCAGATTGTGGCGAGGAAACACCTGGTGACCCCAAAAATACACCCGAAGAAGACTGTGCATCACTGATCTGGCAAGCACCGGCAGATTGTGGCGAGGAAACATCTGGTGACCCCAAAACTACACCCGACAAAGACTGCGCATTACTGGTCTGGCAAGCACCGGCAGATTGTGGCGAGGAAACATCTGGTGACCCCAAAACTACACCCGACAAAGACTGCGCATCACTGGTCTGGCAAGCACCGGCAGATTGTGGCGAGGAAACATCTGGTGACCCCAAAACTACACCCGACAAAGACTGCGCATCACTGGTCTGGCAAGCACCGGCAGATTGTGGCGAGGAAACACCTGGTGACCCCAAAAATACACCCGAAGAAGACTGTGCATCACTGATCTGGCAAGCACCGGCAGATTGTGGCGAGGAAACATCTGGTGACCCCAAAACTACACCCGACAAAGACTGCGCATCACTGGTCTGGCAAGCACCGGCAGATTGTGGCGAGGAAACATCTGGTGACCCCAAAACTACACCCGACAAAGACTGCGCATCACTGGTCTGGCAAGCACCGGCAGATTGTGGCGAGGAAACACCTGGTGACCCCAAAAATACACCCGAAGAAGACTGTGCATCACTGATCTGGCAAGCACCGGCAGATTGTGGCGAGGAAACATCTGGTGACCCCAAAACTACACCCGACAAAGACTGCGCATTACTGGTCTGGCAAGCACCGGCAGATTGTGGCGAGGAAACATCTGGTGACCCCAAAACTACACCCGACAAAGACTGCGCATTACTGGTCTGGCAAGCACCGGCAGATTGTGGCGAGGAAACATCTGGTGACCCCAAAACTACACCCGACAAAGACTGCGCATCACTGGTCTGGCAAGCACCGGCAGATTGTGGCGAGGAAACATCTGGTGACCCCAAAACTACACCCGACAAAGACTGCGCATCACTGGTCTGGCAAGCACCGGCAGATTGTGGCGAGGAAACATCTGGTGACCCCAAAACTACACCCGACAAAGACTGCGCATCACTGGTCTGGCAAGCACCGGCAGATTGTGGCGAGGAAACATCTGGTGACCCCAAAACTACACCCGACAAAGACTGCGCATCACTGGTCTGGCAAGCACCGGCAGATTGTGGCGAGGAAACACCTGGTGACCCCAAAAATACACCCGAAGAAGACTGTGCATCACTGATCTGGCAAGCACCGGCAGATTGTGGCGAGGAAACATCTGGTGACCCCAAAACTACACCCGACAAAGACTGCGCATCACTGGTCTGGCAAGCACCGGCAGATTGTGGTGAGGAAACATCTGGTGACCGTAAACTGTCCTCTGGGGATGTATGAAAGCTTTTGGCTGTGGGTATTAAAAAAACAAAAACATCAGAATAAGAGTAACATTTATGTAAACATAGATGTAAGAACTTACTGTTTACACTTATGTCATTCTTGTTTTATTAGACTTATCGGCCGATTTTGACACAATCGATCACGGTATCTTGCTGCAAAGACTGTGTTCTAGGTTTGGAATTGAAGGCACTGCATTGAAATGGTTTCGGTCATTTCTGCAGGGTCGAACACAGCAAGTACATATCGGTTCGATTGTGTCAAAATCTCAACCATTGAACTGTGGTGTCCCCCAGGGGTCGGTCCTTGGACCTGTTCTTTTCAGTTTATATACAGCACCCCTGGAGGACATCATAGTTCGTTATGGCTTGCAATACATGATGTATGCAGATGATACCCAAATCTACGTCACTTGTCGGGGTGCTGAGCATTCTGTCAGTGTTCTGGAGCAATGTTTGGGGGAAATCCGTCTTTGGATGCGTGACAATTTGCTCGCACTGAATGATGGAAAGACCGAGCTGATAAAATTTTCCTCAAAGTTTGCTTCACACACTGTCAGCTCTGGACCCCCATGTGTTGTTCATATAGATGATGCAGATGTATATCCTTCTGATAAGGTTCAAAACCTTGGTGTAATCTTAGATTCAGCTGGCACCATGCGTGCTCAGGTCTCTAATGTGTGCAAAAAGGCTTCATTTGCACTTTGGAAAATTGGAAAAATTCGTTCTCTTTTGGATTCCAAAACTACAGAAAAGTTGGTGCACGCCTTTATTACATCCCGGATTGACTATTGCAATAGCCTTCTTTTTGGTATTCCTGCCAAAGAAGTTCGAAAATTACAAGTGATACAAAACTCTGCTGCCCGTCTAGTTACCAGGATTAACAAATATGAAAATATTACTCCAGTTATGAAAGAGCTGCATTGGCTCCCGGTGAAACAGAGAATTGAATTCAAAATTCTTTGTTTGACATACAAAATTTTAAACGGTATGGCCCCGGATTATTTAGATGAGCTCCTGCGTGTCCGTGATATTGGTCGCTGTTTGAGATCGAATTCTCAGGAAAAATTGTTTTTGTTCCAACCTATTGGCGGTAACAAGTACTACAGTGACAGGGCGTTCCAGGTCTGTGCACCGAGACTTTGGAATGCCCTGCCACTGTTAGTGCGTGGTGCCGTTTCATATGAAATTTTTAAAGGATCTCCTAAAACACATTTTTTTAGGAAGATATAAAATTGTTAAATTAAATTATTTTTGTGTTTCTTTTTCTTGTATTTTTAATGTGCTGTATTTTAATGTGCTTTTACTGTATATGTAAAGCGCCCTGAGATAATGTTTATGGAGGGCGCTCTATAAGAATTGATTATTATTATTATTATTACAGCCAATTTAAATTTTTTCCATTATACATTATGTAAGAAAGTATACATTCATGTAGGCGAATGTGAAAAAAATATTTAAAAACTCTGCTCATACACACAACTGATATTTTTTTCTTTACTTTTTAAAGCACAAACGGACAACAGGTACTTTTGAAACTGATAGACCATCAAAAATGTAGTACAAGTATTTAGTTTAAAAACTGCACAAGTTCAATTTAGTTTTGTTTTGTTTTAAAAGTAAATTCAATTAAGTGTTATCCTTACGTGTACATGTTTTCAATGCCCAGGCAACATCTGCACAGAAGCATTTCAGTGTTTCATGTTTGCGTCCCTTTTGGAGAACACCTGGAAAAAAAAAAATATTGTTAATCCCCTCATTAATTAACCGTTCAAAGGTTAAGTACATGTAGTTGTAAGCAAACTAAACAAAAACAATAGGTAGTTATTTTCAACAATTATTGTCGCTTTCAAGAAGCGAATAAATGTCTCCTGAACCAGCATTAATCAAGCATCATGTAAGCCAATGATTGGCCGAATGCAACAGTTCTACGGTAACTTGTAACAAGGACGCGTGAAATCTTGATACTGCGCGCTGTACACGTAGAACGTACGCGCCGCATTTTTCAAAATGCGCGTGTCGTCTGTTAACGCTACTGCGTTGCTATGCACGGTGGGCAGTAGTCAGCTACATGTAGTCTGATCTCAAAGTATGGGTAATAATAACAACACATATTGAAGCGATAGGGTACCATGCGTAAGCTGAAATATGGCCCCTGAACATGAAAACAAAACACTGGAAATATCGCCAAAAGAAAAGTCACAAAATGTGGAGCATTTTCACAATTGTTCTCGTTAAAGGGATCGTATACGTTTGGTAATTGGAACCATTGTTTGTTTCAATCCAATATAGTTATAGATATATACCAACTAACCTGTAAAAAATTCATTTCAAAAGGTGGTGGTAGCGATTTTGAGATATTGCCGAAAATCTGGAGCGATATGTCCACACAGGAAGAATAATCTGCATTGAAATACACAATCTGAGAAACGTCACTGCAGTAACGTTTCTCAGATTTTTTGGAATAAAGAGAGATATCTTTTTCCATAACCGCAGTACAGTACTTCGAACTTCGAAGTGTAAAGTTTCTAAAAATGCATTATACTATCCAAAGCTGCTGTACATTTTTTATTGCCAGTAATTTTTGGGGTACTGTAATTACCAAACGTATACGATCCCTTTAAAAAGGTAATTATTAAAGAATAACAGTGTGAGGACCCGGTCATTACTTCGGCTCGATCCATTACCAGCCGTCATCCCCCAACCCGGTCATTATCACACAGTAATGATTGGGTCCTCGCACTGTTATTCCCTAAATAATATCGGGGTTTCAATAATTATCATCACATCGACCAAGCTTAGCCTCTATTGCCACATCGTCTAGTTGGTAGCTCGACCTCGAACCCAATGTGATAGATATGCCTCACAAGTTTGATTAAAATTTAAAGGTTATTGAAAAATCACAATGCCGCATAGGGTCTACGAACAAAGTTAATGGGAAATAGGTTAAATTTTAAAAACTAATGAACAGAATGAACAATATCGAAGAACAAAAACAAAGGCCTTCTCTGTCCATTGGCCATAAAAGCCAACACCAAGAACTTGAAAATAAATCTTGAATATCCTCTTAGCTATTATCAACTTGACACATACATACTGTAAGTATAACATGCTCACTGCATTTTCTATTTCTATATTTTTCAACAACTGTTCAAATCCTACAGCCTGAGACTGAAAGAACACTAAATTGTACTTGTACATAAGGTACAATGCACATCCACATGACTGGGTGTACATGTATGTATGAACTTCAACATGTAAACAATGAAGTAACAATTCAAATGTCAAACTGACAACAGGATGGAAAACCATCTTTAATCCAATTCAAATTCAAGCACATCATTACTTATGCCCTGTTTCTTCAATTTCTCGAAGTTAACCCGCAAGGGTTTGGTGTTCTTCACAGTGAACCTGAAAAATGTACAATTAAGTGCATGTACACAATATGACATAAAGATGCAAAATCCAATAATGTTTTTTTGGTTAGTCTGCACATTACTGCCCCCCCCCCCCCCCCCCAACCTCAAAAAAAAAAATATTATAATAAATAATAAAAAGGGGCTCCTTGCTTAACTACATGCACCTTACATGTACCTTACCGGTATCTTACCCAATGTATACACAATGTATATTTTACCCAATGCCCAGATTGATTACCAAAAAACAGTCATGCATGATGAACAGATGTTATGGTTTGATTTCATCACCACCAACCATTTTAAAGGGACTTTTAGTTAAACCAAAATTGTGCCAAAATGAATATAATAACAATTATCAGCATAGATCTTTTCTCCTTGGGTTCATAATTCCTTCAACTTCAGTTAAGCACCATTACCTCATTATCATCAAGTGATTATTATTCAACCACATTGATAAAGTAAATACGCAGAACAATAACACGAGGCTGTAAATTATGGAGGATTAAATTTGATTGGCTGCTTTTGTACAGCAAATTTCCTATTTTGGATTACCAGTGAAAACATAACTATATACGAGCACTAGATAATGTACTTACATAGCATCATCTGAGCGGCAGTAGACTTGCTTGGAGTTGGACTCTGCATTTATATGTAGTAGTTCAACAGGCCACATAACAGAAACGCCAGAAAGCTTTGCCCAGCAAAACCTTGATGCTGAAAAACAAAACAAATGTAAACAAATATATATATTGTACATATTAACAAAAAATCGATTATAGTTTACATACGTGTAATACATACATGTATCTTCATGTCTACAGTCATCTGTCTGTTGCTTACTTGTATGTGACTTTCACTAATAATGCAGCTCTAATCAATTATAGTTTACATATCTTAATGTCCACAGCCTTGTGTGCCTTTAATGTCCATCATCTTGTGTGTCATATGTCTGTTGCTTATGTGACTTTCACTGATAATGCAGCTCTAATCAATTATAGTTTACATATCTTAATGTCTACAGCCTTGTGTGCCTTTAATGTCCATCATCTTGTGTGTCATATGTCTGTTGCTTATGTGACTTTCACTGATAATGCAGCTCTAATCAATTATAGTTTACATATCTTAATGTCTACAGCCTTGTGTGCCTTTAATGTCCATCATCTTGTGTGTCATATGTCTGTTGCTTATGTGACTTTCACTAATAATGCAGCTCTAATCAATTATATTTTATACATCGTAATGTCCACAGCCTTGTGTGCCTTTAATGTCCATCATCTTGTGTGTCATATGTCTGTTGCTTATGTGACTTTTACTGATAATGCAGCTCTAATCAATTATATTTTATACATCTTAATGTCCACAGCCTTGTGTGCCTTTAATGTCCATCATCTTGTGTGTCATATGTCTGTTGCTTATGTGACTTTCACTAATAATGCAGCTCTAATCAATTATAGTTTATACATCTTAATGTCCACAGCCTTGTGTGCCTTTAATGTCCATCATCTTGTGTGTCATATGTCTGTTGCTTATGTGACTTTTACTGATAATGCAGCTCTAATCAATTATAGTTTACATATCTTAATGTCTACAGCCTTGTGTGCCTTTAATGTCCATCATCTTGTGTGTCATATGTCTGTTGCTTATGTGACTTTTACTGATAATGCAGCTCTAATCAATTATAGTTTATACATCTTAATGTCCACAGCCTTGTGTGCCTTTAATGTCCATCATCTTGTGTGTCATATGTCTGTTGCTTATGTGACTTTCACTAATAATGCAGCTCTAATCAATTATAGTTTATACATCTTAATGTCTACAGCCTTGTGTGCCTTTAATGTCCATCATCTTGTGTGTCATATGTCTGTTGCTTATGTGACTTTTACTGATAATGCAGCTCTAATCAATTATAGTTTACATATCTTAATGTCTACAGCCTTGTGTGCCTTTAATGGCCATCATCTTGTGTGTCATATGTCTGTTGCTTATGTGACTTTTACTGATAATGCAGCTCTAATCAATTATAGTTTACATATCTTAATGTCCACAGCCTTGTGTGCCTTTAATGTCCATCATCTTGTGTGTCATATGTCTGTTGCTTATGTGACTTTTACTGATAATGCAGCTCTAATCAATTATAGTTTACATATCTTAATGTCTACAGCCTTGTGTGCCTTTAATGTCCATCATCTTGTGTGTCATAAGTCTGTTGCTTATGTGACTTTCACTAATAATGCAGCTCTAATCAATTATAGTTTACATATCTTAATGTCTACAGCCTTGTGTGCCTTTAATGTCCATCATCTTGTGTGTCATAAGTCTGTTGCTTATGTGACTTTCACTGATAATGCAGCTCTAATCAATTATAGTTTACATATCTTAATGTCTACAGCCTTGTGTGCCTTTAATGTCCATCATCTTGTGTGTCATATGTCTGTTGCTTATGTGACTTTTACTGATAATGCAGCTCTAATCAATTATAGTTTACATATCTTAATGTCCACAGCCTTGTGTGCCTTTAATGTCCATCATCTTGTGTGTCATATGTCTGTTGCTTATGTGACTTTTACTGATAATGCAGCTCTAATCAATTATAGTTTACATATCTTAATGTCTACAGCCTTGTGTGCCTTTAATGTCCATCATCTTGTGTGTCATAAGTCTGTTGCTTATGTGACTTTCACTAATAATGCAGCTCTAATCAATTATAGTTTACATATCTTAATGTCTACAGCCTTGTGTGCCTTTAATGTCCATCATCTTGTGTGTCATAAGTCTGTTGCTTATGTGACTTTCACTGATAATGCAGCTCTAATCAATTATAGTTTACATATCTTAATGTCTACAGCCTTGTGTGCCTTTAATGTCCATCATCTTGTGTGTCATATGTCTGTTGCTTATGTGACTTTCACTGATAATGCAGCTCTAATTTTCCTTCACCCTACCATAATAGAATTGAGTGACCAATCCACGGTTTGTTATCTCTTCCAAATATTACGAGAAAAATCCTTTGTTCCCCGGCATCCCCAAACTCTACTTTCTCGACTTTAACAGCGTCCCAGACAGAATTTTTTTACGGGAAAATGGTACTGGCGTGAACTTAATCGTGAACTTAATAGTGAGCTTTTAGACTGATACGGAGAATTTTCTTCATGAGTTTGAATTTAATGTCGTTTCACACCCATTATAGTGCTAACGTGGGTATTGTAACGCCCGTGCCGGTTGGGCGGTAGAGGGCGCTGGAGCGGTCCCACGGTGGTGGGATCGCTCCAGGTGGCTCCTGCTGGTGCGCCCCGGCGACCCGCCTTCGGATTGCGCAACGGCCGAACCGGTTCAGACCAGTTCTGGTACCGCGTGATTGTGTGAGCTTGAAGTCCATGTTTGGTTGGCAAGAGATCACAATAAACGGCAGAGAATCACCGGAAATAGAGGAATACTTGCGTCAGGAGTCCTTCTTGTGTGTGTAGTCGACCCCAGAGAAATCTACGTTACATTGGTGGCAGCGGTCGGCATACGGAAGGACGGGAAAAGACCAGGTGAAGTGTTCATGTTTTCGGAAAACCACGACAGCACGGCAGCCAACTCGCCCCACGGCGAGAGGGCAGGCCAGGGCATGGGCCCAGGGAACGGGGACCAGTCCAGGAAGCTTTCAGGCACTCCGTGCATTACGCCGGAGGAGTTAGAGGCCTTTTTCAAGGATATACCAGAGAGCTCTGGGGGGGAGGCTATGGTTTCCTGGGAGTCAGGGTGTTTTCTGGGGGAGGATTCGGGGACTGATAACGGGGAATTTAAGAACATGTCCCAATGGTTAGGGGGCGACGGGGCGTCCACTCCGATTCAGGGTGAGGGCGCCCTTCCCCATAAATTGTCTGGGGCCGCTACCGAGCCCGGGGGGGACCCGGCCCGTGCTGTAAGCGGCGGCGCGGCAGACGTGTTGTTCCGCGCGGAACGATGCCGAGCTGTGCCCGTCGATGCAGCGGAGTTGGGGCCTCACCGGGATATTCCCCAGTCGTTTTATGCAAATGATTTCGGGTCCGGGGGGGGGGGGGGCCGGCCTGTGCTGTAGACGGCGGCGCGGCAGACGGGTGGTTCCACGCGGAACAATCCCAAGCTGGGTCCGTCGGTGCAGCTCGGGCGGGGCCTCACCGGGACATCCCTCAATTGTTCCATACACAAATTATCGAGTCCGGGGGGGGGCCCGGCCCGTGCGGTAGACGGCAGCGCGGCAGACGGGTCGCGCCACGCGGGGCGACCCCAAGCCGTGGCTGTTGGTGCGGCGGGGGCGGGGACTCTTCGGGACACTCCCAGGATTTACTTTTCTACACCAGCGGGGCCTCACCAGGAAGCATCCAGCTCCTACTCAAGGCCGGTGGGTTTTCAACCTGAGGAGGGGCCGCCCAGGGCCGTGGACGACAGCGCAGCTGGCGGGTCGTTTCACACGGAGCGCCCGCGGGTTGTGTTCGTCGACGCAGCGGGGACAAGGAGTCGTCTAGAGGCAGGTCACCAGAACAGCGCCCTCTCAGAGGGCAATGGACAACACAGGGAGACGGGAGGCCACACCGGGACGACGGGACAGGGTTTTTCCCAGCGAGCCAACGGAGCAGAGTTACTGCGCACACCAGGCAGGGGAGCGGAGCCGTCGAGGTTGCTCCTCACACGGGGAAGTGGAGCAGAGCCGTTGGAGTTGCTTTTCACGGGAAGCAACGGGACGAGGCTACTCCGCACACAAGGTAATGGGGCGGGGCCATCAGAGCTGCTCCTCGTGGGAGTCAATGGAGCAGAGCTGCTCCGCGCACAAACCAATGGAGCGGAGCAATCGGCACTGCTCCGCATGGGAGTCAATGGGGCAGAACTGCTCCGCACGCAAACCAATGGAGCGGAGCAATCGGCACTGCTCCGCATGGGAGTCAATGGAGCGGAGCTGCTCCGCACACAAACCAATGGAGCGGAGCCGTCAGCACTGCTCCGCATGGGAGTCAATGGAGCGGAGCTGCTCCGCGCACAAGCCAATGGAGCGGAGCAATCGGCACTGCTCCGCATGGGAGCCAATGGAGCGGAGCAATCGGCACTGCTCCGCATGGGAGTCAATGGAGCGGAGCTGCTCCGCACACAATCCAATGGAGCGGAGCCGTCAACGCTGCTCCGCACACAAGTCAATGGAGCGGAGCTGCTCCGTGCACAAGCCAATGGAGCGGAGCCGTCAACGCTGCTCCGCACACAAGTCAATGGAGCGGAGCCGCCAACACTGCTCCACACAGGACCGGAACCAATGTGGACGGGTGGCCGGAGACCGTTGATGCTCCCGGATAGGTTTGATGGGGTCTCGTCTTGGTCGGACTACTTGATCCATTTTGAGAGCGTCGCGGCGGTCAACCATTGGAGTGAGTCCGAGAAGGCGATGTATCTGGCGGCTCACCTGAAGAGCATAGCTCTGGAAGCACTGGCAGATATGGCGCCAGAGGCACGGGGGGAATACTCCTTCATCTTGGAGAACATGGAGCACCGGTTCGGCGTGACGGCACAGGTCCCATTACATCGGGCCCAGCTGTCCATGCGGACGAGGGGCCGCGACGAGTCGCTCAGCAGCCTGGGACATTCTATTCGGCGGCTGGTGCTGAAAAGCTACCCAAGACTACCTGCGCAGGCCCGGGAGGACTTGGGCGTGGAGGCGTTCCGAAAGGCCTTGGGGGAGGAACAGCTGCAGCGTCACCTGTTCTCCCGGAAGGCGGCAACCCTGACCGAAGCCATCACGCTCGCAACCGAGATGGAGGCGTTCATGAAGTCGCAGGAGTATAGCCGGAAAAGGAAGGCCGGGGCCAGAGACGTGATGTCGGTAGGGAAGCTTCCTCCAGTTTCTGCTGCAGAGCCTGAGTCGGTTCCCCAGGTGGAGTACAAACCTAACGCGCCGGCTCAGGTGGAGTGCTACAGGTGCCACGAGTTTGGCCACTTCAGGAGAGACTGCCCCCGCCGGAGGGGAAGAGCCAGCCCCCCGCCGCCCCAGCCTGGGGCCGAAGGAGTGCTGAGACCGCCTGTTCCCGGACCGACGGGTCAAGCCAGGCCAGCCCCGCAAGGGGACATGGGTGACCAGACGGACGAGGAGGAACTACCACCGGCATTGACGGAGGCGGAGGCGTCGCCACCAATTGCGAAGGCGGATGCCGCCCCTGAAGGGCAGGTTGAGACGGGTGCAAAACCGGGTCCGGGGCTAGGCGAGCACGAGGCGGGGTGCGATCGGCCACCTTCTCCACCGACGGAACCAGACGCCGGGAGGTATACTTGCGCCGGCCGGAAGGTAGTCCGGCCTAGCCGATATTGTCTTGCGTTAACCAAACTTCCTTCCCCCCGCAGGAGGGCTCCCGTGATGTGCCCCCACTGTGGGAAGGCTTTCACCCGCAGCAGCAACCGCCGCAGGCACATCCGCACCGCGTGCGAGAAGCTCCACGCGGAGCGCCCGTACGCGTGCGAACTGGGCTGCGGACTGCGGTTCTACCGAGACGACATCCGGGGACGTCACCATCGGTACTGCCAGGTGGGGCTGGGGCTAGAGATTCATCCCAGCGACGACGAGATAGAGCTCATCAATCCCGCCGGCCAAGGACCTTCTCCGCCTCGCCTCTCCCGACAGGAGAGCCCCGACCTTTCCCACGACAGGCGGGATCACCCAGCCGCTGCCAGTCCCGCGTCACCGCCCCCGGTCAAGAGACGACGGGGCCCAGTTCCAGCGGGGGAGCCGGGGAACCACCTCCACTCGGAGCGGCCCTCCCGGCCTCCTCGCACAGAACAGGACGAGTCGGCCAGCCAGCCAAGCCAGGGCCAGGAGAGGCTATCTCGACGCCCCCGGGCCGTTGGTCAGGACAACGTGGACACGGACACCGCTCTCGCCACCCAGAAGGAAGCAGCACCGCCAGACCCTCCCCGCCAGCTCGGGCGGAAGGAGGGACGCAGACGGAGCTTCAATGGCGTGGGCAGCCCTGAGTCTTGCCGGCCGGGTGTCGGGTGGAGCTACCGGACGGGACCTGGATGCGTTTGGACAGAGACAGAAGTCCAGCGCCAGCCACCTCCTACCTCCTAGATGAGAACTTTTAACCAGTGTTTTTTTTTTTTTTTGTAACCTTAAAGTTGTTTTCTTTTTGTTGTAAAAATGTTGGCGTCGTGCGCTTTCCGGGGCGGTTGGCCGGGGGGCGGCAGCAGCAGCCCATAGTCTTGTTTGGGGGCAAACAAGGTCTTCGTGGGGGCTGTGTAACGCCCGTGCCGGTTGGGCGGTAGAGGGCGCTGGAGCGGTCCCACGGTGGTGGGATCGCTCCAGGTGGCTCCTGCTGGTGCGCCCCGGCGACCCGCCTTCGGATTGCGCAACGGCCGAACCGGTTCAGACCAGTTCTGGTACCGCGTGATTGTGTGAGCTTGAAGTCCATGTTTGGTTGGCAAGAGATCACAATAAACGGCAGAGAATCACCGGAAATAGAGGAATACTTGCGTCAGGAGTCCTTCTTGTGTGTGTAGTCGACCCCAGAGAAATCTACGTTACAGTATAGTGCGTCAGAAGTGATTGTGCAGTATTAAAATTTATCCAATCAAAATACTTCTTATTCTATGGCTTTAAATGTCCATCAATAAAATATAAGCATGTCTAAAAGCGCTTTGATACACCCACATTGTCGGAGTCTAAAGTGCCATATTATTATTGTTATTAACATTATTATTTAAATCTTTCGCTTCTGATTGGTTAACGCTAACCTCGTTTCACGCAATCTGACCGGTTGCATTTTAATTATAACTTTAATTAAACTATAAATGTATCCAAGAGATTCGCCACTGGACGCAACAGAACTTCCTGAAGTTAAATGACGACAAGACAGAGTTCCTTTTATTTGGATCACGTCAACAATTATCAAAAGTTTCAGTGCCATACATTTCCATCGGTGATGCTCAGATAGCTCCCTCGTTGCAGGCTCGGAACTTGGGTGTTATTTTTGATTCGTCAATGACACTTCAACCACACATCAACAACGTCATTCGTCTCTCAACATTTCACATCAGGAACATCGGTAAAATACGCAAGTTTTTGGTCAAGAGCGCTACAGAAAAAGTAATTCATGCATTTGTCACTTCTCGCCTTGACAACGGCAATGCCCTTTTCTATGGTCTTCCGCATAACCAGATTGCTCGTCTCCAACGCCTCCAAAACACCGCAGCCCGCATGGTTACACTCTCTAAAAAATCCTGTTCCATCACCCCCATCCTGGAACAACTTCATTGGCTCCCTGTCTCTCAACGAATAATCTTCAAGCTTATGCTAATTGTCCACAAAGCACTCAATGGCAAGGCTCCCCATTACATCTCAGAACTTCTTCAAGTTTACACTCCATCAAGGAACCTACGATCCAGCAACATGCTTCTCCTCAAGGAATCCAAGTCACGACACTCGTGGGGCGACAGACGTTTTTCTGCAGCTGCACCACACATCTGGAACTCTTTACCGCTTAATCTTAGATCTTGTCTGTGTACAACAAAATTCAAATCACTTCTCAAAACTTATCTCATGTCTCAGGTTTTCAAGAACTAATTTATTTGTTCCTCTCATTTGTTATTGTTTCTTTCAAGTTAAATATTACTTTGTTTGTTTTTTAGGGTCTCTGCGCCTTGAACACCCAGCAGGGTGGATATGTGCGCATTACAAATCTTATTATTATTATTATTAATGTATAAATCACGCTCCCGGCAACTACAGAGATTTTGTTTTTACCTTCACCAAAGTTATAAAGTGTTCACACTCTATCAAAAAATCTAAAGACTATACAAATTTGGTCTATATTTACAGATCTATATTGAAATTTGTGCCATTGTGTAAATGCATTGTTTGTAATCATTTAATTCGTTTTCTCTTGATGTTACACAAGTTACATAAGCCTTCCATTAACATTTCAAGTTTGGATATGAATAAGAAATGCTATAAATATAATACAAGTTTGTATTCTCTGGTTTTAAGGCATACGGAGGCTTGATTTTTCACCTCAAAAATGCTAAAGGCTTGGAGCTTCCGCTTCGGGGGCTTCGCACCCTGGACACAGTGTTTTACGGGGAATCCGTTTTTTTTAGTAAGGGCAAAAATCATAAGCGGTGTTGTCCTTTTTTTCTGCCCCATAGGATTAAACTAGAATAGGCCTAAATATCAGAAGAGACAAAAAAAAAGCACAAACAGCAAGGAATGTGCAATGTACATTTTTCGTGTGCCACTAGTACCGTTTTTTCTACCGAAAGGTAAATGCTTGTAGTTGTACTATATTAACAATTTAAATGTTTTATTTGTCAGCCTTTTAATTTTTTTCACATCACGTTTTTATTTTGTTTTTATAACTTGCTTTCTAAATTTTTGTTTCATGCCTCCGTGACCGTATATAAGCATTTGTCTTGTTCTCTGTAGACAGCACTTAGTTACTTAGTATTATTTTTAAGTATTTTATTGAAGAGTCAGATTAGTAACTCTAAATTGAGACTTATTTTATCAGACACTTTGATCGGCGCGGCCTTGATCTTTTTGACCGACTTTAAAGAACTGATCAAGGGATGCCGAATGCAGACTTTAACCGCCCGCAGTTGTGTGTACCGCACCGGGGACCGCGCGTTGGTTTTATGGCAAAGATTAATCCCTTGGCGTTGCCGTTGGTGTCCAGCACATTCCAAGAAGTTGGAATGATTGACAGATCGTGTAGGGCTTTTGTTTTTGCAACTTAAATGTATACTTTTTACAAGCAGCTAAAGTTTTCAGTTGCCACGTGCGGACGTACGTACGTGCGGACGTACGTACGTGCGGACGTACGTACGTGCGGACGTACGTACGTGCGGACGTACGTACGTGCGGACGTACGTACGTGCGGACGTACGTACGTGCGGACGTACGTACGTGCGGACGTACGTACGTGCGGACGTACGTACGTGCGGACGTACGTACGTGCGGACGTACGTACGTGCGGACGTACGTACGTGCGGACGTACGTACGTGCGGACGTACGTACGTGCGGACGTACGTACGTGCGGACGTACGTACGTGCGGACGTACGTACGTGCGGACGTACGTACGTGCGGACGTACGTACGTGCGGACGTACGTACGTGCGGACGTACGTACGTGCGGACGTACGTACGTGCGGACGTACGTACGTGCGGACGTACGTACGTGCGGACGTACGTACGTGCGGACGTACGTACGTGCGGACGTACGTACGTGCGGACGTACGTACGTGCGGACGTACGTACGTGCGGACGTACGTACGTGCGGACGTACGTACGTGCGGACGTACGTACGTGCGGACGTACGTACGTGCGGACGTACGTACGTGCGGACGTACGTACGTGCGGACGTACGTACGTGCGGACGTACGTACGTGCGGACGTACGTACGTGCGGACGTACGTACGTGCGGACGTACGTACGTGCGGACGTACGTACGTGCGGACGTACGTACGTGCGGACGTACGTACGTGCGGACGTACGTACGTGCGGACGTACGTACGTGCGGACGTACGTACGTGCGGACGTACGTACGTGCGGACGTACGTACGTGCGGACGTACGTACGTGCGGACGTACGTACGTGCGGACGTACGTACGTGCGGACGTACGTACGTGCGGACGTACGTACGTGCGGACGTACGTACGTGCGGACGTACGTACGTGCGGACGTACGTACGTGCGGACGTACGTACGTGCGGACGTACGTACGTGCGGACGTACGTACGTGCGGACGTACGTACGTGCGGACGTACGTACGTGCGGACGTACGTACGTGCGGACGTACGTACGTGCGGACGTACGTACGTGCGGACGTACGTACGTGCGGACGTACGTACGTGCGGACGTACGTACGTGCGGACGTACGTACGTGCGGACGTACGTACGTGCGGACGTACGTACGTGCGGACGTACGTACGTGCGGACGTACGTACGTGCGGACGTACGTACGTGCGGACGTACGTACGTGCGGACGTCGGTTTTCATTAGACTAGCTAGTCATGGCGTTTACTGTTAGATTCGACGAGTATCGGAAGAAATGTCAGCGCATAATGCTGTACTTACGAAGTGGGAAGTATCCTCCTGGGATAACAGAAACGGCAGCAAGGACCATTAGGTCCCAGGCCAAGACCCACACATTAGACGACGCTAGTAAGTTTTTAATTCCTCCACAGTACGTAGGCTAGATTAGTCAGCTACTGTTAGTGCATAGCATAGTCCTATAGTAAATACCGTAAGTTAGTACTACTAGTTCATTTTAGTACATGGTAGTTCCATGCATGTACACATGACTAAAATAGTTTAATACGGCTATTAAACGACCGACTATCATAGTAGTGGAGTTCCCCAAACCTCTTTGTTGAAAAGCTTCAAATTCATTCAGTTAATATAATAATAAATACATGCTGTAGTAACTTTGTGAGCAATTTCAGTGACAGTGTGAGTGTCATTTTAGTCCGAAATTCAAAACAATGGCGTCCGGAAATTGGGCACAAATTCGGCTGAGTGTTCCCTAACGTGGCGTACTCTAACCAAATCTCAGAAAATCCCACATTAACATTTAAGATTAAATTAGTTCAACCGAGGGCGCCCTAAATATACAGACGGTTTGGCAATGTTTGGGCCTTATTGGGGTGCAGTTCTGCACAAGTTAACGCTATCTTGAAATTGTCAGACATAAAGGCCGGAATTTTGGCGAGCAACACGTTCAGTCTGGCTTAAGGTATATGGTGAAGGTTTGCTGGACAGAGAGTTTTGGGGAGTGGAAGATGCATAATTTGCTATTGAACCTGGGACATCAGCAAACATCCTTAGTTATAATACAAAGTTTCAGATGCATGGAACTCGAAACTAGACTGTATAATGCAATACACGTCCAAATGTAAACAACGCATTATTAAAACAGGATCGAAATCGAGACAATGATAGGCCTAGTGCGGAATTACGAGCAATCATTCATGCCATGGTTGGTTGACCTATCGCGCAAAGATTGATTGCGCTGATCTACCGATCACGCCCAAAATAGGCCGCATCCATAACAAGTTTAACGAGTTACTTAGTTATACCCCAGTCACAATTAAAGCGGAGCCCGGGCGGCGTGTGCGATTTCTAGGCATCGGCCGGCGTGTAGAGGTCGGCGAAAGATCGTGCGATATGGCGGTCACAGTCAGAAGGCCGTTACTTACGCGTCGAACGCGCTAGACGATCGTTACCAACCCACTACTCTCACGCTGGCGACCCGCTGTCGTATTTTTTATATAAATCAGTGATGCGTTCATTACACGCTGAGCGCGTTCCTCACACGCTACTTACGCGCCGGCATACGCTATGAACCCATTATCAACCTGTATGAACACGCTGAAATCACGGTTCCACTTGACGTTTTCTGTGAAAGTTCAGCAATTGCCAGCGTATCAACTATTTTTAACGCGCTAATAATGCATTGGCCTAAAACGTCCAGGTGTGGCAGGGCCATAACCAGCGTGCCGCAAGCGTACGCCGGCGTACGCCAGCGTGTGAGTAGCGGGTTGATAACGATTGCCTAGCGTGTTCGACGCGTGAGTAACGAATCCAAAACGCGCCGCCAGCGTGTGCAGTCACACGCTGGCAAACGCTGGAAATTGTAGCTATTTTGAAGAAAAAAAAATCCCAAGCGTATGACAGCGTGTTCTAGCGTGTGAGTAACGCGCTCATCGTGTTGCTAACGCTGGCCTAGCGTTGGTTAGCGTTTGCCAGCGTGTTGCCAAAATTACAACACGCTACTCACGCGTTGGCCTAAAATGTTCTGGTGTGACAGGGCCATTAAATAAGAAAATGCCGTTGATACCTCCACAACGCTTGCGCGCACCTGCACAGCGCGTGTAGGTCGCCCGGTTGAGGGAGAGGTTGGCGTTTGCACGCTATACCGCTACAACCTGGTTCTTGTTGCATTGGTGGCTGAAGAAGAGATGTAGTACTTGCACTATGAAACTTGTGTGATAAACTGTGTGTAGATGTAGATGAGCCGCTTTTTTTACCCTGCGAGCCCCGGCCGATGCATGACCGATTTCAGGCTGGGCGCCGGCAGGGCGCCGTCTGGACCCCGGCCGATTTCCGGCTAGGCACCGCCAAGTCGGCCGGACGCCTGGCGGGACCTGGCCGGCGTGTGGGCGGCGCCTGGCCGATATATTGATAGTCTGGGTTGTCCAAAATTTGTCTCGGCGCCCGCCCGACGTGTGCGATGCCCTGCCGGACATCGGCTAGGCATCGACCGATTTATTGGCGATCAATTTGCGATGCGAAACGCCGCACCAGGTTTTAAGTCCGAGTTAAAAGTAACTCGATGCCCGCCCGATGCCAAAAAATGACCCGGCAGCCGCAAGGAGTCCCGTGGGGCCCCGGCCGAAAATGCCTAGAAATCCGCCGCAAACTAATCGCAAACCCATCGCAAGCCAATTGTGACTGGGGTATTAGTTGGTCATGTTTGTAGGCCCAGAGCCATTGATCACGTTGATTAGTACTGGAAAAATCAAGCTAAAGCTGCTTATGCAAAGGCTTAAGTTGGGGAGATGCGCCATCGTGTCCATGAGATCTTGAGCTGGATCTTGCCAACTAACGTTAGACCGATGGATGCTCAGGAAGAGGTTATTGAAAGATTTTAGAATAATACCCCCACTTTTAACCCCATGCACAAACCCTACGGATCTCAAGTTGTTCCTAAGATTGTTTTTCACACATTTGTGTGTCGATGGGAAGCCCCGCAAAGACTCCTGTCGGATCAGGGACGAGAATTTGTTGCTGAGGTTTGTTGTTTTTTCGGTTCAAAGCTTTGTTAAACAGTGTACATGTAAATTAATGACTGGATGTACTTCACGATCTGTTTCTTTGCAGATCGTTTCTGGCATTACATATGAAATTTGCGAATTTGGTTTGTGTCATGTAATACGGCAAACAGACTTTATTCCTCTTAATTGAGCTTTAATGGAGTAATGGAGTCACAGATTTCTTGTAATATACAGATAGTTGAATCAAAACATAAGAAGTGTGTTAACAATGACAATTTTGCAATGGAACTGCAGTGAAACATTAGCATTGCTGACTAATGCAACATCTCTATGAAAGGAGGAATAACTCTATTGACTGACTTGATTGATCTGTTCAATAAAACTGCCGTTGAGGTAGTGCTTATTTACTGTGGAAAAAAAACAGGATGTAGTTGCAACTAAGAAACCTTAAAGGGAAAACAAGAAAAGGATAAACTCAGTGATGCAGCTTTGTTGGATTTTAAGAAATAAGGACTAAATCAGTAATCTTAAATTGGAAGAAAAGTCTTGTTAACTTCTGTACGAAGATGCTTTCAATGTCATAAAGCAGTAGTACTGATTATGTATGTCAGGAATTTACAAGGACACCATGATATTCTGAATATAGTACACACTTGTTTCTGTACGCTGTATGGGTGTCTGTATTATACATGTACAAAGAAGACTATGAGTAACGCATGAGTCCAGACGTACATGTTAAATGTATTATTGTCCAGTGATGATTAGAACAATTAAGATAAATAAATACTGAAACTATTGTGAAACTGCTATAAGATAAATTTGGCTTCTTTTTTCTCCATAGATAAATGCAGAGTTGTGCAAGAAACTTGACATTTCCCGTTCCATAACAAGTGCCTATCATCCCCAAACTAACGGTCTAGATGAGAGGACCAACCAGACATTGAAAGTTCGTCTCAGCAAGCTGGTAAATGAACACCAGAATGATTGGGCTGACCACTTGGAGGGCGTTGCATATTCAATTCGAACCCAAAAGCAGGCCTCAACGAAATACACGCCCTTTTTCCTCATGTTTGGACGTAACCCTAGATCACCACTACAGGTAGGTAATCATTACTTCTGTCTTTTCTTCAAATGGGGGTATTGTGTAGGTTTTGTCCAAGGGATGGGGTTGCATAAAATACTGTGACGGAATAAGAATTATAAAGTCACCAACTGTATGTTTTAAAGGCCTTGCAAGTCACCTACACATTGCATATTAGGGAATCCTGGTATCTGATTGGTCAATTGCGTTTATGCACTGTTGTATGTCAAAGAGAAGTTGTACTTGGCCTATGGGGCTCAAAGTTTATAAAAGGCGATGCAGGGCTAAGATTTAGGGAGTTGATTGCTTGATCAATAATTACTAAGGCTCTTGATTATAATGGAATGACATGACGGATGATGACTGATTAAAGGCAATGACCACTGTTCTTGATGAGAAACCTCCGATTACCAATTATTAGTCCTCCCACATTCCGACTCCACCCTATTCCCATTCCGACTCCTCCCACATTCCGTCTCCACCCTATTCCCATTCCGACTCCTCCCACCTTCCGACTCCAACCTATTCCCATTCCGACTCCTCCCACCTTCCGACCCCACCCCATTCCGACTCCTCCCACATTCCGAGTCCACCCTATTCCCACATTCCACCACATTCCCACTTTCCACATTCCGACGCCCCATTCCCACTGGCTCTGCTTCACCAGTCTACTGGTCCTGTCCTCCAAGCCAAGAAGATAGCCTGGTGCTGTGGTCCAACACCGCTGGGATACGACACCGTCGAGGCGACACGCTACCGAACAAACCAGTCAGACGCAGGAGGACTGGTACGCTAACGACGAACGTCACATTGGTGGCAGCGGTGGGATCCACCAGAAAAGAAACTTCCGCAGAAGCTGGAGGACAGAGGCGACGAAATGGAGCAGATGGAGCAGGCGGGGCTGATACCGGGGAGACATCGGGTGGAAGAAGTCGACTCGGGAGTGGAATTCCGGTATCGAAGAGATAACCCCTTCCAAGTAGCTGAAGGAAGTGTTGCGACCAGCGGAACAAGCGCTAAGGAAGCATCAAATTCTCAGTTGGCTCCAATGACATCCACATCGAACCCAGTGGCTCAGGGCGGATTTTCTGAGTGGACAACTGATGGAGAAGAATGGAGGAGGCAGAAAATGGCAAGCAGCACTGCGCATCTTGAGGAGGCTCAACAGAGGACACCGCAACGTAGAGGGATTGACGGGCTGGGGGAACCAGACGGCGGATTACCAATGATGAATCCATGGAGCACCTCTACTCCGGTGAGCAACATGCAGGTGTTAGGAGCCAAGGTAGAGCAAGCACCCAGGCCACTAGCAACGATCGGGACGATCGAAGACTGGTACCCGGAGGGAAGAGGAGCAAGGGAACATTCAACAAGAGATGTGAATGATGGAGCTTCTGGACCAGCAGGAATTACTACCGTCAGTGGAGCAGTTCAAGCACCACCGGGGTACAACCCGTACCTGCCACGGGTGTTCAGCACCATGACGGCAGGAATGCGGACATCCCCGGGGTATGCAGCAGCAGCTGGCCAGTCTTCAGGAGGAGCAAGCGCGAGCATGGCTTTTACTCAAGGGAGACCTTATGAGGAGGTAGCCCAATGGAGAGGTGGAAGCGAGTATGTGCCGATTTCGAGTGGGCGGACGAGCACGTGGGGTCCAGATTTGGCTACCAAGATGGGGTCGAGTCAACCGCAGTTACAAAAGGCTTCCACACCGATGAAAGTGGAGGGACTGGAGAAAGGGTTGGCAGGAGCGACAATTGGAAGCAGGAAACCAGACGGGCATACGACAGAAGAAGAGAGGAAGACAAGTGCAGGGGACGATAAGATCCACCGAGCACAACGGAAACCGAGTTTCGTTCCGGACAGATTTTCAGGGGAAATTCCGTGGAGGGATTACAAGGCTCATTTCGAATCTTGTGCAACAATTAACGCATGGACCTCTGCAGAGAAAGCATTCTTCTTGGCAGCAAGCCTAAAGGGGCAGGCCCAGCAAGTGCTTGGAGACGGGGTCCAGGGCGAAGAATTGAGCTACATCGACCTTACTACAAGGTTGGAGAGAAGATTTGGTCCCGGCGAGCAGGCTGAGAGATTCCTGGCGGAACTGAGGAGCAGAACAAGGGGAGCCAATGAAAGTCTCCAAGCACTCGGACAAAGCATCCGGCGGTTGACGGGATTGGCCTACCCCGAGCTTCCAAGAGATTCGCGGGAAAGACTCGCCAAGGGGCATTTAATGGATGCCATCCCAGACGCAGAGGTGCGTGCGGGAATCTTCAGGGCCCACCCAAAGTCCTTAGATGAAGCGATACGGGCGGCGCTTGAAACGGAATCGTTCCTTAACTCCGAGAGGCAGAGACAGCGGGGCCAAGGGGGTCGTCAAGACAGAAATCCGAGAGCCAACCGTTACGTTGAAGCTGTATCAAGGGAGGAATTTAACCAACAGACACAAGCCATGTCAGAGCAGCTATCCGCATTGTACGGGATGATGGCTGGCCTAGAAAAAGCTATGAGAAATGAAACCACAGCTTCCTGGAGAGAAGAGACTGGGGCAAATAAGAAATGGACTCAGCAGGAGGGAGGCAGGAAACCAATGGAGAGTGATCAAGCCTGCTACAACTGCGGAGGTTTGGGCCATTTTAGAAGAAATTGCCCGTCAACTAGAACCCGTGGACCGGTTTCGGGAAACGCCACTGGACCAACCCAAAGGGTCGTGGGAAGGTCGTCGCAGACAGACCCGAAGAGAGAAGGAGACGTACAAAGAGCAAACTAGAGGAAAGACCACCGTTTCTACCGACAGAGAGAGGGAATTCGGTGCAGACTGTGTACGTCCAAGGACAAATAGGAGAGCATCCTATTAATTTTCTGATAGATACCGGTTCCACCGAAACAGTAATATCCACCACAGAGTTTGAAAGAATAGGAGCGACCAGCAAACCGGAATTGCAGTCTATGACGGAGACTATTCGTCAGGCCGATGGTACTCCTCTGCCCGTGAGAGGAAGTGCGTTCATGAATGTGAGGATTGGGGGACACTGCGCCAGGGTTGAAGTGGTCGTGGGGTCCATAAACCACCAAGGCATTTTGGGGATGAACTTCTTACTGATGACGGGTAGCATACTAGATCTGGATCAGCTGCAGCTTAGAATCGGCGACAACACTATTCCATGTAATGGCAACAACTGCAGCTCATTTTCCTGCCGAGTGGTGACAAAGGAGACGGTTCAGGTTCCCCCTGGGCACGAGGCTGTTATTCCAGGAGTGGTGAGACAAAAGGGGAAGTTGAGTGGATGGGGCATCATAGAACCCAGCGACAGGTCTCAACTTGGAAAACGGGGATTGGTGGTTGCAAGCACCTTGGTAAGGGCAGCGGCTGACCAATACCCGGTGAGGGTGTTCAATCCTGGAGACACAGTGGTCACAATCTATAAGGGGACAACAGCGGGTCTCTTAGTACCAATAGACGGCAAGGAGATCAAGATACAGGGGAACGGCGGTATCGTGGCAGGTTTAGAACGGCAAGATGGTGTAGAGGAGGATGAACTACCACGGCACCTAGTGGATTTGTATGCCAGGAGCATTGAAAACTTACCGGAAGGTCAACATGGGAAAGTGAAGAAACTGTTGGTGGACTTTCAAGGCGTATTTTCAAAGGGCGATGACGATCTGGGAAAAACTGACCTGGTAAAGCACAAAATTGATGTGGGCGGAGCACGGCCCAGGCGGCAGCCACCAAGAAGACTTCCTATCTGGCAGAGGGTTGAGGCTGACCAACAAGTGCGGCAGTTACTAGAGAGAGGTACAATTGAACCATCAAGCAGTCCTTGGGCATCGCCGGTGGTTCTAGTTAAGAAGAAAGACGGATCCACCCGGTTTTGCGTAGATTACCGGGCTCTGAACGAGTGCACACTGAAGGACGCCTATCCCATACCTCGTATAAATGACAGTTTGGATTCCTTGGCTGGGGCTGAATGGTTTTCGACTCTTGACTTGGCTAGTGGCTACTGGCAGGTAGAGCTGGATGGAGATGCAAAGGCCAAGTCGGCTTTCGTGACCAGGGCTGGACTGTTCCAATGGAACGTCATGCCGTTCGGCCTATGTAATGCGCCTGCAACCTTTGAAAGGTTAATGGAGAGAGTGTTCGCCGGATTGCAGTGGGAAGTGATGCTGTTGTACTTAGACGACATAGTGGTCTTCGCTAGGAGTGTTGAGGAAGAAGTGGAGAGACTGGTGGAAGTATTTGGGAGACTCAAGGCGGCTGGGCTGAAACTCAAGCCCAAAAAGTGTTGTCTTTTCAAACAGCAGGTGACCTATTTGGGTCACGTCGTGGCGAAGGAAGGAGTCTCAACAGACCCGGAGAAAGTCTTGACGGTATACGAGTGGCCAACCCCGAAGTCAGTGAAGGATGTACGGAGCTTTCTAGGGCTGGCCTCCTATTACCGACGGTATATCAAGGGCTTCGCTGACATCGCAAAACCTCTCCACAGAATAACAGAAAAGGACCGGGCTTTCATCTGGACGGCGGAATGTGACCGGGCTTTTGCCGAACTCAAGGAAAAGCTAACCACTGCGCCTATACTGGCGTACCCTCAGATGAAGGGTGAGTTCATCATAGACACAGACGCAAGTAACGTCGGAATTGGAGCTGTTCTCTCCCAGAAGCACGAGGATGGCACAGAGAGGGTAGTGGCTTATGCCAGCCGTACCTTGACAAAGCCCGAACGCAACTATTGCGTAACAAGGCGGGAGTTGTTGGCTGTGGTGGTGTATGCGAAGCACTTCAAACAGTACCTGTATGGACAGAAGTTTACAATTCGATCCGACCATGGAGCGCTGCGCTGGTTAAGAAACTTCCGTAATCCAGAGGGACAACTAGCAAGATGGTTAGAAATTCTTAGCGAATACGACTTCACAATCGAACACCGACCGGGCCGAGTCCATCAGAACGCTGATGCGCTGTCCCGTAAGCCATGCAAACAGTGCGGTAGGGAGGACGACATCAGCGACTCACGAGAACCACCGACCGGGGAGGATACGTCGGATGGCACAAGCAGTGAAGAAGAGAGGGGTACAAATGCACTGACACTGCAGTCGATATGGACGCTGAAGGAATTAAGGGACACGCAGTTGTCCGATCCTTCGATTGGACCAATAATGCGAGCAGTAGCAAAGGGCGAAAGGCCGACATGGGAGGCCATCTCGATGGAGTCAACGGCGTTGAAAACATACTGGGCTCAATGGCAGCAGTTGAAGATACGTAACGGGGTGCTGTCACGTAGATGGGAAACAGAAAACGGGAGATACAGACAGTGGCAAGTAGTATTGCCAGCTTCTTTTCAGGAAGATGTCATGACCGAACTACATGACAGTAAGACATCAAGACACCAGGGAGTCTACAAAACATTGCAGAAAGTTCGCCGGCACTACTACTGGTCGGGTATGTCGGCAGATGTGCGGGCAAAGATAAGACGGTGCATCATCTGTGCCCGAAGAAAATCACCTGGTAAAAAGGCTCGGGCACCACTGAAGCAATACGTGGTGGGGGCACCAATGGAAAGGATCGCATTGGATGTGATGGGGCCCCTCCCAAGGAGCGAGCGAGGGAATGCATACGTGCTAGTCATTGGCGATCCATTTACAAAATGGATAGAGGCATATGCACTCCCCAACCAAAAGGCATCAACTGTAGCTAAGACTCTGGTGGAGGAGTTCATCTGTAGATACGGGTGCCCCAAGGAAATCCACAGCGACCAAGGAACCAACTTTCAGTCAGCGGTGTTTCGGGAGGTTTGCAAGCTTCTTGAAATTCACCAGACCCGCACATGTCCCTTTAACCCAAAATCCGACGGGTTTATCGAAAGGTTTAACAAAACTTTGGTAGACATGGTGAGTGTCATGCTGAGACCGGATCAGAAGGACTGGGACGAGCAGCTGTCCTACGCCATGATGGCCTACCGCAGTGCGGCACAAGAAAGTACGTCAGAGTCCCCTTACTTCATGTTAATGGGACGAGAAATTACCCTTCCCCTGGATGCCCTGACGGAAGTACCGGACGAGGAAGAGGATCCACTGACCACAGACTACGCTCAAAACCTTCGGGGAAAATTGAGTGAAGCCCATGACAAAGCAAGGGAGAACATCAAGGCAAGCCAACAGCGACAGAAACGGAACTATGACAGGCATGTGGCGGGGAAAGACATCAGGAGTGGCATGTTTGTGTGGCTACACAACTCAGCAAGGAAAAAAGGGCTTTCACCGAAGCTGCAGTTCAAGTGGAAGGGCCCCTATCTGGTTACAGATAAATTGTCAGATGTGACCTTTCGTGTTCAAGACAAGCCAAGAGCCAAGCCTAAGGTAGTGCATTACGACAAGCTGAAGCTGTATACAGGGCCTACTCTAGAGGACTGGCGGACTAAGCCAAAACCTTGTCAGGAGGAGCCCGCGGGAGAACCACTAGAATTGCAAACCACCGAAGAAGTAGACAAGTTCTTTGAAGATACAACCCAGGCAGAGGAGAAGCAGGATGGCTCGGAAGTTAACCAACCGCCTCGGCAAACTGATGGGGGGGTTACGGAGCCATGTCTAGATTTGGAGGAGGGAGTAACTTGTGATACAGATATACCTGCAGAGGCCTCAAAGTCAACACAAAAGTTTCCTATCGAGCTTCCAAAACAACGAAGAAATCCTACGAGGCAACGGAAACGCCCGGTTCGACTAAGCGATTACGAATAACTTTGATTTTCAACGGAAAAAAAGATCGATCAGGGTGATTAGAAATAATACGCGAGCGGCGCCCTCAATCGGCAGGAGTGAACGGCGCTGGTGCGGTGACGTCACGTAGCGCGCACTTGACCGTTGCCATGCTAGCGCCACAGCGTAGTACTGCAAATGGTACAGTTCGTACCTCAGCCAGCATCAGTAAACACGCACGCATTCAGCCTCTCGAGCTTATTCCGACTGATTATTCCACCAGGATTCCGACAGCTTATTCCGACTAATTATTCCACCGTGATTCCGACAGCTTATTCCGACTAATTATTCCACCGTGATTCCGACAGCTTATTCCGACAAGCCGTATTCCACCGGGATTCCGACAGATCATTTCATCGGAAATGCCAAGCGATAAGCAGGAAGGGAAGAGAGATCACGGACACCGTGACCGACCAACAGACAAGGACCGGCGGAAAGAACCTCGGGCTACACCACACCACTGTCCACAGTCGGGGTGCGGGGTCGAGACCACGCAGAAGTCTAACATGGTGAGGCACGTACGGGAATGTCATCGGGCTAAAACCTCCGGGTTCCTCTGCGCGACCTGTGGAGAGCGCTTCACAAGAAGAGATACCCGAGACAGGCACGTCGCCAGGATTCACCGTGGCGGTAAACCCCAGCGCTCTGGAGCTCCATCGCACCCTCCGCCGTCGGCAACCCACCGAAACCCGCACTCTTCATCTCCGCTGCCCCCTCTCCCACCTGAGCCAACGATTGAGCTGCTGGCCCCGCCTCTTTCTCAGCCCGGTACACCACTATCCACCACAGCAACCGAGGGGGAACATCCAAGGAAAGGGGGGAAAAGCCTCAAGACTCTCCTAAGGGAATACCAGTCCAGGGCTCCGATGGTTGTGGATTCCACCACATCTGAGAGTGACACGGAGGTAGACCGGCACCCAAAAACCAGTAGCAATGCCGACAGAATTGACATGGTTATCACCACGACCTTCTACAAGAATGACATGGTGGTCCACCAAGAAGAGATAAAGCGGAGCTTCAACATGAATGACATATAACTATACGATAGGCGTTACATAACTAAGTTAATTGTCTCCTTGTTAAACCTAGTTTTAAATTTTAAGTTGTTGAGGACTTTTTCTATTTTTGTATAAAGTAAAACTTGTTGAGGACTTTTTATATTTTTGTATAAAGTAAAACTTGTTGAGGACTTGTTATATTTTTTGAGAAAGTTACCCGTTTGAGGACCTAAACTTGAGCTTTTTAATAAACTTGCCAATTGTTATGCAAAAGTTAACTCTGAAAAAGATACATCTTTTATAACGTGTTAACCTTTATATTTTCAAGTTACAGAGAAACAAAAGATTGTAATAATTTATAGGAAACCGATTTTCTGTTGTTAAGCAAACGGATTATTTGGATTGAGTAGAATATTCTAAGAGTTTCCAGGGACTGAAAACCTTGGGAGGGGGGCTATGTGACGGAATAAGAATTATAAAGTCACCAACTGTATGTTTTAAAGGCCTTGCAAGTCACCTACACATTGCATATTAGGGAATCCTGGTATCTGATTGGTCAATTGCGTTTATGCACTGTTGTATGTCAAAGAGAAGTTGTACTTGGCCTATGGGGCTCAAAGTTTATAAAAGGCGATGCAGGGCTAAGATTTAGGGAGTTGATTGCTTGATCAATAATTACTAAGGCTCTTGATTATAATGGAATGACATGACGGATGATGACTGATTAAAGGCAATGACCACTGTTCTTGATGAGAAACCTCCGATTACCAATTATTAGTCCTCCCACATTCCGACTCCACCCTATTCCCATTCCGACTCCTCCCACATTCCGTCTCCACCCTATTCCCATTCCGACTCCTCCCACCTTCCGACTCCAACCTATTCCCATTCCGACTCCTCCCACCTTCCGACCCCACCCCATTCCGACTCCTCCCACATTCCGAGTCCACCCTATTCCCACATTCCACCACATTCCCACTTTCCACATTCCGACGCCCCATTCCCACTGGCTCTGCTTCACCAGTCTACTGGTCCTGTCCTCCAAGCCAAGAAGATAGCCTGGTGCTGTGGTCCAACACCGCTGGGATACGACACCGTCGAGGCGACACGCTACCGAACAAACCAGTCAGACGCAGGAGGACTGGTACGCTAACGACGAACGTCACAATACGTTACTTTGCTAAATAGTGATATATTCGAAATTATAAACTGAAGCTGTTCTATGAAAGGGGCAGCTTTCCTACCATAGGGCAGCTACATGTTTCTTAAGACAGGGCAGCTTTCTTAACATAGTATTAAGTCTTTCAAGCTCATTTGAAGAATGGAGACATTTCAAGTTTTGGTGGGTTTTCATTTTTGGGGTCAATGGCATTTTCCATATTCACAAGCTGAAGTGACATGTAATTCAAGGCAGAACAGTTGTTTCGCCATTGGTTTAAGTATAAATTCTGTCCACACTTGCCAGAGAAGGCCTTGCACAACAAAAGCAAATATTGATCAAAGCATATTCTTAGAATGGAAAAACTACCAACTTCTTTTCATTTCAAATCAAAAAAGTTATTACCTCTCGTTTGTATTGTTGTAGCACAGGAAAATGTGCATGAAAACAAGTTAGGCCCAATGTATAGTGCATGTTCTCTTTCACCCATACACAACAAATCAATGTTTTTGAAAGATGGACCCTGCAGAGGAAGATGTTAAGCTGCCATCAGGTGAAGAGATGGATGATGCTGGAGTAGAAGAAATGGTTGCTCAGCGAGAAGCAACAAGTGCAAATATCCACACAAAGGTAACAGGTGGTTTGATAGCTTAAATGAAAAGAGAGCTGATCTTGCATTGGTTTATTTACCCTATGACAGATCATTGGTCATCAAAACATGTGTCAAGCCAAAGAAATTGAAAACAGCACCGTCCAAATTCATAATGCTCTAACTGTATGAGAGAAATAACAAGCCATTCAGTGGTGATTTCAAAGTATTGATAGATGTTGTTCAGGACTTCACTTCTTTGTTTTTATATCAAAGTCTATTGCCCTAACATCCATGGGAAGCCTGCATCTCAAGGATTAAAATGTTATAGGCTGTGTATGTTATGAGGCTTTGGACTTGCCGAGACTTGATTGTCAAATGAAGTCGTTCAATTTGTGGTGCATCCTTCTACAGGTCCTTCACAATGTCGCTGTTGCCCAGAAAAAACAGAAGAAGGCTTTTCAGCTCAGAAAGTCCAAAGGAGTCAAGACCTTCAAATTCAAAGTTGGTGATAGGGTACTGCGTCGCAACTCCAAAAACAACGGCCGAAAAGGCGGGAAGATGGAACCCAAGTGGCTTGGTCCTTACAGGTAGGAGTGCATCAACATTCAGTATGTAGTTTAATTGTGTCTGTATCAAAATTCTTAAAATTTGGCTGTAATTGAATTTGTTTTTAATTTCACACTTTAGTGATGTATAAAGATACTATTTCTTGCAGTATCATAAACATAGACTCAAATCAACGGGTTACTGTGATGAGTTGCTCAGGACTGGAACTACAGAACAAGATACCATATGATCAGCTTCGACCCTACAAATCGAGTATACTACCTCAAGTTTCCCGTTGTCAAGTTTGGCATGTTCTGATTACATTGACCCCCACGTTCAATTTCATTATTTTTCTTCTACTCACTAACTTTTAGTTTCTTGCTAGCAAGGGCCCAATGTTGTTGTCCCTGTTACATCAGACATGTATAACGTTTTGTAATTTCTGGCTTTGTATTGGTCCTTTTATTAAGTCTTAAAATGTTCATAAATGTATATTTATATATTTTGTCGATCTCTATATTTTCATCTTAAACGGGAATTAATATTCAGAATTATTAGTTCAGACAATCTTATACGTGTAAAGGGGTGGTTATATGTATTTTTATATTTACATCTTATTCATGTTCTCAAAAATTGTTATCTAACCCATGATGTATTTTGAACTCGAATCAGTCTTTTTTGCTGCAATGTTCAAATGCTTAAATTAATAATAATGATATTTGTTGGCTTTTGTCAAATTTTAAATTTGCATGATACAAAATTTACATTTCATGCCTCTAATTTTATCACCCACTTTCTCTATCCAGTCTGCAACGAATCTGTCCTACAAGTTTAACCAGCAGTGGTTGTAGAAATGTTCCAGCGTTTGGTATAGTCATTATACTAATGAGTAATTGATATTGTTTTAATATTAAGTTTCAGGAATGGAGAAGACAATAGACAGTCCTATCAACAAGACGAACGAAGGTGGTGCAGGTTAGTTTTAAATGTGTAACAGTAAAGTATAATGGAAGTTATCTAAATGGAAACTGCAAGGTGTTAAAAGCAACAAATTTTGTATTGTGATTCGGATGGTATTAATAATATAAGGGAATAAATGTGTGTGTTGCTATTCTTAAACAAGTATGTTTAATAATATCTTTTACAGCTTCAAAAGTTAAATCAAGTTCAATTTTGTGTGCCAACGGAATGGCTAAACTTTCTTAAGTTTCAGGAATGGAGAAGACAATAGACAGTCCTATCAACAAGACGAACGAAGGTGGTGCAGGTTAGTTTGAAATGTGTAACAGTAAAGTATAATGGAAGTTATCTAAATGGAAACTGCAAGGTGTTAAAAGAAACAAATTTTGTATTGTGAATCGGATGGTATTAATAATATAAGGGAATAAATGTGTGTGTTGCTAGTCTTAAACAAGTATGTTTAATAATATCTTTTACAGCTTCAAAAGTTAAATCAAGTTCAATTTTGTGTGCCAACGGAATGGCTAAACTTTCTAAGGTATTCCTAAGTGGTGATTAATTAAAAAGTAACCCACTCATAGTAAGTATGATTCTATACAGTTTTACAACCATACATTTAGTTTACAACCATAAATTTGTATTAAATTCAATATTGTTTTGTGTTATTAGTTACGTCGTGTTATTTTTCTTCCGTTTCTTTGATTTTTAACTTGTATGTGTAGAAAAGGTCACAGACCACAAGGAACTGCCCATTGGAACTCAAGAGGAGTTGCGTCTAGAAGAGTTGCAGCAGTTCATCAACGCTCTTGGCATAGACACCATACGAGACGTGTTTCAGTATGTGGCTGAACATTGCACTTTAACGAGGCATGAAACAGCAGAGCAGCTCCTCGACCTGTCACTGTCAGATCCAGTGGTTTCCCTTTGCATGGAAATGTCGGACAGACACGAAAACATCCTTGATGAAGTGACTCAGCTTTTAGTTCAACGTACATCTGTTCCCTTGGGTTATAGTACCAAAGACAGTCGGTCGACATCCGTTGTCAGGGATACAGACACGTGTCGGGTGGTTAGTTCACTGACAACATATGCATATGTTACAGAGTGTAATGTGCATAACCTATTTGATACTCTGAAACAGGTACCTGAGCAAAGGTTTCTGACAGGTGCCAGTGTTGCAGCACAGGACATTCTTGGCAGTGCTGGTTGCATGGAGTCAGTGACGGTGGGGAAGTTTCACCTAACAAGACCAGATTTAGCAAGTCTTGCGAATGACGAAGCATGCCTTAGCGACCAGGTACATCATTGTAGTTATTCATATTTTGAGAGTACATGTACTAGCATTGCTATTTATTGAGGGATGAAAAGTATAGTTTATAACTGTTGACAGGGTCCTGGTTGCTGATAATGACTCGAACCGAAAGGTGGCCAGGCCCTTCCTGTTGCTCCTTCCAAGGATAGGTGGTTAAAATTAGCATCTGGAAATAAATTCTCCACAGGTGATTCATGCTTATTTGGGGTTACTGGAAAGCTGTTCCAATGCCTCAATTCATCAACATGTATGCCTATCTTGTCACATAACATTACACTGGGAGAGTGGTAAATACACGGAATGGCTCTTTGAACAAGTGAGTGAACAATTCTGTATTTAATACTTATTTCAAAGAAGTTCCTCTGATATTGAACCAATCCATTCTTGTTTCTACTATCATTCTAACATTGCATTGTTCTAGTCGTGAATTTTAGTGGTGAGTTGACACAAAAATCAGAACTCCCCTTGCCTTTTTACATGCCTTTTGCATGTTCTATATTAAAATCCTTTAAGCATGAAGTATAAAGTACTTTTCTTGTCTTAATGGTAAAGAGAGCTGAAACCAATCTGTTTCCTTTCAAGGTCCATTTCTCAGAGTATCAATGGGTTTTGCTGCCCATCTGCGTGGACAAGGATCATTGGATACTCCTTGTAGCCAACGTCCTTACCAGAGTGGTTGGCATCCTCAACTCTCTCCCCTGCTACAGTGCAGCTGAGGCACGATATCGTTCACATTTCATGTATGTTACAGTTTTAGTATTTCTTGACTATAAACACTATGTTAATGATGATGTGTGCATGCTTGGTGTTAGTGTAGAATCCTGAATAATAACGTCCAATGTTGGAGTGTTAGGAGGCGGATGGCTAGCAAGCTCGATCTTGGTGTGGTAAGATGTCTGCACTGGAAAAAGGGAGGTGGTGGGATCAAGACCCAAAGCTTGTGAATTATTTCGCGAGCTCTTGCAATTTTATAAATAGAAGTCAGTGTAAGGGCAAAATCCATAATTGAATTATTAACTACCTGCCACAAATAACATCGTTGTCACCAAGGCAGCCATTTCGTGAAATTGATGGCTGCATCTTCTGAGATGTCATCTCTAAATGTTGTTTGCATTATTACACAGCAACTACATGTACATGGATTGCAGATCAGAGGTGGTGAGTGAAACTCCAACAAACTGGAGGGAGCACAACCTTGTGGCTTCTCGTCAGAAGGATGCTCACAGCTGTGGTGTGTTTGTACTTATGGTAAGAAACATCAACCCCTTTGGATGATAGTTGTATCATGTTGAAAACAACAACTTTATTATGTGTACATGTAATTCAGAAAATTCAGAAATGTGCGCAGTCAAATATTCATTCACCTCCCTCCGCATCCATGGAGTGTTTTCCAAATCCTGTTCACACTCTCATTTCTGCAGATAATTATCAGCTGTGGACCTCCTAATCTCCTCCAGCTAATTTTTTGATAAGGACTTTTCATTGGTTGTGTACAGTTTACAACTGTGGATTCCTATGTCCTGCACTATTATCAGTCCATGGTTTAATACATATATACATCAAATATGTTTACATGTATAGTTTGGATATTTCATTATTCTTATAGTAAGATGAAGCTCACTTCTAACCTCATACATTCACTCTGGTAACACATGCAAATGAAATTACGATTGTGATATTTATTACTGTTAAAAGTTATTACAAGAAAATATATAATCCCAAAATGTCCCCAACCTCTTCGTAGAGAAGCAGTGCAGACCGGCGGAACTCCACATATTGAGATCCTTAATAAAACACCCATTTACACTTCAGAGAGTTGTTTTTTTGTACTTTGCAGTATGCAGAACAACTTGTACAAGGAATCCCTCCGTGTGTGCTACGACAGTGCCATGTGAAAAGGTACAGGAAATACGCTGTGACGCGCCTTCTCCAAGCAGCTAGCAGCGAGTAAAGTATGGTGTGTTTGTGTAGCGACACAAAACATTTCTTCGCAAATCAACCTGATATTTTGGGACAACGATTCAAACCTTGTTTAAAAACTCTGTATATAGTAGGCTAATTCCGACGTGACAGACGGGACAGTTTTACACTACCTTTATTTTTGCATGCTTTAGAGTGTGCACAAGCAACTTATGTAAACTGTTAAGTAAGGTCTCCTTCTTTCCAACCATACATTTATACCTTGAATTTTACCTGTTAATTTGCCATTCAAGTATCAATAAAATTGACTTCACACTATTTTGTATTTGTTTAGCAGGTACTTTGCTTTACATAATCACTCTTAGAGACAGAGACATATGTCCTGAATTACAAAATCTTACACATGTCAGATGTAACTGGGACACCAAAATTGGACCCAACATTTATGGAATATTAAAAACTATTGGCTGTCAAATTGTAAGATATAATCATTTAGGGATTTAGAGCAAAGTGTGCATGAGTAGTAGGGAACATGCCGTATGTAAACCAAATCTTCAAAAACTCAATTTGGTCTAAATCTTAAAAACTCAATTTGAACCAAATCTTGAAAACTCAATTTAAACCAAATCTTAAAAAACTCAAAATTCACTCCTGCGAGAGCGCCCTCTTTTAAAAAAACAAAAAGAGATTTTGTTTATCTTGGTTTACTCTCAAAAAAAATTAAATAACAAAATTATTATAATACTTATATATAAATCATGATGACGAAACCAACACCAATAGGATATGGACGTTGGTCTAAATCAACCTTGCAACAATATGTGGAGCGAAATAATATCACGATCTCAGGGCGGAGCCTACGTCGGAACTATATCGACGCTATTAGAATAGAGGAGAATAAATATACAAACTTGAATCGCAGGAAACTAGATGATCTCAAACAAATCGTAGACGACGAAGAGTTACAATTTACGCCAACTGGTAAACTAGGTCGATTTTTACGAAAGGATTTAATTTTAGCGATTAAATCGTATAAAAACCCCGATAGTTTCAGAGAGGCAGATTTTGAAGTACATAGAGCTTTTAGTAACAGTTATAGAAACTGGGAGCTGACGCCTAGGTTGTTTAACAACGACGTAGAGCAATTCTTTAATACACACGTGAAGCAGATTGAAAAAATTGTTACGTCGGAGCTGAGAGATCTATCGACCATAAAAGTTCAGTTAGGATTTAAAGCAAAATATGATAAAACAAATCAAGACGGCTTAGTAGAAACCAGCGCTTTTACCTTTTTTAGTAAAAAGCTAGTTGTTTTAAACGAGAGTCAGATAAAACAAACGGTAAAAGATCAAATCTTTAAAATAAAAGAAAAACACGCCAAAAATACCACTCAAGGATCGGGTTGAAACCTCGTTAAAATACTCGCGTTTTATATTAACATAGATCGTTATAGACCTATGAGCGGCAGTTCTTATATAAAATTACCGCAGTTTTTAGTAAACAAAAAGGCTTTTATTAACGTCAGAAACAAAGACAACGAATGTTTACGGTGGTGTTTGAGAGCCGCTCTCGGCAAGTATACCGACAAAATAAAACAACGAGTAAAAGACAAACCTGATTTTAAAATCCACGAAGACAGACCGTCAATTTACGATAAAAACGATGGATTAAATTTTAAAGACGTAGACTTTCCTACTCCAATCAATCAAATAGAAAAGATAGAGAGACAAAACAATCTGAGTATAAATGTGTTGGCGTACGAAGAGGCTAAAGAAGTACGACCGTTATATTTATCTAAAAACGCCAACGACCCCGCAGCCATAAATCTGTTGTTGTTTTCTTCAGACGACACAAATCACTATTGTTGGATAAAACATATATCTAGAATATTTGTTAACCAAACGAAACACCAGCATAAAACATACGTCTGTTTCAGATGTTTGGCGCACTACAACACACGAGACAAGTTAGACAGGCATACGCAAGATTGCGAGGGGACAGATAAGCCGCCATCTAAGGTCGTCTTTCCAAAAGGTTTTAACGAAGACCCTCCGATATTAAAATTTAAAAATCACAAGTTTGCGCAAGGCGCCGAGCAGCTTGGAACCTAGTTTAGCGAGCACGTTTGACAAGTGTTTTAGTTGCGACTGTATCCATTCTTTTACGTTGGTGGTGTTAGACGGTGGTGTGGGTGAGGGAGTAGGTGCGAGCGCCGGCGAACCGACAGACAAAACGCTCTTTACTATCAAACCGATAGCCAAACTAAACGCCGTCAAAATGCTCGCGATGGTCACGCCTTGTTCTCTAAACAACGTTCTAATTTTTTCTCTCAAGGTCTCGTCACCATCTAACATCTTCGTAATCATTTCTTTGATCCTGTTCATCTGACTTCTGAGTTGTTTTGCGTCGGTAGACGCGGCTTCTAATCTAGCCGATCTTTCGATCTTTAAGTCTGCTAATTTCTCTCTCAGGTCTGTTCTGTCACCGTCGCTCAAGCTTTCGGCGCGTTCCGCTTTGGTTTGAGTTATCTCAGCGTCGATTTGCCTGAGACGCGCTAAATTCAGTTCTAAGCTGCCTCTCTTCGTTTGAAGGGCTTTGTTTAAACCCAAGATCTCTCTGATGGGTAAACCCGTTTCTCGTTCAAGATCTTCGACATCTCTGGGGGATAAGCCCGTTTCTCGTTCAAGAGCTCCGGTGGGTGTGATAAAACTGGTTTCTTGTTCTTGGACGAAAGTTTCGACAGTTTCGCTTACAGCGTCAGCCTCTTTTGGAAGATCTTGCATCGGGGTAGAATCCGGTTGTTGTTTACTAAATGGGTTTCGTTTATAATATTTAAGACCTAATTCATTTCTAATAAAATTTGCACCGTTGATGTTTAATTTTCTAGCATTTTGTTCGATGGAAGTTAATGCTAAAGGTATAACAACTTTGCCTTTGCGCGATAATTGTACTTCTCTGTCATCGATTACAAAAAATAACGTGTTATTTTTTACTATGAATCTTTCATATTGCGGAATCCCATATTGTTTTTGTCTATAAATTTTGTAGACACTTTCGTAGAAACTTTCGACGCTTGGATTATTAATAAACATACGTGTCCCTAGTTCTAAGGTATCCTCATGGATTTGAACAACGGCTGGATCTAACGCCGTTTCGTTGTCGAGAGAATAATCGGCTAGATTGTTGTCTTCTTCCTCGTAGTCGTCTACATGTTCAAACTCTCCACCTTCAGCCATTTTATTTTAAACAAATTAAAGTTTTAAAATATTTGGTGGAAGTATATTTTGCGATACCAGCCAGGTTTTTACGTACATAGACCCGCTTATCGTAGCCGTTAGCTTTGCTACATCTTCTACGCTCAACTTGTCGAGATCGGCCGGTTTAATCCTCAAAAGTTTTTTACTTAACATGGTAAATCCCACGCTTAACATAGAGATGATAGCGGCGTGATAAAGATTGTTGACGATGCTATTAGTATCCATTTATAATTGCTCGCTTATTTTTTTTTATTTTTTTTTTATTCCATTTCTACCCACGAAGGTGGTTGAGCCTTTGGTCTCTTGACCGTTGGCGGGGTTGGTTGTGGTTTTGGTGGTGCGGCTCTCTGGCTCCATATATAGAGTCCTCCTAAAACTACAACAACCACCAGCGACAACGGCCCAACTACCGCGTACGAAGAAGAAAGAGGAGGAGAAGTACTCTTTACGTCTATATTTTGCATCTTAGCAATTTGTTCTTTTCTCTTTTTGTTGTGTTCCGCTAATGCCTTGCCTTGTTTTACTCTATCTGGATTTTTAGTTTTAGTCGTCACCGTCTGTACCTTTGAGCTCTCTTGTTGACTCATCTTTTATTATAGGTATATAATTTTTGTTGATAACTAAATGTTTAGATGTTATCAAGACACCTACTAACGGCGACAACAACATTCCGTAGTTATAATAAACTTCACAGAGTAGGCTGGCTATCGAGCTAGATATAACTGGATCTTCCTCTAGATCTTTGGTGAGTGCGTCTTCCGAGTCTACTCGTAGACTGACACCTAGGGGTTTGATCATAGGTAGACTCGCGCCTAAAACTCTAGAGTAAATCCCCAGCACGCAGTTACCCAAACTAGTAATCATTTCTTTACCCAGCCGAGCCTCGTAATGGTTGTACATTTTTTCTTGTTTGTTTGCGTCTAGGTTTTCTATATCCCCCTGACTAAATTCTTTACCTAAATACTTTTTAGAAACACCAGCTGATACTACACCCAACAGCCTAGTTTTATGTTTTTCCGTTTGCGGCGCCGATGTGTTGAGGTCTAAAGTTTTTAAAGGCTCCATTTTTATAAGACGGTATAATTTATTTTTTAGAGAAAAATATTCGTAAGATAAAATACACAGGGTCGACGCTATAATAAATTTGAGCAAAAGATCGATCAGCAAAGCCGACATTTAAATAAACGAGAGATAAACTAGCTGTTCAACAAAACGCAACTAGCTGTTCAACAAAACACAACTAGCTGTTCAACAAAACACAACTAGCTGTTCAACAAAACACAACTAGCTGTTTAACAAAACGCAACTAGCTTACAACTAGCTGTTCAACAAAAACTCAACAAAACCTCAACTAGCTTACAACTAGCTGTTCAACAAAAACTCAACAAAACTCAACTAGCTTACAACAAATTCCATTTAGCCAGAGGATCCGTATGTAAAATCAATTTACTATAGGGAGTGTCTTTGTCTTTGAGATATTGTTTTATGTCTTGTCTTTTATTATCCGGCACCACATCATTTTCGTCGAGGCAATTATCAAAACTGTTTTTGTCTTTGCAATAAAAAATAGCGACCCATTGAGTCTGTTCGCGATAATCTTTTAAAACGCTGTTATATTTTTGAGTCAATAACCAACAGCTGTGGTTATCGTGTCTACCGCTAAATGCTAATTTAGATAACATGCACACACTACTACCGCCTTTAGAACCCTTTCGATATTTTATCGCTTGATAAGCGCTGCAGTCGTCGATTAAAAACAAAGTGTGCAATCCTTTAAGTCTATTTCTGTAAAAGTTTATGGCTTCGTTCATGTTCATATTTTCGGCGTCGGGGTCGCATGCGTAAACGTTGGGGTCGTTAAAAAACCAAGGTCTCTCGTGGTACGTGTTATTGTTTGACAGAGTCGGACATATGACCACCAAGTATTCAAATTTGTTGGCGTATTCGTTTTCTAGCAAGTCTAACGCAAACTTTGTTTTGCCAGAGTTTGTCCTTCCACATATTAAAGCGCAGTGCGGCGTCAACTTACTCATTTTATATAGTGTCTTTTTTATTTTTTAAAGTTTGACGCTGCTCAAGCGGCCTCCTTCGATGTTAAGTTGCGCGTCCATAACCAAAAAGACAAAACACTTTAGAGCGCCCGCGGTTTGAGCGTCGCGTTCCATCAATATAGAGATTCCTCCGCTTATATCACCGATTTGTTTACCCGATCCGTGATTTTGGTTGTCGTCCGTCGATCTCATATCTAACCAAAGTCCGTATCTTCTCAAAAAATAATCACCGATATCCATCTCCGTCAACCCTAAATCTTTACATATACCAGCCCCTAGCTCGGTGGATGAGTCTCCAAAGAACTTGTTGATTTCTCCCCAGTGTTGATAGCTTTTGAGACCCGAACTGTAGAGTTGATTAGGTTTTCCTTCTATCGTCACGCTAACTTTGTCTATCTTTGGGTTATAAAATAGTTCGGGGGTTTTCGTAGTCGGGTCTTTAAACAAAAACAATATACCCTTGAGACTTTTAACCGCCACGTTTAAATTAAAGTTCCAAACGGTGTCCGATTTATTGATAGATCTTACTTCGTGTCTCTGAATCCTATCGAACAAAAACTGCGTCTTGCCGAGACATTTTTGAGCTAAGATTTGAGCTAAATGTTTGTTTGAAACGATCTCATATTCTAACGCCAAGTTGGAGATGCGATAACTCGCTTCGGAGTCGGTAGAATTTACGACTTTGACGTAATCGTTAAAAGTAAGTTCGTAAGACAGTTGGTCGTTCAGAGCGGATGGATAAAACGGTTGATGATCCGTGAGCATTTCAAAATCTAGAGGTATACAAAATCTGTTTCCAAAGGCATCCGCTGTTGCTTTGTCTTTTCCAGAGTTGCCACCGGCAACCGCGTTGCCGGTGCCCACACGCAGGCTCGATATGTTGGAAATCTCGTTTCCAGCGTAGTGATCTCTGATACCTTTGGGTAACCAAAGATCTTTAAAAATGTTATAAACGTCGGCGTCGGTTAAGTTTACGATCTCCCGGCCACCGATACATATTCTTATTTGTTTTACGAGATTTCGTCCTAGATTTTTAAACAGACTTCGATCGGCATCGTCGTCCGAGGTTAGATCAATATTAAAAGCTAGTTTCGCTGAGCCGGGGACGATCACGTCGTCGGAGCTCAACGACGGAAACTTGACTATTAATTTGTCGTTCGCGTCGATCGTGCTAGGATTGTGAGTTACGACAACAGTCTGGCGGTTGCCTTTTATACCCCGAGGATTTTTAAGGAGTCTGTGTGGATTCAGTTTGTTTCCATAAGTTGCGTTCATTTTTATATTACCTTTTTTTTTTTTTTACTTTTTTTAAATGCAGTCGCACACTTTTGTCATGACCGAAAAAGAGCAGACGTTTGAGCTACCTCAACCTATAGATAACGTCGAGGGCAACCGTCGCATTAAGTTAAGCAGCGTCATTTTAGACTTGGGTTTTTATAACGTCGAGAACGTAGAGACTATGTTGTATAATAAATATAGTTTATTCATTAGATAAAAAACTTTATGTCACACCTGGTCGATGGAATCTTTATTCTTTTGAAGATCGTTTTAAAGATGATATTAAACCTATAACCATTACTCCGATAAACGATAAACTATTTTATTTGTCATTGGTGACCTCTGAGTCTTTCGCAAATATAAAACCATCGGGTAATTTGTCTAAACTGTTAGGCTTACCCAAGGGTTGGATCTATGGTAGCAATGATTTAACTAAAAATTATTTTGGAAAATGTAACCTAAATCTTTACAGCGCGGTCTTTTTACATTGCGAAGAACTGTCTACGCATTCAAATTTTGTTGACGGAAAACAAACCACCCTGTTGGAAAATATACCTTTATCAGGCGATGCAGCTCGTTCAAACAACCCCCAAGATCCAATTTACGTAAAATACGACAATTCTCCGAAAGAGTTAGTAACCGATAAAATAAACAGCCTCACGTTTTCGTTAAAAAACGGTATTGGTGAGGTGTTAGATAATAGAGGTAAAGATATAATTTTAAACGTAAAAATATTGTAGTTACTTTTGTAAAATGCAGTCTCATACGTTTGTCATGACAGATAATGAGCAGACCTTTAAACTATCGCGACCTATAGATAACGTCGGGGGTGACCACCGCATGAAGTAAAACAACTTTGCGTTAGACTTGGGTTTTTATAACCTCAACAAAAAAGCGTCGATAAATTGGGAGAGTTTTACGGGTGATACAAATGATCCGACGCCAGATCAAATTGCCGATCAAGATGAATATCACGTTGTTCACGATCGATGGAATCTTTATTCTTTTAAATATTTTATAACAAATTTTCACAATATATCCATAGAGACCTTATCCGATGAACTGTTTTATATATCCATTCCCGAACAAAATCGCATAAAACTATCAGGTAATTTGTCTAAACTGTTAGGTTTACCTAGGGGTTGGCTTTATGGTGGTAATCATTTTGGAAAATTTAACCCAAATCTTTACAGCGCGGTCTTTTTACATTGCGAAGAACTGTCTACGCATTCAAATTTTGTTGACGGAAAACAAACCAACCTGTTGGAGAGTATACCCGTGCACGGCGATGCAGCTCGTTCAAACAATCCTCAAGATCCAATTTACATCAAATACAACAAGTGTTCAAAAGAGTTGGTAGCTGGCAAAATAAACAGTCTCACGTTTTCGTTAAAAAACGGTCTTGGTGAGGTGTTAGATAACAGAGGTAAAGAGATAATTTTTAACGTAGAAATATTTTAGTTTTGTCTTAATAAAATGACGACAAGTATTTACCCCGATCTAAAAAACGACGAAACGAGGGTGTTTAGATTGCAAAAGATCGAAGAAGTTCAAAAAGATATATTAACGCAACGAGAACAGCGAAGCGCGTTGTGTAAAAAATATGGCAAGTTAATTACGACACTTTCTACAAAAGAAACCCTAGCTGAGACGAGTGGTGTGATTTGTGGGAGTTTGGGAATCGTGGCTATAAGCGGCGTCATTACGTCACCCGTTGGTATAGCGTTAGAGGGGGTAGCCGTGGGTTTGGGTTGTACCGCGTTCGTATTAAAATATTTTAGCAAACGATTTAGACGTAAAGTTAAAAAACACGACGAGATTAGAGTCTTGGCTGAGGCTAAACTTAACAGCGTAAGAGATCTTATTTCTCAAGCTATAGAGGACGGTGATATATCCCACGAAGAGTACGCTTTGGTGTTGAAGGAATTGAGGCAATTTAACGATATGAAAGAGGCTATTAGGTCCAACAGCTTGCTGTCGGAAAAGAAAGGTGAGAGCGATATGGAATCCGAGATAAAAAGACGCGTAGAAGAGTTGGTGACGAAGGAAAAAAACGATCTTCTCGCAAAACTTACAGCTTAACGATAACTAAAAATTATTTCGATCAACCTCCACCTCCTTATATGGCAACACCGTCGGCGCCGCCTTTATAAAAAATACGGCATGAAAAACCTTTTGTCACACGATGCGTAAACAACTTTTGTGCTCGAGCGATGTGTCATCCTTTGTGTCCGCGACTCTAGTGCGTGGGAAGTTGTTTTTACTTTTGTCACACGATGCGTAAACAACCTTTGTGCTCGAGCGATGTGTCCGCGACTCTAGTGCGTGGGAAGTTGTTTTTACTAACATCTCGTGATCGAGTGCGTGGGTAGGAAAATTACTGACCTTGTATAGTGGTATAAATATACCGAGGCATGAGTTGCAAAATCATTTCTACACATAATTTTACAGCGTGAGCGTGTATGATAGCTCGTCTCTCACTACCAGAAAAACAAAAAGGTGAGAATATAAATGTTTAAATATGTATTCTTCTAATGTTGTTTACGATCGTAGCTCAAAATAATAATTGCTATGATATTAAAACTCTACTCTAAAAATTTATCACAGATCGTCTCACTGCCATCTCTCCTCTATCACAGACGTTAGAAGAACAACTGGCGGATTATATTTGAAAGGTGAGAATATAAATGTTTAAATATGTATTCTTCTAATGTTGTTTACGATCGTAGCTCAAAAGAATAATTGCTATCTATTATTTTATTTTATTTTGCTTTAGTATCATGACGTTTCCAAGGCAAGTCCTCAAACTGACTTATATGAGGGAAGACGTCGATGAAGCCAATCGTCTCATCGACTCAAGCGACGAGTGGGTGACGCAACAGTTGAACCAATATCGCCAACTCGTCGCTGAGGCAAAAAGACTTATCATCGACGGTCGACATAAAGAAGCCTTGGAAGCCCTGAACAACGCACCAAATGTAAATAATCCGCCACCACTTCCAACTTTAGAAGCCCAAGAAAATGAAGTAGAAGTAGTAGAACAGCCCCAAATAAAGAAAAATGCCCCGACTCCCGACGAAATGTACAACAAACTAAAAAATACTTATAATATGCAACGACAGTTAAGTATAAATTGGGAAGATATTCCTTTACCAGATAATGAACGACATTACAATTTAAGGGATTTAGAACAATGCGTAAAAGAATTCGGTGGAAAGTATAAACAGGGGGAAAACAGGGGTTTGTTTAGCGCGGCAAACTTTGGAAACTGGTTAGAAATTTCATTTTAAACATTTCGGCGAGATAAAAAAAAGGGTGAGGTATTTTTACCAAATTTTGATACATGGTTAGAACAAAATTGTGACATAAAAAAAAAATTGGGCTAAAATATTGAGGGAATTTTACAAACTGGTAAAGGAATATCCCCAATTACTTAACTGTCGTCTACCCTTAACTTTTTTCAGAAAAAATAAGAGATTAATTAAGACGTATTTTAGTATCACTCCAGCATTAGGCAAAAGATGGAAACACCATGGAGAGTGTATTTGTAATCACTGTGGGCCTGTGTAAATTATCAATTTTAACAAGTGTAATTTTAGAAATGACATCATTTATAAAAAGTCTATATTTAGTAAAGCATACTGCAGGATCCTTTTGTAAATATAGAAATGACATCATTTATGAAAAAGTCTATATTTAGTAAAGCATACTGCAGGATCCTTTTGTAAATATAGAAATGACATCATTTATAAAAAGTCTATATTTATTAAAGCATACTGCAGGATCCTTTTGTAAATATAGAAATGACATCATTTATAAAAAGTCTATATTTAGTAAAGCATACTGCAGGATCCTTTTGTAAATATAGAAATGACATCATTTATAAAAAGTCTATATTTAGTAAAGCATACTGCAGGATCCTTTTGTAAATATAGAAATGACATCATTTATAAAAAGTCTATATTTAGTAAAGCATACTACAGGATCCTTTTGTAAATATAGAAATTACATCATTTATAAAGTCTATATTTAGTAAAGCATACTACAGGATCCTTTTGTAAATATAGAAATGACATCATTTATAAAAAGTCTATATTTAGTAAAGCATACTAAATAAAATAAAATAGCGCCCTCTGTTGAGAACGCTATCTTTTAAAATTAATTTTAGAGTTTGTTATTTATTGTTTTTTTAATTTAACCCATAGAGGGCGCTGTTTTTTTTAAAGTTTGTCATTTATATTTTTTTAATGTAACCCATAGAGGGCGCTGTTTTTTTAGGTTTACACAAAAGTAGAGGGTGCTGTTTTTAGATTCTCGCAAGATAAATAAAACTAGTTTTATTTGTGAGTTTTTTTGTTGTCAGACCAAATTGAGTTTTTTAAGATTTGGTTTACATACGGCACGTTCCCTACTACTGCATGTCTTCTCAACAAAATATTGCTTAGAATCATTTAGGTCATGTTTAAAGCAATACTGGAGGCAGACCATATCTTTAACTGATAGGCCGCAGGATGGTCTCACAAATTCGTTGATTTTGTGACCCCCCTCAAGAAGCTATTGCATTTTGGGCTTAAAATTCGTGTAAATTCCGTCTTTCATCACCCTAAAACTCGCCAAGCCTAAAACATTCGCATTATCAAGTAATAGTTAATTTGAGTTGGAAAAATACTCCCGAACCATGTAAAGATAAATCGATGACTTTTACTGCTAACCAATCACAACGAGTTTCTCATGCAACGTTGACCAATGTCACGACTTGTTTCAGCGGAGTCGGTGCGATCACGTTGTGCAAGATGGCGTCTTCATCGGACGCGAATTTAGCTGAATGAAGGGGGAGGCGACGAAAGTCCTTTGTATTGCTGTATGCACACAACTTATTCCAAATCTAAAGTAATACAATTCAGCGTGAAGAGCTAGGCTAAATTCAGAGAGTGTTGTACGCTATGGCAAAGCTTTAAATTCCCCAAACTGCCGTTCATTGATATAGACCACGCACGAGGGTATTCGGCATCGGCAAGCCGGGTAAGCTATTATTAGAGGCCAAGCCGTGCCTCTTGGAACTTGAAGTGAAGACGCCAGCCACCCCATTGCTCTTTCAAGTGCTTTCCAGGACCGTGGACGTACCCAAAGAAGGTAAGATTTTGAATATTGTGGCTAGGACAGCCATGGAGGAATGGGACAACATAGCAAATATTCGGTTAATTTATTGTTAATGTTATGTTACTTACAAGTTACAGGCCTTATCATTGTTGTAAGGTTCGATTTCAAGTCAGTGGCCATTTTTTTAATTTGTATTTATTCTATGCAAAGCGGGGACTGATGCTGGATTCTTAACCCCTGTGTACAACAAAATGTCCCTTGGCCTTACTAAATAGTGTCTTTTTTTCTACGGGGAAAGAACTCCGTATTTGGCCACCGCATTTTATTTCATAAATTAAAACTCCCCAAATGTCACCACTTTTTCAAGCCTTTTTAGAAAGTTATTTATTGTTCATAAAATGTGGTGGTGGCCGAGTATGAAACTAATTCCAGTTCTTGGTGTTTTACTGTTACGTTGAGCATTGGGCTAAGTTTGTACTAACACTAACAGTTTTAAATTATTATTTTGTAGGAGACACAGCGACAATCCGAGGGATCATCTCCACCACTTCTGCAAGTCAAACGGGCTGAAGACAGACAAAAAAGGGCAGACCAGAGAGAAATAGAACAAGGTAGTAAAATCCCTTATATAAATAAAACGGCACAAAATGGCATTTGGCATCTGCTTTATAATGTAATTTGTATGTAAATATAAATAGATTCAAATATAAATATAGGACTTGAGGAAGGATACACCATTTGCAGATATCAAAAATATTTACTACTGAATTATTAGGAAAATATCTTACTTATTGGAAAGTAAATAATGATACTAGGCATCCAGCAAAATGATTGCGCTAGATATCCCATAATTGTTCAAACATTTGCATTTTATTACCAAAAATTCAATATAGTCTTCGGGTGATCGCGAAAGAAAAGACAACAACTGCCCCCCATTTTTGTTACCAATTTCTGATACATTGTAATTCAAACAATTGCCAATGATGTATCCTAACTTTAAATTAACTGAGGATTCATTAAAAAAATTGGGGGAAATATTAAAATAGTATAAAATAATAGAAAAACATGCATACTACTTTGTAGTTAAAGGCAAAAAAAATGTATTCTTAACCACTTTCATTAGAGGTTTTAGATGAAGTACATGTAACTTTTTTTTGGGGGGGAGTGGATAAATGGATAACAAGTTAAAATTAAAGCTTGTTGTAGTTTATTTATGTAATATGTTGTTATTTTTCAGCTGCTGAAGAAGAAAACGGCAGACAAACAAGATTGGGAGCCTTTGTTCAAGCTGGTCTGCGTTCCTTAACTTCTGGTGACCAACATGTGCAACCACTTCCAGGCAGAAAACATGTCTTGCCTGTTCAGTGCATCATTTGTAAAGATATATACTAACAAAGAAAAACGCACGCACAAGCGTAAGGTGCAACGGCTAGTTAATTGCGAAACAATGCAGGATGGTAAATTGCTTAAAGCAGCAAATATTAGGCAGGATGAGCTACTGTTACTTGATATTCAGGGTAGGGATCTACATGTAGTAGCAATAGAGGTAAAGTACATGTTACCAAAGTACACCAAAGTAGCTAGGGAGTACAAGTCAAAAGCAAATGATGACACTGTGCAGCAAGATTATCAACTGTCATTTCAAGAATGGAGAAGCTCATCCAATCAAAATTGGTTTAATTTACCTGCCTTATCTTATTTCATAGCATGTTTTATGGGAGTATGTAAATTAAAAAACTTTTACATAAGTAAAATGGCACTAATTTTCAGTGTCCTAAAAGTGAAAGTCTTGCCCTCAAAAATAATTACTTATCGCGACACATAGTTTCGTATTTTAATTATCACTCCTTCAATTTCACCTCAGATTAAGATAATCCTTTTGTTTTTACAGGTATATAAATGCAGTTATAATTTTGTTTACGGAAGCATCATAACAACAGTTTAAAATGAATGTCAGATGTTGAAACAAAGCACTTGCTCACATTGATGGAAGCTGATGTGCTGGTTTACCTGTAACTCATTTAAGCATAATTATTTACACAAATCTGTTGTAACTTTAAAATATCATTGAATTACAATTACTGCACAGATATAACTTACAAAGCAATAATCAATATTGCTGTATCTTTCAGGATAACAATTGGTTGAAGATTGTCAATCACGTGGCGTTTAAAAGTATACCATTCTAAAAAGGTTTTTGATGAAGTTCTGATATTGTTAAAAAAATTGCAACAATTTGTATTTTATCAAAACAAGTGTCTCGTTTATTGTAATATGAAAATTTGCAATAATGTATAATAAATATTTGTCATTGTTCTTATAACTGTTTCTTTATTTCTTCTGTTCTTTTTTTTTCTTTTCCAAAATCAAAAAGAAACACAGGCAAGATACAAACATTCGGTTGATAAAATGAAAACAAAATTATGAAAACAAAAACTGAACTGTTGACAACATGACAAAAACTACAACAATCTTGGTTTAGGAATATTTCTTTAAATAAGGAATATACAGGAAATCGGGAAAACAAAAACAGCAGTCATTTCTGTCCAGACGAGCTCAAATCGCTCCCTGCCATTTGTTTGTGTACATTTCAATTCTTCATAGGTTTTGTACACACCTCTCCCGAAGTGACCAACAGAGGGCGCTATTTTCAAGCTTGATATTTTAATTGGTTAAGCCTAATTAATGTGCAATTTTTTTCTCTGGCGAACCTGATATTCTAATTCAATAGGATCATATTTGTATTTCTGGAAAATATCAGGTAGCTTCTAGAGGGGGGTCACAATTCTTAAAATGTGAATGCCTATTTCATGTTCATCCCATGGTCTATGATGGCCGTTGGTGCTAGTTTACTTTTAAGTACGTAAATCTGTTGTAATTTTCAAATAATGGAGTACTGTAAGGAATACCTTTGCAATGTACGGACAGAATTTGTGAAGCATTCAGTGTATCTCCCAGGGATAACAAATTGTTCAAAAATGTGTAGAATATACAATAGAAGTGTCAAACTTGAAAATGTTCTTTAACCACATTTTTAGGTGCATGTGATTTGAATAAATCATAGTATTGTGAAGAAATAAAATTATAATAACGCATTTGTATTTTGGCAAAACAAGAGTCTCATTTACTATTTTTTAGGGATACTCTGATGCTAGATTTAAGATTTGTTTAGGTTCTCCAAAACAAATTCGGGGGTCTCTGAGAAAAACAAACAAGTGGAACACAGGCAAGACACAAGAACTAAAAAAAAAATTAAAAACAAAAGAAAATGAAAACAAATTACATGTATGCAAATCTGAATCAAAATTGACATTTTAATTAAAAGAATAATCAAGAAATCAAGGGGCCAGTAAAAGTCATTCAGCTAAGGGAGCAGTCATTTCTATATAAACTTGAGGCCCACTATTGTCCCATGGGTTTTGTACACACCTCTCCCGAAATGACCAACAGAGGATGTTATTTCACTCGTGAAAGTTTAATTAATTTATTCTAATTAATGTTCAACTTATACCTCTAGCAAAATTGCAATATTCTTGATCAGTAAAATCAGAACTGTCAGGTAATTATCAGGTATTTTTTTATTTGTTTGGGGGGGGACCAGAACTAAAAATATAAATGCCTATATTCAACGCCTAAAACAAGCGCGCGGATCAAGCACGTACGTTATTCCCACAGACTCTCGGAAACCAAAAGAACGCCAGTGTAGGCCGCGAAGACCTATCTCTACATTGTATTGTTGTATAGTGAACCTAAAGTCCAACAGTTGTTATTGAATTTCAAAGATTAAATCAATTACACCTTTAAGATGACGTCACGTGACCCCTGATGACGTCACCATGACGTATTTCTGCGAGACACGAGTTCACTATAGGGTCTTCACCTGGGTTAAGTTTTATGTAAATACGACTTTGTTTTCTATTAAAAGTGACGGGCAGAAAAAACGTGTACAAAGTCTATGGGGTTTAGGTTACTAAAAGAAAAGAAAAAAGAAAAAAAAAATCAGAACAAAAACAAAGGCTTTTTCGCAAAATTGCGAAAAAGCCAAAAAAAAAATCAGAACAAAAACAAAGGCTTTTTCGCAAAATTGCGAAAAAGCCAAAAAAAAAAAGAAAACAACAAACTTTAACGAAAACAAAAGCTGTTTCGGCTGAAAGGCCGAAACAGCTAAAAAAAAACTTTAACGAAAACAAAAGCTGTTTCGGCTGAAATGCCGAAACAGCTAAAAAAACTTCAACGATTACAATAGCTGTTTCGGCTGAAATGCCGAAACAGCTAAAAAGAAAAAAACAAAAAACTTTAACGAAAACAAAAGCTGTTTCGGTGAAAAACCGAAACAGCTAATTACCTTGCAGTCGGTCAACTTGCTTTATAGCGCTAGTATACGGAGAAAGGCGTATAACATCGATGGCAGCTGAGGGCGAAGTGTGAACGTGACGCAGGAATTTGAATCATCATTCTAGCCGAGTGCGCTCCACACGAGCGCGTGTTAAAAACAATTGTTGGCGCGTAGTAATAAAGTAACTAAGAACCGAAGGCTGCTGAAATACGGTGCAAATTAATTTCTTGGGTTGAATGGAAAGAAGAATGCAAAAAAGAGAGAGGAAAAGGTAACATGGAGACAAAGTATGTAGTTAAACGGCCCCACAGACTCTCGGAAACCAAAAGAACGCCAGTGTAGGCCGCGAAGACCTATCTCTACATTGTATTGTTGTATAGTGAACCTAAAGTCCAACTACAATCCCTAACGTACCTCACGATACGCCAGACGTTCAGACAGTCGCCGTGGATGAAAGTGGGATTTAAAAACCGTTCAGGAATGTGCCCGTTGGTGGACTTGACGACCGGTTATAAAAGATCCAGTAATGTCAAACCCGGCATGAGGGGATAGGTAGTTCAAAGACACAGAGAGCACACAGAGGGGAAACAGTAAGAACTCAAAATGCACGCGATATACCGACAGTTCTACGAGTATAGTTATTTACTGAGTTCAGGTTAGTATAGGTATTAAAGATGCCGGCGTGTAAAAGTTCTTACCAGTCTATTTCAGTAAATTTCAACAAGGAAACCAGAACAAAATTTCTAAAAAGCGAGACTCGTCAGGTGCAGTTCGCTCAGACCATGGGTAGGTTTCGTCTCGAGACTGCACGACCTACCCCATAAGAACTTTTACGTGGTGTTGGAGAGAGAGAGGAAACCAAATGTAAACATAAAATTACCATGCAGTCGGTCAACTTGCTTTATAGCGCTAGTATACGGAGAAAGGCGTATAACATCGATGGCAGCTGAGGGCGAAGTGTGAACGTGACGCAGGAATTTGAATCATCATTCTAGCCGAGTGCGCTCCACACGAGCGCGTGTTAAAAACAATTGTTGGCGCGTAGTAATAAAGTAACTAAGAACCGAAGGCTGCTGAAATACGGTGCAAATTAATTTCTTGGGTTGAATGGAAAGAAGAATGCAAAAAAGAGAGAGGAAAAGGTAACATGGAGACAAAGTATGTAGTTAAACGGCCCCACAGACTCTCGGAAACCCAAAGAACGCCAGTGTAGGCCGCGAAGACCTATCTCTACATTGTATTGTTGTATAGTGAACCTAAAGTCCAACTACAGTCCCTAACGTACCTCACGATACGCCAGACGTTCAGACAGTCGCCGTGGAAGAAAGTGGGATTTAAAAACCGTTCAGGAATGTGCCCGTTGGTGGACTTGACGACCGGTTATAAAAGATCCAGTAATGTCAAACCCGGCACGAGGGGATAGGTAGTTCAAAGACACAGAGAGCACACATAGGGGAAACAGTAAGAACTCAAAATGCACGCGATATACCGACAGTTCTACGAGTATAGTTGTTTACTGAGTTCAGGTTAGTATAGGTATTAAAGATGCCGGCGTGTAAAAGTTCTTACCAGTCTATTTCAGTAAATTTCAACAAGGAAACCAGAACAAAATTTCTAAAAAGCGAGACTCGTCAGGTGCAGTTCGCTCAGACCATGGGTAGGTTTCGTCTCGAGACTGCACGACCTACCCCATAAGAACTTTTACGTGGTGTTGGAGAGAGAGAGGAAACCAAATGTAAACATAAAATTACCTTGCAGTCGGTCAACTTGCTTTATAGCGCTAATATACGGAGAAAGGCGTATAACATCGATGGCAGCTGAGGGCAAAGTGTGAACGTGACGCAGAAATTTGAATCATCATTCTAGCCGAGTGCGCTCCACACGAGCGCGTGTTAAAAACAATTGTTGGCGCGTAGTAATAAAGTAACTAAGAACCGAAGGCTGCTGAAATACGGTGCAAATTAATTTCTTGGGTTGAATGGAAAAAAGAATGCAAAAAAGAGAGAGGAAAAGGTAACATGGAGACAAAGTATGTAGTTAAACGGCCCCACAGACTCTCGGAAACCAAAAGAACGCCAGTGTAGGCCGCGAAGACCTATCTCTACATTGTATTGTTGTATAGTGAACCTAAAGTCCAACTACAGTCCCTAACGTACCTCACGATACGCCAGACGTTCAGACAGTCGCCGTGGAAGAAAGTGGGATTTAAAAACCGTACAGGAATGTGCCCGTTGGTGGACATGACGACCGGTTATAAAAGATCCAGTAATGTCAAACCCGGCACGAGGGGATAGGTAGTTCAAAGACACAGAGAGCACACAGAGGGGAAACAGTAAGAACTCAAAATGCACGCGATATACCGACAGTTCTACGAGTATAGTTATTTACTGAGTTCAGGTTAGTATAGGTATTAAAGATGCCGGCGTGTAAAAGTTCTTACCAGTCTATTTCAGTAAATTTCAACAAGGAAACCAGAACAAAATTTCTAAAAAGCGAGACTCGTCAGGTGCAGTTCGCTCAGACCATGGGTAGGTTTCGTCTCGAGACTGCACGACCTACCCCATAAGAACTTTTACGTGGTGTTGGAGAGAGAGAGGAAACCAAATGTAAACATAAAACTAGACATGTGTTTGTGGACAAACACAGAGCTGTTTCGAGTCTCTAAAATTACTTTCAATATGTGTGTGGTGGTATTTTGTGTGTGCCAAATCTCAAGTCGATCAGATTTACTAAAGTGTCAAAGTCAATAGTCTAAAGAAAAACGTGTACAAAACCTATGGGGGATAAATTGAACCTTTAACGTGACGCCCCGTGACCTTGAATGACGTAATCGTGCCACATTTCTCCTACGACCCTCTGTGGATGGTGGTCTATGTGTGTGCCAAGTCTCAAGTCGATCGGATTCACTAAGTGTCGAAGTCAATAGTCTAAAGAAAAACGTGTACAAAACCTATGGGGGACAAATTAAACCTTTAACTTGACGTCACGTGACCTTGAATGACGCAATCGTGCTTAATTTCTTTCAGGAACATCTGGTGGTGGTGTTCTGAGTGTATGGCAAGTTTCAAGTCGGTCGGATTTACCAAAGTGCCAAAGTCAATAGTCTGAAGAAAAACGTGTACAAAACCTATGGGGAAAATGTTACCTTTAACATGACGTCACGTGACCTTGAATGACGGAATCGCGACGAATTTCTTCTAGGACCGTCCTTGGGTGGTTGTCTAAATGTATGCCAAGTCTCAGGTCGATCGGATTTACCAAAGTGTCAAAGTGTATTGGCAGAAAAAACGTGTACAAATCCTATGGGGAAAAGTGACAAATAAAAAATAAAAAAAAAAAAAAAACTAGACATGTGTTTGTGGACAAACACAGAGCTGTTTCGACTGTCTAAAATTACTTTCAATATGTGTGTGGTGGTCTTTTGTGTGTGCCAAGTCTCAAGTCGATCGGATTTACTAAAGCGTCAAAGTCAATAGTCTAAAGAAAAACGTGTACAAAACCTATGGGGAAAAAATTGAACCTTTAATGCGATGCCCCGTGACCTTGAATGACGTAATCGTGCCGAATTTCTTCTAGGACCGTCTGTGGATGGTGGTCTAAGTGTGTGCCAAGTCTCAAGTCGATCGGATTTACTAAAGTGTCAAAGTCAATAGTCTAAAGAAAAACGTGTACAAAACCTATGGGGAAAATATCACCTTTAACGCAAAGTCACGAGACCTTGAATGACGTAATCGCGACGAATTTCTTCTAGGACCATCTGTGGGTGGTGTTCTACGTGTATGCCAAGTTTCAAGTCGATCGAATTTACCAAAGTGTCAAATTGCCATGGCAGAAAAAACGTGTACAAATCCTATGGGAAAAAGTCTGAAGAAAAAAAAGAAAAACTAGAAATGTGTTTGTGGACAAACACAGAGCTGTTTCGCTTGTCTAAAATGACTTTGAATATATGAGTGGTGGTCTATGTGTGTACCAAATCTGAAGTCGATCGGATTTACCAATGTGCCAAATATATCTTGGTTGCAAAAAACGTGTACAAAACCTATAGGGAAAACTGCACCTTTAATGTGACGTCACATGGCCCATGATGATGTCGTCATGACGTCATCTTAATTTTCGTCTATAACACATCCTGGAATATTTGCATACCAAGTTTAACCCCAATCAGACCTTTACTTCCAGAGATAGAGGGTCTTAAAAACTACACCTTTAAAGTGACGTCACATGACCCACGATGACGTCATCATGACGATTATCCTTGTGGCCCTCATAGAGATGGTGGTCGAGGTGTGTACTAAGTCTCGAGTCGATTGGACTTACCAAAGTGTCAAATTCAATAGTCTGACGAAAAACGTGTACAAAACCTATAGGGAAACTGCGCCTTTAATGTGACGTCACATGACACCCGATGACGTCATCGTAATGTCATCTTAATTTTTGTCTATAACACATCCCGGGATACTTGCATACCAAGTTTGACCCCAATCAGACCTTTACTTCCAGAGATAGAGGGTCTTAAAAACTACACCTTTAAAGTGACGTCACATGACCCACGATGACGTCATCATGACGATTTTTCTTCTGGCCCCTCTGGGGATGGTGGTCGAGGTGTGTTTTAAGTCTCAAGTCGATCGGATTTACCGAAGTGTCAAATTCAATATTCTGAAGAAAAACGTGTACAAATCCTATGGGGAAAAATTGCACCTTTAACGTGACGTCACGTGACCACGAATGACGTAATCGTGACAAATTTCTTCTAGGATCATCTGTGGGTGGTGGTCTAAGTGTATGCCAAGTCTCAAGTCGATCGGATTTAACAAAGTGCCAAAGTGTATTGTCCGAACAAAAAACAGTACAAACCCTATGGAGAAGAGTCTGAAGGAGAAACTAGAAATGTGTTTGTGGACAAACACAGAGCTGTTTCGCTTGTCTAAAAATGACTTTGAATATGTGAGTGGTGGTCTATGTGTGTACCAAATCTGAAGTCGATCGGATTTACCAAAGTGCCAAATATATCTTGGTTGCAAAAAACGTGTACAAATCCTATGGGAAAAACTGCACCTTTAACGTGACGTCACATGGCCCACGATGACGTCGTCATGACGTCATCTTAATTTCCGTCTATAACACATCCTGGAATACTTGCATACCAAGTTTGACCCCAATCAGACCTTTAATCCAGAGATAGAGGGTCTTAAAAACTACACCTTTAAAGTGACGTCACCTGACCCACGATGACGTCATCATGACGATTATCCTTGTGGCCCTCATAGAGATGGTGGTCGAGGTGTGTACTAAGTCTCGAGTCGATTGGATTTACCGAAGTGTCAAATTCAATAGTCTGACGAAAAACGTGTACAAAACCTATAGGGAAAACTGAACCTTTAATGTGACGTCACATGGCCCATGATGACATCGTCATGACCTCATCTTAATTTTCGTCTATAACACATCCTGGAATACTTGCATACCAAGTTTGACCCCAATCAGACCTTTACTTCCAGAGATAGAGGGTCTTAAAAACTACACCTTTAAAGTGACGTCACCTGACCCACGATGACGTCATCATGACGATTATCCTTGTGGCCCTCATAGAGATGGTGGTCGAGGTGTGTACTAAGTCTCGAGTCGATTGGATTTACCAAAGTGTCAAATTCAATAGTCTGACGAAAAACGTGTACAAAAACCTATAGGGAAAACTGAACCTTTAATGTGACGTCACATGGCCCATGATGACGTCGTCATGACGTCATCTTAATTTTTGTCTATAACACATCCTGGAATACTTGCATACCAAGTTTGACCCCAATCAGACCTTTACTTCCAGAGATAGAGGGTCTTATAAACTGCACCTTTAATGTGACGTAAAATGACCCACGATGACGTCATCATGGCGATTTTTCTTCTGGCCCCTCTGGGGATGGTGGTCGAGGTGTGTCTTAAGTCTCAAGTCGATCGGATTCACCGAAGTGTCAAATTCAATATTCTGAAGAAAAACGTGTACAAATCCTATGGGGAAAAATTGCACCTTTAACGTGACGTCACGTGACCACGAATGACGTAATCGTGACAAATTTCTTCTAGGATCATCTGTGGGTGGTGGTCTAAGAGTAGGCCAAGTCTCAAGTCGATCGGATTTACCAAAGTGCCAAAGTGTATTGTCCGAACAAAAAACGTGTACAAACCCTATGGAGAAGAGTCTGAAGGAGAAAAAAAAAAAAAAAAAAACTAGACATGTGTTTGTGGACAAACACAGAGCTGTTTCGGATGTCTAAGATAACTTTCATTATGTGTGTTCCAAGTCTGAAATCGATTGGATTTGTCAATTTTTCCAAGATATATAAGTTGAAAAATACGTGTACAAATCCTATGGGAAAAACTGCACCTTTAAAGTGATGTCACATGACACCCGATGATGTCATCATGATGTCATCTTAATTTTCGTCTATTACACATTCTGGAATACTTGCATACCAAGTTTGGCCCCAATCAGACATGTACCTCCAGAGATAGAGGGTCCTAAAATCTGCCCCTTTAATGTGACGTCATATGACCCACGATGACGTCATCCTGACGATTTCCCCCTTGGCCCTCCTGGGTATGGTGGTCGAGGTGTGTGCCAAGTCCGAAGTCGATCGGATTTATCAAATTGTCAAATTCAATAGTCTGAAGAAAAACGTGTACAAAACCTATGGAGAAAATTGAACCTTTAATGTGACGTCACATGACACCCGGTGATGTCATTATTATGTCATCTTAATTTTCGTCTATAACACACCCTCGAATACTTGCAAACCAAGTTTGACCCCAACCGGACTTGTACTTTCAGAGGTAGAGGGTCTTACAAACTACACCTTTAATGTGACGTCACATGACCCGCGATGACGTCATCTTGATTATTTTTCTCTTGGCCCTCCAGGAGATTCTGGTCGAGGTGTGTGCTAAGTTTCAAGTCAATCAGATTTACGAAAGAGTCAAATTCAATAGTCTGAAGAAAAACGTGTACAAAACCTATGGGGGAAAATTGAAGCTTTAACGTGACGTCACGTGACCAGGAATTACGTAATCGCGACGAATTTGTTTTAGGATCATCCTTGGGTGATGGTTCAACTGTGTGCCAAGTCTCAAGTTCATCGAATTTTTCAAAGTGCCAAAGTGTATTGGTAGAAGAAAAAACGTGCACAAACTCTATGGAAAAGTGTCTGAAGAATAAAAAAAAAAAAAAAAAAAAAAAGAAAAAAAAAAATCTTAACGATTACAATAGCTGTTTCGGCTGAAGTGCCGAAACAGCTAAAAAAAAAAAAAAAAAAATAAAAAAAATCAGAACGAATACAATAGCTGTTTCGGCTAAAATGCCGAAACAGCTAAAAAAAAAATACAATAGCTGTTTCGGCTGAAATGCCGAAACAGCTAAAAAAAAAAAAAAAAAAAAAAAAAAATTTAACGAAAACAAAAGCTGTTTCGGTGAAAAACCGAAACAACTAAAAAAGAAAACTAGACATGTGTTTGTGGACAAACACAGAGCTGTTTCGGATGTCTAAGATAACTTTCATTATGTGTGTGCCAAGTCTGAAATCGATTGGATTTGTCAATTTTCCCAAGATATATAAGTTGAAAAATACGTGTACAAATCCTATGGGAAAAACTGCACCTTTAAAGTGACGTCACATGACACCCGATGATGTCATAATTACGTCCTCCTATTTTTTGTCTATAACACATCCTCGAATACTTGCAAACCAAATTTGACCCCAATCGGACGTGTACTTCCAGAGATAGAGGGTCTTAAAAACTGCACCTTTTGTGTAACGTCACATGACCCACGATGACGTCATCATGACGATTTTTCTTCTGGACCTCCTGGGGATGGTGGTCGAGGTGTGTGCTAAGTTTCAAGTCAATCGGATTCACCAAACTGTCAAATTAAATAGTCTGAAGAAAAACGTGTACAAAACCTATGGGGGAAAATTGCACCTTTAACGTGACGTCACGTGACCAAGAATTATGTAATCGCGACGAATTTGTTCTAGGACCGTCCTTGGGTGGCTGTCTAAATGTATGCCAAGTCTCAAGTCGATCGGATTTACCAAAGTGTCAAAGTGTATTGGCAGAAAAAACGTGTACAAATCCTATAAGGAAAAAGTGACAAAAAAAAAAAAAAAAAAAAACTAGAGATATGTCTGTTCAAGGAACAGAGCATATGGCTTTTTCGCATTTTGTTGTTGTATTGTTCATTACATTTATGATTTCATTTAATAAATTTCTTTACTTTAATTTTTTCAAAACTGCAAATTTTAAATTATTAATTGGATTATATCTCTCGCGGTTAATTTTCAGAAATGTTTAAAGGTTTTTTAATTTTAATTTCCGGTCTAGTGACGTCATATTATCGTGACGTAATTAACAGAAAGCTCGAGAGCTGTCTTAACTTTGCTATTTAAAGCAAAAATCTGGATTATATCTATCGCGGTTGATTTTTAAGCGACGTTTTAAGGTTTTAAGGTCTTTTCATTGTAACTTCCGGTTTGGTGACGTCATCAATAAATCTCTTTCTCAATATGTTGTTAGCACGAAGCTGATTATATACACCGGTTATAAAGTGATTTCAGCAAACTTCGCCACACACATCAACAGATTATTCATTTTAACCATTTTTCAACCTGCCGCTAGAGGGCGCTATAACGTGTTATGACGTCGCCGGTAATTATTTTGAAAAGTTTATTCTAGCCAGACACTAACATCGTTGACAGTAAGTTCATATCATTTTTCAGTTTTAAATTATAAGGCACTTCCGGTTTGGACCGGAAGGAAGGGTCACGTGATTTCACGCACATGAGTTGAAATGAAGATCTTTAATTATTCTATCTATCGAGAGCTGTCTTAACTTTGCTATTTTAAGCAAAAATCTGGATTATATCTATCGCGGTTGATTTTTAAGCGACGTTTTAAGGTTTTAAGGTCTTTTCATTGTAACTTCCGGTTTGGTGACGTCATCAATAAATATCTTTCTCAATATGTTCTTAGCACGAAGCTGATTAGATACACCGGTTATAAAGTGATTTCAGCAAACTTCGCTACACACATTAACAGATTATTCATTTTAACAATTTTTCAACCTGCCGCTAGAGGGCGCTATAACGTGTTATGACGTCGCCGGTAATTATTTTGAAAAGTTTATTCTAGCCAGACACTAACATCGTTGAAAGTAAGTTCATATCATTTTTCAGTTTTAAATTATAAGGCACTTCCGGTTTAGACCGGAAGGAAGGGTCACGTGATTTCACGCACGCGGGATAAAATTAAGATCCTGGATTATCCTATCTATTGCCACAAAAATTAAGTTTCGGTCTTTTGCGGTTGATTTGTTATTGATTTTCAAAGATTAAATCAATTACACCTTTAAGATGACGTCACGTGACCCCTGATGACGTAACCATGACGTATTTCTGCGAGACACGAGTTTACTATAGGGTTTTTACCTGGGTGTTAAGTTTTATGGAAATACGACTTTGTTTTTCGTTAAAAGTACTTTGAATTGTGCAAACAACGTTTACAAAATCTATGGGATTGGATTCTGCGTAGCCGAGAGCCTGTTTACCTACCTGTCGCACACGGTGCCCTTCCCCATAGGCATTTTGATGACGTCATCCTGTTTCGCTTGTTGGCGGCTAGTGTCCTCTTGGGTGAGCGTACATTTGCATGCACGTACGATGTCAGTAGTAATACATTCGCTCAATGCATAGTACACTATCAGTGTATACGTACGTACATATACAAGCATGTACACCCCTATTATACGTGTGCCATGCACATATAAGGGGTCAATGCTTTATGCGCTTAGGCCAAAACGATTAAATTTCAAGGGTGCCGCAGGGTATGTCCAAGTTCGTTGTTTGCCAAAAAACACACGAAAGTTCGAGAACCACTTTTACATTAACCTTTAGAGCAAAAATCAAGATTGTATCTGTCAGGTTAATTTTTTTAGGAATTTTCAAAGGAAAAGGAGTCTTTTCATTCTAACTTCCGGTCTGGTGACGTCATAATTTTTTCTTCCCGTCAACTTGTTCCTAGCATGAAGCTGATTAAATACACCGGTTATAAAGTGATTTCAGCAAACTTCGCCACACTCATCAACAGATTATTCATTTTAACAATTTTTCAAACTGCCGCTAGAGGGCGCTATAACATGTTATGACGTCACCAATACTTTTTTTGAAAAATACATTGTAGCCAGACACTAACATCGTTGAAAGTAAGTTCATATCATTTTTCACTTTTAAATTATGAGGCACTTCCGGTTTAGACCGGAAGGAAGGGTCACGTGATTTCACGCACACGAGATAAAATTAAGATCCTGGATTATTCTATCTATTGCCACAAAAATTTAGTTTCGGTCTTTTGCGGTTGATTTGTTATTGAATTTCAAAGATTAAATCAATTACACCTTTAAGATGACGTCACGTGACCCCTGATGACGTCACCATGACGTATTTCTGCGAGACACGAGTTCACTATAGGGTCTTCACCTGGGTTAAGTTTTATGTAAATACGACTTTGTTTTCTATTAAAAGTGACGGGCAGAAAAAACGTGTACAAAGTCTATGGGGTTTAGGTTACTAAAAGAAAAGAAAAAAGAAACTAGAACTACGTCTGTTCGAGGAACAGAACATAGGGCTTTTTCGCATTCACAATTTTTTTTTATTAAATATTTAAAAAATTGAACTTTTAAACCATCAAAACAATTTAAAATCATTGAAAACTAATTTAAGTTAATTTAAACAGAGTAAAATGAATTAAAACTGATTAAAACGATGACGTCACACGTTTGTGAACTTTTTGTGCAACTATATATCACCTAACAACACAAAATGAGGTGTTATGTTAACACGATCCTTTGCTGAGATATGCCTTCAACGTCTAAAAACGTAATAATTCAAATATAATCGTAATATGACGTAATATTTGTCAACATGACGCTAGAGGGCGCTTTAACATTTTATGAAGTCACTGTTAACTTTTTTGTTACTTACAACCTAGCCAGCGCCTAACATCGTTGAAAGTAGGTTAGCATCGTTTTCCACTTTTAAATTATAAGGCACTTCCGGTTTGGACCGGAAGGAAGTGTCAAGTCTTTTTGCATGCAATACAAATTATGAAGACCATGGATTAATCTATCAATTTCCTTAAAAATCTAAATCAGATCTCTTACAGTTGATTTTATATTGATTTTCAAAGATTAAATTTAGAAATATTTGGTTGCTTGTAATCTGACACTTGATGACGTCATTGTGACGTAATTAACAGAAACTCGAGATCAGTCTTAACTTTGCTATTTGAAGCAAACATCTGGATTATATCTATAGCGGTTGATTTTTAAGCGACTTTTTAAAGTTTAAAGGATTTTTTTATTGTAACTTCCGGTTTGGTGACGTCATAAATATTTCTTTTTCCCAATATGCTCTATAATAAAGTTATTTCAGCAAACTTTGCAACACACATCAACAGATTAATCATTTTAACCATTTTCAACCTGCCGCTAGAGGGCGCTATAACATGTTATGACGTCGCCGGAATTTTTTTGAAAAGTTTATTCTAGCCAGACAATAACATCCTTAAAAGTAAGTTCATATCATTTTTCACATTCAAATTATAAGGCACTTCCGGTTTTGACCGGAAGGAAAGGTCACGTGATTTCACGCACAGGAGATAAAATGAAGATCCTGGATTATTCGATTAATTGCCACAAAATTCAAGTTTCGGTCTTTTGCGGTTGATGTTTTATTGATTTTCCAAGATTAAATCAATTGCACCTTTAAGATAAGGTCACGTGGGCCTGATGACGTCTTCCTCGTGGTGTCTGTCGGCGAGATTGGAGTTCACTATTGGGTCTTCACCTGGGTCGAGTTTATGGAAATACGACTTTGTTTTTCCGTTAAAAGTGCTTTGAATTGTGCAAGCAACGTTTACAAAGTCTACGGGGTTGGATTCTGCGTAGCCGAAAGCGTGTTTACCTACCTGTCGTACGCGGCGCCCTTCCTCATGGGCAACTTGATGACGTCATCCTGTTTCACAGGTTGGCGGCTAGTGTCATCTTGGGTGAGCGTAAATGTGCTTGCACGAACGATGTCAGTGGTGATACATTCGCTCAATACATAATGCACTATCGGTGTATACGTACATGTACTAGCATGTATATTATACGTGTGGCACGCACACGTAAGGGGTCAATGCTTTTTGCACCTAGGCCAAAACGATTACATTTCAAGGGTGCCGCAGGGTATGTTCAAGTTCGTTTTTTGCCCCAAAACACAGGGAAGTTCGAGAACTACTTTTACATTAACCTTTAGAGCAAAAATCAAGATTGTATCTGTCAAGTTTAATTTTTTAGGAATTTTCAAGGGAAAAAGAGTCTTTTCATTCTAACTTCCGGTCTGGTGACGTCATAATTTTTTCTTCCCGTCAACTTGTTCCTAGCATGAAGCTGATTAAATACACCGGTTATAAAGTTATTTCAGCAAACTTCGCCACACACATCAACAGATTATTCATTTTAACCATTATTCAAACTGCCGCTAGAGGGCGCTATAACATGTTATGACGTCACCACATTTTTTTTGAAAAATACATTGTAGCCAGACACTAACATCGTTGAAAGTAAGTTCATATCATTTTTCACTTTCAAATTATGAGGCACTTCCGGTTTAGACCGGAAGGAAGGGTCACGTGATTTCACGCACGCGAGATAAAATCAAGATCCTGGATTATTCTATCTATTGCCACAAAAATTAAGTTTCGGTCTTTTGCGGTTGATTTGTTATTGATTTTCAAAGATTAAATCAATTACACCTTTAAGATGACGTCACGTGACCCCTGATGACGTCACCATGACGTATTTCTGCGAGACACGAGTTCACTATGGGGTCTTCACCTGGGTTAAGTTTTATGTAAATACGACTTTGTTTTCGATTAAAAGTGACGGGCAGAAAAAACGTGTACAAAGTCTATGGGGTTTAGGTTACTAAAAGAAAAGAAAAAAGAAACTAGAACTACGTCTGTTCAAGGAACAGAACATAGGGCTTTTTCGCTTTCGCATTTTTTTAGAGTATTTTTTTTCAAAAAAACCCCGAATTTAAGTTAATTTAAACAGATTAAAATCAATTCAAACTGATTAAAACGATGACGTCACACGTTTCTGAACTTTTTGTGCAACTATCTATCACCTAACAACACAAAATGAGGTGTTATGTTAACACGATCCTTTGCTGAGATATGCCTTCAACGTCTAAAAACGTAATAATTCAAATATAATCGTAATATGACGTAACATTTGTCAACATGACGCTAGAGGGCGCTTTAACATTTTATGAAGTCACTGTTAACATTTTTGTTACTTACAATCTAGCCAGCTCCTAACATCGTTGAAAGTAAGTTCACATCGTTTTTTACTTTTAAATTATAAGAAACTTCCGGTTTGGACCGGAAGGAAGTGTCAGGTCTTTTTGCATGTAATACAAATTATGAAGACCATGGATTAATCTATCAATCCCCCCAAAAATCTAAATCAGATCTCTTACAGTTGATTTTATATTGATTTTCAAAGATTAAATTTATAAATATTTGGTTGCTTGTGATCTGACACTTGATGACGTCATCGTGACGTAATTAACAGAAAGCTCGAGAGCTGTCTCAACTTTGCTATTTAAAGCAAAAATCTGGATTATATCTATCGCGGTTGATTTTTAAGCGACGTTTTAAGGTTTTAAGGTCTTTTCATTGTAACTTCCGGTTTGGTGACGTCATCAATAAATCTCTTTCTCAATATGTTGTTAGCACGAAGCTGATTATATACACCGGTTATAAAGTGATTTCAGCAAACTTCGCCACACACATCAACAGATTATTCATTTTAACGATTTTTCAACCTGCCGCTAGAGGGCGCTATAACGTGTTATGACGTCGCCGGTAATTATTTTGAAAAGTTTATTCTAGCCAGACACTAACATCGTTGAAAGTAAGTTCATATCATTTTTCAGTTTTAAATTATAAGGCACTTCCGGTTTGGACCGGAAGGAAGGGTCACGTGATTTCACGCACATGAGTTGAAATGAAGATCTTTAATTATTCTATCTATCGAGAGCTGTCTTAACTTTGCTATTTCAAGCAAAAATCTGGATTATATCTATCGCGGTTGATTTTTAAGCGACGTTTTAAGGTTTTAAGGTCTTTTCATTGTAACTTCCGGTTTGGTGACGTCATCAATAAATCTCTTTCTCAATATGTTGTTAGCACGAAGCTGATTATATACACCGGTTATAAAGTGATTTCAGCAAACTTCGCTACACACATCAACAGATTATTCATTTTAACAATTTTTCAACCTGCCGCTAGAGGGCGCTATAACGTGTTATGACGTCGCCGGTAATTATTTTGAAAAGTTTATTCTAGCCAGACACTAACATCGTTGAAAGTAAGTTCATATCATTTTTCAGTTTTAAATTATAAGGCACTTCCGGTTTGGACCGGAAGGAAGGGTCACGTGATTTCACGCACGTGAGATAAAATGAAGATCCTGGATTATCCTATCTATTGCCACAAAAATTAAGTTTCGGTCTTTTGCGGTTGATTTGTTATTGATTTTCAAAGATTAAATCAATTACACCTTTAAGATGACGTCACGTGACCCCTGATGACGTAACCATGACGTATTTCTGCGAGACACGAGTTCACTATGGGGTCTTCACCTGGGTTAAGTTTTATGTAAATACGACTTTGTTTTCGATTAAAAGTGACGGGCAGAAAAAACGTGTACAAAGTCTATGGGGTTTAGGTTACTAAAAGAAAAGAAAAGAAAACTAGAACTACGTCTGTTCAAGGAACAGAACATAGGGCTTTTTCGTATTCCCATTTTTTTAGAGTATTTGTTTTCAAAAAAACCGAATTTAAGTTAATTTAAACAGATTAAAATAAACTCAAACTGATTAAAACGATGACGTCACACGTTTCTGAACTTTTTGTGCAACTATCTATCACCTAACAATACAAACGTATGTTATGTTAGCACGTTCCGTTGCTGAGATATGACTTAAAGGTCGAAAAACGTAATAATTCAAATATAATCGTAATATGACGTAACATTTGTCAACATGCCGCTAGAGGGCGCTATAACATTTTATGAAGTCAACGTTAACTTTGTTTTTACTTATAACCTAGCCAGCGCCTAACATCGTTTTAAATAAGTTTACATCGTTTTCCACTTTTAAATTATAATGCACTTCTGGTTTGGACCGGAAGGAAGGGTCAGGTCTTTTTGCATGTAATACAAATTATGAAGACCATGGATTAATCTATCAATTCTCCTAAAAATCTAAGTCAGATCTCTTACAGTTGATTTTATATTGATTTTCAAAGATTAAATTTATAAATATTTGGTTGCTTGTAATCTGACACTTGATGACGTCATCGTGACGTAATTAACAGAAAAGGTATTAAGGTCTTTTCATTGTAACTTCCGGTTTGGTGACGTCATCAATAAATCTCTTTCTCAATATGTTCTTAGCACGAAGCTGATTATATATACACCGGTTATAAAGTAATTTCAGCAAACTTCGCCACACACATCAACAGATTATTCATTTTAACCATTTGTCAACCTGCCGCTAGAGGGCGCTATAACGTGTTATGATGTCGCCGGTAATTATTTTGAAAAGTTTATTCTAGCCAGACACTAACATCGTTGAAAGTAAGTTCATATCATTTTTCAGTTTTAAATTATAAGGCACTTCCGGTTTGGACCGGAAGGAAGGGTCACGTGATTTCACGCACATGAGTTGAAATGAAGATCTTTAATTATTCTATCTATTGCCACAAAAATCAAGTTTAGGCCTTTTGCGGTTGATTTGTTATTGATTTTCAAAGATTAAAGCAATTGCACCTTTAAGATGACGTCACGTGACCCCTGATGACGTCACCATGACGTATGTCTGCGAGACACGATTTTTCTATAGGGTCTTCACCTGGGTTAAGTTTTATGAAAATACGACTTTGTTTTCTGGTAAAAGTACTTGTGCAAAAAAACGTGTACAAAGTCTAAGCGACGTTTTAAGGTGTTAAGGTCTTTTCATTGTAACTTCCGGTTTGGTGACGTCATCAATAAATCTCTTTCTCAATATGTTCTTAGCACGAAGCTGATTATATACACCGGTTATGAAGTGATTTCAGCAAACTTCGCCACACACACCAACAAATTATGCATTTTAACCATTTTTCAACCTGCCGCTAGAGGGCGCTATAACGTGTTATGACGTCGCCGGTAATTTTTTGAAAAGTTTATTCCAGCCAGACACTAACATCGTTGAAATTAAGTTCATATCATTTTCCAGTTTTAAATTATAAGGCACTTCCGGTTTGGACCGGAAGGAAGGGTCACGTGATTTCACGCACATGAGATGAAATGAAGATCCTTAATTATTCTATCTATTGCCACAAAAATCAAGTTTAGGTCTTTTGCGGTTGATTTGTTATTGATTTTCAAAGATTAAATTAATTGCACCTTTAAGATGACGTCACGTGATCCCTGATGACGTCACCATCACGTATGTTTGCTAGGCACGAGCTTACTATGGGGTCTTCACTTGGGTTAAGTTTTATGGAAATATGACTTTGTTTTCTGGCAAAAGTACTTGTGCAAAAAAACGTGTACAAAGTCTATGGAGTTTAGGTTACTAAAAGAAAAAAAAAAAAGAAAAAAAAAAAAAAGAAAAAAAAAAATCAGAACAAAAACAAAGGCTTTTTCGCAAAATTGCGAAAAAGCCAACTAGAGATCTATGTCTGTTTGCAACAGAACACAGGGCTTTTCCGCATAATAATTATGATCATTTAATTAGTTTATGCTTTTGTGTGTGTGTATATGTCCAGTCAGTTCAAAATACTTTCGAATTTGATCCCGTAAAGTGTTAATAAGATGCTGCCCGCTCGTTTTACGCTGCCTGGCCTTCCTTGCACAGCTAATAGAACCGTTACAGTTATGTACTGCCCTCTTTTGGCGAGAATAAAGGGACGTAATGTACATACGACGTTTCAAAGCCACGTGTACGTGCTATACATGTGGAAGTCCTGTGCATGTTTTAAAGCTCTCTGCGCAAGGGTATTTTTTTTTGCCGACGCCGCGTCAATTGTGTGAACATTTTGACAAGCTGGGAATTTGGGACTGTTGAGGCAAATGTTTACGCTATCATTTAATGGGCAATTCAAGATTATATCTGTAAGGATTGATTTGTCAGCAATTTTTGAAAAAGGAAAGGTCTTTTCGACAGAACTTCCGGTCTGATGACGTCATGCGCCTAAAACTTCGCACACATCTTAAGTTGGTCCAGGTCATCATACACACCAATATTTAGGCGATTCCGACAAACTTCGCCACAGACATCTATTCAAAATACATTTTTGAAAATTTTCAACCAGTTGCTAGAGGGCGCTCAATAGTTAAATGACGTCATTGGTAGATGATTTCAAGAATACCATTAGCCAAGAGGCCAACACCGCTGAAAGCAAGTTCATATCTATTACCACTTTCAAATAATAAGCCACTTCCGGTTTTGGCCTTTTTCGACCGGAAGCAAGGGTCACGTGATTTCACGCACACTGAATGAAATAAAGACCTCAACCTACTCTACCACTTGCCGCCAACTGAATGCTGCGGACGCGTACGGTTGATTTCTTATGCATTTTTAAATATCAAAAGTGTCACAATTTAATTGCCTATAAATAAACACCTGATGACGTCATCATGACGTCAACATTACACAATGTTGTTTGAATTAGGGTCTTTGCTTGGACAAAGAGTGATATAACTGAATTACTGGCAAACAGTCGAAAATGCCCTTTGAAAATCGACAATTTTTTCTTAATTTTTGTGTACAAAGTCTATGGGAGAAATTAAATATTCAAAAATCTATAATAAATTAGTCGATGACGTCACCATGACGTTACTCTTCGGGACACATCTCTGCTATAAGGACTATGACTATGCTTAATTTGAATGATGTATGGCCAAGATTAATAGCAAAAGTGGCACGCAGAAAAAACGTGTACAAAGTCTATGGGATTTAGGCGACAAAAAGAAGAAGAAAGAAAAAAAATGAACACAAAAAGAAAGGCTTTTCCGCTGTTTGCGGAAAAGCCAACTAGAACTACGTCTGTTCGAGGAACAGAACATAGGGCTTTTTCGCATTCGCAATTTTTTAGATTAAATTTTTCAAAAATTGAACTTTTATACCATCAAAACAATTTAAAATTATTGAAAACGAATTTAAGTTAATTTAAACAGATTAAAATGAATCCAAACTGATTAAAACGATGACGTCACACGTTTGTGAACTATTTGTGAAAATATCCATCAACTAACAATACAAACATATGTGTTATGTTACCACGTTCCGTTGCTGAGATATGGCTTAAAGGTCTTAAAACGTAATAATTTAAATATAATCGTAATATGTTGTAACATTTGTCAACAGGCCGCTAGAGGGCGCTATAACATTGTATGAAGTCACCGTTGACTTTGTTGTTACTTACAACCTAGCCAGCGCCTAACATCGTTGAAAGTAAGTTCACATCGTTTTCCATTTTTAAATTATAAGGCACTTCCGGTTTGGACCGGAAGGAAGGGTCGGGTCTTTTTGCATCCAATACAAATTATGAAGACCATGGATTAGTCTATCAATTCCCTTAAAAATCTAAATCAGATCTCTTACAGTTGATTTTGTATTGATTTTCAAAGATTATATCTAGAAATATTTGGTTTATTGTAATTTGACACTTGATGACGTCATCGTGACGTAATTAACAGAAAGCTCGAGAGCTGTCTTAACTTTGCTATTTGAAGCAAAAATCTGGATTATATCTATCCCGGTTGATTTTTAAGCGATTTGTAAAGGTTTAAAGGATTTTTCATTGTAACTTCCGGTTTGGTGACGTCATAAATATTTCCCCTTCCCAATATGGTCTTAGCATGAAGCTGATTATATACACTGGTTATAAAGTTATTTCAGCAAACTTCGCTACACACATCAACCGAATATTCATTTTAACAATTTTTTAACCTGCCGCTAGAGGGCGCTATAACATGTTATGACGTCGCCGGTATTTTTTTTGAAAAATACAATCTAGCCAGACACTAACATCGTTAAAAGTAAGTTTATATCATTTATCACTTTTAAATTATAAGGCACTTCCGGTTTAGACCGGAAGGAAGGGTCACGTGATTTCACGCACATGGGATAAAATGAAGATCCTGGATTATTCTATCTGTTGCCACAAAAATCAAGTTTCGGTCTTTTGCGGTTGATTTGTTATTGATTTTCAAAGATTAAATCAATTACACGTTTAAGATGACGTCACGTGACCCCTGATGACGTCACCATGTCGTATGTCGGCTAGGCACGAGCTTACTATAGGGTCTTCACTTGGGTTAAGTTTTATGGAAATACGACTTTGTTCTCTGGTAAAAGTACTTGTGCAAAAAAACGTGTACAAAGTCTATGGGGTTTAGGTTACTAAAAGAAAAAAAAAGAAGAAAAAAGAAAAAAAAATCAGAACAAAAACAAAGGCTTTTTCGCAAAATTTGCGAAAAAACCAAAAAAAAAAAAGAAGAAAAAAAAAAATCAGAACAAAAACAAAGGCTTTTTCGCAAAATTGCGAAAAAGCCAACTAGAACTACGTCTGTTCGAGGAACAGAACATAGGGCTTTTTCGCATTCCCAATTATTTTGATTAAAGTTTTCAAAAATTGAACTTTTATACCATCGAAACAATTTAAAATCATTGAAAACGAATGTAAGTTAATTTAAACAGATTAAAATTATTTCAAACTAATTAAAACGATGACGTCACACGTTTGTGAACTTTGTGTTCAACTCTATCACCTAACAATACAAAAAGAAGTGTTATGTTAGCACGTTCCGTTGCTGAGATATGGCTTAAAGGTCTAAAAACGTAACAATTGAAATATAATCGTAATATGACGTAACATTTGTCAATATGCCGCTAGAGGGCGCTATAACATTTTATGAAGTCACCGTTAACTTTTGTGTTACTTACAACCTAGCCAGCGCCTAACATCGTTGAAAATAAGTTCACATCGTTTTTCACTTTTAAATTATAAGGAACTTTCGGTTTGGACCGGAAGAAAGTGTCAGGTTTGTTTGCATGTAATAACATTATGAAGACCATGTATTAATCTATCAATTCCCCTAAAAATCTAAATCAGATCTCTTACAGTTGATTTTATATATATTTTCAAAGATTAAATCTAGAAATATTTGGTTGCTTGTAATCTGGCACTTGATGACGTCATCTTGACGTAATTAACAGAAAGCTCGAGAGCTGTCTTAACTTTGCTATTTCAAGCAAAAATCTGGATTATATCTATCGCGGTTGATTTTTAAGCGACGTTTTAAGGTTTTAAGGTCTTTTCATTGTAACTTTCGGTTTGGTGACGTCATCAATAAATCTCTTTCTCAATATGTTCTTAGCACGAAGCTGATTATATACACCGGTTATAAAGTGATTTCAGCAAACTTCGCCACACACATCAACAGATTATTCATTTTAACAATTTTTCAACCTGCCGCTAGAGGGCGCTATAACGTGTTATGACGTCGCCGGTAATTATTTTAAAAAGTTTATACTAGCCAGACACTAACATCGTTGAAAGTAAGTTCATATCATTTTTCAGTTTTAAATTATAAGGCACTTCCGGTTTAGACCGGAAGGAAGGGTCATGTGATTTCACGCACATGAGATAAAATTAAGATCCTGGATTATTCTATCTATTGCCACAAAAATTAAGTTTCGGTCTTTCGCGGTTGATTTGTTATTGAATTTCAAAGATTAAATCAATTACACCTTTAAGATGACGTCACGTGACCCCTGATGACGTCATCATGACGTATTTCTGCGAGACACGAGTTCACTATAGGGTCTTCACCTGGGTTAAGTTTTATGGAAATACGACTTTGTTTTCTGGTAAAAGTACTTGTGCAAAAAAACGTTTACAAAGTCTACGGGGTTGGATTCTGCGTAGCCGAAAGCGTGTTTACTTACCTGTCGTACGCGGCGCCCTTCCCCATGGGCAATTTGATGACGTCATCTTGTTTCACAGGTTGGCGGCTAGTGTCCTCTTGGGTGAGCGTACATGTGCTTGCACGAACGATGTCAGTGGTGATACATTCGCTCAATACAAAGGAATGTCCACAGTGCGTATATAATGGTACAGTCACACGGCCACTTACGGTAGCTGCGGATGCTTACGGATAAAAGTCCGTAAGCATCCGCAAGGATCCGTATCATCCGTAAGCATCCGTATCCATCCGTAATTCAATCCGCAGGATCCGCAGACATACGCAGATCCGCAGCGGAATTTTGAAAATCTCAAAATTTTGCTGCGGATGAAATATACGTAAGCATCCGTAACTCATACATAAGATACGTAAACTCATCCGCAGGATACGTTAGATACGTAACTGATCCGCACACTTTGTCGTGTGTGCAGTTGCCTGCGGATACATAGGGGTACGTAAACATCAAAAAGATGGAGAAGAAACTGTTGAATAACTGGAACTAGATCTCAGACTTGATGAAATGCGACTGAAGCAAGCTCCGATCCACGTGGGTTTATTTGCGGATGGTGCGGACGCCAGAGGAAGCCGACATGCGCAGACACGAGCGTAACTTATCCGTATCGTCCGTAAGTCATCCGTATCGTCCGTAAGTCATCCGTAAAATCCGTAAGTCATCCGTAAGTCGTCAGTAACATGTGCCAGCGGGTTGGCAGCGGATGGGTTCATCCGCAGGTTTTACCCGTAACATCCGTAATTCATACGTAACATCCGTAACTAATCCGTATCGTCCGCAGAATATAGGTAACTTTTGCTCAAATTTCCGTATTGGGGTTAAAAATTACGCATTTTCATTATCCAAATATACGCAGGCATCCGCAGGTCCGTAACATGGCCGTGTGACTGTAGCATAAGGTAAAGCTACGTGCACTATCAGTGTATACGTACATGTACTGTACGTACATACTGTACTGCATGTATATTATACGTGTGCCATGCACGCGTAAGGGGTCAATGCTTTCTGCACCTAGGCCAAAACGATTACATTTCAAGGGTGCCGCAGGCTATGTTCAACTTCGTTTTTTGCCCCAAAACACAGGGAAGTTCGAGAACTACTTTTACATTAACCTTTAGAGCAAAAATCAAGATTGTATCTGTCAAGTTTAATTTTTTAGGAATTTTCAAAGGAAAAGGAGTCTTTTCATTCTAACTTCCGGTCTGGTGACGTCATAATTTTTTCTTCTCGTCAACTTGTTCCTAGCATGAAGCTGATTAAATACACCGGTTATAAAGTGATTTCAGCAAACTTCGCCACACACATCAACAGATTATTCATTTTAACAATTTTTCAAACTGCCGCTAGAGGGCGCTATAATATGTTATGACGTCACCAATACTTTTTTTGGAAAATACATTGTAGCCAGACACTAACATCGTTGAAAGTAAGTTCATATCATTTTTCACTTTCAAATTATGAGGCACTTCCGGTTTAGACCGGAAGGAAGGGTCACGTGATTTCACGCACACGAGATAAAATTAAGATCCTGGATTATTCTATCTATTGCCACAAAAATTAAGTGTCGGTCTTTTGCGGTTGATTTGTTATTGAATTTCAAAGATTAAATCAATTACACCTTTAAGATGACGTCATGTGACCCCTGATGACGTCACCATGACGTATTTCTGCGAGACACGAGTTCACTATAGGGTCTTCACCTGGGCAGGGGGGGTGACCTGGGTTAAGTTTTATGGAAATACGACTTTGTTTTCTGGTAAAAGTGACGGGCAGAAAATACGTGTACAAAGTCTATGGGGTTTAGGTTACTAAAAGAAAAGAAAAAAGAAACTAGAACTACGTCTGTTCAAGGAACAGAACATAGGGCTTTTTCGCTTCTGCATTTTTTAACAGTATTTTTTTTCAAAAAAACCGAATTTAAGTTAATTTAAACAGATTAAAATAAATTCAAACTGATTAAAACGATGACGTCACACGTTTGTGAACTTTTTGTGCAACTATCTATCGCCTAACAACACACAATGAGGTGTTATGTTAACACGATCCTTTGCTGAGATATGCCTTCAACGTCTAAAAACGTAATAATTCAAATATAATCGTAATATGATGTAACATTTGTAAACATGCCGCTAGAGGGCGCTATAACATTTTAAGAAGTCACCGTTAACTTGTTTGTTACTTACAACCTAACCAGCGCCTAACATCGTTGAAAGTAAGTTCACATCGTTTTCCACTTTTAAATTATAATGCACTTCCGGTTTGGACCGGAAGGAAGGGTCATTTTTTTTGCATGTAATACAAATTATGAAGACCATGGATTAATCTATCAATTCTCTTAAAAATCTAAATCAGATCTCTTACAGTTGATTTTATATTCATTTTCAAAGATTAAATCTAGAAATATTTGGTTGCTTGTAATCTGACATTTGATGACGTCATCGTGACGTAATTAACAGAAAGCTCGAGAGCTGGGTTTACTTTGCTATCTGATGCAAAAATCTGGATTATATCTATAGCGGTTGATTTTTAAGCGATTGTTTAAGGTTTAAAGGATTTTTCATTGTAACTTCCGGTTTGGTGACGTCATAAATATTTCTCCTTCCCAATATGGTCTAAGCATGAAGCTGATTATATACACCGGTTATAAAGTGGTTTCAGCAAACTTCGCCACACACATCAACAGATTATTCATTTTAATCATTTTTCAACCTGCCGCTAGAGGGCGCTATAACATGTTATGACGTCGCCAATTTTTTTTGGAAAAGTTTATTCTAGCCAGACACTAACATCGTTGAAAGTAAGTTCATATCATTTTTCACTTTCAAATTATGAGGCACTTCCGGTTTAGACCGGAAGCAAGGGTCACGTGATTTCACGCACACGAGATAAAATGAAGATCCTGAATTATTCTATATATTGCCACAAACATCAAGTTTCGGTCTCTTGCGGTTGATTTGTTATTGATTTTCAAAGATAAAATCAATTGCACCTTTAAGATGACGTCACGTGACCCCTGATGACGTCATCATGACGTCTGTCTGCGAGACACGAGTTCACTATAGGGCCATCACCTGGGTTAAGTTTTATGGAAATACGACTTTGTTTTCTATTAAAAGTGACGGGCAGAAAAAACGTGTACAAAGTCTATGGGGTTTAGGTTACTAAAAGAAAAAAAACTAGACCTACGTCTGTTCAAGGAACAGAACATAGGGCTTTTCCGCTTTCGCATTTTTTTAGAGTATTTGTTTTCAAAAAAACCGAATTTAAGTTAATTTAAACAGATTAAAATAAATTCAAACTGATTAAAACGATGACGTCACACGTTTCTGAACTTTTTGTGCAACTATCTATCACCTAACAACACAAAATGAGGTGTTATGTTAACACGATCCTTTGCTGAGATATGCCTTCAACGTCTAAAAACGTAATAATTCAAATATAATCGTAATATGACGTAACATTTGTCAACATGACGCTAGAGGGCGCTTTAACATTTTATGAAGTCACTGTTAACATTTGTGTTACTTACAATCTAGCCAGCTCCTAACATCGTTGAAAGTAAGTTCACATCGTTTTTTACTTTTAAATTATAAGGAACTTCCGGTTTGGACCGGAAGGAAGTGTCACGTCTTTTTGAATGTAATACAAATTATGAAGACCATGGATTAATCTATCAATCCCCCTAAAAATCTAAATCAGATCTCTTACAGTTGATTTTATATTGATTTTCAAAGATTAAATTTATAAATATTTGGTTGCTTGTAATCTGACACTTGATGACGTCATCGTGACGTAATTAACAGAAAGCTCGAGAGCTGTCTTAACTTTGCTATTTAAAGCAAAAATCTGGATTATATCTATCGCGGTTGATTTTTAAGCGACGTTTTAAGGTTTTAAGGTCTTTTCATTGTAACTTCCGGTTTGGTGACGTCATCAATAAATCTCTTTCTCAATATGTTGTTAGCACGAAGCTGATTATATACACCGGTTATAAAGTGATTTCAGCAAACTTCGCCACACACATCAACAGATTATTCATTTTAACCATTTTTCAACCTGCCGCTAGAGGGCGCTATAACGTGTTATGACGTCGCCGGTAATTATTTTGAAAAGTTTATTCTAGCCAGACACTAACATCGTTGAAAGTAAGTTCATATCATTTTTCAGTTTTAAATTATAAGGCACTTCCGGTTTTGACCGGAAGGAAGGGTCACGTGATTTCACGCACATGAGTTGAAATGAAGATCTTTAATTATTCTATCTATCGAGAGCTGTCTTAACTTTGCTATTTCAAGCAATTGTAATTATTTTTGTTCCTAAATGTGGTTTATTTGTTTCCTTTTTTTTTTTTTTTTGAGGGGGGGGGTAATGGGGAAATGAATTTTTACATTTCGTATAAAAAACGTATAACTTGTTGGTCTTATTACACTCCAATACTGTTTCATACTTTTTTAGCACGTTGTTGAAATTATAAAAGAAAAGGATTCCATGGTTTATGTTGATATTCAATAAATGTACTTCCATTTAAATGGTTCAACACTGAAAAGCCTAACTCAATTGCAGTGAACTTTCAAACATAATTTTGTTTAACTTTAACATAAAGATCACAAATGTTAGCCAAGATTTTTGTTATTTACTAATTCTATGTGTGGTAAAAATGCAAAACCCAATAACCAAAATGTGTATAAATTGTCTAAATTAACTACACCTTTCTCTTTTCTGTAACTACTCAAATTTTTAAAGGATTAAAATGAAACAGAACTTTAGAATTACATGTCTTGTAAATTATACATCAACAGTGGCAGGTAAAAAAAAACTACACGCCATATTGTAAAGTATTACTTCAGAAATTTGCATGCAATAAACATTAATTCCCCAAAACATTATGAAATATGTAAACTGTGTGAAATACGTGTATAGCTTAAATGAATAAAAAAATAAAAAATCAACTCGAACTGTGTGCAATCTATTAACCATATCTGATTTAGTGAACATACACAAGTAAGATGCATAAAGTTTTCACCAAGTACATAGTATTTCAAAAGGGAAAAACATTTATTGATTTTAGTACTGATGCAGTCCATTAACATATCAAATTGACGCTTGAACACTCCAGGTCTGAACATCAAGTTTCAATCTCTATACAACTTTAAGATGACAACCAGATCCAATTAGAGAATTGTTCAAAATGTAATTCTAGAAAATCTAAGGAAGAGTAAAATATATTGTAACAAGAAGTTGGACATGACATGGGCGGTAAGCACTAAGAAATCAGCCAAAATGACAACATACAGCCACACTTGTTGTAGTCGTGTAGTGGGACAGTTGAACAGTGTCTTCCGACATGTACCAGTGTAATCTTAGCGTTTTATTCAAATTGACGTCAATCTATTAAGGGGAAAGTTGAACTATTAAAGTCGCCTTTAAAATACAAATCCAGGAACCGATCGTTAGATTGAAGACTGAATTGTGTGTTTCAACATTAAGTTGTCACAAAACTAATGTTGATGTACTCTTAACCGAATGAGGGCGCTCTTTACTTTTAATGGTCCACCGATACAAAACACGAGCAAGAAACGTATCGCTGTGTGGTACATGTACAACTAAAAAACACCGCGTAGATGCAAACACGTTGGTAAATTAGTCTATTTATCAAATGCCAGATTTAAATTGTTTTTATTATTACATGGTATATTAAAATCTCGGATTTTCTGCCAACATATACATGACTCATCGAAACCCTTTTAATAACGTAAAGACTTTAAAATGACATTTATTAAAAATTAAAAACCCACAAAACATTATTAATCTATCGGCAGACGGCGCTATACTATTTTATGACGTCACCGATTACATTTTTGTTAAATAAAAAAATGGCCAGCGACTAGCATGGTTGAAAGATTGTTCACATGTAGCATGTAGTACTATGCACTTTGCTAGATTCAGACATTTATGATGCATAATAAGAGAGACAGGACTTTTTAAGTCACGGTGTAACAAAGACACCAGTGTCACGGTGACGCGTAAAACTGTCGGCCTTTACTGCTTGGCCAACGTTTGAAGGTTTTCATTGAAAATAGCTGAATTACAGTATACCAATGATGTTTACATATTACCCTTTGAAATTTAAATTTTCAATGAAAACCTAATAATTTATGGCAAAACAAGTCACAAGTTTCACACTTCACACTGTAACTGAGACACCGGTGTCTCCGTTACAGTGTGATGGATAGTTTTGGATCGTATATAAAAACAAAACATCTGATTCAAGAAATTGAAGTTATACATTAAACGTATGAGCTATCCCCACCATACAAACATGCAAAGAATATAGAAAGTAAATTACATTTTGAGAAATAACACCATGTCCTGCTTTGGCCCCCTTATTTATGGAAAGACCCATTTGTACATTTTGTTGGGTCATACCTAATGTGATACAAAAAAAGTAAGTCACTGTAGGGCTCAGTAAAGTTTTTAGTTATTTACATGCGAGTGAATTTAATCAGTGATATCAAACACCAAGTGGTAAATTAAAATGACAGATCAAAAAAATGGGCTATGATACAAAAGGAATTTCCAACTGGTGTCGTGTAATCCTTAGTAAAAATGAACATCTGGCATGATTTAAACATGATGCAACCTAAGTAAGAATAACATCATTTTGCTGATGGTTCAAGTCAAAATGGTTTTTCCTTGCATTAACTTGAGTTGATCAGTTGAGTGAAGTCTGTGTTGGAACTGAGGTTGACATGACACCAAATTTGTGACTTGAGTCGGAAATATTGAATCAAGTTGCTAGAATTATTTTAGTGTACATGTAACATAAATGTACATGTGTGTTGATGTTTATAGAATACAGATAATCCAATTTTAAACACTTCAAGGTGCTGAAGAATTATGAACTTGCTTATTCTCACTTTAATTAAAGTTTAACCAGTTCGTGTCGGATGACGTATAAAAATGCATACAAGTTTTTTCCCAGATTTGAAGCGGAGGACGGATAAACACGTCATGAGCAAGTGGGGGAATATCGGTCAGCAGCGGGCGAGGCTGGAAATATCATGGGTGTGCTTCCCACTAATATGCGGCCTAAAACTTGTCTTGATTGATTTAATAAGGCCAAGTAAAAACATAACAGTTGATTGGCTTGTATTTTAAAGGAGTTGGCTCCTTGTTTTGCCATTTTGACAAAAGTTTCGAATAGTTTCCGGGACGGTTTTTATTTTTTTATTTTTTTTTGAATGACTGTACATGTAGTCTTGTATGTAGAGGCTAGATAATCTACATGCAAGTCTAATAATTACCGTTGTTATAAAATGTTGAAATAAAAAAGTAAAATGAGGCCCTGTGCCCAAAACATAAAGTGATTGTGACAACATTTTGTTTTTACTTGGCCTAATATGAAGAAATTGTTGCTTATAAATCTGCACATTGTATTAATTATGATTTTTTGTTTTTGTATTTTGCAGAAAATGGTGAAGACTGTGAAAACTGCAGCAGGCAAAGGCCATCACTTCAGACATTGTGTTCCATCAACTTCCCTGAGGTTGGCACCTCCTCGGGGAAGACGCATGCCCAAGTGTAGGCATTGCGCAACCCAGCTGGCACACATACAGCGTGTGTTCGTACTCCGAGAATTTGGGGGCCAGTGTCCCCCCAGTTCTCTTTACGAGGGTACTGGGACCAGTGTGTCCTTCAGCTGGGATATTATGGCTTATAAAAGGTGTACCCTATGCTTAATGAATGGCTTAATGAATGGCTTAATGAATGGCTTAATGAATGGTTCAATTAATGGCTTATTGAGAAAGTATCAGAGAGGCTCATTGAGCTATAAACCGAAGAGAGGTTACCAGAGGCATGAGCTGAGAAAGGATGCAGATCTTGTGGCTGAACCTAAGAAGAAGATAATTGCTAATGTGAGTATCAAGAAAAAAAGGAGCAATCACACAGCAGTGAGAGAGTTAAAGGTGAGGAACAAGACCTGCTGTAGCAGAAATGAGGTATTGGCATGTCTGGTAGAGTACAGTAGAGAGGAAAGGAAGGTTTCAAAACCAAATAGAAAGAAAATTAGAAGATGTCAACGAAGACAGGCAAACAAAAGGTTGAGGAATGGGAGGATCATTGAATCACGTAAGAGTAAGGAAGAGAGGAAGAACCATGAAAAAGCACAGAAAAGTATCCAAAGTCACACAAGAAGAAGTCTGAGCTATGTTATCACGAATATGCAGATTAAGAAGGAACAATGGAAAAAAAGGACAGCTAGCAAAAGTCAAGATTCATTAAAGAAAAGTAAATGTTCACATGGAGTAATTAAGAATGGAAGAGGAAACGGGTCACATGAAAGAATTGAGAAGGCAGAGAATAAGACTATCAATCACGCTGTGAAAGAATCACAAGCTATGTGTTGGTTATGTGATCAAGTAACTACTGCAGTTAATAGAGTTGTGGACTGTGATACTTGCAATATCAGCTACCATGTCAATTGTATGGGGTTTTCAAACATGCAGTCTATGTTGGCAAGTAAATCAGTATCATGGTTGTGTTTGAAATGTGGAAGATGTACTTATGCAGACTCTTTGTTGTATAATCTTGGCATTCCTACAGATGAAAACAAATTTCAGATGACATACGAAGTGAACATAGAAGATAGGGCTGTCAATTCATGTACTGAAGAGATTTCTCACTCGTCAGAAGATTATGGTCAAGTTTCAACAGAGAATGGAAATCATGGAGGTGAGACCCAGAGAAGTACCAGCAATATAAAACATGTAAAAGCACATATGAAATGCAGAGATACAGATTCAAATGAAAACCTGCAAATAAATGTAATTAGGCAAAGTGGAGGTTATAACCTGCGCAGCAAGAAAAGTACTAATGTTAATAGTGAAAAGGAAACATTCAAAGGAAATGAGGTTAAAGTACAGCAGACGAGAAGGCAATCTGTCAGTCGAGGTCAGCAGCATGATGTGAGCAGCAATGATGCAACTTTAGAAACCAAACCTACTAGATCTAAGCTTCAAAGCAGAAAAGAACAAGTGTCGGTAGTAAATGAAAAGGATAGAGATGTGAAAAAGACGTCAAAACGAAAAGCAGGAGATATTTTGCAAAATTGTGTTGAAAAAAATGATTGTAGAAAAAAGGTCAGAATCCTCACACAAAGAAATAATTCACAGAGAATTGGTAAACCTGGTGAGGAAAACCAAACATGTCGTGAAAGCAGTTCTAGTAAAAACAGTCAAAAGACAGATGTCAGATGCATTCAAGGCAGTTTTCATCAAGGTGATTTCAGATTTGCAGACTTAGCTGGTAGACAATGTAGACTGGTTTGATTTTGAGAAAATATGACTGCATGAGGCATTTTTGAGGAAAAGCAAACAAATAGGTGATTCTGAACGGTAATTTTGTGCTGAATCTGAATATCTTGTTTGTGTTTCTCAAAATTGTCTAATTAGGTCAGTAATTAAGGTCAAAGGTCAGTAAGTGCAAATTTAATTTTTTCACAAGAAATGGTTTATTTCACCTTTTGTATACAATGGTGTAAATAATTTTGCAATTTCTCTTATAATAAATCAGGCACAGCATATCAAAATATCTAAAATAATAGAAATTGTTAAAGAATTATTCACTTCTTTTGCAAATATCTCCGTAACCATTGGACTTTCTCTTTTTCTCCACGGGATGAGTTTGTACCTGCTTTTCACACCTAAATGCACTTTTCATCAGTGTTATCTGGCTGATTTACATTGTTTTTGATATTGAAGGACAGGAATATGATATTTGGTTTCATACATTATTATAATTAGGACGGTAATTAAAGCCAAGGGTCACTTAGTGCAGAATACCCAATGTTAAGGGAATTCCTTTTATGTCCATTTTTGGTTTGGAGAGAGGGATGGCACTATCCCATTCAGTGACACTTTTACTCTGTGACCTGTGTGGCTTAAAAAATGAATTTTAAGCATGACTTAGGCCTAGTCTTTGCCGGTTATGTCCGATTGAAATGTAGGTGGGCGGACATAAGAAATTGAGTGACTATGATAGGTGGAATAATCAAACACTCTAAAAACAGATTGGTTGAAAATAACCAATATATTTGTCGATTTCAACCAATCCAGTTGGTAGATATGTGGATATCTGATATTGGTTACCTATTTAACCAATCCATATTGGTTATAACACCAACCAATGCAATGTTGGTTAATTTAACCAATTCACAATGGTAGGACTCCAACCAATTTGCATAGGTTACCACGTAACCAATCCAAATTGGTTATAGCACTAACCAATACATAATGGTAGGGCTGCAACCAATTCATATTGCATTGGTTATAACAAATACCAAAATACAATATTGGTTAATTCAACCAATTTAAAATGGTTAGGCTACAACCAATATGTATTGGTTTCTACGTGGACAAATTGAATTTTTTACTATGTTTGCACAACAATCTAAATTAAATCATGGAATCGTTTGAATAATTACATATTATGGTTAAAAACAATGCATTTTGGTATAAATACTACAATTTAACATCGACTATTGTCAAAACAAATTTCCTCACTTCTGATTGGTCAGTTGCTGTAGGTACATTTCCTACAAGCTCAACCAATATGACTGGTTGAAGGACAATCAATCTATTGGCAATAGATTGGTTAATACCTTAGTTACAGGCTCAACCAATATGACTAGTTAAAGGACAACCAATATATTGGTTATGAATAACCAATAGATTGGTTGATACCTTAGTTGCAAGCTCAACCAATATAACTGGTTGAAGGACAACCAATATATTGGTTTAAATGACCAATAGATTGGTTGATACCTTCAACCAATATGACTGGTTGACGGACAACCAATATATTGGTTATAAATTACCAATAGATTGGTTGATACCTTCAACCAATATGACTGGTTGACGGACAACCAACGCATTGGTTACGCTTTAACCAACACATTGGTTAAAAACAACCAATATTGGGTCAACCAATTAGATTGGTTGGTCTTTTAACCAAACTGTTTTTAGAGTGAATGTCATTAGTGGTGCGAGCATGCAGAGGATTATGTTCGCAAATATCCTCTTGTTAAGCAATATAGCATACTTTCGTACCTTGCTGTTTGGGCACTCTTCAGTTGCAAATAGGTGATTCAAAAAAGAATCGAGGCTGACTCGTGGACAAGTTGTGGCTGGGATTGGGTATATTCCAATCATGTAAGTTTGGTTTGAGCCATATGTTTTTTTTTAGTCGGTTTCAAATTGTTCGTCCAGTAGGGAGAGCAATATGTTGAGGGTTTCGTCTGGTTCAATTTGTTGTTCGAAAAAGCCATAGTTTGTTGGGAGTGGTTCGAGCTTTTGATTTTGCTGTGGTAGTTTAGCTCCTATTAATTTCTCCCGAATGTTTTGTGCTTTTTAAAGGCAATGAATGGAGGTTTCGGAAATAGTTCCGAAAGTATTTGATTGCCTTGGATTAAGTTCCAGGGTTTGTTTAAGTCCCATTATTGTTTAATTGTTTGGAGAAAGAACTTATTTCCGAATTGGAAACAGTTGCGGCCAAGAATGAGTTTCAGAAGTTTTTTGGGTGTAAAGTCGAGGGTGGTTTTGTGATCGGATGGTTATGGTTTGTGTTTTCGAGGGCATTGCAAACGCATTTGATTGCTTCCGTCTGCCGGACATTTGTGTACATAGAAACAAAATCGATACTTGTAATTAAGACATCTTGTGGAAATTGTCTTTCTTCCAGTTTGTGCAAAATGTCTGCTGTGTCGCGGACATATGTGGGCTGTGCGGTTATTATGGGAAGAAGACAATAGTCTATGTATTCTGAAATGTTGGTTGTAGGGCTGGTACATCCACTTATAATTGGTTGTCCAACAAAATGTTCTCCCGGTGGCAGAGTTTTGTGTATTTTGGGGAGAAAATACATGGTTGGACATGTTTGACAGTTTTGTGGAAGTAGGTCGAGTATCGTTGTCGATGTGTTTGTTGTTTCTCATTTTAATTAGTGTGTTGTGAACCATCATAATAGTTTGTGGGGTAATGTCTTGGTCCAGTTGGGTATAATGATGGGACTCAAGGTGGTGGTAACCCACTTGTAGATAGTCTGATGGTTCATAATGCAGATGCCTCTGCCTTTGTCATATGGTTTGACTACGATGTCAGGATTGTTTTTAAGTTTGTTTATGGCGGATAGTTCTTGTGTGGTCATGTTTTTCTGCCGATTCCTTGGCCTGATGTGGGCCAGTTCGAATTGAGTGGCTTCCAAATATTCTTCAAGTGTTGCACAAGAGGATGATTTTGGTTGCCATTTTTATGGTGGTTTGAAAGGATGGTTTTTGGAGGGTTTAATACGCATTAAGAATGCAATTCTTAGTCTTCGATTGAAGGTATTTATGTCACTTACAAGTGAAATGCGGTTTGGTTTAGCGGGAGTGGGTACGAAGTTTTAACCTTTTCTTAAAGAAATTATTTCAGTTTGCAATAGTGTTGCTTTGGATAGGTTAGTTATGAAAAATTGACATTGTTCTGTTAGTGAGCGCAATTGATTGGAGTTGGCTCGTTTGGTTTTCGATTTGCATTTGTTAGAGAAATGGTTAGATTTCGATTGACTTGGGAATCTCTTGGTTTCTTTGTTGAGTTTTCTTTTTGCCATGGTAGTTGAAAGATTTGTAGTTTGAATATAACGGATAAGGTAAAGGGTGGGTTATATTTAAGTTTATTTATTATAATTATTATATTATAGAGGCAAGACGATGGATTTATCTCTTTTGAGAAGGTGTGGAGGTCCTGAGAAGGACCGTTTGGTTTTGTTGTTGGAAATCGTGTTGTCGGTTTCTTTTGATGCCTCTTGTCGGTTGGTAGGGGCTTATGAAGAAGCTCAGGAGTTGTTGAGCGGTGGGATAAGCTGGACCCTGGAAATCTTGAGCAAACTTTTCTTGGGCTGAGCGTCTGGCGTTGGTCAGCTGGGCCTCGGTGATGTGGAGTTGATGCTCGTATTATTGCAGCGTAATTCTTGTGAAGGCAGCGATGCTCTTTTCTAGAGATTGCTCCAGCAATCCTGGAATGACCCCTGGAATTTTAGGGCTCGGTGTGGACGTGGTGGCCGTATTTTTACCTCGATATAAGGTGGTGGTGTGCTAGTCTCCATTGACCGGGAAAGGAGTCGTATTTGGCGGGTGATGTGCTCCTTGACAGATGTCAAATTGTTGAAAATGTTGACGTTGACTGCCAGGAGTTTCACCAGTTTGAAGTTTTCCTCGAATAATTTATGTGAGGCCGTGGTTGGTGTGGTTATAGTTCACAGGATAGAAGAAGTGATTCATCGTCGCTTGGAATGCTGTTTGGGGACTGTTGTCCGCACGGGATGCTAGATGAAATGAAGATGGTGGAGACTGGCTAGACTTGCTCTTCTTGCGTGAGTTGAACTTGCTAAACTTGATGCAACTGTGCAACAGGTTTATTAATCTGTTGCTGCGCCCTCTATTTGATAGGAACTTCACAGAAGTTGCCGATACCACCACATTTGTAGGGAGTGGTGGAGGGGGGGGGGGGGGGGGGGGGTCTACCCGTTACATGTTCATTATGTATGCCTATCCATATCCACATAGGCCTACTATCATTATACAATATACTGCTGGGCTTTGTTTTGTATTACTAGTGCATGTATTACTACATTTTCATTGCCGGTCTCGGCACCGAGACCCGAGACCAAGACCGAGTCATAAGATTCGAGACCAAGACCGGCTAGCAGAGACTGAGACCGGTCTCGAGTACTACATCACTGCTTCAGACAGTGGGTAGGGATTCCCACCCTGTAGATTTAACAAAAGAATGTGAGGTATTCTATAGAGGGGCTTACTACAGCACCAGCATTTTGTAGGGATGCACACAAATGAAATTTCCTAATAATTGGTATTCTGCACTAATTGACCCTTGGCTGTAATTACTGTTCTAATTATAATAATTTATGAAACCAAATACCATATTCCTGTCCCTCAATACCCAAAACAATGTAAATCAACCAGAGAACACTGATCAAACGTGCATAGGTTTGAAAAACAGCCTGTAAACTCATCCCGTGGTGAAAAAGAGAAAGTCCAATGGTTAAGGAGATATTGTCAAAAGAAGTGAATAATTCTTTAATAATTTCTATTCATTTCGATATTTTGACATGCTGTGTATGATTTATTAAAAGAGAAATTGCAAAATGATTAACATCATAGCATTTAGGAGGTAAAATAAACCATTTCTTGTAAAAAATGAAATTGGCACTTAATGACCTTTGACCTTAATTACTGACCTAATTAGGCAATTTTGAGAAACACAAACAGAATATTCATATTCAGCACAAAATTGTCTTTCCGAATCACCTATTTGTTTGCTTTTCCTCAAAAATGCCTCATGCAACTTAAATAGGCACATTTCTGGATTTGTTGCCTAGACTAATGTGTTTGTATGAGCCTCTGTGGAATCCTCTTCAGCCAGATAAAATCGTTGAACAAGTGGTGTCCTAAAGACATGGATTTTGTGTTGAACACTGGAAATGAACTGTACCGTTATTTGTCTCGTAGTTCTACAATGAAGAATGAATATTTGTTAATCAGTGAGTTGCCTGATGAAATTGATGCATTCAGTAAACATTTCCATATGAAGATTGATGAATCTTTTTCTGGTACTTTTGCAGAACAAACAGTTTTGGCTGAGTTCAATATGATTCCATTCAGTACGGCAGTAGAGCAGACAGTTCAGAAATATTGTGCATGTTTTATCTGTTTCCATGGAAACACATTTGCAGTAATTGCTCAAGATGGCTTGTATTATATTTTTGATTCACATAGCAGAAACCAGAATTCGCACTTAGATTCTGAAGGGAGGAGCTTGCTCAAATGCGTATCATCATGGCAAGGTGTGTACAGGTATTGTACTGAACTTGGCAAATCTATGAATGTCAAAGATTATGAACAGTTTGAAATAACAGGTGTTACGGTCTGGATAGATAATGATGTCAGTGTTTGTATACATAATGACGAGACTGCAAAAAGTGCGAATGCAAGCACTAGTACATGTACCGGTAGTATTAGACAGGAAACAGAGGAACCTAAAGAAAATGACATACAAATTGTAGAAGTAGAGAAAGTTAATTTTAAGTTTGTTCCATTAACTCATAGTAATAGGATTGCATTATGTGAGAGGTTGGGTGTGACCAAAGTTATTCTTAATGATGATAAAATGTCTATGAAATGCAAGAACTTGGGGAGACCGGACTCTATAAAGAAAATTAAAGGTGATGGCAACTGTTTTTTCAGAGCGATTTCTTTTGCTATATCAGGAACTGAAGATAATCACATGAAATTGAGATTGGCAATTGTGAATCATTTGTTGGAAAATGCAGCTCAGTTTAGGGGCTATTTACGTGAAGGTTACAGAACAGTGAAAGAGTATGTAACAAGTGCAGGATTGTACAATGATGGTACGTGGGCTACTGAGGTGGAAATCATTGCAACAGCACATATGTTGGATTGTAATATCTACACGTATGATGATGCTAATGAGTGGTATTTATTTTCAAATAGATACATATGTACAGATAGTAGTATTGACGGTTCAGTGAAGTTTGGAATTTATTTGTACCATAGAAATAGAGTACATTATGATTTGGTGACACAAGTACATAAACCCGGAACTGTGAAGTTAGACAGCTGTAAAAGTAAAAATGAATGTAAACTGTCAAATACAACAGTATCAAAGCGGTCAAATTGTGGTAAACGTGTAAATGTGGTGACGCAAGTACATAAACCCATAACTGTGAAGTTAGACAGCTGTGAAAATAAAAATGAATATAAACGGTCAAATATAACAGTATCAAAGCAGTCAAATTGTGGTAAACTTGTAAATGTGGTGACGCAAGTACATAAACCCATAACTGTGAAGTTAGACAGCTGTGAAAATAAAAATGAATCTAAAGACTCAAAAATAAAAATATCAAAGCAGTCAAATTGTAAAAAGCGTAAACATGTTAATGTGAGATTGAATAAAAAACTAAAAAAAGAGCAGAGCAGAGAAAGATATTGGAAAACAAAAAATGAGGCCAATCCAACAAACTGTGAAAATGTAAAAAAAAATAAACGTAGCACACGAAAGAAAGAAAAATACCACAGCTGTGCAAATTATAAAGAGGATGCAATAGAGTTTGGCAAACAAATATACCAAGAAAATGCTTCAAAAAGGAAAGAGTCATTAAAGCAAAAATATAAGAAAAATGCAGAGTATAAAGACAAAAAAGTTGGAAGTGCAAAACAAAGATACCATGAAAATGCTGAATATAGGAGTAAGTACACGAATAATGCAGCACATAGACAAAATATGATTAAATATGCCAAAACTAAGTATCATGAAGATGCAGCACACAGGCAAAATAAGATCAATTCTGTGAAAACTAAGTATCATGGGGATGCAGCTTACAGGCAAAGAAAGACCAATTCTGTGAAAACTAAGTATCTTGAGGATGCAGCACATAGGCAAAATAAGATCAATTCTGTGAAAACTAAGTATCATGGGGATGCAGCTTACAGGCAAAGAAAGACCAATTCTGTGAAAACTAAGTATCTTGAGGATGCAGCACACAGGCAAAATAAGATCAATTCTGTGAAAACTAAGTATCATGAGGATGCAGCACACAGGCAAAATAAGATCAATTCTGTGAAAACTAAGTATCATGGGGATGCAGCACACAGGCAAAATAAGATCAATTCTGTGAAAACTAAGTATCATGGGGATGCAGCTTACAGGCAAAGAAAGACCAATTCTGTGAAAACTAAGTATCTTGAGGATGCAGCACACAGGCAAAATAAGATCAATTCTGTGAAAACTAAGTATCATGGGGATGCAGCTTACAGGCAAAGAAAGACCAATTCTGTGAAAACTAAGTATCTTGAGGATGCAGCACACAGGCAAAATAAGATCAATTCTGTGAAAACTAAGTATCATGAGGATGCAGCACACAGGCAAAATAAGATCAATTCTGTGAAAACTAAGTATCATGGGGATGCAGCACACAGGCAAAATAAGATCAATTCTGTGAAAACTAAGTATCATGGGGATGCAGCTTACAGGCAAAGAAAGACCAATTCTGTGAAAACTAAGTATCTTGAGGATGCAGCACACAGGCAAAATAAGATCAATTCTGTGAAAACTAAGTATCATAAGGATGCAGCACACAGGCAAAGAAAGATTGATCAGGCAAAAAGAAAATATCAGTGTAATTTAGTGTATAGAAATGCTCTCATCAGATCTATAAAAAACAAGTATGCTATCAATAGATGTTATCGGATAAATTTAATTGAAAAAGGAAAAAGAAAATACCAGAAGAATAAAAATTATCGTAAAAATATGAAAAGAATGAATAAAGACAGGTCAAACAGAAGGAAAGAAAGTCTAACTAATATGAATAATGTTGTGCAAAATTGGAGACAAAGTGTATCTGCAGGACCCGAGTATGTATGTGCAGTTTGTCATAAACTTCTTTTCCGTAAGCAAGTTGTTAAGTGTAATCCAAATAAATACAGAAGTGTTGTTTGTATATCTGACAAGTATTTGCATAGGTGTGGAGAGTGTGATGAAAACTGTCTAGTGTCACAATCAAGTAGGTCATCTCTGTGGATTTGCTACACATGCCACAGGAAATTGCTTCAGAACAAGATACCATCAGAAGCTTGTGCAAACAATTTGTCATTGGAAGATATCCCTGAGGAATTGAGTTGTTTAAATACATTAGAGGAACACCTTATTGCAATTAACATTGCCTTCCTTAAAATTATAGCTTTACCCAGAGGTGGACAGAATTGTGTACATGGCCCGGTAGTTTGTGTACCTTCGGATATTTCAGAAACGGTGACATCATTGCCTAGATGTAGAAATGACCAATTAATCAGAGTTAAGTTGAAGAGAAAATTATCATTCAAAGGGTATTACCAGTATCAATTTATAAGCAGGGAACATGTTGAGCAGGCGCTGTGTTATTTAAAAACAAATAATAAGTGGTATAATAACATTGATATAAACTGTGAGTGGGAAAATCCCTTGAAAAATGAAAATAATAGCGAAGTACATGAAAGTGATGATTCTACTAACAGTGATGATGAAACAGATGAAGACACAGACGAGGAGCGTTTGACAGGAATAGCTTATGATACTTGTATGCAACCAGTGAATGTTGCCTCTGAGGTTCTCGATCAATATTTCGATGATGTGCTCTGTGTTGCACCTTGTGAAGCAAATAGTCCAATCCGAGTATTAATGGAAGAAGGTAATGAGGCTAAGTGTTTTCCAGCATTGTTTCCAAGAGGCCAACCCATATTCAGTGATGATCGAGATGTCAGATTAAGTCTTATCAGATATTTTCATAACAGGTTAATGAATGCAGATAATAGATTTGCAAAGTGTATCAATTGCAATGCGTCAGACTTCGGGCAAAGTACACAGTGCCGTGAATGTGAATGCTAGCATGATTAAAGATAGGGATCAACTCAGAGATATATTACAATCTGATAGTGGTTATAAATTCTTGAAGCCAATCAGAGGTACACCTCCATACTGGCAAGCAGCTCAGAAAGATGTCATGGCTATGATTAGACAACTTGGAATTCCAACATGGTTTTGCTCATTTTCAGCGGCAGATATGAGATGGCCTGAAATTATAAATACAATATTGAGGCAACAGGGTGATTCCAGAGATATTGATGAATTAGATTGGAATGAAAAGTGTAAAATATTGCGAAGTAATCCAGTGACTGCAGCTAGAATGTTTGATCAAAGATTCCACACATTTTTAAAAGATGTCATCATGTCTACAGCTCATCCCATTGGCAAAGTCAAGGATTATTTTTATAGAGTGGAATTTCAGCAGAGAGGATCTCCACATACTCACTGTTTGTTTTGGATTAAGAATGCTCCAAGATTGGGAGTTGACAATGATAAAGATGTTATTAAATTCATTGATACATACATTAGTTGCAAAATGCCTTCAGAGGAAGAGGACAAAGAGTTAAATGACATAATAAGTCATGTACAGCTACATAGCCGAAAACATTCAAAATCTTGTAGGAAAAAGGGCACTGACTGTAGATTTAATTTCCCAAGACCACCATCCAGTAGAACATTCATTACTGAGCCAGATCCAATTGATGAGGATGATGATGATAACATTGATGATAATGTTGACAGTGATCATGGTGAGTTTTCTGGTGATGAACACAATGATACTGATAAAAGTACAACTGGAAAGAGGCATAATGAGGCCAAAGAATTATTGAAGTCTGTGTGGGAAGCAATACAGAATGAAAAGAACCAGTATTTATCAACTACAGAATTGTTTAACATAATTAATATTACACAAGATGAGTTTGAAAAAGCAAATAATGTTTTGAATGCTAAACCTACTATTGTCTTAAAGAGAAAACCACAAGATGTATGGGTCAATCTGTACAATCCTAATTTGATAAGATGTTGGAATGCTAACATGGATATCCAGTATATCAGTGATGCATATGCTTGTGCAGCTTATGTTGTGTCATATATGTCAAAGTCTGAACGTGAAATGGGACAGTTATTATCGAATACACAGAAAGAAGCAGAGAAGGGTAACTTAGATGCCAGACAAAGTATTGTAACGGGAATACCGCAGGGGACTCGATCTATACCCAGGGGGGTAGAGCGAATCCCTAGAAACCCGCCGGGATTAATCCGGAGATATCGGTGATGATGTTTGCCGAGCTACCCGGGCAGTGTTTGACCAGGCCTGGACCAGCGATGAGGTCACCGTCAATACCCGTCAACCTGGCTCAAGTAGGGTTGGTCTGAAGGCGGAGCTTGGAGTTGGAGGGTAGCGTCTTTTACGAAGCTCACTTCTTGGATAGGGGAAGGGAAGGGTTGGATTATCTGACTTGGCGCGCAAACGCACGAGAAAAGGCAAGGCCGGGGGCACTGGGCATAATTTTAGTCTGTCCTAAAGTCTAGCTCTAAAAGTCTATCCAAAAGTCTAGCCCTAAAGTCTGTTCTAAAGTCTAGCCCTAAAGTCTGTTCTAAAGTCTAGCCCTAATAGTTCTAAAGTCTAGCCCTAAAGTCTGTTCTAAAGTCTAGCCCTAAAGACTGTTCTTATAACTCAGTGAGGCAGTCGAGGCAAGTGGATAGAATAAACAATGAAACTTCTGGTTTATTTACATTCTCAAATAATCATCTTTAAACGCAAATATTATCTTAATCACCGTCTTCATCAGTTTGGGTCACTTAGATTGCATACGCAAGTTAATCCTAATGCGCGCAATTAATTAATCCTAATCATTGCTTGGACTGGTAGCAAGTCTAATGCCGATTCGCATAACGTTGAACGTGTAGCACACACAGTACATACAACGAAGTACACACAGTACATACAACGGTATACTTCATGCATAGGAATCCCCATGCATAGGCACATCGGATTCGTCGTGTTTTAATTCTTCTATCCCTCGTTTGGATCATACTTCTGATCATCTGGTTCCTTCATCTTCGGGTTGTACATGTACTTCATTCCTTATGTACTTCTTCGTTTTCCCATCGTCAGAGATCTTCCCACAGGGCTAGTTCTGGAGGCGAACAGAGCAACCAAATGCTGTTCCAGCTCGCCTTTTATAGACAATCGGCAGGGCTGGATCTAGGTCACGGTCAGCGCGCGCGCTCTCATAGGCTAAGTGCGCGTAGCGCGTATGCAAATTAGTCACCCACCCTGATGTTGAAATCACAGTTGCATTAGTAAAGTACATGTACATGGTTAATATGTGTGCAAGTCACTAACACGCAAACAATGGGTACATTCAATAACACTGTCATGACTAGATAGACTGTGCATGCTACATTATGTCTTGCGTAATATAAAGACTGCATACAAAGTAAGTACCTGAAAGAAACTACAGCGTAGAAAGCATTAGCAACAAAGTTATTGGCTTCTTTACATCATCAACGTAATTATTCTATAAATAGGCCACTTCCTAGGTAATTCTATAGCCATAGGCAGTGAATAAAGTGTGATTCGCTAATTAAAGTGTCCTAAAAATCAACATGTTTCATGGCACATTCTCTGGAAGCTGAATTAATATAATACAGAAAATGTATCCCAGGGCAAAGGGCATTTTTGTCACACAATGAAAGAATTAGGTTCTGTGTATCTACATAATCGAGAAATATCAGCACAAGAAGCAGTGTTTCGTGTTTGTAGTCTGAGATTGAAAGAAGGTTCTAGAAAAGTAGAATTTATACCTGTAGGTGAGAATCCTGTTAGAATGAGCTTGCCACTGAGTGTAATTCAGAACAGATGTGAGGATGATGACCGTGATATATTTATGACTAACAGAGTTGATCGCTACAAAGCAAGACCACGTATTGCTAAATTTAATGACATGTGCCTTGCAACATTTTGCTCAGAATACAGAATTATTTATAATGCAAACACAGACATGAAAAGAAAGAAATCACCAGTGTATGCACTAAAAGATGGTTTGGGCCACATACAGAAACGGAGTAGAACTGAGCCTGCAGTGATTAGATATCCTAGATTTTCAGAGAATAAATATCCTGAGAAATATTATCATAGTATATTGCAGCTATTTCTTCCATATCGTGTAGATGCTCAGCTAAAACCACCTCAATTTGAAACTTATGAAGAATTTTTCAAAACTGGAGCTATATGTGTAAAGAAGCAATTAAACCTTGTTAAATGCATTGTTGAAAGTAATCGGTCTATTTATGAGGCAAATGCAGAGTGTCTTGCAGCAGCAGAAGAGCATGTAAGAAAGTTTGGTCCTCAAGAAGATGCATGGGCTCTGATTTGTCCTAACTCTGAACAAGAAAGACTTGACTGTGAAGCAAAACGTAAACCAGTAACAGAGGAAGAGAATGAATTTGATATCCCTGACCTAAAAGTTGATGGAAAAGATGGTAAAATATGCAATATTGAACCACATTCAGTAAAGATTTCAAAGCATGAAGCTCTGAATTTATTAAGATCATTAAATGAAAAACAGAGACGGGTGTTTAACAAGATTCGTAATTGGTGCTTACAGAAAGTGAATGGTAAAAATCCTGAAGCATTTCATGTATTTGTGACAGGTGGAGCCGGAACTGGGAAAAGCCACTTAATAAAATCAGTCCATTATGAAGCGGCAAGACTTTTTTGTAGAAAGACTGATAACCCTGACAATGTTTCCGTATTAATAACTGCACCTACAGGAGTTGCTGCATTTAATATTCATGGTAGTACAATTCACAGTGCCTTGTCAATCCCTGTTGATGCTAGATTACCTTATCAACCACTTGGTGAAGAGAAGTTGAATACATTAAGGAATAAATTGCAAGATCTTCAAATTGTAATTATTGATGAAATATCAATGGTTGATCACAAGATGTTGTGCTATATACATGGACGTTTGCGTCAGATAAAACAAACACGCAATCATAATCCCTTTGGTAATGTCAGTATTTTAGCTGTTGGTGATTTTTATCAGTTGCCTCCAGTAAAAGGAAAGCCACTTCATCAAAGAGCAGTTGCAGTTGATTTCTGGAATGATAATTTCAAGAAAGTCGAGCTTGTTGAAATTATGCGACAAAAAAATGATGTTAAATTTGCAGAAATACTGAATAGACTACGTATCAGACCAAAGAACAAAAAGTTATCAGATGAAGATGTGTTAATTTTAAGATCCCGAGGAACTGGAGAGGATTGGGATGATGCATTACATATCTTTCCATGTAACAAAGAGGTGGACGAATACAATACTCAGACATTATTTTCAAAGTGTACTGATTGTACATGTATTGTTGCAAAAGATTTGCGAAAGGATTCGTGCAAAGGTAAAGCAAAGGTAAAAGTTACTAAAAAATCAATGTACACAAACTTGCCTGAATCATTGTGGCTTGGTGTTGGTGCTCGAGTAATGTTAACTAAAAATATTGACACTTCAGACGGACTTGTGAATGGAGTATTTGGCATTGTTCGTGCAATAAATATGTTGCCTGATAATTCGTGGCCAAAGTGCATTGAAGTTGAGTTTGATAATAAGGATGTTGGGTCTAAGTTGAAAGGAAAATTTAAATCATCAAATAAAGAAGACACAGTTCCAATTCAAAAGGAGGAGGAAAATGTTACTAAGCAGTGTGTTAGACAACAATTTCCCTTAAAATTAGCCTGGGCATGTACAGTTCACAAAGTGCAAGGAATGACAACAGATAGAGCAGTTGTTTCTTTCAAGCGTACATTTTCTTGTGGACAAGCTTATGTTGCACTGAGTAGAGTAACATCTATGAATGGTCTTGTCATTGAAGGTTTTGATGAAAAATATATTTACTGTAATAAGGTAGTATCAGAATCATTGAAAAATATGCCAGCATTTATTAATGAGACAGAATCAACAAAAGCAAAATCCAATTTGACTGTTATAATGATGCATAATATTCAAGGATTAAAGGAACATTATATGGACTTGACATTGAATAATGAAATGATTAAATCAGATTTCATTTGCCTTACTGAGACATGGCTTGATGATGAACTGTACTGTGATACAGAATTAACTGAATTCAAAGCTTATCATCAAATCAGAAGTACTTGTTACAATAATTCCAGTAATTTAACAAGAGTGTTAAAACAGCAGTGTCACGGAGGCGTCAGTGTATATGGAAGAAGGAACAGAGCTTTCAGTAGGCTTATGCTGTCAGTGCAAAATATTGAATACATTGCATTTAAGATAATTAGTAAGATATCATGCTCTGTGGTAGTCATTTACCGTCCAGCATCATACTGCATAAATGAATTTATTGGTAATCTTACAACTTTACTTGATGAACTTCATAAGGTGTCTAATAGATGTATTATCATGGGTGATTTTAACGAAGACATTCTGAAACATTCTTCAGGTATTCAAAAGCTAATTGAAGGTCATGGCTACAAACAGATTGTGACTGAATCAACAACTGAGGGTGGAACTTTGATTGATCATGTTTATGTTAGGAATATGGATTCAGTGAATGCTTCAGTAGTCCCAACATATTATAGTTATCATGAGTCGGTTTGTATAACTATGTGAACACAGGAGAAAAGACAACGGCTGTGGTTCTGAGTAAAAATATATAATAAATTAACTGCCAACAAATGTTGAGAAGAAATTCTGAAAATAAGTAGAAGATCCTTAAAGTAAACCAGGCCAGTGAAAGCAAACAACTAATTCGTACAGATTTTACCTTCTGCATACTTCCGCAATAACACATTGTACATTGCAGTACGTACAGTATACGACGTAATGGCCAACATGTTCAATATTTGGAATAATATGGAGCTTACATATATGAATAAATGTTAATTCTAGCCAGTTACATGTATGTAACTATCTCTCAGAAGGCTCCCTCTCACAGTTGAAAAAATAAAGTCTTAACCGCAAGGAAAGCGTCAAGAAAAATCACAAGGAAAGCCTCAATGAAACCCTCAAGAAAAAGCCTCAAGAAAAGTCTCGAGAAAATTCTCAAGCAAAACCTTGGGCAAAGCCTTGGGCAAACTCGCCTATCAAATTCTCATCGATCAAATTCTCATCGATCAAATTCTCATCGGGCAAACTCTCATCGGGCAAACTCTCATCGGGCAAACTCTCATCGGGCAAACTCTCATCGGGCAAACTCTCATCGGGCAAACTCTCATCGGGCAAACTCTCATCGAGCAAACTCTCATCGAGCAAATCTTTAAACAAAACCCAAAGCAAATTTAAAGCCCTATAGCAAAGCCTCAAAGGAACCCTAAAATGTATAGTCCTAAAAAAAAGCCTTTTTCATGTTTGTACCAAAGCTTTAAAGAAAGCTTGTATTTATTGAAGCTTCAACTGAAGTCTCAAGTAAAGTTTCAAAGGAACCTTTACAAACATCTCAAGCAATTATTACCCAATTAATGCTCCACTAATACTTTGTTATCGCTCATTCGATAAGTGTTGCACTAACAAATTAAACTGATTGTTGTCATTCAATGTCAGATGTACTCGTCAAGTGGATCAGATCAACTCGCCTATCAAGGTCTGAAGGATACTTCATTCGAAACAGCTACCTAATTACACTGTTATACATTGGCAACGTTACATTATTGAAGCATCCAATGGACAGGTGAGTACAACACTTTTTGAACAGTTTGTTTTTCCATTTCACAACATATAGCTTTTAGCTGACCTAGTAGTTCTCTGGGTGACCAAATAAGTGCTGCAGTTAATAAATGCCCAAGTACAATTTTTCAGTCCATTCTGATTTTCTGCACCGTGCATATACATTGTTGTGCTTCAGTTCTTTGAGATACATGGAGATATGTTTTTGTTATATTTAGTATTGCCTGCAGGGTTCATGTTGTGGCAGATTCCCATTCAAAACCTGGTGCAGTTATAATAAGTCTTAATTATAGTATTTTTTAAAACATACCAAAATAATAAAGAGATTTTGTGTGATCTTAAAAGATCTTATTATTGTACAAGTCATCAATCAACCTCTCTCTTTTGTTTATCTTGAACACAAAGGTTGACCTTGTTACTTTAGTCAAAGTAACCTGTACTGGATTCACCAGTTTGCTGCTAGTCCGCAGTATGTACTGTACATACATGGCTGCACTTCATCACTTGAAGGTAAGTTTAGTTTGGGTAATTATGTTATTGGGTGTACTGGTACATGACATTTATTGTTTTATCATTCGTAAAAGCTCCATATATAACACCATAAGCAAATGTGTCAGTTCCATGTTTGGGTTATAGTATTTGGTATTTATCTTTTTTCTTCAAGGACCAAAGTTTTGTTAAACCAAATTAACACTACCATAAACACTACTTTAACACACACTCTTGTGGTGTGTAGAAATTTAGATTGACAATGATGAATGCAGTATAAAATCCTTTCAAGTCAAATTATAGTATGAAATGCCAAAGCTTCTGTATGTCTATATTTCATTATTTGAAGCTCTATCACCAATTCTCTGCCATACAGGTCATTAGTCAGCACATCCAAGTGGACACTGGTGACACTAATTAAGTGTCCTTCTTGCAGTTTACTACTTATTTCGGGTAAGTACATTATATTATATTATGTCACATTTTGCAAGCTTCATTGTCATTTCAACCTGAGGGCAGTTTCATGCAAATGTGGACATTCTATTGATAATGAAGTCTTCAATATAAAATGATACAATCAACTTTTGCATGTAATTGCCCTGCAAGCTACTTCAGATAAACAACACATAGAACACCGATGAAGCATACAATCATTAATAAATATAAACAGAAACAAATAGACTTCACACATTTGGCTTACATTACTAGATTATTGCCATGTATTATGCAGGGTATAACTTGCTTTGGGCATGGAGCTATTATGCTTTAGGGAGCCACAACAGTACATGTACTTGTAAACATACACATCGTATACAAGCCTTGATGCCATATGCAGTGCAATTGGTATCTTTATGAGCCTTTCTTTATATTTTTAGTTTTATTTATTGAGGGGATGCTTGTTATCTTTACAGAGTATGACTTTGGCTTCGCACTAATGACGTGAAGTAAATGGCGTCTTTGCTTGCTTGTACTGTGCTCATCAGAAATACATATCCTTCCTCATGGTCATACAAGTAGAAGAATACTGCCAGTCAGTTGTACAGTGTTGGACATCAACCATATCCTCTGATCATCGTCCCGTAGGATCAGCTCCTCTAGCTGCTGCTTATGGTAGGCTCTCATCAACTGCTCAATTCGTTATTTAGCTACAGCAAGACCAGAAATAGATTTTCTGAAAACTCCAACTACATAAGTTACTGAACATTGATATTACGCAAAGTCCTTCACATAATTGTACTTGAAAAAGCAAACTATTTTGCCACCAGGGAAGTTAGGAGACTCTAATGTTGTACATAAAAACAAATTATTAAAAATGGCGACATCCCAGTGCCAACAGTGCACCAACTTCAATATCGACTGATGCTGCCAAGTGTTGAGTGCACATAAACATAGCTTAATTTAAATGGTAGACACCGTGAAATATACTTTTACTCGATCTGCAATAAATCACATGGAATGCAGTCGAACCTGGGTTCCACAAGACTTGTTATGAGTGGTTTATAAAGCTGATGGAAAATACATCAATTTGCAGTATACTTTAGCTCCACATAATTCCTTGATCTAAAAGTGCGTTCTAGGAAAAAGGACAATTGTAGGTTGCGCAAGATATTGGATGATAAGCACCAACAGTTTCAACAAACGTTCTTCTAAGGGAGTGAATTGCACTTACCATAAATTTATGAACTTGTTTTTGATTGTCCTACGACCAAACAACAGAGAACGTTGATGCTGCCAGGTACAAGGCTTTTTGTCCTTTTTCCATCCTCAGAACAGAGTCACAAACAAAAACCATCCCGCACCCGTGCTCCACTAATACTTTGTTATCGCTCATTCGATAAGTGTTGCACTAACAAATTAAACTGATTGTTGTCATTCAATGTCAGATGTACTCGTCAAGTGGATCAGATCAACTCGCCTATCAAGGTCTGAAGGATACTTCATTCGAAACAGCTACCTAATTACACTGTTATACATTGGCAACGTTACATTATTGAAGCATCCAATGGACAGGTGAGTACAACACTTTTTGAACAGTTTGTTTTTCCATTTCACAACATATAGCTTTTAGCTGACCTAGTAGTTCTCTGGGTGACCAAATAAGTGCTGCAGTTAATAGATGCCCAAGTACAATTTGTCAGCCCGTTCTGATTTTCTGCACCGTGCATATACATTGTTGTGCTTCAGTTCTTTGAGATACATGGAGATATGTTTTTGTTATATTTAGTATTGCCTGCAGGGTTCATGTTGTGGCAGATTCCCATTCAAAACCTGGTGCAGTTATAATAAGTCTTAATTATAGTATTTTTTTTAAACATACCAAAATAATAAAGAGATTTTGTGTGATCTTAAAAGATCTTATTATTGTACAAGTCATCAATCAACCTCTCTCTTTTGTTTTTCTTGAACAAAAAGGTTGACCTTGTTACTTTAGTCAAAGTAACCTGTACTGGATTCACCAGTTTGCTGCTAGTCCGCAGTATGTACTGTACATACATGGCTGCACTTCATCACTTGAAGGTAAGTTTAGTTTGGGTAATTATGTTATTGGGTGTACTGGTACATGACATTTATTGTTTTATCATTCGTAAAAGCTCCATATATAACACCATAAGCAAATGTGTCAGTTCCATGTTTGGGTTATAGTATTTGGTATTTATCTTTTTTCTTCAAGGACCAAAGTTTTGTTAAACCAAATTAACACTACCATAAACACTACTTTAACACACACTCTTGTGGTGTGTAGAAATTTAGATTGACAATGATGAATGCAGTATAAAATCCTTTCAAGTCAAATTATAGTATGAAATGCCAAAGCTTCTGTATGTCTATATTTCATTATTTGAAGCTCTATCACCAATTCTCTGCCATACAGGTCATTAGTCAGCACATCCAAGTGGACACTGGTGACACTAATTAAGTGTCCTTCTTGCAGTTTACTACTTATTTCGGGTAAGTACATTATATTATATTATGTCACATTTTGCAAGCTTCATTGTCATTTCAACCTGAGGGCAGTTTCATGCAAATGTGGACATTCTATTGATAATGAAGTCTTCAATATAAAATGATACAATCAACTTTTGCATGTAATTGCCCTGCAAGCTACTTCAGATAAACAACACATAGAACACCGATGAAGCATACAATAATTAATAAATATAAACAGAAACAAATAGACTTCACACATTTGGCTTACATTACTAGATTAATGCCATGTATTATGCAGGGTATAACTTGCTTTGGGCATGGAGCTATTATGCTTTAGGGAGCCACAACAGTACATGTACTTTAAACATACACATCGTATACAAGCCTTGATGCCATATGCAGTGCAATTGGTATCTTTATGAGCCTTTCTTTATATTTTTAGTTTTATTTATTGAGGGGATGCTTGTTATCTTTACAGAGTATGACTTTGGCTTCGCACTAATGACGTGAAGTAAATGGCCTCTTTGCTTGCTTGTACTGTGCTCATCAGAAATACATATCCTTCCTCATGGTCATACAAGTAGAAGAACACTGCCAGTCAGTTGTACAGTGTTGGACATCAACCATATCCTCTGATCATCCTCCCGTAGGATCAGCTCCTCTAGCTGCTGCTTATGGTAGGCTCTCATCAACTGCTCAATTCGTTATTTAGCTACAGCAAGACCAGAAATAGATTTTCTGAAAACTCCAACTACATAAGTTACTGAACATTGATATTACGCAAAGTCCTTCACATAATTGTACTTGAAAAAGCAAACTATTTTGCCACCAGGGAAGTTAGGAGACTCTAATGTTGTACATAAAAACAAATTATTAAAAATGGCGACATCCCAGTGCCAACAGTGCACCAACTTCAATATCGACTGATGCTGCCAAGTGTTGAGTGCACATAAAAATAGCTTAATTTAAATGGTAGACACCGTGAAATATACTGTTACTCGATCTGCAATAAATCACATGGAATGCAGTCGAACCTGGGTTCCACAAGACTTGTTATGAGTGGTTTATAAAGCTGATGGAAAATACATCAATTTGCAGTATACTTTAGCTCCACATAATTCATTGATCTAAAAGTGCGTTCTAGGAAAAAGGACAATTGTAGGTTGCGCAAGATATTGGATGATAAGCACCAACAGTTTCAACAAACGTTCTTCTAAGGGAGTGAATTGCACTTACCATCAATTTATGAACTTGTTTTTGATTGTCCTACGACCAAACAACATAGAACGTTGATGCTGCCAGGTACAAGGCTTTTTGTCCTTTTTCCATCCTCGGAACAGATTCACAAACAAAAACCATCCCGCACCCAGCTTCCAATCCACTGACTTGTAATGGTCTTTTCATGAATAAGGATCTCGGAGCTAGACCGAAAATATTTGTCAGCGACTGGCTCAATGCCGTCATGAGTGTGCTACCCCTCATATGCCAGCCAGCCTGAACGTGCCTGGGATTGATGTTCTTGAAAAAAAATCCTGCACCTTGGTGCCATCATCAATGTCCCCAAAATCATGGCGCGAACTAGTAAAATGGGGTAACAGGCCCTAATTTTAATTAAAGCAGAAATTAACCAGACATTTGGGGTAAAGTACACAGTACTGCAAAATACTACTTAATTATCAGTTGGCCAATGCAGTCCGGTGTAATTCCAAATATGGCATTCATGACTTATTTATGATGTCATTCATCCAATCACTGTGCTTAGAAATGACATCACGTGCATACAACAGAATACCCGAGTCATGCAGTGCCTGCACAAACAACCGCCCACGACCTCTGGTTATTTTTGTTGTCACTGATTGGTGGTGTGGTACCATGTGACAGGATTCATGAATATGTATAAAGGTACCATATTTTGAATTACACCGGACTGCAGTGCTGCAGTGCAGTGCCGTAGCCTATAGTATTGAATTTGTTACCTGTAGGTAAAGCTGCAGGTTGTGGGTTCAAGTTGGCCTGGAACTATGATGCGTTAAGCACTCTGCCACTGATCATTGCTTCCTTCCACCCAAGAGTAAATGGATGGGTACCTATGAGACTAGAGATGGTTATTGTGGTTTATTATAGCTGCTTTGCACCGAAATGGCTGCATAATTGAGATGTATACTGATTACCAGGGAGCACGGATGATATTTTGAATTTTTCGTGGGCCCAATGACCGTGGTAATAATGTAAAGTGCTTTGAGACCGTTGGCGATAAGGCGCTATATAAGCACAGCACATTATTATTATTATTATTGTTATTTAAGTAGTATTTTGTAGTATGGTAACGTTAAGGTAAAACAGTTTATACCATTTAAATTAATTTTCATAAAGCACAAATTGTCGCCTCCATTTCGGGTGCCAAACCTTTTTAAGGCATATTTGTTAACCCTAACCCTTCCCTAATCCTCCAAAATCATCCTTGCAAATTTGTAGGATTTTACAGATTTGAAGATGAATGATATTTCAAGTGAGGAATGTTCTTTTTAGGATTGAGGATGAATGGTGCTTCAAAAAAGAGAATTTTGGAGGATGCTATTTGAAGAAAAGAATTTTTTTGGAAGATCGGTGTGGTGTACCGGTATATAGCTAGGTTGCTGGAATGGAACTATTGAACTTGTTATCAATGTAGAAACTGCATATTATACATTATATCCACTGCTGGTAGTATTTATTGGCGCACAGTGTAAAGAGCATGATATACAATACTTTGAATATGACTTGCATATAATGTACAAAAACTAGTCAATAGACCTAAGATCTAATGACTTCATGCTTTGTTTTCATGTGCACTTTCCTATGTATTCTAGTGTATAAACTTCACGTCTATATAAACCACACATATAAATAAAGCCATTACAATGTATGTCATTGTTCCAACACTTGTGACAAAAGAGGGAACAACAGGATTTTTACGGACTGAGGCATTTTTAACACAAGTACACAAATTTGGGGGATTTTGGGAGATGGTGGATTTCAAGAATACAAGAAATGGTGGATTTCAGACAATTAAGAATGAATAGATTTTTGGGGGCAAAGCAATAAGAGGATTTTGAACGATTGAAAATATTTCCTGCTAAAATTGCCTAAGGGGTTGTTAGATCCATCACTGCTGATTAGTAAACTATAATTATACAAAGTGAATTGAATAAACCTTTTAATTGTATTGATGTTTACTGCACAATGATTTAGATTGCTTCAGAATGTGTAGTAATGATGTTTAATTTTACTAATACAGATTTAACCATTTTTTTCATTTACATAGCGGTAAATCATGTGGTTAAAGACAAAGTACCATACTTCATTTCTCATTATGTGCATATTTTGGGTTTTTTTCAGCAACAAATTGCTCAAAATCAAAAGATGTCTCGGGGCAATTTGATAGAGCTGCTACATTAAGCATAACAACATTGCTTAGCACAAAAGTTTCACTTGCGCAATACCAACAAAAACTCCACGTGTGCTTTTCATGCAAAGTAAAAACAAGCTGAATACTAGTCAAACAATATTCATCACCTGAACATTTGATTTCAAATCCTGTTTTGCCAAAGAGAATATTCATGCTAACCAATTGTTTGTGCTTATCATGCAGCTCCATGAAATTAGTCCCTTGTGAGATTTCAACTATGTGAATGCTGTAAACTTCAAGAAAACCTGACAAACACAATACTCTTGAGCTCGATTTAACTTTCCGTATGTATTTGCATTCACTGAAATTTTCAAAAATGTGTTTTTATTTAGTTGCATCTTTAGAAATAACTTGTTATTGTTCCTTCAAAATAACAACATGCCCGAAAAGAATTGAACAGGGAGTTTTGTGCCATTACTCTTCAGTAATATTTTCACCAGTTACTTTTGGGATAGCTGCAAGTGTTGATGTAAGCCTTTATAAGAAATTGCCTATTACAAAATATCAAATATGCATAAAAACAATTGTTCTTTATATAGATGCTTTAATATACCGTAGTAGTGTAGTAATTTATGAAATCCAAAGCAGCAAAAGCAAGACCTTATAGCATCAATATGTGCATTTGTAGCATACTCGTGTACTTGGCTTTGGCCAACTTTGATGAAGCATGTGGACCTTGTATGAAACTTTTGCCGATTGTGATGCACTTCCGGTTTAGACCGGAAGGGAGGGTCACGTGATTTTACGCACACGAGATAAAATGAAGATTCTGAATTATTCTATCTATTGCCACAAACATCAAGTTTCGGTCTTTTGCGGTTGATTTTGTATTGATTTTCAAAGATTAAATCAATTACACCTTTAAGATGACGTCACATGACCCCTGATGACGTCACTATGAGGATGCTATTTGAAGAAATTCTTTTTGGAAGATCGGTGTGGTGTACCGGTATATAGCTAGGTTGCTGGAATGGAACTATTGAACTTGTTATCAATGTAGAAACTGCATATTATACATTATATCCACTGCTGGTAGTATTTATTGGCGCACAGTGTAAAGAGCATGATATAGAATACTTTGAATATGACTTGCATATAATGTACAAAAACTAGTCAATAGACCTAAGATCTAATGACTTCATGCTTTGTTTTCATGTGCACTTTCCTATGTATTCTAGTGTATAAACTTCACGTCTATATAAACCACACATATAAATAAAGCCATTACAATGTATGTCATTGTTCCAACACCTGTGACAAAAGAGGGAACAACAGGATTTTGGAGGACTGAGGCATTTTTAACACAAGTACACAAATTTGGGGGATTTTGGGAGATGGTGGATTTCAAGAATACAAGAAATGGTGGATTTCAGACAATTAAGAATGAATAGATTTTGGGGGGCAGGGCAATAAGAGGATTTTAAACGATTGAAAAAATTTCCTGCTAAAATTGCCTAAGGGGTTGTTAGATCCATCACTGCTGATTAGTAAACAATTGGTTTAAAGTTTGCTTCCAAGTTTGAGTTGACAGGCTTGTTGCATTTACTTGTTGTTGCCTAAATATGTTTGGCAGTCAAATAAATAAAGGTAGAATTCATCAAATTGCACTACTCGGCCAAGTATGAGGACTACAAAAGTGCTGTTTTAGGCAACATTATTTGGTTATTGAATGTACAATTTACTTTTGGTTTTCATTGGACATACAGGGTATCAATTGCCATACACTTAGTATGTTGTATGCTTCTTCTTTTTGATTCCGTTGACTACTATTAATATAAATTGTGGTTCAGCAAACCTAAATCTTCGGTCCTGACTGCATTTATGTGCAGATTGTGCACACTGAATGGGACCAACACTCCACTTAATTAAACAATTATGATATAACAAAAGTCTTAAACGAGAGTCGACTGTATATAATATTGTTAAAGTGGTATACTACATTGTATTTTTGTCATGGTAATCATTTAAAAAGCAATAATGTGTCTGTATTATATTTTAAAAGATACAATTGTAATTTTTTTTGTTCCTAAATGTGGTTTATTTGTTTCCGTTTTTTTTTTTTGAGGGGGGGGGGGGGGGGTAATGGGGAAATGAATTTTTACATTTCGTATAAAAAACGTATAACTTGTTGGTCTTATTACACTCCAATACCGTTTCATACTTTTTTAGCACGTTGTTTAAATTATAAAAGAAAAGGATTCCATGGTTTATGTTGATATTCAATAAATGTACTTCCATTTAAATGGTTCAACACTGAAAAGCCTAACTCAATTGCAGTGAACTTTCAAACATAATTTTTTTTAACTTTAACATAAAGATCACAAATGTTAGCCAAGATTTTTGTTATTTACTAGTTCTATGTGTGGTAAAAATGCAAAACCCAATAACCAAAATGTGTATAAATTGTCTAAATTAACTACACCTTTCTCCTTTCTGTAACTACTCAAAGTTTTAAAGGATTAAAATGAAACAGAACTTTAGAATTACATGTCTTGTAAATTATACATCAACAGTGGCAGGTAAAACAAAACTACACGTCATATTGTAAAGTATTACTTCAGAAATTTGCATGCAATAAACATTAATTCCCCAAAACATTATGAAATATGTAAACTGTGTGAAATACGTGTATAGCTTAAATGAATAAAAAATAAAAAAATCAACTCGAACTGTGTGCAATCTATTAACCATATCTGATTTAGTGAACATACACAAGTAAGATGCATAAAGTTTTCACCAAGTACATAGTATTTCAAAAGGGAAAAACATTTATTGATTTTAGTACTGATGCAGTCCATTAACATATCAAATTCACGCTTGAACACTCCAGGTCTGAACATCAAGTTTCAATCTCTATACAACTTTAAGATGACAACCAGATCCAATTAGAGAATTGTTCAAAATGTAATTCTAGAAAATCTAAGGAAGAGTAAAATATATTGTAACATGAAGTTGGACATGACATGGGCGGTAAGCACTAAGAAATCAGCCAAAATGACAACCTACAGCCACACTTGTTGTAGTCGTGTAGTGGGACAGTTGAACAGTGTCTTCCGACATGTACCAGTGTAATCTTAGCGTGTTATTCAAATTGACGTCAATCGATTAAGGGGAAAGTTGAAATATTAAAGTCGCCTTTAAAATACAAATCCAGGAACCGATCGTTAGATTGAAGACTGAATTGTGTGTTTCAACATTAAGTTGTCACAAAACTAATGTTGATGTACTCTTAACCGAATGAGGGCGCTCTTTACTTTTAATGGTCCACCGATACAAAACACGAGCAAGAAACGTATCGCTGTGTGGTACACATGTATAACTAAAAAACACCGCGTAGATGCAAAGACGTTGGTAAATTTAGTCTATTTATCAAATGCCAGATTTAAATTGTTTTTATCATTACATGGTATATTAAAATATCGGATTTCTGCCAACATATACATGACTCATCGAAACCCTTTTAATAACGTAAAGACTTTTAAATGACATTTATTAAAAATTCAAAACCCACAAAAACATTATTAATCTATCGGCAGACGGCGCTATACTATTTTATGACGTCACCGATTACATTTTTGCTAAATAAAGGAAGGAAGGGTCACGTGATTTCACGTACAGGAGATAAAATGAAGATCCTGGATTTTTCTATTAATTGCCACAAAATTGAAGTTTCGGTCTTTTGCGGTTGGTGTTTTATTGATTTTCAAAGATTAAATTAATTGCGCCTTTAAGATAAGGTCGCGTGGCCCTGATGACGTCTTCCTCGTGGTGTCTGTCGGCGAGACTGCAGTTCACTATTGGGTCTTCACCTGGGTCAAGTTTATGGGAATACGACTTTGTTTTTCCGTTAAAAGTGCTTTGAATTGTGCAAGCAACGTTTACAAAGTCTACGGGGTTGGATTCTGCGTAGCCGAAAGCGTGTTTACCTACCTGTCGTACGCGGCGCCCTTCCCCATAGGCAATTTGATGACGTCCCCTGTTTCACAGGTTGGCGGCTAGTGTCCTCTTGGGTAAGCGTACATGTGCTTGCACGAACGATGTCAGTGGTGATACATTCGCTCATACATAATACACTATCAGTGTATACGTACATGTACTAGCATATATTATACGTGTGCCATACACACGTAAGGGGTCAATGCTTTTTGCACCTAGGCCAAAACCATTACATTTCAAGGGTACCGCAGGGTATGTTCAAGTTCGTTTTTTGCCCCAAAACACAGGGAAGTTCGAGAACTACTTTTACATTAACCTTTAGAACAAAAATCAAGATTGTATCCGTCAGGATTAATTTTTTAGGAATTTTCAAAGGAAAAGGAGTCTTTTCATTCTAACTTCCGGTCTGGTGACGTCATAATTTTTTCTTCCCGTCAACTTGTTCCTAGCATGAAGCTGATTAAATACACCGGTTATAAAGTGATTTCAGCAAACTTCGCCACACACATCAACAGATTATTCATTTTAACAAGTTTTCAAACTGCCGCTAGAGGGCGCTATAACATGTTATGACGTCACCAATAATTTTTTTGAAAAATACATTGTAGCCAGACACTAACATCGTTGAAAGTAAGTTCATATCATTTTTCACTTTTAAATTATGAGGCACTTCCGGTTTAGACCGGAAGGAAGGGTCACGTGATTTTACGCACACGAGATAAAATTAAGATCCTGGATTATTCTATCTATTGCCACAAAAATTTAGTTTCGGTCTTTTGCGGTCGATTTGTTATTGAATTTCAAAGATTAAATCAATTACACCTTTAAGATGACGTCACGTGACCCCTGATGACGTCACCATGACGTATTTCTGCGAGACACGAGTTCACTATAGGGTCTTCACCTGGGTTAAGTTTTATGTAAATACGACTTTGTTTTCTATTAAAAGTGACGGGCAGAAAAAACGTGTACAAAGTCTATGGGGTTTAGGTTACTAAAAGAAAAGAAAAAAGAAAAAAAAAATCAGAACAAAAACAAAGGCTTTTTCGCAAAATTGCGAAAAAGCCAAAAAAAAAATCAGAACAAAAACAAAGGCTTTTTCGCAAAATTGCGAAAAAGCCAAAAAAAAAAAGAAAACAACAAACTTTAACGAAAACAAAAGCTGTTTCGGCTGAAAGGCCGAAACAGCTAAAAAAAAACTTTAACGAAAACAAAAGCTGTTTCGGCTGAAATGCCGAAACAGCTAAAAAAACTTCAACGATTACAATAGCTGTTTCGGCTAAAATGCCGAAACAGCTAAAAAGAAAAAAACAAAAAACTTTAACGAAAACAAAAGCTGTTTCGGTGAAAAACCGAAACAGCTAATTACCTTGCAGTCGGTCAACTTGCTTTATAGCGCTAGTATACGGAGAAAGGCGTATAACATCGATGGCAGCTGAGGGCGAAGTGTGAACGTGACGCAGGAATTTGAATCATCATTCTAGCCGAGTGCGCTCCACACGAGCGCGTGTTAAAAACAATTGTTGGCGCGTAGTAATAAAGTAACTAAGAACCGAAGGCTGCTGAAATACGGTGCAAATTAATTTCTTGGGTTGAATGGAAAGAAGAATGCAAAAAAGAGAGAGGAAAAGGTAACATGGAGACAAAGTATGTAGTTAAACGGCCCCACAGACTCTCGGAAACCAAAAGAACGCCAGTGTAGGCCGCGAAGACCTATCTCTACATTGTATTGTTGTATAGTGAACCTAAAGTCCAACTACAATCCCTAACGTACCTCACGATACGCCAGACGTTCAGACAGTCGCCGTGGATGAAAGTGGGATTTAAAAACCGTTCAGGAATGTGCCCGTTGGTGGACCTGACGACCGGTTATAAAAGATCCAGTAATGTCAAACCCGGCATGAGGGGATAGGTAGTTCAAAGACACAGAGAGCACACAGAGGGGAAACAGTAAGAACTCAAAATGCACGCGATATACCGACAGTTCTACGAGTATAGTTATTTACTGAGTTCAGGTTAGTATAGGTATTAAAGATGCCGGCGTGTAAAAGTTCTTACCAGTCTATTTCAGTAAATTTCAACAAGGAAACCAGAACAAAATTTCTAAAAAGCGAGACTCGTCAGGTGCAGTTCGCTCAGACCATGGGTAGGTTTCGTCTCGAGACTGCACGACCTACCCCATAAGAACTTTTACGTGGTGTTGGAGAGAGAGAGGAAACCAAATGTAAACATAAAATTACCATGCAGTCGGTCAACTTGCTTTATAGCGCTAGTATACGGAGAAAGGCGTATAACATCGATGGCAGCTGAGGGCGAAGTGTGAACGTGACGCAGGAATTTGAATCATCATTCTAGCCGAGTGCGCTCCACACGAGCGCGTGTTAAAAACAATTGTTGGCGCGTAGTAATAAAGTAACTAAGAACCGAAGGCTGCTGAAATACGGTGCAAATTAATTTATTGGGTTGAATGGAAAGAAGAATGCAAAAAAGAGAGAGGAAAAGGTAACATGGAGACAAAGTATGTAGTTAAACGGCCCCACAGACTCTCGGAAACCCAAAGAACGCCAGTGTAGGCCGCGAAGACCTATCTCTACATTGTATTGTTGTATAGTGAACCTAAAGTCCAACTACAGTCCCTAACGTACCTCACGATACGCCAGACGTTCAGACAGTCGCCGTGGAAGAAAGTGGGATTTAAAAACCATTCAGGAATGTGCCCGTTGGTGGACTTGACGACCGGTTATAAAAGATCCAGTAATGTCAAACCCGGCATGAGGGGATAGGTAGTTCAAAGACACAGAGAGCACACAGAGGGGAAACAGTAAGAACTCAAAATGCACGCGATATACCGACAGTTCTACGAGTATAGTTATTTACTGAGTTCAGGTTAGTATAGGTATTAAAGATGCCGGCGTGTAAAAGTTCTTACCAGTCTATTTCAGTAAATTTCAACAAGGAAACCAGAACAAAATTTCTAAAAAGCGAGACTCGTCTGGTGCAGTTCGCTCAGACCATGGGTAGGTTTCGTCTCGAGACTGCACGACCTACCCCATAAGAACTTTTACGTGGTGTTGGAGAGAGAGAGGAAACCAAATGTAAACATAAAATTACCTTGCAGTCGGTCAACTTGCTTTATAGCGCTAGTATACGGAGAAAGGCGTATAACATCGATGGCAGCTGAGGGCGAAGTGTGAACGTGACGCAGGAATTTGAATCATCATTCTAGCCGAGTGCGCTCCACACGAGCGCGTGTTAAAAACAATTGTTGGCGCGTAGTAATAAAGTAACTAAGAACCGAAGGCTGCTGAAATACGGTGCAAATTAATTTCTTGGGTTGAATGGAAAGAAGAATGCAAAAAAGAGAGAGGAAAAGGTAACATGGAGACAAAGTATGTAGTTAAACGGCCCCACAGACTCTCGGAAACCCAAAGAACGCCAGTGTAGGCCGCGAAGACCTATCTCTACATTGTATTGTTGTATAGTGAACCTAAAGTCCAACTACAGTCCCTAACGTACCTCACGATACGCCAGACGTTCAGACAGTCGCCGTGGAAGAAAGTGGGATTTAAAAACCATTCAGGAATGTGCCCGTTGGTGGACTTGACGACCGGTTATAAAAGATCCAGTAATGTCAAACCCGGCATGAGGGGATAGGTAGTTCAAAGACACAGAGAGCACACAGAGGGGAAACAGTAAGAACTCAAAATGCACGCGATATACCGACAGTTCTACGAGTATAGTTATTTACTGAGTTCAGGTTAGTATAGGTATTAAAGATGCCGGCGTGTAAAAGTTCTTACCAGTCTATTTCAGTAAATTTCAACAAGGAAACCAGAACAAAATTTCTAAAAAGCGAGACTCGTCTGGTGCAGTTCGCTCAGACCATGGGTAGGTTTCGTCTCGAGACTGCACGACCTACCCCATAAGAACTTTTACGTGGTGTTGGAGAGAGAGAGGAAACCAAATGTAAACATAAAATTACCTTGCAGTCGGTCAACTTGCTTTATAGCGCTAGTATACGGAGAAAGGCGTATAACATCGATGGCAGCTGAGGGCGAAGTGTGAACGTGACGCAGGAATTTGAATCATCATTCTAGCCGAGTGCGCCAGTGTAGGCCGTGAAGACCTATCTCTATATATTGTATTGTTGTATATAGTGAACCTAAAGAAAAAAGGAGGCGGTCACCAAAAAGGAAGCGGGCGGTGACGCTAAACATGTTTTTTTTGTGCCTACACACACAGAAAAAAATACACAGGTTGTGTAAAATTTTACATAATTGCAATGTGCTATACGAACCTGCTAATAGTTAGGTAAACATTTACATAACAGGTGTTAGGTAAGATTTTTCATAGAAGTTTGGTAAAAGTTTACTTCGAAAATAGGTACCTAAAGTTACCTAATATCTAGGTAAAAATAATTATGTAAAATTGTACAAACTCTAATGGTAAAAAAATACATAGTTTCAAGGTAGAATGACTGGGATTTTACATTGTTGTTAAGTTGTTTCACCATGTAAACATTTTACTAAATGTTCGGGTAATTTAGTTTTTACTTAGAAAAGGTAAATTTTTACCGTTTCACCATGTCAACAATTTACAAAATCTTCAGGTAAATTTTTATTCATAAAAAAAAAAAAATATTCATAAAAGTAAATTGACAAATGAACAAGAACATTGTCAATATAACTAATTTTATTCTCAATTTCTGATTGGTAAAATTTACATTATACAAGTAATCACATCTCACATTTTGGCAATCTTTAAATTAACATGTACTTCAACAGTACTGTTTGTTCATAAAATATTAGGTGTTTATTTGTGTACAGCAACAGTATAAGAGCAACAATTATTGGTTAAAATGTGTAACACAAAACTAGGTCAATAAAACTTGCCCGAGTTAAAAACCCAAATATCTTTAAACCATCTTATCGCCGAGTAAGACTATTTTATACCATGTATTACCGGTATGTCTTTGTACAACAAATGATATACATGTATGTACCTCCAGCTCTATGTGAATAAAACAAATCTAACTTTTTTGGTGGGGATATAAAACAAAAGGCATTGGTCAATTACAATAATTATGTCAGTGAGATGCACTTTTTAATACTGGCTCTTCACCTAAGCAGTATTAGTAAGCACTGCATGGTCAGTGTTGTCTGAGAATTAGCAAAAAATAATTTGCAAGCTTGCTCGGGTGGGCCTCAGACAACACTGAGCATGCAGTGATTATTAATACGACATCGGTGAAGGGTAAAACTGAATAATAAAATATTTTAAGACTCTTAAAAAACTTCCAGAAATTATGAAATTTATGATCCTAAGATTATAAATACGCAATCTGGTTAAAATTCAGTTCAAATGTTTTTTTTTTCTGGTTTGAATATCAATAAAGACTTACAATTTCCAGATCTTTACAATTAACAATTCTAAAGGTTACGTTGTAATTTTACTGGCCATTGTTCACTTTCAGGTGTGAAATCGGCAAACTTTCAGAGTTTGCACTGCACATTTTTGAAAACAAATATTTACCGATTACTTTGTTATGGTTATTAACTGAACTCTTTAAAAACTTATTATGGGTTCACATTTTGCTGGAGCAGAAAGCTCTGAAATCTCTTATTGTGCTGCTCTTCACATTGCCTTTTATGCCGTACACAACCGATTGTAGGAATTCCCACGCCCCACAGCAACTATCTTGATATTGTAGGTCGCAGACAAAGTACGACTTAAAGCACACATCCAGTGCTTTCAGAAGCGACGGCTGCTGCATGGCCCTCCTCTCCATTATAACGAATGCTTGCTGGGGTGACAGCGAAGTTCCCCCAAGGGCCAGGATGTATGGCTGAGAATGGGACTTGTGATCAATTTCCTTTAGATATTGGTCCAAACTCATGTTTTCCTGAGGAAGAAAATACCAAAATATACCAATATATAAACCAGGATGTTTCTCGAACCATGTCTCACCTGCTTTCACAATTACCTTATTTTACAACTTGACCTCAAATGATCTTTGAACTCAGTATGTGACCTTTAATATCACCATCACATATAAGTTTCCATATCTATGACCAAAGTTTGATTGCAATAGGAATTCATTTTTAAATGAGACTAATTTTACAACTTGACCTCAGTATTGACCTTTGACACGACCATCATAATGGTAGCAGTATTGCATGCAAGTCCCAAGATTGATTGAAATTGGACTTCAACTTTGTATATTGGAATTGGACAAATTTTTCAAAACTGTAACCAAAATGACATATGCAATATACATACATATACAAACTACATACTACATACAGAAATAGCGATTGCATGTAGTCTTTCTGAATTCATTCAGACGAGGCAAACCAAATTTTAAGGTAATTATTGTTTGTGACTGGTATTCAGCTGGATTTTGCTTTAACATGAAGAGCACAGCGAGTTTTGGCTGGTAATCAGTTTCTACTGAGCAAGACTTTTTGAGGCTAATTTGTTTTGTTTGCTTACATGTTTCATGCAATTCGCCCCCGGTCAAAATCAGCACTAGCATTCGACAAAAAAAGTGGGAAGCGTGTAGATGTCAACCAAAAAATATGTTTAACAATGCCGCTAAACAAGAAACAAGAAAAGCAGAGTGCAAAGTTGTGTGCAAGACAATTAAGCATTAATGTCACTGCTTTCAATTAATGTTTTAGTTGTCCCATCATTAATACACATGGCATGTGATGAAACAGACTGTGTTTGCCAACTAATGTATTATACATGTATATAGTCAATATAGTTTATGACAGAGTCTTGAATGTGACGCTATATTCGAGTTACTAATTTGAGAGTGTGAACCCCCTTGTTAAATTAAAAGAGTTTTGCAACTTACACTCTTGAAGTCCATGAATGCTCCAGAAGACTCACTGAAGCTGATGCGGCCTCCTTTCCCCTTCCTTCTTCCAGTAAAAAGAAGTGGCAGGATGCCTATGGCCAAGTTCTTCATTTGTTCTAGATATCAAGGATATAACAAGGCTCAGTAGAAAATTTAAACCCATTTAATTATGTTATGTTTCCAATGAGTTAAATAACACCAGTTTAGGCAATTTCTCAAACAGTGTATAAAAGGGACAACTCATCTACACAATTTGGTTTCCTTTACATGTACATTTTTCTTTGGGATCATCAAAATGTATACATCTCCTTATAAATAAATTTCATTATACATGTTCAAAAAACGATTACTCTGCAACAGTTCTGACAAAATTAAAGTAATTATATTTACCTGCTGTAAGGTTCTCCAGATCAGTTTCTTCCTCAAACATCTGTGACTGCCATGATGGACACGCCTTGGGACAATATTCCAGCAGATGTTCCGATAGCTTAGACCATTTGCTGTATAGGTTGTTTGCAGCATCAGGGTGCAGTATCTCAAAGTCCTGCTCAATCTGTACAAAAATGTTGAACATTCAAAATTCATTTGGATAGGGTAGAATGCTATATTCAAGCAACAGTGTGATTTTATAAGTTATTCTGCGATCGCGTGTAGAACACAGAAAATGTATTGCTATTATATTATCTGGACACAGACAATATATTTTCTATGTTGAACGTGCGCAATGACAAATTTTTTCTATAACTTGCAAGAAATTTATGCAAGTTCCATTATTACGCATGCATGTTGCACGAATAGCACAACATACAACATACAGAGTGCGATGGACCTGCCGACAATGTTTTGCGTAATACCATGTTCCATATTACTGATTATACAGAGTCTACAGTGCTCAGCAAGCATTCATAAGACCGGCTTCAGGTCAACCAGTGATTTGCTTGCGCCAACCCAAAAAAAACCAAAATCTCTTTACCCCCCCCACAAAAGCCAACAAATTAGATGGCCGAGAACAATTTACACTACATGTATATTGATGAATGCCTTAACTGTGACACTAGGCCTACTTGAAAGATACATTTGTTCAATCCACTGATAAAACACAGAAAATGTAGTGTCTGTGTTTCATAAGCCACCCAACGTTCGGCCTTGAGAAAACAAGCCCCCCCCCCCCCCCCCCCCCCCCCCCCCCCCCCCCACCCAAACAAAAAAAAGCAGGGACAAACCTTACCCCACTTTTCTATTTCATTTTGGAGAGGGTCAAACACAAATATATATACAACATACTAACCATTCCTGGATCGAGCAAGCGTGGATATTCTTGCAGAATGTCACACAACCCCCCCCCCCCCCCCCCCCCCCCCCCCCCCCCCCCCCCCCCCCCCCCCCCCCCCCCCCCCCCCCCCCCCCCCCCCCCCCCCGCATCATCTTTCCAGGTGTTAGCTTTCATCCACTCAACTTTATCTGTTGGTTCTATAATGCCTGTTTGAAAAAATAAAATAAAATAAACACAATTAAACAATTTTCAGACCCAACGTGCAATGTGCAGTTATTAAATTAAATATTAAGTGTTGTTCTTCACCAACGTATAAACACTTTGCTCAGTTTGTCGTCGTCCTCCCACCCCCCCCCCCCCCCCCCCCCCCCATCACCAAGAATGTGAGAAAAACAACATTCACTGGAGAGAATATAATCTTTTTGTTTGTTTACGTTGGTGTATTGAAGTGTATATTTACTGTCGGCAGGATTTCCATTTACAGTATTTACAGTATTTACCTTGAATTTACATTGCCCTGGTGCAAATTCCATTTTATGGATTGGGTTAGTTACTTTATTTCCTCAGGTCATTTTTACTCAGAAACACTTCAACAAAGAAATTGACCAGTGTAGCAGAGCTTGAGCCTAACCATTCCGGTACGCTTACAAATTGGGCTATCCAGCCAGCCCTAGTATATTGGCAATTGCCAAAATTAGTCAATATCTTTGTTCAAGGGCCCCTAGTATGCCATACAGACAGGAACACGCCTAACGTCATGACACAGACGTATATAGGCAATGGCAAACAGGGAACATTCAGAGGGGATACCAGTACTTTCTATTGTTATAATTACTCGGTTTCCCTTTGAGGTTCATTTGGAAATGTTATGTTATTCATTTTAAAACTTTGTAAACGTTACGTTGCTTCTTTGCCGACTTCTCGCTGTCTGGAGATTTTTCTTGGGGCCTCTTTCTGGACTGCTGAGATGACTCCCCTGACAGACTCATGTTGCTGATCCTACGTAGGTAGCAAAGCCTGTCTTCAATAGCCCCACATGCTGGCAAATGTGACGCCCCTCGGCAGTAGAAACTTTCCTGTTTTGGTTATACAAGGTTATATAACTCCCACTTTAATTTATAAAATGTTGCAGATAGAGGGTTACAATGAAGACAATTACTATCAATCAATTACTATTAATCTAACAACTATAGCAAGCGAGTACAAATGTCTTGGAACTGTATTTTGAACATGTTAAAACTGTGCCTTTCCACAGAGTTGCCATGGATAAGGCCAAACAACGAGAATGGTGTGTTTACAGTAACCCAACCTACCTTTATTTATGGCGGCCCAATTGCCAACCTTAAACTTTTTATTGGAAATTTACTAGATGAACATTTTAAATGAACACTGGTTTCAATTATTTGTCACAAACGTAAATATTTTCCACGCTTAAAACTGGTCTAAAATGAAGACAGAAATAAGTAATTTCCTGCCTATAACTTGAATTGTTTTTAAGCCGTTACCGTAAACACACCATTTATTTTGTTGGGCCTAATTGTTCAGTGCAAGTGGGTCTTCAGGAATGGAAAGTCCTTTATGATTTGCTTAGCCAGTTCCGCTTTAACAAAGGAAGAGGGCCTAAAAACAGAAACATGGTATTATACATTGTTAGAAAAATCCAGATTTGACATGACCCAAAAATCATTAAAAAAGAAGAAGTGGAAACTTGTTCTGAAGTATTGACCTGATTTCAACAAGCCTAGACAACAGTGAACCACACTTTATTTGTTACTTTTATTTTCCAATTTTAAGGGCATTTCAGTACCTTTTTGGTTTTTATATTTTATTTGTATTATTAAATAGAAAATTGGTAAATATTTTGCTGTCATAAATATTCTTTTTCTTTGGAAATTTGTTGTTTTAGTACATGACTATAGGCCATGAGCACACTTTTCTCTCAAATGCAATCGATGGGCAATTTCTTTGGTTTACAATTTAAACTGAAATCTGCCTGAAATGACATCACAACAATATACCCTCATTTGTAAGTTAAAGTGTGGGATATTTAAATTGTTTGAAAGAAGTACTACTCTTTTCAATAAAAAAAGTAGAATGTTGCACAAAATATGTTGCCAAGTTAACTTCATGTCATGAAATCTTTAATCAGTACACAAAGATACATGTACATGTACATTTTTCTGATATTGCTAACTTACTTGTTTCCAAAGTGCTGCACAAGGTGAGCACATAATTTGTGCATCATTGTCTTTTTCTCGGCTTTTGACACGTATTTATTAGTCTTGATGTGCTCTACCAGTTTCAGTCCAGCTGACGAGTCACTCAGGATCTTTGTTACGTCCTACAATTAGAGAAAAAGATTTTTAAAAATAAATAAAATAAGTTTAATATGAAAAGCAAGGGGAGGGAGTGCGGTTAGTGTACATAGAAGCAGCCTTTTTGACAACGTTACTGAAAACAAAATTAATGGGGGGGGGGGGGAGGCAATCCCCCACAAACATACCATACAAAACCTATGTTTCATGATCAGTCAGGAGGAAGTAAGAAATACTAAACGTAGATAAATGTATAGGCAATACTAGTCAGTCAATACTATGTATTCCAAATTCTCACCGATTTTGAAAAAATTTTGTCCTGGAGAGTGGCAACCCTCATACATGCTGTACGTGTATTCATCAATCTAGAGTCGGCCTAAATTTTCTCTTAGAAAGTATATGAACTGCTGATATTACATTTTACAGTATGGTTATTATTAGTGATGTTCTGCATTTCATTTCTGCTGTCATCAAGATATAAATAGCACCATCATCATTATAGGTTAGTGACAGTTTTGACAGAAAACAAGCTTTAATAATAATAACAAAATAAACTTACAAACATTTGCTGCTGACACATCAAGGCTTCATCAGGTGTATCTGGCTGATCAATTTCTGTTACTCTAGTGAAGTGACATTTGAATGGCAGACTACAGGTGGCTAGGCTAGACGAGGGAGATGAGCTACCAATTGGGCTTGGAGTCTCTGGGACTATCAAGGTGGTTGCTGATGAACTGTCGCTCATAAAGCTATCAATATCTGATGCTGATGAAATGTTTTCTAGAAACTGCTGACGTGCAACATCCTGAAATGTAACTGGAAGGCACTCAGAATACTGCATGAAAGTGAACGAAAAAAAGAAACATTAACTTGCAAATGCTGCAGAAATGATACCCGAAAGTAACTAAATAAAAAAGTTTAACAATTTTGCAAAATTGTTTTAACACTTGCGAATTTGCGATTGTGATTTAGTTATTTTCTCTGCCACAATATATTTATATACCTGTATTAACTTTGACATATTATTAGTCAAGAACTAAATATTAGTGTGACAAAGAATTGTAGCTAATCTTTGCAGTTTTAATTAGTGTACCTGTGTGTATTAGTGCTCTTCGCAAGGTCATCAAGCTAACTTGAAACGTGTGACGATAAACCAAACTGGATTTCTCACATCATAGCATTTAACTGTATGAAGTGGCTTGTGGTCAAGAAGGTTTTCTGGAACTTTGACTTGAACATGTAGATTGGATTCGTTTACGGCATATGCACTGTAGTGTTGGTGGAAGTACAAAGTGGTCCACTGTTTGACAATCAACCTTAGTCTGCCATCTGCAATCACCATCTGCTCAACATTTGCAAACTGTGGTTCATCATCCCAACTAATCAAAACTTTAACATTTGGTCTGTAGGTATAACCATTGATTTTGGCACGACTAACAACCGTTATATCTTGGTCTGGAAGGCAACGAAGAGCTCTTACTACTTGTTCAGAGTTTTCCAGTGCTGAAGCCTTTACCACCACTAGGTTCCCAAGTTCTACAGATCGGCTGCCAATATCTTGTTTCATGAGGAATTCAAATCCTTGAGCCTTCTGGTGTCTTTGAGCTAGGGTCTTTGCAATATTCCTGAAGTTGTTGGAAGCTTTTGCCCACTTTTTCAGCTCTTTGTGTTTTGCCTCCATTCTCATCACTGAGTACTGAGTAAGCGGCCCAAGACATCTTATTACAGTAGGGTAATGAGTGCAGTTGTGCTGCTTAGGTGTCAGGTTCCTATCTGGAAAGAGCTTCATGAAGAGTACATGATGTTCTTGAATAATTGATTTTAGGAAGTATGTTGCCGTTTTGCTTATTTTTGGAGCACTCACAATCTTGAAAATTTGCAGGATCTGTAGCAACAAATCCCAGTGTTCAGAATCTTCCTTCACTTTGTCCCCAATTAAAAGGGGGAAATACAACATGAGACATTTCATTTGAGCAGCCTTTTGGCCACTAGGTCCAGCTGGGTTAGCTATCTGATAAGCAGAGACAGAGCTTTGTCGGTTCTTTTTATCCATGAAGCCATAGTTAAAGGACTGCAGCCTGCTGTTAAAGTTTTCAAGAGTGATTTGCCTCCTTTCAAGTATTTTACCGAGTACCAATTTCATCTCGAGTGGTAGAACCCCTTCTAAAAGATCATGCATTGTATCTACTGCCAAGTTATGAGTAACATGGTAATATGGCAGAGTATTCAATATGCTTTCGTAGCGTATTCCTGTTGCAGAAGGATCATTAGCACCAACATCATCATCATAACCTCCCTGGTTTCTAAGAAGCCCTTCATTCTCAACTGGTTGTCTCCGAGCCTGCTCTCGATACATTTTGCATATACGGCAGTAGTAGTTGCTCACAAAACTTGTTACATACCCAAGCATGGAATTCAATGCAAGGTTGTCCCCTGTCACTTGGAGTAATTTTGGCTTGACACTTCCAACATACTCAGGGCAGTTGATCTGTATTCCTGTTCTTTCCATGTCTAGTAGCTCTCGTGTAATTGGAGACAAGATACTTTCCATTCCATACTTGGTGACATACCGTGTGGGAGACAAAGCGATCACCAGAATGTTGCGTAGACTAGCTTGGTACTGCATAGGCAAGCATGGTAAAGATATATAAACTCCAGTAAGCTTGTGGATGCCTTTTCTTGAACCCAAGGGGTTACCAGTTTCAAAGTCATCCGAGTACAACAAAAACGGTATGACGGTTTCTCTTGATCTCCCAAGGCTCAGGCTTTCTTTGAAGTACAATCCATCGCGGTATGACTTTAACACACCATCGTCTTCTGATTCAGCCCCTTGTAAAAGTGCTGACATGAAGCCTGGCTGCTGTAGAAACCTGGTAAACACTTTACTTGGAGGGATGTATTGGAAAGATTCGCTTTGTTGCTCCTGATAATTACGGCCAGTTGTTCTGTCAGTCTGAACTCTAAAAACTCGGCCCAGTTCCATCTCCACAGGCTCAACTAGTAAGTCTGCATCTTTAATGTATTTGTTTTGTTTATATTCAGTTTCAAAGTCACCATAAACACCTTTGACATCATCCAGCATATTTTCCAGACTGTTTATCGACTCCTCAGTTGGTTGCTCCTCATTTCTTATACTTGTAAATAATGGCGACAACTTTTGTTTAATTTGTCCAACAACATTACCCAACACCTCCTTTGATTCATTAATGACGTACTGCACAGTTGTTGCTGGAATTCCAGTACCTTGCAACCTTGCTACATAAGTTGCAATAGAAGCCTTTGTGTCTCCATCTGTACTTGCGTTTCCTTCTCCCACATTACCTGGTTCTTCAGCTACTTCTTGTTGTTCCTCAACATGGTGGGCATAAACATTCTGTCCTGGTTCAACAACTGGCCTTCCCTGTACTTCATTATTTTGATTCATGTGATTTTGTTCCAAATGACGTTTATAAGTTGAACCACGCCAGAAACATTTTCGGCAGTTTTGCTCTGCACATACCAGTTTTGTGCAAGTAGAAGAAAGAATAATATGTATAAACTTTAGATGTACAAAAAGTCCGCGGATTCCTCCTGGTACTTTGATCAAACATTTGCAGCATGTAAATGATTTCATGTTTTATGTGACTGCTGATGCTCTGTGTTGTTAATCTGTAGATTTAAGCAGATAGTTGAAACTTAGTGTACATTTGTTTCTTGTTTTTCTTTGCATACCTTCAGGAACATACGTGTACATGTTGAAATTATGTTGTAACTTGTATTCATGTTAAGTTACTTACCTTAGCACGATGAAGGGACATGAACTTTAGACGGATGCCCAGCTTTGGAATAATTTCTTTTACTGTCTCATCTGTCAGTAGGGCAAATGCCTCATCATCAAATCCCTCTTCTGCAAAAACAATGAGATTGTTTTTTGTTTACTCATGTTATGCACTCTGCGGACCTAAGGGAGAAGGGGAGGGGAGGGGGGAGGGTAGAAAAATCGCAATCACACACCCCCTCCCCTTCCAAATTCAGCCAATGACGAATGTTACAATAAAAAATAAAAAATGGAATGCTAATATTTCTGAATTTACTGTCAATGAATACAGGAGAAGCATCAAACAAATTTCCCGGAAGTTAGCTTTGGAAACCCCAGCTCAAATGCTCCATCGGGATTTCTAAATGTAACACTGGGGCTCGATCACTACACAATTACCCCCGATGATGTGCATGGATAAGGTTAACTAGACCAAAAAACGACCCAAAACATAACAAAATATAAAACTGAATCCACACCAAAACCGATCTGAACTCTCCAACCTGACCCGACAAAAATTCAGGGAAAAACTGACCCGAATCGAAAAAAACATAGGCCCCTATAGAACCCCCCACAAATTACCTGAAAAAAACCACAAAAAAAATGTCACTTTGTCAGCAACACACAGCGGCCATATACATGTAAAAACGGCGGGAGGTCCCCAAAACATTATATTGCTATGGCATATAGCGCCACCAACAGCAGCTTGGGTTGTTCATAATACAGCATGCGCCATAAGAATTCTCTTAGGGCTAGGCTAGGCCTAGCCCAGGTTGGACGACGTTCTTCATTGCATTACGACTGACGTCCAGGGTATTAATGTATCCTGCCATAGCGAAATATTTTACAACAACATTTTTTCATATTTTTACCTGATGAAGGAAGCCAAAATCTCGCTTATGTATTCCTTGTGTCTGGAACTAAAGATCGTCATGGGTTATTAAAAGTTAATGTGTCTTTAGGCAACTTATTTACAGAAAATCAATTTTTAAATCCACGCTTTTGGAAGTGAACATCATGTACAAACTCTCTACAATCCCTACATGCGTGCGCGGGTACCGTGCACGCGCCTGGCTTTAATAACCCATGACGATCTTTAGTTCCAGACACAAGGAATACATAAGCGAGATTTTGACTTCCCTCATCGGGTAAAAATATGAAAAAATGTTGTTGTAAAATTTTTCGCTATGGTCTGATTAACATTAGGTCCAGGGGCGGATTGCAATAAGCGGTCTTTAAGCGGTCTATGCGCATTAGCCGGTCTTAAATCTCTGGCTGTCAGTCGGTCTATAAGTAAGACCGTTGCAATTACACAGTCTAAGTGTTAAGACAGTCTTAAGATATTAAGCCTGGGTTGGGCTGGCTTAAAACGGTCTATATAATAGTTGAAATTCTGTTATCACATTTGTACTCGAATTATTGCTCTGTAACGTTATAATGGCTTTTCAGTTGATAGTTATTAATGATTTGTATAGAAGAGCACTGCGTCGAGAGAGAATTTTCAGAGATAGATTGAACCCTTTAGAGAAATATGACGACACTGAGTTGTATCGCAAATACAGATTTCCTCGACGATCAATCTTGCAATTGACGGATTTAATTTCGCGTGATTTGAATCAGACGAACAAGAACCACGCAGTTCCCCCGGTATTGCAAGTATGCACCGCGTTGCGTTTCTATGCTACCGGTGTGATCCACAATGTGTCTGGTGACATGTCAGGTATGAATAATTTATTACAAATACGATTATAAAAAGTAAAACTTATATACAAAAGATAGGCCTATATATTTAAAAACAAATTGTTATAGACTCTGCATATCCGCACTAAAAACTAACCATCATTAAAATAATTACGTCGTGGGTGACTGCTGAATTTTTGGAGCGAAGAGAAATGATGTATATGGGTTGGGAGCAGCAGTTTTTAAGTGGGAAAATGTGGATTGGAAATACTTTATCATGAATGGGTGGGTTGGGGGGGGGGGGGGGGGGGGGAGGGGTGTATTTTATAGTAAATATCGTTTAACTGATCTGTCCGAAGTTTTACAATCAAGGATCCCGAGCAAAAAGCAAGCAGTTTTTTCGCGATCGCCGTCTGCCGAAACATTTAATTGTATTTTTTTTTTAAATCGGCGATCGCGAGTTTCAACCCCCCCCTAACAAATAAGATATACGGTTTCGCAACTAATGTGATCACGAATGGGGGGAAAGGTACAACATTTCAGACAGTTCTATACATGTATACTTGTTTCGTTGTTTTCAGGAATACACGAGTCTACTGCCTGCAGAATTGTAAGGAGAGTTTCGCTAGCTCTACAACGTAACCTTGGGCGATTTGTTTCATTCCCTCATGATGAAGGAAGTCTTCGAGCACAAAAGGTCGGCTTCTACAACATCGCTGGCTTTCCAAATGTGGTCGGTGCCGTGGATGGGACCCATGTCAGGATCCAAGGCCCACATGACCAAGAATTTTTGTATGTGAACAGAAAGGGGTACCACAGTCTGAACATTCAGGTGATTTGTGACTGTCGGATGAAGTTTACAAATTGCGTCATTCGCTGGCCTGGTTCAACCCACGACTCCCGCATATTCCGAGAAAGTGCCATCCGAAGATCATTTGAAGAGGGGCAGGTTGACGGCTACCTTCTTGGAGACAAGGGCTATGCTCTGTGTCCCTACCTGATGACCCCGTACATCAACCCTCAAGGTGTGGAACAGCAACGATACAACCGTAAGCATGCTTCAACGCGCTGTATTGTAGAAAGAACAATAGGGGCATGGAAACGGCGGTTTCGTGTGATGCACGAGGAGATGAGAATGGCACCGGAAAGAGTATGTCCTGTTGTGGCAGCCACCATCATCCTGCATAATATGGCCAGGGATCAACGCCTTCCAGACATTGGCGATGAGTGTGCCCCTGAAGAAGAGGATATGGAAGATGTCTTCGGTGGTCCAGTGGCAGCAGAGGGGCGAGTAGTACGTGAAATGATTTGTCAAACATTGTAAATTACATGAACATGTACCAAAAGAAACACAATGCACAATGAAAATCCATTTGTTACTTAGCACTAAATCCATTGTTACTTGTTCACAGAGTAATTTCCTTTTTATGGGGGTGGGTAATTATCTGCAAAAGACTAAATTATTTGGGGCATTGACACAAATTTAATGTATTAAATACATTGTATTTAATAACTAAGCTTTCAAAAATCAAAACCAAAACTACAACCAATTTAATTTCATTTTCCCCAACTGCTGACATCTTGGCGATGATCTTACTTTTTACCCCTCATCAAAACGGAATGTATTTTTACACGATATTTATTACATATATTTACATACTATTTAATACATATTATTTATATTCAATTGATGTATTTTTTTTAATTTGAAGATATGCTATATAAAATTAATAAATACATGTAGCTTCTGAACTTGATAGCTTCTGAACGTTCATTGTGATTATTCTTCAACTAAAATAACCTTGGTGGCCAAAATAGCGATCTCCATCTGCACCTTCTGCTGCTTCATTTTAATCAACTCTGTCTCTTGTTTTAGCTTCTCTCCTTCCACTTTCATCTTTTGTATTTTGGCCTTGGCTAAGGCTACTCCCCATTTAATGTATTCAGCGTAGTCTGATGGTGGCCTTTTTGAGGTGGTATGTGCAGTAGGTCTTGAGTCTCTTGGGCTGGCAGGTTGAACCTGCTCCGTTGAATCCAACAAACCCAGTTCTCCATCCAGCTGATCTTCAGTTGTACAGGGTTCACTTACAGTTTGACCTGAAAGATTAATAAATGAAATAGCCAACCAAGGGTTAGTTAAATTACCACAGTAGGATTGGGGCAGCACCGTTTCCCTTGTGGTTTCAACAAACTGTCTGTGGTGCATTCAAATTTTTGTATCAATTATGACTTATGATACACATTTCTTTAGAAAATCATAAAACGATGATAGGTGGTCAGGCCTAATTCAATTTTATATCGAAAAGTAAAAACGCTTATCTATCCAATTGGTTTTCCAGCATCTGAGCATTTTGAAAAGGATGAGCCTACATCATTAATATAATGCAAGAGGTCATGCAGTCTGGCCCATTGGCTCTTTAAAAAACAGTCAACTACCCCTGGGATTAACTCCAGAGTGCCATCATGGTGTACAATAGAAACCACACTGAGGGATTATCGGATTACTTTACTCGAAGCCTTTGTTTAATTGCCGGGCAAATCTCTGACATAGATGCTGTTGGGTGCAGTGACCCGTACATAATGAGCTCATTATAGATCAGGAAAAGTTGAATAGATACATATGTGTTCCCTAATTAGGATGGGTTTTAATTGTTCCAAGTGGCAGATGGCAGAAATTATGAGCAATTCTCACTAAATGGAAATTACAATACTCACTGCTGTCGAAACCCTGAATGGTGGACTCAATCCCTGTTGTGATGCCGACGAATACCTCACTGTCTATTCCTCCAAAAATTTCTGACACCAGTCGGGATGATTGCGAGAGTTGTTGCAGTGGCCCACCACCAGTTGCTGGACGCTTTATCTAGGGTTAAAATTTACAAAACAAACATGGCTTTGTTTTACATAGTGCACTTGGGCCAAGTTTCAATTCGACCAAGTTTCAAAGGAAAACAGTTCCTTCCTCAATGGTCCCCCTTTAAGATGGAATCTGTAACATGAAAGGTTTTGGGATAAGAACTTGTGCGTGCAATAATAATGTTTGCTTACCATTCCTACTTCTAACAAATTAGTCCCACAAAACTTCAATTTTTAAGACCTTTTTTTTAACGATTATACCCATAGAGCATTTTATTTAAAAGGCAGCGTCCAATTTAGCCGGCGCCAGCTAAATAATTCAGTAAATAATATTTTGCTGGCTATGTACTGAACATGCGCAGTGACTTTTTAAAAAACCTTAAAAAACTAGGCCACATCACGGATTGTATAGTGATGGTGGTAATATATTAGCCAATGTAAAGGGCGCTGCACAAGCTAGCCGGCAAAATAGTGTTTATTTAAATTTAGCCGGGGCCGACTAGATATCCACTTCTAAAATAGGCCTCTAAAGATAAAGTCTGAAGAATTCTGTAATTTTTGTCACTTTTATTTACAGATGCAGTTGTTCTGAGGTATGTGTACATCACATATAATGTATACAACAACAAAACTTACTGGCGCTTGGCTCAATTGTTGTAGCCAAAACAAAATGACTACTCTGACCGCAAATATGGCAAGGATAGGCCTAGGCACAAGGCCAACCGTGAATTATTATTATTATTTGTTTTTAAATGCATCGGAAAATTAGGCTAGCCATGCCCATGGTTGGTATCATCACGGTTGAAGGGTTGTAACTGCCTACCTTACTGACATCCTTCTTTGTATCAGCAACTAGGTTTTTCCACTTCTTCTTGATTTCATCCCGGGTCCTTACCACCGCCGGATTTACGGCATTCACAGCTAGTGTAATGTCGTCCCATTCCCTTCGTTTGGTTTGCAGTGTTACTGTGTTACTCAGCTGCGACTGTAGAGTGACCCCGTTACTTGCAAAGCCATCTATTAATGCCAGCTTCTCAGCCTCCGTGAAGGCTGGACGGCGTTGTTTCTTTTCTTTGGTTGTCATTACGCGTATGCAGGAATATTATGTGATAAGTTGATGTGACGAGAAATCCTCTGCATGTATTATTTAATTCAATGTTTACAAAGCGCACAATGCATAGCGCATGCACCGTATACAGTAAACACGGAGCGTTTGTTTGTAAATCATTACTCTAGGCAGGCTTAGTAAAGACCGGCTTATTGCAATGGGCTAAGTTTGGCGTCTTATCCAAGACCGTCTAAGAGTGATAGCCGGCTAATATCGGGCTGGCTAAGCCGGCTGGCTAAGACCGCGGTATTGCAATCCGCCCCAGGTATTCCGGGTTTGAGGCACATTTGTGGGGGCTAGCCAAGTTTGGATAACGTATCAATACACACCGGAGTTCCATGGCGTGTGACTGGGTTGCGGGTACGGCCGCGTGCACGTATTGTGTGCTTTGATGTATTCTGGGCCACTACCGAATCAACAACGCATGGCATGAATGATTATATTTTGCAAAATCAGCAGAAACTTTAGATTCTAAATTGTGACCAAGTTAGTCTATGTTAATATACTTACCTTCAAATGTCGGTATCAGATTACCAAGCCCCCAATCTGACAAGTTTTGTGTCATTTTCTCCATCTTGAATTAGCCTTTTGACAAGGCCTCGTGACTCTGGCTAAGCGGCTGAGATGAGTCTAGATACCCGGGGTGAACGCGCGACCGAGTGACGAATGTCACGAGGCCTTTTGCAATGTAGGTTTCACTGCTCGGCATGAATTATTCATAGATACATATTAGCATGCCAATACGCCCAATCAGAACGGCGATCTCCCAGTTGGTTTCGTTCGTGATTCGTTTAATATCAAAGCATGTAAGAAAAGGTACAAAAACGTAAATAAATGTTGCTTCTGAGTTGAATATATGAATGATAAATACAAGATATCACATTTAAATCTATTTTACATGCAAAATTGCAATCAATTAGGAAGCAACTAATGATTTGAGCTAAATATTGTAATTGACATGATTGAACATTCCCTGTTTGTAAAATGAACTAGTCCAACTCAAATATAAGCTGACGTCACGCAGAGATACGTTCGCTGATTGGACGCTACCATTTCGGTAGCGATTCAAACTGGAAACAAAGGTTAACATAAGAAATCCAAACCAGATTGATAAAGGCCACTTGTCTGGGCAATTCGCACTGACGTCACTCAGGTTTTCGCGATTAGTCTCTTTTTAGTCGCTCGGCGTCTATCAGACATGTGGCCTTGTTTAAAGGCTATCTTGAATCGAAGCGTGTTGGCTGCAGCCGACGTACATGTAAAAATATGTGACACGATACTGTGCCCATCGCGCGCAATTATTTATAACCCTTAAGTCGGTAATATTTACACAGCCCATGTAACGCCTTATGTAACGTTTTGTAAAACTTACGTCGCCAATGTACAAGGTTACACAACTCTTGTAAAAAAAAGAAATTACATTAAAAAAAAGAAAATTTAAACTTGCCGAATAGTTGTGTATTTCTTTTGGACCATATTTTACTTAAATTGTGTAATATTTTACCGTTTTTTTTTTACCTACTTTTTTTTTACAATTCATTCTGTGTGTGTAATATAGGGTATATTGGGTCGAAATGTCAACCCAGGAAATTAATTGTGGTTTAAATAGGAGCATTTTGAAAAAGAAGTTGTTGACACTCTAACCATTTTGTCCACGTACAAGAACAAAGAGATGTCTCCACAAGGATACACATTTGCGGAACATTGCACAAGTTTCAACGCACACAACGTTTGTGTATGTATGGTTTAACCCTAACTCCCTACTCCCATTTTCCTACATGTGACATGAATCCTCCAATATCCTGTGACTCCAAAATCCTCCAGTGTTTAATACTGGGGACCAGTGCCTGAATCCTACAAAATCCTCCAGTGGATTTTGGATAAAAGCCCCAATACCCTCAATCCTCAGAGATTATCCAGCATCACACTGGGCCTGATTACCTGGATCCTCCATATTCCTCCAGTTTCTGTGCAAATGATGAACATTTTGATGGTGAGAGGGAAGAGGGGTAGAGGAGTACCTATTCTTATTCCAGAGAACATCAAAAAAAGTATGGACATCCTAGCATCACATAACAAGGAGAAAACTTTCCTCTTTGCCAGAATTGCAGCAGGAGCAACCACTCCAATGCGGGCATGTCAAGTTAGTGACATTTAGTGGCCATATTTGTCCCCCTACATGACACACAGTCGTACCTTCCATACGTACTGTGTACATTGTACATCCCATAGGGTTTGTGTACATGTACTTTTTTTAACACCTCCATAGGATTTGTACACAAATGCACTTTGTGCGATGCACTTTGTGAGAGTGTTTCTGTGGTTGTTGGCACTGAAGTGTTGATTTTCGTTGACGTCACAAATTAATCGCGATATATTATTGGCAACTGCTTTGACTATTAATTGAAACGTTCCACCAAAAAACTATGTTATCTTACCTTCTTGTTCCATGGCAAATCCTTTTCAGGCACTCCGTAATCATCAAGCACTTCTTCTTCTAATTTAATGGGTCTGAGAGCAAACAAGCACAGCGTTGAAACACCATCAATTGTAACCACTTTCATTGCAGCATTTCTCTCTCCCTTATTCCCGTGGTTAACAAGGCGTCCAAGTGTGAGGCCTCCTTTTGGTTCATCAGTTCTATCAAAACTAAAAAGGGTAAAGTTTCTTAGTTTTATTTTCATTGAATGGCAGCCAAAATGATAATTTATTAGGCCAAACAAAATCAATTGTGTGTGTACGATAACGTCTTGGAAACGAAATCCAGGCAGGTAGGTAGGGAAATAATTATATTTTGTCTTGTTTTCAGTCCAATTTCAAGTGTGGAAAATGGTTACTAGCAAAATGGCAATACAAAGTCTGAGGTTGGCAATTTAACCACCAAATATCCAAGTCGGGTCGCGTTCCTGAACACAAATTATTTTATTTGGCCTTATGACGAACAAATTAAGTTCTCCAATTGTAATACATTTCAATGTTGGTGACGAGTGCACCTCAACATTGCCATATTTTTTTCCCACTACAAAAAACTGAGGAGTCGGTGGAGGGGAGAGAGATAATTCAAAGGCCCATCCCCCTTCCGCCCTGTTACAACTGATACTTAGTAACCAACGGATAATGTACCACCAACCGATAATGTCACACAAATTGACCGATACTGTATCACTAACCGATAATGTAACAAAGAATTGACCGATAGTGTAGTAAAATGTACTACACTATCGGTGAATTTCTGTTACATTAGCATAAGTTAGTTTCTAGCACAGTCAGTCCGCAGTACCAGCGATAATGAGGTCAAAGCACGCGATTTATTTGCAGCGCCACGCACACAGTTCGGTCGCGAGACTTGCGTGTGATTTTTCGAGAGTTCACTTTCTTTCTTTCCTACACGTTCTAAAATGCGATACAGCTGACGGCCAAGATGGCGTGGCAAGTTTCTTGCGCGATTCTTTCCGAGTAGAATCATATAAAATTCGTCTAATATAACTTGTTTTTTTCACCGATTTATACTACCTGCAAAAGGGATATAGTATCAGGAGTGATTTTGGCAGGTATTTTGGTAGGTGTGCCCTGACCCAGGAAGAAAAAAAAATGGAATTTGTCTGGGTTTTTGGAAAGATGCAAGCACGTGCTTTCGTTTGATATAGGTTTTTTTTATGAAACATTCTTTTGCGCGAGATTTCAATTTTTTCCGAGGAAATTTCCCAGTATGTGTGCATATCAGTACATAATTGTGCATGTGGTTTGTGTGGTTGATTGTGTAGTTACGGGCCCCTCTTTAATTTGGATCCAATTCGAGTGACTGAAGGGTGTTTTTTTTATCCAAAAGGACTTTATAAAACTATTAATTATTATACTTCTCTCAACTGTAATGACACATTAAAAAAATGTTGTAAATTTTCTTAGACTTAGAGTTTTGCAGTAGGTGTCTTGCATATCAACACAGTTTTTAGTCAGAACGCAGTGCACACAAAAATTGTTTACAAAATTACGGGGACCGTGAATACACAATTGTCTTTATGTGCACCAACAACAATCCATACTAGCGATTTTAGTTAACATTTTTTTTAGTCTTTTCCTCAACTATTCTCGATCATTTGTTTCCGCAAAAATTTCCGCAATTCAAAACGGATGACTGATAAACATGCCACGACAACTCGGAGCGAGGCCGAGAATATCTGTCAGCCACCGGCTCGCAGCTGGCACCTCGTGGGCATGCTGCCCACGGACTGTCTGCATAAGTTGATTTTATGCCCAACCTATTTTAAAATTATTCAAATTATTTTACATTTTATTTTACATTATTTTACATTACTGTTAATCTATTTATGTATTTATTTACTTTCTTTGGGGTGTGCCTTAATATAGAATACCTCATGCCAATTAAGTTGTGTTAATGCCAAAAACTTAACATTATTACAAGGTGTTTATTTTTGCAGTTTTGCAAAATAACTAAAACAGGTAGCTTTTTATTCAATACGGGTTTAAGAAAAATGTGTTCTTGAAGGTTACAGTGAATAATATATTCTCCAGGTTTATTGTACACATGCATCCATATTTTGAAAATAAATTGAAAGAGTTTGAATGCCCGCCTTATCCAACTAACTAAAAAACACAGATCCCCTCCCCCCCCCCCCCCCCCCCCCCAACAAAAAAAAAACACTTGCCACATAGCCATGATCTACACTGTCTCACAGACACATGTTAATTTGTTAGGCCAAATAAAAAACAAACATGTTTAGCGTCCTGCCTTTTTAAAAAGGAGGAGGAGGAGGGCCTTTTTGTTTTCTTTTCTTTTTTCAAAATGGCTGCCCGACCCATTTTCCAAAATGACTGGACGGGCTATTTTGCAAGCTGGCTGCCAGTTTGTTTTTTTAATGGCTGCCACTAGGACTCTGGAAATGACTTATCAGCTTTTTCTGGGCTAGATGCAACAGAAAAAAGGTCTACGACTGGATTCTACGACTTTTTTGCTAAAAGATATAGAATTGTCTTATTTGAAGAAGAAAAAAAAGAGAAAAAAAAGCAGGCGGCCTCCAAAAAGGAAGCGGGCGGGGACGCTAAACATGTTTGTTTTTTTGTTTGGCCAAATGCACACCATTTCAAAACTTACTCAAACACAAACTCATATTAATTTTGTTAATGAAGAACAAAACATTAGATATCAAAAATACGGGTCATATACATGTACCAACAGATCTTCACATTTACCTTGGTTGTAAAAAATGTCTTCATCAAGGAGCAGAACAGCTTCGTTGATCAAAAATGAAAAATGTGAAATAAACATTGTCAGTGATGAAGATGATGACAGCTGCAGTCATACGTCGTCTGAAAGTCTTCATGGGGACGAGGGTGAACAAAATTTGTTAACAAATTAAGCCACAAATACTCGTATTGTCTGTTTTGTGAAAAGCGACAGAAAAAACTGCCACGGCATTGTTGTCGCAAGCATCATGAAGAGGCAATTGTTGCTGAGGTGATGGCAGTTCCTAAGGAAAACAAACATCAGAGGCGAATGGAATGGCTTTACATACGGAATTTAGGTAACCACGAACATAATTTACGTGTTCACAATGGTGAGTCCAATGACCTCATTGTTAGAAAACGCCCTGCATCTGGCAAACGGAATAAAGAGGCACTCATCACAGACTACGTGCCATGCAGTAGCTGTTTGGGTTATTTCTATAGAAACTCCGTCTGGTTACATAGGAAAATCTGTCCAAAATTACAGGATAAGGCTTCATCAGGAGCTGGTACAAAGCAGGTAGAATGCTAATACCACCAAAGTGTGACATGTCAGGCCAACTAAGACAAGTAGTTCTTAACATGATTCCTGATAAAATATCGTTGATTGCAAAAAATGATACAGAAATACTTAAAGTAGGGGAAAATGTCCTGAACAAGAGCAACTCGTCACGCAAGGTAGATAAGGCACGTGAAAAAATGAGGATTTTGGGCAAAGTTCTTTTCAATGCCCGAATTCTTGAAGGGATATCATCAAGCCAACTTTCTTTGATGTTGCTGTCCAGTGTGCACGTGTTGTTTCAGGATATGATCAGGTCAAGGGTGTGCACAACTCTTACTCTACTGCTCTAAAAGTAGGTTTTGCCCTTATTGATCTGGCCTTGGTTGTGAAAAATGTCTTCATCAAGGAGCAGAACAGAGCAATAATTACTGAAGTAGATAGCTTCCTTCATCTGAGAGAGACTGAACGGAGAATAGATGTCAATGCCTCTGCACATCGCCAAAGGCAAGAGAGAAGCTGGAAGGCCCCTAAAGTCCTTCCACTCACTGAAGATTGAATACTTGAATAGGCGCAAAGAAGAGGTAAAACAGAAGGTGACCCAGGCAGGATGTCTTACATCAACTCTATACTCCAGAAAAGGTTTCTCTGCAAAGGATGAACATTTTGATAGCGAGTTAATGACTCGAGTATATTATACACAGCATCTCATGCAGCCACAATATAGAAAGGGCAGATTTCTTGTCTTAACCCTCCTTGCCAAAATGAGCAAATTGCTTAGGCCCCCCAAAAAAGGTTCTGGTTTCTGGTCTGCGCGCGCGCGTCGCCGTAGCAATGCGCGTCGGCAAAATATGTTTCAATGTAAGACCTTTCAAAACCGCTAAACTGACTGGTTTGACTGGAATCCTGCTGCTGCACAATTTAAACGTGTTTTTAGAGGGGGTAACGATCTAGTATTTAAGCTTTATGTGGCCTCTCTGGGCTCCCATTATATTCTGCACTAAATTTCGTCGGGCACTTTTTACAGAGTTTTATGGGGATAGAAAAAAACACTTTTGGGGCAAGCTCCATACCAGAAACCGGAGCTTTTGTTTGTTTGGCCTTAGTTCTTCTCTCTTTTTTTTGGGGGGGGGGGGGGGGGGGGGGGGGGGGGGGGGGGGGGTTACCCAAATCCCATAAACTTTGTACACGGTTTTTGCACATGTACTTGTAACAGAAAACAAAGTCGTATCCCCAGCAAACCTAACATGTAGCCGATTTCACGAAACTTGATGCAATGGCGCAAGGCCCCTTGACCCACAATTTATTGCGTAAGTTGCGCAACATCTCATCATGCGCAACATTTCTCTTACGATAATTTCACGAACGTTTGATAGTGCGTTAGCCCGCGACTTGCGCCATAAATTAAATTAGGTGGCGTAAGTGGTGTGTAGCGACTGAAAATCATCTTTTTTACAAGCAAATCGTGATCTTCATGGATCCTGTCATTGCTCAATCTATCAAATTTGATTTGCTACACTCACAGCTGTGTTTGTAATAGACAACTATTTTACTCCCGAGAGATTTTTTTTTAAAACATTGCCACACGATTCCGAAAAAACGTACGGTATAACAAAACTATTTTTAAAATGGCGGGTGAACATATGGGCTGCAATTCAACGACTGTTTCATGACAGCTCCCATTTTCTGCAGAAACAGCTGTCGGAAACACTATTATTGTCCTCGTCCTAGATGGTTAAATTATTTTTAACCCTAACACTCCTCAATCCTCAAAAATCCTCATTGCAGTTTGAAGATTTTTGAGGATTGAGGCTGTATGGGGTTTTAAAAAAATGAGGATTTTTGAGGATTGAGGCACAATGCTGTTTCACAATGTTTCAAGTGTGGAGGATTTTTGAGGATTGAGGCACAATGGGGTTTTCAAAAAATGAGGATTTTGGAGGAATGAGGCTGTGGGGTTTTCAAAAAATCATAATGAGGATTTTGGAGGATTGACTTTTTTCAATCCCCAGATTCCTCATTGCAGTTTTGGGAGGATTAACAAAAAAGAGGATTTTGAGAATTGAGGCACATGATGTGGGGTTTTCAAAAAATCATAATGAGGATTTTGGAGGATTGACTTTTTTCAATCCCCAGATTCCTCATTGCAGTTTTGGGAGGATTAACAAAAAAGAGGATTTTGAGAATTGAGGCACATGATGTTGTTTCAAGTGTGGAGGATTTTTGAGGATTGAGGCTAGATGGCGTTTAAAAAAAATGAGGTTTTTTAAAAAATGAGGATTTTGGAGGATTGAGGATGGTTTCTAGCAAAAAGGGCCTAGAGTGTTAGGGTTAATGTTGCACAGTTACGCCAATTTTCGTAAGTTTATTGCGCAGCTATGCAATAAACTTGTGGCGCAAGTCTTACGTATTGTGTAAGCTACGCACTTTTTCGGCTGCTGTAGTGGAGACTACCTTTTCTTTGGAGACCCTATACATGTACATGTACATGTACAGTGTATCTCCCTAATATAAGTCTGATTACCGGTAGGTTCATACTTGATATTGGGTAGACCGGGATGTGTTATACCGGTATATGAAAATTGAGGTGATGTCAGGATTTTATACGATTTGATATGAATTATCAAGTTTTTGAACCTAAAGGCGATATCTCATGATACCGGTAATAAATTCAAAATTCTTTTTGTATAACAAATTTACAAGGTCTGTTAGGTACTGGTACATGTAATAGATAGTTCCACCAACAAATAAAACATCGGATGACGGTCATGATGACGTCATCAAAAATGCGATTTTCTAAAACACATACAAGAATTGATCCAATTGTCATGAAACTTGGTGAATCGTTTAGATAGTCACACTTATCCGAAGTGACATCATGATGACGTCATCAATTAAATTTTATTATTTTTACAACCCAAACCCCATGTTGTACATAGTGCTGCAGCCAAACCGAACTAAAAATAGCCTTCCGAACCGAACCCTAACCAAACTGAACTAAAATGGTACATAGGTTCGGAAATTCGGAAGTTGTATGATACTAATAGTAATAGAGCTAGAAATGTGTGCGACTGCATGCTGCTGATAATGATATGCAAGGTCGAGCCGGGGTCACCGCGCGCCGTATTCATATGCAGATATTATTTTGAAAGACCACATATCAACGACATGAAAGCAAATTACGTGTACCGAGGCAGCTTGCAGAATTCAGCTGGAAATTTCACTTTTCATCCGAATCGTAAGTAAACCTTAGTATGTACATGTATGTACCACAATCTTAATCGTTGATGTGTACTTGTATCTCAGATGGCTTATCGAGTAATTTGGTGGCCGTTTTGAGGGTGATATCTGATGTTTCTTTGGGCAAACATTTTGGCAAAGTGGCATTTTGATTTAAATGTGAAGGGACCCATGCGAACTCCCTAGGACCCTACTATCACCAGATCATGTCCAGATGTTAAAAAAGCGATAAGTAAGGTCCTAGTTACTCGGACTAATGCCATGCCTGGTCAATCAAGTTTTCATACTGATTTTTCAAGACGAACTCCCCGGGGGAACTCCATCCACTTCCTTCTTTAACCAGTCCCATTTCTAAGCATTTTTGATGCCTTTTATATCAACAGTTTTTACATGCTCTTGTCCCTTTTCTTGTTCGCTGATGTCCTTCCTATTTTAAATCATTTTGACATGCGTGTTTTTGATGTCCAAACCCAGGATCCACGTTTTTCCAATATCCACATAGTGAGTGCATAGGTATAGTGTCCGTATCCCGATGTACATGTACCTGTACATGTATTCATTCACGCGGAATCAGACTATTAGACTGCAGTTCATAAAACGGCCAGACTGTACCGGTATGTTACAGAATGCGCACGGAGTCTGTGTCCTGTATCTTTTTATGGTTTTATATACGTATACAAAACACGGAGCCAGATGATATTTTTCCTTAAATAATGTTATGTGCGCTAGCAATGTCGTTGGATGAGCCGAAGTGCGGATTTATTTATTTTTGCGGTGGGATTTTTTTTTAGCGTGAGAAATCCTGTGTGGGCGTGAGAATAACCCGAAATGTGCGACTCTCACGCTCAATGCGCGAGAGTTGGCACCCCTGGTTCTGCAATCCGTTCACTGCGAGTGCGAGTAGTTGCACGCCGATCACACCGGCGAAAAAACATCGGTTTCCTTCCGAAAATACAAGTAAAGCAAGTAAGCAAACCAGCAAATATGGACGACAAAAAAAAGGTTACAAGCATTTATGACGTAAAAAGTTATTTAGAAGCATTTTTGAAAAGACAGAAAAGACATGGATTTTGTGTCTAACTTGCCGATAAAACGGGGACAATTCGTAGCAAGTGTTTTGTTTTGAAAGTCGACATGATTTTTGTTTCTAACGTTACTATAAGTTACCATGCAATAACTTGCCAATTAAAAACGGGGCAATCGTGTGACTTTCTTAATGCTGTACATTTTACACGTGTAGCAAAGGTTTCGTTTTCAGCAATTCAAGATCATTTACACATTTTCAAATTATTTTTTTGACCAAAAAATATTTACGGTCGGTCGGGTTACCGGAAACGTAACGCAAACAAACGTGGCGGCCTAATTGGTTGTGTTCTTACCTGTTTCGTGCACTGTGCTGTAGTGGATGGCTAAACCACCCATCCACTACAGCACAGTGCACGAAACAGGTAACAGCCGCTGACTATGCGACCGGAGTTGCGCGCGACGTTGTTGTCAACAAGAATGACGTCATGAGTTTGCTCAACAATGGCTACGTGCATTTGAATCGGCGAACATTGCTCCACATTTTGAGGCCCGATTTTCTCACTTTTTTAACACAATAACAGGTAAGAACACACCGATAGTGTAAGTGTCTTCCTTGATCCTTAGTGCCTACTGGGGACAAGCAGCATTTTTGTAAGTGGCCGTTTTCCGTGACATTTTTTGGGAAAAGTGTGGGAGGTCATGGGGATCGATGTGCAGACATTTCGTACAACGAGTCCAACCGGGTTTGCTTGGACCCTAATATCACCAGACCCTAATATCACCAGACCGTGTCCAAATGTTGAAAAAGGTGATTTTTGGGTCCAAGTTACTCGAACTAGATAATGTCCAAATGTTAAAAAAGCGATAACTAGAGAGTACAGTAACTCGGACTAGCTGTAGTACAGTTGTTTTCCTAGTTCCGGATCGCTTCAAATAAAAACCTACCTCTTATTGCTTGGTCTCCAATAATATTTGTTTAGATGAAGTGCATTTTGAAAAGAAACATATAAGCTTCTTGATACATAAACATATTTGTAATAAAATATCCAGAAAAGGAATTTTGGCAAGATTTTCGACTCGTACTTTGACATGTTTGAACGGTTTGTAAAAATCACGGGAGCCGCAAAACCGCGAACAAATATTCTGCGACATGTCACTAAAAACGTTTGATTTCATTTATGCCGTTTTGTAGTCTACAGTAAAACTCATGCATCGATTATTTGTCGAGTAAAAATAAGTCTAAAAGTCTCCAGTATTAAAAAATCTGCCAAAGACTGAACGTACATGTACATCTTTTCCTAGTTCCGGATCGCTCGTAAAATACATGCATCAACTACACGCGCGCAAGCGATTTCATATGACGTTTCCTGTAGGTCAAAGTTTATCGGCTCGTTGCCGCGCGCCACACACGTACATAGACAAAACATTTAAAAACATTTCTTTGCAAGTCCTCTTTTTAAACTTTATTGGAAGTGAAAGTATTCGAAATATATTTTAAACTGTATTTATATAAATTAATGAATACTTTATCAGAAATAAGGCTTGATTCGGGTTGGTTCTATTTCTAGCATGATTATTTGTTTATGTACGAAGCAGTTTTTCACCCGATCCGGAATCGATTGAACCGATCCGCAACTAGGAAAAGTGATGTCGGTACTTTTGACGTCGTATTTTCAGAATAAGAAGAGCACAAATATCGAAACAAAAACTGTAGTTTCTCCATCACATAAGGTAAACTATTAAACCTATTTCATTTGAATTTCGAGGATTATACCTGTTGAAAACAGCCTGAATATTTTTTGCGATCCGGAACTAGGAAAACGTCTGTAGTGTACAAAAACGGCTGCAGCCAAATTAGCGAAGGGACAATGGCTTCACGGGCAACAACAACTAGGTCTGGAAACAATATGATATGAAATTACCAGTCAGGAGGCATGGTACTTTTAATACTTCAACAACGTCCATCTTTCCTGTTCCGCATCGATGTCATCCTGCAGCTGGCCGGCTGGGGCGCTCGCGATGCGATGACACTACATGCGCCGCCGTCAGTCGAGTCTAGTCGAGTCTAGCAAGTCGATGTCACGTAATACTGGCCGCAGGCGCTAGGCAGGCGCGTCGCGTACATAGCGTACAAAGGTTACCAACGAAACCAGTGTATTCACGTGCGGCAAACAGAAACCGTACCAGTCAATATCTCCATGCATCAACAGAGGGCGCCAATCACTTTTTCGACCAGAGCTTTGGCGCGGCATCACATGTGTTTTTTGTGTGAGATGCATCTAAAAACACCATGGGGGAAAGCACACCACAATCACAGGACCACGGCAAATTCATTGGATGATAAAGAGCGCCATCTGTTGACCCATTTCCCCAGTTAAAAATGTGGGGACCGGCATTTCGGTCCCGTTGCGGCAACGTGCTCATTTATCCGGTGCGTTCTTCCGGAGATCCGAGCACGCCGGATGCGTGAGACCGCCACACCGGGTGAGCTCAATGTATCTGCCGATCGAACCTGTTTGGCAAGTCCCGGACAATCTACCCGTCTGTCCAGGTTGTTGGCACTTCCAGCAAATAAGTGGCCCTTTTGACCATTGAGTTTGTCTAGGCGTTGAACTAACGAGACATTTTAGTTCCATCAATGACCGTTCTAACTGGCTAATTTTACGTTTCAAGTCTGTGTTGGTTTGCTGGACTGCACTAGCTACCGGTAGCACAGAAAGGTAGTTCCTAGGAACCTCTTTATTACATTCAAGTTTAAGAAATGCCTCTTCTTCTAATGCCAAAGACGAAGCTTTACCCAAAGTTCTTGGCTTGGCTCGCCTAACCTGCATCCTTACTTCAGGTAAGTTTAACGACCTGATACATTGGTCTCTACCAATCTCTTCCCTAAATTCAGAGGAAACATTAGAATAGGCCTTAACAACCAATCGATGAATTTCACTTGCAAGCTCAGGTAACGACTCGCCCTTTCTACGGCATCTGGCTCTCAGTTTGGCTCGATGAAGTTCCATCTGTCCCTTGGGACTGAATCTTTCTTTTAGGGCATCTATCAACTCAGAAAAATCATTCTTTTGTTCATCTGACAAATCTGTGTACACTTGTAATGCTGAACCTCTTAATCTTACAGCTAAGAATCTAGTCTTTTGTGCCTCATTCCATCCATTAATTTGACTACATAGTTCTACGTTTGTCAACCAATCTTCCAAGGGAGTTTTACCGTCATAAGTATCAGGCAATGAAACGGGTTTTATTTGAGTCGAGTTTAACAACCTGGAAGAAAAATTAATATCACCAGGATATACTCTTCCTGCAAATTCACTTTGAGTGTGCCTACGACTACTACATGTGGGTGTGTGCACCATAATTATCAAAAGTACTAGCCGGTTTTTTTCCTTGTACATTTACATGCCTGCCCTGTGTATGTTCGACATTGCCCTTGGGGGAGGATCTGTGACTGGGTGCAAAACCAACTCTAATACCCTCATAGATCAGGGCGGGGCGTGCCCTCCCTTTCAGCCACACCTATAGCTATCAAATTTAAATTACGATCTAATTCTTCTTCCAACATAGCCAGGGTACGGTCCAACTGGACCTTAATAGCAGCTCTTCTTGAATCCATACTGTTTTACTAAACTATATGAACATACGCAAACAGAAAGGGTCACCAAAGCACCAGCGAATCCCACCGCTGCCACCAAAACTGTAACGAAACCCACTTGGGATCCGCCAGTGGACAAACAAACTCACAACAAAAAGGAACGAAGTGTGACGAAAATGCCCCCTTGTCATTTTCTTAAAACTCACCTTATATGTCTGGACAAGCATACTTTAGATTCCATCCATTTTTGTATCACTCTGATGACATATTTTATCGCTAGAGTAGGAATAGATTTCACCATCCGTCATGACATGTCAGCTGTTTGCTTTGCACGTGTATAATGACTTTCTAAATATGTGACCTGTTCCAACGAAACCCGGATAAAGTCGCACATTGTGTTTTGTCACAATGTACTCCTGAAGTCATTTCTGGATGGATTTTACCATTTTGAGGTTTTAAGTTTTCCTAAGTCACTCACTATTAATCTACAATCTCCTCAAATTTGAACAAAATCCGTCTACCAGAAGTGTGTTTTTTTGTCAATTTTGTGAAACATTTGTGTATAGACATAATACGCTTTTCTGAACTTCAAAGCTGTTTATCTCATAATTAGGTTGTCAGGGTTTTATCACTAAATCCAGACCCCAGGGAAGATAGGGTGGGGGTACATATGTAAATGATACATCATTTTAAAGCTGAGAACCTAGAGAATTAGAAAAGGGCAAAATCTGAAAAACTAAAAAGTCGACTTTGTCCGGGTTTCGTTGGAACTAAATCCAAGATGGCTGCCTTCTGAATCTCTAAAATCGACACGGATTGGTCTAAGTTTTAAAAGATTATTTCTTGATTTAGACTAAAATGTTGCCTTGAGTTAATTTACATCTACTTCAGTCCTTTAGCTAAGTTTTTAGAATAACGTTGAGTAAGGAATCAATTACCAATTTGTCTATGTTTTTCGTCTGCTAGTCAGTGACTTCAGTCATGAATATTGATGAGGATGACATCACTGAGTTATTATCAATGAAAATAGGTCATGTTTACGTTCAGTCATCAACTTAGTTTTTGCTCATAGGGAGCTCTGGAGCTGTATTCTAAATGCACATGAAAGTTTAGAGTTTAAAGAATATGTGAATACTTTGATTGAGAAATATACTGTTTAAATAATTGATTTTAGGATGAATTAAAACTTTGTTGTGCATAGTAATTTTCATTGTTTTACAACTTGTGGGCGTGGCTTATTTACTACGCTCACGGAAATTACGCGCGTAAGTATACAAGTATAAAAGGGCAAAGTTTTGGTTGGTTAGAGATAGTTGGTTGGTTGGTTTGCTTTGGGTTGGTTGAGCGCTGCGCTGCTGATTACTATATTGAGGAGCTGAGGAGCTGAGGAGCAGAGGAGCAGGAGAGGAGGCATTATATACGAGTTTTAGTGGGAATAATTTAACCGAGAACCGGGGGAAGCTAGAATAGTTGGAGGAGCTAAAGTCATTAGGATAATAGAGTTGAGGAGCAGAGGCGCGAGTTGAGGAGCAGAGGAGCGAGTTGAGAAGCAGAGGAGCGAGTTGAGGGGCAGAGGAGCGAGTTGAGGAGCAGAGGAGCAAGTTGAGGAGCAGAGGAGCGAATTGAGGAGCAGAGGAGCAAATTGAGGAGCAGAGGAGCTGGACCCAAATTCCGGAGATACATCGTGAGTTAGCTTACTCATTATTGGTCGGAATGGAGGAGTTGGATAAAATAATCTAAGGTCATCTAAGTTATCCCGAGTGCTAAGGTGATTCAAGAAACTACTGGCAGACTCAGTCAGAGGCCTTAACTTAACGTTATTTTGTTTTGAGAGGCATTAGGATTTGCCTGTTGATTAATCTATTAGAGACTGCTTAGGGGATAACTTGAAGACTGATTATTTTCCTCCCAGTGCAGAGAGCACTATCCTTTATTGCATCCTCGATTTGGTAAATTAATTGAGCTTTAGCACATCTGCGATTTGTGTGGATTGGAATTAAATAATTACTATCCTTTGAGTTGTGTTGAAAATCGGCCTGAAGAGTGAATTTATTTTAGTAATATAGTTGTCCTTAGTAATAAGAAGACTGGTTGACACTGCACTTAACTTCTTCACTGGTTCATATATCTTGACTACGAACCAGAGCCTGAGACCAAGAAATACTAAACCGGTGAGGCGGAACTCCGGGGGTTTAGTGCCTATACATTTTCCGCCTGTTGGCAGCGCTATCTAGGACTGTTGTCCAGAACGCGTAGGCTTATTTAACTATTATTTAGCCAACGGGGTCGGGGCAAAGTCAAGTCCAATTGGAAAATAAATAACAGTCGTTCGTTGTTTGTTTTTCTCTTAAAATTTACTTTTCCGCCACAATGGTGGCAGCGGTGGGATAAAACAGTGAAGAGTAAGCAGTTCGATAAAGCAGTGGAAGAGACAAGGACTAACGTAAAACAGGAGGAACCGGTAGACACAGGGAGACGGAGAAGAGAGAACTTTTGGAACGAGAGGAGAAACGTGAACTGCACAAGACTACCAGGATGGAGGTTCAAGTGGAAGGTGATTACACCTCAGGGATCAGCAGCACAGGGCCGGCTACCCAAGGCAACCCAAACCACCAGAATATGACGAAGGGAAATGGAAAAGCCATTTCCATTGAAACGGAACAAGGAGCTAGAAGGAAAATCCCAGTACCGACAGGAGAGAGAACAAGAAGCCATGGTGACGAATGGAGAGCAGAACGGCGAGAACTCAATTTTAATTACCCCGAATTGGGACGTGGTGAGCCAAGTGAGCAGACGGGAATGGGCTTGTTGAACACCCAGGATCGGAACACTGACTTTGAGGGTGAAGACGCGGCGTATGCACAAGAGCAAGAAAACCATGGAATTCATCGACAGGGATTATCAAAACAAAGGAGTGAATTGCGAGCAAATTGGGAGGACGAAGAAACCTACGGAGGAGCAAACCACAGAAATGTTGGGGAGCAAGAACATTTTCGAAACAGACGTGAAGTAAGCAGGAAAGAAGTTACCCCCGAAAGATTTGATGGCCGAGTTGGATGGAGAGATTATCATAAACACTTTGAAGCCTGTAAGATGATAAATAAGTGGTCAGACAGAGATGCAGCTTTTCATTTGGCTACACGCTTACAAGGGCCAGCCTTAAAAGTGCTTGGGAGTATGCCGATGAATGGCTACACATCTTATGAAGAGCTTACTACGAAGTTGTCACAAAGATTTGGGCCAGGGAAACACCCAGAGAACTATCTACTTGAATTAAGAATGAGACGGAGGAACCTAATGAAACTCTTCAAGAACTCGGACAGGAGATTCGAGACATGACCGCAATGGCATATTCAGAAGTACCCTGAGAAGTAAGGGAAAGATTGGCTAAAGGACACTTTCTGGATGCAATAGACGACTCTGAAATTAGAGCAGAAATTTTTCGGTCACAACCAGCTACACTGGATGACGCTATCAGATCAGCATTGGGAACTGAATGTTTTCTGCATGCTGAACACAGCAGAGACAGAATAAAGCCAAGCCGATACACGAGGAACATCACTGTAACTGATAGAATGACTGAAGAGATGTCCAGTTTTGCGAAAGGACTAGCTGAAGTACGAGCATCACTGACTGAATTGACGACTACAGTGAAAGAGTTGCAGAGAAACCCAAGAAACAATGAAAGAGAAATGGACAGGAATAGACGGTCAAGTTTCACTGATAGGGACATCACATGCTTTGCATGTGGGAAGCTTGGACATATTGCTCGGCAGTGCCTAACAGGAGGAGCAAATGAGCAAAAGCAGACGATGCAGTTAAACTACCATCGGCCAGCTCAGCGGGTCGAGAGGTGGCCGAGGACTCGCAACGACCCAGTGAATCATGGGAACAGAACTTCTTCGAAGTAGGGAGTAATCTTCATGAAGCACCAGCGGACTCAAAGATAGGTGCAATGCAAGCAGGTGTTTTTGTAATGGGAACAATTTGTGACAAGAGGGTCAAGTTTCTTGTGGACACGGGATCGACTCATACAGTGATTTCAAGGTCGACTTACATGAGGATGGATGACTGTAACAGACCACAACTTTCACCAATGGAGTCGGGAATTAAACAAGCTGATGGAGCACCAATTGCAGTTATGGGGAGTGGATATTGTAACCTGCAAATAGGAAAGACACACATTGAACTTTGGTAATAGTGGCTGACATTCACAATGATGGAATCTTAGGATTAGATTTCTTGTTGAAGACAGGTGGAAGTTTGGATTTAAGAAGAGCGAACTTGCAGATTAAAGACGAACAGATCCCATGCGTAAGTGTCACTGACAATGATCTTCAGATTAGAGTTAGTGTGGCAGAAACAACTACAGTTCCAGCAGAGAGCCATGTTGCCCCCCATTGCAGTCGGCACAATTCCCGCCAGAGGTCAAGCAGTTGCCACAGGCTCAGTAACTCAAAAATTACGGTCGTAACATGGAGCGTGACGAGTAAGGTGGCACATTTTCTGCTCTCCCCCAATAATTAATTTCCTAAGCGCCACTTTGAAGTAAATACTGCCATTTCAACTACCACCTCACGGGCAACTACTACTGGTCATGTCTGATAACCAAACAACCAGGAAAACATCTAGAAATCGCCATAAACTGAGTTCGAAAAACGAATCTCCAGTCCCGAGTGACAGAGAACAAGTGGCGGCGCTGACAATTGTCCGTGCAGTGGCAACCTATCAGTCATTGAAGACAAGCTCGACAAAATCTTGAAGTCCATTCACAACATTGAATCGCGACTGACCTCCTTAGAAGTCCGATTTAAAGAAGTCCATCAGCAGGTGTCTTAAAATTCCAAAGACATTGTCGACTTGAAGGAATCTGTAACTTTCGTACAAGACAAGTCCGACGCCATTAAGACACAGCTCAATGAGAAAACACAATACAACCTCAGGATAATCAGGAACATCGAAGACCAAATTGATGACATGCACAATCGCAGCCGTCGCAACAATATCGTGCTTCAAGGTGTTCCGGAACGAAGTGAGGTTGGGTCTCAATCTTGTGAGGATTTTATTCATAAGTTTCTCACCAACCATAAGAAGCTCCAGAACGGCGAGGACATTGAGATCGACCGGGCACACCGCACTGGTTCACTACCTGGGGTTGGCCCAGCTGCCGCACTCACTTCCCCGAGACCAAGACCAATCCACTGTCGTCTTCTTCGCTACAGCGATCGGCAGTACATCCTGAAAAATGCAGCAAAGCACCTCAAGAACAACAAGTTCAAGGACCACAACATATTCATCACTGATGATGTAACACCCAAAGTCAGAGCACAGCGCAAGGAGCTGCGCGAATCACATCTACGGCGCATTCAGAACCAGGAGAGGGTCCATTTCGCATATATCCCGTGGTCTGTTCCAGCAATGATCCGGTACAAGATACGCGATGGCCCTTTCAAATCCTACCGTCCTGGGGGAGATGCCTGAAATGTCTTAACCCACGCTCCACTTAATTTGTAGTTATTTATATAATGCAATTTTGTCAATTGCCCTGTCTATGTATGTATGTGTTTGTATGTGTGCACTGGTGTGAGACAAACCACTTTGGATGTATTCTGGTCTATACTCAACTGGTTGTGAAGGATCTTCTAAACATCGGTGAGTTAATATTTATTATTACTTAACATATTACTTACAGTTAGTATGAACTCTAATATTGACCCAGACTTAAATTTTCATATTCCTGACAATAACTGTAATTACTATGATCAGGATGAATTTTTGGATAATTTTAAAAGTTACATTGGTACGAAGCTGCTGCACTTAAATGCTCGTAGTCTACCTAGAAATATATCAAGCATTATTCAATACCTAAATCTTTTACAAAATAGTTTTACAGTTATTGGAATATCGGAAACCTGGTTAACTGATATACAAGACCCTTTGATACAAATACCAAACTATGTTATTGAAGGTACTTGTAGACAAAACAAAAGAGGTGGTGGTGTTGCACTTTATATAAAACAGGATTTAGTTTATATAAATCGTACTGACCTATGTTTTAATAACCCTGATATTGAATCATGCTTTATTGAACTTGTTAATACCGGTAAGGCAAATATTATCATTGGTATTGTTTATAAGCCACCCTGCATATCATGTACTGACTTTATTGAATGTACTGATACAGTTCTGTCACATATAGACAGCGAGAACAAAAAGTGTTACATTTTGGGCAATTTTAATATAAACTTACTGGAGTATGATACTGATAATAGCGTACAAGCATTCATGAATACCCTTTTATCTCATTCATTTTTTCCCACCATAGACAAACCAACCAGGATTACTGATGATAGTGCAACACTTATTGATAATATTTTTACCAATGTTTATCAAGACCAACCTGCTGGTATTTTGTCCACTGATATTAGTGACCATCTTCCCATATTTTTAATTATTGAAAACCTTACTAAAAAAGTCCGACCGGATAGTAAATGTAAAAAGCGTGACTTTAACAATAGTAATGTTGATCATTTTATTCATGACTTGAATGATACTGAGTGGGACTGTATAACTTCTATAAACGATATCCACAGTATGTATAACACGTTTTTATTACATATTAAACAACTTTATAATAAAAACTTTCCTCTGCACGAGGTAAAATGTCGCTATGATAAACTCAAATCCCCATGGTTAACTGATGGTATTTATAACTCGATAAGGCGTAAGAATTACTTGTACAAAAAGTATTTGAAAAACCCTACTCCGCGAAATAAATCTACTTATACTAGCTTTAAAAATAAACTTAACTCTCTGATTAAATTATCCAAAAAGAATTATCTATATAAAAAATTCAATGAAGTAAAAAATAATATAAAAGGTACGTGGAATGTAATTAATTCTCTTTTAAATAAGCGTAAACAAAAAAGTAGCTCCTATTTTAACCATGATGGCATTAACATTACGAACGACACCGAAATTGCTGATTCATTTAACAACTATTTTGTTAATATTGGCAACAGTCTTTCTAGTGGACTACCATTATGTAACACCTCTTTTCATTCATTTTTAAATACCCGATGTTCGAATTCATTCTTCTTGTCACCTATTACCCAAGAGGAGATTGTGGACAATATTAACAAAATTCCTTCTGGCAAGGCCCCTGGTTTCGACGCTTTGAATTCTTTTGTAATAAAACAGGCAAGGTATTCGTTAGCAAAGCCTTTAGCTATTATTTTTAATAAATGTCTAACAGCAGGAGTATTTCCCGATAGCTTAAAAATAGCCCAAGTTATACCAATCTACAAAAAAGGTTGTAGACATGATATTACTAATTATAGACCAATTTCAGTTCTGTCGACATTCTCCAAGTTATTTGAAAGGCTTATATACATTAGGTTAATATCTTTTATTAACAAGAATGATATTCTTTCGGAGGCACAATTTGGCTTCAGACAAAACCGGTCAACTGAATTATCAACATCATATGTTCTCAGTAAAATATGTAATGCGATCGATCATAATAAATTTTCAATTGGCATATTCCTTGACTTATCTAAAGCATTTGACACAGTCAATCATGAAATATTAATAAGTAAGATGGAACATTACGGGGTGCGTGGGATTGCCTTGGACCTATTTAAAAGTTATCTGACTAATAGAAAGCAGTATGTGTCTTATAATTCTGTAAACTCAACTGATCGTGATATTGTCTGTGGAGTACCACAAGGTTCTGTGTTAGGTCCTCTATTTTTTATTCTTTATATAAATGATATTTGTAACACCTCCGACATTATTTCATTTTGCTTATTTGCTGATGACACAAGTTTACTATATACTCACCAAAATGTTGACACTGCTGTTAGAAACCTCAATGTTGAACTTAAAACAATTAGCACTTGGCTCTTAGCAAACAAATTATGTCTTAACTTATTGAAATCTAACTATATGATTTTCTGTGCCCATCAGTATAAATATTCTCAATCTGTTCCTCTAATTTTAAATGAATCAAGGCTAAACCAAGTAACAACTACTAAATTCCTAGGAATAACTATTGATGAGCATCTCACCTGGAGAAACCATATTGATGACATAGCGACAAAAATATCTAAAAATGTTGGCATAATGAACCGTCTAAAATATTACCTGCCCAGTAGAATCTTGTTAACTCTGTATAATTCTTTTGTTTTGCCATATTTAAATTATTCAATCTTGACTTGGGGGGGTTCTTCATCTAAATACAACAAACTGTTTACCTTACAGAAACGAGCAGTCCGAATAGTATCAAAAGCTGGCTATCGTGATCATTCCCTTCCTTTATTTACAAACCTGAGTCTTTTACAGTTTTATGACCTGTACTATTTTAATTTAGGCAAATTGATGTATAAATTTAAAACCAATGTATTACCCCGTTGTTTTAATTCATTCTTCATGTTAACCTCTGACATTCATTTGTATAATACCCGAAGTACTGCCAAGAACAATTTTTATGTCCAGTTTAGCCGAACAGAGTTGTGTAAAAATAGTGTTTTTCAGCGTGGCACTTTATATTGGAATAGCTTAGACGAGTCTTTAAAATCATCAAACTCCCTCTCTATATTTGTTAAAAAGCTGAAATTCTATCTTCTTGATTCACATCTATATAATTAGTTATAATTTATCAAATTAATTTATGTGGTTTTGTCACCAGCCTGTGTTTTCCAGTGTGTGTTTCGTTATATTGTTTGTTTACGTATAATGTCCTTTGTCCTGTGTGTTGACCATATAGATTGTCTGTCAATAGGTTAGGGTACAAAAGCAATTCGCTTCACCTTATACCTAAATGTTGTCATTAATTTGGTTATAATTTTATACTTCTGTATATAATTATAATTAGATCATTTAATTGTTTACTCTTTGTTAAAGTGAATTCTGTTTTCTTCTATTCTGTGCTAATGGCAGCGTTGAAATAAATGTACTACTACTAAATGGTAGTAAATGCAATATTCAAGAAGCCTGGGAAATACCAAGGAAGTGGAATTATCGAGGGACTGCAACAGAATAATATAACTGACAGAGGAATCTTGGTGGCGCGAACTTTAGTCAATGCCGAAGCAAGTTTATTACCAGTTCGTCTGATGAACATTGGAGATCACGCCACAACAGTACAAGAAGGAACAGTGGTTGGATTATTTTCTTCCGTTGATGAGAACTCATCAATACGTGAGGAAACTAACTTCAATACAATTCGAGCCATGACTGAAATGGAAATGGAGATTCCAGAACATTTACAGGAGTTGTGGAAGGACAGTGCCGAGAATCTAAATCAAGCAGAACAAGAAGCTCTGGCCCAACTGTTAGTCAAGTATCAAGATGTTTTCTCGAAGGGGGACTTCGATATTGTGTTACGGTCCGGAAAGTGCCAGACTAAAACAATACACAAATAAAGATGGAAACTCCCCAAACGCAACAAGGAGTCAAACAAGACCACACTGATGTAAAGAACAATGACTATCATTTATGGATTCATCCCAAAATCAAAACAGATGCACTATGATTAGGTTGGGCTAATAATAATATTATCACAGTGAGATCTTAAACTTTACAAATGAAATCTTATACAAAAGATACACAAAAGCTCATTCGAGAATAATATGACGAGGACTTGAACTTGAAGCTTGAGACTGAGAGTCATGGAGGAATAAGTGTCTGTCCCGGGTAAATCCAGCGATGGGCACTCCTCAGATATAGAGCTGGAAGTTGCCGAGACAAACACAGTTTCGACATGGAGGTAAGTTTCTTTCTCTCAAGAAACAACGGCCAACTGCACACGGTGTTCGGGTAGCGTGTAGATTCCCGGCACATGTCATGGTGATTATTCTCCGTCAAACACTCCCAGTACTTCCCATGATCCAACGTCGGTGTCACAAGTCCCGTCCAATACGTGAGGCAGACCCTCCTTTGTGCCTGGTGACTGCACCTTGATCACGTCAGGAGACCTGATCCCAGTTCAACATTTATTGCATCTTCAACATTTGGAGAAACGTGCGATGACGCCGCCATTTTTCTTCTCTCTCCCAGTCGGGGCGCCCCCTGTCGGCCATGCCAGGATTAAACCGGCCAGTCATGAATATTTAGATTATATTAGCTTCTAGGCAAGTTTCCTTAGAAAATATAGTAACAAATTATAGATCAATCTCCCTAATTCTTGTTTGTACATAACATCTCCCCCCTAAAAGAAGTGAAAATTTACAGGGGAAATTTTCGCTTATACTCTTTACGTAATTCACAATAAAGGTGAATTAAAACTTTCACAGTAATACACAGTTAAAAGTTATGAAAAACAAAACAAAAGTACATGTACTCTGATCAACTTGGTACTGGCGATGGAGTGCAAACTTCTAAACTCTAGACAGAGCGTCTGCAATAACATTGTTTTTTTCCGGCAATGTGCATAATCTTGAGTGGATATGGTTGCAAAATCAAACTCCATCGAAATAATCTCTGATTCTTGGTCTTGAATTTGTCTAAGAACACAAGTGGATTATGATCAGTGTAAATTATGGTTTCTTCAGCACCATTTGTCACATACACTTCAAAGTGTTGGAGAGCAAGTACCAGACCCAACGCTTCCTTTTCGATGGTTGAATATTTGGTCTGGTGTTTGTTCAGTTTCTTAGAGAAGTAACTGATCGGTCGTTCAATGCCTAACTCATCATCTTGGAACAAAACGGCTCCGACACCAACATCACTGGCGTCAACGGCTATTTTTGAACGCCTTGTCAAAATTAGGCGCGGCCAAAACTGGTTCGTTTGTCAGAATGGCTTTCAACTTGTCAAATGCATTTTGGCATGAGTCGGACCAAACAAACTTGACATTTTTCTGCAAGAGTTTAGTCAGTGGAGTGGCAATAGTGCTGAAGTTTGGAACAAACTTTCTGTAAAATCCACTCATTCCAAGAAATCGCATAAGTTCTCTCTTCCCAGTGGGAATGGGAAAGTCCTGAATGGCTTGTGTTTTTGCCATCCGGGGCAGCACGCGACCCTGACCAACCACGTGACCTAAATATGTCACAGTAGCTTTGGCAAATTCACTTTTCTTCAAGTTTATCACCAAATTGGCTTCATAAAGACGGTCAAATAGGGCATTCAAGTGTTTCAGGTGGTCTTCCCAGCTATCACTGTACACCAAAATGTCATCAATGTAGACAACACAGTTTTCAAGCCCAGAAATGATTGTACTCATCATCCTCTGGAAAGTAGCCGGGGCGTTTTTCATCCCAAACGGCATCATTTTGCACTGGTACAGACCATCGGGTGTCACAAACGCTGAAATTTCTTTGGCTTGGTCAGTCAAGGGCACTTGCCAATAACCCTTTAACAGGTCTATTTTACTGACAAATGCAGAGTGTCCCACTCGATCAATACAGTCTTCTAATCGAGGTATCGGAAAAGAGTCACTCTTAGTTCCTGCATTGACCTTTCGATAGTCGATGCAGAATCTAAGTGTACCGTCAGATTTTGATACCATGACAATGGGAGAGCTCCAAGAACTCTGACTTGGTTCTATAATGTCATTCTCTAACATGAAGTTAATTTCTTCCCGAACTTTTGACAACTTTGTCGGGTTGAGCCGATAGGGTGCCTGCTTTATAGGTCTTGTATCCCCTACATCGACATCATGAACTGCAACTGAAGTACGACCTGGTTTATCAGAACAAACCCGCTTGCACCTCTGGAGCAGGTTTGATAGGTCTTGTCGTTGGTCAATGCTCAAATGGCCAATGATGTTGTCTAAGTCGGCTATAATTTCAGAATTTGAAAGCTGAACAGTTAGAAACTCAAGTTCGGAAGCTTTTGTCTCATTGTCATTTTGTGGTTGTTCACTATTTGGCTCAATAACAGTTATCCCCACAGGCTGGCCAGAATTATTGCGCTCGTAATATCTCTTGAGCATGGCAAACTCTTTGGCTCTTTCGTCGGTCTGGGGTACTGATGACGTAATTGACGTCATTCAGTTTCTTTTTGACACAGTAAGGCCCACTAAACTTGGCTTTAAGGGGCTCGCCAGGCAGAGGCAACAACACTAGAACTTTCTCGCCGGGCTTAAAGATGCGGACTTCGGATTTCTTGTCTGCTCTTGTCTTCATGACCCGTTGAGATTCCTTAAGGTGTTCTTGAGCGATAGAACAGGCTCTTGATAACCTCTCCTTGATGTTCGACACATAGTCGAGTAGATTGGTCTCGTCATCTTCTGCCAGGAACTTCTCCTTGATGAGTTTTAAAGGCCCCCTCACCTCATGACCGTAGACTAACTCGAACGGAGTAAAACCAGTCGATTCATTCGGGGAGTCCCTCGTGGCAAATAACTGAAAGGAAATTCCGTTGTCCCAATCTTCTGGAAAATCCTTGCAGTAAGCTCTCATCATATTTTTGAGGGTTTGGTGGTACCTCTCCAGAGCTCCTTGGGACTGCGGGTGATACGCGGATGACTTTATCTGCTTTATCCCCATCTCACGCATAACTTTTTGAAACACACCCGACATGAAGTTAGACCCCTGGTCGGACTGCACTTCTTTCGGCAGTCCATATCTTGTGAAAAACTGCATAAGAGCCTCAACAACAACTTTAGCTGTGATTCTCCTCAATGGAATGGCCTCAGGAAATCTAGTTGACAAATCCATGATGGTCAACAAAAACTGATGTCCAGACTTCGTCCGTGGCAGAGGGCCAACACAATCCACGAGGACTCTCGTAAATGGCTCATCAAATGCAGGAATTGGAATCATCGGTGCAGGCTTAATTGATGGTTGAGGCTTTCCCACCATCTGACATGTATGGCACGTCCTGCAGAATTTGACCACATCTTGGTGTAGCTTCGGCCAATAAAAATGTGCCATGACTTTAGACCGAGTCTTTCTTATGCCAAGATGACCTGCAACCGGAATGTCATGGGCGATTCTCAGGATATCGTCACGGTAGCAAGGAGGAACAACAATTTGATAAACAATGGTCCATTTTTCATCAGCTGGTCTCCGGGTAGGTCTCCATTTCCTCATCAACACGCCTGATTTGAAGTAGTAGCATTCTGGAACCTTTTGAGCTTCTTCTTCAGAACACGCTATCTGGGCGAGCTTTCTCAAATCCAGGTCCGCTTTCTGATGTTCTATCAGCGAGGAACGGCTAAACTTAGCATCTTGAGACCCTTCCCTTATCTTCTAAATTATTGAAGAAAGTTTCAGCCAACCAAATACCAGAGTCGTCCTCTATGGGCACTGACTCCGCAGCATCCTTCCGCATCTGCTTCGTTCGAGATCTCGTCACTGCACACTTGGGGAAGACGTCTGGAAACTTTTCTTCCAAAGACTGAACTTCTGGCGCCTCCACAGGTTCACCAGAAACAATAGGGGATGCCGACACTTTGCCTCCCGCGACGTCGTTGCCTAGCAAAAATCCAACACTTTTCATCGGTAGACTAGGAACCACTCCAATAACCACAGGGCCAGTGAACAAATCACATCTCAACTTCACCCTATGCAACGGGACAGGCATAAAATTTCCCCCAATACCTTGAATCAACATTTTCGCATTAAGCGAACTCTCTGGAGACAATGACATTACGTCCTCCAGCATCAGTGATTGTGACGCGCCTGTATCTCTCAGAATAACAACTGGACTGCAGGCTTCATCCGTCGTGCTGGACACATCACCATGATAAACAAAATCTTTGTAGATTTCATCAACCTGGTCGATTTTATCAACCACCTTCAAAGAAGAACCACGGTCGCCATCGACCTCACCAGACTTCTCGCAAAGAAGAATGTCCTTGCCGACAAAAGCAACGGGCTTCCCAAAACGCTCACGTTCATCAGCCATGAACTTGAAGCACCTCGACTTCGAGTGACCTTTCTTGTGACAATATTCACATGGAGGGAAATTAATCTTCTTTCGGTCCTCCTTGGCTTCCCTTGGCGATGAATACTTCCCTGGCGGCGCAAGATTTCCAGTGCTAGATTGTGCCTCAAACCCTGACTTGCCCTTCTCATTATCACTGTATTTGTAGAATTTCTTTGGCTGGAAATTAGTGTTATTCCTGCTCATTTTGTGAATTAGGTCATATTCGTCGGCTATTACTGCAGCTTTGTTTAATTTAGAGATCTGGTGCTCTTCTAGATGAATTTTAATACTCTGGGGAACACTGTTTTTAAACTCTTCCATGAGTACAACCTCTTTCAACTCCACATAATTCTTCTCATTCTTTAGCGATTGATACCAACGATCAAAACCAATTTCCTTCTGTCGCTTGGGCAAACGATTTAGTCAATTTACGAAATTTTTGCCGATAGGCCTCTGGAACTAGCTCATAAGCATTCAGTATGGCTGCTTTCATAGTAGCATAATTACTACACTGGTCCTTTGAAAGTGTGGCATACACTTTCTGAGCTTTACCTACAAATGTGCTCTGCAAGAGCAAAGGCCAAAATTTCTCGGGCCAACCGATACTTTCTGCAGTTTTCTCGAAAGACAGAAAATATGTATCAACATCATGTTCGTTGAACTTTGGCACCAACCTTACGTTTTTCGCCAGATCAAAGTTATTTGGAGATTTTCCCTGGTCAGAGTTTTTCTGTGTACCAATCTCGAGTTCTTTCATTTTTAGCTGATGTTCGAGTTCAAGCTTTCTCATTTCAAATTCTCTATCTTTTTCTTGCCTTTCTCTTTCCTTGTCGTTTTCTTGCCTTTCAAATTCAAGTCTGAGCTTTTCTTTTTCCAGCTCAATTTTGGCAAGTTCAATATCTCGATCAACACTTTGTGGATATTCTGTCCCGTCTAGATTTAACTTCTCCGCGAGAACATTCACCAGCTTGTGCTTCTTAGTACTTCGAGAAACTTCTAGATTAAGAAATTTGGCAAGTTCGTGCAACTCATCTTTAGTTAACTGCTGTAACTTAGTGAGTGACAAATCTTCAGATTCTGCGAAAGCTTGCACTTCGAACTGACTGGTACTAGCCATGATTATGTACGTAAACTACAATAACCAGCAAGCAACAATACACTAAATGTGTGATCCTGTTTGACACATCGCTAGCACAAAATTGCAAAGTTGTGCCTATTTTGGTTCGTTTCCCGGACAGGCCCCCAATTTGTTACGGTCCGGAAAGTGCCAGACTAAAACAATACACAAATAAAGATGGAAACTCCCCAAACACAACAAGGAGTCAAACAAGACCACACTGATGTAAAGAACAATGACTATCATTTATGGATTCATCCCAAAATCAAAACAGATGCACTATGATTAGGTTGGGCTAATAATAATATTATCACAGTGAGCTCTTAAACTTTACAAATGAAATCTTATACAAAAGATACACAACAGCTCATTCGAGAATAATATGACGAGGACTTGAACTTGAAGCTTGAGACTGAGAGTCATGGAGGAATAAGTGTCTGTCCCGGGTAAATCCAGCGATGGGCACTCCTCAAATATAGAGCTGGAAGTTGCCGAGACGAACACAGTTTCGACATGGAGGTAGGTTTCTTTCTCTCAAGAAACAACGGCCAACTGCACACGGTGTTCGGGTAGCGTGTAGATTCCCGGCACATGTCATGGTGATTATTCTCCGTCAAACACTCCCAGTACTTCCCATGATCCAACGTCGGTGTCACAAGTCCCGTCCAATACGTGAGGCAGACCCTCCTTTGTGCCTGATGACTGCACCTTGATCACGTCAGGAGACCTGATCCCAGTTAAACATTTATTGCATCTTCAACATTTGGAGAAACGTGCGATGACGCCGCCATTTTTCTTCTCTCTCCCAGTCGGGGCGCCCCCTGTCGGCCATGCCAGGATTAAACCGGCCAGTCATAAATATTTAGATTATATTAGCTTCTAGGCAGGTTTCCTTAGAAAATATAGTAATAAATTATAGATTAATCTCCCTAATTCTTGTTTGTCTTCAGGATATTGGCAAGTTGAATTAGACGAGGAAGCAAAGGACAAATCTGCATTTGTTGTGCAAGGCGGTCTTTACTCCTGGGGTGTGATGCCATTTGGCTTATGTAACGCCCCTGCTACATTTGAACGCTTGATGGAACGAATCATGGCAGGACTACAGTGGTAAATCCTGTTGTTATACATTGACGACATTCTGTGTTTTGGTAGAACTGTGCATGAGGCACTAGAACGTCTGGAGACAGTTTTCAAAAGACTGCGAGTGGCGAATCTGAAGCTGAAACCAAGGAAATGCCACCTCCTCAAGCAAAGTGTGCATTATTTAGGACATGTTGTTTCAGCGGAGGGAATTACAACAGACCCCGACAAAATTGAAGCTGTAGAGAATTGGAAATGCCCTCAGACAGTGACCGAGATAAGAAGTTTTCTTGGATTGGCGTCATACTACCGTCGCTTTATCAAGGGATTTTCGGACATAGCACGACCACTTAACAGACTTACAGAAAAGAATAAACCGTTCTTGTGGACAGAAGAATGTGACCAAGCTTTTGCAGTGTTAAAGGAGAAGTTGGTATCGGCACCTATTCTGTCTTATCCACTACCAGCATGTGATTTCATACTTGACACAGATGCCAATGGGAAACAAGTGGACTACAAAGTTATTCTCCCTAGGAAATTCAGACGAATGGTGTTACAATAACTCCATGGATCAAGGACAGCTGGACACCTTGGGATTAGAAAAACTAAAGAAAAAGTGCAGGATCGGTACTATTGGGTTGGATTGAGTCAGGATGTAAGGTCTTTCATTAGGAAATGCTGCTTGTGCACCCGACGGAAATCACATAGACAAAAGAAAGCCCCACTGCAACAGTACCCTGTTGGAGCACCCATGGAGAGGATAGCTATGGACATACTTGGACCACTGCCAGAATCAGACAGATGAAATAGATATATTTTGGTAGTTGGGGATTACTTTACTAAATGGGTAGAGGCATATCCCCTACCGAATCAGACAGCAGAGGTTATTGCTAGCTAGGACATTAGTGGAGCAGTTCATTTGTCGGTTTGGGCGGGTGTACCGAGAGAAGTGCACAGCGACCAAGGGCGTAACTTTGAATCTAGAGTAGTAGCTGAAGTTTGTAGTTTATTAGGGATTCAGAAGACTAGGACTACTCCGTATAATCCCAAATCTGATGGTTTTGTGGAGAGATTCAATAGGACTTTGATGAATATTGTAGCTACCATAGTAGATCCAGTCAGAAATCAGAAGGATTGGGATGAGCAAGTACCCTATGCCATGTTTGCTTATAGGAGTGCCATACAGAGAGTAAGGAGGAGAGAGAAGAGCGCACAGAGCAAGAAACACCTGCAGAGCAGCCCGCAGGTGATGATGAGGCAGAAATTGAAGGAGATGAGACAGAAATTAAAGGAGCTGAGGAAGAGAAGTTTCGTGTACGCGTTTGTTTCGAGAATAAAACGGCTCCCGGAAGCAGTTCAAGCATGCACGTGTTTCACGTCGTGTGGCTCGTCGGTTATGCTGAATTTAGGGATAGTTCTAGGTCCAAAAAACATCAGTTAGTAAGTTAATCCATGACAAAATGAAGTGCCAGTATGATGAGAAACCCATGGAGACAGATTAACATGAAAGGTGAGTGGGCAAACCCCCTACGTAGCTTGGAGTTCTTTTTTTAATACACGTCTTCATTGCTGATGAAAAATTACTCTGCGTCTGTTTTGTACACGTTTCAATACAAACACATGACTTGACCGTCATGCATGCACTTGCTTTGTTCTGCCCGCATGGTGGTGGGTTTGTTTAGGTCAGGATTTTCCACTGTTTTAAGAACCACATGACCGACCATGATGACATGTTCTATTTTGATGCCAATGCTATTTCAGTAAATACATTATTATGTTTGTGATTATTGAAATTAACGGGATCAATAATTCTAGGCCTAAAAATATTCAACAAGCAATAGGCACCCCAAAAAAAATTAAGGAAAAATGCGAGCAAGATATTTCTTGAAATCCCCTTTGTGAGTGGCTGTTGGCTATTTTTATGTTTATAAATTTCACTGATCACACTGATTCTTAACAAAATTAAGTCACGCTTTAAATTGTACATGTATACATACGTGTACTTTATAAATTATGATTCAGATTTCCGTTTGCGGGGCTTTCGCTGAGGACATGCACTTGATATGGAGGGATTGACAGTGAGCAGATGTTCTTGCATCACGCACATCAGTTTGAAGAGGTCAGGGTCTTGCTTGCTGGTGTTCCGGGCTCCATCAAAGCGCCTGTTCAGGGTGTTGAACACTGCATGCATGCACTCGCCGCCCTGTTCCCCCAGGAGCCCTAGTCCGTGCCGTGTTCTTCGGACGAATGACAGAACGTGGACTTCAAGGATGTGCATCTTTGGAGGGAAGCTTTTACCGGGAAAATTGGTTCGGTAAAATTCCATGAAACGAGTGATGTCGTCATCTAGAAGAAAAATTGTGACTTTTTTTGTTATCAATCAATCGAACACACATGACCAGGTAAGTGTTTTTTATCAAGATTGTTACATTATAATTTGTTTCGTTTGTTGTTAAATTTGAAGTTTTAATAAACAAACAAATAAGGTGATGATATCACAGTTTCCCAATAATGATTAGAGTACTTCTTTTTGGTTAAACTGCTGAGCATAACCAGCAAATCTTGTTACGGTCATGTCTACGTGAAGATAAAATTCATAATCATATTCTACAAGGCAAGCCTAAAATCCTACATCACTCACCAAGTTTTGCAATGTCTGTGTCATTGAGGGAATCTGCTGTGTTGTAAACATTGTGGCACTTGGCAAAAAGTGTAAAAAGCATTGAGTATTTTTTGCAGATGCTTTTTTCATTTTCCACTTTTTCTGGGGCAAGGCGTGATGTCTCTTCCACAATGCTGTCTGTGACTTTGTGGATATTTATCTCCTGCATACATGCAAGTGAAACAAAATGTAACGAAAATGTGAAACTATAAAGTTAACTTTCTGCATAATCATGTAATGTTAGTTACAACTCTATTGTTGCTTATTTGTTAAATTCCTGTAATGTTAAAGATTTTTATAAAGTACATACATTACTCACTTTCAAACACTTATGTACATGATTCCCTATAAAGGTATTGCTGTAATAAGCTTGTCGTCGCACTTTTATGTCCTGGAGGCACTTGTCAAGGTTTTGCAGCAGTGGGTTGTGATGGTCGGGGAGCTTCTTCACTACAGTGCTTCGAATTGCCTCCTGTTAAAGGTAAATTTCAGGAGGATGTTGATTTCATTTCTTTTCATATAAATAATTTTGAAAGATATGCAACATTTTTTTACCTGGTGTATTTTTCAATTGAAAGATAATTTCACTAACCTGCTTTTCAAGTTGTTTTCCCAGTGCATTTATTTCTAAATGGACACTGGAAACCACATCATCAACGTTGATGTTGTCATTGAGAAGTGCCACAAGTGCCAGTTGTTCCTGCAGTTCTCTCATTTCACTTGTTATTTCTTTGACACGCTCTTCAGCCAAATGCACCTCGGCAAGTTTCGCAACATAAACAGGGAAGGGACCATTTACAATACCACTGGCACCCTGTGGAGAAATCGCAAGAGATGCTGCAATTTCCTCACCAAGATGTTTGCACTCCTCTTCCATCAAGGTGTAAAACTTGAACCACAATCCAAGACTGATGTGGAGGGGAAGAGGACAAACCTAATAACAAGAAACCACAGAATGGTAATATATTAATTTATTGTGAATACATTAACAAGTGTTAATTATTATTAATGTTATATTTGCTTATAAATGATTGCAAAAATTAGAGATGACTTACGCAATCAATTGGTATTTCGAAGAATGCCCCGTTAATTACATTATTGAAGGTTTTGGCTTTGGTCAGCACTCCCCCAGCTGCAAGAAACCGTTGGTGGTCATGGTTGAGTGTCTCAGTTGTCCTGGTGTCACAAGGAGGACGCTGCGCCTTTGGCAATATCATGTCTTTGTTGTTGATGGTGCACCAAAGACATGAATGGCGACCTGCCAAAATATTATTCAGAACTTGTTTAAAATAACCGTTACATTTAAACCTGATCTTGAGATGAAATGTGAGCCACTAAAACAAAGCACACGTATATTTAGTTTCCAGGATGAAACTAAGCTTAGATGAAACATACTACTTGGTCCAGAGAGGCCATACATCCTGCAGAGGAATTCGTAATCTCCAAACATAAAGAGGACAATCTTTTTTTCCTAAAGAGTAATCATAAAAGAAGGATTAATTCATTCACAATGATATTGGCCCTATTTTCAAGTTATAAGAATACAAAGTTAAAAACATAAACACTAATAATAAAAAAATAGAAAATCAAGAAGCATGTTTTGAAATATGTTTTCTTGTACTACCTCCATGTAGTTGTAGACAGAGTTTCCACCTGTGTCTTGTAGCGGTTAATTCCGATGTGCAAATTTGCAGCAGAGTCATTTGCTGCAAATACACAAATTACGCTGGTGTTGCGTCTGGAGTTTGGATTGTCGACATTTGCCACTTGGAGCATCAACTTAAAAGAGCCACCACCCTTGTCACCACCAAGCTTAATCTAAATTTGACCCTGCGGTTGTCCGTTTCTCCATTTCAGTTTGTCACACCTTGATGATATGCATAACGGGTACATATAATGTTTAACAGTTGTACTATACAGGAAACGAGTGTATGAACAAATTAGTTTCATTTATCATTATTTACCTTTCATATTCATCCAGGAGGTCAAGAGTGTACTTTGTCAGGTCAGTGATGAAGACGCATGGAGCTGGTTTGGTGACGAGGGCGTCCTTCTCATTAAATAGAAATGGCATAATTTCTCCTTCAACTGTCTCCTTTCGAACACATGCTTTGCCAAGGGCCCTGCTGGCTTGCTCATTTGCCATGACGACATTATATTTGCGTAACCACCTAAACAAGAATGTACATTTTTTTAAATGTGTTATACATTATCTTTATTGAGCACGTTATTAGACAGTCCTGTAATTGGCGACTTGATCGATGTTGGATTTGGTTAATAAATAAATACAACTATTTACATCGTCACATACAACTTTGTCTTACAATTTCAGCTCCCGAAGTGCAGCCCATGGACATGCCCAAGTCGGACTTTAGGGCAAGTTCTTCCAGTGGTGGGACAGTTGACTTAAGCTGCATGTTGCGCAACAGGCTTTGCAGCTCCCCTCTTGGCGTACTCTTCAGATGATGCTGCAACTGACACTTTGGCTGCCCACCACTTACATGCGAGAGCTGCCTCTTGACTAGAGTGCTTCGGCGTTGCAAGGTCCGTTGACTTACTTCACAACTTGTTTTTTTGGGATGGGTAATTTGGTGGATGCGGAGAGCCTAATAATTAAATTTATGATACATGTTACTTGCTAGTAGATTTAAAGCTTTGCATATAGTACAGAATACGGAGTTTGTGGGTGACAACCCACAAAATAATGTAAAAATTATAATGTAAAAATAATGTCTTCCAGGAAGGAATGGAAATTCTTAGAAAAAAACCCAGGGCATGATTGTCATTTTCAAACTAGTTTTTATCGAAAAACAATTTTGATGTCATTTTCTTCACTTAAATTTTGTTTTCCATAACAACAGCTTTACTCCCCGTTTAACTTTATTTTTCATGTACATCTACATTTAATATTTTTTATTTTTTTCATTTCTAAACCTTACCTCACCGCCAGTAGAAAGCCGTACTTGTGTCGTTCTACTATTTTTCATCTCTGCTTTGATCAACTTGGATGTCATTTGCTGCCCAACTTTGCCAAGGGGAGAGACATTTCTTGACAAAATGTTTCGGAATATTTCCTCATCAATCTGTTGTGAGGATTGTGGGTTAGTGCAATCATGTGTAGATGTGCTTTTCAACAGGCTGCTTCTTTTGCAAGTTTTACACACTACCTTTGCATCCTGTAGAATATTTATGAAGTATTCCTTCACTGGGGAGATTTTTTTCAGACTGATGTGTATGTGGCAAGTAGGACAGAGCACGGTAGAAGCAGAAGCTTTACTGAAAAGGGTGTGTAAACACTCTAAACAAAAGCTGTGCTGGCAGGGAGTCTCAACAGTTCATTATTTTATTGCAAATTTCACAGCGGTAGTGGCGCTCATCACAAAAGAAGCCATCACGAACAAATTCAGTAGTTGTGCCCATCATTTGTTTGAACCGCTCCTCCACCTCCAATCGTGTAGTTTCTTCATTTTGTGCAAGACGATGCATCCTGTCATATTTCTGTTTGACTCCTGGGCTACCACCTTTGTTGTTTTTAACCCCTTGGCATACCACACATGTGCCTTCCTCTGGGTGGGGAGGCCAGTCATTGGGAAGGGTATGGGTTTTGGCCAAGTATAGATTTGAATAGCAGAGATGGCAAATGTGTTGGGGATGGCGGTGTTCTTCATCAGCTGAAATATCGATGTGGTATTTTTCTTTAATTTTGTCCTTGTAGACGGCACATCTTTTCACTGGCTTGGCTTTATGTTTGTGTTTTTGGACATTGCTCCCGCACACCCTACATAACCTTTTAAGATTATGTATGTGCTCGTCGCTCATTTTGACCTTGGCTCGATCTACATGTTGAAAAAAGGTGGAAGTGAATGTTCATCGATTCTAAATTTGTATTCGTGTATGACCTTGATGGTGGGTCTTTGTAAGTTATGACAATAAAACAGGATCGATGTAATTTGGTTGAAATAAAATAATAATAACAATATCTATATATATTTCATTCCTGTTTACATATGAAATGTTCTCCACATTATTATAAATGGGCATGTAAGCAAAAATAAGAAGGGCCTATGTTGAACTATGCCATGTTTATATTTCAAAATGCCTGTGGTATTTTGTGTAGGCCCCTCCTATAGTTTATTTCTTCAAAACCAAATTAGATTTATTTTGGAATTGTTTTTAGAAAATCAAGAAATCAGAATTGAATAAATCACAAAGTCATAAGTGAAGTGTTGTTTTAAATTTACGAAATAAAGAGATAACTGCTTTTAAAATTATAACATTTCTGTATAAAATTGTAACATTTCTGTACAAAGACTAAATAGTTCTGAAGAATGAATAAATCAGGTAAACGTAAGTGAAGTAATGTGTTGTATTAAATTTAGTTTTGTTGTCCAATAAAGAATAGATACGATCATAAACAACGTCAAAACGATCCGTTAAAAAACCCTGTCATGCGATGTACTAGCGTGTTACCGCACACACGGGCCTGGCCGCCGCGCCGGTGCCCGCATCAAACGTACACTCGTAAACGCGCACAAAGTATAGGTAATTCCCCCAATTTGTTGCCGACGAGGGAATTTGAGACGGGGGAATCCCTAATGTTTTCCACAATTCAAAGGGGTTTGCCCATCCTAAAAATTAATAGATGGTAGATGAAAGCTCATTCATTAATATGGTATACTGTCTAATGTATCGGGGGAACTTACCTTGATCCAAAAATTAAGCACAAAAATCGCCGCATTTTCCGGATTACGCGCAACGTCAAGGCAAATTTGGTCAATGTTTTCACCAAATTTCCCGCGACTGGCTGCGCTTGAGAACAAAAGTTATGAGCTATTTATAATATTAAGGTATTCCTAGCTGTTATTGGTCAGTAAATTTTTGCCTAGGTCATGAATATTCATTGAATTTCAGGTTTTTCTTGAACGTCCCACAGCATCTAAACTACTAGGGTCATACCTCATGCATATTCATTTTAGGTTGACCTCGCGACCAATCCGGCGCATGCGTACAACCGTGTGTCGCGTCAAGGCTATTTTCAACAGCGGTGCTCTCTAATGGCGTCAGATGTGGAGAAAGAGCTCGAGAGATTAGGGAGCGAGGTAGAGACACCTCCGTCTACTTTTGGAAAACCAAAGGCGAGCATGAAGCTGAAGAAAATGATGGAAGAAAGGGAAAAATATACATACTGTAGTAGCACCGATAGTAGCAGTGAAGAGAGCAGCAGCGGTGATAGTAGCGACGATGAGAGCGACAGCAACAATGAGAGCGACAGCGACAGCAACAGCGAGAGCGACAGCGACAGCAATAGGAAGGAATGTAAATGGAGAAATTTTCTCTTTAAGGATCTGGCACGAGGAGTGATCAAAATCACAGAAAAACACACCACCACAATCTTCGGTCGGAATGGACGAGTAACAAAACAAGATGTTACCAAGAGAACTTATGACATAAAAGGCCAAGATGGAAGAGTAGCGAACTGTAGAAACAGAATAACATCAATGAAAGTACAGTTAAATTGTTTGATAAATTGTTGAGAATGTGTACAAATGGTGTTTATATTTCAAATTTGAGATGACTAAGAATTGTTTGATTGAAGAAACATAATATAAAACGTAGTTATGATTGAGGCCAACATTGTACTTGCAGTTGCAGTGCATTTTTTGTTTTAGTTTTACATTAATTATAATTCTTAAACTTAAAAGTGATATTGGTTAACTTGATGATAAGAGTATCTCATGTTGTGTAAACAAATAATAATATATATATAATAATTACTGACCATTTTTGATGGATTTTAATGTACATAATGATTAGTCAAAATGTTTGTGTCCAAATTCTATATAGATAAAAATTGTAATTTGTGTAAAATTCCCAATTGCTAGGATGAGGTCTGACGATGAGATGTAGTACTAGTAGTACAACGAAGTGTTTAAACATGGTAAAATATTTGTCAAGTTACTTGGACAATCTTACTCCATACTTTTTCACAAGTTTAAATAATATGTTTACTTATTATAATTTAAACCTGCTGAGGACAGCAAAGGCTTAGGGGAGGGCTGTGTGACAAAAATGCCCCCTTGTCATTTTCTTAAAACTCACCTTATATGTCTGGACAAGCATACTTTAAATTCCATCCATTTTTGTATCACTCTGATGACATATTTTATCGCTAGAGTAGGAATAGATTTCACCATCCGTCATGACATGTCAGCTGTTTGCTTTGCACGTGTATAATGACTTTCTAAATATAGAGTTTTCTAAATCCAAGATGGCTGCCTTCTGAATCTCTAAAATCGACACGGATTGGTCTAAGTTTTAAAAGATTATTTCTTGATTTAGACTTTGAAACTTATGATTTATAGACTAAAATGTTGCCTTGAGTTAATTTACATCTACTTCAGTCCTTTAGCTAAGTTGTTAGAATAACGTTGAGTAAGGAATCAATTACCAATTTGTCTATGTTTTTCGTCCGCTAGTCAGTGACTTCAGTCATGAATATTGATGAGGATGACATCACTGAGTTATTATCAATGAAAATAGGTCATGTTTACGTTCAGTCATCAACTTAGTTTTTGCTCATACTTGGAAAACCTAGGGAGCTCTGGAGCTGTATTCTAAGTGCACATGAAAGTTTAGAGTTTAAAGAATATGTGAATACTTTGATTGAGAAATATACTGTTTAAATAATTGATTTTAGGATGAATTAAAACTTTGTTGTGCATAGTGGTTTTCATTGTTTTACAACTTGTGGGCGTGGCTTATTTACTACGCTCACGGAAATTACGCGCGTAAGGCGCGCGATTCGAAAAGTATAAAAGGGCAAAGTTTTGGTTGGTTAGAGATAGTTGGTTGGTTGGTTTGCTTTGGGTTGGTTGAGCGCTGCGCTGCTGATTACTATAATGAGGATCTGAGGAGCTGAGGAGCAGAGGAGCAGAAGAGGAGGCATTATATACGAGTTTTAGTGGGAATAATTTAACCGAGAACCGGGGGAAGCTAGAATAGTTGGAGGAGCTAAAGTCATTAGGAGAATGTTTCTTAAAGCCACGTCTTTTGGTTTTTAATTATTATATACAATTTAGGCAGTGTGGATTCAGTTTGAGCAATGAAAACAAATATATAATTGCGTGGCATGTTATCCATGCTGGATAACACGCAAATCCCCTCCAAAATGAATACAATCTAACGCTACTAAAAACTTATACAATCCTACAATACAATAAACAAGTACGGCTGAAAAGGCCGGGCATGGGCACATAACTGCATGTAAATTAAACTTACATGTACGACACATGAGGCCGGCAACCAAAGACGAAATGAAATCTAAAACTCAGAGAGACACATACACACACGTGTCTCCCCTACAGCACCCAGTCACAAGTCCTCCATGATAAGTATTGTGACACAGTTTATATACTGAAAAAGGCGGTCTTGAACGCGGTCTTATACTGAATTTGTAGCACATTGTATTTACATGATATACACAAACCTTGTTTCGTTACAATACCATTGGGAAGGCCAGTAAAGGGATGCACACATGCAACAGTCAAATTTTGCAGAAGGGGGGCTCCTGATCTAGTCGGGATCGTCGCGGACCATTATTGTCCCCTTTTACTTCATACATCTCCTCTGAAAGCAAGGATTTTTGCTCCAAGCATGTTTCTATCCCTTAAAAGTACAAGAAGGAGAGTTAGAGACATGTACCGTACATAACTTATGTCATCACGCCATACAGTAATTAAAGGACCTACATCTACATGTACCGGTAGCATGGCATAAAAATGAAAGAACAGAGATCATTAAATCGCCAAGACACGTGTACCGTAGTTTCCAACTTGGTTTTTAACAAGACACCCTTTTAGTTATGTCATGCCCAGAAATATTTAAGTGTAATATTTGAACACAGACTGACAGTTGGTGACGACAATGCTTAGTGTGAAAGCTCTGCTTCCAAGATGTGGTGGGAGAAAATTCACAGGTCTTGAACCCACCAATTTCTTTTCAGTCCTCCTTCATAAGCTAGTCCTGCAGATTACTACAATAATATTGCATTTAGTGATACAAGCACCAAAATTGGCACACATTCTAATTTTGGGTCACTTTAAACAAAAAACCCGTTAGCCAAATTAAAATCCAAGATGGCCGCCATTTTTGAGGATGGCCGCCAATGGAGGCCAAATATCACCGAAATATTGATGTACGGATGGATAGAATGGCAATACAAGCACAAAACTTGGCATTTAACATCTGTTTGGTCTCCCTGTTGTTGGCATATCCAAAACAGGATATTAGGCACTTGAAAATTCAAGATGGCCGCCATTTTCCAAAATGGTCGCCACTGAATGGCTAGTAGTAGTGTTACCAAGGACCAAACAGTAATACAAGGAACAAAATGGGCATTTATTCTCCATTTGAATCGAATATTATGCTAAAATTGTCAACCACTTGGTAATTCAAGATGGCTACCATTTTTAAAGATGGCCGCCACAAGATAACTCAGCCTATATGTTACAAAAAGTGACACATAAATCGTAACATATCTGGTACAAAGACATACAACACACTCTAAAAACAGATTGGTTGAAAATAACCAATATATTGGTCGATTTCAACCAATCCAGTTGATAGATATGTGGGTAACCAAAATATTGGTTAAAATAACCAATCTGATATTGGTTACCTAGTTAATCCATATTGGTTATAACACCAACCAATGCAATCTTGGTTAATTTAGCCAATCCACAAAGGACTCCAACCAATTTGTATTGGTAATTTGTATTGGTAATTTGTATTGGTTTTAGCACTATACATAATAGTAGGGCTGCATATTCATATTGGTTAACACGCAACCAATTTGCATAACACCAACCAAACCAATTTGCATAACACCAACCAATACAATATTTAATTCAAAGGTTCCCACGCAACCAATTAGTTACATAACGTTGACAAATTACGTAATGAAATAATACCAATGGAATTAACTTATTACACATTGCAATTACGCATAATACAATAATAACCTGTTCCTATTAGATATTAGCTACTGAACACTTACTACACACTCAGTTAATGTCGTTGTTAGTTTTATAGTTCGCTTTTTTGTCCACGAAGAAATCACTCACAATCCCTCAGGTACATATTTTACTTTAAATTTGTATATACGACGTATCATTTAAAAAGACTCGAAATGCTTTAGGTACTTCTTTTACTTTACATTTGTATAGACGACGTATAATTTGAAAAGACTGACCATCCTTTTCGTTTGTCTTTTATTTTACATTTGTATAGACGACGTATCATTTGGAAAGACTCACAATCCTTTAGGTACGTCTTTTACTTTATATTTGTTTAGACGACGTATCATTTGAAAAGACCCACAATCCTTAAGGTACGAATTTTACTTTACATTTGTATAGACGACGTATAATTTGAAAAGACTCATAAGCCTTTTCGTATGTCTTTTACTTTACATTTGCATAGACGACGTATCATTTGAAAAGACTGACAATCCTTTATATACGTCTTTTACTTTACATTTGCATAGACGACGTATCATTTGAAAAGACTCACAATCCGTCAGGTACGACTTTTACTTTACATTTGCATAGACGACGTATAATTTAAAAAGACTCCCAATCCTTTAGGTACGTCTTTTACTTTACATTTGTTTAGACGACGTATCATTTGAAAAGACTCTCAATCCTTTAGGTACGTCTTTTACTTTACATTTGTTTAGACGTCGTATCATTTGAAAAGACTCACAATCTATTTCGTCTGTCTTTTACTTTACATTTGCACAGACGACGTAACATTTGATCACAATCTTTTAGGTACGTCTTTTACTTTACATTTGCATAGACGACGTATCATTTGAAAAGACTCACAATCCTTTCCGTATGCCTTTTACTTTACATTTGCATAGACGACGTTTCATTTGAAAAGACTCACAATCCCTCAGGTACATATTTTACTTTAAATTTGTATATACGACGTATCATTTAAAAAGACTCGAAATGCTTTAGGTACTTCTTTTACTTTACATTTGTATAGACGACGTATAATTTGAAAAGACTGACCATCCTTTTCGTTTGTCTTTTATTTTACATTTGTATAGACGACGTATCATTTGGAAAGACTCACAATCCTTTAGGTACGTCTTTTACTTTATATTTGTTTAGACGACGTATCATTTGAAAAGACCCACAATCCTTAAGGTACGTGTTTTACTTTACATTTGTATAGACGACGTATAATTTGAAAAGACTCATAAGCCTTTTCGTATGTCTTTTACTTTACATTTGCATAGACGACGTATCATTTGAAAAGACTGACAATCATTTAGATACGTCTTTTACTTTACATTTGCATAGACGACGTATCATTTGGAAAGACTCACAATCCTTTAGGTACGTCTTTTACTTTATATTTGTTTAGACGACGTATCATTTGAAAAGACCCACAATCCTTAAGGTACGTGTTTTACTTTACATTTGTATAGACGACGTATAATTTGAAAAGACTCATAAGCCTTTTCGTATGTCTTTTACATTACATTTGCATAGACGACGTATCATTTGAAAAGACTCACAATCCGTCAGGTACGACTTTTACTTTACATTTGCATAGACGACGTATAATTTGAAAAGACTCCCAATTCTTTAGGTACGTCTTTTACTTTACATTTGTTTAGACGACGTATCATTTGAAAAGACTCCCAATCCTTTAGGTACGTCTTTTACTTTACATTTGTTTAGACGACGTATCATTTGAAAAGACTCACAATCTATTTCGTCTGTCTTTTACTTTACATTTGCACAGACGACGTAACATTTGATCACAATCTTTTAGGTACGTCTTTTACCTTACATTTGCATAGACGACGTATCATTTGAAAAGACTCACAATCCTTTCCGTATGCCTTTTACTTTACATTTGCATAGACGACGTTTCATTTGAAAAGACTCACAATCTCTCAGGTACATATTTTACTTTCAATTTGTATATACGACATTTCATTTAAAAAGACTCGAAATGCTTTAGGTACTTCTTTTACTTTACATTTGTATAGACGACGTATAATTTGAAAAGACTGACCATCCTTTTCGTTTGTCTTTTATTTTACATTTGTATAGACGACGTATCATTTGGAAAGACTCACAATCCTTTAGGTACGTCTTTTACTTTATATTTGTTTAGACGACGTATCATTTGAAAAGACCCACAATCCTTAAGGTACGTGTTTTACTTTACATTTGTATAGACGACGTATAATTTGAAAAGACTCATAAGCCTTTTCGTATGTCTTTTACTTTACATTTGCATAGACGACGTATCATTTGAAAAGACTGACAATCCTTTAGATACGTCTTTTACTTTACATTTGCATAGCCGACGTATCATTTGAAAAGACTCCCAATCCTTTTCGTATGTCTTTTACTTTACATTTGAATAGACGACGTATCATTTGAAAAGACTCACAATCCGTCAGGTACGACTTTTACTTTACATTTGCATAGACGACGTATAATTTGAAAAGACTCCCAATTCTTTAGGTACGTCTTTTACTTTACATTTGTTTAGACGACGTATCATTTGAAAAGACTCCCAATTCTTTAGGTACGTCTTTTACTTTACATTTGTTTAGACGACGTATCATTTGAAAAGACTCACAATCTATTTCGTCTGTCTTTTACTTTACATTTGCACAGACGACGTAACATTTGATCACAATCTTTTAGGTACGTCTTTTACTTTACATTTGCATAGACGACGTATCATTTGAAAAGACTCACAATCCTTTCCGTATGCCTTTTACTTTACATTTGCATAGACGACGTTTCATTTGAAAAGACTCACAATCCCTCAGGTACATATTTTACTTTCAATTTGTATATACGACATTTCATTTAAAAAGACTCGAAATGCTTTAGGTACTTCTTTTACTTTACATTTGTATAGACGACGTATAATTTGAAAAGACTGACCATCCTTTTCGTTTGTCTTTTATTTTACATTTGTATAGACGACGTATCATTTGGAAAGACTCACAATCCTTTAGGTACGTATTTTACTTTATATTTGTTTAGACGACGTATCATTTGAAAAGACCCACAATCCTTAAGGTACGTGTTTTACTTTACATTTGTATAGACGACGTATAATTTGAAAAGACTCATAAGCCTTTTCGTATGTCTTTTACTTTACATTTGCATAGACGACGTATCATTTGAAAAGACTGACAATCCTTTAGATACGTCTTTTACTTTACATTTGCATAGCCGACGTATCATTTGAAAAGACTCCCAATCCTTTTCGTATGTCTTTTACTTTACATTTGAATAGACGACGTAACGTTTGAAAAGACTCACAGTTTTGAAGATACGTATATTACTTTACATTTGCATGGACGACGTATCATTTGAAAAGACTCACAATCCGTCAGGTACGTCTTTTACTTTACATTTGTTTAGACGACGTATCATTATCAAAAGACTCACAATCTATTTTGTATGTCTTTTACTTTACATTTGCATAGACGACGTAACTTTGATCACAATCTTTTAGGTACGTCTTTTACTTTACATTTGTATAGACGACGTATCATTTGGAAAGACTCACAATCTTTTAGGTACTTCTTTTACTTTACATTTGTATAGACGACGTATAATTTGAAAAGACTGACCATCCTTTTCGTTTGTCTTTTATTTTACATTTGTATAGACGACGTATCATTTGGAAAGACTCACAATCCTTTAGGTACGTCTTTTACTTTATATTTGTTTAGACGACGTATCATTTGAAAAGACCCACAATCCTTAAGGTACGTGTTTTACTTTACATTTGTATAGACGACGTATAATTTGAAAAGACTCATAAGCCTTTTCGTATGTCTTTTACTTTACATTTGCATAGACGACGTATCATTTGAAAAGACTGACAATCCTTTAGATACGTCTTTTACTTTACATTTGCATAGCCGACGTATCATTTGAAAAGACTCCCAATCCTTTTCGTATGTCTTTTACTTTACATTTGAATAGACGACGTAACGTTTGAAAAGACTCACAGTTTTGTAGATACGTATATTACTTTACATTTGCATGGACGACGTATCATTTGAAAAGACTCACAATCCGTCAGGTACGTCTTTTACTTTACATTTGTTTAGACGACGTATCATTTGAAAAGACTCACAATCTATTTCGTCTGTCTTTTACTTTACATTTGCACAGACGACGTAACATTTGATCACAATCTTTTAGGTACGTCTTTTACCTTACATTTGCATAGACGACGTATCATTTGAAAAGACTCACAATCCTTTCCGTATGCCTTTTACTTTACATTTGCATAGACGACGTTTCATTTGAAAAGACTCACAATCTCTCAGGTACATATTTTACTTTCAATTTGTATATACGACATTTCATTTAAAAAGACTCGAAATGCTTTAGGTACTTCTTTTACTTTACATTTGTATAGACGACGTATAATTTGAAAAGACTGACCATCCTTTTCGTTTGTCTTTTATTTTACATTTGTATAGACGACGTATCATTTGGAAAGACTCACAATCCTTTAGGTACGTCTTTTACTTTATATTTGTTTAGACGACGTATCATTTGAAAAGACCCACAATCCTTAAGGTACGTGTTTTACTTTACATTTGTATAGACGACGTATAATTTGAAAAGACTCATAAGCCTTTTCGTATGTCTTTTACTTTACATTTGCATAGACGACGTATCATTTGAAAAGACTGACAATCCTTTAGATACGTCTTTTACTTTACATTTGCATAGCCGACGTATCATTTGAAAAGACTCCCAATCATTTTCGTATGTCTTTTACTTTACATTTGAATAGACGACGTATCATTTGAAAAGACTCACAATCCGTCAGGTACGACTTTTACTTTACATTTGCATAGACGACGTATAATTTGAAAAGACTCCCAATTCTTTAGGTACGTCTTTTACTTTACATTTGTTTAGACGACGTATCATTTGAAAAGACTCCCAATCCTTTAGGTACGTCTTTTACTTTACATTTGTTTAGACGACGTATCATTTGAAAAGACTCACAATCTATTTCGTCTGTCTTTTACTTTACATTTGCACAGACGACGTAACATTTGATCACAATCTTTTAGGTACGTCTTTTACTTTACATTTGCATAGACGACGTATCATTTGAAAAGACTCACAATCCTTTCCGTATGCCTTTTACTTTACATTTGCATAGACGACGTTTCATTTGAAAAGACTCACAATCCCTCAGGTACATATTTTACTTTCAATTTGTATATACGACATTTCATTTAAAAAGACTCGAAATGCTTTAGGTACTTCTTTTACTTTACATTTGTATAGACGACGTATAATTTGAAAAGACTGACCATCCTTTTCGTTTGTCTTTTATTTTACATTTGTATAGACGACGTATCATTTGGAAAGACTCACAATCCTTTAGGTACGTATTTTACTTTATATTTGTTTAGACGACGTATCATTTGAAAAGACCCACAATCCTTAAGGTACGTGTTTTACTTTACATTTGTATAGACGACGTATAATTTGAAAAGACTCATAAGCCTTTTCGTATGTCTTTTACTTTACATTTGCATAGACGACGTATCATTTGAAAAGACTGACAATCCTTTAGATACGTCTTTTACTTTACATTTGCATAGCCGACGTATCATTTGAAAAGACTCCCAATCCTTTTCGTATGTCTTTTACTTTACATTTGAATAGACGACGTAACGTTTGAAAAGACTCACAGTTTTGTAGATACGTATATTACTTTACATTTGCATGGACGACGTATCATTTGAAAAGACTCACAATCCGTCAGGTACGTCTTTTACTTTACATTTGTTTAGACGACGTATCATTATCAAAAGACTCACAATCTATTTTGTATGTCTTTTACTTTACATTTGCATAGACGACGTAACTTTGATCACAATCTTTTAGGTACGTCTTTTACTTTACATTTGTATAGACGACGTATCATTTGGAAAGACTCACAATCTTTTAGGTACTTCTTTTACTTTACATTTGTATAGACGACGTATAATTTGAAAAGACTGACCATCCTTTTCGTTTGTCTTTTATTTTACATTTGTATAGACGACGTATCATTTGGAAAGACTCACAATCCTTTAGGTACGTCTTTTACTTTATATTTGTTTAGACGACGTATCATTTGAAAAGACCCACAATCCTTAAGGTACGTGTTTTACTTTACATTTGTATAGACGACGTATAATTTGAAAAGACTCATAAGCCTTTTCGTATGTCTTTTACTTTACATTTGCATAGACGACGTATCATTTGAAAAGACTGACAATCCTTTAGATACGTCTTTTACTTTACATTTGCATAGCCGACGTATCATTTGAAAAGACTCCCAATCCTTTTCGTATGTCTTTTACTTTACATTTGAATAGACGACGTAACGTTTGAAAAGACTCACAGTTTTGTAGATACGTATATTACTTTACATTTGCATGGACGACGTATCATTTGAAAAGACTCACAATCCGTCAGGTACGTCTTTTACTTTACATTTGTTTAGACGACGTATCATTATCAAAAGACTCACAATCTATTTTGTATGTCTTTTACTTTACATTTGCATAGACGACGTAACTTTGATCACAATCTTTTAGGTACGTCTTTTACTTTACATTTGTATAGACGACGTATCATTTGGAAAGACTCACAATCTTTTAGGTACTTCTTTTACTTTACATTTGTATAGACGACGTATAATTTGAAAAGACTGACCATCCTTTTCGTTTGTCTTTTATTTTACATTTGTATAGACGACGTATCATTTGGAAAGACTCACAATCCTTTAGGTACGTCTTTTACTTTATATTTGTTTAGACGACGTATCATTTGAAAAGACCCACAATCCTTAAGGTACGTGTTTTACTTTACATTTGTATAGACGACGTATAATTTGAAAAGACTCATAAGCCTTTTCGTATGTCTTTTACTTTACATTTGCATAGACGACGTATCATTTGAAAAGACTGACAATCCTTTAGATACGTCTTTTACTTTACATTTGCATAGCCGACGTATCATTTGAAAAGACTCCCAATCCATTTCGTATGTCTTTTACTTTACATTTGCATAGACGACGTAACGTTTGAAAAGACTCACAGTTTTGTAGGTACGTATATTACTTTACATTTGCATAGACGACGTATCATTTGAAAAGACTCACAATCCGTCAGGTACGTCTTTTACTTTACATTTGCATAAACGACGTATAATTTGAAAAGACTCCCAATCCTTTAGGTACGTCTTTTACTTTACATTTGTTTAGACGACATATCATTATCTTTTAGGTACGTCTTTTACTTTATATTTGTTTAGACGACGTATCATTTGAAAAGACTCACAATCCTTAAGGTACGTGTTTTACTTTACATTTGTATAGACGTCGTAAAATTGAAAAAGACTCAAAAGCCTTTTCAAATTTTACTTTACATTTGCATAGACGACGTATCATTTTAAAAAAATCATAATCCTTTAGGTACGTCTTTTACTTTACATTTGCATAGACGACGTATCATTTGAGAAGACTCCCATTCCTTTTCGTATGTCTTTTACTTTACATCTGCATAGACGACGTAACATTTGAAAAGACTCACAATTTTGTAGGTACGTCTATTACTTTACATTTGCATAGACGACGTATCATTTGAAAAGACTCACAATCTATTTCGTCTGTCTTTTACTTTACATTTGCACAGACGACGTAACATTTGATCACAATCCTTTAGGTACGTCTTTTACTTTATATTTGTTTAGACGACGTATCATTTGAAAAGACCCACAATCCTTAAGGTACGTGTTTTACTTTACATTTGTATAGACGACGTATAATTTGAAAAGACTCATAAGCCTTTTCGTATGTCTTTTACATTACATTTGCATAGACGACGTATCATTTGAAAAGACTCACAATCCGTCAGGTACGACTTTTACTTTACATTTGCATAGACGACGTATAATTTGAAAAGACTCCCAATTCTTTAGGTACGTCTTTTACTTTACATTTGTTTAGACGACGTATCATTTGAAAAGACTCCCAATCCTTTAGGTACGTCTTTTACTTTACATTTGTTTAGACGACGTATCATTTGAAAAGACTCACAATCTATTTCGTCTGTCTTTTACTTTACATTTGCACAGACGACGTAACATTTGATCACAATCTTTTAGGTACGTCTTTTACCTTACATTTGCATAGACGACGTATCATTTGAAAAGACTCACAATCCTTTCCGTATGCCTTTTACTTTACATTTGCATAGACGACGTTTCATTTGAAAAGACTCACAATCTCTCAGGTACATATTTTACTTTCAATTTGTATATACGACATTTCATTTAAAAAGACTCGAAATGCTTTAGGTACTTCTTTTACTTTACATTTGTATAGACGACGTATAATTTGAAAAGACTGACCATCCTTTTCGTTTGTCTTTTATTTTACATTTGTATAGACGACGTATCATTTGGAAAGACTCACAATCCTTTAGGTACGTCTTTTACTTTATATTTGTTTAGACGACGTATCATTTGAAAAGACCCACAATCCTTAAGGTACGTGTTTTACTTTACATTTGTATAGACGACGTATAATTTGAAAAGACTCATAAGCCTTTTCGTATGTCTTTTACTTTACATTTGCATAGACGACGTATCATTTGAAAAGACTGACAATCCTTTAGATACGTCTTTTACTTTACATTTGCATAGCCGACGTATCATTTGAAAAGACTCCCAATCCTTTTCGTATGTCTTTTACTTTACATTTGAATAGACGACGTATCATTTGAAAAGACTCACAATCCGTCAGGTACGACTTTTACTTTACATTTGCATAGACGACGTATAATTTGAAAAGACTCCCAATTCTTTAGGTACGTCTTTTACTTTACATTTGTTTAGACGACGTATCATTTGAAAAGACTCCCAATTCTTTAGGTACGTCTTTTACTTTACATTTGTTTAGACGACGTATCATTTGAAAAGACTCACAATCTATTTCGTCTGTCTTTTACTTTACATTTGCACAGACGACGTAACATTTGATCACAATCTTTTAGGTACGTCTTTTACTTTACATTTGCATAGACGACGTATCATTTGAAAAGACTCACAATCCTTTCCGTATGCCTTTTACTTTACATTTGCATAGACGACGTTTCATTTGAAAAGACTCACAATCCCTCAGGTACATATTTTACTTTCAATTTGTATATACGACATTTCATTTAAAAAGACTCGAAATGCTTTAGGTACTTCTTTTACTTTACATTTGTATAGACGACGTATAATTTGAAAAGACTGACCATCCTTTTCGTTTGTCTTTTATTTTACATTTGTATAGACGACGTATCATTTGGAAAGACTCACAATCCTTTAGGTACGTATTTTACTTTATATTTGTTTAGACGACGTATCATTTGAAAAGACCCACAATCCTTAAGGTACGTGTTTTACTTTACATTTGTATAGACGACGTATAATTTGAAAAGACTCATAAGCCTTTTCGTATGTCTTTTACTTTACATTTGCATAGACGACGTATCATTTGAAAAGACTGACAATCCTTTAGATACGTCTTTTACTTTACATTTGCATAGCCGACGTATCATTTGAAAAGACTCCCAATCCTTTTCGTATGTCTTTTACTTTACATTTGAATAGACGACGTAACGTTTGAAAAGACTCACAGTTTTGAAGATACGTATATTACTTTACATTTGCATGGACGACGTATCATTTGAAAAGACTCACAATCCGTCAGGTACGTCTTTTACTTTACATTTGTTTAGACGACGTATCATTATCAAAAGACTCACAATCTATTTTGTATGTCTTTTACTTTACATTTGCATAGACGACGTAACTTTGATCACAATCTTTTAGGTACGTCTTTTACTTTACATTTGTATAGACGACGTATCATTTGGAAAGACTCACAATCTTTTAGGTACTTCTTTTACTTTACATTTGTATAGACGACGTATAATTTGAAAAGACTGACCATCCTTTTCGTTTGTCTTTTATTTTACATTTGTATAGACGACGTATCATTTGGAAAGACTCACAATCCTTTAGGTACGTCTTTTACTTTATATTTGTTTAGACGACGTATCATTTGAAAAGACCCACAATCCTTAAGGTACGTGTTTTACTTTACATTTGTATAGACGACGTATAATTTGAAAAGACTCATAAGCCTTTTCGTATGTCTTTTACTTTACATTTGCATAGACGACGTATCATTTGAAAAGACTGACAATCCTTTAGATACGTCTTTTACTTTACATTTGCATAGCCGACGTATCATTTGAAAAGACTCCCAATCCTTTTCGTATGTCTTTTACTTTACATTTGAATAGACGACGTAACGTTTGAAAAGACTCACAGTTTTGTAGATACGTATATTACTTTACATTTGCATGGACGACGTATCATTTGAAAAGACTCACAATCCGTCAGGTACGTCTTTTACTTTACATTTGTTTAGACGACGTATCATTTGAAAAGACTCACAATCTATTTCGTCTGTCTTTTACTTTACATTTGCACAGACGACGTAACATTTGATCACAATCTTTTAGGTACGTCTTTTACCTTACATTTGCATAGACGACGTATCATTTGAAAAGACTCACAATCCTTTCCGTATGCCTTTTACTTTACATTTGCATAGACGACGTTTCATTTGAAAAGACTCACAATCTCTCAGGTACATATTTTACTTTCAATTTGTATATACGACATTTCATTTAAAAAGACTCGAAATGCTTTAGGTACTTCTTTTACTTTACATTTGTATAGACGACGTATAATTTGAAAAGACTGACCATCCTTTTCGTTTGTCTTTTATTTTACATTTGTATAGACGACGTATCATTTGGAAAGACTCACAATCCTTTAGGTACGTCTTTTACTTTATATTTGTTTAGACGACGTATCATTTGAAAAGACCCACAATCCTTAAGGTACGTGTTTTACTTTACATTTGTATAGACGACGTATAATTTGAAAAGACTCATAAGCCTTTTCGTATGTCTTTTACTTTACATTTGCATAGACGACGTATCATTTGAAAAGACTGACAATCCTTTAGATACGTCTTTTACTTTACATTTGCATAGCCGACGTATCATTTGAAAAGACTCCCAATCCTTTTCGTATGTCTTTTACTTTACATTTGAATAGACGACGTATCATTTGAAAAGACTCACAATCCGTCAGGTACGACTTTTACTTTACATTTGCATAGACGACGTATAATTTGAAAAGACTCCCAATTCTTTAGGTACGTCTTTTACTTTACATTTGTTTAGACGACGTATCATTTGAAAAGACTCCCAATCCTTTAGGTACGTCTTTTACTTTACATTTGTTTAGACGACGTATCATTTGAAAAGACTCACAATCTATTTCGTCTGTCTTTTACTTTACATTTGCACAGACGACGTAACATTTGATCACAATCTTTTAGGTACGTCTTTTACTTTACATTTGCATAGACGACGTATCATTTGAAAAGACTCACAATCCTTTCCGTATGCCTTTTACTTTACATTTGCATAGACGACGTTTCATTTGAAAAGACTCACAATCCCTCAGGTACATATTTTACTTTCAATTTGTATATACGACATTTCATTTAAAAAGACTCGAAATGCTTTAGGTACTTCTTTTACTTTACATTTGTATAGACGACGTATAATTTGAAAAGACTGACCATCCTTTTCGTTTGTCTTTTATTTTACATTTGTATAGACGACGTATCATTTGGAAAGACTCACAATCCTTTAGGTACGTATTTTACTTTATATTTGTTTAGACGACGTATCATTTGAAAAGACCCACAATCCTTAAGGTACGTGTTTTACTTTACATTTGTATAGACGACGTATAATTTGAAAAGACTCATAAGCCTTTTCGTATGTCTTTTACTTTACATTTGCATAGACGACGTATCATTTGAAAAGACTGACAATCCTTTAGATACGTCTTTTACTTTACATTTGCATAGCCGACGTATCATTTGAAAAGACTCCCAATCCTTTTCGTATGTCTTTTACTTTACATTTGAATAGACGACGTAACGTTTGAAAAGACTCACAGTTTTGTAGATACGTATATTACTTTACATTTGCATGGACGACGTATCATTTGAAAAGACTCACAATCCGTCAGGTACGTCTTTTACTTTACATTTGTTTAGACGACGTATCATTATCAAAAGACTCACAATCTATTTTGTATGTCTTTTACTTTACATTTGCATAGACGACGTAACTTTGATCACAATCTTTTAGGTACGTCTTTTACTTTACATTTGTATAGACGACGTATCATTTGGAAAGACTCACAATCTTTTAGGTACTTCTTTTACTTTACATTTGTATAGACGACGTATAATTTGAAAAGACTGACCATCCTTTTCGTTTGTCTTTTATTTTACATTTGTATAGACGACGTATCATTTGGAAAGACTCACAATCCTTTAGGTACGTCTTTTACTTTATATTTGTTTAGACGACGTATCATTTGAAAAGACCCACAATCCTTAAGGTACGTGTTTTACTTTACATTTGTATAGACGACGTATAATTTGAAAAGACTCATAAGCCTTTTCGTATGTCTTTTACTTTACATTTGCATAGACGACGTATCATTTGAAAAGACTGACAATCCTTTAGATACGTCTTTTACTTTACATTTGCATAGCCGACGTATCATTTGAAAAGACTCCCAATCCTTTTCGTATGTCTTTTACTTTACATTTGAATAGACGACGTAACGTTTGAAAAGACTCACAGTTTTGTAGATACGTATATTACTTTACATTTGCATGGACGACGTATCATTTGAAAAGACTCACAATCCGTCAGGTACGTCTTTTACTTTACATTTGTTTAGACGACGTATCATTATCAAAAGACTCACAATCTATTTTGTATGTCTTTTACTTTACATTTGCATAGACGACGTAACTTTGATCACAATCTTTTAGGTACGTCTTTTACTTTACATTTGTATAGACGACGTATCATTTGGAAAGACTCACAATCTTTTAGGTACTTCTTTTACTTTACATTTGTATAGACGACGTATAATTTGAAAAGACTGACCATCCTTTTCGTTTGTCTTTTATTTTACATTTGTATAGACGACGTATCATTTGGAAAGACTCACAATCCTTTAGGTACGTCTTTTACTTTATATTTGTTTAGACGACGTATCATTTGAAAAGACCCACAATCCTTAAGGTACGTGTTTTACTTTACATTTGTATAGACGACGTATAATTTGAAAAGACTCATAAGCCTTTTCGTATGTCTTTTACTTTACATTTGCATAGACGACGTATCATTTGAAAAGACTGACAATCCTTTAGATACGTCTTTTACTTTACATTTGCATAGCCGACGTATCATTTGAAAAGACTCCCAATCCATTTCGTATGTCTTTTACTTTACATTTGCATAGACGACGTAACGTTTGAAAAGACTCACAGTTTTGTAGGTACGTATATTACTTTACATTTGCATAGACGACGTATCATTTGAAAAGACTCACAATCCGTCAGGTACGTCTTTTACTTTACATTTGCATAAACGACGTATAATTTGAAAAGACTCCCAATCCTTTAGGTACGTCTTTTACTTTACATTTGTTTAGACGACATATCATTATCTTTTAGGTACGTCTTTTACTTTATATTTGTTTAGACGACGTATCATTTGAAAAGACTCACAATCCTTAAGGTACGTGTTTTACTTTACATTTGTATAGACGTCGTAAAATTGAAAAAGACTCAAAAGCCTTTTCAAATTTTACTTTACATTTGCATAGACGACGTATCATTTTAAAAAAATCATAATCCTTTAGGTACGTCTTTTACTTTACATTTGCATAGACGACGTATCATTTGAGAAGACTCCCATTCCTTTTCGTATGTCTTTTACTTTACATCTGCATAGACGACGTAACATTTGAAAAGACTCACAATTTTGTAGGTACGTCTATTACTTTACATTTGCATAGACGACGTATCATTTGAAAAGACTCACAATCTATTTCGTCTGTCTTTTACTTTACATTTGCACAGACGACGTAACATTTGATCACAATCTTTTAGGTACGTCTTTTACTTTACATTTGCATAGACGACGTATCATTTGAAAAGACTCACAATCCTTTCCGTATGCCTTTTACTTTACATTTGCATAGACGACGTTTCATTTATAAAGACTCACAATCCCTCAGGTACATATTTTACTTTAAATTTGTATATACGACGTATCATTTAAAAAGACTCGAAATGCTTTAGGTACTTCTTTTACTTTACATTTGTATAGACGACGTATAATTTGAAAAGACTGACCATCCTTTTCGTTTGTCTTTTATTTTACATTTGTATAGACGACGTATCATTTGGAAAGACTCACAATCCTTTAGGTACGTGTTTTACTTTACATTTGTATAGACGACGTGTAATTTGGAAAGACTCACAATCCTTTAGGTACGTCTTTTACTTTATATTTGTTTAGACGACGTATCATTTGAAAAGACCCACAATCCTTAAGGTACGTGTTTTACTTTACATTTGTATAGACGACGTATAATTTGAAAAGACTCATAAGCCTTTTCGTATGTCTTTTACTTTACATTTGCATAGACGACGTATCATTTGAAAAGACTGACAATCCTTTAGATACGTCTTTTACTTTACATTTGCATAGACGACGTATCATTTGATCACAATCTTTTAGGTACGTCTTTTACTTTACATTTGCATAGACGACGTATCATTTGAAAAGACTCACAATCCTTTCCGTATGCCTTTTACTTTACATTTGCATAGACGACGTTTCATTTGAAAAGACTCACAATCCCTCAGGTACATATTTTACTTTAAATGTGTATATACGACGTATCATTTAAAAAGACTCGAAATGCTTTAGGTACTTCTTTTACTTTACATTTGTATAGACAACGTATAATTTGAAAAGACTGACCATCCTTTTCGTTTGTCTTTTATTTTACATTTGTATAGACGACGTATCATTTGGAAAGACTCACAATCCTTTAGGTACGTCTTTTACTTTATATTTGTTTAGACGACGTATCATTTGAAAAGACCCACAATCCTTAAGGTACGTGTTTTACTTTACATTTGTATAGACGACGTATAATTTGAAAAGACTCATAAGCCTTTTCGTATGTCTTTTACTTTACATTTGCATAGACGACGTATCATTTGAAAAGACTGACAATCCTTTAGATACGTCTTTTACATTACATTTGTATAGACGACGTATCATTTGGAAAGACTCACAATCTTTTAGGTACGTCTTTTACTTTATATTTGTTTAGACGACGTCACTGTAAATCCAGGTGTTTAGTTTCTAAACACATTATAAATGCTTTTATGCAACACTTTATAAACATTTTAACACGTTTACGAAAATAATGTTTATCAACATAAACACATGTTTAACACTCTGAAGAAAGGGTCTTGTAAACACACTGTTTAACGTTTAAACACATGGTTTATTCAACTAAACACTGTGACGTGTTTAAGAATGTGTTCAAATATAAACACTTTGACGTGTTTACACGCTGCAACGGTTTATAAACATTTTAACACGTTTATAAGAGTTCAAGTGTTTAACAACAAACATTTTAACAATGCTTTTTTATGTACATGTATGCCTCAGGACTATTTTTAGTATCAGTAAGATAAGACTAATTAGAAATAGATTAACAATCACTAAAATATAGTAGTTCGAAAGCTATTTTGCAGCTGAAGTTTAGTTTAGGCAGGTGTAAATATTCCGCTTTTGTTCACATATATACCTCATTGGTCACTCTTTATTTGCTTAGTTTTTGGGTGGCGAGATCGAGTTCAAGTTTCAGCTTGGGTTTGTCAAGTAGTAAAAAGAATACATGTTTATTTGTTAAGCTTAATTTTCAGTAAGTAGTATGGGCACATACATTGTGCAAATTATACAGCAAGCGACGTGATTAACAACTAGGTTAATTATTCAGTTATCACCATAACCAGCTTTTAATTTCATGTGTAAAGCTGTTTGAAACATTCTGAACTCTAAACTCTATTGACCACCATAGAGCACCTCCTTTTGGAGCTGGTTTTGGAGCTGAGAGCAAGTCTTGTGATATTCCAGGTCAAATAGGAAGTAAACTGCAATGAGTAATAAAACTGGAGCAGTTGCAGTAGCCTTTTTGTACATGACGACTCCATCAGCTACAACAAAACTTGCCTGGAGCAAAAATTAGCAACATTTAAAAGGTCAATAACAACATTATTTCTTCCTGTTATACTCCAAACTAGAAGACCATGCAAATAAAACGTACTGTGCTTACAAAGACCTCATTTTTGGAGGAATCGGCACTATTTGTTCAACCTATTAAAAGTCTTAAAAAGTGGGTTACTCATTTTTATCCACAATCAAACACTTAACATGTTAAATCTTACAAAATGTTAACTGTTACACAAAGTGCAAGGAAAACAATTATTATATCTGACCCAAATACTTCTTGGCGTAATGGACAGCAAGTGCACATTATGTCATTGACAACTAGGTCAATTATATGTATTCAGTTATCACCATCACCAGCTTTTAATTTCCTGTGTAAAGCTGTTTGGAACATTCGGAACTTTGAACTCTTTTGACCATCATAGGGCACACCCTTAAGGACATGGTTTTGGAGTGTTCCAAGAAGCTGCGAGTAAGTCTTAGGATATTCCAGGTCAAATAGATAGTAAACTGCAATGAGTAAGAGAACTGAAGCAGTTGCAGTAGCCGTCTCGCACATTATGTTGACTCCATCAGCTACAACAAAACTTGCCTGGAGCTTGTTGTTTTGTGTGAAGATGATCAGCTTTGGTGGCTCATTCCTTGGGGTGCGAAGTTCTTTTTTGATGTCACCATCTGATATGTCCTGCAGAAAAAAAGAGTTAGATTCAGTTCATGTTACACTTTTTCAACTACAAATAAAATGTACTTACTGAAGTAAACATGCAAGCAACAGCAGAATAAACAATAGCTGTTCAAATTTTCATTAAACCTTTTTTAGAATAAAAAAGGTTTAGAATAATGATTCACCTTTGGAGAAATGTTACGGTTTAAAGATATCCTGATAAACAACAGGGTGGTTCAAAAAACAGTTAACCCAAGTTTAGGGTGATTGTTCACCCACCTCCTACAATTCCAAGGAATTGGTGTAATTACCTTCTGTTGATGAGTAGGATATTTAGTAATCATGAAAAAAATTGAATCTGAAAATATGGCCTAGTTACAGATGATATGTGCAAAACTGGCTTGTCCAAGGGAGCTTCATTGTAAGCATGTTAAAACAAACTAAAATGAAGCTCCCGTGGACAAATCAGTTTACGATCTGTAATGGGCCATATCTTTAGATTCAATGAAGCTAGACCTACAAAATCTTTCAGAGTTATTTCCAAACACCCTACTCATCAATACTATAAACACATTCTCTGGGATTGTAGGAGGTGGGTGAACAATTACCTTAAACTTGGGTTGTTAAAGCACTCTGCATGGTAAAACGTAACATTTGTCGTAATCAGGTTCGTCGCGTGTATATTCAACACGGCAGTAATAAAGCTTAGCCACAGGCATTTGTGCCTTTTACTAAACTGTCAGCAATTTTGTTTAATGTACTGTAATGTTTTTTTTTCTAATTGGTATAACTTTGCTGTTTTCACCAAACATGGAGATGCTTACATATGCAGGCAAAATGGCTAGCACAAGTCTCAACTTTGTTTGTTATGGGAAATTATACAACAACTGAATAAATCCACGTCCTCTGATTGGTGGATCATTGATCATGTGCATTGAATTATTCATTTTATCACACAGCACACAGCTGCACTGCAAACAAGTTATATTCAATGGTTCTATTTAATGGTGCACTTCCATTGCACAGTCGCGCCCTGACCAATCAGATGGAGAGGATTATTCAGTCGTTGTATAAAACAAATAATGAATGTTTCACACTCGTGCGACATTCCATGTGTCACCTCATGAAATTAATCTTACCATCGCACTCACAAACATTTACTATTTGTATACTGTATGTTAATTTTCCATAATTACCAACCTCTTTCATGGTGATTATTGATTTAGTCTTTCGTCCCTTTCCTTTCTCAAACGCTGTTGACTTTTCAACAAATGAAATGATCGGAAACATCCTCTCTGGCTCCTATATAACAAAACGTTTAAAATGCATGTCATGAAGTAAACATTGCTATACAATAGGACATTGTTTCCTCTGTGATATTGGGAAAATATAACATGTATTCAAGCGTTTGTTTATGGTGTAAATGGAGGACACATACCTGGCGACACGAAGGTGAATTGGCATTAGGGTTAGAATCGAGGACGACCTCGATTGAGATTAGTGTACAAAACCAATGAGAGCCATCGGAAAAAGTTAGAGTACAAACAAAGGGAATTTTCGAGAGGAACAAAGGAAACTCCTCGATTTACACCATAAACAAAAGTACATGCGTATAGCCGAGTAATTTTGCATTAGGACAAACAAATGGTGTGTTTACGGTAACCCAACCTACCTGGATTTTGGGCGGCCAAATTGCCGACCTCAAACTTTTTATTGCCATTTTGCTAGTTGATAATTTTAAATGAACACTGCATGGCTATCAATGTTAACCAGTTCGCCCTGGGATTATTGTTGGGGAGACCGAGCCCAGGCGTGGGATTCTTTTTAACGAAACTTGATCCGAGGCGGTTTCAGGCCGATATCAGTGGGAAGCACACCCATGATATTTCCGGCCGCCCTCGCTGCTGACATGATACTTCTGGCCTTGCTTGTGACGTACGTGTTTATCTGTCATCTGTTTTGAATCTCGGCTCAAACTGGTTAAAGATCAACAAATTGCTTGCCTAGTATAAGAGCCAGCATTGGTGGTCTTTCTACCCAGAAAGTTGCTAATAATTGTATGGACAAGTTTGACTTAGCAGGAACAAACTCTGGTTGTGCAGTGTTCTCCACGTGCATGCATGTGGGTTTTTGATGAGAGTTACTGTAAGTCATCGTGTGTTTACCTCTGTTTTCGATTCCATGATTTTTTCGACTGCCTCCATGAAGACTACCATGTTGTCTACGATGGCTTGAAACTTGGTCTCACCAAGAAGGTGTTCAAAATCATGCATCACCTGCAAGGAAATGTAAGTCATTGAAATATTACAATGGCGGTACAGATAGCCCTTGCCCCTGCAATCCTACATGCTTAAATTACATGTGAAACAAATATCAGCCTAAGTTCCAGTTTGAATAAAATTTAGGTCAAAATAGACGTGGGGTTATAGTACATGTAGTTGCTTTTGGGGAAACTATCGGCACAAATTTGAAGAAGCCTATAAGTTGACCAATTGGTGCAATTCTGCAATTCTTAAAATGGAAATCTAAGCCTAAAAACTAGATCATATAAAACTGTGGTCAGACACATTAGCCATGGACCGGGAATAAGAATTAATCCAATCATTTTAATGGTCAGGGTTTACTCGGAACAGGGGCGGCGTGACAGGGGGAAGGGGAGAGGGTCCCCCCCCCCCCTTTTTCCATTTGGGCGATATATGGTCCCTTAATTTGGCAATTCCGCAAAAGAAAAAACATAGAAATAGAAATGCACTCCCTTGCTGTACCCCCCCCCCCCCCCCACGGCATCGAAAGATACATTCAATGGTGGTCATTTCGTGTCAATTCAACATGCTTTTGGACCCGACTCTCACAGATTGAAATGATTGGTGACTGCTATGAGAAACCCCCAGAACTGATTTCTTTAGTAATTTGGCTTATTTAAAAAATTTGGAGGTCATGCTAATTAGTTCAAATTTAACTGACCCGTATCTTAAAAACTAACAAACCAATTTACAAAAAAGTCTTATATAGGCCAATAATAACACCAAATATCATTTCAATGTGAGACACAGAATGACCCATGGTACTATTTAACGGTGAATACTGAACTTCCATTTTACGGTCATGCTCAGACAATCAGATGACGATAATTTATATCAGGTGTTGTATAAAACAAATAATAAACATTTTATGTTTGTGCAATGGAAAGCATAATTTCATTCGGTGACAGATATGTTTCATTCAACTCGGCTTCGCATTGTGGAATAGAAAATTAATTGTATCTGTCACCTAGCTTATGAAATTATTCTTACCATCGCACTCACAAACATTCATTATTTGTATAATACATGTAAGCAAATGCACATACCATTGCACCATCTTCATAGCAAGATATTTTCTCAAGAATTGGATGAACCTGAGAATCCGGAAGAGTACGAATCCACTGCTGGTTCTTTTGAAAGGTTTCGCTGAGCAGCAGCTTGATGTGCTTCACATTCCGTGTCTCACCCTTGTCCCACTGACTCGTCAGCTCCTTAAGATGTTCCTCGTACTCTGCATCAGTACAGCTGTTGTGGCCAGCAATGTGCAGCTGTGCTCCTCTGACAGACTTCCTGGGATGGTCATTGGTGTCCTCCGGTTTTCTCTTCTCTGTTTGCACCTCTGGTGGTTTAGGTGGAGCCGTTTTCTTTTTTGATGCCCACCGCATGTGCCGAATCCTCTGGCTTAAGCATTTCGTGAAGAAGGACTGAAAGAAAACAAGAGAAATCCACATAATCTGTGAGCACTGCTTCTACACATAAAGTACATCTGCATGATCAATGGCAGATCTGGAGGGGCGCGGTGGCAGAGGAGAGCCAAAGCTCCTCATGGTGCCTCTTGAACAGTTCTTTCCTCAGAAATTGTGACAACAGATAATGTAGTAATTAACCCACCAACAGATGTCACACAAATGGACCAATACTCATTCATAATGTAACAACAATTGACTGATAGTGTAGTAACTTTTACTACACTCTCGGTCAATCCGTCACAATTGCATTCAGTTAATTTATGCGACATTATCGGTTGGTGATACAATCCGTTGTGCATAAATTGAAAAAAGAAAATTCCACAAAGACAAATTCTCAGAAAGAAAAAACAAATTTGAACATTTCTGCTTGTGAGCTGGAGAGCAGGGCTGTAAATAATGCACATTTTCCAGCCCTTACTCGGTATTGAGCACAACCAATCAAGGATCAATGAGGTAAACCTGATATTGAGCAGACAATTCTTTACCCAGGCGTGCTCTCCTTCTCGTGCAATTGCAGGAAATTCTTGGTACGTCTTCTTGCCAATATCATGATATTCGGATGAGCTGCCGATGTTGGGGAAGTTGGCAGTGTAGTAATTTGCAGCCTCCGCGACCATTTCTTTCCAAATCTGAAATTCTGTTCCAGCCTTTAGATGTTGCTGAATGGTAGTGCTGAATGATGGCAGAGAAGTTGCTGATGTTACACGGGATGAAATCCCACAAGTAGTAGCGGGTGCAGGCAAAGTCTTTGTATTAGTAGGTGAACCGACATTCACATCTATTGCTTGGATTTCATCCGGAGCAAGGCTTTCCCCCTCTTCTGAAGACAACTCTGCTGGATGAGTAGTGGATGCTTTTCGATGCCATGTCTGTCCTAGTCGTAGTATCATCAAAATAGATTTGGAAAATTCGACGAGGGATTCTGTGTCGTCTATTTCAGTCCCATCTTCCTCCAGAACTACTGCCAACCAGTCACTTGATGCAAATGCAAACTTTTGCTGTGCTGAAATTACAGAAATGGTGGCAGTAAGTTTATGCGAGAGAAAATTTTTGCCATCCATGGTATTATGAGATTGGGGTTTAAATTAAAAATAGTAGAAATGCAGACGAGTCATAATCGCGTCGTTAGCGAGCGCACTACACAATCAAATATTGATTGCTATCATCTTAGGCCATGACTGTATCAACACATGCTGCGTAATAAACTGCCGCACAGAAAAAAAGGGAGTTTCATCTGTACCCATATTCCTGCATGCGCGCGCACCAGGTTACTCAGCAAAAATATTAATCGGTGCATGATGGTGATTAGCTCTCATGAATATGTGTGACATATGGTAATAACAAATCAGGTATTTGGGTCATCCCATGTGAACTCCTAAGGGTTTCGGAAAGAGTTCTTAACTTTAGTTAAATTCATATTAAAGTGGACTGTGTTATTTCTTTTAAAGTTTATGGGAGTTTTAACATACCTTTCTCAAGAAGTTCCTCATAGGTGGTGGCTGGAATGCTTTTTTTCGAAAGTCTGTCACTACTCCAGACTTTGAAAACAGGCATCTTTATTTTTCTTGTCTGCCTCAAACTGGCAACCAGACCAACAACTTTAAGCAGAAAAATAAGTGATGCATGCATTTTATATAACAGGAAGATAATTAAATTTTTTGTATATGCAAATTGCAAATGGTTACCAAGTCAGTGCAATTGAAAGCTAACCTGAGAATGGGACATTCTTTTCACACTTTTTCTCTTCCCAGAAAATGATTTCATTTTCAGGATTTCAAAAATGATCTCATCTTGGGTGGTAGCCCGGGGACAGGGAATGGTGGGGAACACGATTTAAATATTCACATTTTATTTGTCTGTTATTAGAAATTTAAAACTACTACTCAGGGTTCAGAAAGCTGCTGTCTGTACTGGGCAGTTTGGTCTAACATGCCTAGCCTAATAGAAACTGGCCTAAATTTCATGTTGTACAGAAGATTCAGAGATGCTCACATGTATGGGAATATTTGTTAATTACAACTGTCTTTCCAGAGTATGAATGCACACTTAATGGCCAGCTTGAAAAGAGCTGGGATAACTCAACTATGGCTTGTTCTTCAGCAGGATCAAGAACATATGAAATTATGTGGTTGTCAAAATGCTTGACAGTCTGGCAGGCAACAACAAATAATCTCTTTCCCTCGTGGATCAAAATATTATTAAGGATTCCAAATACAGGTAAATCATCATCTCTGTTAGAAAGAACAAGGCAGCATCCTACTTTGTATGTGTGCCCAAGTATTGTTGCACAATTAGTTGTGTACACTTGCAAGCCTTGACTAGCATCAACTCCACAGATCCCTGACATGTTGTCAACAAGCTCAGGGTACTCATCATTGAACTGCACAGAATTTCCTTCTTTTATGACGTCTCCTGGATACAAAAATGATTCTCTCTGTGTAAGTGACCCAAACTGTTTATAGGACATATATTTCTGATGTTTTGTGCTGATGCTGAAGGGAAGATTCTTGAAACACTTCCATTTCTTATTTTTGAAAAACCCATGCTTTGCTTCAAATCTCATGCACCAGTGATGTCTCAAAGGTCCATACATAAGAAGTTGTCGTGGAAGATGCACACAGTAATGCATTTTGGGTGTAACACGACCCATGGGATAAAGTGTCACAAAATGACTGTGGTGTTCATATATTAACTGAGACATAGTTGCAGCTGTAATTGCATTACAGCAAGGGCTTGTCGCAAGTAAGGTCAGCTGAACCAGCCTAAGAAAGTTGACCCACTTTGGCTCTTCTCTGGGCACTTTGCTCCCGATCATGTAAGGCAATGTCACAATTAAGGTCAAGGTGGAAGCTGACGTTTGTTTGAATTTTGCATCACCTTTTAAACAGCTCTCTTCAATTTTTTTCAGGTTTGGCCCCTGCTTCAAGATATGTGTACGAAAATGACACTATCATTGAATTCAGCCATTTTAAGGTAAAGTATTTTGAATCGTATATGAAATCATTCAGCATATATTTCAGCTCATGGGGAACAATCCCTTCAAGGAAAGTGTGCATAGGGTCCTGAACAAATCCAGAGCAAAGCTTATAGTCTGGGATTTCCTGGAGACAGCTACGATTGTTTATGCCCCACTGCTTACTCCAGTACTTGCGTGCAGGTTTTGACAAATTGTCATCCAGCATGATACATCGTTTTCGGTGCTCTTCCTCATTCCTCAGGACAAAATCCCTCTCAACAAAGTTTCTCTTCATTTCTTGTCCTGTTGCTTTACAGTTTCTACATCCCCTATGTGCAAATGCGACACCCTCCTTGAATCCACCGAGCCACTGAGCTGCTGGTGTGTCACATGATACTATAACAATCTGTCCTTCTAGATGTACGATGTTTCCATTCACCTGCATATCAAGACCCACTGTGGACAGTGTTCTCATTTGTGAAATGAAGTTCTTCAACAATACCCCTGGTCCGCTTTCACGAAGATCTTTCGTTTTAGCCACTGCAAGAAGTTGGATTGCTTGTAGACGTGATCGGCATTGAGGTGCAATGTTTCCCAGTGTATAATAGAACATGCTCAACTTGTGCTTTTTGGTATGTGATCCGATAGGATTAACAATTTCAATGTCATCAGTGTTTAAGATGACTTGCAAAGCCCTGGGGTTTCTTTCAAATACTGGATCCGTCTTAAAGAATGCCCCATCACAAATGTCAAACATGTACTCAGACTGACTAGTATGTGGATGATTCACAAACTTCCACACTTCCGGCATATGCAACAGGTTTTTTAGACTATCAATAAAGGGAACAGCATAGCCAACAACATCTCTCTTGACTAGTTTTCCCCTAACTGAAACATACTTATCTCCAAGTATTACACGCTGTGGGGCAACATAGTACAGTTCTTTACTGTAGTATGAATTCCTCTTTTTCTGTGTACCGAAATCACCTAGTGAATTCCTAATTGGAATGCTGTTGAGTGTGTTAATTGTGTTTTCAGGGATTCCATTTTGCCTAAACACACTACATATCTGTGTTTTGAAATGTGCCAAGTGATCGTCAATTAGTGATGACACCATCTCAAGTACTTCATTAACGGATGACGATGGCATATTACAACCACACTCCAAACCTAATGCAAATGCAGCATTACGATGCCTAACATCAATTGCTATATCTCCAGCATGATCCACGTCATTATCATCACTGTCCATTCCAGTGTCATTTTCATCATCGCTAACCTGTAAATTCTGAGTACGCTTAGAACAATCTCTGTGCTTTCTAGACATATGACATTTAAAAGCACCCCAGCTCTTTGTTGAATATGAACAGTTGTCAACTGAACAAAACACAATAAAATTGGGGTCACTTTTATGAAAACGCACAACATGACAGACATATCTTTCATAGGATTTGCTACTAAAAACACACAGAGGGCACATAAATTCTGTCATTTTGAATACTGCAATTCACTGCCTACAACATGGCAACCATCCCTGCTGGCCTGTTCCATTGAGTAGATGTTTCAAATGCAGAGAGTTTTGGTTTTGAAATGGGCCTATAGCTCCTGGCTAAATGTTTAACAGCCAAGGCAAACTTGGCCTAATTAGCCGGCATGTGAGTACATGTACAAACAAAAAAGTGGAAAAGAGGAAACTATAGGCCAGAAAAAAAGGAAATATAGATAGGCCCTAGGCCTTTTTCCTGTAGGCTAGGCCTGCTTTTGTACACAGAAAGTAAAGAGAAAAAAAGTAAAAAAAATCAAAACCAAAACAGAGAAAAATCAGCTCAAGTTAAAACTAAAAGAGGAAAATTCACACGCCTAGCCTGGCGTAAGAGAATGCCAGATCAAGCAGATGGCAAGAAGAGAGGTACATATGCTTAACGTTACCTAATGCGTAGCATTATGAAGAGGGCGCCCTGGTGTTTTCAATTTGAAACTTTACGCCAAGACTAAAGTTAGGCCTATGCCAAGGCAAAAAGATACAGTCTTAATCAGCATGATCAGTCTATTGTCATGCTCATGCAGTCCTACTCCTAGCCTAAAGTGTTTTTACAATTTTTGCTTTGATTAAAAGGTATATGTTTACTGTTTTAGGCTAATAAATCAAAACAATAAGACTAAACTGTTATAGCATGTAGACAATGTCCAACTGCCCAACTACCGGCATGACCAGTAGGCCTAGCCCTACATCATGCAAGGCATGTACGTACAAGCACGTTGCACTGATTCTTTTTACTATTCTTTTCCCGGCGTTAACGTTCATGACGTTTAGGTTGTGAAAATCTGATTTGAAATGGGAATGAAATTTAACGAAAACAACCTAAAGACACTGTCTATTCATTCACATCAATTGCACTGCGACTAACCTGTTAAAATGCACACATTCACGCTTCTTTTCCGCAAGTTGTTGCATAAAACTGATTGTACTTATTTGTAGCATACATCGCATGTGTAGAGCGTGAGCCGCACCCGGTACCCGGTCATCAAGCGTTCACTGTATCTGCGCTGCACGATTCGCTGGTACCCGGCCAACTCTCTCCATATTAAGTTACGATTCGAGGGCTGTTCCTTTTTGCAGGGCCCTTCCCTCTTCCCGTCTCTTATTTTCTAAACTACATTTAGCCTACCTACTTTGTTCATGAAAAGTGTTAATATTAAGTGTAAAATAATATAAGATCACTGGAACTTAACATTTAATTTGATTAACTATACTGTTATTTCTCCGATTGAAACTGGGCATGTGTATCTACAGAATTCCGCCAGGCGCGCGGACAATACACGGCACGGATTTGTTGAGCGTTCCCGCGATTTTCTTTGCGCGCACGCGCACTGCAAGGCCAGCTAAATTTAGACCTTATATCCATGGGCTTCAGAAACGGTTTGCGCATGGTCAGTCGGGTAATCTAAACACTGTGTTAAGAGTGGCAGTGAATACAGTGTTTAATGTGTACTGACATAGGCCTATACCTTGCTTAAATATACTGTTGTTCAGGGCAATTATAGTTTTAGTATAGCAATTGGTGATGCAATTCATGATTGACTACACTTTCTTTACTTAAAATACAATGAATAATTAAATATGTTACAGAATATTTGCCCATCTGGATTTTTCATTGTTTAAATATGTTTTGTATTTAAATTCATGGTCTTTTCATCCCAACAAGCAGTGTTTTCCATCGGTACCATCATTGCTTCTTTTAGATTGGTTTTTAACTCGCAGTTCGATTTTAAATATACCACTGCAGAAAATGCTCATTTTTTAAACGCAGTGTTAAGGTCATATAAACATGTTCTAAGCACCACTGTTTAGAAAATATATATTATGTTTAACGTTATAAACACGCGCACCCATTTTATAAACGCGTCATGTGTTCACGGGTTTTACTGTGTATCATTTGAAAAGACTCACAATCCTTAAGGTACGTGTTTTACTTTACATTTGTATAGACGACGTAAAATTTAAAAAGACTCAAAAGCCTTTTCAAATTTTACTTTACATTTGCATAGACGACGTATCATTTGAAAAAACTCATAATCCTTTAGGTACGTCTTTTACTTTACATTTGCATAGACGACGTATCATTTGAAAAGACTCCCATTCCTTTTCGTATGTCTTTTACTTTACATCTGCATAGACGACGTGACATTTGAAAAGACTCACAATTTTGTAGGTACGTCTATTACTTTACATTTGCATAGACGACGTATCATTTGAAAAGACTCACAATCTATTTCGTCTGTCTTTTACTTTACATTTGCACAGACGACGTAACATTTGATCACAATCTTTTAGGTACGTCTTTTACTTTACATTTGCATAGACGACGTATCATTTGAAAAGACTCACAATCCTTTCCGTATGCCTTTTACTTTACATTTGCATAGACGACGTTTCATTTGAAAAGACTCACAATCCCTCAGGTACATATTTTACTTTAATAAATACCTAGGAGAGTTGAAGGCTTCTGATTGGCCGAGACTCGATCACGTGCCGGTCATTATATGTAGTAACATCATGGGTTTTCCAAGCGCCGTTTTCTAAACCCCGGCTTTGGGCTGCACTGTGGCCACATTACAGACGTTTTCCTAGTTCCGGATCGCAACAAATATTCAGGCTGTTTTCGGCAAGTGTAATCCTCGAATTTTAAACGAAATAGATTTAGTAGTTTACCTTGAGTGATGGAGAAACTACAGTTTTTGTTTCGATATTTATGCTCTTCTTTATTTGAAAATACATACTGTACGACGTCAAATATACCGACATCCCTTTTTCTAGTTGTGGATCAGCCTTAACCAATTCCCGCGGATCGAGTAAAAAACTGCTTCGTACATGACAAATTATCACGCTAGAACCAACCCAAATCAAGCCTATATTTCTGATAAAGTATTCATTAATTTATATAAATACAGTTTAAAATAAATGTCAAATACTTTAACTTCCAATAAAGTTTTAAAAGAGGACTTGCAAGGAAATGCTTTGAAATGTTTTGTCCGTGTACGTGTGTTTCGCGCGGCAACGAGCCGATAAACTTTGTCCCACCGACGTGGAGGAATAAACTCCATGGTCCATTAGAACACGTCATATGAAATCGCTTGCGCGCGTGCTGTTGATGCATGTATTTTACGGGCGATCCGGAACTAGGAAAAATGAACGTTCAGTCTTTGGCAGATTTGAGACTTTTACTTCGACTTATTTTTACTTATGTATCAAGAAGCTTGTATGTTTCTTTTCAAAATGCACTTCATCTAAACAAATAGTATTGGAGACCAAGCCATAACAAGGTAGGTTTTTATTTGAAGCGATCTGGAACTAGAAAAAATCCGGAACTAGGAAAACAACTGTACCACTGCTAAACTACATGAACGAAGCCAAAATACGAAAACGAAGCTGCGTTTGTAAAACGGCCTAGAAGAAGCCGCGAAGTCGCGAAATTCGGAGTATTTTCACCATTTTTCTCGTTAAAAAGGTATTTATTAAAGGTAATAACAGTGCGAGAACCCGGTTATTACTGCGTGGTAATGACCGGGTTGGGGGATGACCGCTGGTAATGGACCTCGCCTTCGGCTCGATCCATTACCAGCGGTCATCCCCCAACCCGGTCATTACCACGCAGTAACAACCGGGTTCTCGCACTGTTATTACCTATTTAAATTTGTATATACGACGTATCATTTAAAAAGACTCGAAATGCTTTAGGTACTTCTTTTACTTTACATTTGTATAGACGACGTATAATTTGAAAAGACTGACCATCCTTTTCGTTTGTCTTTTATTTTACATTTGTATAGACGACGTATCATTTGGAAAGACTCACAATCCTTTAGGTACGTCTTTTACTTTACATTTGCATAGACGACCTATCATTTGAAAAGACTCACAATCCGTCAGGTACGACTTTTACTTTACATTTGCATAGACGACGTATAATTTGAAAAGACTCCCAATCCTTTAGGTAGACGACGTATCATTTGAAAAGACTCCCAATCCTTTAGGTACGTCTTTTACTTTACATTTGTTTAGACGACGTATCATTTGAAAAGACTCACAATCTATTTCGTCTGTCTTTTACTTTACATTTGCACAGACGACGTAACATTTGATCACAATCTTTTAGGTACGTCTTTTACTTTACATTTGCATAGACGACGTATCATTTGAAAAGACTCACAATCCTTTCCGTATGCCTTTTACTTTACATTTGCATAGACGACGTTTCATTTGAAAAGACTCACAAACCCTCAGGTACATATTTTACTTTAAATTTGTATATACGACATTTCATTTAAAAAGACTCGAAATGCTTTAGGTACTTCTTTTACTTTACATTTGTATAGACGACGTGTAATTTGAAAAGACTGACCATCCTTTTCGTTTGTCTTTTATTTTACATTTGTATAGACGACGTATCATTTGGAAAGACTCACAATCCTTTAGGTACGTCTTTTACTTTATATTTGTTTAGACGACGTATCATTTGAAAAGACCCACAATCCTTAAGGTACGTGTTTTACTTTACATTTGTATAGACGACGTATAATTTGAAAAGACTCATAAGCCTTTTCGTATGTCTTTTACTTTACATTTGCATAGACGACGTATCATTTGAAAAGACTGACAATCCTTTAGATACGTCTTTTACTTTACATTTGCATAGCCGACGTATCATTTGAAAAGACTCCCAATCCTTTTCGTATGTCTTTTACTTTACATTTGAATAGACGACGTATCATTTGAAAAGACTCACAATCCGTCAGGTACGACTTTTACTTTACATTTGCATAGACGACGTATAATTTGAAAAGACTCCCAATTCTTTAGGTACGTCTTTTACTTTACATTTGTTTAGACGACGTATCATTTGAAAAGACTCACAATCTATTTCGTCTGTCTTTTACTTTACATTTGCACAGACGACGTAACATTTGATCACAATCTTTTAGGTACGTCTTTTACTTTACATTTGCATAGACGACGTATCATTTGAAAAGACTCACAATCCTTTCCGTATGCCTTTTACTTTACATTTGCATAGACGACGTTTCATTTGAAAAGACTCACAATCCCTCAGGTACATATTTTACTTTCAATTTGTATATACGACATTTCATTTAAAAAGACTCGAAATGCTTTAGGTACTTCTTTTACTTTACATTTGTATAGACGACGTATAATTTGAAAAGACTGACCATCCTTTTCGTTTGTCTTTTATTTTACATTTGTATAGACGACGTATCATTTGGAAAGACTCACTATCCTTTAGGTACGTATTTTACTTTATATTCGTTTAGACGACGTATCATTTGAAAAGACCCACAATCCTTAAGGTACGTGTTTTACTTTACATTTGTATAGACGACGTATAATTTGAAAAGACTCATAAGCCTTTTCGTATGTCTTTTACTTTACATTTGCATAGACGACGTATCATTTGAAAAGACTGACAATCCTTTAGATACGTCTTTTACTTTACATTTGCATAGCCGACGTATCATTTGAAAAGACTCCCAATCCTTTTCGTATGTCTTTTACTTTACATTTGAATAGACGACGTATCATTTGAAAAGACTCACAATCCGTCAGGTACGACTTTTACTTTACATTTGCATAGACGACGTATAATTTGAAAAGACTCCCAATTCTTTAGGTACGTCTTTTACTTTACATTTGTTTAGACGACGTATCATTTGAAAAGACTCCCAATCCTTTAGGTACGTCTTTTACTTTACATTTGTTTAGACGACGTATCATTTGAAAAGACTCACAATCTATTTCGTATGTCTTTTACTTTACATTTGCATAGACGACGTAACGTTTGAAAAGACTCACAGTTTTGTAGGTACGTATATTACTTTACATTTGCATAGACGACGTATCATTTGAAAAGACTCACAATCCGTCAGGTACGTCTTTTACTTTACATTTGCATAAACGACGTATAATTTGAAAAGACTCCCAATCCTTTAGGTACGTCTTTTACTTTACTTTTGTTTAGACGACATATCATTATCTTTTAGGTACGTCTTTTACTTTATATTTGTTTAGACGACGTATCATTTGAAAAGACTCACAATCCTTAAGGTACGTGTTTTACTTTACATTTGTATAGACGTCGTAAAATTGAAAAAGACTCAAAAGCCTTTTCAAATTTTACTTTACATTTGCATAGACGACGTATCATTTTAAAAAAATCATAATCCTTTAGGTACGTCTTTTACTTTACATTTGCATAGACGACGTATCATTTGAGAAGACTCCCATTCCTTTTCGTATGTCTTTTACTTTACATCTGCATAGACGACGTAACATTTGAAAAGACTCACAATTTTGTAGGTACGTCTATTACTTTACATTTGCATAGACGACGTATCATTTGAAAAGACTCACAATCTATTTCGTCTGTCTTTTACTTTACATTTGCACAGACGACGTAACATTTGATCACAATCTTTTAGGTACGTCTTTTACTTTACATTTGCATAGACGACGTATCATTTGAAAAGACTCACAATCCTTTCCGTATGCCTTTTACTTTACATTTGCATAGACGACGTTTCATTTATAAAGACTCACAATCCCTCAGGTACATATTTTACTTTAAATTTGTATATACGACGTATCATTTAAAAAGACTCGAAATGCTTTAGGTACTTCTTTTACTTTACATTTGTATAGACGACGTATAATTTGAAAAGACTGACCATCCTTTTCGTTTGTCTTTTATTTTACATTTGTATAGACGACGTATCATTTGGAAAGACTCACAATCCTTTAGGTACGTGTTTTACTTTACATTTGTATAGACGACGTATAATTTGGAAAGACTCACAATCCTTTAGGTACGTCTTTTACTTTATATTTGTTTAGACGACGTATCATTTGAAAAGACCCACAATCCTTAAGGTACGTGTTTTACTTTACATTTGTATAGACGACGTATAATTTGAAAAGACTCATAAGCCTTTTCGTATGTCTTTTACTTTACATTTGCATAGACGACGTATCATTTGAAAAGACTGACAATCCTTTAGATACGTCTTTTACTTTACATTTGCATAGACGACGTATCATTTGATCACAATCTTTTAGGTACGTCTTTTACTTTACATTTGCATAGACGACGTATCATTTGAAAAGACTCACAATCCTTTCCGTATGCCTTTTACTTTACATTTGCATAGACGACGTTTCATTTGAAAAGACTCACAATCCCTCAGGTACATATTTTACTTTAAATGTGTATATACGACGTATCATTTAAAAAGACTCGAAATGCTTTAGGTACTTCTTTTACTTTACATTTGTATAGACAACGTATAATTTGAAAAGACTGACCATCCTTTTCGTTTGTCTTTTATTTTACATTTGTATAGACGACGTATCATTTGGAAAGACTCACAATCCTTTAGGTACGTCTTTTACTTTATATTTGTTTAGACGACGTATCATTTGAAAAGACCCACAATCCTTAAGGTACGTGTTTTACTTTACATTTGTATAGACGACGTATAATTTGAAAAGACTCATAAGCCTTTTCGTATGTCTTTTACTTTACATTTGCATAGACGACGTATCATTTGAAAAGACTGACAATCCTTTAGATACGTCTTTTACATTACATTTGTATAGACGACGTATCATTTGGAAAGACTCACAATCTTTTAGGTACGTCTTTTACTTTATATTTGTTTAGACGACGTATCATTTGAAAAGACTCACAATCCTTAAGGTACGTGTTTTACTTTACATTTGTATAGACGACGTAAAATTTAAAAAGACTCAAAAGCCTTTTCAAATTTTACTTTACATTTGCATAGACGACGTATCATTTGAAAAAACTCATAATCCTTTAGGTACGTCTTTTACTTTACATTTGCATAGACGACGTATCATTTGAAAAGACTCCCATTCCTTTTCGTATGTCTTTTACTTTACATCTGCATAGACGACGTGACATTTGAAAAGACTCACAATTTTGTAGGTACGTCTATTACTTTACATTTGCATAGACGACGTATCATTTGAAAAGACTCACAATCTATTTCGTCTGTCTTTTACTTTACATTTGCACAGACGACGTAACATTTGATCACAATCTTTTAGGTACGTCTTTTACTTTACATTTGCATAGACGACGTATCATTTGAAAAGACTCACAATCCTTTCCGTATGCCTTTTACTTTACATTTGCATAGACGACGTTTCATTTGAAAAGACTCACAATCCCTCAGGTACATATTTTACTTTAATAAATACCTAGGAGAGTTGAAGGCTTCTGATTGGCCGAGACTCGATCACGTGCCGGTCATTATATGTAGTAACATCATGGGTTTTCCAAGCGCCGTTTTCTAAACCCCGGCTTTGGGCTGCACTGTGGCCACATTACAGACGTTTTCCTAGTTCCGGATCGCAACAAATATTCAGGCTGTTTTCGGCAAGTGTAATCCTCGAATTTTAAACGAAATAGATTTAGTAGTTTACCTTGAGTGATGGAGAAACTACAGTTTTTGTTTCGATATTTATGCTCTTCTTTATTTGAAAATACATACTGTACGACGTCAAATATACCGACATCCCTTTTTCTAGTTGTGGATCAGCCTTAACCAATTCCCGCGGATCGAGTAAAAAACTGCTTCGTACATGACAAATTATCACGCTAGAACCAACCCAAATCAAGCCTATATTTCTGATAAAGTATTCATTAATTTATATAAATACAGTTTAAAATAAATGTCAAATACTTTAACTTCCAATAAAGTTTTAAAAGAGGACTTGCAAGGAAATGCTTTGAAATGTTTTGTCCGTGTACGTGTGTTTCGCGCGGCAACGAGCCGATAAACTTTGTCCCACCGACGTGGAGGAATAAACTCCATGGTCCATTAGAACACGTCATATGAAATCGCTTGCGCGCGTGCTGTTGATGCATGTATTTTACGGGCGATCCGGAACTAGGAAAAATGAACGTTCAGTCTTTGGCAGATTTGAGACTTTTACTTCGACTTATTTTTACTTATGTATCAAGAAGCTTGTATGTTTCTTTTCAAAATGCACTTCATCTAAACAAATAGTATTGGAGACCAAGCCATAACAAGGTAGGTTTTTATTTGAAGCGATCTGGAACTAGAAAAAATCCGGAACTAGGAAAACAACTGTACCACTGCTAAACTACATGAACGAAGCCAAAATACGAAAACGAAGCTGCGTTTGTAAAACGGCCTAGAAGAAGCCGCGAAGTCGCGAAATTCGGAGTATTTTCACCATTTTTCTCGTTAAAAAGGTATTTATTAAAGGTAATAACAGTGCGAGAACCCGGTTATTACTGCGTGGTAATGACCGGGTTGGGGGATGACCGCTGGTAATGGACCTCGCCTTCGGCTCGATCCATTACCAGCGGTCATCCCCCAACCCGGTCATTACCACGCAGTAACAACCGGGTTCTCGCACTGTTATTACCTATTTAAATTTGTATATACGACGTATCATTTAAAAAGACTCGAAATGCTTTAGGTACTTCTTTTACTTTACATTTGTATAGACGACGTATAATTTGAAAAGACTGACCATCCTTTTCGTTTGTCTTTTATTTTACATTTGTATAGACGACGTATCATTTGGAAAGACTCACAATCCTTTAGGTACGTCTTTTACTTTACATTTGCATAGACGACGTATCATTTGAAAAGACTCACAATCCGTCAGGTACGACTTTTACTTTACATTTGCATAGACGACGTATAATTTGAAAAGACTCCCAATCCTTTAGGTAGACGACGTATCATTTGAAAAGACTCCCAATCCTTTAGGTACGTCTTTTACTTTACATTTGTTTAGACGACGTATCATTTGAAAAGACTCACAATCTATTTCGTCTGTCTTTTACTTTACATTTGCACAGACGACGTAACATTTGATCACAATCTTTTAGGTACGTCTTTTACTTTACATTTGCATAGACGACGTATCATTTGAAAAGACTCACAATCCTTTCCGTATGCCTTTTACTTTACATTTGCATAGACGACGTTTCATTTGAAAAGACTCACAAACCCTCAGGTACATATTTTACTTTAAATTTGTATATACGACATTTCATTTAAAAAGACTCGAAATGCTTTAGGTACTTCTTTTACTTTACATTTGTATAGACGACGTGTAATTTGAAAAGACTGACCATCCTTTTCGTTTGTCTTTTATTTTACATTTGTATAGACGACGTATCATTTGGAAAGACTCACAATCCTTTAGGTACGTCTTTTACTTTATATTTGTTTAGACGACGTATCATTTGAAAAGACCCACAATCCTTAAGGTACGTGTTTTACTTTACATTTGTATAGACGACGTATAATTTGAAAAGACTCATAAGCCTTTTCGTATGTCTTTTACTTTACATTTGCATAGACGACGTATCATTTGAAAAGACTGACAATCCTTTAGATACGTCTTTTACTTTACATTTGCATAGCCGACGTATCATTTGAAAAGACTCCCAATCCTTTTCGTATGTCTTTTACTTTACATTTGAATAGACGACGTATCATTTGAAAAGACTCACAATCCGTCAGGTACGACTTTTACTTTACATTTGCATAGACGACGTATAATTTGAAAAGACTCCCAATTCTTTAGGTACGTCTTTTACTTTACATTTGTTTAGACGACGTATCATTTGAAAAGACTCACAATCTATTTCGTCTGTCTTTTACTTTACATTTGCACAGACGACGTAACATTTGATCACAATCTTTTAGGTACGTCTTTTACTTTACATTTGCATAGACGACGTATCATTTGAAAAGACTCACAATCCTTTCCGTATGCCTTTTACTTTACATTTGCATAGACGACGTTTCATTTGAAAAGACTCACAATCCCTCAGGTACATATTTTACTTTCAATTTGTATATACGACATTTCATTTAAAAAGACTCGAAATGCTTTAGGTACTTCTTTTACTTTACATTTGTATAGACGACGTATAATTTGAAAAGACTGACCATCCTTTTCGTTTGTCTTTTATTTTACATTTGTATAGACGACGTATCATTTGGAAAGACTCACTATCCTTTAGGTACGTATTTTACTTTATATTCGTTTAGACGACGTATCATTTGAAAAGACCCACAATCCTTAAGGTACGTGTTTTACTTTACATTTGTATAGACGACGTATAATTTGAAAAGACTCATAAGCCTTTTCGTATGTCTTTTACTTTACATTTGCATAGACGACGTATCATTTGAAAAGACTGACAATCCTTTAGATACGTCTTTTACTTTACATTTGCATAGCCGACGTATCATTTGAAAAGACTCCCAATCCTTTTCGTATGTCTTTTACTTTACATTTGAATAGACGACGTATCATTTGAAAAGACTCACAATCCGTCAGGTACGACTTTTACTTTACATTTGCATAGACGACGTATAATTTGAAAAGACTCCCAATTCTTTAGGTACGTCTTTTACTTTACATTTGTTTAGACGACGTATCATTTGAAAAGACTCCCAATCCTTTAGGTACGTCTTTTACTTTACATTTGTTTAGACGACGTATCATTTGAAAAGACTCACAATCTATTTCGTCTGTCTTTTACTTTACATTTGCACAGACGACGTAACATTTGATCACAATCTTTTAGGTACGTCTTTTACTTTACATTTGCATAGACGACGTATCATTTGAAAAGACTCACAATCCTTTCCGTATGCCTTTTACTTTACATTTGCATAGACGACGTTTCATTTGAAAAGACTCACAATCCCTCAGGTACATATTTTACTTTCAATTTGTATATACGACATTTCATTTAAAAAGACTCGAAATGCTTTAGGTACTTCTTTTACTTTACATTTGTATAGACGACGTATAATTTGAAAAGACTGACCATCCTTTTCGTTTGTCTTTTATTTTACATTTGTATAGACGACGTATCATTTGGAAAGACTCACAATCCTTTAGGTACGTATTTTACTTTATATTTGTTTAGACGACGTATCATTTGAAAAGACCCACAATCCTTAAGGTACGTGTTTTACTTTACATTTGTATAGACGACGTATAATTTGAAAAGACTCATAAGCCTTTTCGTATGTCTTTTACTTTACATTTGCATAGACGACGTATCATTTGAAAAGACTGACAATCCTTTAGATACGTCTTTTACTTTACATTTGCATAGCCGACGTATCATTTGAAAAGACTCCCAATCCTTTTCGTATGTCTTTTACTTTACATTTGAATAGACGACGTATCATTTGAAAAGACTCACAATCCGTCAGGTACGACTTTTACTTTACATTTGCATAGACGACGTATAATTTGAAAAGACTCCCAATTCTTTAGGTACGTCTTTTACTTTACATTTGTTTAGACGACGTATCATTTGAAAAGACTCACAATCTATTTCGTCTGTCTTTTACTTTACATTTGCACAGACGACGTAACATTTGATCACAATCTTTTAGGTACGTCTTTTACTTTACATTTGCATAGACGACGTTTCATTTGAAAAGACTCACAATCCCTCAGGTACATATTTTACTTTAAATTTGTATATACGACGTATCATTTAAAAAGACTCGAAATGCTTTAGGTACTTCTTTTACTTTACATTTGTATAGACGACGTATAATTTGAAAAGACTGACCATCCTTTTCGATTGTCTTTTATTTTACATTTGTATAGACGACGTATCATTTGGAAAGACTCATAAGCCTTTTCGTATGTCCTTTACTTTACATTTGCACAGACGACGTAACATTTGATCACAATCTTTTAGGTACGTCTTTTACTTTACATTTGCATAGACGACGTATCATTTGAAAAGACTCACAATCCCTCAGGTACATATTTTACTTTAAATTTGTATATACGACGTATCATTTAAAAAGACTCGAAATGCTTTAGGTACTTCTTTTACTTTACATTTGTATAGACGACGTATAATTTGAAAAGACTGACCATCCTTTTCGTTTGTCTTTTATTTTACATTTGTACAGACGACGTATCATTTGGAAAGACTCACAATCCTTTAGGTACGTCTTTTAATTTATATTTGTTTAGACGACGTATCATTTGAAAAGACCCACAATCCTTAAGGTACGTGTTTTACTTTACATTTGTATAGACGACGTATAATTTGAAAAGACTCATAAGCCTTTTCGTATGTCCTTTACTTTACATTTGCACAGACGACGTAACATTTGATCACAATCTTTTAGGTACGTCTTTTACTTTACATTTGCATAGACGACGTATCATTTGAAAAGACTCACAATCCCTCAGGTACATATTTTACTTTAAATTTGTATATACGACGTATCATTTAAAAAGACTCGAAATGCTTTAGGTACTTCTTTTACTTTACATTTGTATAGACGACGTATAATTTGAAAAGACTGACCATCCTTTTCGTTTGTCTTTTATTTTACATTTGTATAGACGACGTATCATTTGGAAAGACTCACAATCCTTTAGGTACGTCTTTTACTTTATATTTGTTTAGACGACGTATCATTTGAAAAGACCCACAATCCTTAAGGTACGTGTTTTACTTTACATTTGTATAGACGACGTATAATTTGAAAAGACTCATAAGCCTTTTCGTATGTCTTTTACTTTACATTTGCACAGACGACGTAACATTTGATCACAATCTTTTAGGTACGTCTTTTACTTTACATTTGCATAGACGACGTATCATTTGAAAAGACTCACAATCCTTTCCGTATGCCTTTTACTTTACATTTGCATAGACGACGTTTCATTTGAAAAGACTCACAAACCCTCAGGTACATATTTTACTTTAAATTTGTATATACGACATTTCATTTAAAAAGACTCGAAATGCTTTAGGTACTTCTTTTACTTTACATTTGTATAGACGACGTGTAATTTGAAAAGACTGACCATCCTTTTCGTTTGTCTTTTATTTTACATTTGTATAGACGACGTATCATTTGGAAAGACTCACAATCCTTTAGGTACGTCTTTTACTTTATATTTGTTTAGACGACGTATCATTTGAAAAGACCCACAATCCTTAAGGTACGTGTTTTACTTTACATTTGTATAGACGACGTATAATTTGAAAAGACTCATAAGCCTTTTCGTATGTCTTTTACTTTACATTTGCATAGACGACGTATCATTTGAAAAGACTGACAATCCTTTAGATACGTCTTTTACTTTACATTTGCATAGCCGACGTATCATTTGAAAAGACTCCCAATCCTTTTCGTATGTCTTTTACTTTACATTTGAATAGACGACGTATCATTTGAAAAGACTCACAATCCGTCAGGTACGACTTTTACTTTACATTTGCATAGACGACGTATAATTTGAAAAGACTCCCAATTCTTTAGGTACGTCTTTTACTTTACATTTGTTTAGACGACGTATCATTTGAAAAGACTCACAATCTATTTCGTCTGTCTTTTACTTTACATTTGCACAGACGACGTAACATTTGATCACAATCTTTTAGGTACGTCTTTTACTTTACATTTGCATAGACGACGTATCATTTGAAAAGACTCACAATCCTTTCCGTATGCCTTTTACTTTACATTTGCATAGACGACGTTTCATTTGAAAAGACTCACAATCCCTCAGGTACATATTTTACTTTCAATTTGTATATACGACATTTCATTTAAAAAGACTCGAAATGCTTTAGGTACTTCTTTTACTTTACATTTGTATAGACGACGTATAATTTGAAAAGACTGACCATCCTTTTCGTTTGTCTTTTATTTTACATTTGTATAGACGACGTATCATTTGGAAAGACTCACTATCCTTTAGGTACGTATTTTACTTTATATTCGTTTAGACGACGTATCATTTGAAAAGACCCACAATCCTTAAGGTACGTGTTTTACTTTACATTTGTATAGACGACGTATAATTTGAAAAGACTCATAAGCCTTTTCGTATGTCTTTTACTTTACATTTGCATAGACGACGTATCATTTGAAAAGACTGACAATCCTTTAGATACGTCTTTTACTTTACATTTGCATAGCCGACGTATCATTTGAAAAGACTCCCAATCCTTTTCGTATGTCTTTTACTTTACATTTGAATAGACGACGTATCATTTGAAAAGACTCACAATCCGTCAGGTACGACTTTTACTTTACATTTGCATAGACGACGTATAATTTGAAAAGACTCCCAATTCTTTAGGTACGTCTTTTACTTTACATTTGTTTAGACGACGTATCATTTGAAAAGACTCCCAATCCTTTAGGTACGTCTTTTACTTTACATTTGTTTAGACGACGTATCATTTGAAAAGACTCACAATCTATTTCGTCTGTCTTTTACTTTACATTTGCACAGACGACGTAACATTTGATCACAATCTTTTAGGTACGTCTTTTACTTTACATTTGCATAGACGACGTATCATTTGAAAAGACTCACAATCCTTTCCGTATGCCTTTTACTTTACATTTGCATAGACGACGTTTCATTTGAAAAGACTCACAATCCCTCAGGTACATATTTTACTTTCAATTTGTATATACGACATTTCATTTAAAAAGACTCGAAATGCTTTAGGTACTTCTTTTACTTTACATTTGTATAGACGACGTATAATTTGAAAAGACTGACCATCCTTTTCGTTTGTCTTTTATTTTACATTTGTATAGACGACGTATCATTTGGAAAGACTCACAATCCTTTAGGTACGTATTTTACTTTATATTTGTTTAGACGACGTATCATTTGAAAAGACCCACAATCCTTAAGGTACGTGTTTTACTTTACATTTGTATAGACGACGTATAATTTGAAAAGACTCATAAGCCTTTTCGTATGTCTTTTACTTTACATTTGCATAGACGACGTATCATTTGAAAAGACTGACAATCCTTTAGATACGTCTTTTACTTTACATTTGCATAGCCGACGTATCATTTGAAAAGACTCCCAATCCTTTTCGTATGTCTTTTACTTTACATTTGAATAGACGACGTATCATTTGAAAAGACTCACAATCCGTCAGGTACGACTTTTACTTTACATTTGCATAGACGACGTATAATTTGAAAAGACTCCCAATTCTTTAGGTACGTCTTTTACTTTACATTTGTTTAGACGACGTATCATTTGAAAAGACTCACAATCTATTTCGTCTGTCTTTTACTTTAGATTTGCACAGACGACGTAACATTTGATCACAATCTTTTAGGTACGTCTTTTACTTTACATTTGCATAGACGACGTTTCATTTGAAAAGACTCACAATCCCTCAGGTACATATTTTACTTTAAATTTGTATATACGACGTATCATTTAAAAAGACTCGAAATGCTTTAGGTACTTCTTTTACTTTACATTTGTATAGACGACGTATAATTTGAAAAGACTGACCATCCTTTTCGATTGTCTTTTATTTTACATTTGTATAGACGACGTATCATTTGGAAAGACTCATAAGCCTTTTCGTATGTCCTTTACTTTACATTTGCACAGACGACGTAACATTTGATCACAATCTTTTAGGTACGTCTTTTACTTTACATTTGCATAGACGACGTATCATTTGAAAAGACTCACAATCCCTCAGGTACATATTTTACTTTAAATTTGTATATACGACGTATCATTTAAAAAGACTCGAAATGCTTTAGGTACTTCTTTTACTTTACATTTGTATAGACGACGTATAATTTGAAAAGACTGACCATCCTTTTCGTTTGTCTTTTATTTTACATTTGTACAGACGACGTATCATTTGGAAAGACTCACAATCCTTTAGGTACGTCTTTTAATTTATATTTGTTTAGACGACGTATCATTTGAAAAGACCCACAATCCTTAAGGTACGTGTTTTACTTTACATTTGTATAGACGACGTATAATTTGAAAAGACTCATAAGCCTTTTCGTATGTCCTTTACTTTACATTTGCACAGACGACGTAACATTTGATCACAATCTTTTAGGTACGTCTTTTACTTTACATTTGCATAGACGACGTATCATTTGAAAAGACTCACAATCCCTCAGGTACATATTTTACTTTAAATTTGTATATACGACGTATCATTTAAAAAGACTCGAAATGCTTTAGGTACTTCTTTTACTTTACATTTGTATAGACGACGTATAATTTGAAAAGACTGACCATCCTTTTCGTTTGTCTTTTATTTTACATTTGTATAGACGACGTATCATTTGGAAAGACTCACAATCCTTTAGGTACGTCTTTTACTTTATATTTGTTTAGACGACGTATCATTTGAAAAGACCCACAATCCTTAAGGTACGTGTTTTACTTTACATTTGTATAGACGACGTATAATTTGAAAAGACTCATAAGCCTTTTCGTATGTCTTTTACTTTACATTTGCACAGACGACGTAACATTTGATCACAATCTTTTAGGTACGTCTTTTACTTTACATTTGCATAGACGACGTATCATTTGAAAAGACTCACAATCCTTTCCGTATGCCTTTTACTTTACATTTGCATAGACGACGTTTCATTTGAAAAGACTCACAAACCCTCAGGTACATATTTTACTTTAAATTTGTATATACGACATTTCATTTAAAAAGACTCGAAATGCTTTAGGTACTTCTTTTACTTTACATTTGTATAGACGACGTATAATTTGAAAAGACTGACCATCCTTTTCGTTTGTCTTTTATTTTACATTTGTATAGACGACGTATCATTTGGAAAGACTCACAATCCTTTAGGTACGTCTTTTACTTTATATTTGTTTAGACGACGTATCATTTGAAAAGACCCACAATCCTTAAGGTACGTGTTTTACTTTACATTTGTATAGACGACGTATAATTTGAAAAGACTCATAAGCCTTTTCGTATGTCTTTTACTTTACATTTGCATAGACGACGTATCATTTGAAAAGACTGACAATCCTTTAGATACGTCTTTTACTTTACATTTGCATAGCCGACGTATCATTTGAAAAGACTCCCAATCCTTTTCGTATGTCTTTTACTTTACATTTGAATAGACGACGTATCATTTGAAAAGACTCACAATCCGTCAGGTACGACTTTTACTTTACATTTGCATAGACGACGTATAATTTGAAAAGACTCCCAATTCTTTAGGTACGTCTTTTACTTTACATTTGTTTAGACGACGTATCATTTGAAAAGACTCACAATCTATTTCGTCTGTCTTTTACTTTACATTTGCACAGACGACGTAACATTTGATCACAATCTTTTAGGTACGTCTTTTACTTTACATTTGCATAGACGACGTATCATTTGAAAAGACTCACAATCCTTTCCGTATGCCTTTTACTTTACATTTGCATAGACGACGTTTCATTTGAAAAGACTCACAATCCCTCAGGTACATATTTTACTTTCAATTTGTATATACGACATTTCATTTAAAAAGACTCGAAATGCTTTAGGTACTTCTTTTACTTTACATTTGTATAGACGACGTATAATTTGAAAAGACTGACCATCCTTTTCGTTTGTCTTTTATTTTACATTTGTATAGACGACGTATCATTTGGAAAGACTCACTATCCTTTAGGTACGTATTTTACTTTATATTCGTTTAGACGACGTATCATTTGAAAAGACCCACAATCCTTAAGGTACGTGTTTTACTTTACATTTGTATAGACGACGTATAATTTGAAAAGACTCATAAGCCTTTTCGTATGTCTTTTACTTTACATTTGCATAGACGACGTATCATTTGAAAAGACTGACAATCCTTTAGATACGTCTTTTACTTTACATTTGCATAGCCGACGTATCATTTGAAAAGACTCCCAATCCTTTTCGTATGTCTTTTACTTTACATTTGAATAGACGACGTAACGTTTGAAAAGACTCACAGTTTTGTAGATACGTATATTACTTTACATTTGCATGGACGACGTATCATTTGAAAAGACTCACAATCCGTCAGGTACGTCTTTTACTTTACATTTGTTTAGACGACGTATCATTATCAAAAGACTCACAATCTATTTTGTATGTCTTTTACTTTACATTTGCATAGACGACGTAACTTTGATCACAATCCTTTAGGTACGTCTTTTACTTTATATTTGTTTAGACGACGTATCATTTGAAAAGACCCACAATCCTTAAGGTACGTGTTTTACTTTACATTTGTATAGACGACGTATAATTTGAAAAGACTCATAAGCCTTTTCGTATGTCCTTTACTTTACATTTGCACAGACGACGTAACATTTGATCACAATCTTTTAGGTACGTCTTTTACTTTACATTTGCATAGACGACGTATCATTTGAAAAGACTCACAATCCCTCAGGTACATATTTTACTTTAAATTTGTATATACGACGTATCATTTAAAAAGACTCGAAATGCTTTAGGTACTTCTTTTACTTTACATTTGTATAGACGACGTATAATTTGAAAAGACTGACCATCCTTTTCGTTTGTCTTTTATTTTACATTTGTATAGACGACGTATCATTTGGAAAGACTCACAATCCTTTAGGTACGTCTTTTACTTTATATTTGTTTAGACGACGTATCATTTGAAAAGACCCACAATCCTTAAGGTACGTGTTTTACTTTACATTTGTATAGACGACGTATAATTTGAAAAGACTCATAAGCCTTTTCGTATGTCTTTTACTTTACATTTGCACAGACGACGTAACATTTGATCACAATCTTTTAGGTACGTCTTTTACTTTACATTTGCATAGACGACGTATCATTTGAAAAGACTCACAATCCTTTCCGTATGCCTTTTACTTTACATTTGCATAGACGACGTTTCATTTGAAAAGACTCACAAACCCTCAGGTACATATTTTACTTTAAATTTGTATATACGACATTTCATTTAAAAAGACTCGAAATGCTTTAGGTACTTCTTTTACTTTACATTTGTATAGACGACGTATAATTTGAAAAGACTGACCATCCTTTTCGTTTGTCTTTTATTTTACATTTGTATAGACGACGTATCATTTGGAAAGACTCACAATCCTTTAGGTACGTCTTTTACTTTATATTTGTTTAGACGACGTATCATTTGAAAAGACCCACAATCCTTAAGGTACGTGTTTTACTTTACATTTGTATAGACGACGTAAAATTTGAAAAGACTCATAAGCCTTTTCGTATGTCTTTTACTTTACATTTGCATAGACGACGTATCATTTGAAAAGACTGACAATCCTTTAGATACGTCTTTTACTTTACATTTGCATAGCCGACGTATCATTTGAAAAGACTCCCAATCCTTTTCGTATGTCTTTTACTTTACATTTGAATAGACGACGTATCATTTGAAAAGACTCACAATCCGTCAGGTACGACTTTTACTTTACATTTGCATAGACGACGTATAATTTGAAAAGACTCCCAATTCTTTAGGTACGTCTTTTACTTTACATTTGTTTAGACGACGTATCATTTGAAAAGACTCACAATCTATTTCGTCTGTCTTTTACTTTACATTTGCACAGACGACGTAACATTTGATCACAATCTTTTAGGTACGTCTTTTACTTTACATTTGCATAGACGACGTATCATTTGAAAAGACCCACAATCCTTAAGGTACGTGTTTTACTTTACATTTGTATAGACGACGTATAATTTGAAAAGACTCATAAGCCTTTTCGTATGTCTTTTACTTTACATTTGCATAGACGACGTATCATTTGAAAAGACTGACAATCCTTTAGATACGTCTTTTACTTTACATTTGCATAGCCGACGTATCATTTGAAAAGACTCCCAATCCTTTTCGTATGTCTTTTACTTTACATTTGAATAGACGACGTAACGTTTGAAAAGACTCACAGTTTTGTAGATACGTATATTACTTTACATTTGCATGGACGACGTATCATTTGAAAAGACTCACAATCCGTCAGGTACGTCTTTTACTTTACATTTGTTTAGACGACGTATCATTATCAAAAGACTCACAATCTATTTTGTATGTCTTTTACTTTACATTTGCATAGACGACGTAACTTTGATCACAATCCTTTAGGTACGTCTTTTACTTTATATTTGTTTAGACGACGTATCATTTGAAAAGACCCACAATCCTTAAGGTACGTGTTTTACTTTACATTTGTATAGACGACGTATAATTTGAAAAGACTCATAAGCCTTTTCGTATGTCCTTTACTTTACATTTGCACAGACGACGTAACATTTGATCACAATCTTTTAGGTACGTCTTTTACTTTACATTTGCATAGACGACGTATCATTTGAAAAGACTCACAATCCCTCAGGTACATATTTTACTTTAAATTTGTATATACGACGTATCATTTAAAAAGACTCGAAATGCTTTAGGTACTTCTTTTACTTTACATTTGTATAGACGACGTATAATTTGAAAAGACTGACCATCCTTTTCGTTTGTCTTTTATTTTACATTTGTATAGACGACGTATCATTTGGAAAGACTCACAATCCTTTAGGTACGTCTTTTACTTTATATTTGTTTAGACGACGTATCATTTGAAAAGACCCACAATCTTTTAGGTACGTCTTTTACTTTACATTTGCATAGACGACGTATCATTTGAAAAGACTCACAATCCTTTCCGTATGCCTTTTACTTTACATTTGCATAGACGACGTTTCATTTGAAAAGACTCACAAACCCTCAGGTACATATTTTACTTTAAATTTGTATATACGACATTTCATTTAAAAAGACTCGAAATGCTTTAGGTACTTCTTTTACTTTACATTTGTATAGACGACGTATAATTTGAAAAGACTGACCATCCTTTTCGTTTGTCTTTTATTTTACATTTGTATAGACGACGTATCATTTGGAAAGACTCACAATCCTTTAGGTACGTCTTTTACTTTATATTTGTTTAGACGACGTATCATTTGAAAAGACCCACAATCCTTAAGGTACGTGTTTTACTTTACATTTGTATAGACGACGTAAAATTTGAAAAGACTCATAAGCCTTTTCGTATGTCTTTTACTTTACATTTGCATAGACGACGTATCATTTGAAAAGACTGACAATCCTTTAGATACGTCTTTTACTTTACATTTGCATAGCCGACGTATCATTTGAAAAGACTCCCAATCCTTTTCGTATGTCTTTTACTTTACATTTGAATAGACGACGTATCATTTGAAAAGACTCACAATCCGTCAGGTACGACTTTTACTTTACATTTGCATAGACGACGTATAATTTGAAAAGACTCCCAATTCTTTAGGTACGTCTTTTACTTTACATTTGTTTAGACGACGTATCATTTGAAAAGACTCACAATCTATTTCGTCTGTCTTTTACTTTACATTTGCACAGACGACGTAACATTTGATCACAATCTTTTAGGTACGTCTTTTACTTTACATTTGCATAGACGACGTATCATTTGAAAAGACTCACAATCCTTTCCGTATGCCTTTTACTTTACATTTGCATAGACGACGTTTCATTTGAAAAGACTCACAATCCCTCAGGTACATATTTTACTTTCAATTTGTATATACGACATTTCATTTAAAAAGACTCGAAATGCTTTAGGTACTTCTTTTACTTTACATTTGTATAGACGACGTATAATTTGAAAAGACTGACCATCCTTTTCGTTTGTCTTTTATTTTACATTTGTATAGACGACGTATCATTTGGAAAGACTCACTATCCTTTAGGTACGTATTTTACTTTATATTCGTTTAGACGACGTATCATTTGAAAAGACCCACAATCCTTAAGGTACGTGTTTTACTTTACATTTGTATAGACGACGTATAATTTGAAAAGACTCATAAGCCTTTTCGTATGTCTTTTACTTTACATTTGCATAGACGACGTATCATTTGAAAAGACTGACAATCCTTTAGATACGTCTTTTACTTTACATTTGCATAGCCGACGTATCATTTGAAAAGACTCCCAATCCTTTTCGTATGTCTTTTACTTTACATTTGAATAGACGACGTAACGTTTGAAAAGACTCACAGTTTTGTAGATACGTATATTACTTTACATTTGGATGGACGACGTATCATTTGAAAAGACTCACAATCCGTCAGGTACGTCTTTTACTTTACATTTGTTTAGACGACGTATCATTATCAAAAGACTCACAATCTATTTTGTATGTCTTTTACTTTACATTTGCATAGACGACGTAACTTTGATCACAATCTTTTAGGTACGTCTTTTACTTTACATTTGTATAGACGACGTATCATTTGGAAAGACTCACAATCTTTTAGGTACTTCTTTTACTTTACATTTGTATAGACGACGTATAATTTGAAAAGACTGACCATCCTTTTCGTTTGTCTTTTATTTTACATTTGTATAGACGACGTATCATTTGGAAAGACTCACAATCCTTTAGGTACGTCTTTTACTTTATATTTGTTTAGACGACGTATCATTTGAAAAGACCCACAATCCTTAAGGTACGTGTTTTACTTTACATTTGTATAGACGACGTATAATTTGAAAAGACTCATAAGCCTTTTCGTATGTCTTTTACTTTACATTTGCATAGACGACGTATCATTTGAAAAGACTGACAATCCTTTAGATACGTCTTTTACTTTACATTTGCATAGCCGACGTATCATTTGAAAAGACTCCCAATCCATTTCGTATGTCTTTTACTTTACATTTGCATAGAAGACGTAACGTTTGAAAAGACTCACAGTTTTGTAGGTACGTATATTACTTTACATTTGCATAGACGACGTATCATTTGAAAAGACTCACAATCCGTCAGGTACGTCTTTTACTTTACATTTGCATAAACGACGTATAATTTGAAAAGACTCCCAATCCTTTAGGTAGACGACGTATCATTTGAAAAGACTCCCAATCCTTTAGGTACGTCTTTTACTTTACATTTGTTTAGACGACGTATCATTTGAAAAGACTCACAATCTATTTCGTCTGTCTTTTACTTTACATTTGCACAGACGACGTAACATTTGATCACAATCTTTTAGGTACGTCTTTTACTTTACATTTGCATAGACGACGTATCATTTGAAAAGACTCACAATCCTTTCCGTATGCCTTTTACTTTACATTTGCATAGACGACGTTTCATTTGAAAAGACTCACAAACCCTCAGGTACATATTTTACTTTAAATTTGTATATACGACATTTCATTTAAAAAGACTCGAAATGCTTTAGGTACTTCTTTTACTTTACATTTGTATAGACGACGTATAATTTGAAAAGACTGACCATCCTTTTCGTTTGTCTTTTATTTTACATTTGTATAGACGACGTATCATTTGGAAAGACTCACAATCCTTTAGGTACGTCTTTTACTTTATATTTGTTTAGACGACGTATCATTTGAAAAGACCCACAATCCTTAAGGTACGTGTTTTACTTTACATTTGTATAGACGACGTATAATTTGAAAAGACTCATAAGCCTTTTCGTATGTCTTTTACTTTACATTTGCATAGACGACGTATCATTTGAAAAGACTGACAATCCTTTAGATACGTCTTTTACTTTACATTTGCATAGCCGACGTATCATTTGAAAAGACTCCCAATCCTTTTCGTATGTCTTTTACTTTACATTTGAATAGACGACGTATCATTTGAAAAGACTCACAATCCGTCAGGTACGACTTTTACTTTACATTTGCATAGACGACGTATAATTTGAAAAGACTCCCAATTCTTTAGGTACGTCTTTTACTTTACATTTGTTTAGACGACGTATCATTTGAAAAGACTCACAATCTATTTCGTCTGTCTTTTACTTTACATTTGCACAGACGACGTAACATTTGATCACAATCTTTTAGGTACGTCTTTTACTTTACATTTGCATAGACGACGTTTCATTTGAAAAGACTCACAATCCCTCAGGTACATATTTTACTTTAAATTTGTATATACGACGTATCATTTAAAAAGACTCGAAATGCTTTAGGTACTTCTTTTACTTTACATTTGTATAGACGACGTATAATTTGAAAAGACTGACCATCCTTTTCGATTGTCTTTTATTTTACATTTGTATAGACGACGTATCATTTGGAAAGACTCATAAGCCTTTTCGTATGTCCTTTACTTTACATTTGCACAGACGACGTAACATTTGATCACAATCTTTTAGGTACGTCTTTTACTTTACATTTGCATAGACGACGTATCATTTGAAAAGACTCACAATCCCTCAGGTACATATTTTACTTTAAATTTGTATATACGACGTATCATTTAAAAAGACTCGAAATGCTTTAGGTACTTCTTTTACTTTACATTTGTATAGACGACGTATAATTTGAAAAGACTGACCATCCTTTTCGTTTGTCTTTTATTTTACATTTGTACAGACGACGTATCATTTGGAAAGACTCACAATCCTTTAGGTACGTCTTTTACTTTATATTTGTTTAGACGACGTATCATTTGAAAAGACCCACAATCCTTAAGGTACGTGTTTTACTTTACATTTGTATAGACGACGTATAATTTGAAAAGACTCATAAGCCTTTTCGTATGTCCTTTACTTTACATTTGCACAGACGACGTAACATTTGATCACAATCTTTTAGGTACGTCTTTTACTTTACATTTGCATAGACGACGTATCATTTGAAAAGACTCACAATCCCTCAGGTACATATTTTACTTTAAATTTGTATATACGACGTATCATTTAAAAAGACTCGAAATGCTTTAGGTACTTCTTTTACTTTACATTTGTATAGACGACGTATAATTTGAAAAGACTGACCATCCTTTTCGTTTGTCTTTTATTTTACATTTGTATAGACGACGTATCATTTGGAAAGACTCACAATCCTTTAGGTACGTCTTTTACTTTATATTTGTTTAGACGACGTATCATTTGAAAAGACCCACAATCCTTAAGGTACGTGTTTTACTTTACATTTGTATAGACGACGTATAATTTGAAAAGACTCATAAGCCTTTTCGTATGTCTTTTACTTTACATTTGCACAGACGACGTAACATTTGATCACAATCTTTTAGGTACGTCTTTTACTTTACATTTGCATAGACGACGTATCATTTGAAAAGACTCACAATCCTTTCCGTATGCCTTTTACTTTACATTTGCATAGACGACGTTTCATTTGAAAAGACTCACAAACCCTCAGGTACATATTTTACTTTAAATTTGTATATACGACATTTCATTTAAAAAGACTCGAAATGCTTTAGGTACTTCTTTTACTTTACATTTGTATAGACGACGTATAATTTGAAAAGACTGACCATCCTTTTCGTTTGTCTTTTATTTTACATTTGTATAGACGACGTATCATTTGGAAAGACTCACAATCCTTTAGGTACGTCTTTTACTTTATATTTGTTTAGACGACGTATCATTTGAAAAGACCCACAATCCTTAAGGTACGTGTTTTACTTTACATTTGTATAGACGACGTATAATTTGAAAAGACTCATAAGCCTTTTCGTATGTCTTTTACTTTACATTTGCATAGACGACGTATCATTTGAAAAGACTGACAATCCTTTAGATACGTCTTTTACTTTACATTTGCATAGCCGACGTATCATTTGAAAAGACTCCCAATCCTTTTCGTATGTCTTTTACTTTACATTTGAATAGACGACGTATCATTTGAAAAGACTCACAATCCGTCAGGTACGACTTTTACTTTACATTTGCATAGACGACGTATAATTTGAAAAGACTCCCAATTCTTTAGGTACGTCTTTTACTTTACATTTGTTTAGACGACGTATCATTTGAAAAGACTCACAATCTATTTCGTCTGTCTTTTACTTTACATTTGCACAGACGACGTAACATTTGATCACAATCTTTTAGGTACGTCTTTTACTTTACATTTGCATAGACGACGTATCATTTGAAAAGACTCACAATCCTTTCCGTATGCCTTTTACTTTACATTTGCATAGACGACGTTTCATTTGAAAAGACTCACAATCCCTCAGGTACATATTTTACTTTCAATTTGTATATACGACATTTCATTTAAAAAGACTCGAAATGCTTTAGGTACTTCTTTTACTTTACATTTGTATAGACGACGTATAATTTGAAAAGACTGACCATCCTTTTCGTTTGTCTTTTATTTTACATTTGTATAGACGACGTATCATTTGGAAAGACTCACTATCCTTTAGGTACGTATTTTACTTTATATTCGTTTAGACGACGTATCATTTGAAAAGACCCACAATCCTTAAGGTACGTGTTTTACTTTACATTTGTATAGACGACGTATAATTTGAAAAGACTCATAAGCCTTTTCGTATGTCTTTTACTTTACATTTGCATAGACGACGTATCATTTGAAAAGACTGACAATCCTTTAGATACGTCTTTTACTTTACTTTTGCATAGCCGACGTATCATTTGAAAAGACTCCCAATCCTTTTCGTATGTCTTTTACTTTACATTTGAATAGACGACGTAACGTTTGAAAAGACTAACAGTTTTGTAGATACGTATATTACTTTACATTTGCATGGACGACGTATCATTTGAAAAGACTCACAATCCGTCAGGTACGTCTTTTACTTTACATTTGTTTAGACGACGTATCATTATCAAAAGACTCACAATCTATTTTGTATGTCTTTTACTTTACATTTGCATAGACGACGTAACTTTGATCACAATCCTTTAGGTACGTCTTTTACTTTATATTTGTTTAGACGACGTATCATTTGAAAAGACCCACAATCCTTAAGGTACGTGTTTTACTTTACATTTGTATAGACGACGTATAATTTGAAAAGACTCATAAGCCTTTTCGTATGTCCTTTACTTTACATTTGCACAGACGACGTAACATTTGATCACAATCTTTTAGGTACGTCTTTTACTTTACATTTGCATAGACGACGTATCATTTGAAAAGACTCACAATCCCTCAGGTACATATTTTACTTTAAATTTGTATATACGACGTATCATTTAAAAAGACTCGAAATGCTTTAGGTACTTCTTTTACTTTACATTTGTATAGACGACGTATAATTTGAAAAGACTGACCATCCTTTTCGTTTGTCTTTTATTTTACATTTGTATAGACGACGTATCATTTGGAAAGACTCACAATCCTTTAGGTACGTCTTTTACTTTATATTTGTTTAGACGACGTATCATTTGAAAAGACCCACAATCCTTAAGGTACGTGTTTTACTTTACATTTGTATAGACGACGTATAATTTGAAAAGACTCATAAGCCTTTTCGTATGTCTTTTACTTTACATTTGCACAGACGACGTAACATTTGATCACAATCTTTTAGGTACGTCTTTTACTTTACATTTGCATAGACGACGTATCATTTGAAAAGACTCACAATCCTTTCCGTATGCCTTTTACTTTACATTTGCATAGACGACGTTTCATTTGAAAAGACTCACAAACCCTCAGGTACATATTTTACTTTAAATTTGTATATACGACATTTCATTTAAAAAGACTCGAAATGCTTTAGGTACTTCTTTTACTTTACATTTGTATAGACGACGTATAATTTGAAAAGACTGACCATCCTTTTCGTTTGTCTTTTATTTTACATTTGTATAGACGACGTATCATTTGGAAAGACTCACAATCCTTTAGGTACGTCTTTTACTTTATATTTGTTTAGACGACGTATCATTTGAAAAGACCCACAATCCTTAAGGTACGTGTTTTACTTTACATTTGTATAGACGACGTAAAATTTGAAAAGACTCATAAGCCTTTTCGTATGTCTTTTACTTTACATTTGCATAGACGACGTATCATTTGAAAAGACTGACAATCCTTTAGATACGTCTTTTACTTTACATTTGCATAGCCGACGTATCATTTGAAAAGACTCCCAATCCTTTTCGTATGTCTTTTACTTTACATTTGAATAGACGACGTATCATTTGAAAAGACTCACAATCCGTCAGGTACGACTTTTACTTTACATTTGCATAGACGACGTATAATTTGAAAAGACTCCCAATTCTTTAGGTACGTCTTTTACTTTACATTTGTTTAGACGACGTATCATTTGAAAAGACTCACAATCTATTTCGTCTGTCTTTTACTTTACATTTGCACAGACGACGTAACATTTGATCACAATCTTTTAGGTACGTCTTTTACTTTACATTTGCATAGACGACGTATCATTTGAAAAGACCCACAATCCTTAAGGTACGTGTTTTACTTTACATTTGTATAGACGACGTATAATTTGAAAAGACTCATAAGCCTTTTCGTATGTCTTTTACTTTACATTTGCATAGACGACGTATCATTTGAAAAGACTGACAATCCTTTAGATACGTCTTTTACTTTACATTTGCATAGCCGACGTATCATTTGAAAAGACTCCCAATCCTTTTCGTATGTCTTTTACTTTACATTTGAATAGACGACGTAACGTTTGAAAAGACTCACAGTTTTGTAGATACGTATATTACTTTACATTTGCATGGACGACGTATCATTTGAAAAGACTCACAATCCGTCAGGTACGTCTTTTACTTTACATTTGTTTAGACGACGTATCATTATCAAAAGACTCACAATCTATTTTGTATGTCTTTTACTTTACATTTGCATAGACGACGTAACTTTGATCACAATCCTTTAGGTACGTCTTTTACTTTATATTTGTTTAGACGACGTATCATTTGAAAAGACCCACAATCCTTAAGGTACGTGTTTTACTTTACATTTGTATAGACGACGTATAATTTGAAAAGACTCATAAGCCTTTTCGTATGTCCTTTACTTTACATTTGCACAGACGACGTAACATTTGATCACAATCTTTTAGGTACGTCTTTTACTTTACATTTGCATAGACGACGTATCATTTGAAAAGACTCACAATCCCTCAGGTACATATTTTACTTTAAATTTGTATATACGACGTATCATTTAAAAAGACTCGAAATGCTTTAGGTACTTCTTTTACTTTACATTTGTATAGACGACGTATAATTTGAAAAGACTGACCATCCTTTTCGTTTGTCTTTTATTTTACATTTGTATAGACGACGTATCATTTGGAAAGACTCACAATCCTTTAGGTACGTCTTTTACTTTATATTTGTTTAGACGACGTATCATTTGAAAAGACCCACAATCCTTAAGGTACGTGTTTTACTTTACATTTGTATAGACGACGTATAATTTGAAAAGACTCATAAGCCTTTTCGTATGTCTTTTACTTTACATTTGCACAGACGACGTAACATTTGATCACAATCTTTTAGGTACGTCTTTTACTTTACATTTGCATAGACGACGTATCATTTGAAAAGACTCACAATCCTTTCCGTATGCCTTTTACTTTACATTTGCATAGACGACGTTTCATTTGAAAAGACTCACAAACCCTCAGGTACATATTTTACTTTAAATTTGTATATACGACATTTCATTTAAAAAGACTCGAAATGCTTTAGGTACTTCTTTTACTTTACATTTGTATAGACGACGTATAATTTGAAAAGACTGACCATCCTTTTCGTTTGTCTTTTATTTTACATTTGTATAGACGACGTATCATTTGGAAAGACTCACAATCCTTTAGGTACGTCTTTTACTTTATATTTGTTTAGACGACGTATCATTTGAAAAGACCCACAATCCTTAAGGTACGTGTTTTACTTTACATTTGTATAGACGACGTAAAATTTGAAAAGACTCATAAGCCTTTTCGTATGTCTTTTACTTTACATTTGCATAGACGACGTATCATTTGAAAAGACTGACAATCCTTTAGATACGTCTTTTACTTTACATTTGCATAGCCGACGTATCATTTGAAAAGACTCCCAATCCTTTTCGTATGTCTTTTACTTTACATTTGAATAGACGACGTATCATTTGAAAAGACTCACAATCCGTCAGGTACGACTTTTACTTTACATTTGCATAGACGACGTATAATTTGAAAAGACTCCCAATTCTTTAGGTACGTCTTTTACTTTACATTTGTTTAGACGACGTATCATTTGAAAAGACTCACAATCTATTTCGTCTGTCTTTTACTTTACATTTGCACAGACGACGTAACATTTGATCACAATCTTTTAGGTACGTCTTTTACTTTACATTTGCATAGACGACGTATCATTTGAAAAGACTCACAATCCTTTCCGTATGCCTTTTACTTTACATTTGCATAGACGACGTTTCATTTGAAAAGACTCACAATCCCTCAGGTACATATTTTACTTTCAATTTGTATATACGACATTTCATTTAAAAAGACTCGAAATGCTTTAGGTACTTCTTTTACTTTACATTTGTATAGACGACGTATAATTTGAAAAGACTGACCATCCTTTTCGTTTGTCTTTTATTTTACATTTGTATAGACGACGTATCATTTGGAAAGACTCACTATCCTTTAGGTACGTATTTTACTTTATATTCGTTTAGACGACGTATCATTTGAAAAGACCCACAATCCTTAAGGTACGTGTTTTACTTTACATTTGTATAGACGACGTATAATTTGAAAAGACTCATAAGCCTTTTCGTATGTCTTTTACTTTACATTTGCATAGACGACGTATCATTTGAAAAGACTGACAATCCTTTAGATACGTCTTTTACTTTACATTTGCATAGCCGACGTATCATTTGAAAAGACTCCCAATCCTTTTCGTATGTCTTTTACTTTACATTTGAATAGACGACGTAACGTTTGAAAAGACTCACAGTTTTGTAGATACGTATATTACTTTACATTTGGATGGACGACGTATCATTTGAAAAGACTCACAATCCGTCAGGTACGTCTTTTACTTTACATTTGTTTAGACGACGTATCATTATCAAAAGACTCACAATCTATTTTGTATGTCTTTTACTTTACATTTGCATAGACGACGTAACTTTGATCACAATCTTTTAGGTACGTCTTTTACTTTACATTTGTATAGACGACGTATCATTTGGAAAGACTCACAATCTTTTAGGTACTTCTTTTACTTTACATTTGTATAGACGACGTATAATTTGAAAAGACTGACCATCCTTTTCGTTTGTCTTTTATTTTACATTTGTATAGACGACGTATCATTTGGAAAGACTCACAATCCTTTAGGTACGTCTTTTACTTTATATTTGTTTAGACGACGTATCATTTGAAAAGACCCACAATCCTTAAGGTACGTGTTTTACTTTACATTTGTATAGACGACGTATAATTTGAAAAGACTCATAAGCCTTTTCGTATGTCTTTTACTTTACATTTGCATAGACGACGTATCATTTGAAAAGACTGACAATCCTTTAGATACGTCTTTTACTTTACATTTGCATAGCCGACGTATCATTTGAAAAGACTCCCAATCCATTTCGTATGTCTTTTACTTTACATTTGCATAGAAGACGTAACGTTTGAAAAGACTCACAGTTTTGTAGGTACGTATATTACTTTACATTTGCATAGACGACGTATCATTTGAAAAGACTCACAATCCGTCAGGTACGTCTTTTACTTTACATTTGCATAAACGACGTATAATTTGAAAAGACTCCCAATCCTTTAGGTAGACGACGTATCATTTGAAAAGACTCCCAATCCTTTAGGTACGTCTTTTACTTTACATTTGTTTAGACGACGTATCATTTGAAAAGACTCACAATCTATTTCGTCTGTCTTTTACTTTACATTTGCACAGACGACGTAACATTTGATCACAATCTTTTAGGTACGTCTTTTACTTTACATTTGCATAGACGACGTATCATTTGAAAAGACTCACAATCCTTTCCGTATGCCTTTTACTTTACATTTGCATAGACGACGTTTCATTTGAAAAGACTCACAAACCCTCAGGTACATATTTTACTTTAAATTTGTATATACGACATTTCATTTAAAAAGACTCGAAATGCTTTAGGTACTTCTTTTACTTTACATTTGTATAGACGACGTATAATTTGAAAAGACTGACCATCCTTTTCGTTTGTCTTTTATTTTACATTTGTATAGACGACGTATCATTTGGAAAGACTCACAATCCTTTAGGTACGTCTTTTACTTTATATTTGTTTAGACGACGTATCATTTGAAAAGACCCACAATCCTTAAGGTACGTGTTTTACTTTACATTTGTATAGACGACGTATAATTTGAAAAGACTCATAAGCCTTTTCGTATGTCTTTTACTTTACATTTGCATAGACGACGTATCATTTGAAAAGACTGACAATCCTTTAGATACGTCTTTTACTTTACATTTGCATAGCCGACGTATCATTTGAAAAGACTCCCAATCCTTTTCGTATGTCTTTTACTTTACATTTGAATAGACGACGTATCATTTGAAAAGACTCACAATCCGTCAGGTACGACTTTTACTTTACATTTGCATAGACGACGTATAATTTGAAAAGACTCCCAATTCTTTAGGTACGTCTTTTACTTTACATTTGTTTAGACGACGTATCATTTGAAAAGACTCACAATCTATTTCGTCTGTCTTTTACTTTACATTTGCACAGACGACGTAACATTTGATCACAATCTTTTAGGTACGTCTTTTACTTTACATTTGCATAGACGACGTATCATTTGAAAAGACTCACAATCCTTTCCGTATGCCTTTTACTTTACATTTGCATAGACGACGTTTCATTTGAAAAGACTGACCATCCTTTTCGTTTGTCTTTTATTTTACATTTGTATAGACGACGTATCATTTGGAAAGACTCACTATCCTTTAGGTACGTATTTTACTTTATATTCGTTTAGACGACGTATCATTTGAAAAGACCCACAATCCTTAAGGTACGTGTTTTACTTTACATTTGTATAGACGACGTATAATTTGAAAAGACTCATAAGCCTTTTCGTATGTCTTTTACTTTACATTTGCATAGACGACGTATCATTTGAAAAGACTGACAATCCTTTAGATACGTCTTTTACTTTACATTTGCATAGCCGACGTATCATTTGAAAAGACTCCCAATCCTTTTCGTATGTCTTTTACTTTACATTTGAATAGACGACGTAACGTTTGAAAAGACTCACAGTTTTGTAGATACGTATATTACTTTACATTTGCATGGACGACGTATCATTTGAAAAGACTCACAATCCGTCAGGTACGTCTTTTACTTTACATTTGTTTAGACGACGTATCATTATCAAAAGACTCACAATCTATTTTGTATGTCTTTTACTTTACATTTGCATAGACGACGTAACTTTGATCACAATCTTTTAGGTACGTCTTTTACTTTACATTTGTATAGACGACGTATCATTTGGAAAGACTCACAATCTTTTAGGTACTTCTTTTACTTTACATTTGTATAGACGACGTATAATTTGAAAAGACTGACCATCCTTTTCGTTTGTCTTTTATTTTACATTTGTATAGACGACGTATCATTTGGAAAGACTGACAATCCTTTAGATACGTCTTTTACTTTACATTTGCATAGCCGACGTATCATTTGAAAAGACTCCCAATCCATTTCGTATGTCTTTTACTTTACATTTGCATAGACGACGTAACGTTTGAAAAGACTCACAGTTTTGTAGGTACGTATATTACTTTACATTTGCATAGACGACGTATCATTTGAAAAGACTCACAATCCGTCAGGTACGTCTTTTACTTTACATTTGCATAAACGACGTATAATTTGAAAAGACTCCCAATCCTTTAGGTAGACGACGTATCATTTGAAAAGACTCCCAATCCTTTAGGTACGTCTTTTACTTTACATTTGTTTAGACGACGTATCATTTGAAAAGACTCACAATCTATTTCGTCTGTCTTTTACTTTACATTTGCACAGACGACGTAACATTTGATCACAATCTTTTAGGTACGTCTTTTACTTTACATTTGCATAGACGACGTATCATTTGAAAAGACTCACAATCCTTTCCGTATGCCTTTTACTTTACATTTGCATAGACGACGTTTCATTTGAAAAGACTCACAAACCCTCAGGTACATATTTTACTTTAAATTTGTATATACGACATTTCATTTAAAAAGACTCGAAATGCTTTAGGTACTTCTTTTACTTTACATTTGTATAGACGACGTATAATTTGAAAAGACTGACCATCCTTTTCGTTTGTCTTTTATTTTACATTTGTATAGACGACGTATCATTTGGAAAGACTCACAATCCTTTAGGTACGTCTTTTACTTTATATTTGTTTAGACGACGTATCATTTGAAAAGACCCACAATCCTTAAGGTACGTGTTTTACTTTACATTTGTATAGACGACGTATAATTTGAAAAGACTCATAAGCCTTTTCGTATGTCTTTTACTTTACATTTGCATAGACGACGTATCATTTGAAAAGACTGACAATCCTTTAGATACGTCTTTTACTTTACATTTGCATAGCCGACGTATCATTTGAAAAGACTCCCAATCCTTTTCGTATGTCTTTTACTTTACATTTGAATAGACGACGTATCATTTGAAAAGACTCACAATCCGTCAGGTACGACTTTTACTTTACATTTGCATAGACGACGTATAATTTGAAAAGACTCCCAATTCTTTAGGTACGTCTTTTACTTTACATTTGTTTAGACGACGTATCATTTGAAAAGACTCACAATCTATTTCGTCTGTCTTTTACTTTACATTTGCACAGACGACGTAACATTTGATCACAATCTTTTAGGTACGTCTTTTACTTTACATTTGCATAGACGACGTATCATTTGAAAAGACTCACAATCCTTTCCGTATGCCTTTTACTTTACATTTGCATAGACGACGTTTCATTTGAAAAGACTGACCATCCTTTTCGTTTGTCTTTTATTTTACATTTGTATAGACGACGTATCATTTGGAAAGACTCACTATCCTTTAGGTACGTATTTTACTTTATATTCGTTTAGACGACGTATCATTTGAAAAGACCCACAATCCTTAAGGTACGTGTTTTACTTTACATTTGTATAGACGACGTATAATTTGAAAAGACTCATAAGCCTTTTCGTATGTCTTTTACTTTACATTTGCATAGACGACGTATCATTTGAAAAGACTGACAATCCTTTAGATACGTCTTTTACTTTACATTTGCATAGCCGACGTATCATTTGAAAAGACTCCCAATCCTTTTCGTATGTCTTTTACTTTACATTTGAATAGACGACGTAACGTTTGAAAAGACTCACAGTTTTGTAGATACGTATATTACTTTACATTTGCATGGACGACGTATCATTTGAAAAGACTCACAATCCGTCAGGTACGTCTTTTACTTTACATTTGTTTAGACGACGTATCATTATCAAAAGACTCACAATCTATTTTGTATGTCTTTTACTTTACATTTGCATAGACGACGTAACTTTGATCACAATCTTTTAGGTACGTCTTTTACTTTACATTTGTATAGACGACGTATCATTTGGAAAGACTCACAATCTTTTAGGTACTTCTTTTACTTTACATTTGTATAGACGACGTATAATTTGAAAAGACTGACCATCCTTTTCGTTTGTCTTTTATTTTACATTTGTATAGACGACGTATCATTTGGAAAGACTGACAATCCTTTAGATACGTCTTTTACTTTACATTTGCATAGCCGACGTATCATTTGAAAAGACTCCCAATCCATTTCGTATGTCTTTTACTTTACATTTGCATAGACGACGTAACGTTTGAAAAGACTCACAGTTTTGTAGGTACGTATATTACTTTACATTTGCATAGACGACGTATCATTTGAAAAGACTCACAATCCGTCAGGTACGTCTTTTACTTTACATTTGCATAAACGACGTATAATTTGAAAAGACTCCCAATCCTTTAGGTAGACGACGTATCATTTGAAAAGACTCCCAATCCTTTAGGTACGTCTTTTACTTTACATTTGTTTAGACGACGTATCATTTGAAAAGACTCACAATCTATTTCGTCTGTCTTTTACTTTACATTTGCACAGACGACGTAACATTTGATCACAATCTTTTAGGTACGTCTTTTACTTTACATTTGCATAGACGACGTATCATTTGAAAAGACTCACAATCCTTTCCGTATGCCTTTTACTTTACATTTGCATAGACGACGTTTCATTTGAAAAGACTCACAAACCCTCAGGTACATATTTTACTTTAAATTTGTATATACGACATTTCATTTAAAAAGACTCGAAATGCTTTAGGTACTTCTTTTACTTTACATTTGTATAGACGACGTATAATTTGAAAAGACTGACCATCCTTTTCGTTTGTCTTTTATTTTACATTTGTATAGACGACGTATCATTTGGAAAGACTCACAATCCTTTAGGTACGTCTTTTACTTTATATTTGTTTAGACGACGTATCATTTGAAAAGACCCACAATCCTTAAGGTACGTGTTTTACTTTACATTTGTATAGACGACGTATAATTTGAAAAGACTCATAAGCCTTTTCGTATGTCTTTTACTTTACATTTGCATAGACGACGTATCATTTGAAAAGACTGACAATCCTTTAGATACGTCTTTTACTTTACATTTGCATAGCCGACGTATCATTTGAAAAGACTCCCAATCCTTTTCGTATGTCTTTTACTTTACATTTGAATAGACGACGTATCATTTGAAAAGACTCACAATCCGTCAGGTACGACTTTTACTTTACATTTGCATAGACGACGTATAATTTGAAAAGACTCCCAATTCTTTAGGTACGTCTTTTACTTTACATTTGTTTAGACGACGTATCATTTGAAAAGACTCACAATCTATTTCGTCTGTCTTTTACTTTACATTTGCACAGACGACGTAACATTTGATCACAATCTTTTAGGTACGTCTTTTACTTTACATTTGCATAGACGACGTATCATTTGAAAAGACTCACAATCCTTTCCGTATGCCTTTTACTTTACATTTGCATAGACGACGTTTCATTTGAAAAGACTCACAATCCCTCAGGTACATATTTTACTTTCAATTTGTATATACGACATTTCATTTAAAAAGACTCGAAATGCTTTAGGTACTTCTTTTACTTTACATTTGTATAGACGACGTATAATTTGAAAAGACTGACCATCCTTTTCGTTTGTCTTTTATTTTACATTTGTATAGACGACGTATCATTTGGAAAGACTCACTATCCTTTAGGTACGTATTTTACTTTATATTCGTTTAGACGACGTATCATTTGAAAAGACCCACAATCCTTAAGGTACGTGTTTTACTTTACATTTGTATAGACGACGTATAATTTGAAAAGACTCATAAGCCTTTTCGTATGTCTTTTACTTTACATTTGCATAGACGACGTATCATTTGAAAAGACTGACAATCCTTTAGATACGTCTTTTACTTTACATTTGCATAGCCGACGTATCATTTGAAAAGACTCCCAATCCTTTTCGTATGTCTTTTACTTTACATTTGAATAGACGACATATCATTATCTTTTAGGTACGTCTTTTACTTTATATTTGTTTAGACGACGTATCATTTGAAAAGACTCACAATCCTTAAGGTACGTGTTTTACTTTACATTTGTATAGACGTCGTAAAATTTAAAAAGACTCAAAAGCCTTTTCAAATTTTACTTATCATTTGAAAAAAATCATAATCCTTTAGGTACGTCTTTTACTTTACATTTGCATAGACGACGTATCATTTGAAAAGACTCCCATTCCTTTTCGTATGTCTTTTACTTTACATCTGCATAGACGACGTAACATTTGAAAAGACTCACAATTTTGTAGGTACGTCTATTACTTTACATTTGCATAGACGACGTATCATTTGAAAAGACTCACAATCTATTTCGTCTGTCTTTTACTTTACATTTGCACAGACGACGTAACATTTGATCACAATCTTTTAGGTACGTCTTTTACTTTACATTTGCATAGACGACGTATCATTTGAAAAGACTCACAATCCTTTCCGTATGCCTTTTATTTTACATTTGCATAGACGACGTTTCATTTGAAAAGACTCACAATCCCTCAGGTACATATTTTACTTTAAATTTGTATATACGACGTATCATTTAAAAAGACTCGAAATGCTTTAGGTACTTCTTTTACTTTACATTTGTATAGACGACGTATAATTTGAAAAGACTGACCATCCTTTTCGTTTGTCTTTTATTTTACATTTGTATAGACGACGTATCATTTGGAAAGACTCACAATCCTTTAGGTACGTGTTTTACTTTACATTTGTATAGACGACGTATAATTTGGAAAGACTCACAATCCTTTAGGTACGTCTTTTACTTTATATTTGTTTAGACGACGTATCATTTGAAAAGACCCACAATCCTTAAGGTACGTGTTTTACTTTACATTTGTATAGACGACGTATAATTTGAAAAGACTCATAAGCCTTTTCGTATGTCTTTTACTTTACATTTGCATAGACGACGTATCATTTGAAAAGACTGACAATCCTTTAGATACGTCTTTTACTTTACATTTGCATAGACGACGTATCATTTGATCACAATCTTTTAGGTACGTCTTTTACTTTACATTTGCATAGACGACGTATCATTTGAAAAGACTCACAATCCTTTCCGTATGCCTTTTACTTTACATTTGCATAGACGACGTTTCATTTGAAAAGACTCACAATCCCTCAGGTACATATTTTACTTTAAATGTGTATATACGACGTATCATTTAAAAAGACTCGAAATGCTTTAGGTACTTCTTTTACTTTACATTTGTATAGACAACGTATAATTTGAAAAGACTGACCATCCTTTTCGTTTGTCTTTTATTTTACATTTGTATAGACGACGTATCATTTGGAAAGACTCACAATCCTTTAGGTACGTCTTTTACTTTATATTTGTTTAGACGACGTATCATTTGAAAAGACCCACAATCCTTAAGGTACGTGTTTTACTTTACATTTGTATAGACGACGTATAATTTGAAAAGACTCATAAGCCTTTTCGTATGTCTTTTACTTTACATTTGCATAGACGACGTATCATTTGAAAAGACTGACAATCCTTTAGATACGTCTTTTACTTTACATTTGTATAGACGACGTATCATTTGGAAAGACTCACAATCTTTTAGGTACGTCTTTTACTTTATATTTGTTTAGACGACGTATCATTTGAAAAGACTCACAATCCTTAAGGTACGTGTTTTACTTTACATTTGTATAGACGACGTAAAATTTAAAAAGACTCAAAAGCCTTTTCAAATTTTACTTTACATTTGCATAGACGACGTATCATTTGAAAAAACTCATAATCCTTTAGGTACGTCTTTTACTTTACATTTGCATAGACGACGTATCATTTGAAAAGACTCCCATTCCTTTTCGTATGTCTTTTACTTTACATCTGCATAGACGACGTGACATTTGAAAAGACTCACAATTTTGTAGGTACGTCTATTACTTTACATTTGCATAGACGACGTATCATTTGAAAAGACTCACAATCTATTTCGTCTGTCTTTTACTTTACATTTGCACAGACGACGTAACATTTGATCACAATCTTTTAGGTACGTCTTTTACTTTACATTTGCATAGACGACGTATCATTTGAAAAGACTCACAATCCTTTCCGTATGCCTTTTACTTTACATTTGCATAGACGACGTTTCATTTGAAAAGACTCACAATCCCTCAGGTACATATTTTACTTTAAATTTGTATATACGACGTATCATTTAAAAAGACTCGAAATGCTTTAGGTACTTCTTTTACTTTACATTTGTATAGACGACGTATAATTTGAAAAGACTGACCATCCTTTTCGTTTGTCTTTTATTTTACATTTGTATAGACGACGTATCATTTGGAAAGACTCACAATCCTTTAGGTACGTCTTTTACTTTACATTTGCATAGACGACGTATCATTTGAAAAGACTCACAATCCGTCAGGTACGACTTTTACTTTACATTTGCATAGACGACGTATAATTTGAAAAGACTCCCAATCCTTTAGGTACGTCTTTTACTTTACATTTGTTTAGACGACGTATCATTTGAAAAGACTCCCAATCCTTTAGGTACGTCTTTTACTTTACATTTGTTTAGACGACGTATCATTTGAAAAGACTCACAATCTATTTCGTCTGTCTTTTACTTTACATTTGCACAGACGACGTAACATTTGATCAAAATCTTTTAGGTACGTCTTTTACTTTACATTTGCATAGACGACGTATCATTTGAAAAGACTCACAATCCTTTCCGTATGCCTTTTACTTTACATTTGCATAGACGACGTTTCATTTGAAAAGACTCACAAACCCTCAGGTACATATTTTACTTTAAATTTGTATATACGACGTATCATTTAAAAAGACTCGAAATGCTTTAGGTACTTCTTTTACTTTACGTTTGTATAGACGACGTATAATTTGAAAAGACTGATCATCCTTTTCGTTTGTCTTTTATTTTACATTTGTATAGACGACGTATCATTTGGAAAGACTCACAATCCTTTAGGTACGTCTTTTAATTTATATTTGTTTAGACGACGTATCATTTGAAAAGACCCACAATCCTTAAGGTACGTGTTTTACTTTACATTTGTATAGACGACGTATAATTTGAAAAGACTCATAAGCCTTTTCGTATGTCTTTTACTTTACATTTGCATAGACGACGTATCATTTGAAAAGACTGACAATCCTTTAGATACGTCTTTTACTTTACATTTGCATAGACGACGTATCATTTGAAAAGACTCACAATGCGTCAGGTACGACTTTTACTTTACATTTGCATAGACGACGTATAATTTGAAAAGACTCCCAATCCTTTAGGTACGTCTTTTACTTTACATTTGTTTAGACGACGTATCATTTGAAAAGACTCCCAATCCTTTAGGTACGTCTTTTACTTTACATTTGTTTAGACGACGTATCATTTGAAAAGACTCACAATCTATTTCGTCTGTCTTTTACTTTACATTTGCACAGACGACGTAACATTTGATCACAATCTTTTAGGTACGTCTTTTACTTTACATTTGCATAGACGACGTTTCATTTGAAAAGACTCACAATCCCTCAGGTACATATTTTACTTTAAATTTGTATATACGACGTATCATTTAAAAAGACTCGAAATGCTTTAGGTACTTCTTTTACTTTACATTTGTATAGACGACGTATAATTTGAAAAGACTGACCATCCTCTTCGATTGTCTTTTATATTACATTTGTATAGACGACGTATCATTTGGAAAGACTCATAAGCCTTTTCGTATGTCCTTTACTTTACATTTGCACAGACGACGTAACATTTGATCACAATCTTTTAGGTACGTCTTTTACTTTACATTTGCATAGACGACGTGTCATTTGAAAAGACTCACAATCCCTCAGGTACATATTTTACTTTAAATTTGTATATACGACGTATCATTTAAAAAGACTCGAAATGCTTTAGGTACTTCTTTTACTTTACATTTGTATAGACGACGTATAATTTGAAAAGACTGACCATCCTTTTCGTTTGTCTTTTATTTTACATTTGTATAGACGACGTATCATTTGGAAAGACTCACAATCCTTTACGTACGTGTTTTACTTTACATTTGTATAGACGACGTATAATTTGGAAAGACTCACAATCCTTTAGGTACGTCTTTTACTTTATATTTGTTTAGACGACGTATCATTTGAAAAGACCCACAATCCTTAAGGTACGTGTTTTACTTTACATTTGTATAGACGACGTATAATTTGAAAAGACTCATAAGCCTTTTCGTATGTCTTTTACTTTACATTTGCATAGACGACGTATCATTTGAAAAGACTCACAATCTTTTAGGTACGTCTTTTACTTTACATTTGCATAGACGACGTATCATTTGAAAAGACTCACAATCCCTCAGGTACATATTTTACTTTAAATTTGTATATACGACGTATCATTTAAAAAGACTCGAAATGCTTTAGGTACTTCTTTTACTTTACATTTGTATAGACGACGTATAATTTGAAAAGACTGACCATCCTTTTCGTTTGTCTTTTATTTTACATTTGTATAGACGACGTATCATTTGGAAAGACTCACAATCCTTTAGGTACGTCTTTTACTTTATATTTGTTTAGACGACGTATCATTTGAAAAGACCCACAATCCTTGAGGTACGTGTTTTACTTTACATTTGTATAGACGACGTATAATTTGAAAAGACTCATAAGCCTTTTCGTATGTCTTTTACTTTACATTTGCATAGACGACGTATCATTTGAAAAGACTGACAATCCTTTAGATACGTCTTTTACTTTACATTTGCATTGCCGACGTAACGTTTGAAAAGACTCACAGTTTTGTAGGTACGTATATTACTTTACATTTGCATAGACGACGTATCATTTGAAAAGACTCACAATCCTTTAGGTACGTCTTTTACTTTATATTTGTTTAGACAACGTATCATTTGAAAAGACCCACAATCCTTAAGGTACGTGTTTTACTTTACATTTGTATAGACGACGTATAATTTGAAAAGACTCACAATCTATTTCGTCTGTCTTTTACTTTACATTTGCACAGACGACGTAACATTTGATCACAATCTTTTAGGTACGTCTTTTACTTTACATTTGCATAGACGACGTATCATTTGAAAAGACTCACAATCCTTTCCGTATGCCTTTTACTTTACATTTGCATAGACGACGTTTCATTTGAAAAGACTCACAATCCCTCAGGTACATATTTTACTTTAAATTTGTATATACGACGTATCATTTAAAAAGACTCGAAATGCTTTAGGTACTTCATTTACTTTACATTTGTATAGACGACGTATAATTTGAAAAGACTGACCATCCTTTTCGTTTGTCTTTTATTTTACATTTGTATAGACGACGTATCATTTGGAAAGACTCACAATCCTTTAGGTACGTCTTTTACTTTATATTTGTTTAGACGACGTATCATTTGAAAAGACCCACAATCCTTAAGGTACGTGTTTTACTTTACATTTGTATAGACGACGTATAATTTGAAAAGACTCATAAGCCTTTTCGTATGTATTTTACTTTACATTTGCATAGACGACGTATCATTTGAAAAGACTGACAATCCTTTAGATACGTCTTTTACTTTACATTTGCATTGCCGACGTAACGTTTGAAAAGACTCACAGTTTTGTAGGTACGTATATTACTTTACATTTGCATAGACGACGTATCATTTGAAAAGACTCATAATCCTTTAGGTACGTCTTTTACTTTATATTTGTTTAGACAACGTATCATTTGAAAAGACCCACAATCCTTAAGGTACGTGTTTTACTTTACATTTGTATAGACGACGTATAATTTGAAAAGACTCACAATCTATTTCGTCTGTCTTTTACTTTACATTTGCACAGACGACGTAACATTTGATCACAATCTTTTAGGTACGTCTTTTACTTTACATTTGCATAGACGACGTATCATTTGAAAAGACTCACAATCCTTTCCGTATGCCTTTTACTTTACATTTGCATAGACGACGTTTCATTTGAAAAGACTCACAATCCCTCAGGTACATATTTTACTTTAAATTTGTATACACGACGTATCATTTAAAAAGACTCGAAATGCTTTAGGTACTTCTTTTACTTTACATTTGTATAGACGACGTATAATTTGAAAAGACTGACCATCCTTTTCGTTTGTCTTTTATTTTACATTTGTATAGACGACGTATCATTTGGAAAGACTCACAATCCTTTAGGTACGTCTTTTACTTTATATTTGTTTAGACGACGTATCATTTGAAAAGACCCACAATCCTTAAGGTACGTGTTTTACTTTACATTTGTATAGACGACGTATAATTTGAAAAGACTCATAAGCCTTTTCGTATGTCTTTTACTTTACATTTGCACAGACGACGTAACATTTGATCACAATCTTTTAGGTACGTCTTTTACTTTACATTTGCATAGACGACGTAACGTTTGAAAAGACTCACAGTTTTGTAGGTACGTATATTACTTTACATTTGTATAGACGACGTATAATTTGAAAAGACTCATAAGCCTTTTCGTATGTCTTTTACTTTACATTTGCATAGACGACGTATCATTTGAAAAGACTGACAATCCTTCAGATACGTCTTTTACTTTACATTTGCATAGACGACGTATCATTTGAAAAGACTCACAATGCGTCAGGTACGACTTTTACTTTACATTTGCATAGACGACGTATAATTTGAAAAGACTCCCAATCCTTTAGGTACGTCTTTTACTTTACATTTGTTTAGACGACGTATCATTTGAAAAGACTCCCAATCCTTTAGGTACGTCTTTTACTTTACATTTGTTTAGACGACGTATCATTTGAAAAGACTCACAATCTATTTCGTCTGTCTTTTACTTTACATTTGCACAGACGACGTAACATTTGATCACAATCTTTTAGGTACGTCTTTTACTTTACATTTGCATAGACGACGTTTCATTTGAAAAGACTCACAATCCCTCAGGTACATATTTTACTTTAAATTTGTATATACGACGTATCATTTAAAAAGACTCGAAATGCTTTAGGTACTTCTTTTACTTTACATTTGTATAGACGACGTATAATTTGAAAAGACTGACCATCCTTTTCGTTTGTCTTTTACTTTACATTTGCACAGACGACGTAACATTTGATCACAATCTTTTAGGTACGTCTTTTACTTTACATTTGCATAGACGACGTAACGTTTGAAAAGACTCACAGTTTTGTAGGTACGTATATTACTTTACATTTGTATAGACGACGTATAATTTGAAAAGACTCATAAGCCTTTTCGTATGTCTTTTACTTTACATTTGCATAGACGACGTATCATTTGAAAAGACTGACAATCCTTTAGATACGTCTTTTACTTTACATTTGCATAGACGACGTATCATTTGAAAAGACTCACAATGCGTCAGGTACGACTTTTACTTTACATTTGCATAGACGACGTATAATTTGAAAAGACTCCCAATCCTTTAGGTACGTCTTTTACTTTACATTTGTTTAGACGACGTATCATTTGAAAAGACTCCCAATCCTTTAGGTACGTCTTTTACTTTACATTTGTTTAGACGACGTATCATTTGAAAAGACTCACAATCTATTTCGTCTGTCTTTTACTTTACATTTGCACAGACGACGTAACATTTGATCACAATCTTTTAGGTACGTCTTTTACTTTACATTTGCATAGACGACGTTTCATTTGAAAAGACTCACAATCCCTCAGGTACATATTTTACTTTAAATTTGTATATACGACGTATCATTTAAAAAGACTCGAAATGCTTTAGGTACTTCTTTTACTTTACATTTGTATAGACGACGTATAATTTGAAAAGACTGACCATCCTCTTCGATTGTCTTTTATATTACATTTGTATAGACGACGTATCATTTGGAAAGACTCATAAGCCTTTTCGTATGTCCTTTACTTTACATTTGCACAGACAACGTAACATTTGATCACAATCTTTTAGGTACGTCTTTTACTTTACATTTGCATAGACGACGTATCATTTGAAAAGACTCACAATCCCTCAGGTACATATTTTACTTTAAATTTGTATATACGACGTATCATTTAAAAAGACTCGAAATGCTTTAGGTACTTCTTTTACTTTACATTTGTATAGACGACGTATAATTTGAAAAGACTGACCATCCTTTTCGTTTGTCTTTTATTTTACATTTGTATAGACGACGTATCATTTGGAAAGACTCACAATCCTTTAGGTACGTGTTTTACTTTACATTTGTATAGACGACGTATAATTTGGAAAGACTCACAATCCTTTAGGTACGTCTTTTACTTTATATTTGTTTAGACGACGTATCATTTGAAAAGACCCACAATCCTTAAGGTACGTGTTTTACTTTACATTTGTATAGACGACGTATAATTTGAAAAGACTCATAAGCCTTTTCGTATGTCTTTTACTTTACATTTGCATAGACGACGTATCATTTGAAAAGACTGACAATCCTTTAGATACGTCTTTTACTTTACATTTGTATAGACGACGTATCATTTGGAAAGACTCACAATCTTTTAGGTACGTCTTTTACTTTATATTTGTTTAGACGACGTATCATTTGAAAAGACTCACAATCCTTAAGGTACGTGTTTTACTTTACATTTGTATAGACGACGTAAAATTTAAAAAGACTCAAAAGCCTTTTCAAATTTTACTTTACATTTGCATAGACGACGTATCATTTGAAAAAACTCATAATCCTTTAGGTACGTCTTTTACTTTACATTTGCATAGACGACGTATCATTTGAAAAGACTCCCATTCCTTTTCGTATGTCTTTTACTTTACATCTGCATAGACGACGTGACATTTGAAAAGACTCACAATTTTGTAGGTACGTCTATTACTTTACATTTGCATAGACGACGTATCATTTGAAAAGACTCACAATCTATTTCGTCTGTCTTTTACTTTACATTTGCACAGACGACGTAACATTTGATCACAATCTTTTAGGTACGTCTTTTACTTTACATTTGCATAGACGACGTATCATTTGAAAAGACTCACAATCCTTTCCGTATGCCTTTTACTTTACATTTGCATAGACGACGTTTCATTTGAAAAGACTCACAATCCCTCAGGTACATATTTTACTTTAAATTTGTATATACGACGTATCATTTAAAAAGACTCGAAATGCTTTAGGTACTTCTTTTACTTTACATTTGTATAGACGACGTATAATTTGAAAAGACTGACCATCCTTTTCGTTTGTCTTTTATTTTACATTTGTATAGACGACGTATCATTTGGAAAGACTCACAATCTTTTAGGTACGTCTTTTACTTTACATTTGCATAGACGACGTATCATTTGAAAAGACTCACAATCCCTCAGGTACATATTTTACTTTAAATTTGTATATACGACGTATCATTTAAAAAGACTCGAAATGCTTTAGGTACTTCTTTTACTTTACATTTGTATAGACGACGTATAATTTGAAAAGACTGACCATCCTTTTCGTTTGTCTTTTATTTTACATTTGTATAGACGACGTATCATTTGGAAAGACTCACAATCCTTTAGGTACGTCTTTTACTTTATATTTGTTTAGACGACGTATCATTTGAAAAGACCCACAATCCTTAAGGTACGTGTTTTACTTTACATTTGTATAGACGACGTATAATTTGAAAAGACTCATAAGCCTTTTCGTATGTCTTTTACTTTACATTTGCATAGACGACGTATCATTTGAAAAGACTGACAATCCTTTAGATACGTCTTTTACTTTACATTTGCATTGCCGACGTAACGTTTGAAAAGACTCACAGTTTTGTAGGTACGTATATTACTTTACATTTGCATAGACGACGTATCATTTGAAAAGACTCATAATCCTTTAGGTACGTCTTTTACTTTATATTTGTTTAGACAACGTATCATTTGAAAAGACCCACAATCCTTAAGGTACGTGTTTTACTTTACATTTGTATAGACGACGTATAATTTGAAAAGACTCACAATCTATTTCGTCTGTCTTTTACTTTACATTTGCACAGACGACGTAACATTTGATCACAATCTTTTAGGTACGTCTTTTACTTTACATTTGCATAGACGACGTATCATTTGAAAAGACTCACAATCCTTTCCGTATGCCTTTTACTTTACATTTGCATAGACGACGTTTCATTTGAAAAGACTCACAATCCCTCAGGTACATATTTTACTTTAAATTTGTATACACGACGTATCATTTAAAAAGACTCGAAATGCTTTAGGTACTTCTTTTACTTTACATTTGTATAGACGACGTATAATTTGAAAAGACTGACCATCCTTTTCGTTTGTCTTTTATTTTACATTTGTATAGACGACGTATCATTTGGAAAGACTCACAATCCTTTAGGTACGTCTTTTACTTTATATTTGTTTAGACGACGTATCATTTGAAAAGACCCACAATCCTTAAGGTACGTGTTTTACTTTACATTTGTATAGACGACGTATAATTTGAAAAGACTCATAAGCCTTTTCGTATGTCTTTTACTTTACATTTGCACAGACGACGTAACATTTGATCACAATCTTTTAGGTACGTCTTTTACTTTACATTTGCATAGACGACGTAACGTTTGAAAAGACTCACAGTTTTGTAGGTACGTATATTACTTTACATTTGTATAGACGACGTATAATTTGAAAAGACTCATAAGCCTTTTCGTATGTCTTTTACTTTACATTTGCATAGACGACGTATCATTTGAAAAGACTGACAATCCTTTAGATACGTCTTTTACTTTACATTTGCATAGACGACGTATCATTTGAAAAGACTCACAATGCGTCAGGTACGACTTTTACTTTACATTTGCATAGACGACGTATAATTTGAAAAGACTCCCAATCCTTTAGGTACGTCTTTTACTTTACATTTGTTTAGACGACGTATCATTTGAAAAGACTCCCAATCCTTTAGGTACGTCTTTTACTTTACATTTGTTTAGACGACGTATCATTTGAAAAGACTCACAATCTATTTCGTCTGTCTTTTACTTTACATTTGCACAGACGACGTAACATTTGATCACAATCTTTTAGGTACGTCTTTTACTTTACATTTGCATAGACGACGTTTCATTTGAAAAGACTCACAATCCCTCAGGTACATATTTTACTTTAAATTTGTATATACGACGTATCATTTAAAAAGACTCGAAATGCTTTAGGTACTTCTTTTACTTTACATTTGTATAGACGACGTATAATTTGAAAAGACTGACCATCCTTTTCGTTTGTCTTTTACTTTACATTTGCACAGACGACGTAACATTTGATCACAATCTTTTAGGTACGTCTTTTACTTTACATTTGCATAGACGACGTAACGTTTGAAAAGACTCACAGTTTTGTAGGTACGTATATTACTTTACATTTGTATAGACGACGTATAATTTGAAAAGACTCATAAGCCTTTTCGTATGTCTTTTACTTTACATTTGCATAGACGACGTATCATTTGAAAAGACTGACAATCCTTTAGATACGTCTTTTACTTTACATTTGCATAGACGACGTATCATTTGAAAAGACTCACAATGCGTCAGGTACGACTTTTACTTTACATTTGCATAGACGACGTATAATTTGAAAAGACTCCCAATCCTTTAGGTACGTCTTTTACTTTACATTTGTTTAGACGACGTATCATTTGAAAAGACTCCCAATCCTTTAGGTACGTCTTTTACTTTACATTTGTTTAGACGACGTATCATTTGAAAAGACTCACAATCTATTTCGTCTGTCTTTTACTTTACATTTGCACAGACGACGTAACATTTGATCACAATCTTTTAGGTACGTCTTTTACTTTACATTTGCATAGACGACGTTTCATTTGAAAAGACTCACAATCCCTCAGGTACATATTTTACTTTAAATTTGTATATACGACGTATCATTTAAAAAGACTCGAAATGCTTTAGGTACTTCTTTTACTTTACATTTGTATAGACGACGTATAATTTGAAAAGACTGACCATCCTCTTCGATTGTCTTTTATATTACATTTGTATAGACGACGTATCATTTGGAAAGACTCATAAGCCTTTTCGTATGTCCTTTACTTTACATTTGCACAGACAACGTAACATTTGATCACAATCTTTTAGGTACGTCTTTTACTTTACATTTGCATAGACGACGTATCATTTGAAAAGACTCACAATCCCTCAGGTACATATTTTACTTTAAATTTGTATATACGACGTATCATTTAAAAAGACTCGAAATGCTTTAGGTACTTCTTTTACTTTACATTTGTATAGACGACGTATAATTTGAAAAGACTGACCATCCTTTTCGTTTGTCTTTTATTTTACATTTGTATAGACGACGTATCATTTGGAAAGACTCACAATCCTTTAGGTACGTGTTTTACTTTACATTTGTATAGACGACGTATAATTTGGAAAGACTCACAATCCTTTAGGTACGTCTTTTACTTTATATTTGTTTAGACGACGTATCATTTGAAAAGACCCACAATCCTTAAGGTACGTGTTTTACTTTACATTTGTATAGACGACGTATAATTTGAAAAGACTCATAAGCCTTTTCGTATGTCTTTTACTTTACATTTGCATAGACGACGTATCATTTGAAAAGACTGACAATCCTTTAGATACGTCTTTTACTTTACATTTGTATAGACGACGTATCATTTGGAAAGACTCACAATCTTTTAGGTACGTCTTTTACTTTATATTTGTTTAGACGACGTATCATTTGAAAAGACTCACAATCCTTAAGGTACGTGTTTTACTTTACATTTGTATAGACGACGTAAAATTTAAAAAGACTCAAAAGCCTTTTCAAATTTTACTTTACATTTGCATAGACGACGTATCATTTGAAAAAACTCATAATCCTTTAGGTACGTCTTTTACTTTACATTTGCATAGACGACGTATCATTTGAAAAGACTCCCATTCCTTTTCGTATGTCTTTTACTTTACATCTGCATAGACGACGTGACATTTGAAAAGACTCACAATTTTGTAGGTACGTCTATTACTTTACATTTGCATAGACGACGTATCATTTGAAAAGACTCACAATCTATTTCGTCTGTCTTTTACTTTACATTTGCACAGACGACGTAACATTTGATCACAATCTTTTAGGTACGTCTTTTACTTTACATTTGCATAGACGACGTATCATTTGAAAAGACTCACAATCCTTTCCGTATGCCTTTTACTTTACATTTGCATAGACGACGTTTCATTTGAAAAGACTCACAATCCCTCAGGTACATATTTTACTTTAAATTTGTATATACGACGTATCATTTAAAAAGACTCGAAATGCTTTAGGTACTTCTTTTACTTTACATTTGTATAGACGACGTATAATTTGAAAAGACTGACCATCCTTTTCGTTTGTCTTTTATTTTACATTTGTATAGACGACGTATCATTTGGAAAGACTCACAATCTTTTAGGTACGTCTTTTACTTTACATTTGCATAGACGACGTATCATTTGAAAAGACTCACAATCCCTCAGGTACATATTTTACTTTAAATTTGTATATACGACGTATCATTTAAAAAGACTCGAAATGCTTTAGGTACTTCTTTTACTTTACATTTGTATAGACGACGTATAATTTGAAAAGACTGACCATCCTTTTCGTTTGTCTTTTATTTTACATTTGTATAGACGACGTATCATTTGGAAAGACTCACAATCCTTTAGGTACGTCTTTTACTTTATATTTGTTTAGACGACGTATCATTTGAAAAGACCCACAATCCTTAAGGTACGTGTTTTACTTTACATTTGTATAGACGACGTATAATTTGAAAAGACTCATAAGCCTTTTCGTATGTCTTTTACTTTACATTTGCATAGACGACGTATCATTTGAAAAGACTGACAATCCTTTAGATACGTCTTTTACTTTACATTTGCATTGCCGACGTAACGTTTGAAAAGACTCACAGTTTTGTAGGTACGTCTATTACTTTACATTTGCATAGACGACGTATCATTTGAAAAGACTCACAATCTATTTCGTCTGTCTTTTACTTTACATTTGCACAGACGACGTAACATTTGATCACAATCTTTTAGGTACGTCTTTTACTTTACATTTGCATAGACGACGTATCATTTGAAAAGACTCACAATCCTTTCCGTATGCCTTTTACTTTACATTTGCATAGACGACGTTTCATTTGAAAAGACTCACAATCCCTCAGGTACATATTTTACTTTAAATTTGTATATACGACGTATCATTTAAAAAGACTCGAAATGCTTTAGGTACTTCTTTTACTTTACATTTGTATAGACGACGTATAATTTGAAAAGACTGACCATCCTTTTCGTTTGTCTTTTATTTTACATTTGTATAGACGACGTATCATTTGGAAAGACTCACAATCTTTTAGGTACGTCTTTTACTTTACATTTGCATAGACGACGTATCATTTGAAAAGACTCACAATCCCTCAGGTACATATTTTACTTTAAATTTGTATATACGACGTATCATTTAAAAAGACTCGAAATGCTTTAGGTACTTCTTTTACTTTACATTTGTATAGACGACGTATAATTTGAAAAGACTGACCATCCTTTTCGTTTGTCTTTTATTTTACATTTGTATAGACGACGTATCATTTGGAAAGACTCACAATCCTTTAGGTACGTCTTTTACTTTATATTTGTTTAGACGACGTATCATTTGAAAAGACCCACAATCCTTAAGGTACGTGTTTTACTTTACATTTGTATAGACGACGTATAATTTGAAAAGACTCATAAGCCTTTTCGTATGTCTTTTACTTTACATTTGCATAGACGACGTATCATTTGAAAAGACTGACAATCCTTTAGATACGTCTTTTACTTTACATTTGCATTGCCGACGTAACGTTTGAAAAGACTCACAGTTTTGTAGGTACGTATATTACTTTACATTTGCATAGACGACGTATCATTTGAAAAGACTCACAATCCTTTAGGTACGTCTTTTACTTTATATTTGTTTAGACAACGTATCATTTGAAAAGACCCACAATCCTTAAGGTACGTGTTTTACTTTACATTTGTATAGACGACGTATAATTTGAAAAGACTCACAATCTATTTCGTCTGTCTTTTACTTTACATTTGCACAGACGACGTAACATTTGATCACAATCTTTTAGGTACGTCTTTTACTTTACATTTGCATAGACGACGTATCATTTGAAAAGACTCACAATCCTTTCCGTATGCCTTTTACTTTACATTTGCATAGACGACGTTTCATTTGAAAAGACTCACAATCCCTCAGGTACATATTTTACTTTAAATTTGTATATACGACGTATCATTTAAAAAGACTCGAAATGCTTTAGGTACTTCTTTTACTTTACATTTGTATAGACGACGTATAATTTGAAAAGACTGACCATCCTTTTCGTTTGTCTTTTATTTTACATTTGTATAGACGACGTATCATTTGGAAAGACTCACAATCCTTTAGGTACGTCTTTTACTTTATATTTGTTTAGACGACGTATCATTTGAAAAGACCCACAATCCTTAAGGTACGTGTTTTACTTTACATTTGTATAGACGACGTATAATTTGAAAAGACTCATAAGCCTTTTCGTATGTCTTTTACTTTACATTTGCACAGACGACGTAACATTTGATCACAATCTTTTAGGTACGTCTTTTACTTTACATTTGCATAGACGACGTAACGTTTGAAAAGACTCACAGTTTTGTAGGTACGTATATTACTTTACATTTGTATAGACGACGTATAATTTGAAAAGACTCATAAGCCTTTTCGTATGTCTTTTACTTTACATTTGCATAGACGACGTATCATTTGAAAAGACTGACAATCCTTTAGATACGTCTTTTACTTTACATTTGCATTGCCGACGTAACGTTTGAAAAGACTCACAGTTTTGTAGGTACGTATATTACTTTACATTTGCATAGACGACGTATCATTTGAAAAGACTCACAATCCTTTAGGTACGTCTTTTACTTTATATTTGTTTAGACAACGTATCATTTGAAAAGACCCACAATCCTTAAGGTACGTGTTTTACTTTACATTTGTATAGACGACGTATAATTTGAAAAGACTCACAATCTATTTCGTCTGTCTTTTACTTTACATTTGCACAGACGACGTAACATTTGATCACAATCTTTTAGGTACGTCTTTTACTTTACATTTGCATAGACGACGTATCATTTGAAAAGACTCACAATCCTTTCCGTATGCCTTTTACTTTACATTTGCATAGACGACGTTTCATTTGAAAAGACTCACAAACCCTCAGGTACATATTTTACTTTAAATTTGTATATACGACGTATCATTTAAAAAGACTCGAAATGCTTTAGGTACTTCTTTTACTTTACGTTTGTATAGACGACGTATAATTTGAAAAGACTGACCATCCTTTTCGTTTGTCTTTTATTTTACATTTGTATAGACGACGTATCATTTGGAAAGACTCACAATCCTTTAGGTACGTCTTTTACTTTATATTTGTTTAGACGACGTATCATTTGAAAAGACCCACAATCCTTAAGGTACGTGTTTTACTTTACATTTGTATAGACGACGTATAATTTGAAAAGACTCATAAGCCTTTTCGTATGTCTTTTACTTTACATTTGCATAGACGACGTATCATTTGAAAAGACTGACAATCCTTTAGATACGTCTTTTACTTTACATTTGCATAGACGACGTATCATTTGAAAAGACTCACAATGCGTCAGGTACGACTTTTACTTTACATTTGCATAGACGACGTATAATTTGAAAAGACTCCGTATCCTTTAGGTACGTCTTTTACTTTACATTTGTTTAGACGACGTATCATTTGAAAAGACTCCCAATCCTTTAGGTACGTCTTTTACTTTACATTTGTTTAGACGACGTATCATTTGAAAAGACTCACAATCTATTTCGTCTGTCTTTTACTTTACATTTGCACAGACGACGTAACATTTGATCACAATCTTTTAGGTACGTCTTTTACTTTACATTTGCATAGACGACGTTTCATTTGAAAAGACTCACAATCCCTCAGGTACATATTTTACTTTAAATTTGTATATACGACGTATCATTTAAAAAGACTCGAAATGCTTTAGGTACTTCTTTTACTTTACATTTGTATAGACGACGTATAATTTAAAAAGACTGACCATCCTTTTCGTTTGTCTTTTACTTTATATTTGTTTAGACGACGTATCATTTGAAAAGACCCACAATCCTTAAGGTACGTGTTTTACTTTATATTTGTATAGACGACGTATAATTTGAAAAGACTCACAATCTATTTCGTCTGTCTTTTACTTTACATTTGCACAGACGACGTAACATTTGATCACAATCTTTTAGGTACGTCTTTTACTTTACATTTGCATAGACGACGTATCATTTGAAAAGACTCACAATCCTTTCCGTATGCCTTTTACTTTACATTTGCATAGACGACGTTTCATTTGAAAAGACTCACAATCCCTCAGGTACATATTTTACTTTAAATTTGTATATACGACGTATCATTTAAAAAGACTCGAAATGCTTTAGGTACTTCTTTTACTTTACATTTGTATAGACGACGTATAATTTGAAAAGACTGACCATCCTTTTCGTTTGTCTTTTATTTTACATTTGTATAGACGACGTATCATTTGGAAAGACTCACAATCCTTTAGGTACGTCTTTTACTTTATATTTGTTTAGACGACGTATCATTTGAAAAGACCCACAATCCTTAAGGTACGTGTTTTACTTTACATTTGTATAGACGACGTATAATTTGAAAAGACTCATAAGCCTTTTCGTATGTCTTTTACTTTACATTTGCACAGACGACGTAACATTTGATCACAATCTTTTAGGTACGTCTTTTACTTTACATTTGCATAGACGACGTAACGTTTGAAAAGACTCACAGTTTTGTAGGTACGTATATTACTTTACATTTGTATAGACGACGTATAATTTGAAAAGACTCATAAGCCTTTTCGTATGTCTTTTACTTTACATTTGCATAGACGACGTATCATTTGAAAAGACTGACAATCCTTTAGATACGTCTTTTACTTTACATTTGCATTGCCGACGTAACGTTTGAAAAGACTCACAGTTTTGTAGGTACGTATATTACTTTACATTTGCATAGACGACGTATCATTTGAAAAGACTCACAATCCTTTAGGTACGTCTTTTACTTTATATTTGTTTAGACAACGTATCATTTGAAAAGACCCACAATCCTTAAGGTACGTGTTTTACTTTACATTTGTATAGACGACGTATAATTTGAAAAGACTCACAATCTATTTCGTCTGTCTTTTACTTTACATTTGCACAGACGACGTAACATTTGATCACAATCTTTTAGGTACGTCTTTTACTTTACATTTGCATAGACGACGTATCATTTGAAAAGACTCACAATCCTTTCCGTATGCCTTTTACTTTACATTTGCATAGACGACGTTTCATTTGAAAAGACTCACAAACCCTCAGGTACATATTTTACTTTAAATTTGTATATACGACGTATCATTTAAAAAGACTCGAAATGCTTTAGGTACTTCTTTTACTTTACGTTTGTATAGACGACGTATAATTTGAAAAGACTGACCATCCTTTTCGTTTGTCTTTTATTTTACATTTGTATAGACGACGTATCATTTGGAAAGACTCACAATCCTTTAGGTACGTCTTTTACTTTATATTTGTTTAGACGACGTATCATTTGAAAAGACCCACAATCCTTAAGGTACGTGTTTTACTTTACATTTGTATAGACGACGTATAATTTGAAAAGACTCATAAGCCTTTTCGTATGTCTTTTACTTTACATTTGCATAGACGACGTATCATTTGAAAAGACTGACAATCCTTTAGATACGTCTTTTACTTTACATTTGCATAGACGACGTATCATTTGAAAAGACTCACAATGCGTCAGGTACGACTTTTACTTTACATTTGCATAGACGACGTATAATTTGAAAAGACTCCCAATCCTTTAGGTACGTCTTTTACTTTACATTTGTTTAGACGACGTATCATTTGAAAAGACTCCCAATCCTTTAGGTACGTCTTTTACTTTACATTTGTTTAGACGACGTATCATTTGAAAAGACTCACAATCTATTTCGTCTGTCTTTTACTTTACATTTGCACAGACGACGTAACATTTGATCACAATCTTTTAGGTACGTCTTTTACTTTACATTTGCATAGACGACGTTTCATTTGAAAAGACTCACAATCCCTCAGGTACATATTTTACTTTAAATTTGTATATACGACGTATCATTTAAAAAGACTCGAAATGCTTTAGGTACTTCTTTTACTTTACATTTGTATAGACGACGTATAATTTAAAAAGACTGACCATCCTTTTCGTTTGTCTTTTACTTTATATTTGTTTAGACGACGTATCATTTGAAAAGACCCACAATCCTTAAGGTACGTGTTTTACTTTATATTTGTATAGACGACGTATAATTTGAAAAGACTCATAAGCCTTTTCGTATGTCTTTTACTTTACATTTGCATAGACGACGTATCATTTGAAAAGACTGACAATCCTTTAGATACGTCTTTTACTTTACATTTGCATTGCCGACGTAACGTTTGAAAAGACTCACAGTTTTGTAGGTACGTATATTACTTTACATTTGCATAGACGACGTATCATTTGAAAAGACTCACAATCCTTTAGGTACGTCTTTTACTTTATATTTGTTTAGACAACGTATCATTTGAAAAGACCCACAATCCTTAAGGTACGTGTTTTACTTTACATTTGTATAGACGACGTATAATTTGAAAAGACTCATAAGCCTTTTCGTATGTCTTTTACTTTACATTTGCATAGACGACGTATCATTTGAAAAGACTGACAATCCTTTACATACGTCTTTTACATTACATTTGCATAGACGACGTATCATTCAAAAAGACTCACAATCCGTCAGGTACGACTTTTACTTTACATTTGCATTGACTCCTTTAAACAAAACAGCTGATTACCCCTCCCCCCCTCCCCTCTCTCCAAAAATAATAATAATAATAAAAAAAATTATAAAAAATAATGCAGATTGAATAAGCCATTTTATTTCTCAATTAAATATCTAATAACATATTTAAATAGATCAATCTGGGCACCCCTTAAGCCAAAGGGAGTGATTTACAATTACATGTAGACAGGGGTAAAAAGTAATATATTTGTAACAACAAAGTTGAAGTCCTTTGATGTACGTGTTAAATGGGGCAAGTTGCAGTCAATATACATTAAGTGGTGAACAAAATATGGGGCGAAGTGGCTTTGGGGCAAAATTGTTATGAAAACTAGGCGAGAAAAACCAGCTCGCCCCATGTTATTTTCGCCCCATTACATTTTTAAAGTGAATAACTCAAGTTCGACTGGATATTTTTTGGAGAACTTTTAGGATAGTACTACTAGAAACTATATATGCCTTCAAAAAGTAGACCCATGGGGGTCGAAACGAAACTCATTTTCGAGGCATTTATTCAGTTACACCGTACGGCCTAACAGCTTTGCAGCCGCCCAAGGCCAACGACAACCCCCAACAGCATAAGGTGAATTTTCTGCAGTCAAACATGACCTATGGAAACGGTCCTTTGGTTGAAGCAGCCATTGACGACAGCCACAATGTCATTGCACTAGTAGACACAGGTTCCGGTCGATCTTTGATTACAACGAACTATGTAATAAGCTTTATCTTTCTACTGGCCCAGCAGATAGCGAGACATTGATCATGGTGGGTGGTTCTGAGCTGGTTACGCTTGGAACGGTTGAGGTTCAAGTTTGTGTAGGCGGCACAGACGCAATGCTCCGCTTACACCGGGTTCACAGCTTACCTACCCCTATCCTGCTCGGGGTGGACTACGTGCACAAGGCTTACCTCACACTCGACTTTGCGAACAACTGCTACTGGACAGTTAGTTCCATAGAGGAACATCTCATCAAGTTTCCTAAGCTGAGCACCCCTGCCCCCTCCCCCCCCCCCTCCCCCCCCCCCTTCCCCCTCCATGTTGTGCAGAACCGGTCGTGACAATGGACGAAGATTTGCCTCCAAGGACTTCTTCGCACCTGGACCAACCAATCCTCACAGGCAATGATCTCCATCGCACAGACACCCATGTAATGTGTGACAAACCAGGACGGACAGACATTGCACAGCACTACATCGACATAGGTGATGCTCAACGCTCACCCCCGTATCGTCTTTCGCGAGATCACGCCCTACGTGCAGAGATCGAGACACTGCTGCAGTCTGGAAAGATTGTGCCTCCGAAATCACCATGGGCATCGCCAGTGCTGCTGGTCACCAAGAAAAATGGACGTTTTATGTTCTGTGTGGACTATCGCAAACTGAACCGACAAACAAAACTTGACGCGTACCCAATGCCCTCCATCGACACCATAGTAGTCAACGGTCCGGCGAGCTTCCAGCGCCTTATGTCGAAGGTGCTTGGAGACCTCATTGGATGCACATGCTACGTATGTCTCGATGATATCGTATGCTACTCCCAAGATGTTGATCAACACCTTCCTGATCTTCGCGAAGTGTTTGCCAAACTACGCGCCGCTGGTCTCACCGTAAACTTCGAGAAATGCAACTTCGCTTGCTCCAAAATGTCTTACCTGGGACATGTTGTAAGCGAAAAAGGCCCCCGTCTGAATCCTGACAAGGTAGCAGCAATTCTACCCAAGACTACCCAATTAAAGACTACGCCGGATCTGACCATCGCACCTGGGACACTCACGTCGACAAACACAGCAACTCATGAGACTACAGGAGTCGAACCCGCTGTCCTCATATCCGGGCGTAGTATTCAAACACCGCTGTCAAACAAGTTGGCAACAGATGTTTTGCCCACCTAGCAGCCAGACGTACAACAAATTCACGACCAAGCCAACAAGCACCGAGACCAGGCACAGGACCGACGCAAACGTTACTACGACAAGTCGCGTACCAACATTGTGTTGACCAAGGGTGGCAAGGTCATTGTTCGTACTCACCCACAGTCGAACGCATCCAAGAAGTTCAGTGCTAAACTGGCACCCCGCTGGAAAGGACCTTTCGTTGTCAAGGAAGTTATCACGCCTGTCAACCTCAAACTGGCCAATACCAACAAGCCCCACAAAAAACTCGTGGTACACATTGACCAGGTCAAACCCGTCCCACAGTGAGAATCTTGCCCCCAAAAATGTTAGTCTTAATGGACTGTAACAGCAGGGGGGAGTGTAGCGGTATTATTTTGATAGTTAGGACTCCGTACATTAAAGGTGCATGCTGGGTAGTTATTCTTATGCCAAGATGGCTGCCAGTTTATCGTTACCAAAAACACCCTGAGTTGGATTAAACCTTGAACAGTATTTGCGTATCGTCCTGTCGTATCTTTAATACCTGTAGAGCAGAGAAATCGTAAGTAACAGATTAACCTGTTACAGTGTGTGTAAACTGTGCCTAAAATAGACTTACTGAACAATTCCAACATGGCGACTATTCGAAGTTATTTGTTGACGACTGAAACTTTCAAAAAGTGATTTAATACATTAAAAAGTTGTTATAAATAATTGGTTGATGTGGGTTGATGTGGGTCCACTCTGTCGATACTGTCGATTTTTGACGTTATATTTGACAGTGCTTTGGGGAGCAAAGGGGAATTTTCGAGCTGAGACTGAGATAATTTGACAGTAAGTTAACCTTACTACACTCTTAAAAATACGTGGTTAAAAAGTAACCATGTCGTGGTCATCTTTAACCACGTTCCCGTCGTCAGATATGCACAGACGACGTACGTGGTCAAAATGACCCCGTGCGACGTGGTCAACAAAAACAACCACGTATTGTTGTCAGATTTTGACAACAATCGTGGTTAAAATATAACCCCAATCTCGTGGTCAAATTAACCCCTTCCCGTTGTCATTTTGGAATAACCCATTTTCGTGGTCACCAATTTGTCCACGTTATATGAATATGTTTAGAAATCTATGGAGAATTTACTGGAATGCTGTGGTATTAAACTAAATTTGAAAAGGTAGTATAGGTAGGATGCGATATAAACACATGAAGACAGTCTCTGTATATGATTACGAGTAGCCAGTTTATCATTTGGTACTGTAAACACACGCAGCCTTCTAAATTTAGTACCGCAACCGGCGCCCCAGTCTGGATTCGCGCTACACCGACCGGTCGTACCATGCACGCGTACTGGGACCGGCGGCCGGCCGAATAGTTAAACACAAGTCATGTACCGCAATGGAATCGCCAGTGCACGCTACGTTCGCGTACCAACACAGCGTCGCCGGCTAACGTAAAATTGAGTGCAAAAATGCAGCGTAACTTCGGTACGCACGAACTTCCCAAAGTTATCCTAGACCTACACAGACTGTCTTCACTGCTTTTACCACATCCTACCTTCAAACATTTCAATATAGTATTGAAAACCCAGTATTCAAGCAATTTCTCCTTCGTTTTAACGCCGCGTTGTCAACAAAGTTGCAATGGCGGCCGCTTCGTGTCAAAATTCGCGCGGTGGCCGACATGTCACGCTGCGTACATGTACATGTACATCCGCGAACAATTATGTAGGTCTACCATAAGTTTGCTTGTAAAATGTGAAGTAAAATTTCTTTTTCACAAAAACACTCATTTTATTTTTTAACTAAATTTAAACTTAAATTTTAACTGAATCTACTTTTTAAAGCATTCTTATTTAATAAAGTCATGATCGGCGCTTCGCCGAACCGTGTATTAGTACACAATGACGTGATAGCATGACAAACCTCAACCAATCAGAATGCGTAATTAATTTCACCACATTTTTCGTGGTCAAAATGACCCCAATAAACGTAGTTATTAAAACAGAAGTTGAACAGTTCGGGGTTATTTCGACCACGAAAGTTGTCAAAAAATAATGACCACGGGATTTGTAACCCCGGAGTTTTAAGAGTGTACTTGAGTTGGGGAGCCAAGTATTGGGAAGTCAACTTGATTTAATTGGGGAGCCAATTCGACTTGAGTTGGGGAGCCAAGTATTGGAAAAGCTAAATATTTGGGAGCCAAGTTGAGTTGGGGAGCCAAACTTTGGGGAGCCCGAGACATGGGGCAGATAAATAGACAGTTTAGTTGCTGTGAGTTTACATCACATCATCTAGTTATTGATTACTGACTGGAGGAGTCAGATTAAGTTAGGCTGACGAGTCTGACCTTCTTGAGGAGGTTATAGGAATTATATAGAAATTATAGGAAAGGCCTGTGGCCTTGGATTTATTTGTCAGAGGCCAAGGGCCTAACGCGAGAAGTGTAATATGCCGAGTAGACAAACCTAAGTTAAGTTTAAAGTATAAAGGTCTGAGGCCTTGGTTTATTTATTAAAGAAAGAGGCCTAAATGAGGCATAGTCCTTGCTTCTATTTGATCGACGGGGATAAACGATACCCTGTCCAATTCGATTACTCTGTGTGCGACCTCCCATCTCCTTTCTCCCAATCTCCTCCCCAACTTAATGTACTTAAGGATTGCAGTATTTATGTATACTTCAGCCACAGTCGTCAGTAAATTATTATAAACTTACGAGATTAGTGGATTACTAAATATAGTTATTTTGAAGTGCAGACTGGATTGTAAATAATTTTCGAGGTTGTAAATATTGATAGAACCTGATTATAATCAACGATCTATTTGTTTTGCTGGGATTGGAGTCCCTGTTTTTAAACTAAATAATGGTTACAGTTTTGTTCTGAATTCCTGGTTTCCCAACCTTATTTAATTAAGTCCAATCTCTCGTGGAGTGTTTTTCATTGTGGATTATTATTACCACCCCCCCCCCCCCCCCTGATTATAGCTGACCACACGTACGTAATATAAGCAATTCACCAGCGTAGCAGTCCAGACCATTCACCTAGCACGGTACAAGATGGGGTCGTGAACTCGGTAGAAATACCTCCACGGATGGGGCCTAGCTAACACGGCCGAATCTAGACTGTGGTGAGCCAAAGGTCGTAATCAACAACCCCCATGACTGCGCTGGGTGAGCCTCCTTCCTAAGGCAAAGTTGCTCGTCATAAGCTTTCCAACCAAGCCTTGGAAATTGCATGGAAGCAGTGCGACTTATCTCTGCATTTTTAAGGAGCTCCGGACCACGACCTGGGGTCGATTTCACCAAACACTACGATCGATCGTATCTAAAGTTACGATGGATAACCCATCGTAACTTTAGATGATTTTTATAAACGATTTCAAGAAACTTACGATGCGTTCAACCCATCGTAAATTCCATGGCAACGGCCCGCAAGTTACGATGAGTAATTGGGTCATCGTAACTGGGCGCGAGTAAGATCATTTCAACAATGGCGCTGATGCTTATGCTAGATTTAGAGGCAAGACGAGCTATAAGAAGAGAGAGAATTTTCCGCGACCGAAAAAATCCGTTGGATTCCTTGACCGAGGAAGAAATATACCAGCGCTACAGATTCACGAGGAACAGCATTTTCGAGCTGCTGCGAAGGGTTGAGCCACAAATTGAGCACATCACACAGGTAACGACGAAACTATTTTAGCGAGTCATCATTTAACGAACTTAATAAAAATAATTGGTGGGGTGGGTATGTTTGTAACAATTATTGACGACAGGTGTCGGGTCCGGTACGGCCAATCCGAACAACTATTCAGATATGAAACGGACCATGGACTAACCAAGGTTAAGCGGGTTAGGGGGTAATTATTACATAGCGCCACCATTCGTTTGTTAAAAGTCGAAACAATTGACAGTCGGACTTACCGTTCCGGCCGAGTTTGAGTTTATTACTAGGCCTATCCTATTGTATTTTTGACACAGTCTAGAGAAAATGCAGGCAGATTACACCATAACGAAGCTAAGTATTCCTAGGCTAATTAGCACTATTGTTAACTTTGTTGTTGACACTGGCAGATCATGCACATTTACGTTACAAAGACATGAAGTTATGAACTTGTTCACTTGCAAGTTGTTGGGCCTGCATTATGATGGGCCCTGGGCGTTATCTAGACTAACGTTCATTTGTCAATTTGTCCCAGCGCGCGTTCATTGATAAATCATGGTGAATTAAATGAAGTTAAAACTACATTCCATAGACCTAGAAATCATTGATGTGTGTAGTGTTTGCCCTGTGAGTGTGAACAGGAGCATACAGATGGCACATGTTATTACATTGAACATGTTTTTGTTTTGGCTCTAGCACTAGCTAAGCTGGGTTATTAGTATTACGCCTATTTTGTGTTTAAACTTTTGAAAGCAAACAGGACAAAAAAGAGGAAACAGTTTATCGTTACAATTGTTGTATTAATAACAATAATTATTCAGGATAATCTATGTATTTTGTTGGTAGAGCATTGAGCATCATATTTAATTCACTGTAATCCACTGATGAGGACATGTTGTCGTCTTTCAGACTGGCAAATGATCTCCAGTAACAATCTGGCCTAGAACACAAGAAAACATTTGCTATATGTAATGAATGTTTGATATATTTTTGTATATTATATAAAGGCGGAATATACCTTTTGCAGCTAACAAAAAAATAATCAACCAAAATACTGTTGAAAAGCTTACTTGTATTGTGAAGATAATGATTCTAAACTCCCTTTGAAATTATTCTGTCTTGCATGATGTCACTTTGAAGAAAATATTAAAAGAATGTTATTTTCAAATATGCATGTGAGAGATATATGCGTTGAAATTAAAATCTTAAAATCTTGTTTTCTCTAAATATGCAGCATTCATAGAGTTAAAAAAATTATCAGGTTGTTTGTCAAGCGCCTTTATATTTTGAACACTCTTGCTGCTCTAAACAATAAAAAAGACAAACCGACACAAACTTTACAACAAGGACTACAAGGAAATTAAACAATTACTAACTTATTATATTAGTTTATATTATCAATTTTTCTGTTTTAATTTGTATCTTTAATTTGTATCTTTAATTTGTTTTCTTTTTTCAGCGAAGCAATGCAATTTCAGCCCAGCTACAGCTGCTTATAGCCCTAAGATTTTATGCAACTGGGTCATTCTACACTGTTCATGGCGACCTCCACGATGTCAGCGTCCCATCTGTCTCTCGCATTGTTCATCGGGTGACAAGGGCAATCACCAGTCTCACAAACCAGGTTATTATCTTTCCGGTTCATCAACAAGATGTGACGAGGTCGCAGCAAGAGTTGTTTGGGATTGCGGGGTTTCCAGAAGAGGTTGGAGCGGTAGACGGTTGCCATGTTCGTCTGCACAGCTCACCTATAGGCCGTACGCTGTCCACGTTTTTCTTTTCATCCCGTTTCGACCTCGTGGGTCAAAGAGAACTCTTGGTTTTGGGCATAGTTTTGCCTGGAGATTATGATTAAAAACAGTTCTCCACAAAAACGCCTGTCGAATTTGAGTAATTATCTACCAAAATCGGCACTAAATAATCAACAGCGACAGGGTATTTGATTCGGACCGTATTAAGCTAGCGCGTCACATTAGGTCGAAATCCATGCGCTCTGGTACCACGTGATCCAAACTCTCCAATCACGCGCGGTAGAGGTCATAGGCCATTGTGAATCAACAATCATGGCGTCGCCCATGCCACGATCTTCGCGTGTCGAAGACTCCGTGGTAAAACCAAGTTGTTTTGTCCATTTACAATCTGTTAAGGCCGAGAAAGCCCAATTTCTTACCAATGTGCGATGGGAAAAGATTGTTAATTGCTCAAAAAAATGGATCAATCTTTCCGGACAAGACAAAGAACTGGCAAAGAAGTTGGCGAGCCTCGACCTGCTAGAACTTTCGTACGAGGAGGTTCGTCAAAGGCATCCAGACATTGGGTTTCACGCTACATGTTACCGCCGGTTTATTGATTCCAAACGTCTAATTGCAGCGGAAAAGCGTTGTACATTAGTAGAGACATCAGAGAAAACACATTCACCTCCCAAAAAAACCCGTCTTCGATCGAAGTCAGCCTCCGCAGGGTCACTGTCATCATCGGGTCCCGTGTTGCCGGCCAAGTGTATTATTTGCAAGAAGGTCGAGTTGCTAATCAACGCACACGGTAAACGTGTGAGGGATAAACTCAGACAGGCTGAAACTAAAGATGGAGGTATGTACATGTAGGCCGTATTAATAGACCTATTGAATTTAAAGCCATTTCAAAATAACTCTAGTTAATTTTTTTCGAGGGGGGGGGGGGGGGGGGGGGGGGGGGGGGGGGTGAGGGAGGGGGGGGGGGTGAGGGAGGGGGGGGGGTGAGGGAGGGGGGGGGTGAGGGGGGGTATGGGGTGAGGGAGGGTATGGGGTGAGGGAGGGTATGGGGATCAGGATCAGGGGAGGTGGGGGAGACTGAGTAAAAAACAAACCCCAACAATAACCGCCTAATACCCTTACCTACCCGCAGACCCCTACATATGATCAACAACCAAACAAATTTTTTGGCCTTTGAGAATTATGCGATTGTGAGCGATTGTGAGGGATGCACATATTTTATATCTTGAGATACTGAATCATTGGTACAGGATTACAAATATGCCATACTTAATGATGTTGACCACTTAATTAAGTTGTAACCATTTCATCAAAAACTTCAATCACTTTTTGTTATGTCTTAACGTAGGTCTGCTTCGAAATGCTGCAGAGGCCAAGCAGGATGAGGATATCCTGATGCAAATACGGGATAAAGATTGCGTGTCACTGGAAGTCAGATATCATGGATCATGTTACAAAAACTACACTCGCTTTTTGACGAGGAAGAGAAGCCACCCAGAAGAGTGAGTTATTTTTTGTCCTGCAAAAAATACTGTTTTTATTTTCAATCTATTTAATATCGGATATCATAAAAGCTGAATACAGGCCAACTCGTACGCGAGCCAACTCGTACGCGAGCCAACTCGTACGCGAGCCAACTCGTACGCGAGCCAACTCGTACGCGAGCCAACTCGTACGCGAGCCATCTCGTACGCGAGCCATCTCGTACGCGAGCCAACTCGTACGCGAGCCAACTCGTACGCGAGCCCAACTTATACACAGACCATCTCGTACGCGTGCCAATTTTTTATTTTTTTTTATTAAAAAAAATAATGAAATGAAAACATTAAAACCAAGATGTAAAATAAACAATAGTAGTAGTCTCAGTCATAGTTCTGGTCTCAGTCATAGTTCAACATGTATTCAAAATTGTGACAGATAACAAAATGTCTAATTGATGTGTATAAGATGACACAAAATAGCATAATGATGTGAAGCTATTTGTCACGGTAAGTTTATTTCATGTCTACTTTTTTTGCGTTCATGTGTTAAAACATATTTCATTGTATATCATATTCTGTAAAGGTCCTTTACGGTGAGGTATGACAGCATGATAGAACAACACAAGGATGGATACAAAGTTTTCAGAGAGACTGTTATTCAGCAGCGAATAATTGACAATCAAGAGGTTTTGAAGATGTCCAAACTTACCCACCTCCTCACCAAGCTGATTAACAAACAGGAGGGAATTGATCTTCCATGCATCAGGTAAGTCAATTAACTTTCCTTTAAAGTCCGGGGCTGATCAAGATTTGTATAAAGAGGGAGGGATGGAGCCGTTTGGACTGTCCAGATTTTTTGTTATGTCCGACTGTTGTGAATAGGCGGACATGATAATGCAGCAGACGGCACTGATCTAGTTTTAAGTAATTTTTGTGTAGGGGGCGGGGGGGTGAAGAAACACCGGGGAGGACAGAAGAAACGCCCTAAATCTATTCACCCCCCCTCCCCCTCCCTCTCTGTATCCGACTCGGACATTATCTTTGTATTATCTTTTATTTGTTTGCTAGGGTTGACACGTTGAAGCGAAAACTTCAAAAGGATTTCCCTCAGCTCATCTTCCACAGACCATCCAGGCAGAATTAAAGCCAAATTGTTTACTGTGCAGAGGTTTCGGCTGGCAGTGTATTTGACCAATTTGAGTACAAGTCAAGTAGCAGTTCTACCGATTCATTAGAGGGGGAGTGTCAAACACACTCAGTACCATCAACCTCGACTACTTTCGACCAAGATGTGCCAAGGACTGTCTTTATGGCAGGTTAGTCAACACGGGAAGTTTATTGTTTTCATTCTAGAAATATAACTTTTGTATAAATCTTTTCCTTGTTTAGCTCAATAAAGTGCTGGGGTGGGGCAGAGCAGAGCAGAGCAGAGAGGTGGAGGGGGGGGGGGGGGGGGGGGGGGGGAGAGGCAATGCACTGGCCTGCCATATAACATTTCCTTGGCTGTTGAGCTTGTTTTGTCTTGCCGTTCTAGTTATTGCAACTAAAAAGTGTATGGATTGGTTATTAAAGATTGAAAATTAAACTATTCATTAATTTTTGTTTGGTTAAAAACATGATAACTTTGTCTGCAAATAATGTAAAAGATGTCTCTTCGAATTTTGTCGAGAAACCTTTTGCAAGCAGATAGAGTGACAAAACAAACTTGACTGTAGATGATTTAAAGGATCCATATACATGTACTACACTTATGGTCAAAATGATTGAGATTGTTTACCCATAACTGTTTTCTCTCTGGGATATTAAAATCTTGTATCTGTTTTTTCGTGTAATTTATTGGTGTGCACAAAATGGACGAAATAAACATACATGTATATATATTATATTTTGCTTTGTGCTTAGGTTTGATCGTGAAGAATGCCCTCAAGATATTACCAGGCATGACAGGACCATGGCCACCCACAGCCAAGGACTTCACCATGGAAGCTGTGCAGCAGTTGGTTCCATGTGAGCTTTTCAACCTTGTTGCATGGTGTGTTGGTGCAGCTGAAGAGCCAGGTGTATCAACTTTTGTAAATGTTGATGAGGAAGTCCAAGGCAAGTTGATGTCCATTTGCCAAGACATCGTGTACCTTGCTTCAAAGGGTAAGAAGCAGACCCCCAAGTCACTCTGCCTTGGGTTGACAGTTCGTCACCTTACAGGCTCATCGCATCTACTTAAAATCCTGCACAAGTTTGGTCACTGCTCATCGTGGGATGCAATTGTCGCATTTGAGACGGGCCTGGCACTGCTTCGACTGGCATCCTCAAAAACAATACCTAGGGGTTTTGCTGCTGGGGAGCTTACTGTTGTTGTGTGGGACAACATAGACTTTGCAGAGGAGACCGTCAGTGGACACGGGACCACCCACCACACCAATGGCATTATGTTACAAAGGAAGGTCAGTGAGAATGGGTTTCAAGACAGACCATCTGTAAAGAAGGGTGCTCGTTCATTGAAGCCCCAAGTTAGTGCTCTTGAGCAGTTTAGAAAGATCAAGAGACAAGGCCCAAAGTGTTTTGTCGATGTGTCCCTTCTTGGCACACAACACTACGAGCCTTTGATTTTGCCAGCTCTGAAGAAGAACTTTGCTTTCATCCTCGCCAAGTTAAATGATGATGGACTGCAAGTACCTGGATGGACAGGTTTCAACATTAGGTTGCTTGGGGAGATGAAGATGCAGAAGTCAGCAATTCATTACCTACCTGTTATTGAAGCCTCTCCAACAGAGATGTCGACAGTCAACACGATCATAAGGCAAAGTGTGGAACTTGCTGATAGGCTGCATCTGCAGCACATCGTCTTGGTGTTTGATCAAGCAATCTATGCGAAGGTGCAGGAGATCCGATGGGCAAACGAATCATTGAAAAAACGGCTGGTTGTGCGCCTAGGGGAGTTCCATACCTGTATGTCGTTCCTGTCAGTCATTGGCAAAAGATATAGTGAAGCTGGCTTGACAGATATCTTGATAGAGTCACGAGTGGTAGCTGCAGGATCTGTGAATGGTGTTGTAACAGGCCACCACTACAATCGCAGCATTTATGCCCACAAGGTAGTATTCGAGGCTCTGCAAAAGATGAGGTTTGCTGCATTCATCGAGAATCTCTCAAGTGAAGACCTTCAAAGGTACGAAGATGTACTTCATATAAAGAACATATCTTTTGAGGAACTAGAAGAGTCTGTTGAAATCGATGAGGTTATGGCGAAGTACAATGAATTTGTAACAAAGAGGTCTGGGGAAGACCCAACATTTGCCTTGTGGAGTTCATACCTGGAGATGGTGTCGCTTCTCCTTACTTTCATAAGGGCAACTAGAGAGTCTAATTGGGAGCTTCACGTTGCAGTTGTGCGGCTGATGATGCCATGGTTTTTTGCCTACGACCGGACAAATTATTCAAGGTACCTTCCCGCATACTGGCTTGAGATGGCTACTCTATCTTCAACACATCCATCGTGTTATGAGGAAGTGTCAAGATGTGGCGGATGGACAATGCAGCGGCAAGATATCTACCCATTTGCTTCTATTGCCTGTGATCAGGCAATAGAAGAGACAGTCAACAGAGATAGCAAGACAAGGGGTGGCCTCAGAGGCATCACCCTCAATCGTGGTGCTGTTCAGAGGTGGATTCTTGCCAAGCCTGAGCGGGCAGACATCACAAGACAGTGTGAGCTAATGTCTGGTTTTTGCAGGATTGATCGGACCCCAAAAGAACTAGATAAGCCAAGGATAAGAAGGATTGGGAATGCTGTCTCATCAGTAATGTCAACAGTATCTAGTATGATCAACCCTTTTGGTGAAGATTTTGAAAAGATTGTCTGTTTGAGTTCAGGGGCAGTTGCTAGCAGTGACGTCCAGGATGATCTCCTGAATGCATTGAGTTGTGGTGAGGCAGCAGCCATTGATTACCTAAAGGCCCGATTGATCGAGAACTCTGAAGATATGTTTGCTTCAATTAAGAAGAAGAGACTGAAGACTTTCAGAGACAATGGCCTAAGTCAAAAGAAGATTGGGAAAGAGGTCATCAAGAACAGCAAGACTTTTTTTGCACGTCTGCTTGTTGTGGGACAGAAACGGAAGATAGATCTGCAAGAAGTGTTTAAATACTCCCTCGGCAATGTGTCGTTACCACTAGCAAATGTGAATGGATCGTTGGCAAAAAGTGACAAGTCTGCACTCATGCGAGCACTGGAGGAGAAGTGTGAAGACATTTATGTAACAGACTTTCCAGACGGTGCTGCATTGATGGTCGATGCAATGGCTCATCTGCAATCCATGCGAGATAATCCAAGAGACCTTTGGCGATCTTTCTGATGCTATACTTATGCAGGTAGTTGGCACTGCAACAAATAACAAGTGCTCAAGGGTAGATTTTGTATGCGACACCTATCCATCTGTAAGCATTAAAGGCATAGAGAGATCAAGACGTGCAGGAAGGGGTTCCGAGATTATCAAGATCTATGGCAAGGAGCAGAAGACTCCACGACAATGGCCAAAGTTCCTGTCAGATGGTACAAACAAGCAGGCCCTAGCCGAGTTCCTCTATGAGACATGGAAAGCCTCGAAGCATATATTGGATGTAGTGATGATGATATTTCACGGGTCATACTGCCATCGTCTGAAGTGGAATGAAGGCTCATGTGAGGCAACAGAGTGTCAAGAGCTTTTCAGCGACCATGAGGAAGCAGACACTAGACTTCTCCTACATGCAAAGCATGCCAGTAGATCACATTCAAGCATAATAATCAAGAGTCCGGATACTGATGTGGCTATTATGGCATTGGGCCTTCTAGAAAGCATAGACAGCCGAGTCTTCTTCATGACTGGGAAAAAGAACAGAAGCAGAGTGATAGATCTCATGCAGATGCACAGCAAACTAGGCCCAGAGTGTTGTAGATGTCTGATTGGACTCCACGTGTTCACGGGATGTGATTCGACTAGTGCATTTTATGGAAAGGGAAAGTGCAAAGCCTTGAGACTTCTTCAAGAACACCCCGAGTTTCAGGACACGTTTATAAAGCTTGGGAGTGAGTTTCACCTTGAAGATGAGGTACATGATTCGCTTGAGGAATTTGTTTGTCTACTGTATGGACAGAAATCTAAAAGCATCAATCATGCAAGATACCAGGCTTTTTGTTCATCTTCGTCAAGTGAACAAAGCCTTCCGCCTTGTAAGAGTGCACTGATACAGCATTGCAAGCGATCAAATTATCAAGCTGCAATCCACAAGAGGGCATTGCAACAACAGATTTTTGCACCATCGCCTGACGGTAATGGTTGGAAAGTAGACAATGAACAGCTCAGTGTAGTTTGGATGACCCAAGCATCTGCTCCAGCTAGCCTGGTACAATGCGTCAGTTGTAGCTGCAAAGTTGGAAAGTGTTCTAGAGGCCGGTGCTCGTGTCTCATTGCTGAGCTTCCCTGCACGGACTTGTGTAAATGTACAGACTGTGGTAACTCCAAAGCGTCGGAAGATGACGAGATGGACACATTCCGTGATGAAGATGACGAGATAGACACATTCCGTGATGAAGATGATGATTACTATCTAGACGACCCGTTTGATGAAGACGTACATTTATCCATGTAGAGTACGTAAAAAGATCGAAAGAAATGCTGTATTTTTTTTTTACTGTTTAACATGCAAAAGTCTTGTCCCTCGCACAGCCTTTTTGAAAAAAGAATGTATTACACATAACATATCAATTATAATGTACTGGATTCTTTTACGGAAAGTACATCTTTTATTATAAACACAGTGATAACATGGCAAATTAAATGATTTTTTTTGTTAATTGTGAAGAAACAAAAGGAATTCAGGATGTGAAACTTAAAGATCATAGACATTCGTATATTTTATTTGTGCGTTATGTAGACAATTCTTTGAAGATGTTTAACTAACCAGTTGTGGTTGGCTTCAACAGAAAATGAGGTTTGAGGTTTCAGCTGTCATACACGTGATAAAAACTCTGTTGTTTCCGCATTCTTGTAATTTGCAAAGACGAGGTCAATTTGTTTTTTATAGTAATATGGTCTTTGTATTAAAAACACTCTTAAACAGTGCAGGCGTATTTGGCAAACTTTGTCCATTGCTAAAATTTGATAAAATTTGCTCAAACACTATGCTAAAAGTTCGCAAACAAATGTTTCAGAACTTTTAATATAGTGTTTGAAATAGCTACAACTATATACATGTACATGTAGTATGTATTTTATTACAAGCTCGCCTTACGTGACACTTATTAGATTAACACCTTTCAGTAAACAAAACAACTAATATACCCTCCCCCCAAAAAAAAAAAAAAAAAAAAAAAAAAAGAAATAATTTAATTATAATACAAACAATTATTGCAGATTGAATAAGCCATTTGTAATGGAGTGATTTAAAATAACATGTAGACAGGGGTAAAGTTCATATTTGTCACAAAAATATTGTCCTGTGATGTACAGAAGTCAATGTTGTACAGTTTGAGTCAATATACAATATTAGGTGGAAAACAAGTATGGGGCGAAGTGGCTTTGGGGCGAAATTTCAATGAAAACTAGGCAAGACAAACCAACTCGCCCCATGCTATTTTCGCCCCATTACATTTTAAAAGTGAATAACTCGAGTTCGACTAGATATTTTTTGGAGAACTTTTAGCATAGTAATTGAAATGGGTACTAGAAACTATATATGCCTTCAAAAAGTAGACCCATGGGGGTCGAAACGAAACTCGTTTTCTAGGCATCTTTTCAGCCACACCATACGGCCTACTATGGGCAACGACGAGCATCTCTACGTCAACAGAAAAGAATACCACAGCATTAACATCCAGTTGATATGTGGTGCCAACTACTCCATCTTGAATGTCGTGGCAAGGTGGCCGGGAAGCACTCATGATAGTGCTATCATTCATGGCAGTGCGATTGGCAATATGTTCAATAATGGCAGGTTAGTATAAGTATCGATGACAGATAATTGTAATGTAATACAAACATAATAGATAGTCGCTTCCAAAATTTTAAATTTGAGGTGAAAATGATAAATATTTTAATTTTACACATTTCCATTCCTAAAATAATGATACACTTATGTATATCCCTTGTTTGGTTAGATTTGATGTACATGTAAAGTGTACTTTCATGTGACCCAGCACGAGTAAATGAGACACTTTGCGGCAAAAATGAAATTGAGATTTTGATTTCTTCATTTAAAGCTAAACAAGCTTTAAATGATGAAATCAAAATCTCAATATTTTTGCCGCAAAGTGTCTCATTTACTCGTGCTGGGTCACAAATATTATGAGCATTTCTGAGGATTGGAACATTCAGAAACCTATATTTTGTGGCCCATCGAAGGCCTTTTCATACTTCACACGAAGAATAATGTCAAAGGTTACAATGGAAATTCCATTATTGACACCGTTTAAATTATTTATCTTTCAAGATACCCGTTCACCCCCCAAAATAGTACATGTATAGCAATTTGTTTTTATATTAGCATAATATTGACTTATTTAATCATTATCTTTCAGGCTTCATGGAGTTCTGATTGCAGACACTGGCTACCCTCTGCGACCTTGGCTAATGACCCCAATCCTGGAACCCACATCAAATGCTGAAAGACGGTACAACAGGTAAAGAGAAGTGGAATCTCGTTCTCCCCCCCAAACAACAGGCGTACTATTGGGGAACGGGGGGGGGGGGGGGGGGGGGGGGGGGGGGGGTGGGGGGGGGGGGCGGGTTGTACTGCAAGCGAATGTGCCAGTGATATGCCAAATAGAAGCCCTGTTTGGGGTCAAACTCCAACAGCATACTTACACATTTTAAAATCTACACTGCTTTCTCCTGTTAACTCCAAGGCATTTTGGAGATAACACTTTAGTACTTTATTTAGAGAATTAGGGTGAAGAACCAATCTTTCCTTGCCTGGTAATGACTTTGGGGGGGGGGGGGGGGGGGGGGTGGCAACTGTTAATAGACCGAGCCGAACCGAAGATGAGGTCAATTAACAGCAGCGATTCCCCAAAGCGGTCATTATAATGTATGGATAAATACCTTGAAGAACTTGATACAAACATTCAACGCGTACAAATCCACGGAGAATGTTTTGGACGTGTTGTCGCTTTGTGGTGGGTTTGTTGTTGGTGATTAGTAGGACCGGTTACAAGATATTGTAGGACTGTTGTTTTTTTGAACATTTTGCTCAATTATTGGCTTACATGTTACTTTATTAATGCTAGTTCAGTGATCTTTTTTTGGGCTTATTTTTAAAGCCAGTCTTTATATCACTTTTGATACACTCCCACGTTCCCCAGTCTCAACCAATCAGAAGCTGTTAACTTTCAAAAGTATTTATTAATTATTAATAAATACCTAGAAGAGCTTTCAATGTACTGTCGGCGTAGAACGTGCGAGTGCCGTCTGTTAACGTTAACGCTATTCACGGTGGGCATCAGTGGTCAGCTAGTCTGGTCTCAAAGTATGGGTAATAATAACACATATTAAAGAGACGGGGTACCATGCATAAGCTAAAATATGGCCCCTGAACATGAAAACAAAACACTGGAAATATCGCCGAAAGAAAAGTCACTAAACGCGGAGCATTTTTACCATTTTACTCGTAAAGGTATTTATTAAAGGTAATAACAGTGCGAGGACCCGGTTACTACTGCGTGATAATGACCGGGTTAGGGGATGATCACTGGTATTGGTAATGGACCTCGCCTTCGGCTCGATCTATTAGTATTACCAGCAGTTATCCCCCAACCCGTTCATTATCACGCAGTATAACCGGGTTCTCGCACTTTTGTTACCTAAATATTCGTCTATAGATTCGGAAGATATGCAATTTTGTTCCGCTTTGATTTGCAGGTGTCACAGAAGAACCCGAATCAAAATCGAGCAGACACTTGGCCAATTAAAAAAGAAATTTCCGTGCCTAACTATTGGCTTGAGAGTGCGTCCTGAGCGGGCCTGCCGTGTTGTGAAGGCATGCTGTGTGCTCTTCAATCTATCTAAGACGTTTGGAGAACCTGAGATAGAAGAATTAGACCATGGGATGAACATGAAATAGGCATTCACATTTGAAGAATTGTGACCCCCCTCTAGAAGCTACCTGATATTTTCCAGAAATACAAATATGATCCTATTGATTCAGAATATCAGGTTCGCCAAAGAGAACAATTGCACATTAATTAGGCTTAACCTATTAAAATATCCAGCTTGAAAATAGCGCCCTCTGTTGGTCACTTCAGGAGAGGTGTGTACAAAACCTATAAGGAATTGAAATGTACACAAACAAATGGCAGGGGGCGATTTGAGCTCGTCTGCTCGTCTGGACAGAAATGACTGCTCTGTTTTTGTCTTCCCGATTTCCTGTATATTTTTTATTTAAAGAAATATTCCTAAACCAAGATTGTTATAGTTTTTTTCATGTTATCAACAGTTCAGTTTTTGTTTTCATAGTTTCTTTTCATTTTATCAACCGAATGTTTGTATCTTGCCTGTGTTTCTTTTTGATTTTGGGACTCCCCCCAAAAACCAAATTAAACCCTAAAAAACACAAGAACAGAAGAAAAGAAGAAGAAACAGTTATAAGAACAATGACAAATATTTAATATACATTATTGCAAATTTTGTATCATTATTTTTGCTATTTTGTTCACAATATCAGAACTTCATCAAAAACCTTTTTAGAATGGTATACTTTTAAACGCCATGTGATTGACAATCTTCAACCAATTGTTATCCTAAAAGATACAGCAATATTGATTATTGCTTTGTAAGTTATATCTGTGCAGTAATTGTAATTATTGATAAGTTAGAACAGATTTGTGTAGATGTACAGTGTAATAATTATGCTTAAATGAGTTACAGGTAAATGTAAACCAGCACATCAGCTTCTATAAATGTGAGCAAGTGCTTTGTTTCAACATCTGAAATTCATTTTTAAATTTTGTTATGATGCTTCAGTAAACAAAATTATAACTGCATTTATATACCTGTAAAAACAAAAGGATTATCTTAACCCGAGGTGAAATTGAAGGAGTGATAATTAAAATACGAAATTATGTGTCGCGATAAGTAATTATTTTTGAGGGCAAGACTTTCACTTTTACGACACTGAAAATTAGTGCCATTTTACTTATGTAAATCTTCTCAAGTTTTTTTATTTACATACTCCCATAAAACATGCTATGAAATAAGATAAGGCAGGTAAATTAAACCAATTTTCCTTGGATGAGCTTTTCCATTCTTGAAATGACAGTTGATAATCTTGCTGCACAGTGTCATTTGTTTTTGACTTGTACTCCCTGGCTACTTTGGTGTACTTTGGTGTACTTTGGTAACATGTACGGTGGTATTTTACCTCTATTGCTACTACATGTAGATTCCTATCCTGAATATCAAGTAACAGTAGCTCATCCTGCCTAATATTTGCTGCTTTAAGCAATTTCCCATCCGGCATTGTTTCGCAATTAACTAGCCGTTTTTCTTTGTTAGTATATATCTTTACAAACGATGCACTGAACAGGCAAGACATGTTTTCAGCCTGGAAGAGGTTGCACGTGTTGGTCACCAGAAGTTAAGGAACGCAGACCAGCTTGAACAAATTCAACAAAGGCTCCCCATCTTGTTCGTCTGCCGTTTTCTTCTTCAGCAGCTGAAAAATAACAACATATTACATAAATAAACTACAACAAGCTCTAATTTTAACTTGTTATCCATTTATCCACTCCCACAAAAAAACACTTTATGTACTTTATCTAAAACCTCTAATGAAAGTGGTTAAGAATAATACATTATTTTGCCTTTAACTACAAAGTATAGTATGCATGTTTTTCTATTATTTTATACTATTTTAATATTTCCCCCCCAATTTTTTTAATGAATCCTCAGTTAATTTAAAGTTAGGATACATCATTGGCAATTGTTAGAATTATCAGAAACTGGTAACAAAAATGGGGGGCAGTTGTTGTCTTTTTTTCGCGATCACCCGATGACTATATTGAATTTCTGGTAATAAAATGCAAATTTTTGAACAATTATGGGATATCTATCTAGCGCAATCATTTTGCTGGATGCCTAGTATCATTATTGACTTTCCAATAAGTAAGATATTTTCCTAATAATTAAGTAGTAAATATTTTTGATATCTGCAAATGGTGTATCCTTCCTTTATTAAAGGATTCATCAAGTCCTATATTCATCAAGTCCTATATTTATATTTGAATCTATTTATATACAAATTACATTAAGCAGATGCCAAATGCTATTTTGTGCTGTTTTATTTATATAAGGGATTTTACTACCTTGTTCTATTTCTCTCTGGTCTGCCATTTGTTGTCTGTCTTTAGCCCGTTTAACTTCCAGAAGTGGTGGAGATGATCCCTCGGATTGTCGCTGTGTCTCCTACAGAATAATAATTTAAAACTGTTAGTACAAACTTGGCCCAATGCTCAACGTAACAGTAAAACACCAAGAACTGGAATTAGTTTCATACTTGGCCACCACCACATTTTATAAACAATAAATAATAAATTCCTAAAAAGGCATAAAAAAGTGGTGACATTTATTTCTTTAGCCTTTTGGGGAGTTTTAATTTATGAAATAAAATGCGGTGGCCAAATACAGAGTTCTTTCCCCATAGACAAAAGACACTATTTAGTAAGGGACACTTTGTTGTACACAGGGGTCAAGTACCCAGCATCAGTCCCCGCTTTGCATAGAATAAATACAAATTTAAAAAATGGCCACTGACTTGAAATTGAACATTGAGTTACAACAATGATAAGGCCTGTAACATAACATTAACAATAAATTAACCGAATATTTGCCATATTGTCCCATTCCTCCATGGCTGTCCTAGCCACAATATACAAAATCCTACCTTCTTTGGGTACGTCCACGGTCCTGGAAAGCACTTGAAAGAGCAATGGGGTGGCTGGCGTCTTCACTTCCAAGAGGCACGGCTTGGCCTCTAAATAAATGCTTACCCGGCTTGCCGATGCCGAATACCCTCGTGCGTGGTCTATATCAATGAACGACAACGTAGTGGCAGTTTGGGGCAATTTAAAGCTTTGTCATCGCGTACAACACTCTCTGAATTTAGCCTAGCTCTTCACGTTAAATTGTATTACTTTATATTTGGCATAAGTTGTGTGCATACAGCAATACAAAGGACTTTCGTCGCCTTCATCTTCAGCTAAATTCGCGTCCGATGAAGACGCCATCTTGCACAACGTGATCGCACCGACTCCGCTGTAACAAGTCGTGACATTGGTCAACGTTGCATGAGAAACTCATTGTGATTGGTTAGCAGTAAAAGTCATCGCTTTATCCTTACATGGTTCGTGAAAATCATGGCTTTATTTCTTGAGTATTTTTCCAACTCAAATGTACTATTACTTGATAATGCGAATGTTTTAGGCTTGGCGAGTTTTAGGGTGATGAAAGACGGAATTTACACGAATTTTAAGCCCAAAATGTAATAGCTTCTTGAGGGGGGTCACAAAATCAACGAATTTGTGAGATCATCCTGCGGCCTATAGTATTCAGCATGATTTCTTATACAATGTGGCAGCAGCTCTTCCAGAATCCAGTTCTTTGCCCACTTTTGAAGGTGAATTATAGACATGATCATTATGAGCTTAGATGAAGATATATATTCGAACAATATTTGAAATGTAATGAGATTTTGTAAGTATTTTTCAAAAATTGTGTTTTTTTTTTTGTCTTATGTATTATTATTAGATTCTGCAAACATGTTTCCTTGTGGCAATGTTCAGCCTCAATTTAGAACTAATGAAGAGTTGCTGACCTCTCCAGAACCCAACGTTGAACCCCTCAAATGTGAGTGTGTATTATGTAGATCTTGATAGGATAAATTATATGCTGGTTCATTGCAATTATTGTATTTAGGCAAAGAAGGACAGTGCATTTTTTTAAATGTACACATATTCGTGTTGTGAGGATGGGACGTGCACTTGAAAGGCCAGCAACATTATTATCAGCATTTATCAGTGAAAACTTTTTTTTTCGAAAGGTGCATAATATTTTTTTATTTTCATTTTGTTTTTAGGGTTCTTACAACACAGAGAGGGAGATGTCGACGACATCTCACTCTTATTGTTTGTAAACAAAAATGTATTTTGTTTTTGCCTTTTGTTTGTTGTATTCTAGTGTCTTCTCCGCCGGTCACTATAGACATCCAGGCAGTTGTTGTAAATGGAGAGGTTATGTTATCTTCTGCCCAACCCAGAGAGTGGAAAGAATTCATGAGACAAGTTTATTTGTCCTATTTTGAACTTCAAACTGTAAGACTAACAATACTGCGAACTGGCATGGATTGCGTACTTTGGTGGGCAAGTTAGATATTGTAGTTTATAATAGGCCCAAGAGTTCATTTTTCCGTTTTTAATAAAATCATGTAATTTTTTTGCAGAATCTGTAATGTCACTTGACGTGGAAACAGAGGATGAACCAATGTCTATAGACTCTGATTTAGAGGGTAAGTTCTCAAGTCGAGTCATTTACTTTTGCTTCACTTTTAATGTGTCCCCCCGCACAAACAATATGTTAACATTTTAGGCTCACTTGCTGGATAATGGCCCTGATCTTATATTTTCTGTAGGTTCAGCTCTAGCCACATTCAGCGATGATGCAGATGGTGAATATCCAGAGGACTTCATTATTGATGAGCCTATCGCTGGCGATGCTGCCCCGTTATTTGAACAGTTCGTTAACCCTCCTCCCCAACCCAAAGTTTACAAGTCAAAGAATAAGATAGTCAAACACAACCGTAACAGAGGTTTGTCTTATTACTCTGAAAGGTCACACAGATTCATAGAGGGTAGGAAAACCCTTCAAATGAAAAAATGTAAGGGAACCAGGTGCACGTACAAGAAGAATTGTGCCAAGTTTGACGATCAGGCAGTCAAGTCTTTAAAAGAAGACTTCTACGAACAAGGAAACTTGGCCCTTCAGAGGGAGTACATAGCTCGACATGTCAATTACATTGTTACCGGGAAGAAGAGGCGGCTTAAAAAACGAATTAAGTACACTCTTCCACATCCATCCATCCCAGGGGAAGTTTTACAAGTTTGTAGAACTACCTTTCTGAGTGCACTTGCAATAACAGACCGTTAGGTCCGTACTGTACTACACAAGAAAAATAGACAAACGGGGGTACTTGAAGGGGAAAAACGGGGTGGCTTGAAAAAGAACCAGGCTCATAAGAGACATATGATACTTCAACACCTCAACCGCTTTCCCCGTGTGGAATCCCACTACTGTAGAGCATCTACAAAGTGGAAATACCTCTCTGCAGAATTAAGTAGGAGCAAAATGTATAAAATGTTTCAGAAAGAGCACCCTGGCTGTGGATCGTTTTCTCTGTATAAGAGAGTAATGAGAGAACAAAATCTAAAAATCCACAGACCAAAAAAGGACAAATGCGGAATATGTGAAACATTTCGTAAGTGTAGCGAAGAAGAACGTCCAAAACATCAAACCGACTATACCAGGCACAGGAAAGAGATTTCTGAAGTAAGACAACTCAAAGAACAAAGCAAAGAACGTGCCATTAATGATGACTCCCACAATTCCTCTGTTTTTGATTTGCAGCAGAACATCTACCTCCCGAAATCGGACAGGGGTGAGATATTTTATAAACGTCGCCTTGCATGTTATAATTTTACTATCTATGACTTGGCATCCCATCAAGGCTTTTGCTATCTCTCAAATGAAACGATCACAAGGCGAGGGTCATGTGAGGTGTCCTCTTACACCATGGACTATCTCCAGAAGCTTGACAAGGAGGGTAAGAAGTCGGTTGATTTCTTTAGTGATGGTTGTGCGGGCCAGAATAAAAATTATATCCTGCCAGCAATGTTCAAAGGTTTCTTGTCGAAATCGTTGAACTTAAAATAAATCACCATTTATTACTTTGAAAGTAATCATGGACAAAGCGAGGGTGACAGCATGCATTCTACTATTGAGCAGAACTTGTCACGCACAGAAGAGATTTTCCATCCGTGTCAATTATCCAACATAATTGAAGGTGCTAGGAATAAACCTTGCCCCTATGTAGTCAGACATGTGAAAACCTCTGACATCATCGACTGGAAGTCTTACGGACAGTCCATTGGCATTCTAAAATGCAGGGAAGCAGATGATGGTAGCGAAGTCGATTGGACCAAATTTAAACAGGTCAAAGTTGACAAAGATCTTGCCAATGTGATTACCTTTAAAATATCACACACGCAAACAGAGTTCAAGATCCTTAAAATAGGGAATTTGCATAACCTCCGTTCTGCTAAGAATTCAACTTCAACACGTTACCCTGATTCAGATCTTCCAGGGTGCTTGTATTTACATCGACCCAAAATGTCAGCCGGTAAATATCAAGACCTGATGAGCCTGTGCACAGGGTCTTTCCCGCTGATTGCTCAACAAGACCTTGTTGACTTCTATAAAAACTTGCCCCATGAATAATCAGCATGCCAATACTGTAAGATGGCAATGATAAACTGTTCTCTCGGGAAAAGAACTAGAATTGCAAACATCATTAGGTCTTGCCTAACTTGTTGGAATTTACGCACTGTAGGCCTAACTGATGGGTTAAATCTACCATCCGCCAGTTGCACAATTTTAAAAGGTACAGGCTCAATGTATTAAATGTCCATTCTGTTAACTATTACCAGCATTGAATCTGAGTTGTTCTTAAAGGTAAGAATTAAAAGAAATGTAAGGTTAACTACGTATTTGAAATACGTCGACATGTAATTTTTGGATGAATATCAAAAACAAGTTTATTCGGGCTAAGTGAGTGAATATACAAAAAGGTTCGCTTTGTAAAACAGTGTTATAAGCTTAACAAATCACTCCCTTTTGAGAGTTCTGTAAAATTGTAAAATAATCCAATAACATTCGTTGAGTTTAACATTGTATGTAAGATTATAACTGAAATAAACAAGGTGTTTATGAGTGGAGTTTTAAAGTGTAGAATTTGGACTGTATGACTGTCACGATCAACAAGGGGGAATTGTGAAACCTTGTAATAAATAACAATTATAAATAAAAATGATTTTTTTTCTCTAAAATAAATACAATTAAATTTGTTTGCTGCTATGTTCCAATATTATTTAGCACTGTTTGTGATTGTACTGTTACGATGAACTACATGTAATAAAGTTGTAACGTTTAAAACCGAGGATAATAAAATCAAGAGTGGAGCTGGAAATTACTTATTTGTAGTTGATGTTGTGATGTATGTGTTTGCTCTGGCAAGGGAATCCTGTTTGGGCAATACAAATGTAGTTTGGAAAAACAATTCTATGCAATACTTTAGACAAATGGTGATTTGCAAACAAAATAAAGAACACAGAAAACAAGGGGCCAACTGCCACTGCGTCAGTTCGTAAGACATTGCATCGTTCTATAATACGTGTCCACACCGTCATTATAGGTTTTACGAAGTGACTATAGTCCGTACGATTGGTAGAGGTAATGTTGTGGTGTCTTTGTTGTTTGCTCTGGTAAGGGAATTTATCCTGTTTGGGCAATAATTTATACAATTATGTGGGAAAAACAGTTCACGCAATACTTTGACAATGAACACTATAAGGTTGGTTTTCAAACAAAATTCAGTACATCGAAAACAAACAGCGTCAGTTCGTAAAACAGTATATCATTGTATCATATGCGTCCACACTGCCATATACAACTTACGAAGTGACTAAATAGTTCGTGCGACAGTTCGTAAAACCCCCACAAATTGCATCATACATAAGCGCGCAATTAAAAAATGGTTTTACGAACTGAACCACTTATTTAGTTTTAATTATCGTAACTATAATTACAAATGAATCAAACATAATAGGTGCATTATTCAAAGCACATCCTGTACAAGTGACATGTCAAATTTTACGCGAAATTGTGAACGTTACTCTGAAAACTCTCAAACCATTGCGACCTATTTTCTCGAAATCTACTTTTGATCCGAAATGCTTGTTTCGCCGGATCGTAAAAACACCGACGATGTGATGTGCCGGTGGAACGACGACGGGCGCTGATGACCCGCAATAACCGCAGGCAGGTTGATGAGCGAAAGCCGGAGGCGCCGCACTGGTGGGTGGACCCGCGTTGCCGTTTGACACGCTGAAGGTACTCCCGCAAGTGTTGGGAGCGGCAGAGGTGCATGTGAACGTCGACGTTAGCAGTAGTAGTACCAGCAAGGGGAGGCGGAGGCGGGGAAAAAAGGCCGCTCGTCGAAAAACTCTGGCTCGCTGAATGCGGCAGGCGAAGGGGCTGCGACAGCACAGCACCGGAGGCCGAAAATACCGGGTTCGAAGGGACGTAGAAGGACGGCCCCGCCCCGTCAGCCGGACCAGCCATTGGCGGCACAACCAGACCTTCGGCCGGACTTGAAGGCGGAACTCCGTCGGACAACGGATACGAAGCCCGGGCTCTCCTACCCCGAGGACTGCCGGGATTTCCCCTGCGACTCGCCGCAGTCTCAGTAGGTGTGGCCTTTTCGCGCCTGGGCTGCTTCGCTGACGCCCGCACGACAGTGTCCGAAAAGCGAGCTGGTCGCCGACGGGTGCGGAGTAAATCCCCGTGATTCATGCTGACGTGCCGACGAGTTAAAGACGACTACTAACTTGAACTTGTTGAACGTTGACGTTCACGTAAAACAATAAAGCGGAGAATGACGACAGATAAACTAAAGAGTTGTAGAAATGACCAGAACAAAATGGATGTGTTCAGAAACGATGTTAGATGAGAAATAATCTGAGAACGAAGATAAAATTTTTAGATGTTGACTCTGGAATCGGCTGTGAGAGAGTGGCTATAAAATTCGAACCCGCCAAACGCCCAGCTTCCCCACGCGGAACCCATGATTCTCATTGGCCCAAAGTTAACTGTAGAAATTTGCATACTGCTGACCTTTTACCTTTTGCATAATTAACCCTTATATGGCGATAGCGTGACATGAAGTAAAATTAAACTTCCACCGCCGGCCCAGGCAAAAGCTTGTTGACCTTGCACCTAGTGCTAAATTAGGTGTGGGTGTGAATGTCAAAGAAATGCCATGAGAGCGTATAGGGAGGCCGCATGAGCTTTCGCTGTGTATAAAACCTTTTACCGTGTAACGGTAAAAGGAGTTAATATAAAAGTTAATAATAAAAGGTTAATAATTGAAAGAGGTGTTTGAACCATAAACCAGAAAAACGTTTAATGAATTGTAAGTTATTTTGAGATGAAATGAAGATTGCGTAATTGACGTTTATAGAAGTGAAAGTTTGAAACTTCAAAGGTGATTGGTGATTTGAAATTGCGGAATGCTATAAATTGATGTTTAAGATAATATAAATAATCACGGTGGTATAATTAATTGGAATTGGAATTGAAATTAGAAGAATAATTAATGAGTGAAGGTTTGAAATTGAAATATTTGAATTGATGTAATTTAAGTATTGATTAACCTGAAGTGATCCATCTTAATTGGGAACGTGTAATATTTGTATAATAGAATAAGCGAGACACACAACTCAATTTGGCATTACCAGACATTTACCAATATTTTCTGGATATACTGAGAACTGAATTTTAGTCACAAATAATTGATATACAGCTAAATCCTCTTTCTAATTGTGACAGTCATTTTATAAATTTGAAACTATATATATTTGGTGAATACTTGACATTTAGAAACCTTTTTGAGTAGAGCTCCTTTGATCATTGGTATGTCATTTTACAACAGTTTTGGAATTAATGAATTTAGTGGAAAATAACAGACATTTTAAATGATATATTTTGAGAATCCAATATTGAGTTGACCTTGTTTTTATTTGTCTGTGTCCCCATCTACATGGCGTGTTCAGTCCCATTCTTAAGACTGGGTTGCTGTAAAAATCAAAGATATTTTTAAAAAGGTGGCAGACTTCAACAAATGGATTTTGGCAACACTCCATGTATGAGTACACTGTAAAAAGTCTCCGTATTTTTACGGAGAAATTTCACGGAAATCCTCTGTGAACTTTAAATCACGGGTAAAATACCGTTTTTCACATGGAACAAGGAAGACACCCGTAATTTTACGGGTGCAAGAAAAATGCATGTTATTTTACAGGTCTTTTGGGAAATGTTCGTTATTATACGGGTCCTTGGAGAAAGTCCGTTATTTTACTGGAGGTACTAGATTTGTTCTCCGTAATTTTACTTCGAACGAGGAATTACCCGTAAAAATATTGGAGACACAAACAATAATTATTTATAACTAATTATTTATGATACCACTGCAGTGCATTTTCATATAGGGGGCCTATACATGCGCTTTGGCTTTTTAAAAGTTTGTCATGGGTCATTAGGCGATGAGTATAAAACAAACGTGCATACTTCCGTTTCTAACGTTTACCGTAAGCAAAGATTGTTTTGCCGATAGTAAGCAGTTAACTGTTAAGCAGTTAACTGCTAATCGTTAGCGAAAAATCTCTGCTTACTGTAGCAGGAAATTCCGTGTTTACGGTAAGCGTATTTCACGCGTTAGCAGGACATTTTTGCTTCTGCGCATGCGTACATCCCGTAACTAAGAATTCTGCGCTTACAGGGTTAGCACATATTTTTTCTGCTAGCGCAGTTAGCGAAATATGGTGATTGTAAGCACGGAATTATGTGGTTAACAGAGCCAAGAAATTGGGCCCATATCAATTTGCTTAAGCACAAAAACACAGTAAAATCATGTTACAAGCCAAAATTTCACGTGATTGTTATGCTAAGCTAAATACCAATCACAAATAATGTACATCAGCTGTTAAGCTCATTTTACTAAGCAGTTAAAGTTTGTGCTTAAGCAGTTCTCTATGAAATCGCGCCAGACCACGTCCGTTTATTACCAAACCCCAGCTTAGGCTCCAATCTGGCTCCAAAACTATTGTCGAACCTAGAAACAAAGCCAAATAGACGAGGCTAGGGTTTGGAAAACGGTCCTAGTAATGAGTAGACTGCCTTTGGCCCAGCTGATGCAGCGCGGCAAGAAGTGGCTGAAAGCGCCAATAGACTAGACGTACATACATGTACGTATTATTTCCCAGCCGTAGCCATATGATATAGCTATACGCACGAAGCCGGGGCTTTTTTTTTATTACCCTTGCCGCATGGGAAGGCAAGTCTGAATTCCGCCGCTCCACCTTTTATGCCGAGTTTATCGTCGTTCAAACGTGCGCGATGCTCAGACTAAATTTCGCAGACAACATTTCTGCATTTGCTCGCGCCATATGCCAGCGCGCGCGCTGACTCTTAGAGCAAGGAAACTAGAGACTGAGCTCTGAAGTGACGTGACTGCACTGCTGATCGGCGAAGGCCCAAACAAGTTGTGATTCTGCTGCTACAAACAATGGTAAAATTAGGCATAATGTAAGCCCAAATTTCTGGAGTTTCTTGACCACTGTTGATCAAATTTGCATTCACACTGACTGTCGCTGGTTTAGCCCTAAACCAGTCCAGGGGCCAATTTCACGGAGCTGCTAAGCACAACAATTTGCTTAGCACAAAAAAGTCTTGCTCATTAAAAACTGGTTACCAGCCAAAATTCTACGTGTTTTTCATGCTAAGCAAAAAACCAGTTGATTATCAATCAAAAACAGTAAAGATCACGTAGTGGGGGGGCCGTACATGGGTATATTTAGTTTTTCATTTCAAATTGATGCAAAAGTTTTGTTTTCAGTACCAATTTGAAGGTAAAGGTCTATAGAACAATTTTGGTTCGAGTGTCAAGCACTCGGATAAAAACAATCAAAATGGCCGCCAAAATCCAAGATGGCTGCCAATTTCGAGCTTTTTTTTGCATTACGTCTCATAACTTTTGTCCTATGGAACCTAGAATGGTTATTTTGGTGTCTATATCTAGGTTTTCATGTATGAGTAATTGATTAAAAACAAAATAAACATGATTGGAATATATCTTATATGGTATTTCACACCAATGAGACAATAAATACAAAATGTGATGATACAAATGGGTTATTTGTATCTCTTTCCTGTTGAACCTTTTCTATTTTTCTTTGTTATAGCCATGTCAACGAGCTGAGGATGGTCTGTTTTTGCCAAAATCAAACCGAAGAAAACCGTTCATTATGCTGATCACTTTCTCTTTCCACCTTGGATTGCTAAGAAGCTGTAATGGGGGTTTTCACTGCAACCTGAAGAGACACCAAGAAAAAACAATATTAAATAACTGCTGTCTGTATGCATAACAATGTTGGATTCATGAAGGGACAGAGACAGGTTACACTGTACAACCCGAATGTATACAACCTTGAAATGTATACACCACTTGAAATGTATACAACACTCGAAATGTATACAACACTCGAAATGTATACAACACTTGAAATGTATACACTTGTCCAGATGGAGACGTTTAGGTTGTACAGTGTAACCTGTCTCTATAGACAGCTGTCCCTTCACGAATCCAACATTGTTATGCATACAGACAGCAGTTATTTAATATTGTTTTTTCTTGGTGTCTTTCCAGTTTGTTTCTGAGATGGCTGGGGTAAGGGTATGGCAGTTGTGTATTTTGTGCCAAAAACAAACTGAGGAAGTGCTTGTTTGTCCTCTTGCGAATCCAGTCACCAGTCGAAGAGAGCCTACACAGAAATCACTAGGCTCCCAAGTCAGTTCAGAGCAATGGGTGCTGCTCCCCACCCAGACGTAGAACTTCCAGATGAAGAATCCATGCAGAAGAATCATGCATCCTGGCATAAATCTTGTCGTCAGCTTTACAGGGCATCAGCACTTGAACATTCAAAAAAACGTCATAATGAAGGATTGCTTCCTGTAAGAAAAAGACCCCGGCGGGGTAATGCAAATGTTAATCGTAATCTGTGTATCTTCTGTGGTGATGAAACAAATGCAGCAGACCATTCTTTCCAGAAGGTTAAACTCACCCAACAGATACATGACAAGGCAGTCGCGCTGGAGGAAGAGCGTATCGTGGCACTCCTTGCTGAAGGCGATCTAGTCGCCATTGAAGCGAAGTACCATCGGAATTGCTACACAGGGTTCAATCGCCGTTACGATGCGATTTGTAAAAAAGACACAGCTAGCGAAAATCTTGAGGCCACAACAGAAAATGAATTGCTCCAATTTATAAAGGAAGAAGTCACCGGAGGTCGTATAATTTTTGCATTGCAAGATCTGACAGATATGATGACCGAGAGACTAGAACAACATGGGATCCAGAAGACCGTGAACCGGACACGCCTAAAGGAAAGAGTCCTGGAACACTTCCCGAATTTGACAGAGGAGAAAGGTATCCGAGACCGAGTTTTCATCGTTTGTTCGAAGACGGCTAGAAAGATCATATCAGATGCAACTCAAACACCAGATGAGGAAGCACGTACATTACTTATGGCAGCATCGATTCTCCGTAAAGCTGTTTTTGATCATGACACTACATTCAGGTTTGATGGTTCATTTCCCAATGGTTGTGAAGAATCATCTGTTCCACAACGTATAACGTATTTCTTCCGTCAACTCCTCGCAGGACCCAAATCATCACCAGAACAAGATAATTCCAGGAAGATCCTCTCTGTGAGTCAGTTGGCCATGCTAAATATGACTTCTCTTTCTTCAAACTTGAATTGTGAGCCTCCACTGGCAGTGTTCCTGGCCCTCAAATTACATTCCCAAACAAGAAGCAAGAAGCTGGTCGAACTACTACACAAATATGCTCTGAGCGTGTCATATAAGAAAGTCCTCAGCATTGAATCTAGATTTGCACAGGCTATTGCAGATCAGACAAGGAACAACGCTGATATAGTCTGTCCTACAAATTTGCATCAGCACATTTTCACAGTTGCAGCCCTGGATAACTTGGATCACAATCCCACATCACGCACTGCAAGCTCATCCTTCCATGGAACTGGTATTTCAATCTTTCAGTTTCCTTCATCACAAACGCCTGGGTTTGACCAAGAATGTCTACGAATCAACTCACAGAAAACAGGAGCACGCAGCAGTGAACCCATCCTGCCTCGTTCATATACGTTTGTACCACCTGTGGGCCGAAATCTTGTCACCCAACCTCCGGTAAAAGATGTGCAACCAGTGGCAACGAGTTCATTCGATGAGGAGAAACAGCACGAACAGGCATGGATGACTGCAGTGCATGACACCCTATATGTGGATTATGATACAGAAAAATGCACTCCAGCGATGTGGTCTTCCTACCATGCTGCTCGATCAGATACTGTTGGACAACCGGAAAAGGGCATTGAAGCCCTTCTGCCACTTTTCCATGAAAAAGCCGCCACTCCAGAAATGATTCGACATGGAATGGAACTGGTGAAAAAGACAACCGAACACCTCAACCCACACCAAGTCTCTGTGTTGGTAGTGGACCAACCACTCTATGACCTCGCAAAAAAAATGCAGTGGACCTTTCCCGACATCTTCGGGGAAGACAAGTTTGTGGTTATGCTAGGTGGGCTCCACATTGAAATGGCTTTGTGGAGCACCATGGGAGATCTTCTGCGCGGGTGTGGATGGCCTGAAACCCTGAAAAAAGCTGGGCTAGTGAAGACAGAAGCAGCAGCAACAGCTTTTCTGAAAGCATCCAATGCAATGAGAACAAGGTATGCTCATCAAGTTACTGTTATGGTACTCGACAGCCTTCTGAAGCGAGCCTACGAAGACAGTGGAACCGAGATGGCTTTTGAGGATTGGGTCGTGGTAGCTTCTCAACAGAGTCCAACGTTCAAATTCTGGCTACTCGTACACAAGTACCAACAGATCATATTCATGTTCATCCGGGCACATCGGGAACGGAAAATCGAACTCATGGTCACTACCCTGCGGAAGCTTGTGCCTCTGTTCTTTGCTCTCGATCACCAGAATTATGCTAGGTGGATTCCAATCTTTATCCGAGATCTGGAAGTTCTACCAGATAGCATCCAGGCAGAGTTTGAGAAGGGACACTGGACAATAACTCGAAGCAATCGCCGTTTCTCATCCTTACCAATCGATCAAGCACACGAGCAAGCCAACAAAAGGGTGAAAGGAGTTGGTGGCATTATCGGTCTCACAGAGAACCCTGACATGCTGGAGCGCTGGATCGTGACTGGCCCGGAAATCAGCCGTGTCGTTGAGGAGTTTACTGGTGCAAACGATAACGATGATGATGAAGAACTCCCTCATCATGAGGAAGGATATGCATCTCAGCACCGATTTCTACGCCATGCCAAAGACCTGATTGAGGTGTTTCTGAGCAATGGGAATCCTTTGGAGACCTGGTTACATTGGACAACAAGGTGTGCGAGTCTGCGGCTGCTGCCGTATCTGTCCGTAAAGTCGAGTCTATGGGACAAGAGCAGTACAGCAACTTCAGACAGAGTGTGCTTGACTCAAATGACACACCTCTGACAGCACCAATCAAGCGAAACAACTTACTGTTGTTCCATGAGAAGAAAACACAAAAGAAGTCAGCAATTAAGCTAAAAATGCAGCACTTCAAACGTCATGCAGAGCTTTATGGGCAAGCTTTTCTTGTACTAGACAGCCGCGGGGGGGATTTGGAGGAGTTTTTTCATCACGAATCTTCCCCATACCCACCTGCATTGTCAACCGAAGGGTCCCTCAACTCTTGTACCAAGTCAGATTTGTTGGTATATATCATGGAAGCCAGTACAAGTAGCGCCATTTCTGTCGACGACGAGCTAGTTGCGCCAGATAATTACGACTTCATTATTATTGACGGTGGAGTACTGATACACTCACTTCCTGGTACAACTGTCCAAGGAAAGACTTTTGATTCATATTTCGACAAGGTATTCTGCCCAAGAGTTCGCCACGACTTGAAGCGATCGACAAGAGTAGATATTGTCTGGGACCAGTATCGTGCACTGACAATCAAAGGAGGCACAAGGGAAAAACGAGGAACAGGCATCCGACAACGCATATGTGGTACTGCCAAAATCCCAGGAAATTGGCAGCATTTTCTGGCGAACGCTGATAACAAGAAGGAACTGTTCTCATTCCTGTCAAAAAAGATAACAGAAGAACATTTCCCAGATGACAAGAATGTCTACATCACTGCAGGAGATCAAGTCAACCATGTTGGAAACAGTCCACCAATGGATCAATGTAACCATGAGGAAGCTGACACGCGTGTCTTAGTACATCTTCTCCACGCCCTCCAATCATCGTCACTTGGGATGGTGTATACTGGAGACACAGATGTTGTCGTAATCCTTCTAAGTAATTTCCATCACATCAAGGCTCTGAATCCAGCCGCAGAAATCTGGATCTCCTTCAAAACGGGAAAGACAACCAGAATGATCTCCCTGAACACTATCGCCACAAACCTGGGCACAACAACGTGCAAAGCCATGGCCCTCTTCCACGCATTCACTGGATCAGACAGTACTTCTTCCTTCAAGTTCAAGGGTAAGCGATCCTGCTGCACGTTGATGCACGAAGTGCCATCCCTTATGGAGCAATTTGCAACTATTGTCGACACTCCATTTCAAACATCGCCAAGGTTGAAAGAAGTGGCAACAAACTTTGTATGTAGGCTGTATTCAAATGAGTCAAACGAGGTCAATGATGTTGACCTTGTCCGAATGAGGTTGTTCTCACAGAAGACTAGGGACGTGGAGAGAATTCCCCCAACCAGTGATGCTTTGGATCAACATCTCAAAAGGAGTGTCTTCCAAGCGAGCATCTGGACAACAGCCCACAGGTCCATGGTGCCTGTCAACAACCCAACTAATCATGGGTGGAAGGAAGAGGACGGCAAGCTGCTTCCCATTTGGACATCGCTGCCCCTTGCCAAGGATGTGTTCCACCTGGATGTTAAGTGCGCTTGCCCACTTACCTGCTCTCGGTGCAAATGTGTGAAGACAAAGTTGAAGTGCACACGTCAGTGCAAGTGTACATGCGAGAAGTAGCTGGACTAGAACAATTTCCAATACTAACATGATATAGGTTAATTTGGTTAATTTGTTAGCCATTTTCTTATTAAATGTATTGTTCAAGGATTTTTTCAACCAGTTACTCGGAATTAGGACTCAATATAAGAGAAGATATGCTCCAATCATGTTTATTTTATTTTTATTCAATTACTCATACATGCAAACCTAGGTATAGAGACCAGAATCACCATTCTAGGTTCAATAGTACAAAAGTTATGAGGCGTAATGCAAAAAAAACCTCGAAATTGGCAGCCATCTTGGATTTTGGCGGCCATTTTGATTTTTTTTATCAGGGTGCTTGACACTCGAACCAAAATTGTTCTATAGACCCTTACCTTCAAATTGGTACTGAAAACGAAACTTTTGCATCAATTTGAAATGACTGAGTGCCCGGGCACCCCACTAACGTGAAAATTTGGTCTGTAACCTTGTTTTTGCCAAGGACAATTGTTCATGCTAAGCAAATTTTTGTGCTTAGCAGCTCCGTGAAATTGGCCCCAGATGAGTAACGTTAAATAATTAATCCTGTCATTGCCATCATGCATTGGCCCCGCAATTACTTAGCCCATGTAGGCCAGGGTAGGGAAGGGGGCCAATTTCATAAAGCTGCATTTAAGCATAACAATTGCTTTAAAAGCACAAAACATTCTTGCTAGTAGTAACACAAGTTTACCAATACCAGCCACAACTCCATGTTATGTATGGTGTTTGTGATTGGTACTTAGCTGCTGTGTGTCATGGAGTACTTTATAGGTTTAATTTCTTGGCATATAAACAATCGCATGGAATTTTGGCTCTAATTACCTGATTTATTAGGCAAGGCCAAGGATTTTTGTGCTTAAGCAAAATGTTGTGCTTAAGCAGCTTTATGAAATTTGGTCCCAGGTTGGACTCCATTGTAAACATTCTCGCGATCGGCATGACGTCACATAACAACATGCGTTAAACCTCAAATTTCTCCCTTTGCGCTAATTGCATAAACAATGGGAAGATAAACAAGGTTCCCGGATGTCCGACCGCGAAAATTGCAATGAAGAACGTTGTCCAACCTGGGCTAGCCCCCAATCTGTGTGCTGTAAACCTGTATCATGTAGGCCATACCGCAATCCGTGCGGCACCAGACTGCGAATAGTTAGAGACTGTTTTTCTTCATAGAAATCATTCGGCCTTAAACTTGGCATGTAGCCTAGGCCCCGGCCCTACATGTAGGCCTAGGTTAACAATTCCTGTTTTGTCTTATGGTTATGTCTGGCATTGGCAATGTCTGGTCTGCTGCAGTGCTAGAGTGCTGGTGTAGGCCTCAGCTAGGGCAGGCCTATACATTTAGACCGTGGCTATTCTTACAAAAAAGTACGTGACCGTAATCCTACGTACTTTTTCTATTCTTACGCGAGTTCCGGTAGCGCATGCGCAGTCCCTAGTTAATTGTATACAGTCCCTAGTTAATTGTATACAGTCCCTAGTTTTTTGTATACAGTCGGAGTCCCTAGTTTTTCGTATACACGACTTTTATACCTTTTTCTATAAGACCCTATCTAGATGAGATTATTAACCAATAATTTTTGTTAATAAAAAAAGGTTACATAATGAAATAATACAAAAAAACACTGGAATTAACTTATTACACATTGCAATTACGCATACATACAATAATAACCTATTCCTATTACTAAAATAACCTACTATTGGATCACTTCAACAGTTTGACAGGTATTGACTTGAGTGAGAAACTTAAAGATGAGTTTGTCAGCAAGTGAACCAGGCTTGTCAAATTCTTCAAAACAAAGAAGACCCCAGCAGATTTGGTTAAAGCTGTTGGTGAAGTCCAGAACTCGTGAGCTGTCTTAAGAAGTTTGCCAAAGCTGCTAGCCACGTACTTCAAAGAAGACTACTATGACTTACTATGATGTAAGTGATGTGGATCTTTTACACCTCGGTCATATAGCAGGGTTCAGTTTTCAGGTTGTACCATATGGTAGAGACATGTAGCTCTACAATTAACAAAAACGGCTTTGTATTAGACCAGTGCCGAAACGCATTTAATTTTTAGTTCAAGTCATGTAAAGCAGTAGAAAACGGGAAGTGGCACATGTTTACATGTACATGTACCATATTTGTTCTTATTTGTACCAGATGGTCTTGATTCCCTGACATTTCCTGAAAAAATATTATTCAGGTTTTTTTCTCCCACAACTAAAACTTAACATTCCTTCAGTGTCTTTTCTTAAAACAAATTTGTTCAGGTTTTGCAAGCTATAAATTGCTAAAGCCCTTTCAATCTGAACTTTTACCTTTTGTCCGGTAATTCCTATTTTAACCCTAACCCCCTAGGCCTGCTTACTTTGGGCTAAAGAGCTGCGTACTACAGAATACTACTTAGTATTTTGTAGCATTGGGTTTCTCCATGACTGATGATTGGGTGTGTACTGACAGAGTACAGATACTGCCAACTACAAAATACTAATAGTGGCAATACAGGTCAGTAATACTTACCTGGCAAAAAATGCAGTAGTCCAGCCTTGACCCATTGTGTCCCAAGTGACATTTGTTGCTGTAGAGTCTACAGCATACATGGGCCATGCACACTCAGCAAGCAGAGGGACCCAATGCTAAAAAGTACTACGAGTGCAATAAGGGGTGAAGTACCCAATACTAAAAATTACTACAGGCATTGCACACAAGTCAGTGAGAGTATTGCATACTACTTTTTACTACTAGTAGTAAAAAGTAGCATTAGGTAGGGTTAGGGTTAAGCAGTTTGCAGTTTTCTGCTAAATCCTATTTACTTCTGTTACTTGGTGCACATACGATATGGCAACAAGGGATGATCTTGAAGCTGATTCCAACCTATACCTTCAACTCCTTGCATTGCTGTTCTGGGTAAGATTAATTATTTTCTTTAAAATTAAACAAACAAAAAAGCTCTGCTAGCTTTAATATCCATTATAAACTAAAATATGTCAAACAAAAAAATACCTTAGGTTCGGGTCACCCGACCGACTTTAATTGTTTAGAGCGATAAAATGAGATCCAACAAAATTGTAATGGTTTTTGGAAAAAAGATATTACGATACCAACTTTCCATCAAAATTGTTCAAAATTGCCGACTGCCAATCCATCAGCCAGTGATTTCTTTCTTTCTAAGTTTCTGGTATTATCCAAAAGACAACATTGTGTTCGTGTGTGTACTTTGTATGTGTGCTTGTCTGATCATCATGGGGGCATGCACAAATACGTTCTTTTGCACGCTGTGCTGAAGTTGTGACCGCGCGCCTGCTCGGGAAAGTACAGTTGCGACCGAAATACGTGTGGGAATATGTGTCCGATATCACACAAGTCAATGGAACGTTGCTACAGACGCTTCTATAGCCATGTGTTATTTCTAGGCATTGTGAAGTATTACTTTTGACACAGTCTGCCCATTTGCAGACTACATGTATGTGAAAAACCACGGGGAAGTTGACAATTATTTTTCAATTTATATTGTTGCAAGATGCCAACCTGACGGACCACGGAGATGAGTAACTTTGACACAACAGTGGTTGCAATGAACTGTGTTCCTTGCTGAATTACTATACCTCATACATATTTATGATCCAGAGCCCCATTCTCACTGGTCCATTCACCAATTACGTGCCATCCGCTATTTTTGCTGTTTCCCAAGCGTGCACAAAAGCATTCACGTAGAGGGAAAATACGCACATGCGTAGTTAACTAGCAAACCCAGGTAACCCGCGTGCTAGTTTACTACGCATGCACTTTACGATGCAATCGTGGAACTAGCACACGGGTGTAGTACACACGTACGAACATCGACACGACTGAACTGTATGCCGTGCGCTAAACATAAATATGGCAGCACACATAATGTTTAAATTTTGTTGGCGGTGTTTTCCCTAACACCTGACAATGTAACTGAATATGTATGAGGTATAGTAAAACATATAACATGGTTTATTTTGGGTAGGTAGTGGATAATAGCTTCCCTCTGTATTGAAAGTTGACAAACTAGTTCCCTCGGCTTCATGATCACCTCAGGAACTAATATTGACTATATACCCACCCTCAAAAAATGTTTGAATGTTTGAATTACCTCGGGGAGCTAATATTGACTATATACCCACCCTCAAAAAATGTTATACCTGGTATCTGTATACTACTATGTTAAAATTGCCTTCTGAACGCATGTTGTCCTTTCCTATTTGATGATTTATTAGTAAATCATTTTGATAGTCTTTTGTTTATTTTGCATACATTTTTACAGATGGACATATCTACTTATGCATCGATAAGAAGGTGGTGCATAGGTCAATTATCATCTGTCGAAAAGGGCATAGCCATGGTATTTGCGTCCTACTATGTTTTCAACATTGTTTATCCATTGGCTGTGTCTTCGACCATGGACTTCATACAACGGTATGTCAATCCTATATTCTTAAGTGTAGCATCATAGTAATGATTTGGTCAGGATTGTTACTACCGGTACCTCAAAGGGATACGCTACGTCACAGTGATTTCTTTTAAAAAGGGGCAGGAACTGTTTCGCCAACAGAAACTGTTTGCGATTTCTCATTAAAGAATGCTAACAAACTATTTTCTTCCTTGTGCTTATATTATACTCGAGTCGAGTCGAGGCGAGTCGAGGCGAGGCGAGGCGAGGCGAGGCGAGGCGAGGCGAGGCGAGGCGAGGCGAGGCGAGGCGAGGCGAGGCGAGGCGAGTCGAGGCGAGTCGACACGACGCGACACGACACGACACGACACGACACGACACGACACGACACGACACGACACGACACGACACGACACGACACGACACGACACGACACGACACGACACGACACGACACGACACGACACGACACGACACGACACGACACGACACACTTACTTACTAAAATGACTTGACTTAAATTAAATTAAGTCAGAAAAGTTTGTGACACTGGGGGGAAACACCTAGAAAACTCAGTTCAAATAGGTTTTGAAGACCTTTTTTTCTTGGCCGTGAATTCTTTCATGAATCAGGATATAATTTAATTAGAAATACATGACAGTGATAGTGTAGCAGCAGTTTTACATAATATGTCACATCATGGTAGGGCAAATGGTGCGTTCATTTTCAGATTTCACTTAATTTCTTGTATTACACCTACATGTATATACCACAAGGGAACATTACTAGGTAAATTTGCTTACTAAAGTGAGGACCATGATTATCTAGCCCTGTGATGGCTGTCTCCCAAATTGTCAGTATCTTTATTCAAATCCCACTCATGCCAGTTTCTTTGTTCACTTTGATATGTATTCAAATAGTCAGTTTCTCTTGTGGTATAGTGGTGTAATTTAAGATAAGAGGTCATATCCTCATTGAGTGATCCCCACAATGCCACTTCCCAGGTTGTATCGTATAATCCGGTGTGATCCCTGGCCACACGGAATTCTGGTATTTGGTTTTTGACTAGCGCCTCTGAACAAAGATACTGACCATTTGGGAGACCGCCAACCTAGTATAGGGAAAGATAGCTCCGGTACGTTATTCCAGAGGTCGCAGGTTCGAATCCTGCTTCTGCCAGTTTTCTTTGTTCACTTTACTTCAATATATAATTTTTTAATTTCAGTTTGCCAAGCTGTATTAGCTACGTAGGCACTTAAACATAGAGTACAACCTTCCTCACAGACATTTTAAAAAGTAATTAAGGATAAAATATAAAGGTTAGCTGTACAGCAAAACAGCTGTCACTATTACCAGCAGTTCCTGCAGGAACCCATAAAGAATACTGGCAACATTATTTATTACCTTGATAGCACTATTGGTGATGCATGCTTTCAGTACTGAATGAAAACATGAGGGAAATTACAATTTGTTTACAATTTTTTTTTTTTTTTCAGGGTATTTTTTGGCATCAATCCCCAACAAGGGAGCAAGGCAGTGAGAGGAAAGAAAGTAATCGGGGAGGTGAGCCACAGGGTTCTTGCTCTGGCGAATGACCTGACGATTTTTGAGAGTGATTGGATGCAGTGTCCTGAATCATAAAACCATAGCTACTACGTACATGTATGGGTCATTCTGTGTCAATTTTCAAATAAAAAACACACTTTATCATTTTTTATCCATAGCATAAGTCTATGGGGGTTAATTTAAAACTCTAGAGAAGGAAGCCCAAACTAAATTTTCTGTCAAAGTGACTTGAGCTATGATGAAATAATCATATAGAATCCCAATTGCTGCAACAAATTAATTTTGTAGCAATTTTAAATTTGTCACACATTCAACTTCATGGAATGACCCAAATGTATATTAGTATTCATTGAGCATTGAGATTTTCTGAACATTTAAACAATTTTACAAGCGCGAGCCCAAATTTCAATGATTTTGATCTCTTTCAAGTTTACATACCCATGTATTTTGGTGCAGTTAAATGATAAAATAAAAAGTATCCTATATCTCAGAAAATGAAAAAAAGTTGAAAGAAGAAAGGTTAAAGCAGTTTGTTTTTATACAAAATTTACTTGTGATAAATCTTGACTAATGATGTAAATCACAACAACTATTAAACATGTTAACAGTAGACATCCTTATTACTGATAGTAACTTGATGTTAAACGGCCAAAATGTTCAAAACCTTGGAAGTTAATCTTTTAGATTTTCTCTTTATAGATTTATGACATACATGTACGAGTATGGTATCTCCTTGTTTAACTGTTTAACCAGTTTGCACTGGAGGACGTATATATCTGCAAAAATTTTCGAGATTCTAAACGGATGACGGATAAATACGCCACAAGCAAGGCTGAAAATGTCTGTCAGCAGCGAGCTACATGTAGACCGGATCGAGTTTCCTTTTAATCCTGCTTCTGGCTCGGTCTCCCAAACAATAATCCTGGCGCGAACTGGTTAAAACTAATGGAAATGATCTACATGCACATAACCAACACAGTCATCGTACCTACCTAGGTATACGTACCTAGGTACTAGATCAAATAATCACCAATTTATACCCATATCTTTGATAAAGGGCTGTTGACCAGTTCGCGCCGGGATTATTTTAACATCACCGAGCCAAGGGCAGGATTATTTTTAACGAAACTCGATCCGAAGCGTGTTCAGGCCGAAAGTGCCGGGAAGCATACCCACGCATTTCCGGCCTTGCTCGCTGCTGACAGACATTTCCGAACTTGAACTTGGCGTGTTTATGCGTCATCCGTTTTGAATTTGGGGAAAACTTTGCGTTTATATACGTCATCCGGCGCGAACTGGTTAACAAGATGGTGTACAGTATGTTTGGTTGAAGTTCAAATGGTAAGGAATAAACAAGACTCGGGTAAAGGATAGCAGGTTAGTATTAATTTTATGTCAAATGTCAAGGTCAAATCAAATTTATAATTTACAACAGAGAAAAATACTGATCTCTATACAGGGTGGCTCATAAATTAAAACAAAACTGATTGTTATGGTTACTACATTTAGATGTGTTACTGTTTTAACCAGTATTGCCTTTTTTATTGGAAGTTAATAAATTAAAGATGTGACTATGAAAAAAAGAATAATTGTTCACTTAGTTTTTGCTTTTGTACTCTATGGAAATCAGCTGTTCTTGACTCAAATCTCTGAATAGGACAATCAAGTTCAAGATAGCATCTCTCTATTTCTTTTTTAAAATCTTTACCTTCACTCAACAGTGAAACTTGTTAGCTTGACTAAAAGTTTTGTACATAAACAAGGTTGTGTTATCTCCTTTATTTTCAAACAGTTGCTGTTCTTGCACAACAATTTGTGGAAATGTAATTATTGTTCTATAATATGAATGCCATTTATTTACAATTGTACATGTACAGTGTATTATAAAAAAGAAGTTGCTAAACCCCCAAATTCAGAACATTAAAGTTTCGGTAGCAAAATTACTGGAAGTTTTCAATTGTTCCGTAAATTTACGAGATTTGTATGGATTTTTTTTACGGAAAAATAACGGAACCATAAAAAGAATTCTGGCAGCAAAATTACCGGAACTTTTTTTTCTCTTTGTATTTTTACGGAAACATTTCCGTGATGACTTGTTTTCCGTAAAAGCGCTTTCCGTTAATTATTTTCTGTAAAATAACAAGTTTAGTAAAATTTACAGAACCCAAAATCTGTTCCGGTAATTTTGCTGCCGGAACTTTTTCCGTGAAAAAACGGACAAACTTTTTACAGTGTAGGTATGGGTACACGAAACACAAAAATAGAAAAAAAAATGATATTGGATGTTTGTTGCCATGGTAACGGCCAAAATAAGATTTCCAACAAATTTTTCAATTTTTTAAACTATTTAAGTAATGAAATATAGGTAAATTGGAAGCACTGGTACATCTAAAGGGGAAAGAGTAGAAGTTTTTCTTTTACACATATTGCACAACCATGTTTACTCTTTCAGAAAATGATTTTAAAATGTAATGTGTGTGTTCCACTTTGGATCAAACCATTATTTCAAATAGGGGTGTTGTCATCATTTTTTCTCATAGCGAAAAATGGAGTATTGAATTGGGCCATAAAGCCGAAAGTAGCACTTTGTGGATAACGCCACTTTCATAACTGGTAGATAAGATACCAACCTACATAAACATGGAATAAAATGTTTTGGTATTTCAAGTACGCAAAAACTGTGTTGCCGGAAAGTTAGCACTTTGGCTAGAAACAAACGCAACAAATGGCCAAATAGTATACATTAAAGAAAGTCCTAATTGCCAAATTATATAACAATTTGGTCATATTTTTAATATAATACATAAAATGAATGTTGATATGAAGAGAACAAATACTTAATGGCATTAAAAGCAGTCAGTGTTGCCAGAGACATGATTTTATGTGATTTTATGTAATAGTTAAGATACCGGTACATGGAATTGGTAAGTGACTTTTTATATCAAACATCTTCTTTTGGACCTGGACTACAGTATTTAAAATATAACAGTATAAATGGATACAAAATAAAACAAAGTTGCAACACTGTTTGCCTGTTACCCATCTATATTTCATCAACAAGTTGGCATTATATCAAGCATGTATAGTGAAACATTAAAATTTCAGGAATAAAACCAACATACTTTTGAAAATTTATTTTTTCATTTGGCATTTGTTTACAAAATTATTGTCATATCTTATTGTTTTCATTGTTTAGCATTCCTTACACATGGCACCTATAGAGGAGTTAAAATGTAGTAGTTTATGTTCTTTGAACTAAATAATTATTCAGTCACTTATATGCTTTAGCAAATGTTATTGAAGAAAGGATATGTAAGTAGAATCACCAAAATAAACTTTTTAAAAAATAAAAATAAAATATATACGGTACCCAAATATGGGAATAAACATATTACATGGCAGGGATTAACGATTTATGCAAATTAGACATATTTCCACCACTTGGATTTTTGTAGATTGTTAGTATGTAATTCTAGGAACCTTATAGAAGTGAACTGTGGTGAAAAACAATCTGTTGCAATTTGTTTGAGGTCAACAAAACAAAATTATGTATTTTGCCTGGACTATAGTCATTTGCTAATGTGCGTTGTTTTGCAGTGCATTATGCATGCAAGCAACTCTGTTCAATGTGCAACATGACGGAGACTACTGTGAAAGCAAAAAATAAATAAAAAAATGTACATCTCTGGCATTCTGTTGCATTTAACAGTTATAGGGTTAATGCGTTTTAACACGGTTAATGCGTACATGTATGTTAAACATTATATTTAACATTTGTGACCTGGCACCATGAAATGAGCGGAAAGTCGCACATGGCCAAATCGAGTTATTGTCCGAAATCGTCAAGAGCGAAGTGGTCCGGGAGGTCCTAGTAATTATCGGCTGCAGCAAATATGTTGAGCGGTCGTGCTTCGACCAAGAGGGACCCCATCTTTATTCTCGCTCGATTCCATGTCTGAATAAGAAATACTGTGATTCGAATCGTACGAATCAGTACTGTTTTTGTCGGATTCACGGTTCACCCAAAACTGAATTCACCCAAAAGATGAAATTTGATTACCGTGCACAAAGCGTACGCGATTCGCACACTGTGGGTGCATCAACACACAACAATGTGCGTACCGTGACCACGCGAACCCGTTTCATACCTAGACGTCGCATACCGACCATCGAGAATTTGTCCGGGTCCTGCCCACTGACCTCTATACATGGACAGATCATCATTGTTTCATTTTGAAGTCGGCATTCGGAGAAGTGCAACATGGCGGACCCACGACGTGACTCTGTGAGCCAATGAAATGTCCAGGTGTTGGTACGATACGTATTACGTAATGTTTAAAAATACAAAATGTACAGAATAAATCCGCTGACCTCCACACCTGGACATTTCATTGGCTCACAGCAGTGACGTCTCGGGTCCGCCATGTTGCACTTCCAGTTCGCGCCGACTTCAAGCGTTAGCACAGCAGAGTATGGACAATGGTCCGTCCAGGTGTAGAGGTCAGTGGTCCTGCCTCGGTTTGCGTCACTCACTTATTCCCTTATAATTTTGAAAGTGAGACTTGGAACGCATAAATAGTCGGGCACCATCCAATTTAATGGTCTACAAAGGCCTGCAAGTGCGTGATTTTGTTGCAATGACTATGTCGCACGGCAATGTCGCATGTGCACGTGTGTAAACGAAAACACAGTACAGGTTAAGTGAATTTAAAATAGTGTCCAGGCCATAGTGTCTGTGCCATAAACCATAATAACTGCTGTGTTGAACAATTCATTCCTATCTTTTTGTGCTTACCCACAGATTGTCTATGAGGTTGGAGCTTTCGCTGCAGCCACAGGACCGTGAGCAGCAACATAAAATTTCTGCTGCGTGTCCTCCTGGTGGCTCATATGCTGAGCCACCATTGATCGTGCAGGGGCACTGGGGATCCCCATGACTACAAAAGAAGATAAGAAAGGGCACAATAATTATACGTACATATTTTTCATAAAGCTCAGATTAATAGATATTAAATTGTGCTTGGTTCCTTTTGGCTGCTTCTAGACCAAATGGTACAAAAAAGGAAATTTCCTGACCCCGCAAATTTTGTTTTTGAAAAAAGTGCCTTTTTATAAATGTCTAAAACTTAAAAAGAGTCTAAAGGATGTGCCGCAGTGTAAGGAGGTCGATCAAAATAATATTTAGTTATTGTGAAGCGATAACCTCCTTTTTACAAGTACCGGTATCACTACTGAGTACCGTATTTATGGAAACACCCATATCAATTACCTCGCAATCTTGCGTACAGTATGTCTGTCCAACCTTTTGTGTGAATCGTAGTGCGCCAAACATCTGAGACAAATGTATTTTGTATGCGGGAGTTTTGTTTGGTTATAAAATAATCTAGATATGTTTCATCCCACAATAGTGATTTGTGTCACCCAAGGAAAACGACAACAGATTTATTTCTGCGAGGTCGTTGGCATTTTAAAATAAATATCAACGGTTGTTCTTCTTTAGTCTCTTCCTATGAAAACACATTTATACTTGGGTTGATATGTTTGTCTCTTTAGCTTTTCTATTTGATTGATTGAAGTGGGAAAGTCTACGTCCTTTAAATTTAATCCATCGTGTTTATCGTAAATAGACGGTCTGTGGAGGTTTGTCTTATAATTTGGTCCTTTTTGTTTTAAGTTTGCAATTGTTGTATTATATTTAAATGAATAAAATCTCATTTGAAGCTGTAATTCTCAATTAGCACAATACATGTACAGGTAGCTTCAAATACCATTCCTTGAACAGCTGTAAAAACGAGATCTTTCAGTAACCCACACTTAATTTGTGTACACATCAAAAGTTATTCCTTTTTGTGGAAAAACGTATAACTCGGGTCACTTTCTGTTTGACCACTACAAGTACAGTACCAGTTTGTTAATTGCGTGGTTGATGATTTTTGTCCAAAAAAGAAAAATCGTAGTATTAACATAGATAACAACATAGTTGCCGTCACAATGAAAATCATTTTTTAACCTTTGATCTTCACCCTGGACAAGTTCCTTGTGGTTTCAGCCCTTCCATGTTTGTTCCCCACCCAGGTTTGCACCCCTCTACCCCACTGGTCTGTCCTTGATATACCCACTCTGGCCTTATCTTTGATTCTCTTGGCCTAATCCTATGGAACTCCAAACGTAACGTAATATATGATGTTACAGGAAATAAGTTATTATGAGATGTGGTTAATCCATGATGTAAATCCATTTTGTGATGTGGTGTAGTCAGTGTATTATGTGGTGTAGTCAGTGTATTATGTGGTGTAGTGTGTAAAATATTGATACACTGACTACATCACATAATGGATTGTCGACATCATGTAATGAATTTACGACATCATGTGATAACTTGTTTCCCATAACATCACAAATTTGTACGTTTGGCGTTCCATATATTCCTCCATTTGTTTGTTCTTCAACCCCACTCTGTTATTTCTCTTTTGTGTTTCTTCTCCTAACTGTTAAAAATGCATTATGCTACACTAGTGTACACTACAGTGTAGCATAATGCATTTTTAATGCATTTGTCCCCTTTATGTTTGTTTCATGTACTTTGCAATTTTGCCTATGAAGAAGATGTATTAAGGCCCTCTTAACTTATTTTATTGGCACAATTGCAGAATACCCCGCCACACTTCTATGCACTCCGTATCCGGATACGCGGATACGCGGTCACGGTTTATTGCTCTCAATAAACACCCGGCAAACCATGCGCGCGCTCTATGAACATTAGACTTGGTGCCAAGTCGGTAATAGCGCGCGGTCCACTCGCTACACGGGGGAGGTTGCGGTTGCCTCGTTCCCAATGTGCAGAGTTCGAAGTTAAGTTAGATCAGGGGGGGGGGGGGGGGGGGGGGCGGAAGGGGTCCAAAAAAAGTGCGCCACCAACGTTAAAATGTATCTCATTCATTCTTCCACGCTCACGAGTCGAACATTATGCATAGAGTAAACACGTATAGATCGCTAACTCGAAGCACACCATTGAAACACGTACAAATTTGCTCCGCGCTCGCGCGCTCCCCAAATTCAGTGATTCATATAACGTCCGCAAAGCCAGATTCGTACAGTACAGGCAGGCGTAAACTTTCGCGATTGAGAATTGGCAGAAACCATTTTCAAAAACAAATTCAAAAAAAAAGGTCAAATATCCAGAGGATGTACCGAGGGATTTTTATTTAACTTTCAGGAATGAAAGATCTATTCCTAATTATTACGTTAGTGGAAAAAAATGTCTTTATCGTCCGTTTAATACCGGCCACGTGACGGGCTCTCGACCAATAGGAATGCCTAAACTGTCCCAGGTATTTATGAATGGTTTATTATGCACCTAAATAATATCATCTAGATAGGGTCTTATATAAAAAAAGGTTTAAAACTCGTGTATACAAAAAAAATAGGGACTGTGTACAATTAGGGACTGTATCCATTTGTATTGATTAATTAGGCACCTAAATAATATCATCTAGATAGGGCTTTATAGAAAAAGGTATACACGCCGTGTATACGAAAAACTATAGGGACTGTATACAATTAACTAGGGACTGTATCAATTTGTATTGGTTAATTATGCACCTAAATAATATCATCTAGATAGGGTCTTATAGAAAATAGGGATACAAGTCGCGTATACAAAAAACTAGGGACTGTATAAATTTTTATTGGTTAATTATGAACCTAAATAATATCATCGAGATAGGGTTTTATAGAAAAAGGGTATAAAAGTCGTGTATACAACAACGTAGGAACTGTAGACATTTATTTTAACATTTTCATCGATTAATTATGCACCTAAATAATATCATCTAGATAGGGTTTTATATAAAAAGGTATACACGCCGTGTATGCGGAAAACTAGGGACTGTATACAATTAACTAGGGACTGTATCCATTTTTATTGGTTTATTATGCACCTAAATAATATCATCTAAATAGGGTCTTATAGAAAATAGGGATAAAAGTCGTGTATACGAACAACTAGGGACTGTATACAATTAACTAGGGACTGTATCCATTTTTATTGGTTTATTATGCACCTAAATAATATCATCTAGATAGGGTCTTATAGAAAATAGGGATAAAAGTCGTGTATACGAACAACTAGGGACTGTATACAATTAACTAGGGACTGTATCCATTTTTATTGGTTTATTATGCACCTAAATAATATCATCTAGATAGGGTCTTATATAAAAAAGGTTTAAAAGTCGTGTATACAACAACGTAGGGACTGTAGACATTTATTTTAACATTTTCATTGATTAATTATGCACCTAAATAATATCATCTAGATAGGGTTTTATATAAAAAGGTATACACGCTGTGTATACGAACAACTAGGGACTGTATACAATTAACTAGGGACTGTATCCATTTTTATGCACCTAAATAATATCATGTAGATAGGGTCTTATAAAAACTAGGTATAAAAGTCGTGTATACGAAAAACTAGGGACTGTATACATTTTTATTGTTTAATTATGAACCTAATCAATATCATCTAGATAGGGTTGTATAGAACAAAAATTAAAAGCCACCGAGTATCCGCGTATCCGCGTATCCGCCTTGGGGGGACCTCCTTTGGACTTAGTCGTTTTTACGAAATCTCCTATCCATTAGCGTTGCGTGCGTGATTGGCCCACCCGGGCCCACCGAGTATCCGCGTATCCGCGTATCCACCTCATGGGGACCTCCTTTGGACTTAGTCGTTTTTACGAAATCTCCTATTCGTTTGCGTTGCGTGCGTGTTTGGCCCACCCGGGCCCACCGAGTATCCGCGTATCCGCGTATCCGCCTCCTGGGGACCTCCTTTGGACTTAGTCGTTTTTACAAAATCCCCTATTCATTTGCGTTGCGTGCGTGCCTGCCTGTTCCACTCCCCCCCCCCCCCCCCCCGGCCCACCGAGTATCCGCGTATCCGCGTATCCGCCTCTGGGGGACCTCCTTTGGACTTAGTCGTTTTTACGAAATCTCCTATTCATTTGCGTTGCGTGCGTGATTGGCCCACCCGGGCCCACCGAGTATCCGCGTATCCGCGTATCCACCTCATGGGGACCTCCTTTGGACTTAGTCGTTTTTACGAAATCTCCTATTCGTTTGCGTTGCGTGCGTGCTTGGCCAACCCGGGCCCACCGAGTATCCGCGTATCCGCGTATCCGCCTCCTGGGGACCTCCTTTGGACTTGGTCGTTTTTACGAAATACCCTATTCATTTGCGTTGCGTGCGTGCCTGCCTGTTCCACCCCCCCCCCCCCCCCCGGCCCACCGAGTATCCGCGTATCCGCGTATCCGCCTTGGGGGGACCTCCTTTGGACTTGGTCGTTTTTACGAAATCTCCTATCCATTAGCGTTGCTTGCGTGATTGGCCCACCCGGGCCCACCGAGTATCCGCGTATCCGCGTATCCACCTCCTGGGGACCTCCTTTGGACTTAGTCGTTTTTACGAAATCCCCTATTCATTTGCGTTGCGTGCGTGTTTGGCCCACCCGGGCCCACCGAGTATCCGCGTATCCGCGTATCCGCCTCCTGGGGACCTCCTTTGGACTTAGTCGTTTTTACAAAATCCCCTATTCATTTGCGTTGCGTGCGTGCCTGCCTGTTCCACTCCCCCCCTCCCGGCCCACCGAGTATCCGCGTATCCGCGTATCCGCCTCTGGGGGAACTCCTTTGGACTTAGTCGTTTTTACGAAATCCCCTATCCATTTGCGTTGCGTGCGTGTTTGGCCAACCCGAGCCCACCGAGTATCCGCGTATCCGCGTATCCACCTCCTGGCAGGGGACCTCCTTTGGACTTAGTCGTTTTTACGAAATCCCCTATTCATTTGCGTTGCGTGCGTGCCTGCCTGTTCCACTCCCCCCCCCCCGGCCCACCGAGTATCCGCGTATCCGCGTATCCGCCTCTGGGGGAACTCCTTTGGACTTAGTCGTTTTTACGAAATCCCCTATTCATTTGCGTTGCGTGCGTGCCTGCCTGTTCCACCCCCCCCCCCCCCGGCCCACCGAGTATCCGCGTATCCGCGTATCCGCCTTGGGGGGACCTCCTTTGGACTTGGTCGTTTTTACGAAATCTCCTATCCATTAGCGTTGCTTGCGTGATTGGCCCACCCGGGCCCACCGAGTATCCGCGTATCCGCGTATCCACCTCCTGGGGACCTCCTTTGGACTTAGTCGTTTTTACGAAATCCCCTATTCATTTGCGTTGCGTGCGTGTTTGGCCCACCCGGGCCCACCGAGTATCCGCGTATCCGCGTATCCGCCTCCTGGGGACCTCCTTTGGACTTGGTCGTTTTTACGAAATACCCTATTCATTTGCGTTGCGTGCGTGCCTGCCTGTTCCACCCCCCCCCCCCCGGCCCACCGAGTATCCGCGTATCCGCGTATCCGCCTCTGGGGGAACTCCTTTGGACTTAGTCGTTTTTACGAAATCCCCTATTCATTTGCGTTGCGTGCGTGCCTGCCTGTTCCACCCCCCCCCCCCCCCCCCCCCCCGGCCCACCGAGTATCCGCGTATCCGCGTATCCGCCTCTGGGGGAACTCCTTTGGACTTAGTCGTTTTTACGAAATCCCCTATTCATTTGCGTTGCGTGCGTGTTTGGCCCACCCGGGCCCACCGAGTATCCGCGTATCCGCGTATCCGCCTCCTGGGGACCTCCTTTGGACTTGGTCGTTTTTACGAAATCCCCTATTCATTTGCGTTGCGTGCGTGCCTGCCTGTTCCACTCCCCCCCCCCCCCCCCCCCCCCCCCCCCGTCCCACCGAGTATCAGCGTATCCGCGTATCCGCCTCTGGGGGAACTCCTTTGGACTTAGTCGTTTTTTACGAAATCCCCTATTCATTTGCGTTGCGTGCGTGCCTGCCTGTTCCACCCCCCCCCCCCCCCCCGGCCCACCGAGTATCCGCGTATCCGCGTATCCGCCTTGGGGGGACCTCCTTTGGACTTGGTCGTTTTTACGAAATCTCCTATCCATTAGCGTTGCGTGCGTGATTGGCCCACCCGGGCCCACCGAGTATCCGCGTATCCGCGTATCCACCTCATGGGGACCTCCTTTGGACTTAGTCGTTTTTACGAAATCTCCTATTCGTTTGCGTTGCGTGCGTGTTTGGCCCACCCGGGCCCACCGAGTATCCGCGTATCCGCGTATCCTCCTCCTGGGGACCTCCTTTGGACTTAGTCGTTTTTACAAAATCCCCTATTCATTTGCGTTGCGTGCGTGCCTGCCTGTTCCACTCCCCCCCCCCCCCCCCCGGCCCACCGAGTATCCGCGTATCCGCGTATCCGCTTCTGGGGGACCTCCTTTGGACTTAGTCGTTTTTACGAAATCTCCCATTCATTTGCGTTGCGTGCGTGATTGGCCCACCCGGGCCCACCGAGTATCCGCGTATCCGCGTATCCACCTCATGGGGACCTCCTTTGGACTTAGTCGTTTTTACGAAATCTCCTATTCGTTTGCGTTGCGTGCGTGTTTGGCCAACCCGGGCCCACCGAGTATCCGCGTATCCGCGTATCCGCCTCCTGGGGACCTCCTTTGGACTTGGTCGTTTTTTACGAAATCCCCTATTCATTTGCGTTGCGTGCGTGCCTGCCTGTTCCACTCCCCCCCCCCCCCCCCCCCCCCCCCCCCCCGGCCCACCGAGTATCCGCGTATCCGCGTATCCGCCTCTGGGGGAACTCCTTTGGACTTAGTCGTTTTTACGAAATCCCCTATTCATTTGCGTTGCGTGCGTGCCTGCCTGTTCCACCCCCCCCCCCCCCCCCCGGCCCACCGAGTATCCGCGTATCCGCGTATCCGCCTTGGGGGGACCTCCTTTGGACTTGGTCGTTTTTACGAAATCTCCTATCCATTAGCGTTGCGTGCGTGATTGGCCCACCCGGGCCCACCGAGTATCCGCGTATCCGCGTATCCACCTCATGGGGACCTCCTTTGGACTTAGTCGTTTTTACGAAATCTCCTATTCGTTTGCGTTGCGTGCGTGTTTGGCCCACCCGGGCCCACCGAGTATCCGCGTATCCGCGTATCCGCCTCCTGGGGACCTCCTTTGGACTTAGTCGTTTTTACAAAATCCCCTATTCATTTGCGTTGCGTGCGTGCCTGCCTGTTCCACTCCCCCCCCCCCCCCCCCCCCCCCCCCCCCGGCCCACCGAGTATCCGCGTATCCGCGTATCCGCCTCTGGGGGACCTCCTTTGGACTTAGTCGTTTTTACAAAATCTCCTATTCATTTGCGTTGCGTGCGTGATTGGCCCACCCGGGCCCACCGAGTATCCGCGTATCCGCGTATCCACCTCATGGGGACCTCCTTTGGACTTAGTCGTTTTTACGAAATCTCCTATTCGTTTGCGTTGCGTGCGTGTTTGGCCAACCCGGGCCCACCGAGTATCCGCGTATCCGCGTATCCGCCTCCTGGGGACCTCCTTTGGACTTGGTCGTTTTTACGAAATCCCCTATTCATTTGCGTTGCGTGCGTGCCTGCCTGTTCCACTCCCCCCCCCCCCCCCGGCCCACCGAGTATCCGCGTATCCGCGTATCCGCCTTTGGGGGAACTCCTTTGGACTTAGTCGTTTTTACGAAATCCCCTATCCATTTGCGTTGCGTGCGTGTTTGGCCAACCCGAGCCCACCGAGTATCCGCGTATCCGCGTATCCACCTCCTGGCAGGGGACCTCCTTTGGACTTAGTCGTTTTTACGAAATCCCCTATTCATTTGCGTTGCGTGCGTGCCTGCCTGTTCCACTCCCCCCCCCCCCCCCCCCCCCCCGACCCACCGAGTATCCGCGTATCCGCGTATCCGCCTCTGGGGGAACTCCTTTGGACTTAGTCGTTTTTACGAAATCCCCTATTCATTTGCGTTGCGTGCGTGCCTGCCTGTTCCACCCCCCCCCCCGGCCCACCGAGTATCCGCGTATCCGCGTATCCGCCTTGGGGGGACCTCCTTTGGACTTGGTCGTTTTTACGAAATCTCCTATCCATTAGCGTGGCGTGCGTGATTGGCCCACCCGGGCCCACCGAGTATCCGCGTATCCGCGTATCCACCTCATGGGGACCTCCTTTGGACTTAGTCGTTTTTACGAAATCTCCTATTCGTTTGCGTTGCGTGCGTGTTTGGCCCACCCGGGCCCACCGAGTATCCGCGTATCCGCGTATCCGCCTCCTGGGGACCTCCTTTGGACTTAGTCGTTTTTACAAAATCCCCTATTCATTTGCGTTGCGTGCGTGCCTGCCTGTTCCACTCCCCCCCCCCCCCCCCCCCCCCCGGCCCACCGAGTATCTGCGTATCCGCGTATCCGCCTCTGGGGGACCTCCTTTGGACTTAGTCGTTTTTACAAAATCTCCTATTCATTTGCGTTGCGTGCGTGATTGGCCCACCCGGGCCCACCGAGTATCCGCGTATCCGCGTATCCACCTCATGGGGACCTCCTTTGGACTTAGTCGTTTTTACGAAATCTCCTATTCGTTTGCGTTGCGTGCGTGTTTGGCCAACCCGGGCCCACCGAGTATCCGCGTATCCGCGTATCCGCCTCCTGGGGACCTCCTTTGGACTTGGTCGTTTTTACGAAATCCCCTATTCATTTGCGTTGCGTGCGTGCCTGCCTGTTCCACTCCCCCCCCCCGGCCCACCGAGTATCCGCGTATCCGCGTATCCGCCTCTGGGGGAACTCCTTTGGACTTAGTCGTTTTTACAAAATCCCCTATTCATTTGCGTTGCGTGCGTGCCTGCCTGTTCCACTCCCCCCCCCCCCCCCCCCCCCCCCCCCTCCCGGCCCACCGAGTATCCGCGTATCCGCGTATCCGCCTCTGGGGGAACTCCTTTGGACTTAGTCGTTTTTACGAAATCCCCTATCCATTTGCGTTGCGTGCGTGTTTGGCCAACCCGAGCCCACCGAGTATCCGCGTATCCGCGTATCCACCTCCTGGCAGGGGACCTCCTTTGGACTTAGTCGTTTTTACGAAATCCCCTATTCATTTGCGTTGCGTGCGTGCCTGCCTGTTCCACTCCCCCCCCCCCCCCCCCCCTCCCGGCCCACCGAGTATCCGCGTATCCGCGTATCCGCCTCTGGGGGAACTCCTTTGGACTTAGTCGTTTTTACGAAATCCCCTATCCATTTGCGTTGCGTGCGTGTTTGGCCAACCCGAGCCCACCGAGTATCCGCGTATCCGCGTATCCACCTCCTGGCAGGGGACCTCCTTTGGACTTAGTCGTTTTTACGAAATCCCCTATTCATTTGCGTTGCGTGCGTGCCTGCCTGTTCCACTCCCCCCCCCCCCCCCCCCCCCCCGGCCCACCGAGTATCCGCGTATCCGCGTATCCGCCTCTGGGGGAACTCCTTTGGACTTAGTCGTTTTTACGAAATCCCCTATTCATTTGCGTTGCGTGCGTGCCTGCCTGTTCCACTCCGCCCCCCCCCGGCCCACCGAGTATCCGCGTATCCGCGTATCCGCCTCTGGGGGAACTCCTTTGGACTTAGTCGTTTTTACGAAATCCCCTATTCATTTGCGTTGCGTGCGTGCCTGCCTGTTCCACCCCCCCCCCCCCCCGGCCCACCGAGTATCCGCGTATCCGCCTTGGGGGGACCTCCTTTGGACTTGGTCGTTTTTACGAAATCTCCTATCCATTAGCGTTGCTTGCGTGATTGGCCCACCCGGGCCCACCGAGTATCCGCGTATCCGCGTATCCACCTCCTGGGGACCTTAGTCGTTTTTACGAAAAATAATTATGCGATTAGCGTTGCGTGCGTGCTTGGCCCACCCGGGCCTACCAAGTATCCGCACAAGCCGGATGTTGGGGGAAAACTGCGCCCTCTCGTGATCACTCTTCTCCTTGGCTATTCGCTTACGATCCACCCCGTATCCGGTATCCGCGGTATTTAGGGGGTTGCTTTCGCGTGGCGGGGTATTCTGCAATTGCTCCATTTTATTTTTGTATATTTCAGGTAATTCCAGACAGAAAGCAGTTTGCAGCAATCTTATACAAAACAGATGATGGACAAACATGCCACCAGCAAGGCCGGAAATATCTGTCAGCAGCGAGCGAGGCTGGAAATAGCATGGCTGTGCTTCCCACTGACATACCCACCTCAATCGAGTTTCATGATACATAATCCTGTGCCTGATAAGCTCTCTCTCGCCTACAATAATCTCGGCGCAAACTGGTAAGAACACAGACAACTTACCGGGGATTTGAGACTTCAGTTCCGCTTCCCTGATGTTGACGGCTCTGCGGAGGGAAATCTGTAGGTCCTTAGCAGCACCATCTGTTTGATTAATGGCTGCTGGGCCTACAGAAAACCTCCTGCAGAGGGAGGGTCGCAAACTCAAGAAGTGGCAGAGTTTAGTAAGCGACAGGAGATAGCTCACTTGAGTTTTAGCCTGTCTTGTCTGTCCTTGAAGAAATTGAATGATCCTGTGTAAATAATAAAGCAGCATTAAAACCCTAATACTAGTAACTCCTTAATCCTCCAATTTCTTCAGGGATTTCCACACACCCAATGTATAGTATACACATAAAACGTACGTACTGGTACCTCATACATTCAGATGCAGCACTGAAAAACGCTGATTAACAAAATACTTTTTATTTGGAGCACATCAGCTAGCTAACTTGGTCGATGTTTGCGCGAGTGACTACTGCACCCGTGTGCTAGTTTCACAATTGCGTAGTAAACTAGCATTGAAATTGAAACCCCACCCCTGTCAAAATACGTCACGCGATGTCGCATTATACCCGTCCCCAGGGCTCAGTTTATTTTTTTAGTAAGAATGGGTGGTGTTGGGCGCGTACAGCTCGACACCTTGGGAACGAAGTTGCCATTGGCAGTAATAGTCTGGTTCCTAGCAAATACGCTTTATTGCATGTATTGTGTAGAGCGACTGAAGCGGAAACATGTCATTTGACACAGCAGAATGGCAAAACACCGAAATTTACTTGCTTGACAATTTTCCCTGATTTTCGGGGATTTTACAAAAAAGGTATTTATGAATGGGAATAAATGTGTGTTCAGTCGGTATTAATCACTCTGTTTAATACCGCTTGGAGTCTGGGTGCTGATAATTACCCTCGCCTTCGGCTCGGGTTTGTGGGCATGTGACCTTGGGACGGACTTAATTGACAATTATACCCCACAATGTTTTTACTAAATATCCAAAAAGGAAATAAATAAATTTAACGAAAACAAGACATGAAGTAACTGCTAAAAATGATTACTTCTGTGGTATCCTGGGGTGGATGAGGTCAGCTGAATGTTTTAGCCTTAGTTTTGCTTTGCAAGCTTCCAGCTGACGTCGGTGCTGCCCAGAAGATTTGTATGCAGCGGGGGTACTGGCAAATTTAACTACCTAGTAGTTTTCAAATCTGTCAAGCAGTGGTTCATCTAAAATAAAAAGCAAAGGAAAACCCAGTTGTTGAAATTTCACAAAAATACACAGGCTCAATTTCTTTTTGAGAATTAAAGTGTAAAAAGGTCCTATACAGTTATTTGGCTTGCTTCATTTCATAATAAAACATGGAAATGCCCTCATGCTTGAGGTGTTATTCGGCGGTGCACGCGTTCAGGTGTCATATCAAACATAACATTGGGCGAATTCAAAATGGTGCACTTAAGGTTTGTGTAAGTTCTGCGTTTTTCATAACTAATATTTATCTTTTGGATTCTTCAAAAATCTGGGTGTGTTGCATTAATGGCCTTTGTATCAAAACCACTGAACCGAATCCAGCATTTTTTCATAAATTACGAAAATTATGTACACTCTTCAGAGGGGCCTTTTTGGACATAAGAAAAATACCATTGTCTTCGAAGAAGGTTTCCCACTCACCAGGCTTGCTGGGTTCAGCGGGGACTTGTGGCTGCTGTGGGGTTGGATGAGTCTTTTTGGCTAGTGCCATGTATTTCTGATACAATGGAGTCCCTCGCTGTGGAAAACAGTTGTTGTACATATTAAAATATTAACAAAATTAGAAAACAATAGAATGTTCACTAGGTCTGGGTGCACAAAGATGACCCCTTGCCTCAGGTCAACCTGTGATTTGCTTAAACCATGCAGGAAGTATCCCTATAGGTACATATGCTACTGAAAACACACATTTCAAGCTATGCACTCTACATAAATGTACAATGCATGAACAGTGTGTCCACTGTGCAAATCAGTTGACGTTATTATCAAATGTTTTTATCAACAAATAAATAATAAGCATAAGTTGTTCCAACTTCGGTGTCAGTAACTGGGTAATAGCAGTGTTATTTGGCGAGAATCTGCAGTTTTAAGAGCTTGAAAAACATATCCTCTAAGAATTTTTTTGTGTGTGTGTTTATGGCAACCACATTGTGGCAACAAAAATGCCGGTGCTGAGTATTTTTCACTTCATTTATACGTGTCTACGTGTTGGTTTCATGACTAATATGAATGCTATTGTATCGGGTACCGGTATTTAAAAATAATTAATTAAATCTACAGTATTGATTGTACTTGATTTCTCACCCAAGTTTTTCAAACTTATATTATAATTCCACTCTAAATCATCTGGTTCCCAGTTTCAAGACATAATAAACTATCATGATTCTAAATTATTTCTGTACCCTGAATGAGCTGCAAAAACCCTAACCCCTTTGGTATTTTCCCCAGAAAACAACCTGGGAACTGCCCAAATCCACCAATTTTGTGGCGTACAAAAAGTTGGTGTTTGTGACTGCTTAATGTGGAAGTACCTGAATCCATCCAAAACCTGCAGTACCGCTATAAGTTTACAATCAACAATCCACCAAAAGCCCCCAGTCTTACTATTGGAGACGAGGTACCATTGGAAATAAAGTGAGCCCTGGGGACGGGTATAATGCGACATTGCTTTTTTGCCAGCTGGTTTTAAACACTTCCAGCTATGTCTTTATCGTCCGTTTAATACCGGCCACGTGACAGGCTCTCGACCAATAGGAATGCCTAAACTGTCCCAGGTATTTATGAATGATATTTAATATAAAATGCAATACTTAAATCTTTTACTTTTCTCAATTTAAGTCCTAAAAAGCATTATAAAAAGTATTACATTGAGTTCAAGGTCTTAAAAATGTGAATGAATCGTGTAATTACTTTTTTATCAGCTCCTTATAACGATCACATAGCGTGTTTGAAAATATATCAACAAATGATGCACATAGTAATTTGGTCTGTAAATATGATTTCATGTGGCAAGTACAAACCTGCATTTACTGACTGTTCCAATCATGAGATCTAAAATACATCCGAACACCAGTCCGATTTACGTTTGGTCTTAAAATTTGTTTAGGGTAGCATTAAATGTGTACTAAAAAGTCTTAAATTTGACTTTCTGAAATCCGTCCATTTAAAAAAAACACAAGTAAAATACTTCAAAAAGAGAAATACAGAATGACACTTCTACTCACACTTGTCGGTTCTTTGCAATTTCCATCATTCTCTTCTTGCCGTCTCTTATTTTGTGGAATCGGGCGAAGTGCTGTGCTAAATGTTTCACCACTTTCCCGTCCTGACATAGGTGGCACTGTCTCAGTGCCCGATTAGACTAGAAATATTGCAAAACAAATTAAGTCGTTTGTAAAAACATTTTTTTGTACAAACCACTCTTTTAGAAAACAGGTTGTTTTTTTAGTAGTCATTTGATATATTTTCTTTCAGATAAGTAAGTATGCTCACAAAATTGACATTTGTGCCAAAGTAAAACATGATTATTGAAGGGAAACTTATAGCCCCAAGTGGCATAGTAGACAAGTGTACTCACAAGAGGCCTGTTGGGATTTTGTTTCACTTCCCTTCTTCTTCTACTGTACTTGAAGGGATCGTACTCTTCTTCATCTTCATCCTCCAAGTCATCCTCTTCATCTCCCCTGTCATCTTTCTCGTCCTTCCCCTTCTCCTCATCTGCCTCCTCCCACGTCGGATCTGCCTCCTCCTCCCCCGCCTCATCTGCCTCCTCCTCCCCCGCCTCATCTGCCTCCTCCTCTGCCTCCATCTATGCCTCAACTTCTTCATCTCCTTCCTTCACAAACAGCCATCTCATCCATCTCTGTATCCTCTTCTAATTCCTCCTCATGGCCTCGCTCCACCACCTCTCCCCTACTCATACTATCTAAAATTTGAGATGCCTTTTAAAAAGAAAACAAAAATTGTGCTTTCATCATTTCCTGTGAAGTATGGTCTTATGTTGTGTCAAAGATTGTACAATCTTTATTGGGTCATCACATACTTAACCAGTTTACGCCGGGATTATTTTTCCATTGACTGAATGCAGACGCGGGGTTGTTTTTCACAAACTTTGATGCAAGACCGGTTCAGGCCGGTATCTGTGGGTAGCACACCCTGAGTTTTCCGGCCTCGCTCACTGCGAGCCGGTCACTGACAGGTATTTCTGGCCCTTCTCGTGACATGTTTTTCAGGCATGACATTTTTTAGATTTGTTGACCTTGGAAGAACAAAATAATGTATAAACATATGTGATGCGATCAAGCAAAATCAGTCTGAAGTAGGCCTTGGTAATTTTTGGGATTTTTACATATTCCTTTTTAGCGTACTTCAGGCTCCATTTAATTGAAAACCCCATGTGGATACGACCTTTGGTTGCAACCATTTGAACACCAGCACGTTAAAAGTAAAGAAACTGAGAAAATCATGTTTTTGTATCACTTCCCTTCTGAATCAATTTTGATTTTTCCACCCCTACGAACATATTTTGGCCCTATCTCAAAACAAGAATTGCCGAGTTCCGACTGATTTTGCTTGATCGCATCACATATGTGACACGATCAAGCGAAATCAGTCGGATGTCGGCCCCGGTCAAAAAATGAGTTTTCATGTAGTTTCAAAGAGGGCATGTGTACGTTTTAAAAACTGAAAACCCCATGTTGATACGATGTTTTGTTGTCGAGTTTAAATACCAACGAAGAACACAGTGCATTTTTGGGATTCCCGGGCATTCCCCGACATCCAACTGATTCGGCTTGATCGTGTCACATATGAATATGTCAGACATTTCATTAATTTTTAGACCTTTTTATTTAAATTGACCATCTCATCTCTGGTTTATTCATCATCCATTTTGAATTTTGGTAAAAACAAGTTTGTACATGTATGTACATGCGTTCCGATGCGAACTGGTTAAGTAATGTACACTATGTATACATATTTTCAAGGTCATATTAAATGAACATGAAAATGTTGTCTTGTAGTTCCCTTCTAATTAAATTTTGGTCATTGAGGACCATCCTTGGTTTTTGTGTGTTTTTATTTTAAACATGAACGCAATATTACTTACTCCTTGTCCAACTGTCACGTTGTGCTTGTTCGAATCTAACTGTGAAAGAAATACAGCGCACAATAAGAGCCTACCGGTATACTTTATATTAAGGTAAAGACATTTCCATTTGTGTTTCAAATTACAGGTAGGAGCAGAGAATTATAATTGAAAAACACTAATTATTGTTATTGAATAGCTTATATTTTTGCAAAAGTTGAAAAATGGGTGATAACAGGAATATACATTATATTTGTTTTTGATGTCTGAAATTGTCAGTGGTATTTAAAGCCAGTTTTTTTCCTAATGCTGGTAGGCCGACCACTATTGAAAATTGATATAATACCACTTTTCATAAAAATGACAGCAAACCATAATGTACATACTGTATTAAAATAAAGAATTTGTTATTGCAATTTCACTATAAAATGTTAGAATTGTTACCTAAAGAAAACACTTACTTTACGTCTTGATGCCATCCTGCGATGATGTCCAAACCTGATCATGCTGAAATCACTAAATGTAATATTGAGGGAAAAAATCACTTTTGCTGTAATTACCAAAAGGTGGATGGAATAGGATTTCATATTTGTGACCTGTCACCACAAAATGAGAGTAAAGTCGCAAAATGTGATTTGGAGATATGGCCATCCAAAGTCAAAATATGAAGGGGTGGTCAATTGTAAGATTTTTTGACCTTAAATGAGAACCGATGCATAAAATTTCACAAAACTTGACACTAGATGTCGTGACCACACCTCAAACCACATACAACAAGAAAAAGGACATAGTTTGGAAATTATTAATTTTATGTACACAAATTATAATTTAGAGCAAAAGAGTGGGTTTTTTAAAGCTTTATTGACCTAAAATGAGAACCGATACGTAAAATTTCACAAAACTTGACACTAGATGTCGTGACTACACCCCAAACCACATACGACAAGAAAAAGGACCTAGTTTGAAAATTATTAATTTTAGGTACAAAAATGATAATTTAAAGCAAAAGAGTGCTTTTTAAAAAGATTTGTATACCTAAAATGAGAACCGATGCGTAAAATTTTACAAAACTTGACACTAGATGCCGTGACCGCACCTCAAACCACATACGACAAGAAAAAGGACCTAGTTTGAAAATTATAAATTTTATGTACACAAATGTTAATTTAGAGCAAAAGAGTGCTTTTTTAAAAGCTTTTTGGACCTAAAATGAGAACCGATGCGTACAATTTCACAAAACTTGACACTAGATGCCGTGACCACACTTCAAACCACATACGACAAGAAAAAACCCGTAGTTTGGACATTATTAATTTTATGTACAAAAATGATAATTTAGAGGTCCCGTTAAAGCAAAAGAGTGGTTTTTTTTTAAAGCTTCATATTGACCTAAAATGAGAACCGATGCGTAAAATTTCACAAAACTTGACACTAGATGTCGTGACTACACCCCAAACCACATACGACAAGAAAAAGGACCTAGTTTGAAAATTATTAATTTTATGTACAAAAATGATAATTTAGAGCAAAAGAGTGCTTTTTTAAAAGCTTTTTGGACCTAAAATGAGAACCGATGCGTAAAATTTTACAAAACTTGACACTAGATGCCGTGACCGCACCTCAAACCACATACAACAAGAAAAAGGACCTAGTTTGAAAATTATTAATTTTATGTACAAAAATGATACCCATGCAACGATTTTAATCGCGGGAAATGCCTCCGCTCCAATTGCCGGTTTGCGCACCGTTGCTCCACCTGTCAAGTATTCGGCCACCCAGCAACCCGCTGTCGAGACAATCGTCAGTCCAGCGGGCCAGGGCGCATGCAGGCAGCTAGCGCACACACCAATAAACCTAAGTAAGATTTTATCATTCCTGCGCGTTTACCCAAGCACTAAAGATGCGCAAAGTTATTCAGGACCCAGAGTTAGTTCCACTGCTCGTAATTCTCTGTCTGCCCGTAAACACCCAGATATGTTGCAATTAAAAATCGATCGCGAGATCGAGTTGGGCCGCGTAGCCGGCCCGTTTTCTAATGCGCCTATCCCCAATTTGCGTTGTTCACCAGTGGGTCTTGTACCGAAACAGACCCCTGGTGAATTTCGTTTAATTCATAATCTTTCGTCCCCGATAGGTAGTTCAGTCAATGACTTTATTGACCCGACTAACACTGCCGTCAATTACACAAGTTTTGATGATGCTATAGAGATGATATCCAATTTTGCTCAGGGTGCACTTATGGCCAAGTCAGATATTAAATCAGCTTTTCGATTACTCCCTGTTCACCCAGATGATTTTGATTTGCTAGGATTTTCCCATAATGGCCAAATATGTTATGATAAATGTATGCCGATGGGATGCGCCATATCATGTGTCACTTTTGAACGTTTTAGCACTTTCGTTGAGTACTGTACTCGTAAGGTGGCTAACTCCCAACACATTTTGCATTATCTTGATGATTTCTTGTTTGTGAGTGCTGGCCATTCTGAGGGGTGCGCGCGTTCCCTCCAATCTTTCCGGGTGGTTTGTGAGCGGTTTGGGGTCCCCCTTGCTGAAGATAAAACTGAAGGGCCAACTACGAGTCTTACTTTCTTGGGTTTAGCAATTGACACAGTTGACCAACAGATACGTGTTCCCCCTGACAAGTTAGTTGCGTTACAGAGTAAGCTAGAGTGTGCGCTCAGGCGAAAGAAATTATCTCTCCGTGAGCATTACTAGGGCGACTTAATTTTGTCTGTAAAGCTGTGCGGCCGGGAAGAGCTTTTCTTCGTCGTTTACACGATTTAACTAGAGGCGTGTCCAAGGCCCATCACAAAATTCGCCTTACTTCGGGTGCACGCGCAGATTTATTGACCTGGCAGCAGTTCCTGACCTATTTTAACGGCACAGTTAATTTCCCCTCCTCGGTGTGGTATACTAGTGACCAATTGCACTTGTATACTGATGCCTCCGCAGAAATTGGGTTTGGGGCCTATTTTGCCGGGTGTTGGTCTCAAGGGAGATGGCCAGAGTTTGTTAAATCGAAGTCACTCTCTATAGCTTTTATGGAGTTGTTTCCAATTGTAATTGCATTACAGATGTGGGCAGGGGAATTGCGAAACAAGCGGGTGGTATTGTGGTGTGATAACCAGGCGGTTGTCAGTATCATCAATAGGCAAACGTCCAAGTGTCAGTTGATAATGGGGTTGGTCCGACAATTAGTTGTACTGTGTTTGACATTTAACATTCAGTTTAAATCTAGTCGTGTACCAGGTCTAGCTAATGGCATTGCCGACGCTCTCTCTCGTTTCCAGATGACACGATTTCGTCATCTCGCCCCTACTGCAGACCACCATACGACTCCCTTACCCGCCAACCTGTGGAATTACTTCAGTTAGAAGTTCAGGGTCTTTTGCAAGACGCCCTTGCCCCTCGCACGCATTTATTATATCAGCGGGCTTGGCATCTTTTCCAATGGTTTAGTGCAAACCACGGGTTTGATGCGGCTAGGTGCCCCTCCCTGCAGCAGCTAGTTCAGTTTATAGCATTTATGTCGGTATCTGGTTATGCCCCTGCATCCATTACTTCCTATGTATCTGGTATTTCTTCGAAATTGCAATTGCTGAGTTACCCCGATATAACGAAACATTTTGTAGTAAGGCGTTTATTAGAGGGTTGTCGGAGGCGTAACAGCCGTCGAGACAGACGTCGCCCCATCACATTTGATATTTTGTGCCGTATTGTGCCAGCCTTGAATGCGGTGTGTACAAATCAGTTTGAAGCTCGCCTCTTTCTATGGCTTCCTTCGCATTGGGGAGTTTACTCCTCAGTCACGCACTTTGCCTGCCCCGCTATGTCGGTCTGACGTCACTGTCAAAGATGCAACGCTTAGGGTTGAACTAGGGCTGCGCCATTCCAAAACGGACCAACTTGGTCGTGGTTTCGTAATTTCGATTCCAGCGGTTCAGAATGCTATAGTCTGCCCAGTCCAAGCGACTAGGTCTTATCTAGCCTGTTCTACTTCCCAATCCGTTTCGTTTTTATCCCATTTTGATGGCAGCCCAGTTACACGATCACAGTTCACAGCGGTCCTTCGTCGTGCAATGGACTTTGTAGGGCTTCATGATGACAGATTTACATCTCATTCATTTCGCATTGGCGCAGCGACTTTTGCGGCTATGGCAGGCGTGGCTGAAGCGGATATTAAAGTTATGGGGCGATGGAAATCGGGAGCGTACCGTCGTTACGTGCACATTCCGTCTAGTATTTTCAATTAAAATGGGCATTAGTTCTGATGGGTTCTTAAAATGTATTATCTTTCTCAATTACATGAGCTTTCATCCCTGACAAGCCGACTCTGTGGGTAATTGGCGACGAGTTAGTCAATTGGTGCGCCCGGGTTGCACTATCGTCGCCTTGGGGGGAGAGGCTTCACCAGCTGGCCCACATCACTGGACGCCTGGGACTGACGATGGACCAGTATACCCCGATTTTCTGATGGAGGCTTGGTCAGCTGCGGTCGAATTGCCGGACTTTGTCATTATTCAGGTCGGGACCAATGACCTGGGTGCGGTCACGAAACAGGAGTTAACGATTTTGGCCCGTCAATGTTTGAACTTAACTCGGGAGGTTCTCCCTCATGCAGTTATATTTTATTCTGAGGTTGTATCCCGTTTGAATTACCCCCATGCCCGCAAACAGGGCGCCATTGAGCAGACACGACGCTTGCTCGTTAAAGACGTACAGCCTCTGTTTCGGGTGCCCTATGGTAGGGTCATTTTACACCCCCAGATTATTTGGTCGTCACCAGCGTGGTTTCACGCTGATGGCTTCCACCTAACAGACGAAGGTTGCTCTATTATTCTGAGCAACCTTTGTCACGCCCTTTCATTCTGAGGCTATTTGGCGGCGGTCATGCTGCGATCCATCCTTTCCGCAACATGTCCGTTTGGCGGAAATTGCATTCCATAGCGCAAATAGGCCTCAAAAATTGGCCGATAAAACCTTAATTTAAGAGGCTTCAGGGAATTGGCGGCAAAAGCACTTAACCCTCTTTCTTTGTCGGTTCCAAGATGAAATCGGAACACGGTAGTTACAGTCCCTATATGTTTACCACATGTGCTGATTGATATTTTGATTATTGCATTTCTTACTTATTGCCGACGATAATAATAGCTTAAGGTATTGCTTGTGCTATGCCACTACGGGATTGATTAATGGTTTTATATGATATGGTTTGCATTGATAAAATGTTATAATGTTGCTGGCTAATACCATCGTATGTGGATATGGTAATTGCAGATCGGTGTCACAAACTGTGACATCATTGCTAAATGTAATTGCTGTTTGCGTCACAAACTGTGACAATATTGCTGAATATAAATTGCTGTTTGCGTCACGAACTGTGACAATATTGCTGAATGTAATCGCTGTTTGCGTCACAAACTGTGTCAATATTGCTGAATATAATTGCTATTTGCGTCACCAACTGTGACAATATTGCTGTTCCCCGACATCAGCTTCGGACGGGAACAAACTGTGATAATTGTGTTATATAATATTGCTGTCCTGTGCTACCTGCTTCGGGCTCGGACAAACTTTCATTACCTTGCTTGCATTGCTGTCCCGTGCTATCATAGCTTCGAGCTGGGACAGCGCTTACAACAATAAACGGCTGCTCGGCCACACGCAACAAAACAAATATATTACGAGTGCTCGATTCTGTATGTCCGGTCTTGTCACATGTGGGGATAAAAGCTTTTTTGACCTAAAATGAGAACCGATACGTAAAATTTCACAAAACCTGACACTAGATGCCGTGACCACACCCCAAACCACATACGACAAGAAAAAGGACCTAGTTGGGAAATTATTAATTTTATGTACAAAAATGTTAATTTAGTGGCCCTGTTAAAGCAAAAGAGTGTTTTGTTTTGGTTTTTTTAACCTAAAATGGGAACCGATGCGTCAAATGTCATGAAACTGTACACTAGATGCCGTGAACACACCCAAACCACATGCTACAAGAAAAAGCTTGTAGTTGGAAATTATTAATTTTATGTACAAAAATGATAATTTAGCGGTCCTGTCAAAGCAAAACATTTTTATTTTTTATTTTTTTTTAACCTAAAAGGAGAACCGATAGTAAACTATTTATATCGCTCCATTGTTCCGTAGCGGGCTCCAGAATCTACAATGCTTAGATATGGGTTTAATAGATTATTACCGAAGCCCCATCCGAGCTTGAGTCCCCTAAACCCTTAATATAATACTCACCATTCCACCCATCTCTCATCCCAACTCTTAGACAAAAGCCTCTCCTATCCTTAAATAGAGCACGGAGAGAGGGGTTACTTTGTTGCAGTCGTTGCAATCTCCGGGTTTGTTTTGTTTTAACCTTCTTTTCCTTTAAAAAAAAATATTTTCTAAGTTTACATACATATACACACTCATTATTTTAGCACATGACGTTATGGGGACATTTCAGAAGGTTGGTGTGCCTAAAACCTCTCTAAACTCAAACTCTGAACATTATTTCGATCTACACTTTTCAACATCACCCCAATTTGTCTTCTGTTTATTATCCCTAACCCAATTCTACCCCTAGACCCCTTCACCAGAGACCCAAAATGTTATAGGGACAGTTAATTTCCCCACAACTTTGTCAGTTTGTTTTAGTATTATCATTTTTTATTTATTTTTTAAGAAAGGGTCCCTATACATATCTCGATATGCCTACCTATGTTATTTATGTAAATATATATAGAGACGTAAACCCACATAATATGCGTACAATATATGTCTCCGCAAGATAGGACAGCGCCGTTTGAAAACTATGCGGCTGTACCATGTCGCGAACCCCGTCAAACCTGCTGCGTCGCCAACATAAAACATGTTCATTTGCAAACACCAGCTAATGTAAATAAATTTTAGTGAAGAATAATGATCTTAGTTATATCTTGATAATGATTTGACCTCTAGTAATGGGGTAGTCCCTGTACTATATGTCAAAAGAAAGTGTTACTTATATATACCTATATTACCCTCCTACATGTTCTTCAAATTATTACTGTTACTTAATTGTATGGACATCTGCTGGGTTTGCTTAAACGGGATCCATCTCGAATGCAAAGTGCAGTTGCCCTCTAAGATCGGGGTGAAAATCGACTTAAACAAGGGGTTGCCAAAACTGTTGACTTTGCTCTGCGATTGCTCCAAACGTTGAAGAGAGCCAGAGAGTCAGCTGTCACGTCAACACGCCTATCCCACAATGAGTCTGAAACTGACTGCAGGTCAAAATACAAAGCAAAGGCCTCCTTGCAGCAGATGTCTGCCCCAACTAGAATTTCCGGAGACCAGTAATCTCTAAAACTAGCGTTTCCTAACGGATCCACCACTGAGACTCCTCCCCAACGGAAGTGTCTGAACTCATCAAGTCACTGGCGCATGGTGTTCCATTTTCCAAGGTATTGGCTGTGAGAATGAATTTATAAAACGCCAGAAAGAATTCTCGGCTCGCACTTTTTGTGTGAGCGGAGTGAGGTAGACATTGTCTAGTCTTGAAATGGATGCGCAACACTCCCTTACATGTATAAATAAAGATGTGGCTGGGAAAACCAATGTGAAGCTTTGACATTTTCCAAAGAAGCGTTGAAGCTGCTTTAAGACAACCCAGACTGCGAAAACAATTGGGGTTTTTTTGGTTTTTTTTGTTTTTTTAACAGATTTCCCAGACCCAGATGAATCATGCTAGAGGATGGGTGAAGATGACTCTTTTCCAGATTGAAGAAGAACCCAAAATGTGAGTTTATGTAGCAAACCACACAAAGCGATATCAGAGCCCTGTCAAAAGCCTTGCCATCTCTGAGTACTGTGAAACGAATACAAGTGAAACGGCCATCAATCTAAACCTCAGTGTGGATAGCCCAGTGCTTTAGCCATGATGAAAATCACAAACCAAATAGTAACTTGCCCACTCGAGGCCACAAAGGGTTTGACAATTCCGACAAAAGTATTTGCTTGTAACTTCGTGCATCATTAGTGGCTGAAAAGGAAGATTCCATTATTGTCAATGAACTTGGCAATCTCGCCCTAAGGAACTAATTTGAAAGGTGTGTCTTTACACCAAAGATTTGGCCCCTTCATCGACATAACTACATGTAGTCTTGGCTTTTGGGGTTCAATGGATGGGACATTTACACATCTGGGCGGTTGAATTTCGCTCGTCTTCCCCAAAAGCTACACGGAACTTTGTATAAGCCTCTTAGTTAGGGTCTCATTTATGAAGGGAACAAACTTACAACACAAAGGGGCGTTTGCAAAATACTTTTGTGGGGGCATGTCGAATTGTAGATTTGTTTATATATATTGTTCTTTCTTTTAATCTCTACCCCTTTACGCTGCCATCTAGATACAACGGGACCATCCACGACTCACCGAAAACGAAGTCCCAAAGATCCGGGCTCACATTCGAGGCTATCCAGCTACTAAATGGTCTGGATCTCTAAACAGCAGTGCTTGCACATCTGGTAAGGCACGACCTGAAATGACATCTAGAGGGTTTGGCGCACACAAGCTAGGTACACTTACGGGTTTCCCGGATATGTCCACCCAACTGAGGATTTTCTTTCTCGCTCTCCTGCTTGGGCTGCGAAGAGATCGAAACGCCGAATAAAGGACCTCTCCCACGCGTGACGCTTCACTACTGCTAAGTATCGCAAAGTTACTATTAGTATTAAAAGGGTAGGAACGTTATACCTATGTGCCCCCGAGAAAGGACAACTAGAAAACATGATTCTTTTACGTCATTCATAGTTTTATTTTGATATCTATCTCTATGCCTCTCCAAGGCCAACAAAATGCATCTCGTGCTCATAAATAAGTTTATTAACGCATTGTATATGTTCCAGCCAAATATTAAAATACCCAAGGCTATGCACTATAAAGGAGAGGCCATATACTTTCTCCGCCTACAAAAGGGTGTAAATAACACATCATCGAAAGCCCATAGACCAAACCTGTCAGCATTTTATGTTAAAATGATCTTCCAATGCTTACATAATTGACCAACCCTGCAATTTAACACGTTTTTCTCTCTGACCGTAACCCCGACCATGTTAGCCCTGTTTCAAAGGTCTAAACACACCCCTTTCACGCCTTAGTGTCGGCCGAAAAGGGCGTTCAAACCTAAATGCTTAAAGGGCAAACCTCGACCGTTTGTCAGAATCTTTACCCGATACTTGGTCAGAATCTTTAGCTATATCCTGAACCTTGGATTCCATGGTTTTGTTTGTGTCACTATGTGAGAATATTTACGTACATCTGTTTTACTTTGATGTCGGCGATGGACAGTGGCGTGAATTTGTCAACATACTTCCTGAAAATGGACATCACATATGCCATGTAGCCAGTGACAGTACAACCTTTAAGAAGCTACCGAAGCTTAGTTTGTAGACCTCCAAAGCGGATTTCGCCTGCATTCACATAAACAAACAAACAAACACTCCAACAAACAAACAAACAAACGCCGACGGAACGTGCCACTAGCAGGCAAGAATAATGTGGATGGATAATACTGTTGTATCTGCCTAAACTCCACCGTACCAATGTAGAGCGCATTCATCGCTCTTTACAAAATTGCTTCAAGTGTAATCTCTTTGCTATACACATGTCTTGGCTCACCCCAGTAAACAGACGAGAGTTCATCCGCCCTGCATGTATCCCTAGGCTACCAGAGCTACGTGCATGCACACCCAAATTAAAATGACTTGAATAAGGGGGAAGGGGGCAGCCACATTTATTATGTTGCCTGCAATGCTAAGGACACTCTGGTGACATCGAGTGATAATCGACCTCTTCAAGTTACTTTACATGATGTTTTAAATGTAAATACATGTACATGAAGATGCATCTGCCTATGCAATCTTATTCTCCTTATATTACAAATATCACCTGTGTATTTATTGTTAATGTAATTGACAAGCCCACAAATTCATGTATTTTCTATGAATCTAGGAGTTGATCGAGGCTCAGCCCTTTTGAGCTCAGATACATCATCTCAATTTAAAGCAGGTGCAGCTCTATATTAAGTTTCATTTCTGTGATTGAAATTTAATGCCGGAAGGTACAATGGTTAAAAGAGCCCATTCTGGACTTCTAAGCTCGGTATAATCGGTTATTATCACTGTTATGAGTACATGTACACTGTACACCTGTTAATTTAAAAATGGTAATACCTCTCGTGAAAATATGGCTGTACCCTACCCCAGAATATATTTTATCGGTAAATACCAGTAATAATTTACACTCCTCAGTAGCGGCCGTTCTTCATGATTTGTCTGTCAACTTCGGGTATTTATCTCCTCACCATAACCCATTCCGGGCAAAGCCCAAGTATACTTTGAGGCCCAACCTCGGATCCAAAATTTATGAAACTCTAAACTCAAATATAGGGTCTCGTCCTCTTACTTCCTTGGCGCCTAAAACTGGAATCCTTTAACAACGCTACCTTGGGAATTAAATTGGGACCCAGAACCTTAATTAATCAAACAATTTTGGCCTCCTGCCCAGTGCATCCTAAGGCCCAGTCTCGGCTCTAAATTTCGGTATGCCATCACTTATTATAAACAAATTGAAACATTGTTAATTTTTAGCCGATTTTTTTGCCGAAGCGCTAACAATGCGCGCACACCGACGCACCCACGTATCGGTACTGTGCATATGTACATAACATGTGTTTACTCAAGGCGCTGCAAATATCATCAATTGCAGACCCAAAGGGCATAGACCCGCCAACCTTAATCAGTGTTCTTTAGGCTCATCCTCGGATTTACCAAATTTATCAGATTTCTTAAAGGGAACCCAACCTATTTATTTGAGGTTCAACCGGTAAATCAACATTTTACTTTGATATATCAGATTTCTTTCAGGGGTGACCTGCCTATTGTTACCCCGAGGTCCAAACTCGGCATCTGAACTAAATTTGGTTAACAGGATTTCTTTCGGGAACCCTGCCCATAGCCAACTCGAGGTCCAGCCTCGATATCTATACTTAATTTGGTTAAAGGCTTTCTTTCTGGGGACCATCCCCTCGCACTTCGAGGTCCCACCTCGGCTTTTAAACTTAATTTGATCAAAATGATTTATTTCGGGAACCCTAGCCCTTGCACCTCGACGTCCACTCTCGGCATCTTACCCTAATTAGATAGAAGGGTTTTCTTTTTGGGACCCAGCCCCGTGGCACTTCCTCGGCATCTGAACTCAATTTGGTCAAAATTATTTCCTTAGGGGAACCCAGCCCCGTGGCACTTCGAGGTCCCACCTCGGCAAATTAACTCAATTTTGTCAAAATTATTTCTTTCTGGGGACCCAGCCCCGTGGCACTTCGAGGTCCCACCTCGGCACCTGAACTCAATTTTGTCAAAATTATTTCTTTCTGGACACCCAGCCCATGGCACTTTGAGGTCATACCTCGGCATATGAACTCAATTTGGTCAAAATTATTACTTTCTGGGGACCCAGTCCCGAGGCACCTCGAGGTCCAACCTCGGAATCTGAACTGAATTTAGTTTTAAGGATTTCCTTTGGGAACCATGCCCCTTGCCCTATCGAGGTGCTACCCCGGCATCTGAACTTAATTGGTCAAAGTTATTTCTTTCTGGGGACCCAGCCCCGTGGCACTAAGAGGTCCCACCTCGCCATCTGAACTTAATTTGGTCAAATGTATTTCTTTCGGGGACCCAGCCCCTTGCCACTACGAGGTCCAACCTCGAAATCTGAACTAACTCTGGTTTACAAGTTTTCTTTTAGGGACCCAGCCCCTTGCCACTACGAGGTCCAACCTCGAAATCTGAACTAACTCTGGTTTACAAGTTTTCTTTTAGGGACCCAGCCCCTTGCCACTACGAGGTCCAACCTCGAAATCTGAACTAACTCTGGTTTACAAGTTTTCTTTTAGGGACCCAGCCCCTTGCCACTACGAGGTCCAACCTCGAAATCTGAACTAACTCTGGTTTACAAGTTTTCTTTTAGGGACCCAGCCCATTGCCACTTCGAGGTCCAACCTCGGAATCTGCTTAATTTATTAAAATGATTTATTTCGGAGGACCCTGCCCTTTGCCCCCTTGAGGTCCAACCTCGGCATCTGAACTTATACAATTTCTTTTGGGAGCCCCTATCTTACTGCCTCGAGGTCCAACCTAATAATTTGAATCTGATTAATCAAATTATTTAATAGAAACCTACCCCTTATGAGGCCATTGCAAGCTCTGAATAGAAACCTAAATTTAACTCATCCTGTTTCTTCTTGAGCAATTCGGACCCTTTTCATCTCTAGGTCCGACCCTAAACCAAAACAAACTTTCAGTGAATCTCCACAGGGTTTTGTGTGGATTTATAATAATTTCGCCAAATATCATTGCCCATCTCCGTTTAACCTCGAGGTCCAACCTCAGATCTAACCTTTTACAATCCACGCTCCTGTGGGTTCGAGACCGAACTCGTATCAAAATAACATTTCACAGTACGTGTTCGGTTTTTAATCAAACTATCGGCTCAAAATTTAGCCTCAAAATTTAGCTACAGATACTTTCATGGAGTTTCTCAAACCCTTCCCCATAATTTCTATACATTGTCTCTGGGGTTAGACTCAAGATGTAAGGGACTCCAGATCAAAATCTAAGCTCAACGAATTGTCTTTGTTCCATCTGCAAATAATGTTAAATGTATTCCTATCCAGCACGATCTCCATAATATATCGGGTCTGTAATTTGAAAAGGTCTTACTTGCGAATGTCACATACGTACCAGAATACCACAACTATAAACCACTGCCTTATTCACCATTTTACACATGTATATCGCAATTAGACTTAATGTATAAATACTTAATTCACCTGTAAGTCCGAGGTGGATGCAGTCCCCTGGACGGCGACGTCGGCCGTTGACGTACTGTGAGTCAGACCCGGGGGCCTGATCCTTGCAGTGCCGGTGTGTCAAGCCCCGGTGCCAGTGTGAGTTTTACGCAGTTTGGTCGGCCTGCCGAAAAACTGTTCACCGAGTGGGCCGGCCTCCACACGAGCCATCAGCCGCTCGAAATTGTGCCGCTTACCCCCTTTCGGAGCCAGGGTCAAAGGGTGGCCGAGCCACCCCTTGTCCAGACCGAACAACTGGTCTACGTCTTCCCAGCCGTCTTGACGCAGGTTCTCAAAATACTTGGCAGAGATTTTGAACGCAGCACAAAGCCCTTTAGAAGCGGGGCTTGCCTTAGTCTCTATGCATGCCCTCGTAGGCGCCCGGCTTCTCCTGGAAATGGAAAGACGTTGATAATTGAAATACGAACACAAAAGGGCAAAAACGGAATGGCTAAGAGTGCCAACTGCTGTCAGTGTTTAAATAATATCACGGACTTATATAGCCACTTGACTGTTAAAACCTATGCACTGTGATAAACACATGTTCCGTAACCTACGCTTGGAATGTATAAAATAGGGATCAAATGGAGCCGATCCCAAACTTCGCCCGACTATATAAAATTAGATTATATGTGTATATACAGGAGTGTCACACGGTACGAAACAGTCTGTCCATAAATAAATATGCCAAAGTTATTATAACTCGTATCCTGAATTTATTTCATATATTTATATATATTTATATATCTCCAATGAAATCGGCATCTATCACAATTAAAAGTGCTCGTCGGCCTTTTTTTTTTTTTTTTTGCTAGCAAAAATATGTTAAATCTTAAAACAATGGAGCATCAAATATAGGCTAGGGTAAACACATCCCGCTATTGTGTACAACCGGGAGCCTTGAGAATGCAATATTATCCACTTTGTGCTAACCTTCTGCACATGCCAATGACGCCTTGTGTTCCTGCGCCTAATTAATTTGAAATCTATAAGCACAATTTGTAAATCGAATATCTTCGAAATATAAATGATGAGGCTATCTTACCTCTACAATATCGTACGTGATGTCCATGTTTGGCGTTCAGAAACATCTAACGGAGATCGAGAGAATTATAGCAGCCGACGCAGCCGGGACTAGGGGGAATAGGGAGCGCACTCTGCCGCCACGCCCTACCGTTGGAATTCGACAAATGCCGAACAGATTACTCGAGCGCGACCATGCGTGCCCACCGACAGCTCTGACTTCACGGCCCGTCGACTCACAATAAAAACGAACGCCCGAGCATGTTATTGACGCAACTGGAAAATCATGCCACCATATACATGTACCAGCGCCGTACTGTGCTATGAAATACGGCAAATGTTGAGTTTTGCGACAGCTCTAAAATAATAAGAACTAACAAGAATGATCAAACTATACATATCAGCCGTACCTTTTGGTACTGTAGGAACCCACAAAACAACATTTAAGTTACAAAGAAAACTCGCCAAGTAATTTGGCAGGACAAGCTGATCTACCCCACTTTCCATTTTATAAAAGGAAAAGTCTTACCAACTATTTGTTTCCAACAGGTCCACTCCAACATGCCGACAAACTACACATTACTCTCCCGATCCCATTTCCCCAAAAGTCCACAGGGAATCACAAATATCGCCAGCGAGGCACAAGAGCACCCGCTGGCGTGGCGCCAGAATCACGAATGGCTTGATGTTTCTTCTGTCGCCCTCATTGTCTTGAGCGGTACAAATAGGTCAAGTTTTAAGTGCCGTAAACACACCATTTATTTCGTTTGGCCTAAAAGTTGATATCTGGAAATGTAACGCATCTTTTTAAAGTTCGTCTAATTGAGTGTTAAATATTGAATTGAAAGCTCGACATTAAATCTTATTAATTTATTGTTTAAATATTCATTTGTTACTATATTCTGTATTCTAAAAAAATATTGTCTATGCATTGCAAACATTTCCTCAACATTTAAAAACATTGCAAAACTATAAGGTGTATTTTTATCCAAAAAGAGAAATGACAAAAGATACAGTAAATTTGTCTTGATTTTTTTGTTAATTATATTTTGCTGGTCAGATTTGTTTGAGCATGGAGGAATATCAATAGTGAAATATTAGCATGTTTTTTTAAATTAAATACCAGTGAGGGTTGAACAATAATTACAACTTGTCTTGTTTATTTCATTTATTTTTTAATGTTTCCAAGGTCCATTCATAGGGACGTGATAAACAAAATACAGGCCTTGCATTAATTGTTACGTGCCCGTCCATGCCTCCTTCGCATCCTTAAATTTCAACGGTAAGCTATGACCGACTATTCACGGTATAGCAACCAATGGCTAATAAATTATGCAACTTTAAAACTTTAGGCACTGTTTGTGTCTTTGCTTAATCGAGATCAGTATAAATGTATACACAAAGTACAGACTTTTATAGGGTAGTACAAGTATCACAAATTTACGCGTACGCGTATATATACAATTCATGCTGGACCTCACACATAGAAGTTGTGGCCAACCGGCGCGGCCCTGGCGACCCAGAAAATGTATTTTTGCTACATTTAAACGTCTATTAATAAGAGCGAGGTAAAACGGATTAAAACTAAGGAGTTGGGTAGTCCGAGTTTGGGTGCGTGGAAGTTTTTTATGCATTATAGGCAAGCTAGCTGATATGGGCGGCCAAAAGGGCCAAAATCCAAAATAGGTTCACAAAGGACAAAACAATAGACAAAGAACAAACTGGCAAGAGGACAAATTTACAGAAGGACAAAATTCAAATCAAACAAAGGACAAAGCTGCAAGAGGACAAATTTACAAAACTACAAACTCCAAATCAAACAATGGACAAAACGGCAAAAGGACAACATTACAGAAATACATAATAACAATCAAACAAAGGACAAATCGACAAAAGGACAAAGTTACAAAAAGACAAAGTCAAAATCAAACAAAGGACAAACGGCAAAAAGACATTCAAACATGTCAAAAGGACGTCCATACACACGCAACGGACTTTTCACAAAAGGACGTTCATATACACGGCAAAGGACGTTTTCACGAAAGGACGTCCATACACACGCAACGGACTTTTCACGAAAGGACGTCTATACACACACGCAAAGGACGTTTTCACAAAAGGACAAACTTTTTTCAACTTAACTAATGTCGAACGCTGGGGGCGCTTCTTCAGACGTCCGCTGGACGGCGCGGTTCGCTCGATCGTACGTACCGCGTTATGCATGTATCACCAAGCTCGCCCTTAAGGATCGAGAGGTCGGCGGCAGTTTATACGACTTCGAGTGTTACTAGTAGCAAGGTGTATAGTTGTAGTTAGGAAGATGTCGAATCTGCCAATAGCAGAAAACACCGCAAGGCACCTAATAAGTGCAATAAGGAGGCATGTACCTCCCGGCGAAATCTCGCTTATGTCTTTCTTGTGTCATGGGTTACAAATAGCGAATGTGTTTTTGGGCTACTTATTTACAGAAAATAAATTGCAAATCCACGCTTTTCGACGTGAACATCATGTACAAACTTTCTACGTGCGTGCGCGTGCACGCGCGAGGCCAGCTCATCAGTCGTTGGCCGGCTGGCGCGGCTGCCGGGTACGCGCGCACACACGTAGAAAGTTCGTTCACGTCGAAAAGCCTAGATTTGCAATTTATTTTATGTAAATAAGTTAAGTAGCCCAAAGACACATTCGCTATTTGTAACCCATAACAAGGAAGACATAAGCGAGATTTCGGCTTCCTTCATCGGGTAAAAATATGAAAAAAATTGGTTGTAATATTTGTCGCTATGGCAGGATAAATTGATACCCTGGACTCCGTCGCGTTGTACACAACGGAGGAGTCCAACCTGGGCTAAGCATTCAGTTGTCATTGGTATGTCATTATTTTTGTGTATTTGAAACAATTTTTTTTCTGTCACAGTACACTCCATCATCTACTCAGACACCAAAGAAAAGTGAGTATACCATTACCATATGCATGATGCAAAACTGTCTTTTAACAATTTAGTAAAACGATACAATTTAAACTAAGTTTAACCATGGAGGGACCTTTCTCTGTGGCGAAACAATGGTACATGTATACATGTACATGTACATGTATTTGTAAAGAAGGCAAACAGATATTGAACTTCTATAATAAAATTAGCAGTAGACAATTTTTATTTTTATTGAAAAAAATATTTAAAAGAATGCCTGTTTATTTCATTCCAGACCCAAGTTGGGAAAATCAATCTTAGGAGATTTTCCACATTCCAACTGTTGATTACCACCATACATCAATTGGCACTACATGTACCTTTAGCTTACTATTCACTAGGTTTTCTTTCACACAATGGATTCCCTGTTTTATCATCCTCCGTTTATTTCTAATCCCCATGTGGTTTGACAAGGAATGTAAGGCACAAAGACTTTTCACTCAACACCTTATGTGTGTGTTAGTGTGATGTATTCTACCAAGTACCAGAACCGTTTTACATAAATATGTCCAAGTAGACAATGAATTAAATGACTGCTAGCTAGGTTGTAATGTGAAGATATTAACTTAAATTACCTTGGTTTTTTTACAACCAGCAGTTTGCACAAATTAAATCTTGATAACAAAAAAGTGAATTACATTTTTGAAGTCACACACCAAAAAGTCCAAAGCCCATTTATGAAGAGACCCATGAAGTGGACATAACAAACGAACCTTAAATGCAAGTGGCCAAAATTCTCGTTGGGTATCAACAATGGAGGACTATATGCTTGCTACAAATTGTTTTGGTTTCTGATCTGGTACCTGACTGATACAAAGAGAGCAAGTCAGTCAGGTAAGGAGGAGCCATGTCATGCTGTGATTTGTAAACACAAAGAAGTAATTCTTTGCATCTCCTGTAGTGCTTGGTACCTGTACACTTGAAGTCAAAGTAGTGCTTAGATTGAAATCCCGCCAAATGCTAATTTCCAGGACGAGTATCACGTGATTCATTGTTGTTCTAGATCTGAAACCAAAATAATTTGTAGCCAGCATTATAGTCTATCCTCAATTGTTGATATCCAACGAGAATTTCGGCCACTTACATTTTACGTACACTTTTAATTTAAATCTGCATTAATTAATAGTCAAATCGACACATTTTTCCTAAAAACTAATTTTTTCAATGGCCCTTGGTCACGTGATCTAACTATTTTACGGATCTGAAACCAAAATAGAATGTAGGCATGGCATCTCTCTTTAAGATGCCATCAACAATGATTCACTGCATCTACAGGTACACTTTGTCTCAAAGTAGGCTTAAGTTAGATTGAAATACCGCAAAATGATATTGTTTTGTTGAGCGTCTATGCGCAATATTTCCAGTACGAGTATCACGTGATTCATTGTTTGAAACCAAATTATTTGTAGCCGGCAACATTATTGACCCCCAACGATAATTGTGGAAACTTGCATTATAAGTACAGTTTTCGCTAAAACCCACATTAGTTATATTAAAAACAACGTGTCCTTTATTAGCCTACGTGTACTTGAATACGCGGCTGGAATATCAGGCCGAATACGCGGCCAGGTTCACTCAGGTTACATTTATACCAGTGCATGCATTTTCTATGTGATTCAGAACTGAAGGAAGAGAAAGGTATATTTCCTTGTGATTCACTGTAAGCTGAAGGTGATAGATTTCACAAACAACCTAGGTATATATCAAACAGTGTATTCCATGTAGTTCATCAGAGAAGCAAAAATTATCTGTGATTTTCAGCTAGTTTAGGCACAAAACAGTGTAAGTGAAGTCTCTTTTTTGTTTTCTTGTTGATTACATTAGGGACTTATAGATTCTTTGTAGATAGTGTTATTCTTTAAAGGGATCCTATATGTTTGGTAATTACTCCAAAAATTAATGGCAATAAAAACTTACTTGGTAAGAGCATCTTTGGATAGTATAAGGCATTTTTAGAAACTTTTCACTTCGAAGTACTGCGGTTATTAAAAAATATGTCACTTTTTATGCCCAAAAATTTGAATCTGAGAAGCGTTACTACAGTGACGTTTCTCAGACTGTGTATTCCAATGCAGATTATTCTGCCTGCGTGGAAATAACCGCTCCAGATTTTCGGCAATATCTCGAAATCGCTACCACCTTTTGAAATGAAATTTGTACAGGTTAGTTTTATGGTATATATCTATAACTATATAGGATTGAAACAAACAATGGGTTCCAATTACCAAACGTGTTCGATCCCTTTAAAGGAAAACTCCACCCATAGTTTATATTTGCATAATGTTAAAGAGTGTCAATTGCCATTGTGACTTGATTTGTATTTTATTTTTATCCGTCTCGGTAATCATATAAACAGAGATTTTCTCGCACTGTTCTTACCGTCATGCGATCCGCCATTTTGTTCTGGTTTATTGGTACATTCGGGATATTGTGGCGTAATGAAGAAAGAAATAAAATATTGCATTATAAATCCTTTTTTGAAACCTTTAAAAAGTACCCAAGGTTGTAGGAGAAATCACTTAAATTTCCACAACCCCACCCTTAACCAAAAGCTAGATCGATTCCTGCCACAACCAAAAATGATTTTGAATGGTTTTTATATTATTGATTCTTGACACTAGCACTGTATGGCTTTTTATCTTACAGAAAAGAAGAAGCTATTCTTACGAATAGTCGTCTGCCTGGCTGGGTGTGACGATGACATTGTACCTCTCACCGAAGAGAAGATCACGTTAAAGGCCAATGGTATTGGCGAAACCACCATCGACTTTGAAGTAGATGGAACTGCACAGCATGTGCAGAACCAGATATTGAGGTATTATAGTAAAGTAATACTTGCAATACATTTTCTAAAGCCATTGCAAATAAGAGGGTATAGTCATCGCTGTCTAATTTGTACGACATATATGTACTTGGCCATTTCAATGTTGTCAAAGTACAACCAACAAGAATGTTCATGTCCACATACAAAACTTATCCATTATATCATGGAGGTAGGAAAAGAGTCTGGGTTTTACACCACAAGGGGGTAGTTCTGATTTTTTATTTTTTGTTATCTTATTATTAGTACCTTCAACAAAACTGAATTGGAGAATGGCTTGGAGCTATTAGTTGTACAAAGCAAGTCGCGTACGAAACTGGAAGTTGTGCATTCTGGGCCTTGTCCAGCAAAAGAGTTGAAGTTGCTGAGTAGTCAGCGAATTTACATACGGCCCATGCAACTGAGCATTCAATTGACAGAAGATTGCCCACCTTCATCGCAGGCAACACTAATATGCTGTTACTGCGGTGGTACATTTTTGACAAGTGTCATGAGGGACCACTCGAGCCGGTGTAAAGAATCAGTAAGTTTTGTACAGAAAAGATTAAATAGGACAATTGTTAGATACGAATCGCTCTGGAAAAGGTATTATATGCATAAGTCACGCAGACGAGAATACTTTCTGCGACCAAAAGAAGAAATTTGCGGCAAATCCACCCTCATTCAAATTAAAAAACACTGGAAAATCCTGGCAGTTCCTAGATACCGCCTGGAAAGTCCGTGTTTTGCCTGGGATTTCCTGTGTATTTTTGTTTTTCAATGAGCATAGAAATGCCATTTCTTTTTGTGTTGTGTTTTGCCTGTTGCAGATATTTTTGCTTTACAATACAAAAAATGCTTGTGTAGCATTTACCTGATTTTCTAGACCCTAAAACCCTAATAATTTCATGAATAATTACAACTGATGTTTTATTTTTATATTTACATAAACTGTTTTGGACTCAGTCCCACCAAATGATGCCCCAGTCCCACCAATTGATGATCCAGTCCCACCAAATTATGATCCATTCTCACCAAATGATGATTCATTCTCACCACATGAAGTCCAACTCTCAACTGACACTGCAGACAGACAAACAGACAAAGTGAGTAGACATTTTGTTAATGTATCTTTCTATGAAAACATGAGCCAAAGTGTGAAATGTTTATGCTTTTGTAAAAATGGCCTTTTCAAGTTAACAAAATTGTTTGACACGTAGACTGCTGAGCATAGTTTAAAAGGGCGTTCCCATTTTCTACCAGTATACTCGTAGTGGCAGAATCCGGTACACCTGTTACTACGAGTATACTCCTAAAGCCGGCAGTTTCTGTGCAATTTCTGGAATAGTGTAGAATATTATGCTCAAAACAATTGAAAGGCCAGTTGGATAGTCACTGGCAGTTTCGTGCCAATACACAAACAGGCAATAGCAATGATCATGAATCAGAACATTTTTATATTAAATCAAACATCATCAGATTTCATTAGATTTTTTTTTTAAACAATTGACTAGCAAGTTTTGGTTGTTATATTGTATGGCAGGAACCGACAGATGCGGGAACTACATCCAACCATGAAGAAATACAAGACATTTTGCATCTGCTCAAGGAAGGATAGTGAGTAATACCATTTATGTCCGATTTTTATAGGTTTTGCATGATTAACTTTTTTTGGGTATACTGACAGCTCGGTTACTTCTCCCGCAGTCTCGGTAAACTTCTCCCGTGTCAAAAGTCCAAGTGCGGACAGTGGTAACATTTGACCATTATTTATTTTTTTACCATCGTCTCAGTAAAACCTTCCAAAAAAAAAAGTCCAGTGCGAACACGGCTTTACTTTTTTTTTCTCATAGTGACAGCAACTCCAACATGAAGGACATCGTTGGGGCATTCCGCCAACTCTATCTTCAAGGAAGATCCCTCAACATTCCTGAAGGAGTGGATGATTTCCTAGAAGGGGATACCTATGACATTTCAGTGTCAAGACTGGATATATTTAACAGCGTGGTTGATGAACTCTTTGCACCGTCCTACAATGCACGTCTTCCCTTGCATGTAGCTTTTATGGGCGAGAGAGGCCAAGACTTGGGAGGCCCTCGGAGGGAGTTTCTTCGCTTAGGTTTAGCTTCCCTGCATGACAGAGTGACCATTGGACCAGCAAAGTCAAGAGAACTTGCAGCAGACCAAGCAGGCTATCTTGATAGGATGGTATATTTTGTTGCTGGGATTGTCATCGGTAAGTTATGTGCACAATATGCACATGCATAAAAGGATAAACGGTATCATCCGCCAAATGGACTTTGCATACAGAAATATTTTTAACACTGACAGGCAAATTGGTTTTAAAACAACCTGTAATTTTAATCAAACTTAGTCTCGCCTAACCCAATGATACGGTGGCCATTTTACACTATTTTCTGTTACTGAAATGGCTACCTCAAGCATCCACATCCACATAAGACAAAGATATCATGATCTGTGAGAGATTGATCAGTGAAAACAACATGATTATATTGGGAAACCTAGCCATATTCAGTACAACAAATATTTCACCAGATGAATAATTATCCAGTAAAATAAAAGAACTTGTACCAATGCAACATGGACAACGCCTTTTTTGTATTACCCCAACCTCATAGAATGACCCAAATACTGAAAGTATTTACTTTTTACTCGCCAGGCCATTAGTTCTGTATAAATAAAAGAAAGTGCTGCTACCAATTTCTACTGTGCACTAGGCAACCACAAGTATTGAGCATTTACTACAATTTCTACTGGTAGATGCTAAACAGTATGTTATTCATATAATTCAAATCATTTGCTTATTCTAAATGCTTATACTTCATAGTAAATACTTTACCTGTTTACATGAAATTCATAGCATTTGCTAGTTTGTATTAATACGAACCATTGTCCTTGTAGGTCAGTGCATCATGCAAGATGGCCCCACCCCTAACTTTCTCTCACCTACCCTGATTGACCGCTTGTTATCGAGCATAAGAGACAATCCATCTGAAGCCCAGTTTGCCGACGGTCTTCTGCAAACGGGAGTTATCGATGTAAGTTTTGTCTAATTTTGATGATCATTTTATTCTTTGCATTTAGAAAGTGCTGCAAAGAAATAGTGGTTCAGGGGTTACTACCTAGGCTATTTGAATATACAGGTCATTCCATGTCAAATTACCCAACAAAATATGTTTTAAACCTGACCACCTCAGATTTTGATAAAAATTGGTGTACTTGTTGATTGTGATCCCACAGCACCAAATTTAATTTTGTTTAGGTCAACCCGGTCCAGTGGTTTAGGGATACAACTTTTGGGGAAAAGGGCATGGTAGTCTAATTAGATCCTCAGCTGCTTACTATTTGTGTGGAATGAATTGCTTTGTACATGTAGCTTTACAGTAACCTGGCAATTGAATTAGCAAGTTACGCCTTATCCAACTTGTACGCTTCAGATTTCAAAGAAATGCAGATCAAGACAATATTTGTCTGGAACGATCTGCAATGTGCTTGTCGGCTGTGTTTTGCCTTTTTAGTAATAACGAGAGAGAATATTTTGATTGGTAATGAAGAGACACTGCAGTATTGCTCGTTGCTAACAAAAATGTATATTCCTTACTTTTTAAACTTTAGCTGATCAAGGCGTTTCTTCAATGCCGGCGGATGCTTCATGATGAAGGCACACCAGCGCCATTAACAGCTAATGCTGTTATTTCGTCCTTCAAGGCAGAGTTTGCCGAAAGTGGATCCAATGACCGGATCCACCAAGAGTTGGTGTACAGACACTTTGTTCGCTATCTTCGGGAAGTGGAAGGTAAAAAGCAGGGTTGTAGTCAAGCCCTTCACAAGTCCATCACAAGTCCCTAGATCTTTTTTTCAAATCACAAGCTATTCACCTGAACTACAAGAAAGACATTGTTTTTTTGCATGTTAATTGTTTGCTTCTTGTTACTGCACTTGTGTGTTATTAAAGGCAGAGGCTCATCAGCAATGCGAGCGCGCCAAATTTGTGGCACGAAATACGCAGCTCCATGCCTTTGCTATGGAGCTGCGTATTTGTTTGCATGAATTTGGGGCGCCTGCATTGACGAGCCTCTGCCTTTAATGGAAGTATAAATGTACATTTGTAATACTAACTTACAGAAGGCTAATGAAACTTAATGTTATGTTTCCCGTAACCGTCTTGCGTTTGGATTTTTTTGGTGAGTTTGAGATGCCAAAATACTAAAACAATTTTGTATTTTCATTCAAAATATCAATTTTTTGTATTCTCTCCTGCCATTTTTGTTTGATTTTCAAAAGCAGCGCTCGAATTTAACATTTTGGGCGAGATGTTCATTCTCGTCGTCTCGCCAAAACAAAAAAACGTAATGTTCTTCCTCCATAAAAAAATACCCCAGAAGCAGAGTATTGGCGCGGCTGACAGGCGGTATGTGAACGTTTGTAACAGTGATTTACAATAAATTCCTGGAGAAGACATTGTGCTGTCATTTCTGTGTCATTTTTGTGATAGCATATATATCATTTTTTGCATTAAGAATTAAATTGTTTAAACATTATTTATTTTCTTGTGCAGCTGGACAACACAGAATTGACAGTGATAGTGACGGGGATGTAATTTGCCTGCATCATATCTACAAGTTTGTAAGTGGGCTGGAGAAAATGCCGGTGTGTGGGTGGAATCCACCACTGTTAATCACCTTCACCAAGCAAGACGTTGGTATAATGGGATTAGGTGCTTCCACTTGCACTCATCACCTCCAGCTACCAGTTCCACAAAATGCCACTGATCCCATGCCATCACGAAGCATATTGTTTGATTTATTTAACAAATCAATTGCTGATGAGTTTTTTGGAAAAGCATAGTCAACCATTTTCCTTCCTCCAAGTAGCCAAGTTACTGTTGTCCTTTTATTGTTTTTAAATACTAAATTTTGTTTGGCCGACAAAACCTCAAACCCTTGGTATTCCTCTAAAACATGTATACAGGCATTGGGGCAAGCGACAAAAACCTAACAGAAACTAAACGAGTTTGGGGGATGCACTGGTATACAATGTAGGACAGAGGTTGAATTATAGCATTGAAAGATGTTGAAATAAATTGTAATCACGTCACAAAAATATGTAATACACCGAAGGTCACAGCATACTTTGTCAAAAACAACAATTTTTATTTTTTCAAATTATTACAATTAGGTGAATTTGACCCGTTCCCACTAGAGAAATCACTTCATTCGAATTTGGCACGATTGCGTAATTCAAGGTCACGTGACATGATGTTAAAGGTTTAATTTTCCCCCCATAGGGTTTGTACATTAAAGGTTCAGTTTTTTTAATAGCATTTGTACACGTTTTCTTCAAGCAATATATTTGGCACTTTGGTAAATCCGATCGATTTCAGACTTGATACACACTAGACCACCACCCACATATTGAAAGTCATGTTAGACATCCGAAACAGCTCTGTGTTTGTCCACAAACACATGTCTAGTTTTTTAGCTGTTTCGGTTTTTCACCAAAACAGCTTTTGTTTTCGTTAAAGTTTTTAGCTGTTTCGGTTTTTCACCGAAACAGCTTTTGTAATCGTTAAATTTTTTTTTTTCTTTTTAGCTGTTTCGGTTTTTCACCGAAACAGCTTTTGTAATTGTTAAAGTTTTTTTTTTTCTTTTTTTTTTTTAGCTGTTTCGGTTTTTCACCGAAACAGCTTTTGTTTTCGTTAAAGTTTTTTTTTTTTTTCTTTTTTTTTTTTTCCACTTTCAGACTTTTTCCCATAGGATTTGTACACGTTTGTTCAGCCAATACACTTTGACACTTTGGTAAATCCGATCGACTTGAGACTTGGCATACACTTAGACAACCACCCAAGGACGGTCCTAGAAGAAATTCGTCGCGATTACGTCATTCAAGGTCACGTGACTTCGCGTTAAAGGTGAAATTTTCCCCATAGGTTTTGTACACGTTTTTCCTCAGACTATTGAATTTGACACTTTGGTAAATCCGACCGACTTGAAACTTGCCATATACTCAGAACACCACCACCAGATGTTTCTGAAAGAAATTCAGCACGATTGCGTCATTCAAGGTCACGTGACGTCAAGTTAAAGGTTTAATTTGTCCCCTCTAGGTTTTGTACACGTTTTTCTTTAGACTATTGACTTTGACACTTAGTAAATCCGATCGACTTGAGACTTGGCACACACATAGACCACTATCCACAGACGGTCGTATGAGAAATTTGGCACGATTACGTCATTCAAGGTCACGGGGCGTCACGTTAAAGGTTCAATTTTCCCCCATAGGTTTTGTACACGTTTTTCTTTAGACTATTGACTTTGACACTTTAGTAAATCTGATCGACTTGAGACTTTAGTAAATCTGATCGACACACAAAAGACCATCACACACATATTGAAAGACACTCGAAACAGCTCTGTGTTTGTCCACAAACACATGTCTAGTTTTTTTTTTCTTTTTTTTTTTTTCCTCTTTCAGACTTTTCTCCATAGGATTTGCACACGTTTTTTCAGACAATACACTTTGACAGTTTAGTAATTCCGATCGACTTGAGACTTGGCATACATTTAGACAACCACCCAAAGACGGTCCTAGAAGAAATTCGTCGCGATTACGTCATTCAAGGTCACGTGACTTCGCGTTAAAGGTGAAATTTTCCCCATAGGTTTTGTACACGTTTTTCTTCAGACTATTGACTTTGACACTTTAGTAAATCCGACCGACTTGAAACTTGGCATACCCTTAGAACACCACCCCCAGATGTTCCTGAAAGAAATTCGGCACAATTGCGGCATTCAAGGTCACGTGACGGCACCTTAAAGGTTCAATTTTCCCCCCATAGGTTTTGTACACGTTTTTCCTCAGACTATTGACTTTGGCACTTTGGTAAATCCGATCGACTTGAGACTTGGCATACCTTTAGAACATCACTCATAGATGGTTCTGAAAGAAATTCGGCACGATTGCGTCATTCAAGGTCATGTGACGTCACGTTAAAGGTTAAATTTGTCTCCCATAGGTTTTGTACACGTTTTTCTTTAGACTATTGACTTTGACACTTTCGTAAATTTGATCGACTCGAGACTTGGCACACACATAGACAACCACACACACATATTGAAAATAATGGAAGACACTCGAAACAGCTCTGTGTTTGTCCACAAACACATGTCTAGTTTTTTTTTTTTAGCTGTTTCGGTTTTTCACCGAAACAGCTTTTGTTTTCGTTAAAGTTTTTTTTTTTTAGCTGTTTCGGTTTTTCACCGAAACAGCTCTTGTAATCGTTAAAGTTTTTTTTTTTCTTTTTTTTTTTTTTCTTTTTTTTTTTTTCCTCTTTCAGACTTTTCTCCATAGGATTTGCACACGTTTTTTCAGACAATACACTTTGACAGTTTAGTAATTCCGATCGACTTGAGACTTGGCATACACTTAGACAACCACCCAAGGACGGTCCTAGAAGAAATTCGTCGCGATTACGTCATTCAAGGTCACGTGACTTCGCGTTAAAGGTGAAATTTTCCCCATAGGTTTTGTACACGTTTTTCTTCAGACTATTGAATTTGACACTTTGGTAAATGCGACCGACTTGAAACTTGCCATACACTCAGAACACCACCACCAGATGTTTCTGAAAGAAATTCAGCACGATTGCGTCATTCAAGGTCACGTGACGTCAAGTTAAAGGTTTAATTTGTCCCCCATAGGTTTTGTACACGTTTTTCTTTAGACTATTGACTTCGACACTTAGTAAATCCGATCGACTTGAGACTTGGCACACACATAGACCACCATCCACAGACGGTCGTAGGAGAAATTTGGCACGATTACGTCATTCAAGGTCACGGGGTGTCACGTTAAAGGTTAAATTTTCCCCCATAGGTTTTGTACACGTTTTTCTTTAGACTATTGACTTTGACACTTTAGTAAATCTGATCGACTTGAGACTTTAGTAAATATGATCGACACACAAAAGACCATCACACACATATTGAAAGACACTCGAAACAGCTCTGTGTTTGTCCACAAACACATGTCTAGTTTTCTTTTCTTTTTTTTCCACTTTCAGACTTTTTCCCATAGGATTTGTACACGTTTGTTCAGCCAATACACTTTGACACTTTGGTAAATCCGATCGACTTGAGACTTGGCATACACTTAGACAACCACCCAAGGACGGTCCTAGAAGAAATTCGTCGCGATTACGTCATTCAAGGTCACGTGACTTCGCGTTAAAGGTGAAATTTTCCCCATAGGTTTTGTACACGTTTTTCCTCAGACTATTGAATTTGACACTTTGGTAAATCCGACCGACTTGAAACTTGCCATATACTCAGAACACCACCACCAGATGTTTCTGAAAGAAATTCAGCACGATTGCGTCATTCAAGGTCACGTGACGTCAAGTTAAAGGTTTAATTTGTCCCCTCTAGGTTTTGTACACGTTTTTCTTTAGACTATTGACTTTGACACTTAGTAAATCCGATCGACTTGAGACTTGGCACACACATAGACCACTATCCACAGACGGTCGTATGAGAAATTTGGCACGATTACGTCATTCAAGGTCACGGGGCGTCACGTTAAAGGTTCAATTTTCCCCCATAGGTTTTGTACACGTTTTTCTTTAGACTATTGACTTTGACACTTTAGTAAATCTGATCGACTTGAGACTTTAGTAAATCTGATCGACACACAAAAGACCATCACACACATATTGAAAGACACTCGAAACAGCTCTGTGTTTGTCCACAAACACATGTCTAGTTTTTCTTTGCCTTTTTTTTCCCCATAGGATTTGTACACGTTTGTTCAGACAATACACTTTGACACTTTGGGAAATCCGATCGACTTGAAACTTGGCATACACTTAGACAACCACCCAAGGACGGTCCTAGAAGAAATTCGTCGCGATTACGTCATTCAAGGTCACGTGACTTCGCGTTAAAGGTTAAATTTTCCCCATAGGTTTTGTACACGTTTTCCTTCAGACCTTTGACTTTGACACTTTGGTAAATCCGACCGACTTGAAACTTGGCATACACTTAGAACACCACCCCTAGATGTTTCTAAAAAAAATTCGGCACGATTGCGTCATTCAAGGTCACGTGACGTCACATTAAAGGTGCACATTTTTCACCCATAGGTTTTGTACACGTTTATGTTTAGACTGTTGACTTTGACACTGTAGTAAATCCGATCGACTTGAGACTTGGCACACACTTAGACCACCATCTACAGACGGCCCTAAAAGAAATTTGGCACGATTACGTCATTCAAGGTCACGGGGCGTCACGTTAAAGTTTCATTTTTCCCCATAGATTTTGTACACGTTTTTCTTTAGACTATTGCCGTTGACACTTTAGTAAATCTGATCGACTTGAGACTTGGCACACACATAGACCACCACACACACATATTGAAAATAATGTAAGACACTCGAAACATGCGTGTGTTTGTCCACAAACACATGTCTAGTTTTTTTTTTTCTTTTTCAGCATTTTCTCCATATAGTCCGGGAGCCCAGCCAGGTTTAATCATAATTTTGAGTGCAAAAGGTTTGAAGCGTGGGATATGTTGGGGTGACTGGGACAACTGCAAAATGGGTTTTCTTAAGTTTGGCGAGTGGTGCGTTGGGTGGGGGGAGCCCCTGACAGACCCCCTAAAATTCGATTTAATCATAATCTTGAGTGCAAACATAATTTTTTCATGATTCGAAAGTTTATCGTGTACTGAATAGGATTTGTATACTTAAGAACAATATAATTGGTGCTAAGTACACTTAAGAAGGTCTTTAATTAGTGCTAATTACACGTTTAATCATAATTTTGAGTGCAAGGATAAAACAAGTGTCAATGTGTAGCTGACACCTTGCTGGAGCAAAATCTGCCACTTAAGAAAGTTTCAAGTGGTGCCATCCCTAATTAAGAAAGGGTCAAAGGTCATCATAAGTCATTAAACACCAATAGTTATAACGTTGAGTGCAACTTGCATTCATGTGTATACAAACAGGTTATCATAGACCGATCACTGATCACAAGCTTAAGAACAGGATATATAGTGCAAAGTCTAAAGTTTATCGTGTACTGAATAGGATTTGTATACTTAAGAACAATATAATTGGTGCTAAGTCTAATTAAGAAGGTCTGTAATTAGTGCTAATTACACGTTTAATCATAATTACGAGTGCAAAAATAAAACAAGTGTCAATGTGTAGCTAACACCTTGCTGAAGCAAAATCCGCCACTTAAGAAAGTTACAAGTGGTGCCATCCCTAATTAAGAAAGGGTCAAAGGTAACCGGGGGTGTAAACTGAACACCAACAAAGAACAATGTAAGTGCAACTTACATTTCTATGTGGATCAACCGTTTATTATGGACCAATCACTGATTACACAGCGCAATGTCCGATCAAAATGTCTGATTAATAAATGATTAGAATGATAATTGAAATCATAAAACGTCAAAGTGTACATGTACTTTACCAAACACAGAAACAAAACCCACCGCATACGAAATATCACAAAACAGTCATGAAGTTCATTGCAATTGCCTGTACCCTCTCAAACACGAATGGGTGTAAATATGTAATACGTTAAAGTTAGGGAATACAAAGTTAAAGTTAGACAAGATGACAATACTGCCGCCTCTTAATGAAGAATGCGTAGTACCTAATGTTACCTATAATAGTTTGTTCAAAAGCAAATATAATCTATGTCGGTTGGGAAAGCAACAGCTCTGGATGGAATTAGTGTTAAAATGATCAGAATTGCTTCACCTTATCTTAGGCATATATCATTAAATCTTTAACTGGGATTTTTAACCATAAGATGTGAGCGATACCCTACAAATTTGAAACATGCAGGAAATAAATGTAGTACAGGTAACTATCGGCCTATTTCTATACTGCCAATTATCTCTAAGATTTTTGAAAGATAGGTGCACACATCGGTATATAGCTACCTTGATGAAAACAATCTGATTCCTAGTTGCCAGTCAGGATTTAGACTCCTGCACTCAACTGAAAGCACCATTCACGACTTAACAAACATGTGTGTTGAGGCCATGGAGAATATAGAAGTTACATGCAATGTGTTTTTAGATCTCAGTAAAGTATTTGATTGTGTTAATCATGAAATCTTACCAGAGAAACTAGAAAAGATGAACATGTCATCTTCTGTAATTAATTGGTTTATTAAAGTCGTAAATAAGTGACCGCAGTCAGTCTGTAAATATTGGCGGCACCATGTCCGTAAACATTGGTGTTCCGCACAAGGATCGATACTAGTTCCTTGTTTATACTAGTGATCTTCCATTTTTTATATTCCCAAACTGCAACTTATTTATGTAAGCTGATGACTCCACGTCAATATGTGAAGCTCCTCAAATACAGCTCTTACTAGTTTTCACAACTGGTGCGTAAGAAACAAGCTAGCATTAAACGCCACCAAAACTAAATGTATGCTTATTGGTACAAGGCAGAAAATATCCAATGTTGACTTAAAGGTAGTATACTATTTGCGGATATCGAACAAAATTACTACCGAATTATTAAGAAATATTTTACTAATTTGAAAGTAAATAACAATTGTAGGCATCCAGCAAAATTATTGCGCTAGATATCCTGTAATTGTTCCAAAAATTAAATTGTATATAACAAAAATAACGATCGCCGGACGGTAAACAAGAACAACATAAAAACCATTGCCCGACGCCGGTTGAAAACGAACGCCGTTTTTGTTTTGCTTTTCTCAGTATCAATGACTGTAAAACTTCAGACAGGTCAGTTAAACGATATTGACTATAAAATACAACCCCCCAAATCCACCAATTCAAGATAAATAAAGCAATTACCAATGGTGTATCCAACTGCTGAGTGATAGTCTTATTGAAAACGTGAGGTCTTGTAATTGTGTGGGCGCAGTTATTGATGAGCATGAAGTTGGTGCCCACATGTCGAATACGTAAGGAAAGCTGTTGTATCTAAATTTAAACATAATCCGTGATTATGTTCCTAAACACAGCCTACATACACTATTTTGTAAGTTTAGAGTATTATTGTACTGTGTGAGGAGGAAGGTACATTTTGTGCGTGTTTTTGTCTTTCCCATAAATCAGAATTGGCCTTAAACAGTACGGGCTGTAACTACGAAAGCTGTTTAAGCCATTGAATACGTATAAATCACTGTTTAAACCTGGTGTCTAACTTCAAACAAGTACTACAAAGCTTGTTTTAAGTTAGCCGCGTTTAAATGACCATTGGAGTTAAACATGTGTTTATAACAAACAATAGCAATTCTTAAACAAGGTACGGGGGTTGTTTAGTGAGTATTCTGAGCCATTTAGAAGCCAGATATGTACACAGCAAGGTAGAAAGGTGGACAGGATGGATGCGCTTCAAATCTTCTTAATTGCACAAGAGGAGGCCAACTAACAAGAATATCGTCATGGTCGCCAACACCAACATGCACCAGGAGTTTTTAGGGACAAGGTGAATCCCTAAGAAGAGTATGACGAGGAACATTTCATCAGACGTTTCAGAGTTAGCAAAGACACGTTGAACGATTTACTTGGACTTCTCGGATTGTATTTAGGACACCCAATTCTTTGTTGTCCTTATAGCAGATCGGCTTTTATGGTCAGGAAACGAGATGGCATTTCTGAAGTATTAGCTTTCCAGACATCAGCTTTTTTTCTGGTTGGCTTTCGTGTCACATCGTTTGTCACCAATACATGTAATGGAATTAAAGTTCCTCATGGTCTCAACGAGAGCCATCCTTTCGTCAGCAGTGAAACTGTCACTGCGTTGCCTTTTGGTATCAGCAATATGGCTCAGGCTGTAGAGTATCTAAGTAAAGACCTGCTGAAGATTTATCTACTGAGGCCTATCGTATGTTCATACTGTTGCGCAATCCTCTATATTACAATGTAATTAACAATAGGGTCCACGGTCAATAAGTTTAGACTGTCCAAGTTACACGAGGATAACTAAACAATCATTTAAGATAATTAGTAAGAGCTGTTTAATTCAGGTGTTTAGGAAGACGCGTGTAACTTGGATTTATCCACGTCTATATGCTATACATTGGTATAAAGATAAACAGCTTTCGTAGTTGCAGCCCTTCTTTTCTTAAAGTTAATGTACAAACATACCTAAGTATCAATGCTTTGTATTCCTATAAATATCCTTGTACATCTGTAAATATTCTGTTTGTATTTTTGTGTAAAAAATAAATATATAAATCTGCTTGGGGAGGTTGTCAAAATAGTATTTCGCAATGAACCCAGCCCATATCGGGATATTTTCGGCCCGTTAGTACATGCTGCATCATCCATAAACCATAAGATAAAACGTGTGCCCGTACTTTTAAACGTCTGGCAGATTTCAGATGTCTTCCACTTCAAGCCTTCTCTTTCTCGATTTGCAAGACGCAGTGTTCAGGGGTTGTGCAGAAAAGACCTGTTGGAGCTCGCTTTGATACAAGATCCCCATCGTGTCATAAAGTGTATCAGACCCTGACAAGGTGTTTGTTAATTCACAAAGTTATCGATCGAATGCATAAAAAACTCGACTTTATTACGATAATTCGGAATCCTGGTGACCTTTGACAATTTCTTTAGTAGGTATGGCACAATTTGGAATGTTCTTAATTGACACACTTTGCTCTACCACAGTGTATGGTACACATTAAAACGTGTTTGTTTTTATGGCACTTGACATTATAATTAAACCGTGTAATTAGCACTAATTAAAGACCTTCTTAATGGAAATTTGCACTATATATCCTGTTCCGAAGCTTGTGATCAGTGATCGGTCTATGATAAACTGTTGATATACAAAATGCAAGTTGCACTCAACGTTATGATGAATAGTGTTTGTTGATTTCTGATTACCTTTGACCCTTTCTTAATTAGGGATGGCACCACTTGAAACTTTCTTAAGTGACGGATTTTGCTTCAGCAAGGTGTCAGCTACACATTGACACTTGTTTTATCCTTGCACTCGTAATTATGATTAAACGTGTAATTAGCACTAATTACAGACCTTCTTAATTAGACTTTGCACTATATATCATATTCTTAAGCTTGTGGTCAGTGATCGGTCTATGATAACCTGTTGATATACACATAAATGCAAGTTGCACTCAACGTTATAATTATTGGTGTTTAATGACGTATGGTGACCTTTGACCCTTTCTTAATTAGGGATGGCACCACTTAAAACTTTCTTAAGTGGTGGATTTTGCTCCAGCAAGGTGTCAGCTACACATTGACACTTGTTTTATCCTTGCACTCAAAATTATGATTAAACGTGTAATTAGCACTAATTAAAGACCTTCTTAAGTGTACTTAGCACCAATTATATTGTTCTTAAGTATACAAATCCTATTCAGTACACGATAAACGTTCGACTCATGAAGAAATTATGTTTGCACTCAAGATTATGATTAAATCGAATTTTAGGGGGTCTGTCAGGGGCTCCCCCCACCCAACGCACCACTCGCCAAACTTAAGAAAACCCATTTTGCAGTTGTCCCAGTCACCCCAACATATCCCACGCTTCAAACCTTTTGCACTCAAAATTATGATTAAACCTGGCTGGGCTCCCGGACTAATAGGATTTGCACACGTTTGTTCAGACAATACACTTTGACACTTTGGTAAATCCGATAGACTTGAGACTTGGCATACACTTAGACAACCACCCAAGGACGGTCTTAGAAGAAATTCGTCGCGATTACGTCATTCAAGGTCACGTGACGTCATGTTAAAGGTAAAATTTTCCCCATAGGTTTTGTACACGTTTTTCTTCAGACTCTTGACTTTGACACTTTGGTATATCCGACCGACTTGAAACTTGGTATATACTTAGAACACCACCCACAGATGGCTCTTGAAGAAATTCGGTACGATTGCATCATTCAAGGTCACATGACGTGACGTTAAAGGTGCAATTTTTTTTCCCATAGGGTTTGTACACGTTTTTCTTCAGACTATTGACTTTGACACTTTCGTAGACTTGATCGACTTGAGACTTAGCACACACCTCGACCACCATCTCCAGGAGGGCCAAGGGTAAAATCTTCATGATGACGTCATCGGGGGGTCACGGCACGTCACATTAAAGGTTCAGTTTTTAGGACCCGCTATCTCTGGAAGTACAGGTCTGATTGGGGTCAAACTTGGTATGCAAGTATTCCAGGGTGTGTTATAGACGAAAAATAAAATGACATCATGATGACGTCATCGTGGGTCATGTGACGTCACATTAAAGGGATTAAAGGTTCAGTTTTTAGGACCCGCTATCTCTGGAAGTACAGGTCCGATTGGGGTCAAACTTGGTATGCAAGTTTTCCAGGGTGTGTTATAGACGAAAAATAAAATGACATCATGATGACGTCATCGTGGGTCATGTGACGTCACATTAAAGGTCCAGTTTTTAGGACCCTCTATCTCTAGAAGTACATGTCCGATTGGGGTCAAACTTGGTATGCAAGTATTCCAGGATGTGTTACAGACGAAAATTAAGATGACATCATGATGACATCATCGGGTATCATGTGACGTCACATTAAAGGTTCAAATTTCCCCATAGGATTTGTACACGTTTTTTCAACTAATATATATTTTCTTTTTCAGACTTTTCTCCATAGGATTTGCACACGTTTATTCAGACAATACACTTTGACACTTTGGTAAATCCGATGGATTTGAGACTTGGCATACACTTAGACAACCACCCAAGGACGGTCCTAGAAGAAATTCGTCGCGATTACGCCATTCAAGGTCACGTGACTTTGCGTTAAAGGTGAAATTTTCCCCATAGGTTTTGTACACGTTTTTATTCAGACTATTGAATTTGACACTTCGGTAAATCCGACCGACCTGAAACTTGGCATGCCCTTAGAACACCACCCCAGATGTTCCTGAAAGAAATTTGGCACGATTGCGTCATTGAACGTCACGTGACGTCACGTTAAAGGTGCACATTTTTCTCCCATTGGTTTTGTACACGTTTTTCTTTAGACTATTGACTTTGACACTTTAGTAAATCCGATCGACTTAAGACTTGGCACACACTTAGACCACCATCCACAGACGGTCCTAGAAAAAAATCGGCACGATTACGTCATTCAAGGTCACGGAGCGTCACGTTAAAGGTTCAATTTTCCCCCATAGGTTTTGTACACGTTTTTCTTTAGACTGTTGACTTTGACACTTTCGTAAATTTGATCGACTTGAGACTTGGCACACACATAGACCACCACACACACATATTGAAAGTAATGTAAGACACTCGAAACAGCTCTGTGTTTGTCCACAAACACATGTCTAGTTTTTTTAGCTGTTTCGGCATTTCAGCCGAAACAGCTATTGTATTCGTTCTGATTTTTTTTTTTTTTTTTTTTTTTTTTTTTTTTTTTTTTTTCTCCTTCAGACTCTTCTCCATAGGGTTTGTACACGTTTTTTGTTCGGACAATACACTTTGGCACTTTGGTAAATCCGATCGACTTGAGACTTGGCCTACTCTTAGAGCACCACCCACAGATGATCCTAGAAGAAATTTGTCACGATTACGTCATTCGTGGTCACGTGACGTCACGTTAAAGGTGCAATTTTTCCCCATAGGATTTGTACACGTTTTTCTTCAGAATATTGAATTTGACACTTCGGTGAATCCGATCGACTTGAGACTTACGACACACCTCGACCACCATCCCCAGAGGGGCCAGAAGAAAAATCGCCATGATGACGTCATCGTGGGTCATTTGACGTCACATTAAAGGTGCAGTTTATAAGACCCTCTATCTCTGGAAGTAAAGGTCTGATTGGGGTCAAACTTGGTATGCAAGTATTCCAGGATGTGTTATAGACAAAAATTAAGATGACGTCATGACGACGTCATCATGGGCCATGTGACGTCACATTAAAGGTTCAGTTTTCCCTATAGGTTTTTGTACACGTTTTTCGTCAGACTATTGAATTTGACACTTTGGTAAATCCAATCGACTCGAGACTTAGTACACACCTCGACCACCATCTCTATGAGGGCCACAAGGATAATCGTCATGATGACGTCATCGTGGGTCAGGTGACGTCACTTTAAAGGTGTAGTTTTTAAGACCCTCTATCTCTGGAAGTAAAGGTCTGATTGGGGTCAAACTTGGTATGCAAGTATTCCAGGATGTGTTATAGACGAAAATTAAGATGACGTCATGACGACGTCATCATGGGCCATGTGACGTCACATTAAAGGTTGTTTTCCCTATAGGTTTTGTACACGTTTTTCGTCAGACTATTGAATTTGACACTTTGGTAAATCCAATCAACTCGAGACTTAGTACACACCTCGACCACCATCTCTATGAGGGCCACAAGGATAATCGTCATGATGACGTCATCGTGGGTCAGGTGACGTCACTTTAAAGGTGTAGTTTTTAAGACCCTCTATCTCTGGAAGTAAAGGTCTGATTGGGGTCAAACTTGGTATGCAAGTATTCCAGGATGTGTTATAGACGGAAATTAAGATGACGTCATGACGACGTCATCGTGGGCCATGTGACGTCACGTTAAAGGTGCAGTTTTTCCCATAGGATTTGTACACGTTTTTTGCAACCAAGATATATTTGGCACTTTGGTAAATCCGATCGACTTCAGATTTGGTACACACATAGACCACCACTCACATATTCAAAGTCATTTTTAGACAAGCGAAACAGCTCTGTGTTTGTCCACAAACACATTTCTAGTTATTTTTTTTTTTTCTTTTTCAGACTTTTCTCCATAGGATTTGCACACGTTTATTCAGACAATACACTTTGACACTTTGGTAAATCCGATGGATTTGAGACTTGGCATACACTTAGACAACCACCCAAGGACGGTCCTAGAAGAAATTCGTCGCGATTACGCCATTCAAGGTCACGTGACTTTGCGTTAAAGGTGAAATTTTCCCCATAGGTTTTGTACACGTTTTTCTTCAGACTATTGAATTTGACACTTCGGTAAATCCGACCGACTTGAAACTTGGCATGCCCTTAGAACACCACCCCCAGATGTTCCTGAAAGAAATTTGGCACGATTGCGTCATTGAACGTCACGTGACGTCACGTTAAAGGTGCACATTTTTCTCCCATTGGTTTTGTACACGTTTTTCTTTAGACTATTGACTTTGACACTTTAGTAAATCCGATCGACTTAAGACTTGGCACACACTTAGACCACCATCCACAGACGGTCCTAGAAAAAAATCGGCACGATTACGTCATTCAAGGTCACGGAGCGTCACGTTAAAGGTTCAATTTTCCCCCATAGGTTTTGTACACGTTTTTCTTTAGACTGTTGACTTTGACACTTTCGTAAATTTGATCGACTTGAGACTTGGCACACACATAGACCACCACACACACATATTGAAAGTAATGTAAGACACTCGAAACAGCTCTGTGTTTGTCCACAAACACATGTCTAGTTTTTTTTTCTTAGCTGTTTCGGTTTTTCACCGAAACAGCTTTTGTTTTCGTTAAAGTTTTTTTTTTTCTTTTTTTTTTTTTTTTCCACTTTCAGTGTTTTTACCCATAGGATTTACACACGTTTGTTCTGCCAATACACTTTGGCACTTTGGTAAACCCGATCGACTTAAGACTTGGCATACACTTAGAACACCACCCACAGATGGTCCTAGAAGAAATTTGGCACGATTGCGTCATTCAAGGTCACGTGACGTCACGTTAAAGGTTTAATTTGTCCCCATAGGTTTTGTACACGTTTTTCTTTAGACTATTGACTTTGGCACTTCGGTAAATCCGACCGACTTGAAACTTGGCATACACTTAGAATACCACCCCCAGATGTTTCTGAAATAAATTCGGCACGATTGCGTCATTCAAGGTCACGTGACGTCACATTAAAGGTTCACATTTTTCTCCCATTGGTTTTGTACACGTTTTTGTTTAGACTATTGACTTTGACACTTTAGTAAATCCGATCGACTTTAGACTTGGCACACACTTAGACCACCATTCACAGACGGTCCTAGAAGAAATTCGTCACGATTACTTTATTCAAGGTCACGTGACTTCACGTTAAAGGTGAAAATGTTCCCCCATAGGTTTTGTACACGTTTTTCTTTAGACTATTTACTTTGACACTTTCGTAAATTTGATCGACTTGAGACTTAGCACACACCTCAACCACCGTCCCCAGGAGGGCCAAGATGAAATTCGTCAGGATGACGTCATGTAGGTCATGTGACGTCACATTAAAGGTGATTTTAAAAGACCCTCTTTATCTTGAAGTACAAGTCCGATTGGGGTCAAACGTGGTATGCAAGTATTAGGGGATGTGTTACAGGTATAAATTGAGGTGACGTCATGATGACGTCATCGTGGGTCATGTGACGTCACTTTAAAGGTGCAATTTTTTCCCATTGGTTTTGTACACGTTTTCCTCCAGACTATTGACTTTGACACTTTGGTAAATCTGATTGACTTTGGACTTAATACAAACCTCAACCACTATCCTCAGGAGGGCCAAGAGGAATATTGTCATGATTACGTCATCCGGGGTCATGTGACGTCACATTAAAGGTTCAATTGTTAGGGCCCTTTATCTCTAGAAGTACAGGTCCGATTGGGGTCAAACTTGGTATTCATGTATTCCAGGATGTGTTATAGGCGAAAATTAGGATGATGTCGGGATGACGTCATCGTGGGTCATGTAACGTCACATTAAAGGTGTAGTTTTCCCCATAGGATTCGTACACGTTTTGTTCAACCAATATATCTTTGGCACTGGGGTAAATCTAATCGACTTCAGACTTAACAAACACTAAGACCACCACCCACATATTGAAAGTCATTTTCGAAACCCGAAACAGCTCTGTGTTTGTCCACAAACACATGTCTAGTTTTTTTTTTTTTTTTTTTTTTTTTTTTTTCCACTTTCAGTGTTTTTACCCATAGGATTTACACACGTTTGTTCTGCCAATACACTTTGGCACTTTGGTAAATCCAATTGACTTGAGACTTGGTATACACTTAGACCTCCACCCACAGATGGTCCTAGAAGAAATTTGGCTCGATTGCGGCATTAAAGGTCACGTGACGTCACGTTAAATGTTTAATTTTCCCCATAGGTTTTGTACACATTTTTCTTCAGACTATTGACTTTGGCACTTCGGTAAATCCGACCGACTTGAAACTTAGCATACACTTAGAACACCACCCCCAGATGTTTCTGAAAGAAAGTCGGCACGATTGCATCATTCAAGGTCACGTGATGTCACATTAAAGGTTCACATTGTTCTCCCATTGGTTTTGTACACGTTTTTCTTTAGACTATTGACTTTGACACTTTAGTAAATCCGATCGACTTAAGACTTGGCACACACTTAGACCACCATCCACGGACGGCCCTAGAAGAAATTCGGCACGATTACGTCATTCAAGGTCACGGGGCGTCACGTTAAAATTTCTATTTTTTCCCTTAGGTTTTGTACACGTTTTTCTTCAGACTATTGACTTTGACACTTTAGTAAATCCGACCGACTTGAAACTTGGCATACCCTTAGAACATCACTCATATATGGTTCTGGAAGAAATTCGGCACGATTGCGTCATTCAAGGTCACGTGACGGCACGTTAAAGGTTCAATTTTTCCCCCATAGGTTTTGTACACGTTTTTCTTTAGACTGTTGACTTTGACACTTTAGTAAATCCGATCGACTTGAGACTTGGCACACACTTAGATCACCATCCACAGACGGTCCTAGAGGAAATTCGGCACGATTACGTCATTCTAGGTCACGGGGCGTCATGTTAAAGGTTCAATTTTCCACCATAGGTTTTGTACACGTTTTTCTTTAGACTATTGACTTTCACACTTTAGTAAATCTGATCAACTTAAGACTTGGCACACACAAAAGATCATCACACACATATTGAAAGACACACAGTCGTGAACCACATAACGACCGAGGATCGATATTGTGTTTTCCTTTCTTCCTTTACTTAACCCAATCCCCATTGCTTTGCGCTTGCACCGTCGATCGAGGACAGAATTCGGACAAGCAAACCGTCGATCGAGGATCCTTTGTTCCCTTTGTTCTCTTTTGTGTTTCGATCCTCGATCGTAATGCAAGACAAGAACACTCGAAACAGCTCTGTGTTTGTCCACAAACACATGTCTAGTTTCTTTTTAGCTGTTTCGGTTTTTCACCGAAACAGCTATTGTTTTCGTTAAATTTTTTTTTTTAGCTGTTTCGGTTTTTCACCGAAACAGCTTTTGTAATCGTTAAAGTTTTTTTTTTTCTTTTTTTTTTTTTTTCTTTTTCAGACTTTTCTCCATAGGATTTGCACACGTTTATTCAGACAATACACTTTGACACTTTGGTAAATCCGATGGATTTGTGACTTGGCATACACTTAGACAACCACCCAAGGACGGTCCTAGAAGAAATTCGTCGCGATTACGCCATTCAAGGTCACGTGACTTTGCGTTAAAGGTGAAATTTTCCCCATAGGTTTTGTACACGTTTTTCTTCAGACTATTGAATTTGACACTTCGGTAAATCCGACCGACTTGAAACTTGGCATGCCCTTAGAACACCACCCCCAGATGTTCCTGAAAGAAATTTGGCACGATTGCGTCATTGAACGTCACGTGACGTCACGTTAAAGGTGCACATTTTTCTCCCATTGGTTTTGTACACGTTTTTCTTTAGACTATTGACTTTGACACTTTAGTAAATCCGATCGACTTAAGACTTGGCACACACTTAGACCACCATCCACAGACGGTCCTAGAAAAAAATCGGCACGATTACGTCATTCAAGGTCACGGAGCGTCACGTTAAAGGTTCAATTTTCCCCCATAGGTTTTGTACACGTTTTTCTTTAGACTGTTGACTTTGACACTTTCGTAAATTTGATCGACTTGAGACTTGGCACACACATAGACCACCACACACACATATTGAAAGTAATGTAAGACACTCGAAACAGCTCTGTGTTTGTCCACAAACACATGTCTAGTTTTTTCGCTGTTTCGGTTTTTCACGGAAACAGCTTTTGTTTTCGTTCTGTTTTTTTTTTTTTTTTTTTTTTTTTTTTTTTTTTTTTTTTTCCACTTTCAGTGTTTTTACCCATAGGATTTACACACGTTTGTTCTGCCAATACACTTTGGCACTTTGCTAAATCCAATCGACTTGAGACTTGGTATATACTTAGACCTCCACCCACAGATGGTCCTAAAAGAAATTTGGCTCGATTGCGTCATTCAAGGTCACGTGACGTCACGTTAAATGTTTAATTTTCCCCATAGGTTTTGTACACATTTTTCTTCAGACTATTGACTTTGGCACTTCGGTAAATCCGACCGACTTGAAACTTAGCATACACTTAGAACACCACCCCCAGATGTTTCTGAAAGAAAGTCGGCACGATTGCATCATTCAAGGTCACGTGATGTCACATTAAAGGTTCACATTGTTCTCCCATTGGTTTTGTACACGTTTTTCTTTAGACTATTGACTTTGACACTTTAGTAAATCCGATCGACTTAAGACTTGGCACACACTTAGACCACCATCCACGGACGGCCCTAGAAGAAATTCGGCACGATTACGTCATTCAAGGTCACGGGGCGTCACGTTAAAATTTCTATTTTTTCCCTTAGGTTTTGTACACGTTTTTCTTCAGACTATTGACTTTGACACTTTAGTAAATCCGACCGACTTGAAACTTGGCATACCCTTAGAACATCACTCATATATGGTTCTGGAAGAAATTCGGCACGATTGCGTCATTCAAGGTCACGTGACGGCACGTTAAAGGTTCAATTTTTCCCCCATAGGTTTTGTACACGTTTTTCTTTAGACTGTTGACTTTGACACTTTAGTAAATCCGATCGACTTGAGACTTGGCACACACTTAGATCACCATCCACAGACGGTCCTAGAGGAAATTCGGCACGATTACGTCATTCTAGGTCACGGGGCGTCATGTTAAAGGTTCAATTTTCCACCATAGGTTTTGTACACGTTTTTCTTTAGACTATTGACTTTCACACTTTAGTAAATCTGATCAACTTAAGACTTGGCACACACAAAAGATCATCACACACATATTGAAAGACACACAGTCGTGAACCACATAACGACCGAGGATCGATATTGTGTTTTCCTTTCTTCCTTTACTTAACCCAATCCCCATTGCTTTGCGCTTGCACCGTCGATCGAGGACAGAATTCGGACAAGCAAACCGTCGATCGAGGATCCTTTGTTCCCTTTGTTCTCTTTTGTGTTTCGATCCTCGATCGTAATGCAAGACAAGAACACTCGAAACAGCTCTGTGTTTGTCCACAAACACATGTCTAGTTTCTTTTTAGCTGTTTCGGTTTTTCACCGAAACAGCTATTGTTTTCGTTAAATTTTTTTTTTTAGCTGTTTCGGTTTTTCACCGAAACAGCTTTTGTAATCGTTAAAGTTTTTTTTTTTCTTTTTTTTTTTTTTTCTTTTTCAGACTTTTCTCCATAGGATTTGCACACGTTTATTCAGACAATACACTTTGACACTTTGGTAAATCCGATGGATTTGTGACTTGGCATACACTTAGACAACCACCCAAGGACGGTCCTAGAAGAAATTCGTCGCGATTACGCCATTCAAGGTCACGTGACTTTGCGTTAAAGGTGAAATTTTCCCCATAGGTTTTGTACACGTTTTTCTTCAGACTATTGAATTTGACACTTCGGTAAATCCGACCGACTTGAAACTTGGCATGCCCTTAGAACACCACCCCCAGATGTTCCTGAAAGAAATTTGGCACGATTGCGTCATTGAACGTCACGTGACGTCACGTTAAAGGTGCACATTTTTCTCCCATTGGTTTTGTACACGTTTTTCTTTAGACTATTGACTTTGACACTTTAGTAAATCCGATCGACTTAAGACTTGGCACACACTTAGACCACCATCCACAGACGGTCCTAGAAAAAAATCGGCACGATTACGTCATTCAAGGTCACGGAGCGTCACGTTAAAGGTTCAATTTTCCCCCATAGGTTTTGTACACGTTTTTCTTTAGACTGTTGACTTTGACACTTTCGTAAATTTGATCGACTTGAGACTTGGCACACACATAGACCACCACACACACATATTGAAAGTAATGTAAGACACTCGAAACAGCTCTGTGTTTGTCCACAAACACATGTCTAGTTTTTTTTTCTTAGCTGTTTCGGTTTTTCACCGAAACAGCTTTTGTTTTCGTTAAAGTTTTTTTTTTTCTTTTTTTTTTTTTTTTCCACTTTCAGTGTTTTTACCCATAGGATTTACACACGTTTGTTCTGCCAATACACTTTGGCACTTTGGTAAACCCGATCGACTTAAGACTTGGCATACACTTAGAACACCACCCACAGATGGTCCTAGAAGAAATTTGGCACGATTGCGTCATTCAAGGTCACGTGACGTCACGTTAAAGGTTTAATTTGTCCCCATAGGTTTTGTACACGTTTTTCTTTAGACTATTGACTTTGGCACTTCGGTAAATCCGACCGACTTGAAACTTGGCATACACTTAGAATACCACCCCCAGATGTTTCTGAAATAAATTCGGCACGATTGCGTCATTCAAGGTCACGTGACGTCACATTAAAGGTTCACATTTTTCTCCCATTGGTTTTGTACACGTTTTTGTTTAGACTATTGACTTTGACACTTTAGTAAATCCGATCGACTTTAGACTTGGCACACACTTAGACCACCATTCACAGACGGTCCTAGAAGAAATTCGTCACGATTACTTTATTCAAGGTCACGTGACTTCACGTTAAAGGTGAAAATGTTCCCCCATAGGTTTTGTACACGTTTTTCTTTAGACTATTTACTTTGACACTTTCGTAAATTTGATCGACTTGAGACTTAGCACACACCTCAACCACCGTCCCCAGGAGGGCCAAGATGAAATTCGTCAGGATGACGTCATGTAGGTCATGTGACGTCACATTAAAGGTGATTTTAAAAGACCCTCTTTATCTTGAAGTACAAGTCCGATTGGGGTCAAACGTGGTATGCAAGTATTAGGGGATGTGTTACAGGTATAAATTGAGGTGACGTCATGATGACGTCATCGTGGGTCATGTGACGTCACTTTAAAGGTGCAATTTTTTCCCATTGGTTTTGTACACGTTTTCCTCCAGACTATTGACTTTGACACTTTGGTAAATCTGATTGACTTTGGACTTAATACAAACCTCAACCACTATCCTCAGGAGGGCCAAGAGGAATATTGTCATGATTACGTCATCCGGGGTCATGTGACGTCACATTAAAGGTTCAATTGTTAGGGCCCTTTATCTCTAGAAGTACAGGTCCGATTGGGGTCAAACTTGGTATTCATGTATTCCAGGATGTGTTATAGGCGAAAATTAGGATGATGTCGGGATGACGTCATCGTGGGTCATGTAACGTCACATTAAAGGTGTAGTTTTCCCCATAGGATTCGTACACGTTTTGTTCAACCAATATATCTTTGGCACTGGGGTAAATCTAATCGACTTCAGACTTAACAAACACTAAGACCACCACCCACATATTGAAAGTCATTTTCGAAACCCGAAACAGCTCTGTGTTTGTCCACAAACACATGTCTAGTTTTTTTTTTTTTTTTTTTTTTTTTTTTTTCCACTTTCAGTGTTTTTACCCATAGGATTTACACACGTTTGTTCTGCCAATACACTTTGGCACTTTGGTAAATCCAATTGACTTGAGACTTGGTATACACTTAGACCTCCACCCACAGATGGTCCTAGAAGAAATTTGGCTCGATTGCGGCATTAAAGGTCACGTGACGTCACGTTAAATGTTTAATTTTCCCCATAGGTTTTGTACACATTTTTCTTCAGACTATTGACTTTGGCACTTCGGTAAATCCGACCGACTTGAAACTTAGCATACACTTAGAACACCACCCCCAGATGTTTCTGAAAGAAAGTCGGCACGATTGCATCATTCAAGGTCACGTGATGTCACATTAAAGGTTCACATTGTTCTCCCATTGGTTTTGTACACGTTTTTCTTTAGACTATTGACTTTGACACTTTAGTAAATCCGATCGACTTAAGACTTGGCACACACTTAGACCACCATCCACGGACGGCCCTAGAAGAAATTCGGCACGATTACGTCATTCAAGGTCACGGGGCGTCACGTTAAAATTTCTATTTTTTCCCTTAGGTTTTGTACACGTTTTTCTTCAGACTATTGACTTTGACACTTTAGTAAATCCGACCGACTTGAAACTTGGCATACCCTTAGAACATCACTCATATATGGTTCTGGAAGAAATTCGGCACGATTGCGTCATTCAAGGTCACGTGACGGCACGTTAAAGGTTCAATTTTTCCCCCATAGGTTTTGTACACGTTTTTCTTTAGACTGTTGACTTTGACACTTTAGTAAATCCGATCGACTTGAGACTTGGCACACACTTAGATCACCATCCACAGACGGTCCTAGAGGAAATTCGGCACGATTACGTCATTCTAGGTCACGGGGCGTCATGTTAAAGGTTCAATTTTCCACCATAGGTTTTGTACACGTTTTTCTTTAGACTATTGACTTTCACACTTTAGTAAATCTGATCAACTTAAGACTTGGCACACACAAAAGATCATCACACACATATTGAAAGACACACAGTCGTGAACCACATAACGACCGAGGATCGATATTGTGTTTTCCTTTCTTCCTTTACTTAACCCAATCCCCATTGCTTTGCGCTTGCACCGTCGATCGAGGACAGAATTCGGACAAGCAAACCGTCGATCGAGGATCCTTTGTTCCCTTTGTTCTCTTTTGTGTTTCGATCCTCGATCGTAATGCAAGACAAGAACACTCGAAACAGCTCTGTGTTTGTCCACAAACACATGTCTAGTTTCTTTTTAGCTGTTTCGGTTTTTCACCGAAACAGCTATTGTTTTCGTTAAATTTTTTTTTTTAGCTGTTTCGGTTTTTCACCGAAACAGCTTTTGTAATCGTTAAAGTTTTTTTTTTTCTTTTTTTTTTTTTTTCTTTTTCAGACTTTTCTCCATAGGATTTGCACACGTTTATTCAGACAATACACTTTGACACTTTGGTAAATCCGATGGATTTGTGACTTGGCATACACTTAGACAACCACCCAAGGACGGTCCTAGAAGAAATTCGTCGCGATTACGCCATTCAAGGTCACGTGACTTTGCGTTAAAGGTGAAATTTTCCCCATAGGTTTTGTACACGTTTTTCTTCAGACTATTGAATTTGACACTTCGGTAAATCCGACCGACTTGAAACTTGGCATGCCCTTAGAACACCACCCCCAGATGTTCCTGAAAGAAATTTGGCACGATTGCGTCATTGAACGTCACGTGACGTCACGTTAAAGGTGCACATTTTTCTCCCATTGGTTTTGTACACGTTTTTCTTTAGACTATTGACTTTGACACTTTAGTAAATCCGATCGACTTAAGACTTGGCACACACTTAGACCACCATCCACAGACGGTCCTAGAAAAAAATCGGCACGATTACGTCATTCAAGGTCACGGAGCGTCACGTTAAAGGTTCAATTTTCCCCCATAGGTTTTGTACACGTTTTTCTTTAGACTGTTGACTTTGACACTTTCGTAAATTTGATCGACTTGAGACTTGGCACACACATAGACCACCACACACACATATTGAAAGTAATGTAAGACACTCGAAACAGCTCTGTGTTTGTCCACAAACACATGTCTAGTTTTTTCGCTGTTTCGGATTTTCACGGAAACAGCTTTTGTTTTCGTTCTGTTTTTTTTTTTTTTTTTTTTTTTTTTTTTTTTTTTTTTTTTCCACTTTCAGTGTTTTTACCCATAGGATTTACACACGTTTGTTCTGCCAATACACTTTGGCACTTTGCTAAATCCAATCGACTTGAGACTTGGTATATACTTAGACCTCCACCCACAGATGGTCCTAAAAGAAATTTGGCTCGATTGCGTCATTCAAGGTCACGTGACGTCACGTTAAAGGTTTAATTTTCCCCATAGGTTTTGTACACGTTTTTCTTCAGACTATTGACTTTGGCACTTTGGTAAATCCGACCGACTTGAAACTTGGCATACACTTAGAACAGCACGCCCAGATGTTTCTGAATGAAATTCGGCACGATTGCGTCATTCAAGGTCACGTGACGTCACATTAAAGGTTCACATTTTTCTCCCATTGGTTTTGTATACGTTTTTCTTTAGACTATTGACTTTGACACTTTAGTAAATCTGATCGACTTGAGACTTGGCACACACTTAGACCACCATCCACAGACGGCCCTAGAAGAAATTCGGCACGATTACGTCATTCAAGGTCACGGGGCGTCACGTTAAAGTTTCTATTTTTTTCCTATAGGTTTTGTACACGTTTTTCTTCAGACTATTTGCACTGCGGCGCGTGAGGGCGCAAGATTAGATACTGTCAGTGTTAAGTCTGGTTTCGTCATGGCCGGACGTTCACGTCTTCCCGGCCGGACCGATAGCCAGCCTTGGGCCGTGTTTTACACCGCGGCATGGCAGCAACCTAGGCTGTTTTCCAAACCCCCGGCTTTGGCTTCGTCTTCGGCTTCGTCTCCATTCCGCCATTTTGAAGCCCATACCAAATGGAGGCTTTGGCTTCGGCTTCATCAAGAGGCTCCGTTTTAGGCTAAATTATGAAGCCAAGCGAAGCCTGCCGAGGAGGTGACTTCGTGTAGGCTTCATGACGTAATGTCACGTGGTGTAATCAAGTCACGTGATACAAGTCACAAAAAAATTGTAGAAACTTATCGTCTGCTTGAACCACGCACTTCGCGTTACGAATATGGAGCCGTCCACAAATTCGACCCAGAAAAAGAAAGGATTTCAGTGTAAGTTATTTAATTATTTAATTTTGGAATAAAATCACTAGGCCTAAATGTCAGTAAAGTAAAGAATTAACAGAAAGGCGATAGGTTACGTATTTCGTTGTCATCCACGACGAGGGGTACTGGAATTCTCACTCAGTCTGCAGGCAGTCTTATAAGTTATAATTAATAATAACGATACATTGGGGTAGGCCTACAGCTACACAGGTTTAATTTTGTTATCATTATCACTGTCACTACTCAGATCACTAGGCCTACTTTACGAGAAAACATGCATTTTGTAATACGTCCCTTTACATTTTGTTTCAAAACTCCAATTTTGTATTAACAGGGACAGATGAACTTACCATTAAGTTAATTAAAGTGAGGAGTAAATATGAGGTCGAATTCGGCGAGGGGAAGAGAGGACACCAGAATGTCTACGAGTAAGTTGCATTTTATGAATAACAAACCCACAGATTCTGCTGCTTGATTGACTCATGAAGGAATAAGAAGGTATTTCTAACTTTAAAGTATAATTTTCCCCAGAGTGGCAGCAGGTTCAGTAATTATTGGAATGAACCTAACACTGAGTATTAATCCTGCCAAAATCAAATCTGTTGAAGTTTGATCGACTTGGTACAGATGGGTCTATGCAATGTTAAGTGTTCAGAATCAGTGTTGTGATGACTGGCCAATATATTAGTTCTGTTTGTTGGGCTGTGTCCGAGTCCGAGACACACGGTGTTCGCATCACACTTACAGTTGACCAAGAACTGTGCTGTGACCAGCCTGAGCTCGACCACGAATAAATGCCTGTGCATTTATCCAAACTCCAACATTTTCACAAGTAATGCCTTTCTGCCTTGAGCCTCAAAGAATTCAACAGGATCTTAAGCCTTTAAAGTACGGAGTCAAACAAAGTCCAACAACAAGTTGCTTATGTTCGATACCAAACCTGCAAAACCTGCAGTTGGAGTTTGATGGGCTTGTAGTTGTAGTTAAGGTTAATATACCTTGGACTTTCTTTTTGTTAAATTCAGAGATATTGGAAAGGAGTTGGGTATTTCTGACAAGCAGAAGCCGGATCAGCTTCGAAAAAAATGGAATAATCTGTGCAAAAAATACAAGGTAAGTTCAACCACCACTGTCGACACATTCTTGCAAGATCAAATATGTGCAATTTGTCAATTTGAGAAGTAAGATTTTTGTCTGGCCGTAATTTTGTAATATTTACAACCCCATTTTGTTTTACCCTAACTCTCTAGTGTAAGTTACTAGGAACATACCCATCCTGGCAAATTCCAATACCATATGAAACTGTAAACATTGGACTATGATTCTGGAGGTATGCCTATAAACCCAATGTAATAGTATAGGTGTCCAGTACCTATCCTAACAAAACCTGTTGTTGAAGTTTGACTGGATGGGGGTTGTTAGGGTTAAAGAACATTCCTATACTGTATCAGAATTTGTACAGCAACATTTCCTTTTTGGGTCTGTAGGATATCAAGAATCCAAAAACTGGGTCGGGAAAGACTCCACCGTGGCCATTCTACAATGCGATGCATGAGGCAATGGGAGAAAGACACAGCATTTCCCCCCCGCTACTAATATCTAGCAGCGGAGGGACTGTATCAAGACCAGTCAGCGTATCCAAGAGCCCCTCTGGCAGCCCAAAGCCAAAAAAAAAAAAATGATCAGTTCCTGGAGGCAATTAGTGACAATTTAACCCGTATGACAGAGACGGACAAAGAAATTGTCAATCAGCAAGGTCAGATGATAAGTGCCTTTGAGCGTTTGATTGATATTTTGGAACGTAAAAGTAACTAAAAAACTGCTGTCCCTCAAATTCCTTTTTAAATGTTTAGTTTGTTGATGACGAGTTTATTATGTGACCTTGCTGACTGACAATTTTGTTTGTCGGTCTTTGCAAGCTAAATCAATATTTTTTTCAAGAGACGGATATACCATTTGCAGCTTTCTATAAAGTAGCCAAACAAAACTGTTGAAAAGCTTACTTGTAATAGTACATGTACAGGCAAAATACATATTTTTTTTAAGAGAACCTCACACAAATTGCAACATAATTTGTGTGCACCACATTTTTATAAGGTCCCTACTAAAATTCCTAACAAATCCAAGTGGTTGAAATATGACTAATTTGCATAAAGTGTTAATACCTGCTGTGTAATATATTTATTCCCATATTTGGGTTTATTTGGAAGATTCTACTTACACATCCTTGCATAAACTTTGAGAACATTTTATAAAGCTTATAAGTGACTGAATTATTATGAGAACATATATAATGATAAAAACATTACTACATGTACATCATACCTTATTATTTGCCCGCATTTACCATCTCAAGATATCATAAAGTAGTCAGTATTGATGAGTTTTAAATTTACCAAGTTGCTTACTGGCACAGTTACTCCATAATGAATACAATTCTGTTGCAATTTGTGTGAGGTCAAACCTAATTTAGCCTGTACTATAAAGATATTAGTTCCCTGTGAAATTATTCTGCCTGGCATGGTGGCAAAAAATAAAATAATGCCATTTCCAAATATGCGTCTCAGAGACGCACTTTTGGAAATTTAAGCAAATAGGGCATGCAAGTGTTTCAAAATACGTTGACGCTATTATGGTAAGTTCAGTGCGTGACACGTGAGTAGCTGCAATCCGCTGGCTATTAACGGGCATTGTGGTCGCAATTCAAATTGCGATTCAACTTGAATTGAAATCTTAAAATATTGGTTTTTTTGTCGGAATAAGATAGCTGCATTCACAGAGCTAAAGGTTGTTTGTCAAGCACCTTTATTTATATTTTGAGCACTGTGTTTTCGCTTCAAATGATAAAAATGCACACATGATAAATGCTATATTTCCCCTTTTAATGACATCATCTAATGGAGAGTACTGTGAACCTGTTTAAAAAAATGTATACATGCAAAACTCAAATAAAAATGTTCACTTAATACATATGTAATTCCCTGTACAATGCCGAACACAACTTTATTGCCCGCATAAGCTGAACATATAACATTAACAATAAATACTTTTTAAATTAGTTAATTTAATAGATTTATAAATATTTAACTTTAAAAATATTGGGCCCTCTTAACTTATTTGATATGTATTTTGAAGGTCATCCCAGCCAGTGAGTGGTTTGCAGCAATTTCATTCCTTTAAACAAAAATGGATTAACCTTAAATGTAAACATACATGTTTACACTACGGTCACTACCTATGCTATGGGTAATTATTATGCCGGTAGTCGTTTCCAAAGATGACATTAATCAATACTATGCATGTTGCAAATAATATACTAGCTCCCCTAATGCAGACGTCTTTGCAAACCTGTGCCAGCAGTTACATTTTCTTTATTTCTCTGCAGGCTTTTCTAGGGAGCCAATAAGCGATCACAGAATGGCAGTTGTTTACATACATGTACTTGCAACACCTATATACTATATACACCCACGCATACATTTATTTTTTAGAGCAGGCCCAGGCGACTGCTGAATGGGTAGTTGACTGCGTGAAGCCGCTATATGCATTCAAAAAAATATTCGTGGTTGAATTGTCCCCCTGTACAAATTTGATTAATCCTCCACCAATCATTGCTATTTGTTACATCAGTACCGATGATAGAACATAATGCAGGGTTCCGTTAAACATGGCTCATAAACATCAAATGCTGGGTATGGCCAACGACCTCAACCCATCCACCAAAAATCCTCCAAAACTGCCCGGAGAACTTTGGAGGTTAGGATTTATCAGTTGTCCCTCACAAATTTGATTACAAAATATTCTTGCAATATAAGCCAACCAGCAACCCTGGGTAGTTAAGGAATAACGTACAATTCTTAAAATTAATGTCAACAAGTGTATTCGTACACATGTAAACATGTAGGGTATCAGCACCATGCCAACTTGGCACCTAGGATCCGATATACATGTAAGTTTACAATTTACGGGCGCATGCGCCTACTCAGTGTTACACATGTAATATTCTGAGACTTTGTTTTTTTATATCTCTATCAATTATATATCCCTAAAAAGTGTTTTAGATTTGTTTGTTGCGAAAATACCACTTTGGGTTCAATAGGTTTCGGGAAGTCATGTTTTGGGTGCCAAGTTGGCCAGGTGCAGAAGTCATAGATAATCATATGATATATTAAATATTCTGAATACATAACGGTATACATGTATACTTTGTACACACCTTTAATAAGTTAAACATCTGTAAATATTAAATTGTACATTTTCTTCAGCAAGGTTACACATCGAGTATGTATGTTTTCTTATCTATGTATCAAAATTGTCTTTTGCATCCTTGGTGAATTTTTAGTGAATGGTGTCTCATTGGGTTTTCCTATGGAAATTCCCACAAACGGGCAATTCAAGTAGACAAGGCCAAACATTGGAAAATGTTAGAAATCTTGTAAATTACAAGCATCACAACATTAGGAGGACAATGTGTTAATTATTGTGCAGCGATTGCTGGTTTATGCCATGAAGATTAGTACAGATAGTTACAAGACTTGTGACTCGACTCATAACAAGTTACCTGAATAATTTAGTAACAACACTTGAACTAGCAGCAACAAAATTGATTTGGCATGTTTTCAATTAACCAGTTCACGCCAGAGCACGCATATGTACACAAAAATGTTCAAAGACGCTATACATTTTTTGAAACGCTAGGATATACTCAACATAAAAAGCAATGTTTACATTTGTTTTTAGGTCTTTTGAAAAAAGTGAACCTTTAATGTGACGTGTCACACTAAAGATTCAATTATTTTTCAATGCCCTATATCTCTGGAAGTATAAGTCCGATTGGGTTCAAACTATATGGATTGCAGGTATGGCAGAATGTGTTATAGATTTGAAGTGAAATCGTGATGGCGTCATCATGTTATTTGTTATGATTTTCATCAACAGAACATAAGCAATTTAAAAAAAAAATTGTAATATGTTTATTGGGTCATAGACATATGCACACAATTGTGGAAAATGTGTGATGTGCGTCATCATGACGTCATAAATAAATGCCATTTAAAAATTCCAAGATGGCCGCCCTAAAGAATCTGAAAACAAATGTAAACATTGGTTTTCATGTTAAGTATATCCCAACATTTCCAAAAATATATAGTTTAGCAAATCTACAAAAAAAGTGAACGAAAATACATAAGAAACCTGACTATATATCACGCTTCAGTGATTAGGCCTAGTATTAGGCCTACATGTATTTCCAATGTCTCCATTGAATTCATACAGCCGAGGATTATCAGCGTCAAGTAATTTCTTGACATTCAAATTTGAAAAGATTGAAAATAAACCTGGCACGAACTGGTTAATAAGGGGTCACTACATGTACATGTACCGGTTTATTGTAAGACATTACATTTCATTATCTGAACGATGCAGCATGAAGTAATCATGGTGATGGAGATGATGTGGGCATTCAGATGGAGCCGACACCATACAAGCCATTCTGTTACGCATATTGATTCCCTCTGCATCATCAGCTTGCCCTTCATTGGCAGGAATCTCAAGGTTGCCATCGTTGTCGTCATGTATCATGTCGTCATCTATATCTAAAACATCACCTACCCAAAAAAATAATAATGGGCAAAAACACATTATTTACACACAATGTACATTTACCATGTAACTGCTGAGTGCCATCAGTGGATTTGTACTTTTGCCCATTTCTGACAGCAATAGTGATGCGTGCCATTGGTTCCCCTTTTCTTGTTATTTTTTTAAAAGATTTTGTCACAAGGGAAATCCGACCAATTTTTTTTTATGGGACCTAGAAATTCCGGCTTTGATGTTTGAAATTCCAAACTAGCAATGTTAACCCTAACCCTACCTAATGCTACTTTTTACTACTATAGTAAAAAGTAGTATGCAGTACACTGACTTGTGTGCAATGCCTGTAGTAATTTTTAGTATTTGGTACTTCACCCCTTATTGCACTTGTAGTACTTTTTAGCATTGGGTCCCTCTGCTTGCTGAGTGTGCATGGCCCATGTATGCTGTGTAATTAAGGTGTTCTAAACTCTACAGCAAAAATTGTCACTTGGGACACATGTAGTATTCTGTAGTACTCAGTTCTTTAGCCCAAAGTAAGGCCTAGGGGGTTAGGGTTAAAGGGCATTTTAAAAGGGGAGATTTCCTTGACCAGTTTTTTTTCTAGTTGTGCTTCTTAAAGATTTTTTCCCTCCTTATTAGACAAAGACTTTACTCATTTGCATTGTTTCATCTGAGGTGTTTTTGTGATGTACTTCCTGATGATCCATGACTGTACACGTACACAAGTACAACATTGTAGTAAGCCAACAATTACTCACCTGATGCATGACACAAATTGTGCATGGCGCAACATGCTGCAACCACATGGGGTGCAGACCTGGAGCGAAGTTCAATGACCTTTGTAAAGATCACTCTCCAGCGCACCTTCAGCCCACCACGCACCTTCAGCCCACCAAAGGCCCGTTCAATAATGCATCTCGCTTTACTGTGGTGGTAATTGAATCGTCTATTGATTGGCCTTGATGCTTCTGGCTCCTTGAATGGAGCTAACAAACCGATGGAACTCGGATAAGCAGAGTCACCGAGAAGATAATAGCCTCTTGGTGGGAATGTGCCCTCCATCTTGAGAGGGCTATTCCTGTACACTCGGGCATCGTGCACACTTCCTGGATAGCCAGTAAAAATATCTATGAAGACCCCTACATGATTGCAGACTGCTTGTGCTTGAATGGTGTGCTGGCACTTCCTGTTGACATAGGCTGCCTTATCTTCAGCAGGAGGAGTTACACGTACATGTGTGCCATCAATTGCTCCTATGGCATGACCAATTGCTGGGGTTCCAGCCAAGTTTGCAAAGCCAAGAGTTATTGCTTCATATTCATCTTCCTTTGGTAAATGAACAAACTTTCCGATATTGCTGATGACGTTGTTCAACTGTTTGTGTACAACTCTCCACACTGTTGTTATAGGTACACCACAGCTTCTTGTTACAACCCGGTAAGCGCAACCACATGCCAGCCAAAAAAGAAAAAGAAGTACCTCTACTTCTGTTTGCCAGCCGTGTTGTTTGGGATCTCTGACGATGGACACTAACTTCACAAATGCTCTTCGGGACACCCTGAAATCCTGACGCAAGTCTAGAGAGCTGTCTTGTAACGCACTAAGAAGAAAGGCGCTACTAAATGTACAATAGTACAATCCTTGCCTGTTGACCTAAAGGAAAAATAATAATGTATTATTGTCATTGGAACAAGATGCTGGATTTCAACCAAAGTTAGTTTGAGTATTAAACTCCAGCTAGTTACAATGCTCATCCGATTTTTTAATATATGTTTTAGTAACTGTTATTCTGTTTCAAGTGAATCATTGGCGTTGTGAATGACTACTGCACACTATGAGGTATGATGTGGGTTTGAGAAAGGGGAAAAAAGATAAATTTTGAAGGAATTTTTGTTGTTGTTTCCGCACCAGAATGTAAATATATACGTTCATTCTTCAGCGCTGCATGCGAATCTTAATGAGCATTGCAAGATAAAACCAAAGTGTAGCTCACGAGACAGGAATCGGACCATTATACATCTAGAGCTACAAATCAGAAAAAGAAAATTATAATATCATTTAATTAAATGTTAGAGTCATTTACCGGGAGGTGCCCTACCCCAAGAACTATGTTTACTTACCAATACCATAGGCATAGCGTCTATATATTTTGCAGAAAATTACAATTTTTTTCACGGTTCCATCTAATTCAATTGTAATCATGGTGTAGTTTCAAAGTTTGTCTCTAAATGTGCGACATGTGTAGAGGGCGCTGCAGAAGATATGGCTAAATTAAATAGCGAACAGAAGTTTTGCTGGCGCTGGCTAGATATATATATACACTTCTTCCTTGACCTTGTAACGTTATTAAAACTACGCTTTTATAGTTAGGCCTATTTATTATTGGGGCAGTTTATACCGGTTGGAATGTAACGATACACCAACCATGCTATAACACAGCGACAGAAGAATGAAAACGCCAGGCCTTCTTCTTCTATATGGCTATGCATGCCTATAGCTAAGTCAAGTGTTTATACATGTTTTTTATGTTAGGCCCATGGCAATGCCAATATTTTAAAATAAAACCACTAGTGCCCGAGTATATAAACCATTTATTGCATTGGATGTTGATTCCTATCTCCATGCACAATACATAACATAGCCTACTTTATTAATTAGTAATTTACTCGGTAATTTACTAAGGCCTACTCACTCTGTTATTCTCAGCAAAATACGTCGAAGCAGACGCTAAATAACGCTGTCGTTGATTTCTCGATGCTAACGCCCGGTTTGTTGTCGAAATTGAACAAAGAAGACCGTTTAAAATAGTTAGAATAAGGTCATTGCCCTCCATTCATAACAGAACGACGAGCGGTACCGAAGCATCACGAATGATTGTAGCTGTCGTCGAAGCCAGCCGAAGCCAGCCGAAGCCTCGGCGTTCCAAAGTTTTTTGACGCTGTGGGGCTTGGCGCGAAGCCTCATGAAGACGAAGCCTCATAAATTGAAGCCGGAGCCGAAGCCAAAGCCGAAGCCTGGAGGTTTGGAAAAGGGCCCTAGGATTTAAGAGGGGTCATTTCTGGGAAGGTTTTGCCATCCCAGTAAAAGTCAATCGCGCTTGTGTTTGTGAGTTTGGACATTTGTGCTAGTGTTAAGACCCTTTCTTGAATTGTATGGAGAAATGAGGTAGGATCAAACCACTTTTTAATTTATTTTGTTGGTGCAGCTCAAAACTGAAGGAGCCCCCCTTGAAAAAGGGCGTGTCGATTTGGTTTATGGAGCCGTGCTCTGAGACAATTGTATTCTTATAGAAGTGCAGGTATTCTTGTTTTACCTCACGTTTTGCGTTTGCTTCGGCAGACGGTTTAGAAAATGTCTCCAGGGTGCGCCAGCATATAGGTTTGAATGCTTGCCATGCTTAGCGGTATAGAGTCTTCGTACTGAAGACAACAATTTTGCACGGTTGGGAGTGGCTCTACTGATGCGTGGCAATGGAATGTGAGAGCGCCACAATGGTCTATACAAAGGACTGGCCTATTTGTTTAACAATTAGGGCCAGGAATGCAGGTTTTAATATCGTGTCCAATGAAGTTATGTTATTCAGGCTAATGTTTGCATATACGTTTTCAGCAATGAATTTTCAACAACAAAAAAGATGAAGACATTGATCACCAGTAGAGGTATATCTCTTATCGCATTTAAAAATTCACTTTTGTATTGAATTCATATAATGCATATTTACGTAGAATTCGCCGTGCGATTGAATCAGGGGTATAGTATATTGCAGTTAGTTACATAACATGCACAATTGTGTAGGGGCAGCCCTATAGCACGCACACATGTTTGGGCAGCCGTCTTTAGTTGGCTTTTGTTCCCAAAATGAGTGTTCCCGATCATTTCGCTTATTTAGTTTCTGGTTTTCGGTTGAACGGGTCTGTTTCTCCGCATTCAAATGTCGTATAGTGCTCTTAGTGTAATCAGTGGTCTTCGTTGATTGCTCTATTTCGGGGGTGTTTTTTTCTACAGATCTGATTTGCTGGTTTAATTGAGACCTTTATAAACCTTTACTCGGCTAATTTTAGGTTGAGTTGGAAGTCTGTGTTGAAATAATACATTTCCGCTGCATATCTGTAGGAAAGCCCGTATAATCTAAATGTTGGGACTTCGGTGCTAATTCACACCATGGGAATGAAATATCGTAGAGCCTGGTGGGTGCTCTTGCATCGTATATGGCCAGTCAGAATTCAGCGTTGTCTTTATAATGAGGTACGCAGCGAAGTCTTAAGCGGGTTGACGGCTCACAGCCGCAAAATGCGAGGTTTTGTGTGCACGAAGGAGTGACCCGCAGTATAGTAATATTCATTTTGGCAGTGGTGTTGGGCCAACATGGTGACTCCGACTGTTTCGGGATATTAAACAAAAATTAAAAAATAGATTCATAAAGTGTCTATTTTACAATGACAAAATTAAAGTGAATTATAACGCATACTTGTACCTGTTTTTATATTACTTTGCTTCATGCTCACGTTTTGCATGTGATGTTTGTTTTCGTTAGTCAGAGTGCCACATGTTCTGGTTGGGCGCCTTTGCTTTGCTCTGGTATGGGGCAGGGGTTCTGACATGTGATTTGCCTTTGAGTTTAGTATAGCAACGCAGGTTTGGTCGGGGTGTTAGATCGTTTTAACCTTTGAGGTCAGTACACTTTTAATGAGGCATTTATGTGTTTTTTACGCGGCCTTATTTTTGTGAGCCTGCTTTCGGAATAGACGACATTTCGAGTGTTCCTAATTGTTTTAAGGTAACTAACAAAAAAAGAACCACACATTTTGAAGATAGGTAACTAAATCACATATCTTGTCACCAAACCGGCACAGTATTCAGCACAACTTTGTTTAGTAAGAAAAAAGGGTATTTCTTACCGACCATAAAATCAGACAAGTCATAGTTCTGTCCCTGTTTTAAAAAAAATAAAACAATTGTTGATGAAAACTTGAAAAAGTCTCTCTAAACAATAAGACGATATTAGTATTTTGTAGCCCTTTTGTTGCAAACAATTCTCGTTAAAAAAAAAAAAAAAAAAAAAAAAAACCAAAAAAACCAACAAACAACCGTATTGAAATTGAAGCTTTTGGTATTATTAATATTAGAGTCCAAGAACACTGCCGGTTATGTCAGCATGTCTTTACTTGCTATAAGTGCCTCCTTCGACGGTGGCAGATGCATTTCAATTATAAATGTAAAATCAAACCCATGTGTAAAATATGATTGTATATAATAATGCCATGCAACTGTTTTCAATTTTTTGGGAGAAAGCCAATTTAAGCGCTATTTAAGCAGAAACTTATTCAAGCCTTGCTCATAGGGGTTTAACCCGGGAGAAACAACCAAGGGGCTTGGCTTGTTTCAGGTCATTCCGCACAATACTATTGTGACCTAAGACACGGAAAAGCCGGCATGCGTAATCGCCATGGTCCGTCCCAGGACAGTGCTAAGATCCCGTATTTTGCATAAGTATAGGGGATCAGGCCCGCTCTGGGCAAACCTTATATTTATAATATAATACAACCCCGATAATGTATGGCTGTCATTGCCTTGCTTTTCATTTCCAATCTTGTTTCGGTCGGAGATGAAATACCGTCATCTCACTATACGAAAGTGGTTTTTCAAGTTCAACTTCTGAGGTCAAAGGCCATCTGTGGTCAAGTTTTTAATTGGGCCGGAGTTTAAAAACTTTTTTCATTTGAAAACTTGGAGTCCAGATTTCAATCAAATGTGGCATGTATGTGTTGTAGCCTTGGTGATCGTGTCAAAGGGGAGGTGTTGAGTGCAAAGTTAAAAAAGGTTTAAATTGTAACAATGGTCTTATTTGTGTTTTATCGCAGTCACCTGGGTAATACTGTATACACATGGGTAACTCAGGGTGACAAAGACGGTTATGGAAGGAATACCAGGGGGGAAAAAGAGACAAAGCAGAAGACAAAATGGCATTGCATTGCAACAGACGTCTCGATCTAGAACGAGATGAACAATTAGTGAAGAGGTTTTCCTCCCGCTATGGATCGGAATAAAAAATAATGGGAGTTTGCATGTGAGGGTGGTTTTATTAGTTGCAAGTATGGTTCTTCTTGCTTAATTGAAAAGCGATTCAGGTGCGTCGTCGGAGACCCCCTTGGTAAGTGCTCCACATTTCTGGTCAGACCTCCAGACTCCAAGCATATAGTCCGAGTACGTCAACAAGTCCAACAACACTCTAACTAGCACGGGTTCAAACAACTGTAATTGTTTTGCACCCTTAAGATCCTTCTCTGGGAACAGGTTTTTCAACCTCGCAATATGTTAAGCGCGGAGTGTTTTGTTCTCGGTACCATCTGGAATTCTCCTTTTCGGTTTGGGGGCTGTAGAGTCAGTTACGGCTCGTAGATGTTGGTAGCGTTATTGGTTTTTCAAAATATAAGTTGGTTGATCGCAACCTATTAGCACGGCGTATCAGATTTAATCATGATTGTCCATAGTATCTGTATCTGTTGGCTACTGTGCAATCTCCATTAGATGGATATCCAGCACAGGGCGCCGACGCGGAGCAAGACAGCAAGCATTTTAGTGAAGAGCTCCCCTGGGCAGCTTGAGCAAATTGCTGGAACTTAGCTGATGTTTCAGGTTTTCGAATGTGGGTCATAGCCTTATTAATACCGGGAGAGAATTACATTGTGCTGTCGTTCGTGGGAAGAAGGAAAACTTGTAGCAGTCGTTCTGAGTGGGAAGTTTTCTAAATGAAGTGGCTGATGTTTGTCTAATTGTGGAACGTTGACTAGCTTTCTTGTCGATTGTAAATTTGTGGATGTCAACGGCTGCTAGATGGTTAGCTGCTTTGTAGACAAGTATTGCTGCTTTATAGACAAGATGTCTTCTTGCAGGATGTTGTTATCTGCAGGTATGCTGATCATCCTGTACATGATACAGTCATGTAGAATGAACATCACGGCAGAATGAACTTGCTTAGGCAGATCATTAACGTAGACGACGAACAGGGCCGGACCCAAGACGGTTCAGAACTATAATGCATTCTTGTCGGCAGCATTCGTGTTTTAGGACGGGCCTAAACAAACAAAAGGGGCCTTGTTATTCAAACAAAACGGAGAGTGGACCCTCAAATGAATTGTAGCGCCTTGAGCAGCGTGTGAACTTAGGCGGACGGCAGCCTCGCGGCACGTTTCTTAGTGCTCGCTGGCTTTATAAGTGCAGTCTTTTGAACGCCTTACGCGTGGAAATGACGCGCATTGTTGTTTAGCATCAGGTATGATGAAATGGTACAGCTATGATGAAATGGTACAGCTAGTACCCTTTTTATCACAATAGAACAGCCCCAAAGGCAAGCCCTCATGCTGGACGGCCCGTTGAGTCTGTTTTCGTAGGGGGACAATGATCTCATGAATATTCATATAATGCACAAAACCAAAACAATCTGTGATTGGACAGCGCCCTCTTGTGTTTTAAATTGGACAATAGATTTCCGGTTTTAGGCATACTAGACAGCCATGTTTGGTGGCACGTATAATGCAAGAAGGCGCGACCGACTGTCGGTCGAGTTGTACTAAAATGCACAATTTTACGCTAGACTAGCGTGGTTAAGATCCGTCGGAGGACGGGCCTCCGCATAAGAGAGAACAGTGGATGGGCCCTGTGTGTTCAATTGTAATCTAACATGGTTAAGATAATAGTTTTGCAGCGGACGGACCCTGCGTTTTGGATTTTAATCTAGTGTAGTTAAGATCAAAGGATGAGAGATAGTTATAAGTTACGCAGCAGACGCGCCCTGTGTGCTGAATTTTTAATCTAACATGTTTATTTTTAGATCAGTGTGAGAGGCAATAGAAATTCCGCGTGGACGGGCCCTGCGTGTTAAATTTGAATGTTAAATTTAAGATCAGAGGACGGGCTTCTGCATTTGAGACATAAGGAGTTCCGCCGTGGAAGGGCCCCGCGTTTTCAATTTGAATTTAACTGATTAAAATCAGAGGACGGGCCTCTGCATTTGAGACCAAAAAAAAATAGTTCCGCAGTGGATTAGGCCCTGCGTCTTAAAGGTGGTATACACTATTGGTAAATGCTTGAATTATCATGAATGGGCGACTTTGGAAGGTTGTATTTTATAGTAAATATCTTTAAACTGGCCTGTCCGAAGTTTTACAGTCATAAATGCCGAGAAAAGCACGAAAAACAGCGTATGTTTTCATCCGGCGTCGAGCTGTTATTCTTATGTTATTTGTGTTTTTTCGCGATCAATTTTCTGGACGCCTAGATCTTTATTTACTTTCAGATGAGTAAGATATTTCTTAACAATTCGGTAGTAAATGTTGTGTTTTTCTCTCTCCATATCTGCAAATGGTGTATCCTACATTTACATTTTAATGTAGCTGATTAAATCAGAGGACGGGCCTCTGCATGAGAGACAAAAGTAGTTCCGCAGTGAATAGGCCCTGCGTGTTAAATTCGTTTGTATCGGATTAAGATCAGAGGACGGGCCTCTGCATGAGAGACAAAAGTAGTTCCGCAGTGGATAGGCCTTGTGTGTTAAATTCGACCGTGTATCGGATTAAGATAAGAGGACGGGCCTCTACATGAGAGACAAAAGAAGTTCCGCAATAGATAGGCCACGCGTGTTAAATTTGATTGTAACTAATTAATTATTCTGAAATTATTCTCATGTAGGGACATGAGAGACAAAATGAGTCTCGCAGTGGATATGCCCTATGCGTGTTAAATTTTGAATTTATCTGATTAAGATCAGAGGACGGGCCTCTGCATTTGAGACAACCGCAGTGGATAGGCACTGCGTGTTAAATTTTGAATTTAACTGATATGATCAGAGGACGGGCCTCCGTATTTGAGACAAATGGAAGTTCCGCAGTGGATAGGCCCTGCGTGTTAAATTTGAATTTAACTGATTAACCCTAACCCCCTAGGCTTTACTCTGGGCCGGCTAAAGAACTGAGTACTACAGAATATTACTTAGTATTTTGTAGCTCTGTTCCTTTCTCTACAGTCTCTCCGTGACTGATGATTGGGTGTGTACTGTCAAATTACAGATACTGCCAACCAAAATACTAATAGTGGTTATACAGGTCAGTAATTCTTACCTGGCCAAAAATGCAGTAGTCCAGCCTTGACCCATTGCATGCCGTGTCCCATGTGACAATCTTTGCTGTAGAGGTTAGAACACTCCACGCAGTATACATGGGCCATGAACACTCAGCAAACAGAGGGCTGGGGACCCAATGCTTAGTACTACGGGTGCAATTAGGGGTGTACATGTACCAAATACTAAAAATTACTATAGGCATTGTACACAGGTAGGTGAGAGTTCTGCATACTACTTTTTACTGCTAGTCAAAAGCAGCATTAGGTAGGGTTAGCGTTAAGATCAGAGGACTGGCCTCTGCATTTGAGGCAAATAGAAGTTCCGCAGTGGATAGGCCCTGCGTGTTAAATTTGAATGTATCTGATTAAGATCACAGTATGGGCAGTTCCGCTGTGGACGGGCCCCGCGTGTTAAATTTTAAATTTAACCGATTAAGATCAGAGGATGGGCCTCTGCGTGAGAGGCAATAGAAGTTCCGCAGTGGATAGGCCCTGCGTGTTACATTTGAATGTATTACTAATTAAGTTCAGAGGACGGGCCTCTGCATGAGTGACATAAACAAGTTTCGGCCAATCCTTGTCTATTTTTTATTTTGTGGTCATCTTTATTCCACTTCTTAAAAGTCTTATTTTGGGATCGGAACTTTTGCCTAAAGACCTCAAAAGAATTATAAAAAAGAATAGCGGCACGTAAAGTAGTTGCCATAATAACCAGATTGGCCTAAATTGTTTTTAATCGAAATGTTCTTTTGTTATTCCTTTTTGTTTCCTAAATGACGTTTAATGATTGATCGAAGTCATATTTTTTCTTCACAGATGCTAAGAACCATTTCGATGGTGAAAAGCTATGTTGTTGTTTCCACGGTCGCCGCTGAACTTGGCGAAAATTGCGTGTCGACTGGTCTGCAACTGTCCATCGGTGCAGCCGTTCTGCAACACTGCCCGTTTCCAACGCATAGATAAATCCATTCGAACATGCATGGACATTCAGGAGCCAGTAGCCCTGTATCCCTGTAGTAAATTAACGTCTCATGGTCTTCAGTCCTCAGAATGAAACAACCTTTTCTTTGTATTGTTATCTGTTTGTGTGTGAAAAAGTGCCTGAGTAAAGTGGTAATGGCAATAATTACAATAAAATATATATTAACTGTACACAGTTGCGGTAGGCTTTGACCCACAGGGGGGAATTTGAGGAAACGGGGCGCTTTATGCATGCAATTCGGCGTCGAGAAAAGTCCCACACGCAGCACTTCTGTTTGTTGTTGTCCTGCGCATATTTGCGGACTTGTGAAGCTCATCTGCAAAATTAATTTATCAACTAAATGAACAGCGTTAAAGGTAGGGGGCGGTCTTGTAGGTTCATTCAGGACGCATTTACCAGTTCCGCGCTATATTTCTTCCCGTGCTCGTTTGGCGTCTGCAAGTCTATCGAGATGTTCCCGAAAGCGAGGGCGGAGTTCTAAGCGAGGAGTGACGACACGAGACCCCATAATAATATACCCGTCATTGACGCTCCTTGGCACCGCGGAGCATGGAAAATGTACATGTACGTTTAAGATATCTTGAAGGTCGCAATTGCGCCGGATGGTTCGAACTGTCGCTCATTAGGTAGTATTCCCCGCCCTAATAACTCTCGGCTTTTGATGCCTCGGTATGTAGGGCTATCCGCCCTCTGCCCACCTACAGTGTCAAACTGCAACGCGCTACTCGCAAATGTAGGATATTGTAACTCTGGTGCTGGTCCTTCAGAACCTGCCTCCGCCGATCTGGTTAGCATCGAAAGTCTGAATGGCTACGCGCGCCCCCATCTACAAGGGGCGACTTTCAAATACAAGTTGGTTTTCATTGCACGCATTTCCACCGCGTCTGTCGAATAATACGCTATAGCATTTACGGCAAACGCCATCAGATAGGCGTATAGTTCCCGGCTTTACCGGTTGGATGGCGGCGTCGCGTTGTGCGTGTGGCGTTGTGCGTGTGGCGTCGTGCGGGTGGCGTCGTGCGAGTGGTGTTGTGCGGACGGCGTCATGTAGGCGGCGTCGTGCGTGTGACGCGGTACGGGCGACGCGGTACGGGCGACGCGGTACGGGCGACGCGGTACGGGCGACGCTGTACCGGCGACGCTGTACCGACGACGCGGTACCGGCGACGCGGTACCGGCGACGCGGTACCGGCGACGCGGTACCGGCGACGCGGTACCGGCGACGCGGTACCGGCGACGCGGTACCGGCGACGCGGTACCGGCGACGCGGTACCGGCGACGCGGTACCGGCGACGCGGTACCGGCGACGCGGTACCGGCGACGCGGTACCGGCGACGCGGTACCGGCGACGCGGTACCGGCGACGCGGTACCGGCGACGCGGTACCGGCGACGCGGTACCGGCGACGCGGTACCGGCGACGCGGTACCGGCGACGCGGTACCGGCGACGCGGTACCGGCGACGCGGTACCGGCGACGCGGTACCGGCGACGCGGTACCGGCGACGCGGTACCGGCGACGCGGTACCGGCGACGCGGTACCGGCGACGCGGTACCGGCGACGCGGTACCGGCGACGCGGTACCGGCGACGCGGTACCGGCGACGCGGTACCGGCGACGCGGTACCGGCGACGCGGTACCGGCGACGCGGTACCGGCGACGCGGTACCGGCGACGCGGTACCGGCGACGCGGTACCGGCGACGCGGTACCGGCGACGCGGTACCGGCGACGCGGTACCGGCGACGCGGTACCGGCGACGCGGTACCGGCGACGCGGTACCGGCGACGCGGTACCGGCGACGCGGTACCGGCGACGCGGTACCGGCGACGCGGTACCGGCGACGCGGTACCGGCGACGCGGTACCGGCGACGCGGTACCGGCGACGCGGTACCGGCGACGCGGTACCGGCGACGCGGTACCGGCGACGCGGTACCGGCGACGCGGTACCGGCGACGCGGTACCGGCGACGCGGTACCGGCGACGCGGTACCGGCGACGCGGTACCGGCGACGCGGTACCGGCGACGCGGTACCGGCGACGCGGTACCGGCGACGCGGTACCGGCGACGCGGTACCGGCGACGCGGTACCGGCGACGCGGTACCGGCGACGCGGTACCGGCGACGCGGTACCGGCGACGCGGTACGGGTGAGGTACGGGTGAGGTACGGGTGAGGTACGGGTGAGGTATGGGTGAGGTATGGGTGAGGTATGGGTGGTATTTGGGGCGAGATATTGTGGGAATGGGTGAGGCTTCGTGGTCCCGGTTCGGAGCGAAGAATCTCCCCATATCTAAAACTCTAGTATAGATTCTGGGGCCCGAACAAAGCAGCAGTGCAAATAGAGTACTATTTGCACTGCGGCGCGTGAGGGCGCAAGATTAGATACTGTCAGTGTTAAGTCTGGTTGAGGCAAGGATGAACGGTGAGGTGAAGCCGGTACGGTAGGTACAAGTAAAACATTATGTGTACTTCTATAAATCTGGGCCTAGACTCGAGTGGACAGCAGCTGTTACTTACACTTTTTTTTTTGTTCTCCCCTCTTTCACCACCCTACACTGTTTAAAAAAAAAAAATATGTTAATTAACAGTGAATTCTGTAGTCAATTGGCATTACAAATGTTACTGTTTTTTTTTTAACAGTACATTCTACTGTTTCTCTGTTTATTAACAGAGATTCTACTGTATTGGGTACTGTACACCTACAGTGATTCCCCTGTTTTGCAACAGTGATTAACCCGTTGTTGTTTTGTTAATATAACAGCAAGTTTTATCCAAAAACAAACGCTCCTGTCGAAGTACAGTTTTCTGTTACGCGTATTGCGGCAATTTACATCGATGAATGAAGTGGGAATGGGAACCAGACCTATTATTATTACACATTACTCAATACTACATGTATTACGTATACAGATATATAGTACAAATGCTACGATAACCTACTAAACACTTTAACTACGGTCGTGAGTTACTTTTATATTCAGCTTTTCCCGCAATGATGAAGTCACGCTTTCAAATGAATAATTTCAATATTTCAATGCGGAAGGAGATGGGGATGCAATTATTCAGCTTTATTTGCTAAAAATCTAAATTGTATCAGTGAATTGCTTTAATAATTACACAAAGTGGTCAAAAAAGTGTGTTTTGTGGTATAACAACACAGTTTAACATGACTTTTTTTAACACTAATTTCCTCACTTCTGATTGGTCAGTTGCTGCGTAATGAGATTCGTGTAGGAGAACAGTAGATTCTCTGTAAATAAATACTTCGTTGTCGTTGCTGTATATTTACAGCTAAATGTGTTGTTATAAAACAGTAATGTTGATGTGTCTTAACATAACGGAAGAAAATGCTTGTTCAAAAGATGATGTTTCTTGTTCCAGTACAAAACTTTAATTTAACAGCGAACATTCTGTAACCAAACAGAGAAATTGAGAAAAATGTACATAGACAGTACTAGTTTTGTTTATACGCAAAGAAATCCCTAAACAGTAATATCTACTGTTATATATTGACATTTTCAACAGAAAAACAACTGTGAAGTTACACAATTTTTTAACAGTGTACCGCCTTACCACCCCCCGTTGGTTTGTTCGGGCTCCGGTTTCTTCTCTTGAATCTCCCCATATCTAAAACTCTAGTATAGATTCTGGGGCCCGAACAAAGCAGCAGTGCAAATAGAGTACTATTGACTTTGACACTTTCGTAAATTTGATCGACTTGAGACTTAGCACACACCTCGACCACCATCTCCAGGCGGGCCAAGGGGAAAATCGTCATGATGACGTCATCGGGGATCATGGGACGTCACATTAAAGGTTCAGTTTTTAGGACCCTCTATCTCTGGAAGTACAGGTCCAATTGGGGTCAAACTTGGTATGCAAGTATTCCAGGGTGTGTTATAGACGAAAAAAAATATGACATCATGATGACGTCATCGTGGGTCATGTGACGTCACATTAAAGGTTTAGTTTTTAAGACCCTCTATCTCTAGAAGTACATGTCCGATTGGGGTCATACTTGGTATGCAAGTATTCCAGGATGTGTTACAGACGAAAATTAAGATGACATTATGATGACATCATTGGGTATCATGTGACGTCGCATTAAAGGTTCAATTTTCCCCATATGATTTGTACACGTTTTTTCAACTAATATATCTTTGGCACTTGTGTAAATCCAATCGACTTCGGACTTGGCACACACATAGACCACCACACACACATATTGAAAGTAACGTTGGACAATCGAAACAGCTCTGTGTTTGTCCACAAACACATGTCTAGTTTTTTGTTTGTTCCTCTTTTAGACTTTTCCCCCATAGGATTTGTACACGTTTTTTCTGGCATAGCACTTTGATACTTTGGTAAATCCGTTCGACTTGAGACTTGGCATGCATTTAGACAACCAGCCACGGACGGTCCTAGAAGAAATTCGTCGCGATTCCGTCATTCAAGGTCACGTGACGTCATGTTAAAGGTAACATTTTCCCCATAGGTTTTGTACACGTTTTTCTTCAAACTATTGACTTTGACACTTTAATGAATCCGTTCGACTTGAGACTTAGCATACACCTAGAACACCACCCACAGATGGTCATGGACGAAATTCGGCACGATTGCGTTATTCAAGGTCACGTGACGTGACGTTAAAGGTGTAATTATTTTCCCATAAGGTTTGTACACGTTTGTCTTCAGACTATTTGTACCGCTCAAGACAATGAGGGCGACAGAAGAAACATCAAGCCATTCGTGATTCTAGCGCCACGCCAGCGGGTGCTCTTGTGCCTCGCTGGCGATATTTGTGATTCCCTGTGGACTTTATGATATTTTGGGGAAATGGGATTGGGAGAGTAATGTGTAGTTTGTCGGCATGTTGGAGTGGACCTGTTGGAAACAAATAGCTGGTAAGACTGTTCCTTTTATTGAATGGAAAGTGGGGTAGATCAGCCTGTCCTGCCAAATTACTTGGCGAGTTTTCTTGGTAAATTAAATGTTGTGTTGTGGGTTCCTACAGTACCAAAAGGTACGGCTGATATGTATAGTTTGATCATTAGCTGTTTCGGCATTTTAGCCGAAACAGCTTTTGTTTTCGTTAAAGTTTTTTTTTTTCTTTTTTTAGCTGTTTCGGTTTTTCACCGAAACAGCTTTTGTTTTCGTTAAAGTTTTTTTTTTTCTTTTTTTTTTTTTCCACTTTCAGTGTTTTTACCCATAGGATTTACGCACGTTTGTTCTGCCAATACACTTCGGCACTTTGGTAAATCCAATCGACTTGAGACTTGGTATACACTTAGACCTCCACCCACAGATGGTCCTAGAAGAAATTTGGCTCGATTGCGTCATTCAAGGTCACATGACGTCACGTTAAAGGTTTAATTTTCCCCATAGGTTTTGTACACGTTTTTCTTCAGACTATTGACTTCGGCACTTCGGTAAATCCGACCGACTTGAAACTTGGCATATACTTGGAATACCACCCCCAGATGTTTCTGAAATAAATTTGGCACGATTACGTCATTTAAGGTCACGTGACGTCACATTAAAAGTTCACATTTTTTTCCCATTGGTTTTGTACACGTTTTTCTTTAGACTATTGACCTTGACACTTTAGTAAATCCGATCGACTTGAGACTTGGCACACACTTAGACCACCATCCACAGACGGCCCTAGAAGAAATTCGGCACGTTTACGTCATTCAAGGTGACGGGGCGTCACGTTAAAGTTTCTATTTTTTCCCATAGGTTTTGTACACGTTTTTCTTTAGACTATTGCCTTTGACACTTTAGTAAATCTGATCGACTTGAGATTTGGCACACACTTAGACCACCATCCACAGACGGCCCTAGAAGAAATTCGGCACGTTTACGTCATTCAAGGTGACGGGGCGTCACGTTAAAGTTTCTATTTTTTCCCATAGGTTTTGTACACGTTTTTCTTTAGACTATTGCCTTTGACACTTTAGTAAATCTGATCGACTTGAGATTTGGCACACACAAAAGACCACCACACACATATTGAAAGTGATTTTAGACACTCGAAACAGCTCTGTGTTTGTCCACAAACACATGTCTAGTTTTTTTTTCTTTTTCTTTTCCTCTTTCAGACTTTTTCCCATAGGATTTGTACACGTTTTTTTCTGGCATAGCACTTTGAGACTTTGGTAGATCCGATTGACTTGAGACTTGGCATACATTTAGAAAACCACCCAAGGACGGTCCTAGAAGAAATTCGTCGCGATTACGTAATTCAAGGTCACGTGACATCATGTTAAACGTAAAAATGTTCACATAGGTTTTGTACACGTTTTTCTTCAGACTATTGACTTTGACACTTTGGTAAATTCGACCGACTTGAAACTTGGCATATACTTAGAACCCCACTCCCAGATGTCCCTGAAAGAAATTCGGCGCGATTGCGTCTTTCAAGGTCACGTGACGTGACGTTAAAGGTGCAATTTTTTTTCCCATAAGGTTTGTACACGTTTTTCTTCAGACTATTGATTTTAACACTTTCGTAAATTTGATCGACTTGAGACTTAGCACACACCTCGACCACCATCTCCAGGAGGACCAAGGGGAAAATTGTCATGATGACGTCATTGGGGGTCATGGGACGTCATATTAAAGGTTCAATTTTTAGGACCCTCTATCTCTGGAAGTACAGGTCCGATTGGGGTCAAACTTGGTATGCAAGTATTCCAGGGTGTGATATAGACGGAAATTAAGATGACATCATGATGACATCATCGGGTATCATGTGACGTCACATTAAAGGTGTAGTTTTTAGGACCCCCAATCTATGGAAGTACATGTTTGATTGGGGTCAAACTTGGTATGCACATATTCCAGGATGTGTTATAGACGAACATTAAGATGACGTCATGATGACATCATCGGGTGTCATGTGACGTCACATTAAATGAACAGTTTTTTCTATTGAATTTGTACAAGTTTTTTTCAACCAATATATCTTTAGCACTTTAATACATCCGATCGACTTCACACTTTGCAGACCCAAATATTGAAAGTCATTTAAGACATGCGAAACAGCTCTGTGTTTGTCCACAAACACATTTATAGTTCTTGTTAGTTCTTATTATTTTAGAGCTGTCGCAAGCGTAAAGAAAACTCAACATTTGCCGCATTTCATAGCACATTACGGCGCTGGTGCATGTATATGGTGGCATAATTTTCCAGTTACGTCAATAACATGCTCGGGCGTTCGTTTTTATTGTGAGTCGACGGGCCGTGAAGTCAGCGCTGTCGGTGGGCACGCATGGTCGCGCTCGAGTAATCTGTTCGGCATTTGTCGAATTCCAACGGTAGGGCGTGGCCGCAGAGTGCGCTCCCTATTCCCCCTAGTGTCGGCTGCTATAATTCTCTCGATCTCCGTTAGATGTTTCTGAACGCCAAACATGGACATCACGTACGATATTGTGGAGGTAAGATAGCCTCATCATTTATATTTTGAAGATATTCGATTTACAAATTGTGTTTATAGATTCCCAATTAGATAGGCGCAGGAACACAAGGCGTCATTGACATGTGCAGAAGGTTAGCACAAAGTGGATAATATTGCATCCTCAAGACTCCCGGTTGTACACAATAGCGGGTTGTGTTTACCCTAGCCTATATTTGATGCTCCATTGTTTTGAGATTTAACATATTTTTGCTAGCAAAAAAAAAGGCTGACGAGCACTTTGGATTGTGATATATGACGATTTCATTGGAGATATATAAATATATATATATATATGAAATAAATTCAGGATACGAGTTAAAATAACTTTGGCATATTTATTTCTGGACAGACTGTTTCGTACCGTGTGACACTCGTATACATACATGTAATCGCATTTTATATAGGCGGGCGAAGTTTGGGTTCGGTTCCATTTGATCCCTATTTTATACATACCAAGCCTAGGTTACGGAACATGTGTTTATCTCAGTGCATAGGTTTTAACAGTCAAGTGGCTATATAAGTCCGTGATATTATTTAAACACTGACAGTAGTTGGCACTCTTAGCCATTCCGTTTTTCGCCCTTTTGTTTTCGTATTTCAATTATCAACGTCTTTCCCTTTCCAGGAGAAGCCGGGCGCCTTCGAGGGCATGCATAGAGGCTAAGGCAAGTCCCGCATTTAAAGGGCTTTGTGCTGCGTTCAAAATCTCTGCCAAGTATTTTGAGAACCTGAGTCAAGACGGCTGGGAAGACGTAGACCAGTTGTTCGGTCTGGACAAGGAGTGGCTGGGCCACCCTTTGTCCTGGCTTCGAACGGGGGTAAGCGGCGAAATTTCAAGCGGCTGATGGCTCGTGTGGAGGCCGGCCCACTCGATAAACAGTTTTTCGGTAGGCCGACCAAACTGCGTAAAACTCAGCAGTAGGATGACCAGGACAAGGGGCCTGGCACACCGGCACTGCAGGGCTCGGGCGCCCGGGTCTGACTCACAGTACGTCAACGGCTGACGTCGCCGTCCAGGGGACTGTATCCACCTCGGCCTTACAGGTGAATTAAGTATTTATACATTAAGTCTTATTGCGATATACATGTGTAAAATGGTGAATAAGGCAGTGGTTTATAGTTGTGGTATTCTGGTACGTATGTGACATTCGCAAGTAGGACCTTTTCAAATTACAGACCCGATATATTATGGAGATCGTGCTGGATAGGAATACATTTAACATTATTGGCAGATGGCACAAAGACAATTCGTTGAGCTTAGATTTTGATCTGGAGTCCTTTAGATCTTGAGTCTATACCCCAGAGACAATGTATAGAAATTATGGGGAAGGGTTTGAGAAACTCCATGAAAGTATCTGTAGCCAAATTTCGAGCCGATAGTTTGATTAAAAACCGAACACGTACTGTGAAATGTTATTTTGATACGAGTTCGGTCTCGAACCCACAGGAGCGTGGATTTTAAAAGGTTAGATCCGAGGTTGGACCTCGAGGTTAAACGGAGATGGGCAATGATATTTGGCGAAATTATTATAAATCCATACAAAACCCTGTGGAGATCCGCTGAAAGTTTGTTTTGGTTCGGGGTCAGACCTCGAGATGAAAAGGGTCCGAATTGCTCAAGAAGAAACAGGATGAGTTAAATTTAGGTTTCTATTCAGAGCTTGCAATGGCCTCATAAGGGGTAGGTTTCCATTAAGAAATGTGATTAATCAGATTCAAATTCTTAGGTTGGACCTCGAGGCAGTAAGATAGGGGCTCCCGAAAGAAATTGTATAAGTTCAGATGCCGAGGTTGGACCTCCAGGGGGCAAAGGGCAGGGTCCCCCGAAATAAATCATTTTAACAAATTGAGCAGATTCCGAGGTTGGACCTCGAAGTGGCAATGGGCTGGGTCCCCAAAAGAAAACTTGTAAACCAGATTAAGTTCAGATGCCGGGGTTAGACCTTGAGGTGGAAAAGGGGCAGGGTCCCCGAAAGAAATCCATTTATATGTGTAACCAAATTTAGTTCAGATTTCGAGGTTGGACCTCGTAGTGGCAAGGGGCTGGGTCCCCGAAAGAAATCATTTAAACTAAATTCAGTTCAGATTCCGAGGTTGGACCTCGAGGTCGCAAAGGGCTGGGTCCCCCAAAAGAAATACAATTGACCAAATTAAGTTCAGATGGCGAGGTGGGACCTCTTAGTGCCACGGGGCTGGGTCCCCAGAAAGAAATAACTTTGACCAAATTAAGTTCAGATGCCGGGGTAGGACCTCGATAGGGAAAGGGGCATGGTTCCCGAAAGAAATCGTTTTAACTAAATTCAGTTCAGATTCCGAGGTTGGACCTCGAGATGGCAAGGGGCTGGGTCCTCAAAAAGAAATGATGTTGACCAAATTAGGTTCAGATGCCGAGGTGGGACCTCGAAGTGCCTCGGGGCTGGGTCCCCAGAAAGAAATAATGTTGACCAAATTGAGTTCAGATGACGAGGTGTGACCTCGAAGTGCCATGGGCTGGGTCCCCAGAAAGAAATAATTTTGACAAAATTGAGTTCAGATGCCGAGGTGGGACCTCGAAGTGCCACGGGGCTGGGTCCCCAAAAAGAAAGCCTTTTTATCTAATTAGGGTAAGATGCCGAGGTTGGACCTCGAGGTGCAAGGGGCAGGGTTCCCAAAATAAATCAGTTTGATCAAATTAAGTTTAAAAGCCGAGGTGGGACCTCGAAGTGCGAGGGGATGGTCCCCAGAAAGAAAGCCTTTAACTAAATTAAGTTTAGATATCGAGGTTGGACCTCGAGGTGGCTATGGGCAGGGTTCCCGAAAGAAATCCTGTTAACCAAATTGAGTTCAGATGCGGAGGTTGGACCTCGAAGTGTCATCGGGCAGGGTCCTCAGAAAAAAATCATCTTAACTAAATAAAGTTCAGATGCCGAGTTTGGACCTCGGGGTAACAATAGGCAGGTCACCCCTGAAAGAAATGTGATATATCAAAGTAAAATGTCGATTTAACGGTTGAACCTCAAATAAATAGGTTGGGTTCCCTTTAAGAAATCTGATGAATTTGGTAAATCCGAGGATGAGCCTAAAGAACACTGATTAAGGTTGGCGGGTCTATGCCATTTGGGTCTGCAATTTATGATATTTGCAGCGCCTTGAGTAAATACATTTTATGTACATATGCACAGTACCGATACATTGTGTGCGTCGGTGTGCGCGCATTGTTAGCGCTTCGGCAAAAAATTCGGCTAAAAATTAACAATGTTTCAATTTGTTTATAATAGGTGATGGCATACCGAAATTTAGAGCCGAGACTGGGCCTTAGGATGCACTGGGCAGGCCGGAGGCCAAAATTGTTTGATTAATTAAGGTTCTGGGTCCCAATTTAATTCCCAAGGTAGCGTTGTTAAAGGATTCCAGTTTTAAGCGCCAAGGGAGTAAAAGGAACGAGACCCTATATTTTAGTTTAGAGTTTCATGAATTTTGGATCCGAGGTTGGACCTCAAAGTATACTTGGGCTTTGCCCGGAATGGGTTATGATGAGGAGATAAATCCCCGAAGTTGACAGACAAACATAAAAAAACGTCCGCTACTGAGGAGTGTAAACGATTCTTACTGGTATTTACCGATAAAATATATTCTGGGGTAGGGTACAGCCATATTTTCACGAGATGTATTACCATTTTTAAATTAACAGGTGTACAGTGTACATGTACTCATAACAGTGATAATAATAATAACCGAAAATGGGGCATTTGGGAGACATCTCCATAGAGACGTACACAAAATTTTTCATTCTTTATTGTAACCTAACCCGTTTTTACCTGGAGCTTTTTTTACTAAATTTCATATTTAAGCATTTTGGACCCTACTCTATCCATCAAAAATATACCGAGCTTAAAAGTCCAGAATGGGCTCTTTTAACCATTGTACCTTCCGGCATATTCAATTACAACCACATAAATGAAACTTAATATAGAGCTGCACCTGCTTTAAATTGAGATGATGTATCTGAGCTCAAAAGGGCTGAGCCTCGATCAACTCGTAGATTCATAGAAAATACATGAATTTGTGGGCTTGTCAATTACATTAACAATAAATATACAGGTGATATTTGTAATATAAGGAGATCAAGATTGCATAGGCAGATGCATCTACATGTACATGTATTTATATTTAAAACATCATGTAAAGTAACTTAAAGAGGTCGATTATCACTCGATAATCAACATAATACATGTGGCTGCCCCCTCCCCCATTTTTCAAGTCATTTTAATTTGGGTATGCATGTACGTAGCTCTGGTAGCCTAGGGATACATGAAGGGCGGATGAACTCTGGTTTACTGGGGTGAGCCAAGACTGGTGTATAGCAATGAGTTTACACTTGAAGCAATTTTGTAAAGAGCGATGAATGCGCTCTACATTGGTACGGTGGATACAACAGTATTATCCATCCACATTATTCTGGCCTGCTAGTGGCACGTTCCGTCGGCGTTTATTTATGTGAATGCAGGCGAAATCCGCTTTGGAGGTCTACAAACTTTGGAAGTCTACAAAGTGTCGGTAGCTTCTCAAAGGTTGTACTGTCACTGGCTACATGGCATATGTGATGTCCATTTTCAGGAAGTATGTTGACTACCCTTAAAGGGGTAGAGATTAAAGGAAAGAAAAATATATATAAACAAATCTACAGTTCGACATGCCCCCACAAAAGTATTTCGCAAACGCCCCTTTGTGTCGTAAGTTCGTTCCCTTCATAAATGAGACCCTAACCAAGAGGCTTATACAAAGTTCCGTGGAGCTTTTGGGGAAGACGAGCGAAAATCAACCGCCCAGATGTGTAAATGTCCCATCCATTGAACCCCAAAGCCAAGACTACATGTAGTTATGTCGATGAAGGGGCCAAATCTTTGGTGTAAAGACACACCTTTCAAATTAGTTCCCTTGGGCGAGATTGCCAAGTTTATTGACAATAATGGATTCTTTCTTTTCAGCCACTAATGATGCGCGAGGTTACAAGCAAATACTTTTGTTGGAATTATCAAACCCTTTGTGGCCTCGAGTGGGCAGGTTACTATTTTGTGGACAGCGCGTTCATCTACATAACTATTGGTTTGTGATTTTCATCATGGCTAAAGCACCGGGCTATCCACACTGAGGTTTAGATTGATGACCGTTTCACTTGTATTCGTTTCACAGTACTCAGAGAGTGCGTCAAATGGCAGGGCTTTTGACAGGGCTCTGATATCGCTTTGTGTGGTTTGCTACATAAACTCACATTTTGGGTTCTTCTTCAATCTGGAAAAGAGTCATCTTTACCCATCCTCTAGCATGATTCATTTGGGTCTGGGAAATCTGTTCCAAAAAAAAAATTAAAACAAATAAAAATATATTTGTTTTCGCAGTCTGGGTGGTCTTAAAGCAGCTTCAACGCTTCTTTGGAAAATGTCGAAGCTTCGCATTGGTTTTCCCAGCCGCATCTTTGTTTATACATGTAAGGGAGTGTTGCGCATCCATTTCGAGACTAGTGTCTACCTCACTCCGCTCACACAAGAAGTGCGAGCCGAGAATCCTTTCTGGCGTTTTATAGATTCATTCTCACAACCTATACCTTGGAAAATGGAACACCATGCGCCAGTGACTTTGAGTTCAGACACTTTCGTTGGGGATGAGTCTCAGTGGTGGATCCGTTAGGAAACGCTAGTTTTAGAGATTACTGGTCTCCGGAAATTCTGGCTGGGGCAGACATCTGCTGCAAGGAGGCCTTTGCTTTGTATTTTGTCCTGCAGTCAGTTTCAGACTTATTGTGGGATAGGCGTGTCGACGTGACAGCCGACTCTTTGGCTCTCTTCAACGTTTGGAGCAATCGCAGAGCAAAGTCAACAGTTTTGGCAACCCCTTGTCTAAGTCGATTTTCACCCCGATCTTAGAGGGCAACTGCACTTTGCATTCGAGATGGATCCCGTTTAAGCAAACCCAACAGACATTCAAGATAATTATCGAGAGCTGACGCTCAGTTATCCAATTCGGTCTGGAAGCTGCTTCAGAAGGAGTTGAGAGGTGCTCGCGGCTTCATGTTTGACTTAATGGCACTTCCTTTAAATGTTCCGAAAGGATCAGCGGGTCTGCATTACTCGAGGGATCCAGTGCCCGGGTCGTCGGGAGTAAATGTATTTGCCCAGCAGTGTCCAGTTGGTGAACAGCTTTGTTTTCCACCTTTCGTTATGATTGCTTCAGACTGTATCTTTATCTTGTCATCAATCTGCCAAACTAAGCTGGTGAAAGTAAATTGTTCTGTAGCCATGGTCAACAAGGCCCTAAAACTAAGAGCCATATAGTAAGACTGCCTGGGTCTTTCTCTCGAATGATTACATTATGCAAGTTGATCTAAAAGATGACGTCCATCTGTCCATCTGAAGCTTCACCGCAGGCTACATATGGTTTTAAGATCAACTTTGCGCCTGCTTTCTCCCCCCGACATATCTTGTTTCTAGTAGTACACAGTGGCTAACATTTGTGCATATATTGGCTTCTTCAAGCATAATGGAGTATTGGCAAGGTTGAAGTCGCTGAACAGCCTTTTAGATAGGCGGGCATACGACAAGCAGAAAATTAAGTTATATATTTAGTGGCATCACTCAAGGATTTTTTATCCATAATCATCAAGGCGAAGGATATCAAACAAAAGAAAATGTCTTTCACGCAGCATTGTCTCCTTCCTAGTAGATAGAGATTCTAAAGAAAAGAAGCAAGTCCGCGCTGTCTGATGTGACAACTTAGGCGTTAGGGCTGGAGACTTTGGACGGACAAGACGTGCGAGAGGGAGGCGACTTCTCTTCAACCACGCGGTTGGAAAGACGGTTAGAGATTAGTCCAGTTCTTCTTTCATTATCTTCCCAAAGTTAGATGATTCATCATCGGATTTAGACCCAGCCTGGTGCAGTCAACAGCTTGGTCGAGGCGGCAGGGTCCCACGGCTACAGGGTCCCACGGCTACAGCCTGAACGTTTTCTGCTGTCAACGTAAGACCGCAAACATCTCGTCAACAATATCTAAATAAACAATCAGATCACAATTATTAATTGTTTAACACGTGGCAGTATCATCTGGTTAAAGCGGACAATCATGTGCCTTATGATTGAATAATTATTCAATCAACATAAACATATTAATTATAAATGAACATATAAATCATAGGTAAGTTACTATTGTGGCGGGAACTCCCCGGGCCAACCTAAGGCTGTTAGGATAAGTCGGACACCTATTAAAGCGACGACAAATTTCCCAACCCAAGACTCTTCCCTAGACGAGAGATCACTCAGAGCGACCTAAAAGGCTAAGGGTGCAGGTCCGTTTTTTAGGAAATATACCGCCGATTATGATGATTGCGATTACTCTCTGTTACTTACACAATAAACCTGTGAACAAATACACCTTGACAACTGTATTGTCGGTACAGAGATCAACAATGATGATTTATTCTTAACAATCAATACAATGAACGATAATTAGGATTTAATTGGGGCTGTTTCATTACCTGAGTCCTTAATTACTGGATGGGGAAAGCCTACTGCTTACAGCAGCAACGCGCGACCGCATCAGCAATGTGCAACGCCATGCGCAACCCGCGACAGCATCAACAATGTGCAACGCCATGCGCAATGTCCAACAGCATACGCAACGTACAACAGCATACACAATGTCCAACAGCATACGCAACGTACAACAGCATACGCAGTGTACTACAGCATACGCAGTGCAGTGTACTACAGCATACGTAGTGCACTACAGCATACGCAGTGTACTACAGCATACACCATGTACTACAGCATACGCAGTGTACTACAGCATACACCATGTACTACTGGTATGCGCAATGTACAACTCAGAACACAAGTCGTGAACCTACTTCTTACCGGTGGCTCGGCACTCAACCAACTGACCACGAACTCGCATTACGTACCACCCAGGTACACCATGTAAAACACGCACATGTACACGTACGTATATCTACATGCACATGTACTTACCTATGGGCTTTGTTACCCAATCTCGTGCATTCCCGCAGCGGGTCACTGAGCGGTAAGCTCCGCCCAACCAGCGCGCGCAACTACAGGTCACGTACGCCCTGGGTTACAGTTCATTCGTAATGTTATAATTACAATAACACTAGCCTAGCACTAAGTCCTTGCACTTTCCGTTACACAGGCCCGAGCATGGCAGAGGATGTCCCCATACTCTATAAGCCATACAAACTAAAAGGAAAGTGTATATTTCTTAACTGTTTCTTTAACATTCAATCAAAAAGTTAAACTCATTAAATATTCACAGGATTTAGGGTTGATTTTAAGAACGCTAAAATTTAGCTCATTGAATATGCACAAGATTTTATACACTATCTAATGGGGATATTTTTGCCGAAATTCCACAAATTAGAGATTTTACCAAAACAAAATTCTCACAAAGTTTCGCAAAGAAACCCTAAACTTGTTTCTTCAACGGAACATTTCCTAATGCACTTTAAGCTTCCTAATGCACAAAATGTATAATACAAGATAAATCAAGTGTCGGATTTAAGCTCAATTTAATATGCACAGAAAATATCTTATAAATTTCAAAAAGAATCGCCTTGTAGAAAGATCTTACAGATTTTACAGAATTTAACTGTTGAATTTTAGATTAATTAAACATTTACAAGATTTTGCACAAAATGGGATTCTGGCTGATTAAATATTACTAATATAAAAATATACTGTCAAATTTCTGGAGGATCAGATTTTTAAGATTCGTTAATACAAGGATGTTTTCATAAATAAAAATTATTTTACACAATTTACGTCAGCATGGTTCAACATAATTTATAATTGTAATGCAATTTCTTTTATTTCCTTACCAACTTTTTGTTTTCTTTTCTTTTAAACACAACTAGAACAACAAAAACACACTTTACTTTGCAAACTATGGCAACTTAACAACAACGACAGTTCTTAGGCTTCATCGGGTTGTGGTTGGACGCCCGTTCTCGTCGACAGCCACTTGCCTAAAGTAGACCCTGTTGTGTTCTCCGGTGGCAACAATATTGCCGTCCAGCCACGTCTGTGTCGTCGTGTGCTCCCGTACGGTTGCTGTCTTCATCCTCTTCTTGGGTGGAGATGTCTCCTCAGATTGAGGCACTTCTGGCGGTGGTCGGGGTGGGCCTTCCACCTCTTCTAGCGAGGGCAACGATGATGCAGTGGATGACCCAGGGGAGGCCTTGGCCTCATCCCTCATCAACTGCATCATTCCCCTGGGCTTTCCTCCGGACGGATGGATGTACGGCCTAGTAGCTCTTGGAGAAGGAGACAATATGGACATGGGGGACGGGGCCAGTGACAACTCGTCACCATCTCTCTGTGGACTGGAAGCTGTGTCCTTAGGGAGCACCTTGAGCCCACCTGGAACATCTGTAGCCACGGTTGTAAGAGCAACTTCTGCCTGGCCAAAATTACCCGTTTCTGTCGCCGGTGGATGTGCTCTCTCCATGTGCCTCATCAGAGTTTTGACTTGCCCAGCAGCATAACCGCATTGGGCACAACGCAGGACGTTCCCCTCCTGATGTGCATCCTTAATATGCCGCCACAGGCTCGTGCGGTGCAGGTACCAAATGGGGCACTGCTTACATTTAAACTTTCTTGTCTTCATTTTACGAGGTACCTTGCTCATCTTGCGATTATTGGACGCCTGCAGCCAAACACAAGAAAACACAAAATAAGTTCAGTTAATTTATGCTCTATTCAACTTAAGCATAAACTTCCACACAATTACAACCTTCATCAATATATAAACCCACACCCACAGCCCTTCTATCTATACCGTAGGGGTAACCTGTGAACCCGTTTTGGGTACCGTCTTGGCGGCGATTTCTCACACCCCTCTAAACTCGACTCTTTTGTAATGGAACCTTCCATCACAGGAACCTCACTTTCGACCTGGCCGGCCAACTCCTCCGATAAACTGTTGTCACCCTGAACGTGTGTCAACTCATCAATGGGGAGGTCTCCTGTCGCCTCATCCTTAAATCGACATTCCCAAGGTTTAATGGCCTCGCCGACATATGGCTTTAGCCTGTCCACGTGGACAACCTTTGGTTTGCTACCTTGCCTAAGCTGGATTCGAACCGTCACATCTGACAACTTTTTGAGAATTAGCCATGGTCCTTCCCACCTCAGCTGCAGTTTGGGAGACATGTGCTTCTTCTTTGCCGGGTTGTGGAGCCACACAAATTGGCCTTCTTTCAACCCATGTTCAGACGCCCTCCTGTCAAAATTCTTCTTTTGCCTCCGGGCACTTTTCCCTAGGCAATTCCGAGCCCTTTTATGGGCTTCCTGCATATCACTTCGCAATCTGTCGGCAAAGTCCGCAGTCACCTCAACCTCGACTTCAGGACACCCTGTCACCAGATCCACTGGGACATTCACCTCTCTCCCCAACATCATCATGTTGGGGGATTCCCCAATCGAGTCTTGCGGCGTGCACCGGTAAGCGAAGGTGGCAAAGGGGAGGAACTCATCCCAATCTTTCTGCCTTCGCTTAGGGTCAATTAGCATCGCCACGATGTTGACCAAGGTTTTATTAAACCTCTCAACCATGCCATCCGATTTTGGATTATAGGCGGTTGTCCGAGTTTTAGATATGCCGAGAATTTGGCACATCTTACCGAACACCTGGGACTCGAAGTTTGTGCCCTGATCAGAGTGAAGTTCTTGGGGCACGCCGAATCGACAAACAAACTCAGTCACCAATGTGTGTGCAACTGTAACTGCAGTGGCGTCAGGAAGCGGAAATGCTTCCATCCACTTAGTGCAGTAGTCGCCAACCACCATCACCCAACGATTACCATTGTCTGTAACGGGCAATGGCCAGAGCAAGTCTATTGCTATTCGTTCCATTGGAACACCAACTCGATACTGCTGCAGGGGTGCAACCCTTTTCTTAGCAGCCGATTTTCTCCTGGCCACATACATTGCAGCCTCGGAGAAATGACCGCACGTCCGCAGACATGCTGACCCCCAAATGACCACTTAGTTGCCCACCGTGCAACTCTGACACAATTTCTCTCCGGGACTTTGATGGTAACACCAAAAGCCACCGGGTAGATTTTCCGTCATCGGAGTCCCACCGCCTGTGCAGAACTCCCTCACGGACTTCCAACTGGTCCCACTGCGACCAATAGGTCTTGCAGGTTGATGACAAGTGGGAAATTGTCTTCCACTCAGAACTACCACTACCCTCTTCCTTCAACTTTATGAGCCAACTCATGGTGTCATCCTGTGACTGTGCTTCCTTTAAAGCACTTCGAGACAGGGTTGGTTGGGCAGCTACACCCCTAGCCAAGAACTCACTCCCCTGAGGCTGACCCTCGGGTACCACACCAGTTGACTCATTCTCATTGACTATCTCATCACGACCGCACTGTTTGCATTGCCGTCTTGACAACCCATCAGCATTACCATGCTTCTTACCACTTCTGTGCTCAACGACCAAGTCATACTGTGACAGAACTTCCATCCACCTCGCCAGCTGACCTTCGGGTTCTTAAAATTAAGTACCCACCGCAATGCGGCATGGTCAGTTCGAACCGTTACCCTGCGGCCGTACAAGTATTGTTTGAAATACTTCAAATACACAACCACAGCCAACAACTCTTGACGAGTGACACAATAATTCCGCTCAGGTTTGCTGAGCTTCCGGCTCGCATACGCAAGCGCTTTTTCATCACCACCCTGGATCTGCGACAATACTGCCCCGATACCTTCACCGCTGGCATCGGTGTCTAAGATAAAATCGCCTTCGGGCATTGGATATGACAGAATTGGGGCGGCTTGAAGCCTGCCCTTTAGCTCGTCAAATGCCTCTTGACAACTCTCAGTCCACACAAATTGCCTTGCTTTCTCAGTCAAGGCATGCAGTGGACTTGCCACCTCTGCAAACCCCTTTATGAATTTCCGGTAGTAGGATGCGAGGCCTAAGAAACTTCTCACATCTCGTACACACCTTGGAACTGGCCAATTTGCCACTGTTTCAACCTTCTTAGAGTCGGTTGCTACGCCCTTTGAGGACACGATGTGCCCCAGGTAAGCCACTGACTTTTGAAACAAATGACACTTGCTGGGCTTGAGTTTAAGCCCAGCGTTTCTTAGTCTGCCCAACACTAATCGGAGACGGTCTAGGGTCTCCTTTACCGACTGACCAAACACGATGATGGCATCCAAATAAATCAATAGGATTTCCCACTGCAAGCCGGCCATGACCTTTTCCATGAGGCGCTCAAAGGTCGCCGGGGCATTGCACAGCCCGTTTCTCACAACAAATGTTGACTTTTGGCTGGCGTCCTCATCCAGAGCGACTTGCCAGTACCCCGACGCCAAGTCAAGTATACAAAACCACTTTGCCCCATTCAATGCATCGAATGTTTCATCAATGCGTGGCACAGGATAGGCATCCTTGATGGTCACCGAATTCAACTTTCTGTAATCAAGACAGAAGCGTTTCGTGCCATCCTTTTTGTCAACCAAAACAACATTTGCCGCCCATGGACTGTCGGAAGGTTCAATCACCACCCTCTTTTCCAAATCACCGACTTGCCTCTGGATCTCCTCCTGATGGCAATACGGATGACGCCTCATCCGTTCTTTCATTGGCCTAGCATCACCTGTATTTATGTGATGCCGGACCACGTCCGTGCGACCAATGTCATGGTCACCCTTGGACAACACGTCCTGGAAGTCTACCAAACATTTCCGGACATCCCCGTGGTACATAGCCTCCACCTTGGATGTACCCCTCTCAAACAAATCCTGCAAGTGTTGGGGTAACTCTTCACCAACACCTGCCAACCCGTCCAACTCACCATGAATTGAACCAACTTCCACCTGGGAAATCACACCCGCTGTTGCTCCCTCACGGGCAACCCTTTTCTCCTTTCCGGGATTGAAGACCCGCAACGGAACAACATCGGCTCCAGTCTCCACTAGAGATCTGGCCAACACTAAACCCTTTTTGGCTAGGTCACCGCCACCTTCCAATGGTTCCACCATGGCTGGCCCGACCACGTCGGCACCCTTCCGAGCAATTATCCCCGGGACCACGGCTTCATGACCTGGTGGGATAACCGTAGTTTTAAGAACTACAACGCGACCCACAAAGAGCTCACCTGCACCATTTGTGCACTTAATTCGCTCACCGTTGAGCCTCCACTCTTTCGACTGGAAATCTAAATTTCCACCTGTGGGTACCAGGAAATCCATGCCCAGGATACCACAGTATTTCATTTCGACAAACACTGCCCTGACTTGGTGTGTGGTTCCACCCACTTGCACGTCTACCGAAGTTATGCCTAGCACGGCTAGTTGACTACCGTCAACTTGCTTCACCTGAACATCTTCCGTCTCCAAGACGGGTCTTCTCTCCTTTGGGATTTGGTAGTACACCGTACTGCTTATCAAAGTGTCGGTGGACCCCGTGTCGATCAAAAATCGACACTTGGTTGCCCTTACCGTCCCATCAACAAATAAACCATAACGAGGTCCGCGAACTGGGCTAGGTAGAGTTATTACTCGCTGCCCATCCCCTTGTTTGGACCCTTTTTCACCATCACCATCGCTGTCACCGAGTCGCCTTTTGGACCCTCTCGGCCATGCAGCCTTCCCGCGGGTCCTACGGGGAGCTGACTGCCGTTTCCCTGCCGTGTAGTTTTCCTGCACTCCCGGGCAAAGTGCCCTTGCTCACCACATTTGAAACACCGCAGGGTTCCAGGCTCGGCTTTCCAGGGCTTGTGTGTCTGAGGAGACATCACACCCTTGCCGTGATCCTGGCCCTTAATCTGACTTGACAACGACTTTACCAACTCGGCCACGGACTTCAATGTCCTGGCCTGTTCACTCAGACTACCCTCTAAAGTCACCAACCTCTGCTCGGTTCCAGAGTCCAAAGCCCTCGCATATTTAGCGGGCTTCCGGTCAAGCAACCTTTCCTGCTCAACCTTTTCAAAGTTTTCAGTCTCCAGAGCAGCCTGGACCGCTTCGTCCAAAGTTTTTGGACGGGCCCTATTGATGCCCTCTCTCACTGAATGACTGTCAACAGCGTCCATGAAGTGGTTCTTAGCCAATCTCTCACGAGCATCTTCTTGCAACTCAGGGTATGCCCTCGCCGTCAATTCGTGAATTGCTTGCCCTAATTCAAGCAAAGTCTCCTTCGGCTTTTGGCGCCGATGTCTCAGTTCGACGAGATAATTTTCACTCTGTCGAGCTGATCCAAACCTACGCTCCAGCAACTGTACAAGCGCACCATACGTGTACTTGTGGTCAGAGTCACCTAACAACCGTAGAGCGTCCCCTTGTAAGCTTGCGGCTAACCATGTTGCAGCTTGTCCCTCGCCCCACATGTTCACCACACGACACGACTCAAAATGGCGGAAGTACTTCTTCCAGAGCACTATACCGCTGTACCGATCAGGGGTTATATTTGGCCTGCGATTTAGTCGCTCCAAACCTTCCTCCTGACCCACGTCACCATGGACCCGTGCCTCTCGTTTCAGTGGCCATGGACCCACTGACGAGGTGTCGGTTTTAGCTGAACTGTTGTTCTTCGCCTTGACTGGTCGAGTAGCGAAACTTAACAATTCGTCATGTACCTGTTAAGGGTCTACCATATCGCAAACGAACGGGTTGGCGCTTGCCTTAGCCCGTTCCCTGCCATCTTCAGGGATAACCGACATCAGATCATCATTTGGATCATCTGTCTCCCCGGCAACAGCCGTCGACTGTGCTCGGGGGAAAATTCCCGAACTCCGTCCTCGCCAAGGTGAACTTTCCCTGAAAGTCACCCCCTCCCCACATAAGGGCCAACTCAGGCCGCATATCTGCGCCCAAGACTCTCTCCGATGTTACGGAGTCATACCCGGAAGTCTCTTCGGGTACCCTAAACTCAACATCAGTGTCAACCTGATGGAGCACACGCCGGCCTTGACCTAGCGTGTTCATGTTTCCTTCTCTTGGGGAAACACCCGACTGCAACTCCATGGCGGCCTTCAACTTCTTTGCAATGAGGTCATTTTCCCATTGCAGAAATTGGGCTTCCATATGCAGTCTTTGCACCTCAGCCTCAGCACTTGAGGTGCCCACTCGACCTTTCGAGCCTTCGCTCATACCTCCAAAACCAGCAACAATTAAATTACTCAACAGAGAAAATCAACTTAATCAATCACAATCATCCCACTTCTGACACAATTTGTGGCGGGAACTCCCCGGGCCAACCTAAGGCTGTTAGGATAAGTCGGATACCTATTAAAGCGACGACAATCTTCCCAACCCAAGGCTCTTCCCTAGACGAGAGATCACTCAGAGCGACCTAAAAGGCTAAGGGTGCAGGTCCGTTTTGGAGGAAATATACCGCCGATTATGATGATTGCGATTACTCTCTGTTACTTACACAATAAACCTGTGAACAAATACACCTTGACAACTGTATTGTCGGTACAGAGATCAACAATGATGATTTATTCTTAACAATCAATACAATGAACGATAATTAGGATTTAATTGGGGCTGTTTCATTACCTGAGTCCTTAATTACTGGATGGGGGGGGGGGGGGGGGGGGGGGGGGGGGGGGAGCCCACTGCTTACAGCAGCAACGCGCGACCGCATCAGCAATGTGCAACGCCATGCGCAACGCGCGACGGCATCAACAATGCAACCCAGCCATGTGAATACACTTAAATGGGCCTGATGTGTCGACAATGAACACGTACATGTCAACAATCCATGTATTTCCATACACGTGGATAACAGAAACGCATCTTAAATGTTGCCATATTTACCATTTAATTATCCCAACTTGTACAAAATACACATGCGATAAGTTAACTAACAATGGATAAGTTAACTAACCAACTGTTGCATTCCTCGAAGTTCTTAGCGGCAACAATGACGGAATTTACATGAGCAATGATCGCAACATGCCCTGGCATGTACAAATTGTGAAGTTTCTAGAATACAGAAAGGGTACAGCCACTTGAGGGCGCTATTTCAACTTTCCGCCGTTACAAAGCCTTTTGTGGGTACCGTGCGGGGGTCGCTGCCACTTTACGCATCCGCGGAGCTTAGAAATAGGTGCAGATATGGATCACTGCAGATAGGCTTAAAAAACCAAAAACATATAGGCCTAAACGCTACACTGAGTTGTAAACAATAACCAGGCGTAAACAAACGATGCAGTTCCTGCACGACGCATTCTGGAAGGATCAGGGTCAACTATCCTCGGCGGATCTTGCGGCCTGTTTCTTCAGAGGTCTCGACTCTATTTTTTTTAAAGTTCAGCGCCTTTCCATAGCATTCGAAAATCAAGAATGGTTTTTGAACTTACAAAGTGTCGGGCATCAAGTCCAGTAGATCCTTCTTAGAATTAAATAACAGTAATAATTTGAAGAACATGTAGAATGGTAATATAGGTATATATAAGTAACACTTTCTTTTGACATATAGTACAGGGACTACCGTACCCCATTACTAGAGGTCAAATCATTATCAAGATATAACTAAGATCATTATTCTTCACTAACATTCATTTACATTAGCTGGTGTTTGCAAATGAACATGTTTCATGTTGGCGACGCAGCAGGTTTGACAGGGTTCGAGACATGGTGCAGACCCATTTTTTTCAAATGGCGCTGTCCTATCTTTTCGGAGATATATTGTACGCATATTATGTGGGTTTACGTGTATGTCTCTAAATATATTTACATAAATAACATAGGTAGGCATATATCGAGATATGTATAGGAACCCTTTCTTAAAAAATAAATAAAATAATGATAATACTAAAAAACCTGAAAAGTTGTGGGGAAATGTTAACTGTCCCTATAACATTTCGGGTCTCTGGTGAAGGGGTCTAGGGGTAGAATTGGGTTAGGGATAATAACAGAAGACAAATTGGGGTGATGTTGAAAAGTGTAGATCGAAATATGTTTCAGAGTTTGAGTTTAGAGAGGTTTTAGGCACACCAACCTTCTGAAATGTCCCCATAACGTCATGTGCTAAAATAATGAGTGTGTATATGTATGTAAACTTAGAAAATATAGAAAAAGAAGGAAAAGAAGGTTACAACAAAACAAACCCGGAGTTTGCAACGACTGCAACAAAGTAACCCCTCTCTCCGTGCTCTATTTAAGAATAGGAGAGGCTTTTGTCTAAGAGTTGGGATGAGAGATGGGTGGAATGGTGAGTATTATATTGAGGGTTTAGGGGACTCAAGCTCGGATGGGGCTTCGGTAATAATCTATCAAACCCATATCTAAGCATTGTAGATTCCTGGAGCCCGCTACGGAACAATGGAGCGATATAAATAGTTTACTATTGACTTTGACACTTTCGTACATTTGATCGAGTCCAGACTTGGCACACATCTCGACCACCATCCCCGGAGGGCCAAGGGGAAAATCGTCATAATGACGTCATCGTGGGTCATGTGACGTCACATTAAAGGTGCAGTTTTAAGGACCCTCTATCTTTGGAAATACAGGCCCGATTGGGGTCAAGCTTGGTATGCAAGTATTCTAGGATGTGTTACAGACGAAAATTAAGATGACATCATGATGACATCATCGGGTGTCATGTGACGTCACATTAAAGATTCAATTTTCCCCATAGGATTTGTACACGTTTTTTTCAACTAATATATCTTTGGCAATTGTGTAAATCCATCGACTTCAGACTTGGCACACACATAGACCATCATCAGATACACATATAGAAAGTAATGTTAGACAACCGAAACAGCTCTGTGTTTGTCCACAAACACATGTCTAGTTTTTCTTCTTCTTTTTTTTCTTTTTTCTTCAGACTTTTCCATAGGGTTTGTACACGTTTTTCTTCTACCCATACACTTTGGCACTTTGGTAAATCCGACTTGAAACTTGGCATACAGTTACACCATCATCCAAGGATGGTCCAAGAACAAATTCGTCGCGATTACGTCATTCGTGGTCACGTGACGTGACGTTAAAGGTCAATTTTTTTCAATGGGTTTTGTACACGTTTTCGTTCAGACTATTGAATTTGACACTTTTGTAAATATGATTGACTTGAGACTTAACACGCATCTCAACCAACATCTTCAGGAGGGCCAAGAGGAAAATCGTCATGATGACGCCAAGGAGGGTCATGTGACGTCAAATTAAAAGTGCAATTATTGGGACCCTCTATCTCTGGAAGTACACGTCTGATTGGGGACAAACTTGATATGCAAGTATCCTGGGATGTGTTATAGACGAAAATTAAGATGACATCACGATGACGTCACCGGGTGTCATGTGACGTCACATTAAAGGCGCAGTTTTCCCTATAGGTTTTGTACACATTTTTCGTCAGACTATTGAATTTGACACTTTAGTATATCCGATCGACTCGAAACTTAGTACACACCTGGACCACCATTCCTAGGAGGGCCACAAGGAAAATCGTCATGATGACGTCACGGTGGGTCATGTGACGTTACTTTAAAGGTGTTTTTAAGATCCTCTATCTCTGGAAGTAAAGGTCTGATTAGGGTCAAACTTGGTATGCAAGTATTATAGGATGTGTTATAGACGAAAATTAAGATGACGTCATGATGACGTCATCGTGGGCCATGAGACGTCACATTAAGTGTGCAGTTTTTCCCATAGGATTTGAACACGTTTTTTCAACTAATATATGACAGGACCCAATTCGCGAGATAGTTACTAGATGGTGTATAAAATAACTACACAAAGGTTAAACCATCGCAATAAAAAAAAACAAAAAAAAACTAATAACAAAGTATACTTTAAACAAAAATGAAAGTTTGACGTACCTCGATCCTCCTTCTTACAATTTGGAATCAAATCTTCCAATCCCATCCCCCGAAGACTGTCTTCGATTTGCTGAAGAAAAGGGACGCAAATTTGTAACGGGAATAAATGGTACACTGACAAGATTTAATGAAGAGATAACGATGTTATTTAATTTGTAGCCAACCATTCAAAACAAAACAAAACTAACTTCACTTTTGAACGTGGGTCGTCACTACGAGCCTCCATATCTCACTGTGGTTGTGCTTACACTCTCAGAAGAGGAAAGGAATGCAATTTACCAGCGCAAGCAAACATCAAGGGTCAGCTGTGACGCCCTAAGCTACTAGTAAACAATTCGCGACAAAAAAATTCACGACTTGCATGCATGTCGTGAATAAAAAGTCGTGAACAATTGTGTGATGTCGTAAATGCAATATGTGATGTCGTAAATAAGTATGTGATGACGAACATAAAAGTTTGTGATGTCGCAGGATGTCGTGAATTTAATATGTGATGTCGTAAATAGAAAATTGTGATGTCGTAAACAAATATGTGATGTCGTTAAAAAACATATGTGATGTCGTAAACAAATATGTGATGTCGTAAACAAAACATATGTGATGTCGTAAACAAAAGTGTGATGTCGTAAACAAAATGTGTGATGTCGTAAACAAATATGTGATGTCGTAAAAAAAATTATGTGATGTCGTAAAACAGTATGTGATGTCGTAAATGAAATTCGCGTCTTTGACGTTATCATTACACCATAGACAAGCCCTATGTTACGTATTTAGAGGTGCAGTTTGTCTTTTCCTATACAACTGATATACTACTTCGGCCAAGAATTACTATGAGAAGGACAGAGAAATCGTAGTTTTTTTCACGCTGCCATTGATTCAAAATATTCCCAAGAGTCAAAATATCAAGTCATGATGACGTCATCAAAAATGTGCCTTTTGAAACACATATAAGGGAATGTCTGCTCGTCATGAAACTTGATGAGTGGGTAGATAACACTAGTACATAGATAACACGAGTACACAAAATATTGAATGACGTCATGATGACGTCATCATGGGTCACATGATTGGGTTGTAACTCGGTATGTAGATAGACCGGGATGTGTTATAGACAACAATTGAGGTGACGTTATCATTACGTCATCGTTAGACCTTTAAGCTATATCTCATGAACCCAGTATGTTAAATTCAAAATTATTGTTGTATTAGATTTGTTAGCCAATATGTATATATCGACGATGATCTCACGAAGTGACAACAATCTCTAAATCTGGAAAATATTTATCTCGAGATAATCGCATTTGAAGTTGGTCCTTTTTTCACAAGGCATTTCGATTATTTTTAGTAACAGAATTTATTTTTGTTTGCATGGATCACAACTAAATACTTTGCTCTATAACTCATACTCGTTTGTTAAAAACGTATGTTAATTAAACAAACAATGTTAATACAACTGTTTTTGCACTTCGTGAGAACATGAAACGCGGAGCCTTCACTCATTACTCGTGCGTTTGTATACTGGTGTATGCACTTCGTGAGATTGTTCTACAACTGTTTTTGCACTTCGTGAGAACATAAAACGCGGAGCCTTCACTCTTTATTCGTACGTTTGTATACTGTTGTATGCACTTCGGGAGATTGCCGTTCTGTGTAAAATTATTACATTTTACTTGTGAGCGCGCGCGCGTATGTTCTATTTCAACATCGTACACGTGGTTGTGTACATGTCAATACCGCAAATGGAGGGCTTTTATGTAAGTACACACTCACATACTGAGGACACCTTGCAAACCGAGCGCGTCCTCGGTATGAAATATTGTGAAAAATGGCACTTTCGTGGCCGTTTTTGACTGTTGGTTAAATATCAAAGCGTTTGGGAGGAGTCCTCGGTTGACGCATAAGACCTGACGTGAGGCAGTATGCACATTTTTTACCCCGTCAAAAAAACCGCAAACGGGATTACTCTGAATGGCATAGCGCCCTCCGTTGGTTGCGCGTGTGACAATGACGTAAATGTAAACATGTACATTACATGTGTACATTACATGACAACATGTCTCTAATTAAACCAGCCCAGACATGTCTTAACTATTATAACGTTGTTTTGGCCTAAGTGCATATTGTAGTTTATGCGAAGACGTGGTCATTTGCAGCTAGCTAGGTGTACCATGGAGCTGGAATAAATGGTAAGTAGAGCAATTGTATTTGGAAGCTTGCATGTTACTCGCTATGAGTATGAATGTAGCAGAGTATGACATATATGACGTGCTAATTTACGTTGTAATGTAATTTGTAGTCATGGCCTCGATCTCTCAATCTAGTCTATAGGATGATATGGGAAGTGAATATGCCTAATTTCAGAATAATATAGAAGTTATAACCAAATTTAACTGCTTTATTTTTCCAACGCAAGCATGAGTTGTTGAGCACCGTGCGAACAAGAAATAGTTAATTGTAGTTATTGTATAAATAATAAAACAAATAAGTAGCCACAATTATTAATATTTAATTGTATTATCAGTTTAATGATATATTGTTGTTGTATTGTTGTGTAGTCTAGGTGTGGCTGACAGAACTACCATAACAAACATGAAACGAAGTAGTCGTCTTGATGGAACCTTGACAAATCACCAGCATCATGAAGGGGAGAACGTAATCGCACTGTGGCCTCCAGATTCATCATGGTATCCTGCCGTAATAATCTCCTTCACCAAAGGTAAGTGCGGAGCCTCTAAAAGGACATATGACGAAAACAAATGGAATGCCCTCGTAATTTGTGGATTCACGTTAACCTTGCGTCAAGACCGTGCTGTAAAACATATTTACTTAACCGATTTCTAACAATTGCACAAAATGATTTCGAGCGCAGGAAATTATTTCAAGCGCACACAAAATAAATTATTTCGAGCACACAAATTATTTCGAGCTCCTGAAATTATTTTTTTCGAGCGCACGGGAAATGATTTCGTGGGCACGAAATGATTTCATGGGCACGAAATGATTTCGTGGGCAAGAAATACAAAACTAAATTTATTTTGTCACGGTGATTACTATTCGTCATATGTCCCATTAGGGGTTCCGTAGGTAAGAAATGTAATCCATAATGTAGAATCCCATTTGTCACACATAAATTAAGACAGCTGTATACTCTCTTACATCCCCCATGACATGTACCACATGTAAATAAACAATGCCATTTTTCCTAAACTTGATTCCTCCCCCCCCCCTTCAGAACAAAAAATATATATGATCTGTAAACAACAAATACTTTTCAACATTCCACTCCCAATTGCATGTAATCCCTTTAAAGTTTAATTAGTTGAATTTGTGGCTTTCTTATCAGGAAAGTACTGCGTCCGGTACACTGATGGTGTGACACGCTGCCTATTTGAGCACCAGGTGAGAAAATTACCATAGAATGCATTAATTAACAACAGACAGGTTAGGAAGAATACAAATGAAATGCGTAATTCTTCCAAATAGGCACTTGGGGAGACAAACTAGCGTAAGTTTTTAGGTAATAAGGAGACAGTGGCACTTAGGGAGACATTTTAGTGTCTCCCTAAGTGCCTTAGAAGTCTTAGAAGTCATATAATGAATGCACATGACACAAATTCTCATTTGAATTACATATCTTTTAATGAAGAGGATAAATACCGGTATGTCGTCAGTTAAGTTGCACATCAAGGGCGGATGTTGTTGCTTGTGATGGTGTTAAAATGGATGGTATATTTTAGAGATAACCCAAAGAAATTGTTATTTGTTTAAAATTAAATGTGATTTTGATTTGATTTCTATGCCAGGTGGCCCATCCGAGTTTCTTGAGTCCGCACTTAAATGGTTCAGACAGTCTACAAAGCAGTTCCAGTTGGGATGATGGCCCACAGGCTGATTCTGGTACAGGACCTGCCGTTTGCCCTCCTCCATATGAGGTAATTCACACACACTCAACTTGTTTTCAGAACCCAAATATTCACTCTGGGTGCCCAGAAGCCAGAAACAAATTTATAAATCAAGTGTTTTTTGCAAGCACCTCCCCCCCCCTTCACCCCCCCCCCCCCCCCACACCCACCCCTCCCACCCCTCCCCACTCCCCCTCCTCCCACCCCTCCCCACTCCCCCTCCTCCCCACTCCCTCTCCTTCAGAGGGGCAACTAGTCCGAGGCAATTAGGCATATGCGTCTACCCCTAAAGAAAATAACAGTGGTGTTTGGGGTTTTTTCCACTCGTTCTAAATCATAAACGTTTTCTGCATCCGGCAACATAAAAAGTAGTAAGAATTTGATTCATTAGTGAACTTGTTTTCTGAACCCTATCAAATATTCACTCTGGGTGCCCAGAAGCCAGAAACAAATTTGTAAATAAAGTGTTTTTTGCAAGCACCATCCCCCCTCCCGCGAAGTTGTAGAGATTGCGTCTGAGACCAACCCAAGTGCCCGTAAGATACTTCTGTGGAAAATCCGCAATGTTGGTAATCATAGGCACAATTGCCAAGTCCTTCGGAAAGGCCGGGGTGCACTTATTGTAGGATATAGGCCTAATCATAAGGTAGCTCCACATGCATACGGACCGTGCATATATTGTTATGGCTATTATGTGCGAAGTGATCTCTGGCGTCACCAGTGCCCACTGAAACCTGCACTCCCTGCACACTCGCATGGTAGCACTACCACAACTCCTCTGCGTAGACGGGTTGCTCACAAGAGTGATTTGTTAAAGCCTCCACCTGTCGGTGTGTCTTTCCAGTTGAACCAGGTTCTTATTCCGATGAAGAGAGATGAGGTGACTCTGCTGGCCAAGAATGACACTTTGATTGTGGAAGTAGCCAAGCGGGAATACGCGAAACTCGGGCACGATGTAGATCAACATGGCTACATCCGAAACAAGATACGGGAATTGGGTCGTCTTGTCATACAACTCCGCAAGAATACACACCAGCCAAATGCATCACTTGAATTATTTGTCCACCCCCACTACCTGAATGATATCATCAAGGCTGTTCACGGTATTGCTGGCTTTAATGAAGACAAGCAGTTGTATGATGTTCCGTCTCTAGCTTTAAAGATTGGACATTCCATCAAGAAGTGTGCACTCATACTTAAAGGAAATGCTCTAGAGTCTGGCCAAAAGCAAAAAGCGCAACACGCTGAAGAATTTCTGCAGTTGTGCGAACTGACCTGGCGAGACCGTGTATCCACCCATGCACACAGAACACTGTACCAAGAAAAGCGCAACAAACCTAAAATTCTGCCGACAAATGCTGATGTTGTGAAAATGTCGGCGTTCCTCCATGAAGCTGGCAACAGGGAAGTGGAACTTGTCCAGGATGCTCGGGGCGAACAAATTGGACCAGCTTGGAAGAGATTGAATGAAGTCGCACTGTGCCACCTTATTATGTTCAACCGCAGAAGGCAAGGGGAGGTATCAAATATGAAACTAGAAGACTTTTAGAAGCACACAGCAGCTAGTGTCAACGGGGAATGCCTGCTGACTGATCTTGAACGGCATCTGTGCAAGATGTTCAGAGTTGTCGAAATAGTTGGCAAGAGGGGTCGAACTGTTCCTGTGCTTCTCAGCAATGAGGTGGTGGCGTGGTTGAGTGCTCTGATTGCGAAGAGAAATGAAGCTGGAGTCGCCCACGACAACACCTACTTGTTTGCACGATGTTCTTATGGAGGTACAGGTCATATAAGAGGATGTGACTGTATAAGAGTGTACGCAGACATGGCGGGCCTTGACAATGCTGCCAGCATCCGGTCTACAAAACTTCGTAAGCACGTGGCAACCGCATCGCAAATTCTTGCCTTGAAGGAACATCAACTTGAAACACTTGCAAACTTCATGGGTCATGATTTGCGTGTCCATCGTGAATACTACCAGTTGCCAGATACTGTGCAGAGGGTCACCAAACTTTCTAGGCTTTTTCTCAGCTTGGAGAGGGGAAACTTGCCTTCCCAGCAGGGCAAATCCCTGGATGAACTGCATGTCACTGGTGGTAAGGACACAGTTGTTTTAAATTATTTACTCAACAGCAAAAGAAAGACATTAATTATTGCTTTTGTTGAAAAATACTTGATCAGTAATTACTATTCACTAATACATCTTCAACAGCGAAAGAAATGCAAGAAATAACATTTTGTTATCAGTTCACAATATATGATAACAAATGGTATACGTGTTTTTGTGCATTTCTTTTGCTATTGCTCCTGCATTACAGAACAAGAAAGAGAAATAAAGAAAAATAGAAAGAAACAGACCACAGAAATTTGACAAGAGTTGAGTCCACTTTTCTGAATTTACATGCAGGACAACAACCAACTGTCAGGTATGTGTGCATTAATCTAACAAAAACTGCTCTTTGTGACTTGCAGAAGGCTTCACTAGTGACGAGGACAGCGATAACAGCAGTGACAATTCCTGTGATGTGCCCAGTGAAAACAGTAAGTTTAGGCTTTTATGTGTCTGTATTTTAACCAGTTCGTGCCGGATGACGCATATAAACGCAAAATATTTCCAAAATTCAAAACGGATGACGCATAAACACGCCAAGTTCAAGTTCGGAAATGTATGTCAGCAGCGCGCAAGGCCGGAAATGCGTGGGTGTACTTCCCGGCACTATCAGCCTGAACCCGCTTCGGATCGAGTTTCGTTAAAAATAATCCCGCCCGTGGGCTCGGCGATGTTAAAATAATCCCGGCGCAAACTGGTTAAGTCGGGCTGTCTTTAAAAAAACAATTGTCTGTCTGTCCATTTGTTTGTTCATCTGGCTATCGGGCTGTCTGAATTAAAAGTGCCTAAATATCTGTGTTTTATATCGACTTGTTTCCTATTTGACATTAGGTACTCGACAGGCTCCTATCAGTGTTCCATCTGGAAGTCTGACATCTCTGAACAACTCGAGACGAGTGAAACGTCGTCCCTAGACTGCCGAGGAGAAGGGAGACGTTACGAAGGGTTTGCAGAAATTCTTTCTGCTGAAGAAGCTTCCTGGCAAACGAGACATCGAAACATCCTGTCTTGTGGCACTGCAGACACGAAGCTGGAGGAACATCAAAGACTTTTGTCGGAACAAAATGAAGCTTCATCAAAGCTAAGCAGGGTGTTTCGTCAGTTCACATACATGTACGGATGCGTCAGAGTACTTGACTATTTAGAATTTGCAATCGCAATGATGACTTTAGAATGCACATCAATATGAAACCCATGGACAACCAGCATTTTAGTGTCGTGTCCTCACTTTGATAGGTGTAATTCACACACACTCAAGTGTCCTCCATTGGATAGAATGACAAGTATGCCCTCAGTGTGGTAGTGTCTACATGTATGCGTGCATATGTATGCTCCCATCGTAGACGCGAGCAAAACAAGAAATGATCGCCAGTCCCTGTTAACGAGGTAACTCTTCTGCACTTCGTGAGAACAAAAAACATGTACCTCGGCCTTTTTGGCAAATGTGTGTTTACGCTAATTAAAAAAGTAAACAAGATTTTGCTTTGACACATGGTCAAGTTGTTCATTAAAACAAACGTGACAAAAAGGCTAGTAAAAATCAATATCGACAAATTTTGAGGTTTTGTGCACTTCGTGAGATCGTCAACGATATGTACAACATTTTGAAAAATCCATGAACAGTATTTGTTTTCAAAATGAACTATGTGAACTTTTCATTTTTTGTGAAAATCCCATATTTTATACAGTGTAGATAACCATGCATATTTTGGCTAAAATATTTCAAAGATCAGATATTTCTATATTAAAAATACTTGTTGTTCACCTAAGGAAAAGAGGTGCACTTAATATATCCCAATAATAGTTAAATCCAATTGTTGTCAGGATAATAAGCATGGTGTATGGGTCGCCAATGACTGTTTGAAAGACGATATCCAACATATTTTCTTTTTCAGAGGAGTATGTAACCATTACAATATCCTACATACAAAAGTATATCATGGGCTGTAAACAGAATGTTATATTACATGTTGGACTGATCAGCAGGATAACCTTAAGCAACACCAAGCTTGAATATCCCAAACTGAAGCTTCCATATCAAGAGCTGTAATCCTGGATATTATCCAAAAATTAATGTTCTATGGAGGCCTGTAACATGGAGAATAATATCCCACAACTAAACTTCCATCAAGGGCTGTTACTGAGATGATAATATCCCACGATGAAGCTTCCACTAGGATAATGTGAAGCTTATATGAAGCTTCTACCAAGTGCTGTTACCGGGATAATATTATCCCACGATGAAGCTTCCATCAAGGGCTGTTTGCATGATAATACTATCCCATGATGAAGCTTTCATCAATGGCTGTAACCGGGATATTATCCCACAATGAAACTTCTATCAAGGGCTGTTATAATGGAGATAATACTATCCCACGATGAAGCTTCCATCAAGGGCTGTTTGCAGGATAATATTATCCCACGATGAAGCTTCCATCAGGGGCTGTAACCGGGATAATATTATCCCACGATGAAGCTTCCATCAAGGGCCGTAACCGGGAAAATATTATCCCACGATGAAGCTTCCACCAATGGTTATAAGCGGGATAATATTATCCCACAATGAAGCTTCCACCAGGGGCTGTAATCGGGATATTATTATCCCACGATGAAGCTTCCACAAAGTGCTGTAACCGGGATAATGTTATCCCACGATGAAGCTTCCATCAAGGGCCGTAAACGTAATAATATTATCCCACGATGAAGCTTCCATCAGGGGCTGTAACCGGGATAATATTATCCCACGATGAAGCTTCCATCAAGGGCTGTAACCGGGATAATATTATCCCACGATGAAGCTTCCATGAAGGGCTGTAACCGGGATATTATTATCCCACGATGAAGCTTCCACCAAGGGCTGTAACCGGGATAATATTATCCCACGATGAAGCTTCCACCAAGGGCTGTAACCGGGATAATATTATCCCAAGATAAAGCTTCCATCAATGGCTGTAACCGGAATAATATTATCCCACAAGGAAGCTTCCATCAAGGGCTGTAATCAGGATAATATTTAGGGCATACTGAAGCTGCCATCATGAGCTGTCACCAGTATATTATGATGTTTCCAGGCAAATTATGCTTCAAAATATCTGGTCAAGCTATAGTCCTAATGGTCAAATGAATAATAACTTTTGTATAAAACATTATTTTCAAATGGAAACATCTTAAATTTTCTGATTTATTCAAAATGTCAACAACAAAAATGTATTTTTTAACAAGTTTCAAAATATGATTTCACATGACTAGTAAAATAACCCGGGTTGCATGTTAATTTAAACAAAACATACCGTCTTTAGATATTGTGTACTTGCACAATACTGTCCAACAAATTAATACAACTGCAGCTGCTTTTTTAAGGGTTTTACACTGTGGCATACAAATTGCTTATCACACCATGCTACTGGAAAATCTGTGTGAATACTGAGATACAATCAGAGACTCTGTCTAGTATGTACTTTATATAAACAAATGATTAAGTTTAAACATTATTATGAACACAACTACCTTTAAAGAAGATCTTGGGTAAATAAAGTGCTCACCGTGTTATTGGCGGGGGCCATGTATGAAAATTCGGCCCCCGCCAATAACACGTTCGCGCACTTTATTTACCTAAAATCTTCACGTTATACTGTTATAGTGCTCCGCAGCTCCCTATTTTTCGTTACTTTTGAAGAATGTACATGTACAAGTTTTCCTTTCGGTCACAAAAATAATTAAAGATGTCGTGTCCGTGCTTTAACAGAATATAGGAGTTTCTGTCGGTAAATATTTTATACAGCCTTTTCTTCTTAGGATGTAAATTTTCCAAAAGTGGCAAATTCCCGCTTCGCATAACTGGGTCACTTTGGGTAGTCGATATTACTAATGTACTGATCAGGCTAGCCAGGATAATGAGTTATGACAAATATTACGAACAATACTACTTTATCAACGTAGTAGAACCTTTCATAACGTCAATTCAAATGAAGTCATGAAGTCAAATGCAGTTTTAATCTTATCTTGTTAAAGTCAAATTCGTCCTCCTGGTTTGCTTGCTCAGTGGTTGTTGTATTTATTCATTTACAAGTCCTATTTGTTTATGTGGGGAACCTGGATCAGGAGTGCCTCGTCTCCCAGCACTGCCATGTACTAATTAGAATCAAGGGACAGCATAGAATCGTCATCTATGCTGTCCTCTTCTTCTTGCCTATTTTTTTCAACCTGTAGACGTGATGCCACTTCTTTTTGTATTTGTCGCATGGTTTCTCCTCTTGCAACCACCAGGGCATTCCTGCCACATTCACAGGCTGTAAGTGCAGCTGTTGCTGTAATTGTAAAAGAAATAACAAATTATGAGCAATTCATAGCGATGGCAAATTACAACGGCACTAATACAACACACCTTTAAAAGATTTTGTTTATTAGATCATGATACAAAACTGAAAGGTTCTAGTGCCTAGAAAGTTAAACCTAAGAAACAACACATTATTACTGCAATCGCGTAATCGGTAATACTCTTTGTCTTTTTTTCGAAAAAAAGAGTCTGTCGGATAATTAACTTATTTTTCTGCACTCATTTCCACCAAATATATTTGTATGGTCCAGAGTTTTTAGCTGTTAATTTTTGTTTTAAGAATTCATAAGATAGTGAACATCAACATTCTACTGTGAAGGTAGAATTTACTTGTTATTTCATTGATTATCACAGGTTTGAGTCCAGCCTTGCCAATTTTTTTGTTCACTTACAATAGATGACCCATCGTAACTTGTGATGATTTAAAAAATATATTACGAAAGGTACGACTAGTTGAACACACCGTAAGTACCTTAACAATGGTGTTGAACATGTCGTAAGTTAATAAGGCGTATCTTTTGGTCATGGTGAGTTATGAAGTGTATTTTCAAAGCCAGTTTCATGGCATGACAGGTGAATAAACAAGACCAACATCAGTGATAATGCATGGACTTTCTATGTAAAATACAGTTAGGTGCATGTGATATATGTTGATAAATTAATATAAATTGTCAAAGTTTTAAAGCTTAACGCGAGGCTATTATTTATTAGAATACTTGCACCCATACTGAATAATTACATACCCTTTATGGTTAGGTCAATGATCCAGTCTCCCTCCTGGCTCTCTTTCGACACCGTGTGAAGAATCGGGTCTTCCTTCAGGAGAGCATCACACCCCTCTACCCTGCTCTCTGCCTCATCAGTGCGAAAAATGGCCTTTAGATGTATGGCCATGTGTCCAGTTACTGCATATGTAATAATGTAATGAAAGGATTTGTGCTGTTAACCGTAACCCCCTAGGCTTTACTTTGGGCTAAATAACTGAGTACTACAGAATACTACTTAGTATTTTGTAGCACTGGGTCTCTCTGTGACTGATGATTGGGTGTGTACTGACACTGAGTACTGAGTACAGATACATGTACTGGCAACTACAAAATACTAATAGTGGTAATACAGGTAAGTAACTGGATACTACCAAATACTAATAGTTGACCAATGGTCTTTATGCTGTAGACATGGGATAATATTATCCTGGGTTGACCAATAATAGTCTTTGCAGTGTAGACTTGAGATACAATTATCCTGTGTTGACCAATGGTCTTTATAGTGTCGACTTGGGATAATAATTATTATCCTGGGTTGACCAATGGTCTTTATAGTGTAGACTTGGGATAATATTATCCTGGGTTGACCAATGGTCTTTATAGTGTAGACTTGGGATAATATTATCCTGGGTTGACCAATGGTCTTTATAGTGTAGACTTGGGATAATATTATCCTGGGTTGACCAATGGTCTATATAGTGTAGACTTGGGATAATATTATCCTGGGTTGACCAATGGTCTTTATAGTGTAGACTTGGGATAATATTATCCTGGGTTGACCAATGTTGTTTCCAGTGCAGACTTCGGATAATGTTAGCCTGGTTGGACCAAAAAATGGTCTTTACAATGTAGACTTGGGATAATATTATCCTGGGTTGACCAATGTTGTTTCCAGTGTAGACTTGGGATAATATTATCCTGGCTTGACCAATGGTCTTTCCAGTGTAGACTTCAGATAATGTTAGCCTGGGTCTTTACAATGTAGATTTATGATAATATTCTGGGTTGACTTGAACACTGGTATCTACAGTGTAGACTTGAGATGTTATCCTGGGTTGACCAGTGGTACAGTTATGAACTTATTTAGAGCAGCCATAATAATAAATGTACATGAAATAGCACGCCGAGTTGTACATGTGTAGTGATTCACTTGTCATTCTTGTATTTTTCATCTGTGAATGGTGTTCAGACTTTTTCATTGAATAAAATGGGTGTTTTTTTAATAAAGATGCGCAAAATGCTTGTACAAAGATGTTTATTTGATCAGTAGTTGTCTTAATTTTAAAAAGTCAATTTTCATGAAAAAAGGTGAACTGAAATAGTTCACATTGAAAATGAACAGATGACGTAATGATGACATCATCAAAAATGCATATTTCGAAACACATATAAGGGAATGTTCGGTCGTCATGAAACTTGGTGGGTGGGTAGATAATAACACTAGTACACAAAATCTTGAATGACGTCACGATGAAGCCATAGGTAGATATTTACGATTTTTTTAATATTGCCCATTTTACTCTGCCTACAAAATTTTATACTTATTAAATCGATTTTTTCAAATTTGGTACAGACTAAAACCACAATAAAATCATGAGCACTGCCAACTATTGTTACTATGACCTCATCATTAGGCGTGTGACGTCATCATTAACTTATATATTTTAAGCCCCTATATATCATGAATAGTAAGTCAGATTGGGTTAAAACTTGGTATGAGGGTAGGCCGGAATGTGTTACAAATAAATATTGAGGTGACATATATATTTTTTCACCGTATTTTGAAGACTTTTGCCGTATTTCACAAACGCAATATTCCAAAATAAAAATTCCTTTTTCAATTAGCTTTATTACACAAAGGTAAATGCACACAGTTTTGCACCAAAACAGAAAAACATTACCTCAAAAAAAAAAAAAATGCGGAAAAGCCCTATGTTCTGTTAGAAACAGAAACAGAGCTCTAGTTCTTCTTGTTCTTTGGCCATACATCGCGTAGACTTTGTACACGTTCCTTCTGGCGGTCACTTTTGTCATTAAACAGACTTTAATGTCATTGAAACTTTGCACATACTCAGAACTCATACTGGACTAGTGCCTAAATCTCGGATGTCATCATGACGTCATCACGTGACACGTGACGTCACCTTAAAGTTGTAATAATTTAATATTTGAAAATCAATAAAAAATCAACCGCGAATGACCGGAACTTGAAATTTAGGGGAATTGATAGAATAATGAAGGATCTTCAATTTATTTCCTGTGCGTAAAATCACGTGACCCTTCCTTCCAGTCGAAACCGGAAGTGCCTTATAATTTGAAAGTGGAAAATGATGCGAACTTACTTTTAACAGTGCTAGTTTCTGGTTAGAAAGTGCTTTTCAAAAAGATTACCGGTGACGTCATAACATGTTACAGCGCCCTCTAGCGGCAGGTTGAAAACTGTTAAAAATGAATAATCAGTTGATGCGTGTGGCGAAATTTGCCCAAATAACTTTATATCTGGTGTATATAATCGGCTTCATGTTAGGAACAAGTTGGCGGAGAGAAAAAAATATGACGTCACTAGACCGGAAGTTACAATGAAAAGACCTTTAAACCTTAAATAATTGCTGAAAAATCAACCGCGATAGATATAATTCTTTTTTTTTGCTTTAAATAGACAAGTTCAGACAACTCTCGAGCTTTATGTTAATGACGTCACGGTGACGTCATCAAGTATCAGATTACAAGCAACTAATGATTTCTAGATTTAATCTTTGACAATCAATATAAAATTAACTGTAACAGATCTGATTTAGATTTTAACGGGAATTGATAGAATAATCCAGGGTCTTCATATTTCGTATTACATGCACAATGACTTGACCCTTTCTTAAGTGCCTTATAATTAAGTGCCTTATAATTTGAAAGTTCAAAATGATATGAACTTACTTTCAACGATGATGGTCTCTGGCTAGGCTGCACTCACACAGAAGTTACCGGTGCCGTCATCAATCTAGTGGCAGGTTAAAAAATGTTTAAAATGAATAATCAGTTGATGTGTGTGGCAAAGTTTTCTCAAATCGCTTTATAACTTTAGGAACAAGTTGGCGGAGAGAAACAAATAATATGACCTCACTAGACCGAAAGTTACAATGAAAAGACCTTTAAACATTTAAACATTGCTGAAATTCAACCGCGACAGATATTATTCAATATTTAGTTTTTAATTTTATTTTTGAAAATTAATTATGAAAACTACAAATGAAACTATAAATGTAATGAACAATGAAAAAAAAATGCGAAAGAGCCATATGCTCTGTTCCTTGAACAGACATATTTATAGTTTATCTTCGTTGTCTTCTTCCGTACAGACGTGTTTCGATCGAGCTCCGCTGTAAGTTAGTTTTTTTAGCATTTAGACCTTGTATGGCCCCAGTTTATAAATCAGTTTGTTCTGTATTTACCGTAGATTAGGCTAGACCATCCTCAATCTGTCGGGTTTTATCGTTTTTCTGTATTTTAACGATCATTTTTTACACATTTTGTACTGGTTTTCTGCTTTGGCTAGCCATCATGGCTAGCCATCATGGCTAGTCAAACGAGACCAGCTATTCAGGGCCAGCCAAGCGTAAGCACGGCTGGCGTTGGCAGACCCATTGTTCCGGGGTGACGAGCCATTCGAAAACGCCACACGGAACAATGGGATTAGCTTTCGGGCGTCAGATACTGTATCCGTGCAGTCGTACATTGACCACTTTCATTGAATACTGTAGCGTGCCGGGGTTGAGCGGATGGCAACTTTAATCTTCTAAAAGCTTCTTGGAAGTGCCAACAAGTTAAGACACACAAAAATACAAGTTGCAAAACAGTTTGTTGGGAGCTCCCTTATTAATATTACATGTATTTATTTAACTCGTTTCCTGGCACATTTGGATTTCACCCCAACAAAATTAATTCCTTTCTTTGACAAATTCAGTCAACAGAAATAACAAAATATTCTCAGTATTGCTTAATTTTATATGCAATCTTTTAAACCAAATACACACATGTACCAGTTACCGGTATATTTTTGAAATCCCAAAAATTACACCAGACTAGTGAAGCACCTGGCTTCTAGTTAGAATTTCACTTTTTACTACGCGCAGATTCAATTAATAAATTACAAACAAAACTATATGCCAGGAAAATTAAGTCAGCACCAAATTTCACATTTCAATTCAAAATATTCCTACACTGTTATAATTTGAAGGTGTGCGACCAACACAAGAAAAATACAGATTAATTTAATAATAATAATGCCGACAACCTGACTCGTTTGGCAAAACAATAAACCAAACACACCCAGCTGCTGGTAAGAACTGATCATGATTTATAAACGACCCCATTTTTAAAAGATTTGAGCACCCATTTGTTAGTCCAAATTTAATTCAAATAAACCAAAGAATTTGGTTTATTGAAAAATGCAAAACAAAATCAGAACTGCTCAGACATGCCAGACAATGCTTGTCTTAAAAGATTACACTATTCATGTACATGCTCTCACATACATACACAAACGTGTCGTTGATTAACAAATAACCTGACAAGTTCTCACCAGAAAAAGCTTTAAAAATATCAGCCATCCATTTTCAATCCCCAAAATCCCATGTCAAAGAGTTGCAAAATAACCATTAAAAACTTTCAAACTTACATTTGTCCCATTATTCAAGAACATTTAAGGAAATTTGACTGAGCACATGGCCAACATGCCACACCATGCACCTGGCTTAATTCTCTCACAGCCCACAGTAATTTCCAGCCAAAATTCCCCAACAATTCCTCACAAAATATACCTTAAATGTGACTACACAAATGCCATATTGCAACTCCCTAAACATGGTAACAAAAGAGGATTATTTTAGACGAGGCAACTCACCCAAAAAAAAAGGAACAGCTAACATTACATACAAATAAGACCCAAACAGAAAACACATACAACATGCTTGGATCGAGGCGGGGCAGCAATTGATGGAATTAACACAGCAAAAGCTACATGTACCTAGCCCAGCGAGGGCAGCATAACATTAATTAAAAATAAATAACGCCCTCTTGTGATTATAAAACAATATTTGTTACAATACCACCAATTTCCGTGAAAAGAAGTGGTCTTTGGTGGGAACCTTGGGAATCGTTATAGCCTTCTGCAAATCGACAGTTGCAACGAGCAACTTCTCATCTGTAGTCATCCTCTGTGTATCCTCGTGTAAGGCTGCTCTTGCCTGTCTAGCATGTAACCTGTGACTAGGATGATTGGAACATTCTGAACACTCGCATGTCGAACACTCATGTCCATCTTCAGGGTGTGACTTATCATGAACAAAACATTTTTTACGTAAGTCATTAGTTGGTGTTGTGAAAAAAATGTTGAGTGCCTTAAATATTGCAATGTAGTATGAATATGAACACACATGTCCAAGGTCATTCACTGCAAGGCTTTCCTTGAAGTTGTTATGCATCGATGAGATAGACAGCTCTGATGGAAGGTATCTGCGATTCGGTGCATGCTCCCTTTTGTAGTGGGAAATTTGTGGCCTGTAGGATTCTATGTGTCGTACGACTACCGTAATTTCCTGCGGACAAGGCGCTCGGCGGTTAAGGCGCAGGTCCCTAAAATCACCCCCAAAAAATTCAAACGTCAACAGATAAAGCGCACCGTCGAATAAGGCGCATGCTTTAACGCACCCAGAAGAACACCAGGCGCCACCCGGTGTAGGTACATCGCCACAAAGGGGCCATTTTGTTGCCTTAGAACGATCCCACTATTCTAAGCAAGAATTTGCTGAGTACTTGAGTTTATCTGGCACGCAAACAATGTATGAAAACTTCAAACCAGTACAGTCACATGTATCAAGTAAACCTCGTGCGATATTGTATCACTGCACTGCAGTATAAACTGCATGCAGACAATTTATGGGTACTTACTTGCGATCACCACTGTACATAGCACATGCAGCGATCGCGCCCAGAGAGGGGTATCCCTAATTGCTCAATTGCGACACCCCTAGTCTTTTTTCCAGTCGTAGTGTGAATGCTCCGCGCTGTAGTTCGGATGGTATGGGCGGCCATCAGGGCAAAAAAAACATATCGGTAAAATTGTTTTTCCCGCACGCGCACTCAGACAACTCAAACAATTGTAATCCCCGCCCGCACGATTGCATTCCCCCCGCGCGATTGCAATCCCCGCGCGATGCGATTGCAATCCCCGCGCGATGCGATTGCATTCCACGCGCGATGCGATTGCAATCCCCGCGCGATGCGATTGCAATCCCCGCGCGATGCGATTGTAATCCCCGCGCGATTGTAATCCCCCGCGCGATTGCAATCCCCCGCACGATTGCATTCCCCACAAGATCAGAATGATTCCCCGCACGATTACATTCCCCGCACGATTGCATTCCCCGCACGATTACATTCCCCGCGCGGCTGCATTCCCCGCGCGACTGCAATCCCCGCGCGATTGCAATCCCCGCGCGACTGTAATCCCCGCACGATTGCATTCCCCGCACGAACGATTGCATTCTCCGCAAGATTGTAATCACCGAAATATTAGGCACTAACTAACGATAGAGGGCGCTTTTTATTTGTCAAACATAGAGCTAGTCCGACAAAAATAATTGCTGATTTTTTGTGTGATATAGGGCACAAGATGTGGCAGAGGCATAGAGCTATATAAAATTACAAATGCGCGTGCGTATTCGCGCGCTGCAGTTGATTTTGCCGTGACTTTTTTTGCCTGACATGACGCGCCTAAAGTTGTTTGCGTCTGCTTGCACGCGCGTTGCATTTAGGGTACACTTTCAAAATTAAATCCCTCTATTTTTATTATGTTCTACAACACGCACATGAATTCAAAATGTCTGCGTACAGAATGGATTCAAAGGATCTCCGCGCGTAAGAATGAAGAGTTAGCGCTCTAGTAATTTAATATAGCTCTATGGGCAGAGGGCACTCCACACTATTGTTACCGAACACACCCCTCCTTAAAACCTAAAAAGAATTCCTGAGATTCCGGGAACACAATTGGGGGGGGGGGGGGGGGGGGGGGTTCGCTCAGCTACATATCGCGCTTCATATGTTTTTGTTAGGGCAGGGAGTCAGACTAGATTTCCAAACGATTCAACGGTGTTGGTTTACACAGGTTGTGCACATGCGCTGAATGAAGCGATTGTCCCCGATATATGCGATGGTACGCCACCGCCGTTTCTTAAGCGACATACAGTTGTGCACATGTGCCATTTTCAAATCCAGATCAGATAAAATGCATAATTTATGAGCGGTGACCCGCGACAGAGGGACGATAACAAACCGGAAATTACTGATGAATACTGACATTAGGGGCTTCTCAATTTTCATGAGTTTATTCATAAGGATATCCGTGATGTAATAAACCCCCAAAACCAAATAAAATTAGTATGATAAATGCAAAATTCAACCTAAAATACAGACGCTCCGTTTCGTTAGTCATTAGGGAAAGGATGGTTTTTAGGACAAATTTGACAGTGAAGATAAGTTTTTCCAAACTCGAAAAAAATGGTTTGTATAAAAAAGCAGATTGTGATCTTTTTGAAACATGTGTTTTCGTAAGAGCAAACCCAACATGTGATAAAAAAACTAGGTTTGAATATTTAATTTCTCCATCTTGAACGAAGTTTTCCGCAACGCGACATTGTGGTCTAGTATGATACCCGTCTAAATGGGAATACGCATAGGCCTATCGTTTGGGAATACGCGGTTCTAGATTTCAGATCCAAGTTAGCAAATCTCGGGCCGAATACGCGGCTAATTAAAAATTTAAAACATTATTTAGCCCGATATTTGCACACTCTGGCCCGAGATCTGGAACCGCGTATTCTCAAACGTGTCCTCAAACAATATGCTCGATTAGCAGAAAATCGTGTGCTTAGCCTCGCGTTCCTAGCACAAAGATCGCGCAAGGCATGATAGGAAAACATGGCGCAGCAAGATCGTAGCCATGGTGACGGGGTTGGATTATGACCATGCGGCGTGGCGTGCGCCGCATGATTTTGGGGAAAAAATATGGCCACATGTGCCGAGTAGTTTGTGCACGGGTCTATGGAGTAGTGAGTAGGAATTTAATTTTCCCTCGAAAAGTAACTTTTTAGTTTGTACATGGTTCTATAGAGTCATTCGATGGGGCGCTTTATGGAAAATCTACGGTGTCCGGGCCATGCAACTCAAGAACAACATTTTTTACTCCTTGATTTTGGAAAATATATTAGCTTGAACATTTTTAACATAATTATTTCCTTTTTTTTCAATGCCAGTACACTTTTCGTAATTTCAAGATTAATTCGACATAATGGTTGAATTATCAATAGATAATTGTTAATTTTGTTTTTACAAAAAGGCATATATTTAAAATTCACATCCAATTTATACATATTTACCTATTTAATATATATATGTAGACCCCTGTTTGTATTGTTATCATTGAAGAAATGTATTAATAAAGTTGGAAATGTACATTAATATTAAAATAATTAATTCAATTTTTGTTACTTTAAATATAGTAGGATTAGCTCTACACGAGTGTTCACGAATCATACTCTCGGTCAAACTAAACTAAAGACTGCCGTGCTCTGAATTCATACTAAAATGGCTTGTTATGTTCTTTAGGCAATACAAAATAGTTTTACAATATTACAAATCGTCACCTCAGACGTTCAAAGCCTCTCGTTCTAATATTAATAATCTTTGTGATAATGGTTTATACAAGGTACACCCAGGACCAAGTTGTGCGTTGTATTGTTCATTTCAAGTAGCAATTGGTTCGCTGAGTTTTTAGAAGGGTGCATCAATAAACTCAGTTGTTTGATTAGGCCTGAATTAAATAAAAATACAAATAAACCTAATAATATTTAAATGCCTAATAAATTGACCCCTTCTTAGATTTGGTAACCTGAACTATCTTGATAGATCTATGTCATTATGTCATATATTGATCATCCCAATCAACAGAGAAAATTGTTAAGATGTCAGATTTTAATAGGTATGACAGAAGAAAATTCCAAAATAATATAAGAAACATGTCTTCTTTGTTGCACCGCAAGTCTTAAACCCCCTTTAAAAAAATAATGAATTATATAGACCATGTGCCCTCTGACGTCACGTGTTTACATCTGCATTCAAATGTGCCCGGCAGTAATGCGCACCAATCGTGTTTTACATCAAATTTGCTTAAAGAGTGACCTCGCAGGTCAGACCGCCTTTGAATTATGTGACCTCTTATGTCATTTCTTAACCAAGTTTATGTAAAACATGATGCGTGCGCATATTGACGGGAACATTTGAATACAGATGTAAACAGAGGCACATCGTCTATAGGACACGGTAGCTATAATACTGACGACAGAGGGCGAATAACAAAGTTTACCGTGTGGTCATCTTTTCGACTTCTGCAGGCCCGAAAGCCTCTACCAACAATTGTACCTAGTAAATTAGCTGTAAAAAGCAGATTTTTGCCCGACTTACCGTTAAAGCATTCATTTTACATATTTTTTCGGTGGTTGTGAAAGTTCATGAATCAAAGAATACGATCCTAGTGACGGTACATCATTTTTAAGACGCGCGCGTTGCTAAATTGAAATTAAAGGCGAGTGCGCAGAAATAGGACCGCGCAGATTTAGGGGGTCTGACGATATATCAGCCACGTTTACGAATACGAGTCTAAAGCCTAGCCTAGTCTGACTTTGGGCAAGACGTTGCTAATTGCTTAATCCGCAGCCACGAGAGGGCGCTATCGCGACAAACTATCATCACTCGACTCACGAACCAGTCAAAAACAATGTCTTTGTAATTGTTGCTTAGGCCTTAGCAAAATAAATGCAGCGTCCATTGTATTACGTACTTTGCATACATATGAATAGGTCTAACACTAGACACCCTGACTGATTCTACTTCGCATTAATTATGGATGTACATATGTACATCATTGTACAGTGTAATGATGTGGCATGTATGTACAATATGTCATCAAACGTGTTAAACTTGTATCATCAAACGTGTTCAACGTTATTCGTGAAAATGAAAAAGTTTTCGGTTTATGTTGTTACTAATGTTAGGATCATCTCTTGCCTACAACAAGTTTTGAGGGCAAAATCCGTTTGGTTTTTTGACAATGACGACAACGATGCCCTTAAACAAAATTTTTTTATTTTTTTGGTTCATAAATTTTTTGGTTTATAAATTCAGGATCCTTATTATACCCAACTTCTTAAACGAAACAATTTTGCTTACGTATTAAAAATATGTGCCTTTTTATATAATTATTTTTTATAAAATAAATTATTGCCCTAAGGTTGATTTTGGTTGAATTTGTAGGTAGCTACAGTCCCAAGACACAATTTTGCTTACGTATTAAAAATATGTGCCTTTTTATATAATTATTTTTTATAAAATAAATTATTGCCCTAAGGTTGATTTTGGTTGAATTTGTAGGTAGCTACAGTCCCAAGACACAATGCCATTAAACGTTGCCTTTTAACAAAAATGTCATATTGTGAGGCACACAGCTAGCATCTCAATGTGCGTGGAGAGTATTTATTCACGCGTAAATCATTCCAGGTGGTTACTTAAAACCTTATTTTTAGTCCACAAATTCCGTTTTGTTCGGGCTCTTAGTTATCCTGTAATTTCGGGGACAATTTGGATCGCTTGCCACAAGAAACACTACGCAGTCTGACTCCATGTTTAATGTATTTACTGTATGGTCACGGGTCATGACCACTGGGCATGCGTCAACTTTTTTTCGCACAAGGTACCAGACGGCTGTTTTACATGGTTCCTCACACGTGCAATCTTCACCCGATTTTGGGGGTTGTATTCATAAAATTAACAATGCTGTAATGCTCTTATTAATTATTCAAGTCAACGTGAATCACTTTTTCAAAGTAACTCAACTTGAAAATCAGTGACTCGTCACAACTCTGGTTGAATTTCTCACACACAGAGTGAAATGTCTGAGGACAATGTCACTATAGCTGTGCAACTATTACAACGGGCTGCAAGTCTTCTAGGGCACCCACAATCACAGCATCAAGAACTGCGACAGCCTCAACCTCGACAGGAAACGCAGCCCCAACCACGACAGGAAACGCAGCCCCAACCACGACAGGAAACACAGCCCCAACCACGACAGGAAACACGGCCCCAACCACAACAGGAAACACGGCCCCAACCACGACAGGAAACACAGCCCCAACCCCCACTGTCTCAACCATTCAGCATTGAGCGTCACCGGGCTCTGTTCAACACAGTCCGGAATCAGCAGCGTGGTACTTGTAGGGGGCAACAGAGTTCACCGGTAAATATTAAACAAAGCAAAGGTCGAAAAGCAAAGGTTAAAAGGGAAAAAGTGAACAGACAAGAAATAAAAACTAGAAATGTGTTTGTGGACAAACACAAGCTGTTTCGGCTGTTTAAAATGAGTCTCTGACAGGATGACAACATGACAACATCCTTTCAAATTTCATTGATAACGTATGTGACATAAATGACATAAAATACTAGATACTAAACTGCACCTTAATGTCACGTCACATCACACCCGATGATGTCATCATGATGTCACCTCAATTGATACTTATAACGCATCCCGGAATATGTGTATACCAAGGTTGAACCCAATAATAGAGGGCACGAAATACTGCACATTTAATGTTACGTCACATATGACACCCGATGAAGTCATCATGACGTCACCTCAATTTGTACTTCTAACACATCCCAGAATAGATGCTGTTGTATATTATTTTGCAATGCCAGCTTGCATGGTGTATACCTATTAAACCCACTCGGCTGTCTGTGCTGATTTGCTATAAAGTTGGCATATTACAATTTTCTCAGCAAGCAAGGTCATCAGTTACTACACCACGTGGGAGACAATCTGCTGGAGGATTGCAACGGCAAAGTGAGTTGGTGTTTTATCAAGTTACAAAACATTCTAGATAGGCCTGGCAATCACAGTGAAAATAGCAAAATGTTTGCGATGTTTTTTTTTAAGCGCAGAATTTATTTATGGGGGGGGGGGGGGGGGGAACAAAGGTACATTCCCATCTGGCTCACTACTAGTTTTGCGACCGAAATACGTGTCTTGGCATTATCTGAATTTTATATTTTAACATTGCCTTTGTTTCAATTCAATAACAGGGCGAATGACTCGACGCATGTTCACAAGGGAGTTAGTGTGTTTTGCCGACAGAGATGCTTGTACAGTACCCTCGATAGAAGATAAGCTTGTATTGAAAGGTAATGATTTGGGGGCCAAAACGCTGCAGTTCCCTGTTGATGGAGAAGAAAGTGAGATAACAGACATAATATTTGAGTAAGTACAAATTGTTTGCTTCCTATTTCAGCAAAAGAGGTTTTTAATTGTTTTTGTTTGGTAATGATGACGGTCAATTGAGATGCCAAAAAATAAATACATGCAAGTGTTAATTCTTGAAGAATGATATAATTTGTTTATATTTGATTGTGTGTTTTCTTGATTTTACATATTTAGTACTAAATTGATTGTTCCCCGTGACTTTTGAAACACTATACATTCTTAATCATGCTTTGTCTCGGTCTCGGCCTGCAAAAGTCTCGGTCTCGGTCTCGAAGCCCCGGTCTCGGTCTCAAAAAAGCAGGTATCGGTCTTGGTCTTAGTCTCGAGTGCCTTGGTCTCAGTCTCGAATGCCTTGGTCTCGGTCTCGAATGCCTTGCTCTCGGTCTCGGTCTCGGTCTCGACTACAACACTGGTAAAGACATGTGAACGAAATGCATGTAATGGTGACTTATCAAATTTGCAATTGTATAAGTTGCTTGTCAGACAATATCACATGGTTATGAGAATACATGGTTATGTTCACTTCGACCCCCAACAAAAACTTGCTAGAAAATTCAACAGGTTTTCTTTTTCGATACATGTATTGCTGAAACAGATCTTTCCCGCGGTTGAGAAACAAAGGGAGCTTTGAGATCCTCCGGACTGAGAAGGTAGTATACACCATTTGCAGATTTCGAAAATATTTACTACCGAATTATTAAGAAATATCTTACTCAATTGAAAGTAAATAATGATTCTAGGCATTCAGCAAAAGGATTGCGCTAGATATCATGTAATTATTCCAAAAAAATGAATTTTATAAAGAAAAATTCGCTCTCGCCGTCCGGCGATCGCGAAAAAACAAAGATACATAAGACTAACTGCTCGACCCCGGTTGAAAACAAACGCTGTTTTTTGTGCTTTTCTCGGCATCCATGATTGTAAAACTTCGGAAAAGTCAGTTAAACGATATTTACTATAAAATACAACCCCCCAAATCTACCCATTCATGATAATTCAAGCAATTACCAATGGTGTATACTACCTTTAACTCTCGCACACTTCTCAAGGTTGCTTGCATGGGAGGCTGCTCTAGAAAAGATCTGAAAGCTTTGTCGTCTGGCAGACTATATCTTCGACCCATTCAACGTTCCATTGACATTGACGAAGATGCCTGTTTTGAGGGTAGTGAAATATGTTAAAATTGTTTAGAAATGGTACCGTTGAAAAGCCTACGGAAACACTATGACGAATGTTGCGATGCCAGCATGGTGGATGGTGAGACCAGCAGCACTGAAGATGTAAGTACAAACATAATGCTACACAGTTTTTAACAAAAAAGGACACCCAAATGGCACTCTATAATTCTTAAATGAAGTTCTGCATGTAGTGCATTAAAATCTATAGGATGTGAAAACCCAATATTAAGCTTTATTATCCATTCATAAATACCTGGGACAGTTTAGGCATTCCTATTGGTCGAGAGCCCGTCACGTGGCCGGTATTAAACGGACGATAAAGACATGGCTGGAAGTGTTTAATACCAGTTGGCAGCAAAATACGTCACGCGATGTCGCATTATACCCGTCCCCAGGGCTCACTTTATTTCTAACCGTACATTGTCTACAATAGTATGGTGGTGTTGGGCGCGTACAGCTTTACACGCTGAAAACGAGGATGCCAATAGCAGTAATAGTCTGGTTCCTAGTAAATACGCTTTATTGCATGTATTGTGTAGAGCGACAGAGGCGGAAACATGTCATTTTACACGCACAGAATGGCGAAACACCGAAATTTACTTGCGACAATTTTCCGTGATTTTCGGGGCTTTTATGGCTGAATTTTACAAAAAAGGTATTTATGAATGGGAATAAATGTGTGTTCGGTCGGTATTAATCACTCTGTTTAATACCGCTTGGAGTCTGGGTGCTGATAATTACCCTCGCCTTCGGCTCGGGTAATTATCAGCACCCAGACTCCAAGCGGTATTAAACAGAGTGATTAAAACCTCTCGAACACACATTTATTCCCTTATTAAAAGCCAACTGCAATAATTCTTTGTATGGTTTAATCATCTACGAGGAGTAAATAACAGTTAACCAGTTCTAGCCGGAGGATGTGTATACCCGCAAAAGTTGTCCGAAAGTCAGATCGGATGACTAAAATACCCGCAACAAGCGAGGCTGGACAAAATTCTTGCAGCGAATATAAATCATGTGCCTCAGTCCATTCTTGTCAAGACAAATCTGACGCGAACTATAAATAGGTGTAAAACATTTCGTTTAAAATACAGCCTACATTGCAAGAAATTTTGAGTGATACCAGCATCTTTCAAGCTTTATGCTGTAAACCACTGAAAGGTTCATGTAAAGCGTGGTATAGTCCCTACCTTACTGCCCATCAAGTTTACTTGAGGATAAATTTGTTTTCATGCTCACGCAAATGGAACCTGTTTGAAAAGCACTCGTGGATTAACAAATATTGTATAGGTCTGTCATCTTGTATTAATTCACACACGTTAAGTTTCATATACAGATGTAAAGAAATTGACGTGTCATGAATGAAAACAACCCGACGGTTGAATATGTTGATGCAAACGTGACATTTGTATGTGGCGAATGCTAGTCAAATTGGTTCTTTTTAATTTGAAAAATATGTACATGTATGTACACGACTTGTTGAATTCATGAAGGAAACTTTTGCAGAAACACATGCGGGAACTAACACAAACATGGCTTTCATTTTAATAGTACAACCTCAGAATAGGCCATGAGAAATGTTTACCATTTCTTTTCTTGCTCAGGAATTTTCAAGGGACAAACACAAATCTCTCTATCCATGTACCTTTACAAGTTAGTCGCTGCAATCAGTCATAACAGTTATTGATGTACTTTCTTAATACAATTTGTAGACTTCATCCCTGCCGGAGGTGCTGATTGAGCGTGAAGGGAGCTTGCCTCAAGCAAATCAGGTACAAGAAGTGCTGTAATAATTTCTTATACTGCACTTTTTGCAAGTCAAGCATTTTGAGCACATTTGAGGTACAGCACTTTTGGACAGTACAATAAACCTCATTAATAACCTACATTTGTGAGTTTGTCAATTTGGTTGTAGATTGCTGCACAGGCACAATTTGTGGATGTCATGAGTGATGATAAACGAAGCAGTTCCGCTGATACGCAGGTGATTTGCAATTACATTAACAGTCGCTTTACCAAAGAACAATTACGAATTGACACAGATCCTTCACATTTGATTGTGAAAATATGCAACAGGCTATCCACTAATTTAACCCAATTCAGTCAAGAGCTAAATAGGTCTATTTCAGTGTTTTGAGAAGTATGTTTTTCATTTCAGAATTCCACTAATCAAGAGAACAACCACAACAATTTGGTTGCTGATGCTCCAGCTCAGGTAACCTACATGTATGAGTTTGGTGCTATGTCAAAAGTATAAAGCTTTAAGTCAGTTCCCGATAAAGTTAATATAAAACATGCATACAAGGCATTGCCTACAATTTACCATAAGTCTAACATAATGTCAATTTGGTCGTAGACTCATGCACAGTCACAATCTGGGGATGTCATGAGTGAAGACACACCAAGCAATTCCGATGATATGTGGCAATACAATTGATTAACAGTTGCTACATCATAAAAGAACTATTATGAGTTGACATGTGATTGGGTTAATATGCAACATGTTGATACCAACAATTGTCAAACGTTTTGATTACCTACCATATTAAACCATGTGGATTCAGAGCTATTTTTTAGGTCTATTTCAGTTGTTGGAAAAGTTGTTTTTCATTTTAGAATTCAACTAATCAAGAGAACAACCGCAACAATCTGGCTGCTGATGCTCCAGCTCAAGTGAGTTCTGAGTTTGGTGCTACATGTATGTTGAAAATAGGTTGGGGTTAAAGGGAACATACAACATTTGCTTTTCCGTAATTTTCCGCCATATATGGTTTAGGGGGTTTAGTAAAATAGATCAATTGTTGTTACACTGACAAGTTTTGTGTTCGAAATGCTAGAAAACAAAAAATACCTTTAATTTTCCAGTACTTTTGTTTCTTTGCACCTTAAAGAAGAAGTGGAGCAATGTATTGACATCTGGGAATTGTAAGTTTAGGGAATTAGTCAACCTGAATTGCACCTGTTCATGGATGTGTAAGCAATAGCAAAATAAATATGGACTGAATTTATTTGGTAAATTGGGGGCAGTAGTTGAAACGCAGCAATGTTTTTCCAACACTGGTCGGCCAACCAGGATACTTGAAACTTTTTTAGTAACATTTAAAAACAAAAAGTAGTAGTTTTGTTTTTATATGTTTTCAAATGTTGTATATTCCTTTTAAAGTTTGTTCCATTCGTGGATGCAGTTCCGGTAATGTTAAACCTAAATTCACCTGTCAAGGCAATATCAAACAATTAAACTTAATATTGTCATTAAACAATGTCTTCCCTTTCTATAGACCAAATGATGCGTCTTGCCATTGTTACCGAAATGCATTAAAAAACCCATACATGCAATGTGTGTGCATAAATTAACATAACAAAAACAAGCCACTTTCATGATTTCTAATGAATTACTTTTTCTTATTTTCTGTCTCAGCGGTTGGAACAAACCATAAGTGCCATAATAGCTGTGATGCAAACTACCATGTGTGTAATCATGTTTATAATATGTTCCAAAATTTAATTGTTTTAGTTTTCGCCAGTAGTAATGATTACGCCCTCTTGCGTTCGTGACCTTCGACCCTTCTGTCTTCGTTCTATCGTTTATCGCTCAATGTGCGTTCTCGCCTTAGCTCATTAAAGTCTCCCATTATACCCGATAAGTCGATTACAGTTGTGGTTATTGTGTGTGTTGAATTGAACCCTTGTCCTTACTGGCGTGGTGGCAGCGTTTTGAGACGAATCTTCGCCGTACAAAGTGTGGAAACAGTGCTTCAAACCTCGGACATATACCGGACACATACGTAGCCATTCACGTACACGGTGAGTGACTGTACAGTTGTAGTACAATTTAGTAAATCGTCTTGTCATTCAGTGGTTATTTCGGAGTGCACTATGGCGTCAACGCACCGCGCACCGAAGCAGTGGTGCTTGAGCAAGGTAGAAACAGTAAACACTTTCGAGAACTGGCGGCAAAACCTTCAATATACGCTCTCACTTGATTCCAACTTTGCTCCATTCTTAGTGGAGGGCTGTCAGTGGGGGAAGAAAGCTAAAACGGCCCCCCTACGAGGTTTCCAGGACGACAATGACACAGTCCCAGTGGACAAACGCAAAACTGCTCAGCAAAAAGTAACTATGCTTGAGCTAATGTTGGGGCAAATCGCCAATTATTGCCCCGTGATAGCCAGAAATACCATTATCAAGAACTCGACCTCAGTACAGACCATATGGCAAGTCATACGCCTACACTTTGGTTTCCAATCAACTGGCGCCCACTTTATTGACTTTTCTGACATCCACCTCCGCCCTGATGAGCGACCAGAAGACCTGTATCAGCGCCTCATGGCATTTGCAGAGGACAATTTACTCCGCTCGGACAGCGGAATTTCCCATTATGGCCAGCCAGTTACTGAGGATGAGGAACTGTCTCCCTCCCTAGAGAACTTTATCGTCCTAACATGGTTGAGACTGATACATACCAGTCTGCCAAAGTTAGTGAAGCAGCGATACGGTACAGAGCTCCGGTCACGCACACTCGCCTCCATCAAGCCTGAGATATCACAAGCCCTTGATTCGCTCCTGGAGGAAGTTATGCCTCCGATGACGCGAAGGCAATGCGTACAGCAACCTCACGCCCTCCCCCTTCACGCCCGTCTTTCGGCTCGCAACCCAGGTCCGAACTACGTCAACCACAACGACGTCCCTCTCGCCCCCCAAAGTCATGCCCCATCTGCAAACAGGTGGGACGGAACAGTTCCAATCACTTCCTGAGCGAGTGCCCTCACCTCCCCGAGCAGGACCGACGCTTTATCCTGAAAGCCCGTCAAATCGCTAACATCCTGGACAACAGCCCAGAAGACGAACCCCAAGAAGTCAATGAGGATGAGGAGAGCCCTGACACGAACGACAGGGACAATCCCTCCGCCTTCAGAGTCCAGACACGACATTCCCCGTACTTGGACACGTTTTGTGGCCATCACACCATCCACATAACCATTGATAGTGGAGCCACAGGAAACATGATCCGTTCCTCCACTGCGAAGCGCCTAGGGGCTACAGTAAAGGAGAGCTCCCAGTCTGCACATCAAGCCGATGGCTCATCCCCACTCACGGTAATGGGCGAGACACGCCTCACACTCTCCCGTGATGGCCGTGAGTTCTGCTTCGAAGCCCTAGTGATCGAGAACCTCGATGTCGACGCACTTGGTGGTACACCTTTTATGGAGACAAATGATTTGGCCGTTCGACCAGCCAAGCGCCTCATCTCCCTCGCTGATGGAACCACCTTCCTCTACGGCTCACCCACAGACCAACCCAGGCCTCATAGCGTCCGCCGTGCACATGTACTTCGTGCCCCTGCCATCTCCACCACTGTCTGGCCAGGAGAATTCATTGAGGTACCACTCCCCAAGGACATATCGTCATCCGACAGCACTTTCGCTCTTGAGCCCCGCACTGATTCATCTAGCACTAATCTGGCTGACCTTGCTCAACTCTGGCCTCCCCCGGACATTATTGACAGCGTGGCAGGGAAGATACGCATTCCGAACTTGACTACGGAGCCACGTGTATTGAAACGACATGAACACTTCTGTCAGGTCCGCCCTGTGTTCGTACCCACCCCACCCCACGACAAAACAGGCGAGCGCAGTACTACCCAGAGCTGCCCAGAAAGGCAACTGCCCCGACTGGCCCCACACTCCAAACTAGTCTCCCTTGATCCAGACAACATACTTCCTAACGAAACGAGAGCCGCTTTCCAGTCCCTCAACCAGGAGTTTGATGAGGTCTTCAACCCAGTATTCAATAGTTACAATGGCAGTGCTGGACACTTTGAAGCCGTCGTCAACATGGGCCCCGTCCAGCCCCCACAGCGCAAGGGGCGCCTCCCACAGTATTCGAAGGACAAACTGCAGGAGCTTCAACAAAAATTTGACGATCTTGAACAGAAGGGTGTTTTTGCACGTCCAGAGGACGTAGGCATTACAGTCGAATACCTCAACCCCTCCTTTCTCGTCAAGAAGTCAAATGGTGGCTTTCGATTAGTAACAGCCTTCGCTGATGTTGGTCGCTATAGCAAGCCACAGCCTGCCCTCATGCCTGATGTCAACTCCACCCTGCGACAAATCGCACAGTGGAAACACATTATTGCCACTGACCTCACCAGCGCCTTCTACCAAATCCCCCTATCTCGCGACTCCATGAAGTACTGCGGAGTAGCAACCCCTTTCCGCGGAGTCCGCGTCTACACCAGGTCAGCAATGGGCATGCCGGGCTCAGAAACTGCACTTGAGGAGCTCATGTGCCGCGTGCTGGGTGACCTGCTGAAGGAGGGCATAGTAGCCAAGATCGCGGATGACCTGTATTGCGGTGGCAACACTCACAATGAACTGTTGCATAATTGGAGGCGGGTCCTGCATACCCTGTACAAATGCGATCTTCGCCTCTCTGCCAAAAAGACCGTCATCTGCCCAAAGACGACCACCATACTGGGATGGGTTTGGTCTCTGGGAACGCTCCGTGCAAGTCCTCATCGCGTCGCGACCCTTGCATCATGCTCCATCCCTGAGAAAGTCGCAGGCCTGCGTTCTTTCATCGGGGCATACAAGGTCCTTGCCCGCGTCCTTCCCAACTGTGCCTCCATCATATCACCCCTAGATAGCGTCGTGGCTGGACGTCAATCGGGTGATCGCCTTCAATGGACTGACGACACTCGCACCGCCTTCTCCAATGCTCAGGCTTCCCTCTCTAAAGCTCGTATAGTCACTTTACCTCGCCCAGATGACCAGTTATGGATTGTAACAGACGGAGCTGTCAAGAATCATGGCATTGGTGCAACTATGTATGTCGCTCGCCATGGCACGCTGCTCCTTGCCGGTTTCTTCAGTGCCAAACTCCGTGGGCGTCAGCCAACTTGGCTCCCGTGTGAAGTAGAGGCCCTGGCAATTGCTGCTGCCACTAAGCACTTCAGCCCATACGTCATCCAGTCTACACACAAAACATCCATCCTCACCGACAGCAAACCCTGTGTTCAAGCTTTTGAGAAGTTATGCCGTGGGGAATTTTCCGCTAGCCCCCGCGTATCTACATTTCTGTCGACTGTCAGCCGCTTTCAAGCCACAGTCCGCCATCTCGCAGGGTCAGCAAATATCCCATCAGACTTCGCCAGTCGGAATGCCCCAGAGTGCACTGACTCTGCTTGCCAAATCTGCTCGTTCGTTAAGCATACAGAGGATTCCGTCGTCCAGCGCACCTCTACACAGGACATTGTCACTGGCAAGGTGAAGCTGCCATTCACCAGTCGATCAGCCTGGGCAAACTTGCAGGCAGAGTGCCCAGATTTGCGCCGTACGCATGCTCATCTTCTGCAAGGCACCCGTCCCTCCAAAAAGGTCACCAATGCCAAAGATGTCAAACGATACCTCAACGTCGCCACCATCGCCAAAGATGGCCTCCTGATCGTTCGCAGAGATGAGCCACTTGCCCCCACAAGGGAGTGCATTGTAGTGCCACGACAGGTTATGGATGGCCTTTTCACTGCCCTTCACATCCAGCTCAACCATCCATCATGCCACCAACTCAAGTGCGTTGTCCATCGCTACTTCTACGCCCTCGACATGGACAAGTCCATTGAGAAAATCACGTCTAGTTGCCACCAATGCGCTGCTCTCCGCAATGCTCCCACTACCGTAAAGCCCCAAACCACCGAAGATCCACCAGATGCTGTCGGCATATCCTTCGCGGCCGATGTTATCAAACGAAGTCGTCAGCTCATTCTTGTTGTACGTGAGAGTGTCACGTCTTTCACAGCCACATGCTTCATAGAGGATGAACGACACACCACCCTTCGGGACGCACTTATTCGCCTTTGCATTGAGTTACGCCCACTTGACGGACCCCCAGCTGTGATTCGTACTGACCCAGCACCAGGCTTCAAGTCCCTTGTGACTGATGAGCTTCTGCAGCAGCACAGGTTGACCATCGAAATTGGCCGCATCAAGAATGTCAACAAGAATCCAGTTGCCGAAAAAGCTGTGCGAGAGCTGGAAGACGAGCTCCTGCGCCAAGATCCCATGGGTGGCGCCGTAACACCGCTGACTCTTGCGTTAGCCACATCTTGCCTGAATTCCCGCATACGCTCCCGTGGTCTGTCCGCTCGCGAGATGTGGTATCAACGGGATCAGTTCACAAACAACCAGATTCCCATCACCGACCGACAGTTGATTTTTGACCAGCACGACCTTCGCAATGCTAATCACCCCTACATTGAAAAGTCAAAGACACCATCAGGCAGAATTGCATCTGACACTATTGTTACCATCGGGGACTTAGTATACCTCCATAGTGATCGCAACAAAACAAAAGGACGAAGCCGCTACCTTGTGACAGCCATTGATGGGTTGTGGTGCAGTGTCCGTAAATTCATCGGAAACCAACTCCGCTGCACATCCTACCGCGTTAAACGCTCAGAGTGTTTCAAGGTACCTTCCCACTCTGATACCGACCCACCATTTCCATCAGAACGGCCCGATTATCATGACAGCGCTGATGAAGCAGACCCTGACGTAGCACCAGCTCCACCCACACCACCTGCCATACCAATCATACTCTCGACACCAGCTGAGCAAGCTACTGGATCCCCCTCTCTGGAAGCCAAGCATGCACCACAAGTAGCAGAGGTACCTATTCACGTGTCGCCTGCTCCACAGCCCACGGTTCCTGCAGACAGCCCTGAAGACATGAGCATCTCTTGCCCAGCACGCTCACCCGCAAGACGCTCATCCCGCTTACGCAGACCACCCGCATACCTTGATGACTACTTGATTGACACTGATCCGTGACTGTGTGAACATTTGTAGTGTTTAGGACCAGATATATAATGCCTTCCTATGGAGTGGCACATTTGGGGCAGAATAATCCCCCAGGGCTGGAGGGCAGTCTACCCCTATGAAGGCCCATTTTTCATTCCTTATGTAGCATTACATTCCATTTTGATATTACATGTTTAGCTTTTGTTTCTTGTTTCAATTGAGTACTGCAGCAACAAAAAGCCATATCCTTCGTTCTTCCAATATGTTTTCTGTAGAAGAGACTCATTGTTTTGGTTCTTTGTTTTGTTTCGAAAGAGAAAAAAAAGAGGTCACGCCAGTAGTAATGATTACGCCCTCTTGCGTTCGTGACCTTCGACCCTTCTGTCTTCGTTCTATCGTTTATCGCTCAATGTGCGTTCTCGCCTTAGCTCATTAAAGTCTCCCATTATACCCGATAAGTCGATTACAGTTGTGGTTATTGTGTGTGTTGAATTGAACCCTTGTCCTTACTGGCGTTTGATATAGCAGGTACAAGCCATTTCAAAGTATATGTAACTTTTAATACAATTCATTATTTTATAAATTTATTTCGAAATGTTTTTATCCTGTAGTTTGAAAACGAAATACATGTACCTACAATCAATACAATTATATGAACACTGTGAACTGTGCCTGCTACATGAAAGAAATATCACTGTATGATAATTTTCTTTGTATTTTGTTCATTAATATTCCACTGTTTTGTTATGTGTTTCTTGCCAGTTGAGCTGTAGCCAATGAGTAAATGTATTAAATGGCAGTAAAGACAACTGTGACTAATAACAGACTGAATTTTATGTATGACAGTAAGAAACACTCGGCTTGCTTCATCAGTGCATCCATTTACTCTACAACCGTAGCCTTGGTCAAGGCGTTCATCGTTACTCGTCCGTACGTACAGCGCAGCGGTAATCGGTGCTCAAACAACGACCTCACGCGGCCACTATTATATGCAAACTAACTGAGGATACTCGAACGCCTTGGATCATTAGGTTTTGGGGGCGGTGCTCATTATGCTAATAGATTAAGCTGACCTTTATAGTCGTTTTCTTATTGGTCGATCGTTGCGTAGAAACTGCATAATTTGAGCTAGCGGTGAAAGGTCATAGCTAGCTCGCAAGTGTTTACGAACACCGCGCCATCGTTGACAATATTTTGTCGAAGAAAGTTGAGTGATTTTTACGAAGGCTTGTAGGAATTACACATGAAGATTTGAACTGTCTTGCTTGATTGGTTAGCGTCGCAGTTATTTTCGCTCGTTTTGCTGGGTATTTTATTGAATGTTGACAATGCTATGGTCAAAACTAGTTGCGTTTAGCTGCTTAGTTTTGAGTTTTCAACCGCGGTGACTGGACTCGGGAAGGCCGCGACTCTATTGAAACGTGTCGAACTCGGCCCTACATTATATCGCACGCATCTAATCCAGCTAATCTGAAAACCGTGGCTCGGTAAAACTCTGATAATTAAATGCCTTGCCGGCTGAATTTTGCCAAGTAAATAATCTGAGGAGTTATTGAGGATATAAGACAATTGTCCCTGTTTAAATTACGATATTGCGATCACTTTGAAGGTTGGTTCTGCAGCCGTAAACATGCCCCCTCACCACAGCGTTGGACCATGCTTGGACCATACGATGTGGCGATAACGCACAGACCAGCATGCCTGGGTTAATGCCGATTATGCGGCGATAAGAAACTGACCGAACACGCTGAAAACTGACGCCGAGTACCTGGCCGTACGTGCGAGCTCCGAGCAAAATGGGGCTCAGGCTGCCTGAAAAATGACGGATTTCCCATAACCTGTCGGCAAATTCACAAAAACACCGTGACCACGAAGAAGGGATTCTAATGGCCTTTCGCTGCTCGGGTCTAAAATTTTCGAGGGATAATATTTTCGCTGCAAAATTCAAACAACACGACAGATCTTCGGACGACAGACGACACTGAATATCTGCCATTTTGTCTTAAATGTAATGCTGCATCAAATTTGATGACGTCGGGATTCAACCGTGTCGTGATTGGACACTTCACATCTTAGCCCCGCCTATACTTATCTGTATTCGCATACGAGGTCATGCGCCACAAATGTGGCGCAAAATATAGGAAAAACATAAGATTTCAAAAACCCAATGATCCAAGGCGAAAAAGTAGCCTCAGTAGATTTGCATAAATAGTGGCCGTATGAGGTCGCTGTTCGCGCTGTATCTTTGGGGCGCAAGCTAGCAGCATATATGCGGGGCGCGCGCACAGTGTATTTCTGGACGGATAACGACGGACGGATAACGACGAACTCGCCTTGACCAAGGCTACTACAACCGATGATATGTCGTAGGCCTACCAGTCAGTTCAAGCATTGTTCCTTGCTGAGTGTTGTTCATCTGTTTTCTTAGATTCCCTAGATGGTGATACACGTGCAGAAGGCAGTGTGCATGCATTCAAATCAATGACCAACAAAATCTAAGGAACATTTAATCATATCTAGCTTTAAGTCATTTATAATTGTTCTCATTAACTCTCACGTTATCTTCAATGGTGTCTGTTTTGTTACCTTTTGCTGACACTTTAGGTGTGTGGGGGTTGCTGAGAAGCAACTTTTAGTATTTGCACATTTCCCACTTTAACTGATTCATTTTGCTTACTAATAAAATTATGACTTGTGAACTATAGGTGAAGTTTGAAAAATTGCTGTTCCATTTTTGGAAACAGAGAATGGAGTACAATCAAAGTAATTTACTTCAACAATCCAATCCTTTCATATAATTGCATTTGCAATTTTTCTGTTTTTGTTCTTTACAATTCATTATTTACATTCCATTGTTTCAGATCATTGCTTGCTTGTTGGATCTCATCATTTAATGTGTCAGTTTTATAACTAAACAAATTTACTTAATTACAAATTTGTCTTCGAAATAGTTAGCTTAATTAGGCCAATATAGTCTACAGTATATAGTTCCCAAATTTTAACATATTCATAAACCTTAATATCACCTCCAATCCTCCAATTTAATATTATTTTGCATGCAGGGGGTTGGGGTTAATATTTTTTTGTGTTGACTACATTTGTGTATTTAACAAAATATGACATTTCGAAATCTGAGTTGGGAGTTTCAAAGATGCTGTATGCATCTCTGGAATTGATGTAAGTCCTCTCAGATAGTGCTTGATCCTGTTTTACATCAAACCTAATCCAATCTGGAAAAATTCCTGGGCGACGCCCAGGTCTTGAATAACAGTGATTATTCAAAATGAACATCAGTTGCTCTGCCATGTTTATTATTTTTTAATTGCAAAGTTATCAAAGGAACTGCCAAGAGCGGGACTCGAACCTGCGACCCCCTGGAATACCATACCGGCGCTGAGTCAGCCCCCCCCCCCTCGAACAAGGGTACTGACAATTTGGGAAGACTGCCAAACTAGGGAAAGATAGCGCATTTATTATAGCGCCGGTATGGTATTCTGGGGATCGCAGGTTCGAGTCCTGCTCTTGCCAGTTTCTTTGTTTACTTTGAAATTTGCATGTATGCAAATTTAATTAACCTAGTCCGTTTCCCTTGTAGATTATCGGTATATATTTTATAATATTTTTCCACATTCCATAGGGACGATGAAATGTCACCAGATATGTGCATCTCAAAATTCACGGATCTGTTCATCGAAGGCAGGAAGTTAAATCCTGTAACAGAAGAAGAAATGATCGGTGACACTCGGAGCATTTTTGTATCGCGGTACAGCATCTTTGAAGATGCAATGGCGGAAGTGACATGCACAAGTTTTCGGCCAAATCGAAAATTGAATGTCAATTTTTTTGGCGAGGAGGAGAGTTACTTAGGCGGCCCAAGGAGGGAGATGCTTCGCATGACCCTGCAGGAAGTTGTCAACAGGGTATTTCAGATGTTACCGAATAAAGGCTATGAGCTCCAAGACAATCCAGCCTTCCTTCAAGGGATGTACAAGGGTGCAGGAATCATCATTGGTAAGTTCAGACAGTTATACAGATCACATTATTGTATATTTGTAGGGCCAGGGCCTGCCAACTTTACATTTAGTTAAATATATTTCACAGGGTTGTGCCTCTTCCAGGGAGGACCAAGCACAACTTTACTATCAAGGAGATTGCTCAAACAAGTACTGCAAGAAGGGGAAGATTCCAACAGTGCAGTACGACAGTTTCAACAGGGGCTGAGGCTTACAGGTGTTGTTCAGGTAGGAATGTAGATAATTGAATTTTAAATGTTTGCACTTTAATGTGGAGCCCATTTCTGAATACATGTACATTTGCAATTACCATGAACATAATGCATGCACACACATAGCCATAAGTGGTAGTGAGGGGCCTTTATGACTAACACAATTCGTCCTGTTTGGCATAACATGTACTTGATTTGAAATGTTACTTTACAGTTGCTGGCTGCTTTTTCGCAATGTAAGGAGTTCTTGTTGTACGGTCCACCTACGACATTGACGCTGTCGACTCTAATTGACATTTTCCACAAGGAATTCTCGGAAACCGGAAGCAATGCAAGACAGCAAGAAGAAAGGGCTATGGGAACATTCATTCGATACTTAAGACAAGTTTCAGGTAATTATTCACATAATTCCGTATGGCTGAGAAGGCACACAGTCGGATGTGTGCCAAACATTTAGGTAATGATAAACCAGGGTTTTTACAACGTACAATCACACTACTTTCTTTAGGCAAAGTTTGGTCCATGAATGATGGGGTGAAATTAATAGAATGTGGGGGTGCTGTTAGGGGTACTTTGTGGGGGGTCGGACCTTACCCCCCCAACCAGATATTTTGGTCAGTCTTTTTTTATTTTTATTTACTATCATACTACTTTGTTTTTTAAATTTACTATCATACTACTTTGTTTAAAAAAAGTTTGGTCCATGGGTGAGATGGGGTGAGATCACCCGTCTAGGGGCAGTTTTCAAGAGGGGGCGGGGGGCTGACCAACTTTGTGTGAATGGGGTGAAATCACCCGTCACTAGCTCCAAGACTATTGCCTTTATTTCTGCTTTACAAACCGAACTAAAAATACATGTCAAACTTGCTTTTTGCCTGTTAACACAGGGCACTCGACTAAATAGCCTGAATTAAAGGTATATAATTTTAGCACCTAAAAGGGTGTTCTCAGTGGCCAAATAAAATATACCTAGGGATATCAGTACATGTATTCCCATCTTAAAGGCACACAATATTCATTGAACCACTTCAGAAGTCTATTTTTTCATGTAGAGAACAACCGAATTGTATCTTTGGAGGATGTCTTGAAATTCGTCACTGGACTGCGGACTGTTCCAGTAATTGGATTTCAGCAACGTCCCAAGATCATCTTTGAACCATCCCCTTCATTTCTGCCCAGAGCACAGACATGTACTAATGTTCTTATAATCCCAGTCCCCATGCAAGGGGAAGATACGCCCGATCCAGATTTCATCTTCAATATGTACGACTACGGGTTCATGAACACATACTTTGGCTTAGTATAAATAAGGAGATTGTTCACAAGTTCAGACATTTAAGATAATTACAACATTTGCAAATGTCACAAATTTTAACTACATGAGTTAACCACTGGTCCTTGGTGTTACTAATGTTATTGTAGTTTTAGTATGAAAACAAAATTCAAATGCATGTGTAATTGTTCACTTCTTATAAAGCAGAAATGTAAATTCTTTCGTCAAAATGAATATATGCTTAGTTTGGTTAAAGAAAACAATCGAGGAAGTTGACAGCAGTCCCATGTAGTACAGAACTGGGCGTATTTGGACAATACCCCTTCCTGTTGTCAGGAGACATAAATATCAACATGATGATCATAGAACCATGTTTTATTTGAAAATTACTTCAAATTTGTTATCAAAATTAAAGTGACCTAGTTGGCATTATCGAATCCATCAACCTGATTTAACAGTATCTGAAAGGTGTTGTAGTCGAGATCAGACACAAGACGATGACAATGCCTTGTTGCAGTTCATTTAAATAAATTGTGACTTGAATTGAGACTTCTGGTCTTGTGTCGGGCAACGTTTTCGGCAGTTCGTGATACAGCCCTTCTGCATAATATACCATTCGCCGAAAGATCTATATCTGTAGACCTGTACTGGTAGTTTGGGCATTTAAATTTCCTAACCATCTGTGAACAAAATTGCTTACCAATAGCTTTCTTCAACAATGTTTTCATATACATGTAGGTGTCTACTAACACCTCAATTTATTCCAACCAAAACTTCTGGGGAGCCAATCAAAGTTGGGTTACTCGGATACAGGTGGCAAAATTAAAAATTGCTCAAATTGTATAAAAAACATACCAATGCATTTATCTTGTCATAAGGTTTCAGAAAATGTATAGTTTGCATTATCTAGGATGTACAGAGTTTATTACCAAAAAGGTCAAAAGTCAAAGTAATTTTTAACCCTACATGTAACAAATGTCTCAAAATAATCCAGTAAAACCTTTCCTAATAAAACAAAGTAAAGCAATTAACGTTGTACAATGTTATTGGTGTGCGTGATACATTGCCCATTTTAAGGAATGGTCATTCAATCAAAGAAATATAAGTGGTGTTGCTTCTCAGATCATTCATAAACACCTAAATTTTGCATACCATTTCGGAAGCGTTCTAAATAAATGAGATATCAATAATTTCTTTTAGAAGTATGGCAATGGCCTTGCCTTTTCATGTATTATTATTATTATTATTATTATTATTATATACATATACACACACTAGACAGGTGATGTAGCATGTTTTTGGTTAACCCTCCTATGCAAACGTACATTCTAAGCACAGTTGCTGTCAACATCGGCCAGGTGACCATTTTTGACCCACTGAACTTCCACTAGCCACTGTACTCTCCCATGCTTTTACAATGTAAAACTTATGGTTTCTCTCAACGGGTCAAAACTGGCTGGCCGAATTTGACCAGTGTTGTCCTGCCTGTGGGGAAGTGGAAGAAAATTCTGACTCATTTTGACCCTTAAAGGGATCGTATACGTTTGGTAATTGGAACACACTGTTTGTTTCAATCCTATATAGATATACTAACCTGTAAACATTTCATTTCAAAAAGTGGTAGCAATTTTAAGATATTGACGACAATCTGGTTATGTCTACGCAGGAATAATAATCTGCATTGAAATACACAATCTGAGAAACGTCACTGCAGTAACGCTTCTCAGATTCAAATTTTTGAGGATAAAAATGGATATCTTTTTCCATAACCGCAGTACTTCAAAGTGAACAGTTTCTAAAAATGCATTATACTATCCAAAGCTGCTGTACTTCTTACCAAGTAAGTTTTTATGGCCATTCATTTTTGGAGTAATTACCAAAGGTATACGATCCCTTTGAACAGTAGGAGGGATTTATATGATGTTAACAATGGTTGGGGATGGTTCACAATGCCCTAATAAATAAAAGCTGTTGCCATATTACTTGTCTCAATGAATTGTGTTTAGTCACAGAAGCCTTGAACTAACTCTAGGCAACGAATGTATGGTTGATAGTTCCATATGTTTTCGTCAATGTCCGAAGCCAAAGTGACCATGATATACTCCATATTTTCTGCTGATAGAACAACTTGGCTTGGTGGCACAGTCACATCATCCTCTCCTTGTTCTGGAAGAGGCGCTTCATAATCGACTCCAAAGTTTGCCATTCCCTTCACAGCGATTTGCTTGGGTTTCCTTCTTGTTTACAGTTTTCATAGATTTTTCATCCTGGAATATGGCGTTTCTTGGAGCATATTATTCAGAGGGTACATAATAAGCATGTGTCAAGCTCTCAATTCTAGTTTACGATCTCGCAGTCAACAACAGGGTTTAGTTAACGGTTTTTAAATGAGAGAGAGAGAGAGAAACGGGGGGGGGGGAGGAAAAGAAAAAGAGGCGAAATAATATCACCTTTAAATTTGTTTTATGGGGGGGGGGGGTCAGATGTCTCTGACCCTCTTGAACATAACGCATCAACAAAATCCTTGAAAAATAGGGCAGTTTTGAGGGGAAAATGCGCTCTGACCCCCTCTGGTGCTCAGTTATCGATGGCTGACTAAATGCTAATGTTTGCGTTATCAATGCAAATGTAATGAAGTACATGTATTTGTACCTTTGAAGATTCAATAAATTGAAGTTCATAATTTGTACCCGTATTTTTAAAAACTTTCTATACATCCTGGGCACGCACTGTACATACCTGTCTGACATCACCAAAGTACTCATTGGGTATTACTGTGTCAGAGTTTGCAACAGCATGGAGACCACTGATGAACAGCTGAATTGGAGATCTGTTCCCTTCTGTTCTAAGTGCATGGTTGTTGCAAATAGAGACAAAGACTTGAAGAAGTTTGTTGATGCGTGGTAAAAATACCATGCTCAGACAAAACAGGTGCGATTCATTATCTGGGTCAAGAATGCCAATGTCTTCCATAATGGCAGAACAGCGCGTAGAAAGAAGACAATACCGCCTCATAAACATCCCTCCAAAGTCTTTCTATTCGACAGTTGTGAACACTGCGCCCCGAGATGAAACTACCTCCACCTTCACCTCTTGATGGATGGCTTGACATGAAGACCTTGACCAATGCATTTTCTCCTCCCTTGTCCCCTCTCACTCTTGATGGTAATTCCCATTCAGCTACAGCTTCCTTAAAGCAGCCAAGGACTGTCTCCGACCAGTTGTTGTCACTTGCTTTCAAAAAAACGACCAGTCGGCTGAACCCATCAATACCGCCATGCACAACGAAACGCCATCTACAACAAAATCATACATATTTCAGTATGAAAAGATGGTAAGCTCTTAACAATTTTCTGTTCCTAAAAGAGGGCAAATTGTGTGTATTTGTGTAAATGACCCATAGACAACCTTAAATTTTGGAAGACTTGTGGATAACCCCCACCCAAGGAACGCTCTGTAGTGAGCAGCCACGATCGTACATGTTGAAGTACTACAGTGTGAATCCTGTGCCTTTATGCAACATTTTAAACAGTTTTACATCAACTTTAACATATGGTCTTATGGTTCATACAGACATACAGAATTTAGGACTGGTAGGTATCTCCCAAGAGATTTGTTTGGGCGAGAAAAGAAGCAAAACACTGGTGGCCCTGTCGTCCTGTTCATTTCCTTTCTCGTTTGTTTTTTTGTATGGTGTGTGCATGTGGCACAAGTGTTACTTCACAACAAAAGTTCTTACCATGTTAGTGTAGAACCCTTACAGATTTGTTATTACTTTTTTGTCAGGACCATTACAATTTTGCTGAATAAGAGCTATTTTACCCATAAAATGAAGCAAATCAAATGTAAAGCAAATGCTTTATTCTAAAAGGCTAATGTACTTTAAAAAGCACTTACCGGATCAATTTATGGTTTCCATCAATATGCCAAAGTGCAAGTGGAGAAGTGACACTGTAATGTCGACGTCTTATTGAGCATGTTTGCCGAACAGGATCACAACGATAGAGACTGCTTCTCAACCTATGTCTCTGAACCCTTATGCCTCTGGCTCTCAGATATCCATGTACAGTCTTCAGTCCTGTAAACAACAACATTTATCACTAGCTTTAATTTGCATGCCCATTCAGGAACTTGCTTGCCTTACAAAATTGTGAACCAAAAACTCTAAACCTAAGCTTCATTTTTGTAAGATAAGTAATTGTGGATCGACTTGAGACTTGGCACATACCTAGAACACCACCCACAGATGGTCATAGAAGAAATTCGTCGCGATTGCGTCATTCATGGTCACATGACGTCACTTTAAAGGTGTAATTTTTTCCCCATTTTGTACACGTTTTTTTTCAGCCTATTGACTTTGACACTTTGGTAAATCCGATCGACTTTAGACTTAGCACACACCTCAACCACCATCCCCAGGAGGGCCAAGAAAAAAAATCGTGATGATGACGTCATCGTGGGACATGTGACGTCACATTAAAGGTGCAGAATTTAGGAGCCTCTATCTCTGAGGGTACAGGACTGATTGGGGTCAAACTTGGTATACAAGTATTCCGGGATGTGTTATAGACACAAAATTAAGATGACATCATGATGACATCAGCACAAATCTTGACCACCATCCCCAGGAAGGCCAGAAGAAAAATCGTCACGATGACGTCATTGTGGGTCATGTGACATTACATTAAAGGTGCAGGTTTTCCCCATATGATTTGTACACATTTTTTTACCAATATATCTTTGGCACTTGGGTAAATCAGATCGACTTTAGACTTGGCACACACTTAGACCACCACACACACATAATGTAAGACATTTTAGACACCCGAAACACATGTCCACAAACACATGTCTAGTTTAATTAACTTTTATACATGTACTTGTTTCTTCTGGGAAAGGGTCTGCACGCTGTCTGCCTTTTGTTATAAAAAGTGTGAGTTTTATGCCTGTCAATATTCTGTACTCTGAACATTGGTATAAATAACATACTCGTTTCACAGCTTGCTTAAAATATTTTTTTTTCAAAAATGTATAAGCATCCCTAGCAATGTGTACGTATAGCTTACAGAAACATTGACTATGCATGAAGAAGTTCCAACGTCCCCACACTGTAAAAAAATGCATCTATCTGCATAATCCTTGTATGGGGTACAAATTACACTTTTGTGGTCAAAAAGACAATTTCATGAGTCAAAAAGAACATTTTCCAAATCAGTTAGACTCAGAAAGGTGTCATTTGTTTCCCAGAAAAGGACTAGGCAAATTTAGATGCAGATTGGGATCAATTTCGGACCAAGGAGTTTTTGTACCTGCATTAGGGATATTGCTCAGAAGTGACGCAACATGTATGTCCAGCTCATCATCAGGAATTTCACTATAACAGGCTTGCAAGGAAATTCCAAACTCTCGGAGTCGATAATTGATTGTACGTTGACTCACCCCGATCAGCTCTGCCATTTGCCGCGTTGAAAATCCAATTTCTAAACAGATTAAAAATAAAAAGCATACCACAACTAATGAAACGACTTTCAGTGTAATATATTCAAATGCACTCTTGAAAAGTAAAAAAGTACTTGATAAGCCATCTGAGATACAAGTACACATACCTCGCGCGACCAACACGCATCGCGTGGGACCAACACGCATCGCATACCGACACGGCAGCAACAAAGTACCATAATCTTAATCGTCGATGTGTACTTGTATCTCAGATGGCTTATCGAGTACTGTTGTGGCCGTTTGGAGGGTGAAATCTGATGTTTCTTTGGGCAAACATTTTGGAACAGTGGTATTTTAATTTAAATGTAAAAAGCCCAATGTAACTCCCTAGGACCCTACTACTATCGCCAGATCATGTCCAGATGTTAAAAAAGCGATAAATAGGGTCCTAGTTACTCGGACTATATAGTATAGTACTACTAGTACCTAGTTAGGCTAGTAATGAGTCCCAAAGGCAAAGTTTCTTTTTACGGTCGATATCAAAATTTATCATGAAACCCGTTAATCAAAATAATACCTAGGGCCTAATATTAATAATGACCGTTGCTATTCTTTTGTGACCGTAATCCTACGTACTTTTTCTATTCTTACGCGAGTTCCGGTAGCGCATGCGCAGTCCCTAGTTAATTGTATACAGTCCCTATTTTTTTTGTATGCAGTCCGTAGTTTTTTCGTATACACGACTTTTATACCTTTTTCTATAAGACCCTAAATTGATGAGATTATTAATATTAACCAATAATTTTAGTTAATAAAAAAAGGTTACGTAATGAAATAATACCAAAAAACAATGGAATTAACTTATTACACATTTCAATTACGCATACATACATACAATAATAACCTATTTCTATTACTAATATTACCTACTGAACACTTACTACAAACTTAGCTATTGCCGTTGTTAGTTTTATAGTTCGCTTTTTTTGTCCACGACGAAGTCGCAGCTAGTTTTTTATGAAAAATGTCAAAATTTGAATACGAATGAAATGTTATGTGAATTGTTTCACTATGTTTGCACAAAAATCTAAATTCAATCACAGAATCGTTTGAATAATTACATATTATGGTAAAAAAAAGTGCATTTTGGACTAAATACCACAATTTAACATCGACTATTGCCAAAACAAATTTCCTGGGTGGTCTCCATACGTTCCGCGCGTATTGAGTTTCCCTTGTCTGTGTCGGGAACCAGTTAAATCACGTAAGAATAGAAAAAGTACGTAGGGTTACGTAAGAATAGCCACAGCGATTAATAATAGTTAATACTACTGCCTACCTTCCAAAAAAGTAACCTGCTCACGGGAAATAATAAATGCAGGCCTCCCCAGACGTCCCGAATGCCCCACCTCGGGTGCAAATCTGTCATTCTGCATATGTCTGCGAGTGTCTTGCCTGACGGTAACGTTAATATTTGCGACTTTACCATACGCTTCTAGCAAAAGCTCAGCTACTCCACGAGGTAAAATTGCTTGACATTCCAATGCGTCACGACACACGGTATCGAGGTGATACAGAACAGACTGGTAAGCCTCTGTCCTGTCATCGGACGAGCTTATCTGGCCATTCCCTACGACTTGCAATTGCCAAGGTTGCAGAGATTCTATTATTTCAATAACTCGCCTTTACAGATTTTGGAAAAGAGTGACTTGGCGGTCATATGCAACAGTTCCAACATTCTCTATACCTTCCATTTTCCACCATTGGACTGGAACTTGGAAGGTTCCAGCTGCAATCGCGCGGCGACTGCGCAATCGCGCGGCGACTGCGCAATCGCGCGGCGACTGCGCAATCGCGCGGCGACTGCGCAATCGCGCGGCGACTGCGCAATCGCGCGGCGACTGCGCAATCGCGCGGCGACTGCGCAATCGCGCGGCGACTGCGCAATCGCGCGGCGACTGCGCAATCGCGCGGCGACTGCGCAATCGCGCGGCGACTGCGCAATCGCGCGGCGACTGCGCAATCGCGCGGCGACTGCGCAATCGCGCGGCGACTGCGCAATCGCGCGGCGACTGCGCAATCGCGCGGCGACTGCGCAATCGCGCGGCGACTGCGCAATCGCGCGGCGACTGCGCAATCGCGCGGCGACTGCAATCGCGCGGCGACTGCAATCGCGCGGCGACTGCAATCGCGCGGCGACTGCAATCGCGCGGCGACTGCAATCGCGCGGCGACTGCAATCGCGCGGCGACTGCAATCGCGCGGCGACTGCAATCGCGCGGCGACTGCAATCGCGCGGCGACTGCAATCGCGCGGCGACTGCAATCGCGCGGCGACTGCAATCGCGCGGCGACTGCAATCGCGCGGCGACTGCAATCGCGCGGCGACTGCAATCGCGCGGCGACTGCAATCGCGCGGCGACTGCAATCGCGCGGCGACTGCAATCGCGCGGCGACTGCAATCGCGCGGCGACTGCAATCGCGCGGCGACTGCAATCGCGCGGCGACTGCAATCGCGCGGCGACTGCAATCGCGCGGCGACTGCAATCGCGCGGCGACTGCAATCGCGCGGCGACTGCAATCGCGCGGCGACTGCAATCGCGCGGCGACTGCAATCGCGCGGCGACTGCAATCGCGCGGCGACTGCAATCGCGCGGCGACTGCAATCGCGCGGCGACTGCAATCGCGCGGCGACTGCAATCGCGCGGCGACTGCAATCGCGCGGCGACTGCAATCGCGCGGGGCAGGGGGGGGGGGGGCGGAGGGGGGGCCCTTCGAGACTGTGATTGCGCAACGCTGACGTACCGTCCATTCTCAAAATAGGGGGGAACCATTTTCTCACGCGAAAAATAAAGAGTTTTTGGCATCCAATCTTAACATCTTGTCTTTTGTAGTTGTAAAAGGTTGTTATTTACCTTAATTTTTATCATCCAACGACACAAATTGTATTGAAAAAAAAAAAAAAAGCAGTCGAAAAAATTAAGCGTTGACGTACCGTTGATGCACGTAGAGATTGTGCACAAATACTAAAACGACGTTGACAAATACCTCCCCTAAAAAGGGCAATAATAATCGATAAATTGTGAAAAATCGTGCTTCGAACCCACTCACTTTTTTCCATGGATACGTTTAAAAAGGATGTAGCACTGATATACTGAATTTTTAAAAAAATATGCCTGTGAACCCCTTGCGTTTTATCGTGTTGTTTTCGAACGAAAATGGCAGAAAATGACATCGCCCCGAAACAAATTCGTGTAGATCGTGCCTGTGTACCTGGCTTTGCGGACGTTATATGAATCACTGAATTCGGAGAGCGAGCGCGGAGCAAATTTGTACGTGTTTCAATGGCGCGCTTCGAGGTAGCGATCTATACGTATTTACTGTGTGAGATGTGTGGCTCATGAGCGTGGAAGAACGAATGAGATACATTTCAACGTTGGTGGCACCCCCCCCCCCCCCCCCCCCCCCCCCCCCTGGCGCGGGGATTACAATCGCGCAGGGATTACAATCGTGCCGGGAAATGCAATCGCGCGGGGATTGCAATCGCATCGCGCGTGGAATGCAATCGCATCGCGCGGGGATTGCAATCGCATCGCGCGGGGATTGCAATCGCATCGCGCGGGGATTGCAATCGCATCGCGCGTGGAATGCAATCGCGCGGGTGGAATGCAATCGTGCGGGCGGGGATTACATTGTTGTTTGAGTTGTCTGAGCGCGTGCGGGAAAAACAATTTTACCGATATGTCTTTTTTGCCCTGATGGCCGCCCATAGGATGGTGAATTGCATGAAGCCGGAATATAGACGAAAAAAACGTTTAGAAAACGGCCACATAGTATTGTACAGGCCAGCTTTTTATCGCTGTTGTATGCGTCATGCAGCGCGAGCTGCCGAGTGCTAAATCTAGTATGCACATGTACATGTACATGTACATTATGTCTGTGGGTCGTTGCGTGAAATCGCGTGCGCATGTAATTGTGACAACAATTTATATCAAATTATACTTACCGCGCGCTCTGGATCTCGGGTCAGCATGCCGCGCCGGCGCGGCCGCTTAGCAGTGGCGCTAATAGGATCAGAGAGAGCGGCCGCTCGTAGTCGTGCGGCAAATATTACGGGGGCGATTTTGGACCATTTCCTATTTTTAGGAAATGCATCGACACAATATCGTAAGAACTGTTATTGCGATTTTCGATTATAAGGTGGTATCGCCCAAGCATATTGTTGGAATGAAACTGAAAGCACGGTCGTGGGGGCGGGGGGGGATCAACACATTGCGGCATTGTTGGAATGGAAACACGGTCACAATGTCCAGAGCGTTGAGCTAATTGGTTGACCGCATTATTGAGTAAGATTGTGGCGTTGAAAGAATTCTTCACACAAAGACCGTCACTTTGAACTCAAGCGACATCATATACGGCGCACCGAAAGAAAAGGCGTAGCGATGTTTTTGTGGTCTAGAAAGTCAGATAAGCCGTGGCAGCCTCGTTGATCGCCATATGTTCCTACAATAATATTACCATCTCGTTTGATGTGACGCAAAGCCGAGGAAACCATCTTATCGCTCTTGTATCCAAGGGTATGCAGGAAAAAGGTCTTACACACTATATTCGATCCCAGTTTCCAAACGATGGTATTTGAACGACGTGAACTCTGTGCTAAATTTGTCTCCGAACGTTTTGGCTTTTGTTCGACATTTTGTACAATCCAGTCCCGCTGTCTGTTATAGTCCATCTCCCAGTAGTGGCTCCAAACTGATTCTCGTTGGGCCTCTGAAATGTGTTTCCCGCACTCCTTTCGACACTTTTCTGTACAAAGAGGAAGTATTTGATGTTTGTGCCGATTAGCATCTTGTTTTGATGTTGCAGTTCGTCGACGACATTTCTTGGCTGTTAATAAATCAAACGTTTAAAGTGCAGTTCAATAATTATGTTCTTTTCCGTATGCAATATGATGCAATGTTCACCATTAGATAGGTGAACAAAATTACCAAATGATTTGTATCTAGGGTAACGTTATGCCATATTAAGAATCATGGCAAGTACATAATATCTGCTGTCTATTTTTTTTCTTTTCTTTTTTATTTAGGCAAACTCATAATTATGTTTCATCAAAGCTGTTGGATATCTCAAGGAACTATCATACTGTACATGATGTGGGTCTGTCCATAAATAAGGGGTCAAATTTTGCGTGTTTCTGTTACACCTGACATAAGATTTTTATTTAAATTTCACATTGCCACAATGGATTAAAGGTTAAACTCAATGTCAAGAGTAAAAGTGTCATGTAAGTGTCATGTTAAATGTAGTATTTTTCAAACCTTGTAGGCCATTTGGTACGGCAGGAACGTCTTGTTCTTGTTGCTCGTGCTGCTGCAGCTGCTGTCCATCATAATCAACGTCTGCACAGAAAAATAAAAACAAAATAAAGTTAAATGTTAAAATGTAGTTCAGAAATACTTTAACATCATTCCTGAACTAGCTGCAAATATAATTAATCACTTCTGAATTAATGTTAAAATCTAGAGCTGCTAGCTGCTGCTTATTTAATTTTATCAATGTCACCTGCCATGCTGGTTCTCAAAAGCTCTTGGATATCTGTTTCAGCAGAAAGAAACTTCGGAACATCTGGACCTACATGTATACAAAAGGATGAACATGAAAGCAACATATATAATTAGTTCATACGGAGACGATTTGTTGTAAGTAGAAGCCGCACACATTTACCTTTTAATAAACCAAAATATAATATACTTCAACACAAAACAACCACCAAAATAACAGAGAAATTACCAATGAGAGCATCCTCCTCCCCACTTTCACTCAGCATGTCAATGTCATCATCCACATCTGGTGAAAGTATCATGCTTGTAGATAATGTTAACTTGTAACCGTGTGAAGCAACGGGTGTAGTAGGCACATCATACGTCAAGGCATAATCTTGTATGGAAGAACTAGTATAAGAGCTAGTCGCTGCATTCTCTGGATTGTTGCAATTGGCCACAGGGTTACCGGATATCACATCAGAATCATGAGTTGCAGTAGACATGGTAGAAGAACTGGGGCATGCAGTTCCTGTTGCAGCACTGGGGCATGTAGTCGCTGCATAATTGGAGCATGCTGTAAACATTAAAAACCACACCAGCGTAAGTATTCATACATAGTTTTCGATATGTCTGTTAATTGTCATTAACAACATTTTAAACCCTCAATATACTAACCAGTTCGTGCCGGAAGACAAGCAATTCAAGGAGAGGCGGAAATAGTATATCAGCGACCGACTCACAGCTGGCATGTGTGGGTGTGGTGCCCACAGACTGCCGGGCAGGGCTCACATTGTGTTAGGAAAACCCACATTTACGTAACCAAGTATGTAACCTACCAATAATAATGTCGCTTTCTATGCTTTCTATCATCTCCTTGATTGCCATTTCAGTTGACTGGCATAGAAGGATATCTCCTGTAAAAAATACAAAAATACAAACATTTAATGTCTTACATGCATAAACAGCTGTCTTTCTTCTTCGAAATGCATTAACATTGATAACTTACCAATAAGACCATCATTCGGTACACTTTCACTCAGCATGTCAATGTCATCATCCACATCTTGGGAGAGTATCATGCTTGTAGATAATGTTAACTCTGAACCATGTGATACACAATGACTGGTTGTTGAAAGGCACATCATACGTCAAGGCTATATCTTGTATGGAAGAACTATATAAGAACTACATGTAGTTGCTGCAGTCTCTGGAATGTTGCAATTGACCACAGGGTAACCGGATATCACAACAGAATCATGAGTTGCAGTAGCAGCACTGTGACATGCAGTTTCTAGATCTATATCTGCAGAACAGGAGCATGGAGTCGCAGCCGCACATGTAGTCGCAGCACTGAAACTTGTAGTCGCAGCACTGAAACATGTACCGGTAGTCGCAGCACTGATGGAACATCTCGCAGCACTGGAACATGTACCAGTAGTCGCAGCACTGATGGAACATGTAGTCGCAGCACTGGAAAATGTAGTCGCAGTACGGGAATATGTAGTCACAGCTGCACTGGAACATGTAGTCGCAGCACGGGAACATGTAGTCGCAGCACGATAATATGTAGTCGCAGCACTGATGGAACATGATGTAGTCGCAGCACTGAAGGAACATGATGTAATCGCAGCACCGATGGAACATGATGTAGTCGCAGCACCGATGGAACATGATGTAGTCGCAGCACCGATGGAACATGATGTGAAATAAGCCCAAAGGTTGTGACCTATACATGCGACAATCGGGAGTCACGTGATCCGGTACGTGGCCGCGGCCGCGGCGCGCATTGTGTGGTGCTGCATAATCACCCCTGTTGCGTGATTTGATGGTATTGTCCAACCGTGACGTTTATGTTGAATATGTATATTGCTGGCTGAGCGCGCGTAACGATACATTCATAATGCACATTGCACCCACAAGGCACATCAAGTCTAGTCTACGTATAGCCTCGCCGCCGGGCCGCGCAACTAGTTTTTTGTGCAACATATACATCGTCAATGAGCCATTCATATTGCACAGGTTTCGGAAAGGAATTTTCCTTAAAAAAAAAGTAGAACCACATTTTTTTCAAAAGACTTTAAAACCTTCTTTTAAAAGAAAGAAATGGTAATAAAATAGATTTTTTTTTTTTTTTTTAAAGTGGATTGAAAACCACAACCTACAGCTCACAAGGCACGACGCCCAACACCCTAACCACTACACTACCTCGGGCTACGGTATCCGGTTAGAGATGCTGGTGTTTCATCATCTTGTCTAACCATGTTGCGTAATCATACTGTAGCGCCCTCTTGCGTTATTATATATACATTTATTAATCACTGGTATGTACGCCGTGGGCGCGCGATGTATGCTTTAAATATAACAAAAAGGGCCGGACCGGGAGTACTAATTTAATGTCAAAACTTAAATTTACATCAAATATTTATAATGACAAACACTGTTGTCCATTTATAATGATAACACAATACATTAACATTTTCCATTAATTGTTATTTTTTGTTTTTCAGGGAGAAGAGGATAAAGAAACTGAAAAGACAAGAATTATTTCATGTTTTGGTGTTTTCTTTTTGTGTTAAATTTAAATATTAATTCATTCTAAACAAATACCTAAAAATTACGAAAATATTTGCCTTGGCTTTACCTTTGAAATTATAGTACTAAGATTTGACATTTTGATGTAAAATACACGTTTATTTCTGTATGTAGGCATTACACGTACAGAAACATGTCATCAACTGAAATGTCTGTCAATATTTCTGCAACTGTTTGATATACTGGCTCATCTTCACCATGGAACATGCACCTATTCTCAATGTCTTTTCCTGGTTTCTTGATCATCTCCAGTATACATCCCTGACACATCATGTCTCCTTTATCAGTTGACCACTTCTGATTAAATCTGAAGTTAACCAAACATGATGGATCTTTAATGGCAATCAGAATTGCTTCTTTCTCTTCTTCAATTTCTACGTTTGAGTTCTGTCAGGTACTGAATAAGTTCATCTTTTGTTGCCTTACTACAGGTACGCTATCCTCCTTGATGGTATTACACCAAGTATATCAACTCGCAACTTAATTTGGGATTTTATAATGGCTGTAGCTTTTGTTTTAGACAGTGGTTGTACTCCAGTATGTATTTCTTCATCTGTTTCCCACACCCCAAACTCCAGTATGTTTTCTATGATCTTTTCCTTCTCATCTCTTTTGTTGTTATCTCTTGCTTGTATTTTTTTCCGAGATTCTTCAATTTTGTCATTGAAAGATTTCTGAAGTTCTTTTTCTCTGTTTTGTTCTTTTTCTCGGATTGTTCTTCCTTCTTTAGTGGCCTCTGTGATAATGTCCGACCTCTCTTGTGATGACCTGAATTTCAGGAAGTTCTCATTCACTTGAAGTGAAGCAAATTTGCTCTTCTGGGCAATTTTGGCAGGTCGAGCGCTGTATGCTTGCCGGCTTCTTGCATCGTATGAAGCAAATACACGCTCCCCAGAAATGTTGTTACTGGTGCAGGAACGTGCCTGTGTTTCTAGAGCTTCTGTTGGGTCACAGAACTTCCCTCCATCCAGGTAGTTAGCAAGTTGACGATGTATCACATCTTTGGTTTCACTGAGAAGGCCGGTAAGAACACCAATGGTCTGGTGATCATACACCGTTGGTTGAATGAGTTTGCAGTATTTCGAATCCTTTTTGGTAGGTGTATGAAGGCAGTTATATCAAAGCCATGGATAAGACCGGCTGGATCACATGATGATAACGTATCAACAGTGGCTTGGAATACTGAACTAGTGTCAAGAATGCCGTGTCGGGTACCTTGCCACCGCATCCAAGGGCCTGTTACATACTTGTCTAGTAATCCTAACCGTAGGATTGGTTGCAGGTTTCCTTCTAATAGGCTGTTATTGATGCTCAAGTGCAGATCATTCCTGGGTTTCATGGTGCTTGTGAAGAAGCCTACTATCTCATATGTGTATGTATAGACCAAACCCGCATTAACAAACAAAATATCAAATCTGTTGCCCACCCACCTTGAATAAAGAGTTGAATGTTCCTCTCCCCCAAATCCCTTCTTCCTTAAATACACCGGTAAATCCTTTGGAAGTCCGTATGCTGCGTCATGAAAGAGTTTGTCTGTTGCCCGTATTAATGCCTGTGTTTTTGAAAAGGATGTTTTCCACCCTCTTTAAAATTTAACTGTTCTTCATAACTTCGTACCCATTTACCACATTGCCTATGTATTGTGTCCAGCGGGTGCATCGCACATCTAAACGAATTGAGCGAGTTACCAGTGACTTCTTCCAACAGTCTGTCAACTTTATTATTGGTGACACAACGATCTGTCATAGTGTTTGTTAAGTGTTTGTTATTTTTGATAACAAGCCTGAGTCGACTTCATTCACACACTCCTGTATGCATGCTACATACTCTTTCGCTGTGCCACCAACAGTTTCTTTTACCCCTAGTGTGTACGAGTTATTTTCATCGGCTAACTCTACTTCAACAAGATGTCGACCATTTTTTGTGGTGCCATCATATTTTATAGTAAAATTTTCCTTTTCGCGTAGTTGTTCCCTCAAATATTAATTGGACACAGCTTCCATCTCAGAAGAAATCCTCTTCTGTGTACTTAATGACGGCAAGTTTCCTTCAAACTGCGAGTCCGTCATTTTCTCAATTACAGTGTGAATAGCTGGACCGACCTTACTCTCTGAAATCCCGAGGCTTTGAAGGATCATTGATGTTTCCTTTACATTTGGATGAACTTTTCTTCCAACTGTGGTGGGAATTGTTGAGCTTACTTGGTCTTTCTCTTCTGCAATACACATATCATTTTCAAGTACTGCTATGACTTGTGTGCTTTGTTTTAGTTTGCTCAGTTTTGTCTGCAACGTGTCTGTCAAGTGTTTAGTGTCTACACGTGATGCTTTTGGTAGTTTGCTTTGGATGTCTTTGTGCTTATTCTTTTGGTTCTTCTTCAACTGTTTGAGTTTTTTCCCCTTAACTTGGCATGATGAACATTTCTTGGATTTGAGAAGTCTACGCAAATGTATTGTTTGAGTTCTCCAATGTTTTGCCGGATCAATTTTTCTCTTGAACGATTGAATGACATGCTTGACTTGACCTATCTTGCCAACAATATCGTACACCTTTTTAAGCTTCTCTGATGCTTCTTTGCTCTTGCTTTCTGTAGCAGCAACATGATTTCTAAGTTCATGAATTGTTTGCCGTAGCTGTTCAAGTTCAGTCTTTTGTTTGCTATTTTCATCAGCTAGGTCAGCAACTGTAACCTCCTTTACACCTTTATCGTCTAGATGTACATGTACACGTTTTTCAGATGGGAGAGGATTGCCTTGATCAAGCACCAGTTCCCTTTTTCTTGGACCTGATGGAGGGATGTATGCATCATCAAGGTACTCTTGAAGAACAAGCCTATCACCAGGTTTTGAGTTCTTTTGAAGAGCCACTTTTTTTGCCTTAACTGCAGCAAAACTTGTCCGCACAGAGTCAGGCTTAAAATAACAAACGTCAAAAATGAACGACATTCGAGTTGCAATATCTGCCCATTTCACACCTTTGACTCGTCTCTTCCCAGTCATTTGAGTGAATACTTCAAACGCTACCTGATTAGTTAGTGACGATCTGGACACCTCTTGAAATAGACCCGCCGATGTACGGATGCCTGGACCCCTGGACCTGCCATACTGTAAATGAAATTGAAAAGTACGGGGGCAAATTATAAATATGATATACTTAAAGAAGAAATACAGAGTTAAAAAACAAAACAAAAAAGTTTGTGCAAGTGTATTGCCGTTGTAAAAATAAAACTCTCTTCTTTCTCATATTATTTGGTTACTAATTGTAAATGTACATTGAATGCTAATACCAATTTTGTGGTGGTTTTGCGTCAAACTGGATGGCAGGTAAGTTGACATTCTTTTATTTGTGGATTATGGGGGAGGACTTAGATGCAACAGAAGAAGGTACATGTACTGGAACGTTCTGGAACAGACAAGTCACCTAACTACAAATTACATTAATGACAAATAAAATAATAATGGCCCTAACAGCTGCATGGGTTCTAGCATGGGTACAATTATTTAATCAATATTTATTTCTAACGAGAAGATAATTTCCACTTCTACAATATAAAAGTAACTAAATACATTACAATGTTGCCTTTAATAGTCATTAATTACTATAAAATAACATTGCAGTAGGCCTATATATATATTTTTAACTGATCATCACTGCGCAGCGACCCAATTTTTGTTTTAAAGCTATATTAGTAAATAGTAGCTAACGTAAGTATGATTTTTGTTTCGTTCTTTTGCATTAAAATCACATATGTAAACTTTAACAGTCCGTATTTACGATACAGATTTCACGCACGAGGCGAAGTCCGGCGGATGACTCCCGATTTTCGGTCACAACTTCTGCGTTCAATTAGATCATTCACGATCGTGCCACTGCGGTGATTGTCCGTAAAGTCACGCTATATTTTAATGAGCAATACAAAAACCACAACAAAATCACAAAACAATTATGTGTTTACAACCTCGACATTTCTATTGTCAGATTTACTGTTTTATTAGGCTATCCAAGTATAGAGGCCCATTTACACAGACGAGCGGTAACGGAATTTCGCCCGGTGAAAAAATAGAACACATGGTTTCTATGGAATCGTTTATATTGATTGAGAGCGGACACGCCGCGCGGTAGGGCGATAAACCGCTGCGTTTTAGAAACCTGAGCGATTTTTGTGAAATACCGCGCAGAGACTTTGCGTTCTGGCCAATCAGTGGTCTCGTTGGGTATGACGTCATCACGGCCTCTCCGAATCGCGGAACACTTCGATCTTTAAAAAACAAATACCAGACGGGTTTCTGCCCCGTGTGTATATGGACACTAGGGTCTTTTCGATTTGCACGTTTACTAGTAGACTGCGACGTATGCGGTCACAAGTAGACTGCGACGTATGCGGCACGCTAAATGTTGTACCTTACCTTTTCGATTTCTACGACTACGCTCACTCGGTGACGTCATGCCTTATGTTTGGCGCGCGCGCGCTCGCGCGAAATTCGATTAAATAGCTAGATCAGACATTATGCCGAATCTCGATAGACTTAGGGAAGAAATTCTCCTCGCATACATCACCGGCGATTTAGACGACGAAGAATTCATGTTGCTATATGACGCCAATCGGCCTACGAATGTAGACTTCAAGTACAAGGAGTATGAGAAATTCACCTTACAGAACTATAACGACGATGAATGCAAGGCATATTTCAGGTAAAAATACATGAAGTTTCCGTAGCGTAGGCCTCCCCTTGTCATATCGGTGCCCGGGCTTTCGGGGACGGCTGGCGTCTAAAAAATTCTAAAAAATAAAGACAGTAAAGTCTGAAACTATGAAGACAAATGATGAAATATTGCAGGTTGCAAAGCTAATCCAAAATGATAGGTTCTCATACTCATACTCATACTCATAGACAATTCTCAGTCTCAATTTCTCATGTTTGATATTTAGAAAAATCTAAAATCTTGTCTCACCAACATTTGTAATTGTATGTAAAAATTCTTTTTAAAACATTTTTTACTAAATACTTGTAGATCTAAGTTGTAATGAAGTCGTAGAAATGCTTGTACAGCAACTCATAGTCAACTTATTATTAAAAGTTTCTTTCCTGATGTGGTGTTTCGTTTCTACAAAATAGTGATATGCACACTATGTCGTCACAGTTTTCCAACGACGGCAAAACAAGGTTGAACGCGTTCGAGAATTCTGCAACGAACGACGAGTTCGTCGATGCGCATGCGCACTGCTTCACAAATGACCGCATACGTCGCAGTCTACTAGTAAACGTGCAAATCGAAAAGTCCCTACTATCGAGCGGCATACCGCTTTCTGGTATCGCATTCCGTACCACTCGTCTGTGTAAATGAGCCGGTGAAGGCAGTAAAAACATGTATTAAACAAGGAAGTAACTTATAAACCAATTAGTGTAGCGAATCTTTTTAGTATTTTTAAACCCGGGTATCCTTCAAACTTGCTCTATGGTTAAAACATGCAGGAAGGAACGTTAAAATAATCCAACAAGTAAATTTGCGAAGAAAAAGATGAACGTTAACGATAACCGGGATCGAACCACATATCTTTCGATCCATAGCTCGCCTCTCTGGACAGCTGTTTTTTTACAGTTATTTAATGTAGTTCTATAAAAAAATAGCGAACCGCTACACAGGTTAATATTAAGTGGTGTCTGATTAATTAAATAATTTAGATGTATTAATTTATTCCTTGCCAACTGATTGGCTGGTGGGGGAATGAGAAATGGTCGAGTCTAAGATAGGGGTGTGCAATGTTTCATACTTCGTGCACATATTAAACCACATTTGCCGCTAGTTCTCAAAGCTTACCGCTAGTAATATTAAATAAAAAGAGTGGTTTCTATGACTAACAAGGGTATATTGTTTCATTCTTTTGCATTACAAATTACATATGTTAACTCTAAAAGTCATTTTTTTATCGTTGAAGTTAGTCCTTCAAATGTGGATTGCCCGCACGTTGTAAATGTCGGACGGGTGTTACGGTCTTGATTTTCGGCCACCACTTCTGCGTCCAAAAGAGCCTTCACGAGCGCGCCACCAACGACCGCTGCCGTGATCCTGCCTACTGTAGCTGCGTTACACAAAACTAATACAATGAACGTTAACATAGACCTAGCCTACCACAACTTGAACTTGCATCCTAATTAGTACAAATTTACAAGTTAAGCCAAATCTTACCTTTAGACTTCGCTGTACGATGATTCTTTAAAGCTAGGTTTAGCATAATCAGTCCCCTACTTGCCATTTTGCAGCAGAACGATTTATATCCTGTCCAAACGTGGAGCTCAACCATTTATTAGACTCTGTATAGCCTTGCCGCCAAACATGACATGAGAATGGTGTAACTATGCAATGGCGCCCTCTGTTGACTGTATCATTATTTGCCAAAACGATGTATCTTGTCATACACCAATATGGGGAAAGTTACTTAGTGTGGCAAAGGGTGTATTTGTAAATGTAACTGTTATTTTGAATTGCAAATAGCTGTATCTCAAAATACCCCCATTTTAGCACTCAAATTATCAAAAATTAAGATATTAGTTTTAATTGCAAAACTATGTATTTCAGTGTACATCACTTTGGCAACAAAAGGTTACACAATTATTTTGGAGGATGTTAAAGGTAAAGGGGAATATCTCAGGATACGCCATTATGATACTTTAATATCTAAATGAAAAGCACAAAGAGAACATGTGAAAAGTATGTAACCAATGTTAAACATGTTTGGCTTGTCACGGCGGGTTAACAATTAGTTGTATTTACACATACACCGTTTTGGTAAGGAAACGGAACCAAAGTTGTACTTTTTCGCTCAAGATACGTCCCGCTATATTTGAAATGATAGGTCCTATGGATCTGAAAATTTCATAAATGGAAACAGCGCCCCCAACTACCCCAGAGATGACATTATCTCATTTTTTCAAATTTTTGAGTTACACCGTTTTGCCATGAAAGGGCCGAGCTGCCATCATACCGAAAACGCTTCTAAGATTTTGGAGGGAATTTTCGCAGATAGCGGTTCAGATATGTCCGATGATTAATCTTCTGTAGCAACATCTGATGAAAGTGATGAAGAAGCAACTCCTTAATCTTCTTCGGCAAAGCCAAACTACAGGTACAGGAAGAATCTTATTCCTCCATGGTTCAACTTGGCTTTTCTCGAAATGTTTCGCATCCGACATTCATAGGCTACTGTACTGTAATATGTAACCTTTGCATTTGAATGTCCTTTTGGAGGGAAAATCATCAAAAGCACTGAACGTTTTAGTTTGCATTGCATAATCCGATGTAATCCAATTAGAAATTGATTTTTTAATTTTGTTTTAAACATGTTTTTTGTTTAGATATGCTTAACTTTCTATTGATTGTAAATTTGTATCTATTTTACGTTTTAATGTCGCGATCGGTACAGCGCTAATTATTGGGTTTTCGTAAAGTGCGAAGACATGATTAGTGCTGGCGCTTTCATCGGGTTTGATGTTATTTTGCTAAATAACTAAAACATAATGGTGATACCATTATTGGGTTTTCGTAAAGTACGAAGACATGATGGTATGGGCGCCATAATCGGGTTTTACGTTATTTTGGTAAATAACTCAAACATGATAGCCATACGTTTAATGTCGCGATCGGTACGGCGCTAATTATTGGGTTTTCGTAAAGTGCGAGAACATGATTAGTGCTGGTGCTATCATGGGGTTTTATGTTATTTTGGTAAATAACTAAAACATGATAACATTACGTTGTAATTTCGTTATCGGAAGCAAACTGATTTCTATTTTAATATACTATTGTAATACTGTTGGTTTGAAATAATAATATGTTTTGAGATCAACCTCTGGCAATAAACTGCTCCGGCCTTTCGATACATAAAGAAAATAAACTCTTTGGGCCAATGCCTGAATATTTGTCATGTGTCCTGTCGCATGGGGTGATAAAGGGGACTTATTTAAGTGGGAACACTAGATACGAGCGTCCAAAAACAGCATTGTAAGGACAGTTTGTCATTAAAGGTAATACAACATTTGCGACCCCCCCCAAAAAAAAACAAAAAAAAAACAACAACCAAAAACAAACAAACTACTTCATTTAATGAATGACCATATTTTGACATTCACGAATGGTCTCGAGCATCCTGTGAAATCAGGGCACCTGGTGTGCTGTTCAGTCACCTGTCGCCCATGCGAATCATTCAGCTCTTCTTCTGCAAAGCAGTGTGGGAGTTGATGGTGGATGAGACCGATCGCTACGCAGACCAAACAATGGGTGCAGATGTGGCCAATCATCAGCCTGCATAGAATCCAACTAATGTTCCTGAAATTATGGCATTCGTGGCCTTGCTTCTGTGCATGGGTATCAACAAAAGGCCTCGCTACAGCATGCACTGGTCCAGGTCCGAAGTTCTGCGAAATCCCCTGTTTTCGGCCATCATGTTTGGCAAACGATTCACTGTGATCCTTCGATTTTTCCACCTTGCCAACAACGCCGCGACAGCTGGTCCGCCCGCTGCTTGACAGTGTACTGCCATCCTTTCCTCGCATTTACGAGCCAGGCCGAAATCTCTCACCCGATAAGACAATTGATCAAGTTCAAAGGTCGACTTAAGCAGTACATGCCACGAAAGTCCGCCAAATGGGGATTAAAATGTTTTTCATTAAACGGGTCAGAAACCGGTTATACCTGTGCTTGGAAGGTGTTCACCGGCTCCCAGCCCACATCAAAGGAATCCAGTCGACCCTCCATTGGTTATGCTTCAACTCACCACCCACCTAATATTACATCTGCTGGGCATGTAGTCCTCGACCTAATTACAGGACTCGAAAATAAGGGACATTTCATTTTCATGGACAATTGGTACACAAGCCCAGCTATCATCTGCAAGTTTTCACAGTTAAAGTTTGGAGCCTGTGGAACTGCACGCTACACCACACTGGGGATTCCAGATTGTGCCAACCCCAAAAAGATTCACATGATAAGAGGTGCTGACCCCCAGTTTTACACCAAAGCCGGCCAACTGTGCGTCGTTTGGCAGGATACCAAGCGTGTAACTCTTCTCACAAATGTTGGAAACTGCAATATCGACACTAAATACATTCGGAGCAAAAACTGTTTTAGTGGACTTCGTACGATCAAAAAACCTTCCGTCATTAATGATTATAAAAAATACATGGGAGGAAGTGATCTCGCAGAACAAATGTGTCAGTACTACTCGCACCCTCAAAAATCGATGAAATCGGGGGGAAGGGGGGGGGGGGGGGGGGTGATGGTGGTGGTTGTGTCCTTTATTCAAACTTTTGATTGCATCCATAGTGTACCCATTTTTAATGTTTGTGCAATTACCTTCACAGTCCGGATTTCCTTCATTTTGAATAAAATCCAAGTATTTTGAAAATTTTCTCACTCCTAAATTAGTGTTTCTTTACACTTCTTGGTAGTTGTCAACTCATATCGTCACCGACACCACGAACTGACACCCTGTGGTCGCCGTTACAAAAATAAAATTCGGAGAAAAACGCTTTTAAAGGTTTGACACGAGTTTACTTAGTCAACAAATCCGTCTACTTGAGGGATTTTGGTATCATTAAACGTAACAATTCGTTAACTGCTGAAACACAATTTTTATATTGTGAAAATATGGTTAGTTAATTAATAATTAAATGATTAAGACGGGTGCCAGTTCGTGAAAACGAAAACTGTCGCGTTTTCGGAGAGTGTGCGCATACATTGCAGTGAGTGAGTGCCAGTTCGTGAAAACGAAAATTGACGCGTTTGCGGGGAGTGCGCGCACACAGTGCCGGGTGCCAGTTCGTGAAAACGAAAACTGTCGCGTTTTCGGGGAGTGCGCGCACACAGTGCTCGGGTGCCGCCGTGTTGACAACATCGAGTTCTATTTATTTCGTAGACAAACGTGATACGTATACACGGCGTGATACAACATTGCCCTGGGTACGTTGTATAGACAGTGCCAGTTCGTGAAATCATTTTCACAGCGCGCCTCCGCAATTTCGTTTTCACGAACTGACACTGAGTGCAGTGTCACTTCGTGGAACCGAAAAACGACAGAATGGACTAATTTCTGCAAAACTCCCCAATAAAAATTAGCAAATTAACATGATTTAAGAAAAAACAATTTCGCCATGTTATACTTCATGGCACAAAATGATATATTCAGCAATAAAAACAATTTCGAATTTTTTGAATTTTTTGTACACATGTGATGCAGAGGGTGCCAGTTCGTGGTGTCGGTGACGATATGAAGGGCCAAAAAGTGGGGATGAGATATATAATTCTTTCCTACCCTTCCAACAAAAAATTCTCACAGGCCAATATTGTTGTTTTAATTAATCTAATAGTCATTGCTTTGGGGGTACTGTCAATCCATTAAAATTCAACACCACTTCCAAGAAAAGTGGCCTTTCATTACTTTGCCTTGCGAGGGCGCTATACACTAAAACTTGGCCAAAAGTACTTGGTCACTAACTGGTCATATCATGTAATTACTGTGGTAACCTAAGCATAGTGACAAAATATGCCTTGGTACTGAAAGGGTTATAATGAGATAAAATTACCCTCTCTGTTACACAGTACATTCAAAAATGTATCTTCAAAAAAGGGGAGATGAAGTAATAGGAACTAGTTTATGGTACAAGTATACACACACACACAACCCTAAATAAAGCACTCTTTCCTAAGCTCTGTTGGAAGCCAGAATCTCCCGTCTCCGCTCTCCTCTATTCCGCCATTTATTATCACAACAGTAAGCACAGCAGACTTATGTAGAATCCACTAATCTTGTTTTTCCCTTTTCTGGAACCTAGAGGATTACCAACTTCGTAATCATCATTATATAATAACAGGGGGTGACTACTTCCCTGACCTGCCTAAATTTAACTTTGTAATAACTACCATCCCGGTAGGTTTTCAACAAATTATCATTTCCAGAGGATTGGTGATTAAGTATTGCAGACATCAATACTTGAGGTGTTTCTTGATTGTTTTATCAATGGGTATATATTAATAAATTGTCATCCTTAAGAACTTGCTTTACCCGGCCAGGGGAACTGTTAACTTGGGAAACAAAAGTCCTTCTAGCAGTTTTCTCTTCAGGACTGATGAACACTCCTTGTTCTTTAAAGTATTTGTCTTGTTGATGTTGAGTTCTCAAGCCATTGAATAGTTTTTTTAACTCATCAAAGTGTTGCAGAACTTTGTCACATTGATTTGCATCCGGAAATCTGCCTGCCTTTTCAATTCAATTCAATTCAATTCAATTCATTTATTCATCATGTGACACACATGAAATTTGATTTCCCTAGTACAGCAGTAATTACACACAAATTACACAAATATTAGAAAATATGCTCACAAAGGCAATACACACAAGAAAACATTTACTAACATTACATATTACAAATTATACAATTTCAATTCCAATTAACTACATGATAACGACCCGGGCCCCTACTCTGTTATACGTTGAATATGAAGTTGGTAAAAGAATTTAAAAGCCTAATTCTTTGGGACTATACACATTGCACAAGGTAAATACACCCTGCAATCATCTAGTAAAATTACAGTTAAAGTTGTATATGGCATTTGGTAAAAAGGAATTTTTGAACCTGTTTGTTTTTAGACTTAACTGACGAATTCTACCCGATTTATTTGTAACAATTAATGGGTTGAGAGGATGTGTGCCGTCAGACAAAACACAGTTGAACTTGTTCATGAGACTCCTTTGAACCAACACCTGAAGGCTCTCATTACCATCACCTATAATCCTATCTGCACGTTTCACAATACGTTCCAGTTTCTTCCGGTTGTTAACAGTGAGCGAGTTAAACCAAGCAATAGAACAGAAAGTTAACAACGATTGAATTGTGCTCTGGTAAAACAATTTTAAGATCCGGGTGTTTACATTAAAGGATTTCAGTTTCCTCACAAAATGTAACCGCTGATTAGCTTTTTTGTAAACTGTTGTGGTGTTAGAATTCCAGTTTAACTGATTGTCAACCACAGTTCCTAGGTACTTGTACTCATTAACTACTTCAACAGGCACATCATTAATTTGTACAGATTGCACAGTTTGTTTGTTCTTTTGAAAATTAAAAACCTTTTCTTTAGTTTTTTGCACATTGATGATCAAATGATTTTCAGCACACCAATTAACAAACCGATCAATGTTACTTCTATAGTCCAATTCATCATTGTCAGTTATCAGTCCTGTCAACACAGTATCGTCAGCGTATTTAACCAAAACACACGAGTCACTGTGTACATTAAAATCACTTGTAAATAAGGAAAACAAAAGAGGCGACAGAACACAACCCTGGGGAACTCCAGTACTTAAATATGTAATATCGGAGCTAACACCAGTTACTCTGACCCTCTGTGGTCGTTGGAGTAAGAAGTTATTAATCCAAAGAGAGAGAGAGGTGTGGGTTAACATTCAAATAATTCAATTTGTGCAAAAGAGCCGGAGGTCTAATGGTATTAAACGCAGAGGAGAAATCAATAAATAAAGCACGAACGTAGGACTTACAGGTATCAAGATGACTATAAATATTATGCAACAAAGTTATTATTGCGTCATCCACACCACGGTGAGCACGATACGCAAATTGAAATGGGTCCGTTGCCTCTCGTGTTTCATCAAGCAAGAAATCTTTAACAATTCTCTCTCAAAGCATTTCATCACAATAGATGTGAGGACAACTGGCCTGTAATCATTGAGAACAGCTGGCTTTGGTTTTTGGGGGATTGGACTAATTATGGAGGATTTCAATATTTTAGGAACTATGTGAGTGTCCAAAGACCATTGAAATAACCGCTGAAAGATACCTGCAAGTTCTTTGTAACATGCTTTCAGAGTCCTACCAGATATCCCATCTGGGCCGACAGCTTTGTTTGTTTTAATAGATTTAAATACCTTTTCGACTTGAAAGGATGCAAGAACAATGTTATCATTTATACTTCCTTGGGAGGCTAAATCTGTACACATTTGGGTGTAAACTAGGTCCTGGTGAGTATTACTGTCAAAGCGACCATAAAATTGGTTAAGATCATTGACAAACTTATTCAAATCCCCAGAGGGTACCTGTAGCTTACTCTGTATACCAAAACCTGTAATGTCTTTCAGTCCATTCCATGCGCTTTTGGAGTCGCCGTTCTCAAATTTACGCTCAATTTTATTTCCATATTGTTTTTTGCACTGATCAACAAGATGCTTGAGTTCTTTCCGTAGTTTACGTTTTTCTGGGAGATTATTATTAATATGTGCCATCTGCTTCCTTTTAACAAGTTCCCGTAAATCTTTTGTCAACCACGGTTTGTTGTTGGGGTAAATCTTAACAGTCCTTTCTGGAACAATGAGGTCCTCACAAAACTTGACGTAATCAGTGATGACATTAGTAGATTCCTCAATTGAGTCAGGAACCATCAATACATCCCAGTCCGTGCATTTAAAACAGCTACGAAGGGTTTCCAGGCTATCTTGATTCCAACTCCTGACTTTCTTGATAGCCGGCTTATTCTGCTTAAGTTTTTGTTTATATGCAGGAAGTAGGTATATCATGTCATGATCTGATTTGCCGAGTGGTGCTCTACTGTACGGCTTGTAGGCATCGGGTACATTTCCGTAACATTTGTCGAGAGTACGATGACCCCTTGTTGAAATGTTCACATACTGCTGGTAGTGAGGCATCACCGGTTCCAAATCACATTTATTAAAGTCCCCCATAATGAGTTTAACAGCATCCGGGGATTTCTTTTCCAAGTCTTGAACAAATTCAGCAACAGTAGACGAGGCATTATTTATGTCCGCTCTTGGATGAATATACACAACAGTGACAAATATCTGTGGGAACTCTCTAGGGAGGTAGTATGGTCGTAGACCTACAGTGATGAGTTCAATGTCCGGTGAGCAGTGTCGATGTTTAACAGAGATATTGTTACACCATCGTTGATTGACATAAATACAAACACCTTGATGTCTTCTACAAGAGTTACAACTTTTTTTTGCAGATAATCAACAATATTCCCAGTCAATTCATCTACCTCATCTATAACATTTTGGATAAATTGATGTGGAACATAAGATGCCTTCATGTTTCGTATAAACATAGCAACACCTTGGTAGATGTCCTCTACAGTTTCATGTGCTTTATCATCTTGCATGAAATCTATTTCATTTGGTTTATCATCCATATCCTCGTCATCCTCCTCTTCTCCAATGTCATGTTTTTCTGGTCGATCATTATTTTCGTTATTGTTTTCTAGTTCGGCCACATGCATTGACAACAGATGTTTCTTGTAGGCTGCTGTATAGATGATGTGCCTCTGTTTACATCTGTATTCAAATGTGCCCGTCAATATGCGCACGAATCATGTTTTACATAAATTTGGTTACGAGATGACATCAGAGGTCACATAATTCAAAGGCGATCTGACCTGCGACGTCAGGCTTTAAGCAAATTTTATGTAAAACACGATGGGTGCGCATCACTGCCGGGCACATTTGAATACAGATGTAAACACGTGACGTCAGAGGGCACATCGTCTATAAGAAAACGTTTCCTTGCATCCGTTCTGGCTACAGATTATTTGTGTGGAGATTTGTGATGTAACACGGTGTATATATTTCAAGTGATTGAATAAATCCTTGATCCCCTAGGATTTTTTGTAAGCACTTGTAGCACAGCATTTCTGATATATCTCAAAAACTGTTCCACAACATTAAACTCACATGCTCTTTCCGTCTCTGAGGAAATTTCAGTCTCTGTCTTATTTTTGGCACCAGTTCTTCAATCAACTGCTCGGTCAGCAGAGCCAATGATTCCATGTGAAAACCATGATCTGCAAATGAGAATTGAAAGAAAAAAATGACAGTACATTCATTTTGCTTTTTTAAAAATAAAATTGCAATTTGTTTTTTATCTTGACTGTACTTCAAATTGTTCGTCAACTAACCATGCATGACATGACCAAAAACAATTCATGAAGTATTTTCTTTTCTTTTTTATTGATGTTTTAATGAAAACCACTAAAACAATTACCCTGCATGTGCATATTATACGAAAAAATTACAAAATAGTCCCTGTTTATAAAAGTATAGAGCCTGTATAGGACAATCGCCCTTTTGTATGGCTCACACTCCCAAATTTACCACCACCCCATTATATATTTGCTAAAGCCCTGTTTGTTACTACCCTATACATGCAAATGATATCACCCATCCAAACTTTTGGCCACACAGCACAGTACGTACGTACATGTACATGTACATGGATATGTAGGCCTACATAAATTATATTGTACATGGATGTACATGTACGTACATACATTGTACTGTGCATTGTACTGCACATGTACATGTTTATGTATGTACATTTTACATTATATTCCACAGAGACTGTCTCGTTGACTTGCTCATACACTGTAAAAAATATCTCTATTTTTACAGACAAAATAATACGGAATTTGTCCGTAAAATCCATTTTACGTGAAAAGTCCGTATTTGTACGGCTTTTATGATAAAGTCTGTATTTGTACGGGTTTTACAGGGAAAGTCCGTAGTTGTACGGGTTTTACTGGAAAAGACCGTAGTTGTACGGCTTTTACGGACAAAGTCCGTATTTTTATGGATTTTACGGGGAAAATCCGTATTTGTACGGGTTTTACGAGAAAAGTCCGTATTTGTACCTGTTTTACGGGAAAAGTCTGTATTTGTACTTAACTGTAAAGAATATCCGTATTTTTAAGGTAAATATTTAAGGTAAATATAATACGGAAGTCTTCCGTAAAAACAATCACGGCAGCAGTCCGTACATTTATGTGTGGTTATTTCAGAAGTGAAATTTATATAAATTGGACTGCCTAAATTTGTAATTATAATCTTGCCAAAAATGCGGTGTTTGTTAATGACTGTTGTACATGATTTATTTTATTTGAAAATTGCACGAATTTAAGTAACAGGAATATATATGTTTGTTTTCATTAAAGCCAAATATTGGAACGAGGTTGCGATTTTCGGTTTCGCGAGTTAGGATTGTTTCGAAACCTTTGCTTCGTCTTCGGCTTTGCCTCAAAACTCCGAATCGGTGATAAGCAAATCGAAATAGAGGAAAACAGAAATATTCGAACTTTTATTTATTCAACTGATTAAATGGTTTTTTTAAAGATGGACTACAACGGAATAATGATAAAGGCTGTGTTGCTGTTTTTTGTTCGAGAAATGTATAATGATTACTAATATATCATTAGTATTCAATAAATCTTGTTCCTTCATGCAAAAAACAACAAAATTAATCGGCGTTCTACGACCCAGATAAACTCAGTTTCAACAAAAGCCCTTAACTCATGAATAATTCATACTTTGTGTGTGACGTACTACCCATGAAAACGCATACATATGGTGGCCCTGAAGGGACTCCGCAGATCGCGAATATTGACGTCAAATTTGACGTCAATATTCGCGACTTTTTGGGGAAAGTCGTGAATATCGACGTCAAATTTGACGTCAATATTCGCGACTTTTTTGGAAAGTCGTGAATATTGACGTCAAATTTGACGTCGATATTCGCGATCTGCGGAGTCCCTTCAGGGCCACCATGTATGCGTTTTCATGGGTAGTACGTCATCACTTTTTGCTGGTTTACAAGTCCGCTGGTACTATATCGTGGATTTCATTGTGGTTTTCAGTGGATCTTTGCCGGGAACCAGTACAGGGCGGGAAATTTCAAAATCGAAGAATCGAGGTCTAATTTTTTCGGTCAAATTGCAACAAAATTATTTAGAGAAAAACATGACCGTAACAATAAAGTGTTACCTGAACACAACATAAACAAGGTCCGATAATAAATTTAATGTGTGAGTTTTCGTTGTAGTCCATCTTTAAGCACAAGCAGTTACTAAAATGTGGCTGGAGTTTCCGAAGTTGGGAGTTTTAAATCACCCTAAGCCAAAACAAAGACAAAGCCAGGGATTCGTAAATAGAGTTGTGGTATAAGTTGTGACGTAAAAAATAATTTAAATACGTTCAATTTTAATATTTTTCTTATATTTTGAAAAAGTAAAAACTAAAGCAAATGTTCTCTTTTATAATAACACCTGAACTGGGGAATATCATATCATTTATTATCAATATTTTTCTTATATTACACTCGAATACACGCAATAAAGGACAAAGGAGAAAAAAAATTGTTTTTGCTATTTTGCTGCTTTTTGCAAATTTATTAATGTTCGCTAAATGGTATCGTGCCCTTACGGGGTCAATCGGCCACCGACCGCAAATAAGAAAAGTTAGCAGAGGTCAGGCTTGACCACTGCACCTGGTAATTATCAATCTATTCAATCCATTATAAACCAATTTCATACAAGCACGTGATGACAGCTTGCCAGATAGGCCACAGCTTGTGGCCTCGACCATGAACGAATGGGCAGCTTGCCCCAGTTGCAATTGACTTATGGGCTGATTAGACCCCCATGGCAGCTTGCCAAAAAGTCGATTATAATGAACGATTGTTTATAAAACCGTATTGGTAATAATGAATCTACAATCGATTACACAAAAAGATGATGACCATTCTACAATAAACTTGCATTAGACTTGTATGGGCTGATCACACCCCCATGGCAGCTTGCCAACAAGTCCAGTAACCACAATGCATTACTATGTAGAATATCAATAAAGACTGCCCTATCACAGCCCAGTAATTGCAAATACGAACCTTTAAAACGATTACAAGTTTTAGGGTAATATAAAAATGCCACTACATTAATGCTTATTGGTTATACGTTTTCCTCCTATTAAGAACCCCAGTCGTCTTCTTAATGATTAGGAGTTTCTAAAAAACCTGATGGTGATTTATTAAAAATTAACCGTATAATTTTACTGCATAGTGCTTTCCACCGCCTGAACTGGCAGTTGGAAATGAATTGCCCCCGCTGAACTTGGACGTGGGTGCAGACTATGCTTACAGTTGTTTCTATCTACTTCTTAATTTACAGGTTAACTAAAGCAAAATGAGCCTGTGTCAGTCCTTCCCCCAGCAAAAATGCCACTCGCGCCACCAAAAGCGACCCCTGGGAAGAAGGAACTGACACGATGACTCATGTTGCTTTCTCATCGGCAACAAGTTTACAGAAAATATGAAATGATGCAATGGGAAATATTTTGCCGAAATAGAGTGAGCCCTTCAGCAGAGAGGTGTACCCCATCGAATCGATAAAGATGAAAAAACGACCATTTAAACTGTGCGTGGTACAATACTCTTACGCCCAACCTGCGCGCGACCGATCGCGCCCATCTATTTATTGCCCCTCCGCTTCATTTCAATTTTTGACTGAGAAAAAGCCCCATAAAAACAGGCCCGAGGTAAAATATCTGACCACACTAACTGTGCTTCAGGAAATCGGGCACGACACTCCGCCATGAATATGCGGATGCTTTGGCGAATACAAAAGGCATCCAAAGGCACAAGATTGTTTGTACCAAGATGGACAAAAATAAATGCGGGCGGTGGCCAATTCTGACAACAAATGGTTAAGGTCAAACAGCTGTGCCCCACCCTCAGAATTCCACCGAACTGGGTGTGTAAAATTGAAGTCTTGTTGAGACTGTCGGATGGTGGAATCTCCGACAATCCAGATGTCACCTGTTCAATAACGCGAAAACAAAGCATTGTGATAGCGATTTACAACCCTGGTAAATAACAGTGAACCTCTGGGCGGATGTAAGACAGGACTGCCTCGGAACGCCAGCGACCCATGGGCTTAATATTCTCTGGAGAGACTCCTAAGTGAAATGCCGTTGTGGCCGCCCCAATGCGAAAGGAATGCGCCCTGTAATTACTGTCGCCCAAACCCATTAAGTAGGACTGAATTGAACTGGTAACGTGTCAGGGGACTGCCATCAAAATGATTAAAGAACGCGGTGGACCCTGAATTGGGTCGTGCCGCAGCGAATAGGGACAGCGCCCGGACAGGGCAAAGTTCGCTGTTAACTGAATTAACCAACCCGATTACCTGCGGAGCGCCTGTTTTGTCAGTTTTCGTATGGCGAAAATAAATTTCTATCGTGGCCGCTGAAGTGCCGGCATCCTGAAATTCAACATCTGTATTTCTCAACAGCGAATCTTGCAATCGATGTCGTGAGTCGGCTGTAAATTCACCAATACGCATAAACCCAAAAAATGCACCCAGCATTGCTGCTCTGAATAATGTTACCTCATACTGGCTAGAGCAAATGTGCGTTAATGTACCCTACCCGGGGCAATCGCCCGACACACAAAATTTAGTGAACCTAGTAGGGATTGAACCGCCCGTAGCGAAATCTTAGGTTTTCGTAAAGTGTGTGTGATTTGTTCGGATAACGCCTGCACCTTTTCATCCGGCACCCTAACCTGCCGTTTCACTGAGTCAATTTCCAACCCCAGAAAAACAATGGACTGACTTGGGTTAGTAGTTTTTTTCCACAGCAAGTGGCACCCCCAAAGTGGAACACTCCTCCTTAAATGTATTCAGCAGGTGATAACATTTCTGCTCTGTCGACCCCACAAATAGAAAATCATCCAAGTAGTGGGTTATAAAGCGTGACTGTGACACGCAACGAACATGAAAATCTAAGAACGTGCTAAATGTCTCAAAATGAGAACAAGAAATCGAACACCCCATTGGCAGACATCGATCATAAAAATACTGTCCATTAAACTTAAAACCTAGCAGTTCATAATCCGACGGGGCCACAGGAAGTAATCGGAATGCAGATTTTATGTCCGACTTTGCCATCCAAGCCCTCTGCCCTGCCCCCATAACCAAATCGACCACCGTGTCAAACGACGAATAGCGAACTGCACATTTCTCTCTGTCGATGAAATCGTTGATTGAATCTCCCGAAGGAAAGGATAGATGTTGAATTAATCTGAACGAATTAGGCTCATGTTTGGGCACTAGACCAATCGGTGAACATTGGAAATTTGGGAGTGGGGGAGAATCAAGGGGCCGGCGACCCTGCCTAAAGTGATCTCCTTACGTATTTTCTCAGCCACTAATGGGCGTTGCAAAGCCGAAGACAGACAATCTGCATCCCTACCCACCCTAGGCCCCTCGTAACTAAGTTTAAACCCATGAGTAAACCCATCTAACAAAAGGGTAGCCGCCGCCCTGTTGGGGTATTCCGACAGCCAAGTCTGCAGAACGCCCACTTTAATTAGTGTGGGGGGCACGAAAATTGTTGGGAGCTTTGTTACCACTAGTGTTAGACTTGATGGACGGTTCGTAGGGGTGATACTGGCCAGTATTACCCCGTTTTAGACTTGTACCAGCGGCACCGCGACGTGGGGTCCAGGTATTGGCCCGTGGTCGGTCAACGCTCGAAGTAACCCTACAATTTGTAGCCCCGTGGCCAGGTGCGGCACAGCGCCGACATTTGTGTGCAAATTTGCAGCTCTGCCAGCGACAACCCTTATCATTGTTAAATGCATAACACACTTGGGCGGCAGCCCCTTGGTTAGTGGCCCTCGGTGGGCCGCCGCGCGTATTGCTACCGGCGGAAAAGGCTGTGTTCATACCAGGGGACAGGGCAGATGCAGCAGCATAGATCGATGTCTATCTGTGCTCATGACCGCATTGGATTTTGCTGCTGCCTCAATCTAAACTGTTCGTCATACGAACGCCAGCCTCAACCCGGGAATTGCGCAGCGGCCGTCCTGATTGTTTCAGCGTATTTAAGCAGCTCGCCGCAGCGGAGCTGGATGACGGCCTATGTATATCGTCATAAAAGTATGGAAGGCCGTCATCCATTTCTCAATTGCGTTGACACCGGGCGGAAGACCACAGTGTTTCCCTCAACGGCCAGTGTCAATTGCTTTCTGTCAGCAGTTGCCAATGCGACAACTGCGTTATCGTTATACAGGCTAGCAAAGTCTACGTATTCGCTGTTCCATATCTTCTCTTTTACAGAGAGAGCGATATGGGATCCTAAATCTACTTGTGTATTGACGGACGACAACGGCGTTGGGTCGAAGGAAAGGGTTGGCGCGTTTATAGATAACGAAGCTACCCCAGAACCCGTACCAACAGTACTACTGCTACTATTACAATTGCTACATGTACAATACAACTACTACATGTCTTATTTGCTACTTCTTGTGGCTCACCCTCAGCCGGACTGCTGACGGACGTCACGTCGGGTGGAGCTGTTTCCATTGCAGGCGCCTGCCGGCTCACCGTCGCCGACTTCACGGAGCTGGCCAGGTCAATGGGCAATGTCGTGACGGCTGCTGGTGTCCTCATCCTGCTTGTGTTCCTTCCCCGCGGAACGGCAGTTGCCGTGGATGGCTTTGCTATACGCCCGCGTGGTCGTCCTCGCGCCGCTGGCTGTCTTGGTGGAGGCGGGATGTCCACACCGTCCTGTAGTCGTGCCGGGGGCTAGGCGCGGCGCTTCGAGCGAGGCATTCTTAGCTGGAATGTCCGCCGAATGTCCGGTCCTCCTTTACAGTTTCTCCGGCTTGAACCTCGGTAGTCCCGTACCAATGACAATGTCCCCGGAATAACTCAGCTCCACGACGCTGACCTCAATACGTTAGCTCTATCCACGCGAAATAAAATGTTATATTTCCGCGAAACAAAAATTCTCCAAGATAATATTGAAACAAAAGTACTCCAAGATAATATTGTTATCAAGACGTTTATAATATGTGTTTATTTGCTGAAGGATATTTAATTTCCTTCTTCAATGCAAGCTGCAGCAAAATTGATTCAGTTTACTCTCTGGGATTTTCACTTGCGCTCCTGCTTCCAATGCTGCGTACACCTAGGCAATATTATGTATTAAGTACGCCTGCAATATTATGGCCAATCGTTGCCAAGCGCGTGAAAACCTCAGCAAGTTGTCACCCTGGCATCTCACGTTAAGTCCTGCCCCCTTATAGGCTACCAGCTAGGGGGGTCAACCGGTACCAAATTGAGGGAGTAAGGCTAATAATGATTTTTGACAAGGTTTTTACTTCTAGAATAAGAAAATATGTGATAGCAAATTCAACGATGTAGCTAAATGTGTGTTATCACCCATTTTCAAAATGGCCGCCGAATTTTTCAAAATATCAATGGTCAATGTAGTGTTTTTTTCACTATTCACCCTATACCCCAAATTTGGGTATCTTATACGTGGTTGTAGGGGTTAGAAATGATTTTACAACTTTCTAAATGCCATTAGATATTCATGAGAACTATAAATCCAAGATGGCGTCCAAAATGGCCGCCACTTTACATACAAAATTTAACAAAACATCAAGTATCCATCATGTACATCCATATAAAGTGTGAACTATCTTGTTCCAAAGGTTCCCCCATTCTGTAAGAACATGGTATAATGTAAATTGAGAATAAATCCCTTTTGAAAAATACCAGTTGACGCAAACAGGCACAGCGCGGTTCAGCCTGAAAGCAGGAGCCACCAAGAGGTATTACATTACCGCAGAATACAGAAGGGCATTCCTTAGAAACCTGCGTAAGATGACAAAGGGTACCAAATCCCACCTTCACCATGCTGATCTACAGAAACCAAGAATGCAGAAAGATGAAGAAGCTGTCAGAAATGTTGTAAATCTTATCCAAGGATGGACCAACCCATTTGCGGAGGAACGGGAGATTCGAAGTATCTCCACTGAAAAGGCTGCCACCGAAGAAGTCGCCAGTGATCTAAAGAGGGCAAAAGAAATCGTCGAGAAGGCATATACAACTCATTCGTAAAGGAGCGGTTAGAACAAGACCCACCTTAGAAGAAGTTCCACGACCCCATCAAAACAGGGGGCTTAAAACATTCAAAGACATGAACAAGAAACAGGTGGTTAAAGCAAGTTGAAAAGAGGTTAACCTCAAAGCTGACAGTTCACTGTTTGGTCGCATCATAGTGGTGGCGCAAGGACGCAACCTGCATATGGAAGATGTCCTCATCCATTCACTTGGACTAGGTACCATGGTCCCTTTGTACACCCGATGGCCTGTTGCGGAAGACTGACAAGGCGAAACTAGCACACAACTTGCAGAAGATTCAGCCGTTGATGAAATAATAGACGGAATGAGCCTAGTCCAGAAGATAAGAGGAGACCAAAGTACTTATGGAGAAGTAGCAACCACAATTCTGGCAATGGCACTAAACGATAGAGGAAGGAGCAACCGGATAGATGTCGTCTTTGACGTGTACGTAGAGAACTCATTCAAGAATAGCGAACGGTCACTACGGGCTGAAGAGAATGGATTCGAGGTGCCGGTGAAAGACATAACAAGTAGTCAGAAAGTGAGGCAGTGGAGAAGCATCCTAACACGAATAAGCAACAAACTCCGTCTTATTTCATTCATCGTACATGAATGGCAAACAGACAAGTGCAGAGACAAGCTCGAAGGGAAAACCCTTTATGCAACCGTTGGTGACAAGTGCCACCAGATAACCGAAGGCCACGAGGTGGTTCCAGAGCTCAAATGCCAACAAGAAGAAGCAGATGGAAGGCTTCTCTTCCATGCTGCCCATGCTGCTAAGGAGGGCTTCCCAGCTGTAGTAATTTCTTCAGAGGATATAGATGTTTTCATCATGTGTGTTGCTTTCCATGACAAGTTTGGAGCACCGTTATTTCAGAAGTTCCATTCTAAGACCAGACGAAGGAATGTGAGGAAAGTTGCTGGGTCACTTGGAATAAGTACATGCAGAGCTCTGCTTGGAATGCATGCATACACAGGATGCAACACGACAAGTGCTTTTGCTGGTAAAGGGAAAACAAGTTCCCTGACACTTCTAACCACTAACAGAGATGTTTCTCCAAGTAGGTCAATATTGGAATCTCTCTCCAGAACTCATGGACCAGTTAGAGACCTTCACATGCCGCAGCTATGCACCCAAGACTCTATCCACCGAGGTGAATACTCTCAGATATCATCTGTCCTGTGCAAAGAAAGGCGAGATGAAGAGTTATCAGCTTCCACCACGTAGGGACTGCCTTGTCAAACATGCACAGAGGGCAAACTATCAAGCTGCAATATGGAAAAGATGCTTGGAGAAGGATCCCAAAGTCCCAAGTCCTGTCGGAAAGGAATGGAAGACTGTAAAGGTCGAAGAGAAAGATGAACTTAGAGTTGACTGGGTGGATGGTCAGCCCGCACCTGACACAAAGTTGTTGCTATGATGGCAGCCATTTTGTGAAAGTGGGCGCCATATTGCATTATATCTTCTTGGATTAAAGTTAAGATGATGTATTTCATACTTTAAGAGAGTTGTAAAGTCTTAAACATCTCAAAACGCAATGCTATTTGTTACAAATTCTTACAAGAATATGAAACATGGTGTTTTTAATTTTTTGAAAATGAGGTGATAACACCCATTTAGCTACATGGTTGAATTTGCTATCACATATTTTCATATTCTAGGGGTAAAGACCTATCCAAAAATCAATATTAGGCTTACTCCCTCATTTTGGTACCAATAGACCCTATTTTGGGGGTCTGGCTGATAGCCTATTATGACCTGAATACCAGTATTTGGGTATTCCCAGAGCGATTGCTGCCCGTGTGCCGAGTATAATATATTTTATTGCCAATTTGCGATAAACTGAAATAATATATAATTTTGGACGTGGACAGTTTTCTTTTTACCATTGCGTGCCGGGATTGATGTCTGGTTTTAGACTCGACATCACATTTTTCTTGTTATTTGTTACTTCTTACGGGAGCTGTCCACAGACTACGTTTGCAGACGGCCGCAATATATCAGCAGCCTGCATGTTCGTGTGATAGAAACGCGCGTATTTATATCGTTTTTGGCGCCGCAGATATTATGATGAGACGGACGATGGCCGGTACGACGACCATAATAAGGTAGGATACACCATGGCAATTGCTTGAATTGTCAGGAATGGGTGGATTTAGTTTGGGGGTTGCATTTTAGTAAATATCGTTTAACCTGTCCGAGGTTTTAGATGCCAAGAAAAAAAGACGAAAAACGGCGTATGTCGGTTTGATGTATTCTCGCGGTCGGCATGACGTCACACCGCGCTTAGAAACGCGCCCCCATTTGACAAAGGAGCGAAAGCTCACAGGATCTCCGTAGGTTTGCGTGCAAGTTTGAGCTACTGCTGCTGATTTGGGGCTTATTTTGGCGATTGTTGTGATTTGTTTTAATTTCTTTTTTATGTGTTGGTACCAGCATGTCCTACCAGTATTATGGAGGCATTGCCAGGGCAGGCTTTAGGAAGGTATAGGGACAAATTGCGTCTAGTTGGCTTGATGCGTGTCCTTACCAGTGTCCCGCCGACTCCTGGATAAACAACCCGCCAGACTGGCCTAGAGTAGAATATCCAGACGTGTACCACTACCTCATTAGAACGCCAGGTAATGATACGTTTGGTAATTACTCAACAAATGTATGGCAATCAAAACTTACTTGGTAAGAAGTACAGCAGTTTGGAAAGTATAATGCTTTTTTAGAAACTTTTTACTTCAAAGTACTGCAGTTATGGAAAAAGATATCCCTTTTTATCCCCAAAAATTGAATCTGAGAAACGTTACTGCAGTGACATTTCTCATCAGATTGTGTATTCCAATGCAGATTATTCTTCCTTGGCTGGGTGGACATAAATTACCGCTCTAGATTTTCGGCAATATCTCAAAATCGCTACCACCTTTTGAAATGAATTTTTTGCAGGTTATTTGTATGGTATGTATCTATAACTATATAGGATTGAAACAAACAGTGGGTTCCAATTACTAAACGTTTACGATCCCCTTAAAATGTACCTTTTTTATAAATAGTGTGTAATGTCTGTGTATGTGCCGGTGATACAGACTTGGGCTGCCTAGGCTAGAGGCTACATGTGGGAGAAAAAAGATTGTGAGGAAATTGGATCTGTCCTGTGTGCCTGTACTGTATACTTATCATGTTTGCAGTACTAGTACTGGCACTGCAGTCGTTATGGTCATGGCAGTGTTTTAAGTGTCATTGGCCCTTCTACATAATGTAGCTAGTTCAGTTGTCACTTTCAGGTAAAATTTGCATCGAGTTCTTTTAAAAATGTATACTTTTTTTATTTTGTATTTAGGGTAGTCCCATCAGTTATCAAAAAACTGTTCTCCCTGGGAGCTCAAAAGACATTGCAGTCATTTTTTTAGTTCAGGCTTCTTGACTGGCCTAATTATTATTTTTCCAGGAGTCTTCACATCTGAATCTATGAAGAACTACCGATCTTTGGAGGCGCATACATTTTTTTTCAGGATGGGTACACCCCAATCTTCCATCAAAAGATTGGGGGAAACTACATCTTCAGGTCTGACGTGAAGCCATCTTGGAGGGTGACAGAGGAGCCTCATCATCCCTTGGTTGCTGTCACTTCAGAGGGTGTTGTCATTGCTGCTCACTGTGACTGCATGGCAGGGTAAGAAGATTTTCTAACATTTGAAATGGATGGATTTGAGGGTTATTATTTGTTAGCAAGTATTGTTTCACTGACTCGTTTGAAGTTTTGTGTTCATACTCATACATGTACTGGAATAGTCTTGGTTTCAAAACGTGCATAATTATGTGAGGTAACAGAAACTTGGCCAATGTCGGCGATTATGCATGTTATGTCACGCGATTATACACGCAACGTCACACGCGCATGAAAATGGAATTTTTGAGTGATTATGTCAGTTAGCCAAGACGCCCTATTTGAAGGTTATGTGTGGTCTATGGTATACATTAGAGGGCGCCGCATTAGTGGCCTACAATACTGCGCTTAAGACGTCTTTAAAAAAAAAATTAATTCAAGGTAAACAATACCGTTTTATAATTACATTTTCAGTATAATTGTGAAAAGAGTATCCAAGTCAATTTGAATTATACTGGATTAAAAAATATCCTAATGTTTCCCCTCTATTCAGGTTAGGTGAAAGTTGTTCACATATTGCAGCCGTGCTGTTCAAGTTAGAAGCAGCGGTAAGAATGGGATACACTCATTCAGCGTACAGATGACCTATGCAAATGGAATGCGTGCTTCGTCAATAAAATTGAGGGAGCGCCAATCAGTGCAATCAGGTTTTACACAGACAGCAAAGGAAAAACGAAAGAACACGAAACGGACAAAACAAGAGCCCACGCCTGCAACCAAGGAAGAACAGGAACCTATATTAAACGCTTTAGCAGCAACTGACAGTAATATAGTTGGCTTGTCAGCATTTGAACAGTTTGCAGAGCGTTACATACCAAGTAACTAGTTCTCCCCAAAGACAAGCTTCCTCTATCTTTATGATGTTAAGACAGGCCTTATGACGAACTTTTCAGAGCAATGCAAGGAGTTCCAGATCAACATCACAGATGAACAAATCAGGTATGTAGGGGAAACCTCGAGAGCCCAGTCAATGTCCCTTGTGTGGCATGAACAACGAGTAAGGAGAATCACAGCATCAACAGCACACGACGCACTGCACACAAAATTGTCAAGTCCAGCGCCATCTTTCATCAAGAAAGTAAGTGCATCAAATCCAGCCCCACTCAATGTTCCTGCAGTGCAGTGGGGAAAGGCTCACGAAGAGGATGCCTTAAAGATGTACACAGCTTTGATGCAAGGAACTCACGACATTTGTGAAACCTCAAAATCTGGATTCGTAATTTGTAAGAGCCATTCTTTTCTTGGTGCTTCATGCGATGGCTTTGTCACATGCAAGTGTTGTGGGAAAGGATGCATTGAGATAAAGTGCCCTTACAAGTTCAGAGACAGTTGTATCAGCGAAGCAGTAAAAGATGAAGACTTCTGCCTGGATGTGGGCATGATGCTAACAAAGACACATCGCTACTACACGCAAGTTCAAATGCAAATGTTTGTGTGTGACCTGGAGTATGCCGACTTTGTCCTCTGGACTTGCAAGTCCTTTCACAAGCATCGGGTACAGCGAGATGAAGCATTCATTTCTTCAATGGTGGTGAAGCTGGAGATAGTCTGGAGAACTGCAGTTCTTCCAGAGTTGTTGACACGGACACTGGAAGATAGCCAAGGACACTCATCAACTTCTCAACCCCTAGTCAACCCCACTGCTCAACCCTCAGTCAACCAGACACTGTACTGTATATGTAGGTCATCAGATGGCAGTGGGAACATGGTTGCGTGCGACCACTGCAACGAGTGGTTTCATATGAAGTGCATCAAACTGAAACGTCTGCCAACAAGAAAAGCATGGTACTGTGTAAACTGTAGAAAGCAGAAAAAGGAAGAATTATTGTCAAACTTCTGTATATTGATTGGCTGAGAGCGAGTCACAAGGCATTCGCTATTTTGCACTGCCAAAATATCTGTAGCAACCAAACTATTATGCAAAGTATAACAGGTGTTCGTGACTTTGTCACGCACTCGCAGTTTTACACCTCGTATTTGTATACTATTGTATTTTTTATTATCAGACTTCATTTCTTAATTACTTTGTCAATTTGGCTAATGATGATAGTGTCATTATGCAGCCTGTTTCACAGTACATGTATACCAATTTGAAACAAAGACATAGTGCTAAAGTCCTTTTGTAATCAAATGTGATGCAGTTAACAATAATCGTTAACAATAGATACCATGAAGTCTTAACATTTAAATATCTCTACGCCAGAACCCCGGCATTCCATCTCTTAGCCATTCAAACAGTGTTTATTTTCCCGATGATGGACCTAGGGCTGGATAATTGGTACAGACTGCATTTGTTTTGCCGTCTTGTTGATATTCTCTTGTTTTCCTTTGCAAGTGGTCCTCTTTAGTTTTGGTCTAGGTTCAGTCAAATGTAGCCGATTTAAATATTTTTCCTTTTTTTTTTAGTAGTGCCTTATTTCTCAATAGTCTTGTGTCTTGGTTGGTCATTTGCTTTGGGATTCGGTGATTGTCGTTTTTTTATCTGGTTATTGCAAGTTTTGGTTTTTATATGTATATTTTAGGTGCAATATTATAACAACAAATCCTCATCTTTTAACTAATGTTTTTATCTACATATTTATATATATTTTTTTATATAATAATTTATGTTCACTTTGCGGTGTTGTTTTAATGGCAAAATAAATAATAATAATATCACTCGATGTCAATTGTATTCGCTGATCACTGTTACAACAAAATTGTACTTTGTGGATTTACAGTGCCAGTTTTATACTTTGAATCAAGAAGAAGTGAGGAACATAAAACAAATTTCAGTGCATACCGACCAAATATTTACTGTTTTGAACTTGGCGCAGAACCACCATTAATTTGCACAAAATCTACAAATCTAGTACACAAGTATCTGCACAGGTATACCTTCATATGCATGTTAAGTTTGTTATTCAATTGCAAGATTTAAAACCAACAAAGTTGTCCTGAGCAAATATACATAGGGTAGTGGTGGGATAAATTATAATTGTGTACTCCATTTATCCTAATTGATTTCAAAGCAAATCATGGTTATCTGTTAATGGTTTCACTGAGTTCACAATCATGCCAAAACACGGTGAAATCATTTAATAATATAGGTTATCCTGAAGGTGAGGGTCATTATCAGCATCAAAGTCCCTAGCTGGTTTTTATTGTACAACAGTGCTTGTTTAATACTGGACATGACACATTTTAATCTCCTAGTATAAAAGTGAACACAATTCCTGATTTATGATTCCTTAAACACAATACTCTCTCCGAGATTCAGAAGAGCGGCACAGACCCGAACAATTTTGTCAATGCTGGCAAGAGGCTTCTCTTCTACTTCATATGAAATGTGCTGCACGGTTTGCATTGGAAGTGTACCTTGCAGTATTTTATACCTATTTTTTAACAGTCCAATGACACGCTCGATATGTATTTTTCGAGAAGTTTTAACTTCTTCTGCAGAAAGTTGGCTCTTCCCCTTAGTGAAGGCAGGAAACAACAAAGATACACCACAAGCTGCAGCAAACTCATCTTGGAGTGTAAAGCCTCTGTCTGCTAAAATTTGATCCCCTGGCATGTGATATTTACTACTCATAAAATCTGTCTCTCTCACAATCTGTACATCTGATGCCCTCCCTCCGTACACCTTTGACAGATAATTGATATGACCTAGTGGGCTGCATGAAATAAAGACTTTTACAGTGCAGTGATTTTTGTAGTTATTCCAGCATTAGGCCCTTGCTTTTAAGTTTATAGGAGCATGTATGAACACCTCAAAACAATCAATTATTGATGTTAGTCTGGGAAATATGCTTTTGAACAGGTGGAATTGTCTGAAAGATATGTGCTCGATCCTGAAATTTTACCAAAAATTCAAGTTTGGCATGCATCAAATCCACCCACTTCCAAAAGTAATTAACAACAGTTGTCTTTTTAATTCCTCGCGCTGCTGCCAGAAAGTCGAATGTAACACCTTCTCTCAGTTTTACTAGTGTAATAAAAAACTGTTCTTGGAGTGGCAAACAGCTTGTTCATTGAACGAACAAAAAGAAATGATTGTAGATATAGGAAAAGTTGCATGAATACGACATATGAGATGCCAGTCATCATTTTGGCAGCCTCTGCTGACAAAAAAAAGAAGCTTCAAGTTGTGTGACACGTGCATTTGCACAGTCACGCTCCTGACGTAGGGCATTCATCTCGGCATACAATGCCTCTCTCTCACTTGGTGTTACAGGAGAATCGAAACCTGCACAAGCAGTTGATTCCGGCTGAGTGTTTGCTGTGGAGCAGGGAGAAATATTTTCTACCTCATCAGTGTCTGTCCATGTGTCTATACTCTCGGTACTGGCCCCACATTTTCCTGTAATGTTGAAAAAATTTAAACGCATTATTATTTTATGGAATAAAATCTTTTAAGTAAGCCTTTCTTGAGTCTATAAATCTAGGATAATCACAAATCTTGGGAAATATATAATCCGTGTCATTCTTCATTTATCTCGTTATTCAGTATTTCATTTTTATGTCCCCCCCATATCATGTTCAAATACTCTATGGAACATCTACAATACAGAAAAGTGTCTATGATGAATTAATTATTCATCAATCTATCAATTAATTATTCAAACGCCACCACATCTTGATGACCTCAATATTCTAACATTCAGGGACCCACCTTGTACTACCGGGTCTTTGTTAGCTCAATTTTGTATTTATCCCTGACCCTAACCCCTCCATCCAGGGTATTTTGGCTAAAACCCCTGCCAGATGCAGCAATCTGCATTATTAACCAGTTCGCGCCGGATGACGTATATAAACGCAAAAATTTTCCCAGATTCAAAACGGATGATGCATAAACACACCAAGTTCAAGTTCGGAAATGTATGTCAGCAGCGGGCAAGGCCGGAAATGCGTGGGTGTGCTTCCCGGCACTATCAGCCTGAACACGCTTCGGATTGAGTTTCGTTAAAAATAATCCCGCCCGTGGGCTCGGCGATGTTAAAATAATCCCGGCGCGAACTGGTTAAGTGACAACCCTGCCCAGTGCAGCAAAATCCATCAGGTCAGAAATCTCAAGGTCAAAATTGCAAATGATAAAGCATAAAGTTGATGGATACAAAAGCTTGCCTGTTTTTCCCCTTCTTTGTGCACGTTCAAAGCGTTTCAGTTTCCACTTCAATGGGGAAGCTGATAGGTTCCTTCGGTGTGGAAATACACTAGGAATATAGTCTGGATGACCCTTGGCTTTGTTAATTTTCTTTCCTGAAAAGAAAAATACAGAAATATGAAACGTCACCAGACTCGGACAAAATTACGAACCAATTAAATAAACTGCACGCCCGGCTGCGAATATTTTATTCACCAAAGATATCCGAATTGTTGAGCGCCCTCTGCAAAACTTTCACAGTTTACACGGTGTTTGTGTACCCCAACAAAACAAGATGTTTCTTCGTTTAATATCCCGGAATGGGGTTCCAAACTATTCAACTAACCATCATGGACTAACCAAGCTAGCTAAGGTGTTAAATATAAGCCTACCAGTAAAATAAATAAACAATTGTTTTAAGGAAAAGTAACTTAACAAAAGGCCTACACTACAGTCACTATACCATACAGCTACACACAACATTTATCGTCATATTTCTCACCTGAAATGAAGTGAGAAGAGCACACATAATGGTAGTCGGACTTGGGTGTCCACAAGCGACTACTTGCCCCTTCTTGCCCTCGGTTGACTGCCTTCAACCAAGCTTCACTCTTCGCTCTGGTTCCGTTACACGGCTTGGTATCATGTAAAACGACAGCTTTGGGCACTTTGTTATATTATTTGGGCAATGAAATACACAACAAGACTTCAGCATTGTTTTGTTTTCTTGATAAAATACAAAGCAAAACAACAAAAACAACCAGCGAACTGAATTGCTCTATGATTTGACGAAACAGAAAGTAAACACGAACAGAAAGTAAATACGGTAGCGCAATCAATTGCACAACCGATTGCCCCTTCGCGCTGTTGCTATGCGGCAAGTTCCCGGATGTCCGACCGCGAGGATTCAATCAACCAGTGGGCAAGTTGTTACCGGTTACCGATATTACCGGTAATATCACCCCAAAAATTTGACTAAGTCCAAATTTTACCGATATTACCGTGTTATTACCCAAATGATATTACCGGTGTGATAATGAAATTGTTATAAATTCCTTAATATTTGTTTTTTTAATATAAGGATTGGATCTAATTGATCCTTGAGACCGACAGGATCTGTTTCTGATGAGAAAAACTCTTGAAAAATGGTGCACCGGTCTACCAAATTTCAAAGTCCAAATATAACCGTTATTACCCTGTTGAAACCAACATGTTACCGAGTAACAACAGGATAATACAGGTAATGTGGGTAATGATGAAAGGCTTGAATTGGTTATAACATTGGGAACTTGAGTAATAACAGTAAAATTATAGCAATCCTAGCAAAATTTCCAAGTTCAAATATTACTGTTGTTACCCTGTTGAAACCAACAGTGTTACCGAGTAACAACAGGATAATACAGGTAATGTGGGTAATGGTGAAAGGCTTGAATTGGTTATAACATTTGGAACTTGAGTAATAACAGTAAAATTAGTAGCAATTCCAGCAACATTTCCAAGTTCAAAGATACTGTTATTACCCTGTTGAAACCGACATTTTTGCGAGTTATAACAGGGTAATAAGAGGTAATGGGTAACAATTTACCGAGTTAATAACATGAAAATGCCAAAAAAACCGGTTACATTCTCCCTGGTAATATTTGGTAAATGGGGTAATATCAGGTGGTAATATCAGAACGTTATGTTTTGCGTAATAGCGATACGTTTAGGGTGTTTTCGTAGAGATCATTGTGTAATATTTATTTACTCCAAGTCTCAAAGAAACAAATTTGCCAAAAAAACAACACACAAATAAACTAGACATGTGTTTGTGGACAAACACAGAGCTGTTTCGAGTGTCTTACATTATTTTCAATATGTGTGTGTGGTGGTCTATGTGTGTGCCCAAGTCTCAAGTCGATCAAATTTACGAAAGTGTCAAAGTCAATAGTCTGAAGAAAAACGTGTACAAAACCTATGGGGGAAAAATTGAATCTTTAAGGTGACGTCACGTGACCTTGAATGACGCAATCGTGCCGAATTTCTTTCAGGAACATCTGGGGGTGGTGTTCTAAGTGTATGCCAAGTTTCAAGTCGGTCGGATTAACCAAAGTGTCAAAGACAATAGTCTTAAGAAAAACGTGTACAAAACCTATGGGGAAAATTTCACCTTTAACGCGAAGTCACGTGACCTTGAGTGACGTAATCACAACAATTTATTCTAGGACCGTCCTTGGGTGGTTGTCTAAATATATGCCAAGTCTCAAGTCGATCGGAATTACCAAAGTGTCAAAGTGTATTGTCTGAATAAACGTGTGCAAATCCTATGGAGAAAAGTCTGAAAAAACAACAAAAAACTAGACATGTGTTTGTGGACAAACACAGAGCTGTTTCGATTGTCTAACGTTACTTTCAATATATGTGTGTGTGGTGGTCTACATGTATGTGTGTGCCAAGTCTGAAGTCGATTGGATTTACACAAGTGCCAAATATTATATTATATAATATATTAGTTGAAAAAACGTGTACAAATCCTATGGGGAAAATTGAACCTTTAATTTCCGTCTGTAACACATCCTGGAACACTTGCATACCAAGTTTGACCCCAATCGGACATGTACTTCTAGAGATAGAGGGTCTTAAAAACTGAACCTTTAATGTGACGTCACATGACCCACGATGACGTCATCATGATGTCATTTTATTTTCGTCTATAGCACACCCTGGAATACTTGCATACCAACTTTGACCCCAATCGGACGTGTACTTCTAGAGATAGAGGGTCTTAAAAACTGCACCTTTAATGTGACGTCACATGACCCACGATGACGTCATCATGACGATATTTCTCTTGGACCTCCTGGGGATGGTGGTCGAGGTGTGTGCTAAGTTTCAAGTCAATCGGATTTACCAAACTGTCAAATTCAATAGTCTGAAGAAAAACGTGTACAAAACCTATGGGAAAAAAATTGCACCTTTAACGTCACGTCACGTGACCAGACATTACGTAATCGCGACAAATTTGTTTTAGGACCATCCTTGGGTGATGGTTCAATTGTGTGCCAAGTTTCAAGTCGATCGGATTTACTAAAGTGTCAAAGTGTATTGGCTGAAAAAAAAGTGACAAAAGAAGAAAAAGAAAACTAGACATGTGTTTGTGGACAAACACAGAGCTGTTTCGGATGTCTAAGATGACTTTCATTATGTGTGTGCCAAGTCTGAAATCGATTGGATTTTCCAATTTTCCCAAGATATATAAGTTGAAAAAAACCGTGTACAAATCCTATGGGGAAAACTACACCTTTAATGTGACATCACATGACACCTGATGACGTCATCATGACGTCAACTTAATTGTCGTCTATAACACATCCCGGAATACCTGAATACCAAGTTTGACCCTAATTGGACTTGTACTTCCAGAGATATAGAGTCTTAAAAACTACACCTTTAATGTGACGTCACATGACCCACGATTATGTCATCATGACGTCATCCTAATTTTCGTCTATAACACATCCCGGAATACCTGTATACGAAGTTTGACCCCAATCGGACATGTACTTTCAGAGATAGAGGGTCCTATAAACTGCACCTTTAATGTGACGTCACTTGACACCCGATGACGTCATCATAATGTCATCTAATTTTTGTCCATAACTCATCCCGGAATACATGAATACCAAGTTTGACCCCAATCGGACCTGTACTTCCAGAGATAGAGGGTCCTATAAACTGCACCTTTAATGTGACGTCACATGACACCCGATGACGTCATCATAATGTCATCTAATTTTTGTCTATAACTCATCCCGGAATACATGAATACCAAGTTTGACCCCAATCGGACCTGTACTTCCAGAGATAGAGGGTCCTATAAACTGCACCTTTAATGTGACGTCACATGACACCCGATGACGTCATCATAATGTCATCTAATTTTTGTCTATAACTCATCCTGGAATACATGAATACCAAGTTTGACCCCAATCGGACCTGTACTTCCAGAGATAGAGGGTCCTAAAAACTGCACCTTTAACGTGACTTCACATGACTCCCGATGACGTAATCATGACGATTTTCCTCTTGGCCCTCCTGGGGATGGTGGTTGAGGTTTATATTAAGTCTCAAGTCAATCGGATTTACCAAAGTGTCAAAGTCAATAGTCTGAAGAAAAACGTGTACAAAACCTATGGGAAAAAATTGAACCTTTAACGTGACGTCACGTGACCATGAATGACGTAATCGTTACGAATTTCTTCTAGGACTATCTGTGGGTGGTGGTCTTAGAGTATGCAAAGTCTCAAGTCGATCGGATCTACCAAAGTGTCAAAGTGTACTGGCTGAAAAAAAAAAACGTGTACAAATCCTATGGAGAATAGTCTGAAACAGAAGGAAAAAAAAACTAGACATGTGTTTGTGGACAAACACAGAGCTGTTTGGAGTGTCTTTTAATATGTGTGTGATGGTCTTTTGTGTGTGCCAAGTCTCAAGTTGATCAGATTTACTAGTGTCAAAGTCAATAGTCTAAAGAAAAACGTGTACAAAACCTAAGGGGGGGAAATGAAACTTTAACGTGACGCCCCGTGACCTTGAATGACGTAATCTGGCCAAATTTCTTTTAGGGCCGTCTGTGGATGGTGGTCTAAGTGTGTGCCAAGTCTCAAGTCGATCGGATTTACTAAAGTGTCAGTCAACAGTCTAAACAAAAACGTGTACAAAACCAATGGGAGAAAAAATGTGCACCTTTAATGTGACGTCACGTGACCTTGAATGACGCAATGGTGCCGAATTTCTCTCAGAAACATCTAGGAGTGGTGTTCTAAATGTATGCCAAGTTTCAAGTCGGTCGAATTTACCAAAGTGCCAAAGTCAATAGTCTGAAGAAAAACGTGTACAAAACCTATGGGAAAATTTTCACCTTTAACGTGAGGTCACGTGACCTTGAATGACGTAATCGCGACGAATTTCTTCTAGGACCGTCCTTGGGTGGTTGTCTAAATGTATGCCAAGTCTCAAGTCCATCGGATTTACCAAAGTGTCAAAGTGTATTGTCTGAATAAACGTGTGCAAATCCTATGGAGAAAAGTCTGAAAAAGGAGAAAAAAACAAAACAAAACTAGACATGTGTTTGTGGACAAACACAGAGCTGTTTCGAGTGTCTAAAATTACTTTCAATATGTATGTGGTGGTCTTTTGTGTGTGCCAAGTCTCAAGTCGATTGGATTTACTAAAGTGTCAAAGTCAATAGCCTAAAAAAAAACATGTACAAAACCTATGGGGGGAAATTGAGGCTTTAACGTGACGCCCCGTGACCTTGAATGACGTAATCGTGCCGAATGTCTTCTAGGACCGTCTGTGGATGGTGGTCTAAGTGTGGGCCAAGTCTCAAGTCGATCAAATTTACGAAAGTGTCGAAGTCATAGTCTAAAGAAAAACGTGTACAAAACCTATGGGGGAAAAAATGAAACTTTAACGTGACGTTACGTGACCTTGAATGACGCAATGTTGCCGAATTTCTTCCAGGACCATCTGTGGGTGATGTTCTAAGTGTATGCCAAGTTTCAAGTCGGTCAGATGTACCAAAGTGTCAAAGTCAATAGTATGAAGAAAAACGTGTACAAAACCTATGGGAAAAATTTAATCTTTAACGCAAAGTCACGTGACCTTGAGTGACGTAATCGCGACGAATTTCTTCTAGGACCGTCCTTGGGTGGTTGTCTAAATGTATGCCAAGTCTCAAGTCGATCGGATTCATTAAAGTGTCAAAGTGTATTGGCTGAAAAAACGTGTACAAATCCTATGGGGAAAAGTCTGAAAGTGGAAAAAAAACAAAAAAAACAAACAAAACTAGACATGTGTTTGTGGACAAACACAGAGCTGTTTCGGGTGTCTAACATTACTTTCTATATGTGTATCTGATGATGGTCTTTGTGTGTGCCAAGTCTGAAGTCGATTGGATTTACACAATTGCCAAAGATATATTAGTTGAAAAAACGTGTACAAATCCTATGGGGAAAATTGAACCTTTAATGTGACGTCACATGACACCCGATGATGTCATCATGATGTCATCTTAATTTACGTCTATGACACATTCTGGAATACTTGCATACCAAGTTTGGCCCCAATCAGACATGTACTTCCAGAGATAGAGGGTCCTAAAATCTGCCCCTTTAATGTGACGTCACATGACCCACGATGACGTCATTCTGACGATTTTCCCCTTGGCCCTCCTGGGTTTGATGGTCGAGGTGTGTGCTAAGTCTGAAGTCGATCGGATTTACCAAATTGTCAAATTCAATAGTCTGAAGAAAAACGTGTACAAAACCTATGGAGAAAATTGAACCTTTAATGTGACGTCACATGACACCCGGTGATGTCATAATTACGTCATCTTAATTTTCGTCTATAACACACCCTCGAATACTTGCAAACCAAGTTTGACCCCAACCGGACTTGTACTTTCAGAGTTAGAGGGTCTTAAAAACTACACCTTTAATGTGACGTCACATGATCCGCGATGACGTCATCTTGAATATTTTTTTCTTGGCCCTCCTAAGGATGGTGGTCGAGGTCTGTGCTAAGTCTCAAGTCGATCGAGTTTACAGAAGTGTCAAATTCAATATTTTGAAGAAAAACGTGTACAAAACCTATGGAGAAAATTAAACCTTTAATGTGACGTCACATGACACCCGGTGATGTCATAATTACGTCATCTTAATTTTCGTCTATAACACATCCTCGAATACTTGCAAACCAAGTTTGACCCCAACCGGACTTGTACTTTCAGAGTTAGAGGGTCTTAAAAAACTACACATTTAATGTGACGTCACATGACCCGCGATGACGTCATCTTGATTATTTTTTTCTTGGCCCTCCTAAGGATGGTGGTCGAGGTCTGTGCTAAGTCTCCAGTCGATCGAATTTACAGAAGTGTCAAATTCAATATTTTGAAGAAAAACGTGCACAAAACCTATGGAGAAAAATAACCTTTAATGTGACGTCACATGACACCCGATGATGTCATAATTACGTCATCTTAATTTTCGTCTATAACACATCCTCGAATACTTGCAAACCAAGTTTGACCCCAACCGGACTTGTACTTTCAGAGTTAGAGGGTCTTAAAAAACTACACATTTAATGTGACGTCACATGACCCGCGATGACGTCATCTTGATTATTTTTTTCTTGGCCCTCCTAAGGATGGTGGTCGAGGTCTGTGCTAAGTCTCAAGTCGATCGAATTTACCAAAGTGTCGAAGTCAATAGTCTGAAGAAAAACGTGTACAAAACCTATGGGAAAAAAATGCACCTTTAACGTGACGTCACGTGACCATGAATGACGTAATCGTTACGAATTTCTTCTAGGACTATCTGTGGGTGGTGGTCTTAGAGTATGCAAAGTCTCAAGTCGATCGGATCTACCAAAGTGTCAAAGTGTACTGGCTGAACAAAACACGTGTACAAATCCTATGTAGAATAGTCTGAAACAGAAGAAGAAAAACTAGACATGTGTTTGTGGACAAACACAGAGCTGTTTCGAGTGTCTAAAATTACTTTCAATATGTATGTGGTGGTCTTTTGTGTGTGCCAAGTCTCAAGTCGATCGGATTTACTAAAGTGTCAAAGTCAATAGCCTAAAAAAAAACATGTACAAAACCTATGGGGGGAAATTGAGGCTTTAACGTGACGCCCCGTGACCTTGAATGACGTAATCGTGCCGAATGTCTTCTAGGACCGTCTGTGAATGGTGGTCTAAGTGTGTGCCAAGTCTCAAGTCGATCAAATTTACGAAAGTGTCGAAGTCATAGTCTAAAGAAAAACGTGTACAAAACCTATGGGGGAAAAAATTGAAACTTTAACGTGACGTTACGTGACCTTGAATGACGCAATCGTGCCGAATTTCTTCCAGGACTATCTGTGGGTGATGTTCTAAGTGTATGCCAAGTTTCAAGTCGGTCGGATGTACCAAAGTGTCAAAGTCAATAGTGTGAAGAAAAACGTGTACAAAACCTATGGGAAAAATTTAACCTTTAACGCAAAGTCACGTGACCTTGAGTGACGTAATCGCGACGAATTTCTTCTAGGACCGTCCTTGGGTGGTTGTCTAAATGTATGCCAAGTTTCAAATCGATCGGATTTACCAAAGTGTCAAAGTGTATTGTCTGAACAAACGTGTACAAATCCTATGGAGAACAAAAGGCAAAGAAAAAAAAAAAAAAACTAGACATGTGTTTGTGGACAAACACGGAGCTGTTTCGAGTGTCTAAAATTACTTTCAATATGTGTGTGGTGGTCTTTTGTGTGTGCCAAGTCTCAAGTCGATCAGATTTACTAAAGTGTCAAAGGCAATAGTCTAAAGAAAAACGTGTACAAAACCTATGGGAAAAAAATGAAACATTAACGTGACGCCCCGTGACCTTGAATGACGTAATCGTGCCGAATTTCTTCTAGGGCCGTGTGTGGATGGTGGTCTAAGTGTGTGTCAAGTCTCAAGTCGATCGGATTTACTAAAGTGTCAAAGTCAATAGTCTAAAGAAAAACGTGTACAAAACCAATGGGAGAAAAATGTGAACCTTTAATGTGACGTCACGTGACCTTGAATCACGCAATCGTGCCAATTTTCTTTCAGAAACATCTGGGGGTGGTGTTCTAAGTGTATGCCAAGTTTCAAGTCGGTCGAATTCACTGAAGTGCCAAAGTCAATAGTCTGAAGAAAAACGTGTACAAAACCTATGGGAAAATTTTCACCTTTAACGTGAGGTCACGTGACCTTGAATGACGTAATCGCAACGAATTTCTTCTAGGACCGTCCTTGGTTGGTTGTCTAAATGTATGCCAAGTTTCAAGTCGATCGGAATTACTAAACTGTCAAAGTGTATTGTCTGAAAAAACGTGTGCAAATCCTATGGAGAAAAGTCTGAAAGAGGAAAAAAAAAAAAAGAAAACTAGAAATGTGTTTGTGGACAAACACAGAGCTGTTTCGGGTGTCTAAGATGACCTTTATTATGTGTGTGCCAAGTCTGAAATCGATCGGATTTACCCAAGTTAATTGGTTGAAAAATACGTGTACAAATCCTATTGGGAAAGCTGCACCTTTAATGTGACGTCACATCACACCCGGTAATGTCATCATGATGTCATCTTAATTTTCGTCTATAACACATTCTGGAATACTTGCATACCAAGTTTGACCCCAATCAGACATGTACTTTCAGAGATAGAGGGTCCTAAAATCTGCCCCTTTAATGTGACGTCACATGACCCACGGTGACGTCATCATGACGATTTCCCCTTGGCCCTCATGGGTATGGTGGTCGAGGTGTGTGCTAAGTCTGAAGTCGATCGGATGTACCGAAGTGTCAAAGATATATTAGTTGAAAAAAACGTGTTCAAATCCTATGGGAAAAACTGCACCTTTATTGTGACGTCACATGGCCCACGATGACGTCGTCATGACGTCATCTTAATTTTCGTCTATAACACACCCTGGAAAACTTGAGTACCAAGTTTGGCCCCAATCAGACATGTACTTTCAGAGTTAGAGGGTCTTAAAAACTACACCTTTAATGTGACGTCACATGACCCGCGATGACGTCATCATGACGATTATCCTTGTGGCCCTCCTAGAGATGGTGGTCGAGGTGTGTACTAAGTCTCGAGTCGATTGGATTTACCAAAGTGTCAAATTCAATAGTCTGACGAAAAACGTGTACAAAACCTATGGAGAAAATTGAACCTTTAATGTGACGTCACATGACACCCGATGATGTCATAATTACGTCATCTTAATTTTCGTCTATAACACATCCTCGAATACTTGCAAACCAAGTTTGAACCCAACCGGACTTGTACTTTCAGAGTTAGATGGTCTTAAAAACTACACCTTTAATGTGACGTCACATGACCCGCGATGACGTCAGCCTTAATATTTTTTTCTTGGCCCTCCTAAGGATGGTGGTCGAGGTCTGTGCTAAGTCTCAAGTCGATCGAATTTACAGAAGTGTCAAATTCAATATTTTGAAGAAAAACGTGTACAAAACCTATGGAGAAAACTGAACCTTTAATGTGGCGTCACATGACACCCGATGATGTCATAATTACGTCATCTTAATTTTCGTCTATAACACACCCTCGAATACTTGCAAACCAAGTTTGACCCCAACCGGACTTGTACTTTCAGAGTTAGAGGGTCTTAAAAACTACACCTTTAATGCGACGTCACATGACCCGCGATGACGTCATCTTGATTATTTTTTTCTTGGCCCTCCTAAGGATGGTGGTCGAGGTCTGTGCTAAGTCTCAAGTCGATCGAATTTACAGAAGTGTCAAATTCAATATTTTAAAGAAAAACGTGTACAAATCCTATGGGGAAAAATTGCACCTTTAACGTGACGTCACGTGACCACGAATGACGTAATCGCGACGAATTTCTTCTAGGACCATCCTTGGGTGATGGGTCAACTGTGTGCCAAGTCTCAAGTCGATCGGATTTACCAAAGTGCCAAAGTGCCATGCCAGAAGAAAAACGTGCACGAACTCTATGGAGAATAGTCTGAAAAAAAAAAAAAAAGAAAAAAAAAAATCAGAAGGAATACAATAGCTGTTTCGGCTGAATTGCCGAAACAGCTAAAAAAAAAAAAAAAAGAAAAAAAAAAACTTTAACGATTACAAGAGCTGTTTCGGTGAAAAACCGAAACAGCTTAAAAAAAAAAAAAAAAAAAAAAAAAAAAAAAATTTAACGAAAACAATAGCTGTTTCGGTGAAAAACCGAAACAGCTAAAAAAAAACTAGACATGTGTTTGTGGACAAACACAGAGCTGTTTCGAGTGTCTTACATTACTTTCAATATGTGTGTGTGGTGGTCTATGTGTGTGCCAAGTCTCAAGTCGATCAAATTTACGAAAGTGTCAAAGTCAACAGTCTAAAGAAAAACGTGTACAAAACCTATGGGGAAAATTGAACCTTTAACGTGACGCTCCGTGACCTTGAATGACGTAATCGTGCCGATTTTTATCTAGGACCGTCTGTGGATAGTAGTCTAAGTGTGTGCTAAGTCTTAAGTCGATCGGATTTAGTAAAGTGTCAAAGTCAATAGTCTAAAGAAAAACGTGTACAAAACCAATGGGAGAAAAATGTGCACCTTTAACGTGACGTCACGTGACGTTCAATGACGCAATCGTGCCAAATTTCTTTCAGGAACATTTGGGGGTGGTGTTCTAAGGGCATGCCAAGTTTCAAGTCGGTCGGATTTACCGAAGTGTCAAATTCAATAGTCTCAAGAAAAACGTGTACAAAACCTATGGGAAAAATTTCACCTTTAACGCGAAGTCACGTGACCTTGAATGACGTAATCGCGACGAATTTCTTCTAGGACCGTCCTTGGGTGGTTGTCTAAGTGTATGCCAAGTCTCAAGTCGATCGGATTTCCCAAAGTGTCAAAGTGTATTGTCTGAACAAACGTGTACAAATCCTATGAAGAACAAAAGGCAAAGAAAAAAAAAAAAAAACTAGACATGTGTTTGTGGACAAACACAGAACTGTTTCGAGTGTCTTACATTACTTTTAATATGTGTGCGGTGGTCTTCTGTGTGTGCCAAGTCTCAAGTCGATCGGATTTACTAAAGTGTCAAAGTCAATAGCTTAAAGAAAAACATGTACAAAACCTATGGGGGGAAATTGAGGCTTTAACGTGACGCCCTGTGACCTTGAATGACCTAATCGTGCCGAATGTCTTCTAGGACCGTCTGTGGATGGTGGTCTAAGTGTGGGCCAAGTCTCAAGTCGATCAAATTTACGAAAGTGTCGAAGTCATAGTCTAAAGAAAAACGTGTACAAAACCTATGGGGGGAAAAAATGAAACTTTAACGTGACGTTACGTGACCTTGAATGACGCAATGGTGCCGAATTTCTTCCAGGACCATCTGTGGGTGATGTTCTAAGTGTATGCCAAGTTTCAAGTCGGTCGGATGTACCAAAGTGTCAAAGTCAATAGTATGAAGAAAAACGTGTACAAAACCTATGGGAAAAATTTAACCTTTAACGCAAAGTCACGTGACCTTGAGTGACGTAATCGCGACGAATTTCTTCTAGGACCGTCCTTGGGTGGTTGTCTAAATGTATGCCAAGTCTCAAGTCGATCGGATTCATTAAAGTGTCAAAGTGTATTGGCTGAATAAACGTGTACAAATCCTATGGGAAAAAGTCTGAATGTGGAAAAAAAAAAAAAGAAAAAAAAAAAAAACTTTAACGAAAACAAAAGCTGTTTCGGTGAAAAACCGAAACAGCTAAAAAAAAAAAAAAACCAGAACGAAAACAAAAGCTGTTTCGGTGAAAAACCGAAACAGCTAAAAAAAAAAACTTTAACGAAAACAATAGCTGTTTCGGCTGAATTGCCGAAACAGCTAAAAAAAACTTTAACGAAAACAAATACTGTTTCGGTGAAAAACCGAAACAGCTAAAAAAAAATAAAAAAACCAGAACGAAAACAAAAGCTGTTTCGGTGAAAAACCGAAACAGCTAAAAAACTAGAAATGTGTTTGTGGACAAACACAGAGCTGTTTCGCATGTCTAAAATGACTTTGAATATGTGAGTGGTGGTCTATGTGTGTACCAAATCTGAAGTCGATCGAATTTACCAAAGTGCCAAATATATCTTGGTTGCAAAAAACGTGTACAATTCCTATGGGGAAAACTACACCTTTAATGTGACATCACATGACACCCGATGACGTCATCATGACGTCAACTTAATTGTCGTCTATAACACATCCCGGAATACCTGAATACCAAGTTTGACCCTAATTGGACTTGTACTTCCAGAGATATAGAGTCTTAAAAACTACACCTTTAATGTGACGTCACATGACCCACGATTATGTCATCATGACGTCATCCTAATTTTCGTCTATAACACATCCCGGAATACCTGTATAAGAAGTTTGACCCCAATCGGACATGTACTTTCAGAGATAGAGGGTCCTATAAACTGCACCTTTAATGTGACGTCACATGACACCCGATGACGTCATCATAATGTCATCTTAATTTTTGTCTATAACTCATCCTGGAATACATGAATACCAAGTTTGACCCCAATCGGACCTGTACTTCCAGAGATAGAGGGTCCTATAAACTGCACCTTTAATGTGACGTCACATGACACCCGATGACGTCATCATAATGTCATCTAATTTTTGTCTATAACTCATCCTGGAATAAATGAATACCAAGTTTGACCCCAATCGCACCTGTACTTCCAGAGATAGAGGGTCCTAAAAACTGCACCTTTAACGTGACGTCACATGACCCCCGATGACGTAATCATGACGATTTTCCTCTTGGCCCTCCTGAGGATGGTGGTTGAGGTTTATATTAGGTCTAAAGTCAATCGGATTTACCAAAGTGTCAAAGTCAATAGTCTGAAGAAAAACGTGTACAAAACCTATGGGAAAAAATTGCACCTTTAACGTGACGTCACGTGACCAAGAATGACGTAATCGTTACGAAATTCTTCTAGGACTATCTGTGGGTGGTGGTCTTAGAGTATGCAAAGTCTCAAGTCGATCGGATCTACCAAAGTGTCAAAGTGTACTGGCTGAAAAAAAAACGTGTACAAATCCTATGGAGAATAGTCTGAAACAGAAGGAAAAAAAAAAAAAAAAAAAAAAAACTTTAACAAAAACAATAGCTGTTTCGGCTGAATTGCCGAAACAGCTAAAAACTAGACATGTGTTTGTGGACAAACACAGAGCTGTTTCGGATGTCTAAAATGACTTTCATTATGTGTGTGCCAAGTCTGAAATAGATTGGATTTGCCAATTTTCCCAAGATATATAAGTTAAAAATACGTGTACAAAACCTATGGAGAAAATTGAACCTTTAATGTGACGTCACATGACACCCGATGATGTCATCATGATGTCATCTTAATTTTCGTCTATAACACATCCTGGAATACTTGCATACCAAGTTTGACCCCAATCAGACCTTTACTTACAGAGATAGAGGGTCTTAAAAACTACACCTTTAAAGTGACGTCACATGACCCACGATGACGTCATCATGACGATTATCCTTGTGGCCCTCCTAGAGATGGTGGTCGAGGTGTGTACTAAGTCTCGAGTCGATTGGATTTACCAAAGTGTCAAATTCAATAGTCTGACGAAAAACGTGTAAAAAACCTATAGGGAAAACTGAACCTTTAATGTGACGTCACATGGTCCGTGATGAAGTCGTCATGACGTCATCTTAATTTTCGTCTATAACACTTCCTGGAATACTTGCATACCAAGTTTGACCCCAATCAGACCTTTACTTCCAGAGATAGAGGGTCTTAAAAACTACACCTTTAAAGTGACGTCACATGACCCAATATGACGTCATCATGACGATTATCCTTGTGGCCCTCCTAGAGATGGTGGTCGAGGTGTGTACTAAGTCTCGAGTCGATTGGATTTACCAAAGTGTCATATTCAATAGTCTGACGAAAAACGTGTACAAAACCTATAGGGAAAACTGCCCCTTTAATGTGACGTCACATGACGCCCGATGACGTCATCGTAATTCCATCCTAATTATCGTCTATAACACATCCCAGGATACTTGCATATCAAGTTTGTCCCCAATCGGGCCTGTACTTCCAGAGATAAAGGGTCTTATAAACTGCACCTTTAATGTGACGTCAAATGACCCACGATGACGTCATCATGACGATTTTTCTTTTGGCCCCTCTGGGGATGGTGGTCGAGGTGTGTCTTAAGTCTCAAGTCGATCGGATTTACCAAATTGTCAAATTCAATAGTCTGAAGAAAAACGTGTACAAAACCTATGGGGAAAAATTGTACCTTTAAAGTGACGTCACGTGACCTTGAATGACGCAATCGTGACGAATTTCTTCTAGGACCATCTGTTGGTGGTGGTCTAAATGTATGCCAAGTCTCAAGTCAATCGGATTTACCAAAGTACCAAAGTGTACTGGCTGAAGAAAACATGTGTACAAACCCTATGGAGAGGAGTCTGAAACAGAGGGAAAAAAAACTAGACATGTGTTTGTGGACAAACACAGAGCTGTTTCGGGTGTCTAAAATGTCTTTCATTATGTGTGTGTGTGTGGTGGTCTAAGTGTGTGCCAAGTTTAAAGTCGATCGGATTTACCAAAGTGCCAAAGATATATTGGTTAAAAAACAACGTGTACAAATCCTATGGGGAAAAACTGCACCTTTAATGTGACGTCGGATGACACCCGGTGATGTCATCATGACGTCATCTTAATTTGCGTCTATAACACATCATGGAATACTTGCATACCAAGTTTTGCCCTAATCGGGCCTGTACTTCCAGAGATAGAGGGTCTTAAAAATTGAACCTTTAATGTGACGTCACATGACCCATGATGACGTCATCATGACGATTTTCCTCTGGGCCCTGCCGGAGATGGTGGTTGAGGTGTGTGCTAAGTCTCAAGTCGATCAAATTTACGAAAATGTCAAAGTCAATAGTCTGAGGAAAACGTGTACAAAACCTATTGGGGAAAAATTGAACCTTTAACGTGACGTCACGTGACCTTGAATGACGCAATTCTAAGTATGTGCCAAATCTCAAGTCGATCGGATTTACCAAAGTGCCAAAAATATATTGATTGAACAAAAATGTGTACAAATCCTATGGGAAAAAATGCACCTTTAATTTAACGTCACATGACACCCGATTATGTCATCATGATGTCATCTTAATTTTCGTCTATAAAAAATCGTGGAATACTTGTATACCAAGTTTGACCCCAATCGGTCCTGTACTTTCAGAGATATAGGGTCTCAAAAACTGCACCTTTAATGTGAGGTCACAAGACCCACGATGACGTCATCATGACGATTTTTCTGCTGGCCCTCCTAGGGATGGTGGTCTAAGTGTATGCCAAGTCTCAAGTCGATCGGATTTACCAAAGTGTCAAAGTCAATAGTCTGAAGAAAAACGTGTACAAAACCTATGGGAAAAAATCGCACCTTTAAAGTGACGTCACGTGACCATGAATGACGACATCGTGACGATTTTGTTCAAGGACCATCTGTGGGTGGTAGTCTAAGTGTATACCAAGTCTTAAGTCGATCGGGATTTCTAAAGTGTCAAAGTGTATTGGCTGAAGAAAAAACGTGTACAAACCCTATGGAGAGGAGTCTGAAACGGAAGAAAAAAAGGAACTAGACATGTGTTTGTGGACAAACACAGAGCTGTTTCGGGTGTCTAACATTACTTTCTATATGTGTATCTGATGATGGTCTTTGTGTGTGCCAAGTCTGAAGTCGATTGGATTTACACAATTGCCAAAGATATATTAGTTGAAAAAACGTGTACAAATCATATGGGGAAAACTGAACCTTTAATATGACGTCCCATGACCCCCGATGACGTCATTATTACGATTTTTCCCTTGGCCCTCCTGGGGATGGTGGTCGAGGTATGTGCTAAGTCTGAAGTCGATCAAATTTACGAAAGTGTCAAAGTCAATAGTCTAAAGAAAAACGTGTACAAACCCTATGGGGAATACAATTGCACCTTTAACGTCACGTCACGTGACCTTGAATGACGCAATCGTGCCGAATTTCTTTCAGAAACATCTGGGGCTGGTGTTCTAAGTGTATGCCAAGTTTAAAGTCGGTCGGATTTACCAAAGTGTCAAAATCAATAGTCTGAAGAAAAACGTGTACAAAACCTATGGGGAAATTTTTACCTTTAACATGACGTCACGTGACCTTGAATGACGTAATCGCGACGAATTTCTTCTAGGACCGTCCTTGGGTGGTTGTCCAAATGTATGCCAAGTATCAAGTCGATCGGATTTACAAAAGTGTCGAAGTGCTATGCCAGAAAAAACGTGTACAAATCCTATGGGAAAAAGTCTGAAAGAGGAAAAGAAAAAGCAAAAAAAAAAAAAAAAAAAAAAAAAAGAAAAAAAAAAACTTTAACGAAAACAAAAGCTGTTTCGGCTGAAATGCCGAAACAGCTAAAAAACTAGAACTACGTCTGTTCGAGGAACAGAACATAGGGCTTTTTCGCTTTCGCATTTTTTTAGAGTATTTTTTTTTTTTTTAATGACCTTTTATACCATCAAAACAATTTAAAATCATTGAAAACGAAATTAAGTTAATTTAAACAGATTAAAATAAATTAAATCTGGATTATATCTATCGCGGTTGATTTTTAAGCGACGTTTTAAGGTTTTAAGGTCTTTTCGTTGTAACTTCCGGTTTGGTGACGTCATCAATAAATCTCTTTCTCAATATGTTCTTAGCACGAAGCTGATTATATACACCGGTTATAAAGTGATTTCAGCAAACTTCGCTACACACATCAACAGATTATTCATTTTAATCATTATTCAACCTGCCGCTAGAGGGCGCTATAACGTGTTATGACGTCGCCGGTAATTCTTTTGAAAAGTTTATTCTAGCCAGACACTAACATCGTTGAAAGTAAGTTCATATCATTTTTCAGTTTTAAATTATAAGGCACTTCCGGTTTTGACCGGAAGGAAGGGTCACGTGATTTTACGCACCAGGGATAAAATGAAGATCCTGGATTATTCTATCTGTTGCCACAAAAATCAAGTTTCGGTCTTTTGCGGTTGATTTGTTATTGATTTTCAAATATTAAATCATTTGCACCTTTAAGATGACCCCTGATGACGTCACCATGTCGTATGTCTGCTAGGCACGAGCTTACTATAGGGTCTTCATTTTGGTTAAGTTTTATAAAAATACGACTTTGTTCTCTGGTAAAAGTACTTGTGCAAAAAAACGTGTACAAAGTCTATGGAGTTTTGTTTACAAAAAGAAGAAAAAAAAAATAATAATAAAAAATCAGAACAAAAACAAAGGCTTTTTCGCAAAATTGCGAAAAAGCCAAAAAAAAAAAAAAAACTTTAACGAAAACAAAAGCTGTTTCGGCTGAATTGCCGAAACAGCTAAAAAAGAAAAAAAAAAATTTTACGAAAACAATAGCTGTTTCAGCTGAATTGCCGAAACAGCTAAAAAAAACTTAAAAAACCAAAAACTTTAACGATTACAAGAGCTGTTTCGGTGAAAAACCGAAACAGCTAAAAAAAAAAGATTTTTTTTTTTTTTAACGAAAACAAAAGCTGTTTCGGTGAAAAACCGAAACAGCTAATTAACAACAAATTAATTGCAAACTAGCTGTGATTACAGACAGCGGTGATATTAGGCACATATATATAGCATTTAAGTACACGCTAAGATTGTAGGCTCAGAAGAGTCATTGATGTTTATATGTGTATACATTGTAGTATTGTTCCGGTAGTATCGTAATATTAGTATTAACCAATATAATTAACCAATTAACCAACAAATTAACCAATATTGGGTAAATGGGGTAATATCAGGTAGTAATAACGATGCAATGCCAGAAATATCGGTAACATTCTCCCTGGTAATATTGGGTAAAGGGGGTAATATCGGGTGGTAATAACGATGCAATGCCAGAAATATCGGTAACATTCTCCCTGGTAATATTGGGTAAATGGGGTAATATCGGGTGGTTATAACGTGCAATGCCAGAAATATCTGTAACATATTCTCCCTAATAATATTGGGTAATATCGGGTAATATCGGATGGTAATAATGCAATGCCAGAAATATTGGTAACATTCTCCCTGGTAACAGTTGGTAATATCGGGTAATATCGGGTGGTAATATCGGGTGGTAATAACGGAAATATTTGTCTACTATTTCCCCGTTATATTATTACCCAGTGATATTACCCATAATAACTAGCGTTATTACTCGTTACAACCCGGGTAATATCGGTATGTTACCCGGTAATAACTAGCGTTATTACTCGTTACAACCAGGGTAATATCGGGTAAAATGCCCAGTGGGATATGATTGATTCCTCCATAATAGTCAGGTGGCTTAGCAAATTTAACCGGCCGGACAAAAGTACCAAATTTGGCATGGAGTTTCTTTTCGACCTATCTATTGATTTTATCCGTGGAACCTACTTGATCGGTTCCGATTTTCCAAGATGGCGGCCAAAATCCAAGATGGCCACCAGAAACAAAGGAAATGTCATATATCTGGCTTTAAAAATCGGAGATGAACAAATGAGGTGTCAATTCAGGTGTTTCCGGGCTCAGTTAAACAGATGCTGGTCATGGCATGTAGCTCGGGTAACCCATTTCCAAGATGGCGGCCAAATTTCAAAATGGCCGCCGAAAAAAAGGAAATTACGTATTTCTGAGTGTGAAAATTGGAAATGAACAAATGAGGTGTCAATTCAGGTGTTTCCGGGGTCACTGAAACCGATGCTGGTCATGGCATGTTGCCCGGGTCACCCATTTCTAAGATGGCGGCCAAATTTCAAAATGGCCGCCAAAAAAAAGGAAATTACGTATATCTGAATGTGAAAATCGGAAATGAACAAATGAGGTGTCAATTCAGGGGTTTCTGGGGTCACTGAAATAGATGCTGGCCATGACATTTTGCTCAGGTCACCCATTTTCAAGATGGCTGCCAAATTTCAAAATGGCCGCCAATACTACATTTAAGATATATGACACAAATTTGTATATAGAGGTGAAAATTATTTTTAGATTCAGCAAAGCTGAATCTTATAAAGTGGTATGGATATGTTAATGTGGTGTAGGATGTGACGGATTAACTCCGATAAAACTTGCAGTCAAAACTGGCGCTTCTTCCTGCACCAGCTTGCCGTCCAAATAAGTGTTCCTTGGTGATGGCTAACCTAATCCCTATATCTGACGGGAAGCCTATGCTTCCTCTCAGGATACCTCCTTGCAGGTTTCCTAGAGTGTCACACCGAGGGAGTGGCCCCAGCAAATCCACCGCCACTTTCTCCATGAGCTCGACCATACTGTTTGAGCGGGGAAACTCTTTACTTCGCAGGAGATGTCCTCCTCCCACACAGCTCGCCACATCTAGTCTGATAAATGACCTCACATCCGCGGTCATTCCGAGCCAATAGTATCGCAGCTTGACCTTGACCAAAGTCTTATTGACCCCTAAATGCCCACTCGTCTGGCCACTCGTCCGGCCACCAGGCAGCTCCTGAAGTACGACCTCTCTAAATTTCTCAGGAAGTACCAGTCGCAACCTCACGGACTTCCCATCGCCGGACTCCTAATTTCTAGGACACCGTCCTGCACCTTCCACTGATTCAAAGAGGACCTAATCATCCAACCAATACTTATGTCATCAAGTTTACCCTCTCTGACTGCATCCTTAGGCAAGTGTGGTTGGGCAAAGATGCCCCTCACCCTCGCCTCTAGGATCGGCATGTCAGAGTCAACCACATGGCGACCATCGTCAACCTCACTGATCGTTGTCACCTTGGCCTTATTCGAAGCCTCAACCGTCTCTGACGCTTCATCAGCGTCAGCACGACCACACTGTTCGCAGGCCTTCCGGGACAACCCATCAGAATTTCCATGCTTCCGCCCAGGTCTGTGTTGAATTGTCAAATCGTACTCGCTGATCACTTCCAGCCACCTGGCAAGCTGATCCTCGGGGTCCTTAAAATTAAGCATTCACCTAAGAGCAGCATGGTCGGTTCAGAGTAGCACCTTCTGACCATACAGGAACTGTCTAAACTTCCTGAGGTAGACAACTCCCGCCAGAAGTTCTCTCCGGGTATACACAGTAGTTCCTCTCTGCCTTGCTGAGTTTACAGCTCGCAAAGGCGAGAACCTTCTCTTCCCCATCATGGATCTGAGACAAAACTGCCCCAATCCTATCCCCACTTTAACTCAACTTTAACTCAACAAATGCGTGTTGGAAGGCATCTGTCCACTTGAACTCACGCGACTTTTCAGTCAGCGCATGCAACGGTGAAGCAACCTCTGCAAATCCCCTGAAAAACATCCGGTAATAGGAAGCGAGGCCTAAAAAGCTTCAAACTTCCTAAACACACTTAGGTGTTGGCAAATTGGCCACGGCCCGAACCTTCTCAAGGTCGGTAGCCACACCTTCAGGCGACACAATATGTCCCAAATAGCCCACTGATATCTGAAACAAGAAGCACTTACCAGGCTTCAACTTCAAACCAGCTCGCCTCAACCTGGAGAAGACGACTTGCAGTCGTTCAATCTCCTCTTTTACAGTCTTGCCAAACACAATGACATCGTCCAGGTATATCAGCAGGATGTCCCACTGAAGACCTGTCATCACCCTCTTCATCAACCTTTCAAATGTCGCAGAGGCGTTGCACAGACCAAAGGGCATGCAGCGCCAGCTGTATAAACCGTTCCGCACTACAAAGGTCAACTTCTGGTTGGCATCCTCATCGAGGTCGACCTGCTAATAACCGGACGCTAATTCGAGAGTGGAAAACCACTGTGCACCCACCAACTCATCTAGTGTCTCGTCGATACGAGGGACAGGGTAAGCATCTTTGATTGTTACCTTATTCAGACCCCAATAGTCGACACAAAAATGCTTAGTTCCGTCCTTCTTCCGGACTAACACAACATTTGCAGCCCAGGGACTATAGGATGGCTCGATAAACCCTTGCTTCTTCAAATCTCCAACCTGCCTCTATATCTCCTCCTGATTACACAAGGGATTGCGCCGAAGCCTCTCCTCGTTAGGCCTCGCATCGCCCGTACTGATGTGGTGCTTTAGAAGCAAATACATCCTGAAATTCTATCGGGCATGCCTTCACCTCCTCATGATATTCCTCAGCGAGGTTGATCTTACCACGGTCGTATTATATCATGCAGGTAATTGGCAAGCCTCCTTAAACCTCACACCAACGACTCTCACCCGGCACCACTACCGAGTCAACCTCAACTGTCGCAATTGTGCCTACAGTAATTCTTTGGGTACTTCAGGTACTTCTTCTAGTATTGACGCCATCCACCGAACTGACTAGAAACGGCGCAAAAGACCACAGAAGTCGCGAAAATGCGCTACGGCGATTGGTCACCACGCGCTAATTATTTATGCAGTTACCAGGCAGAAGCTACGTGAACCGGTAATTGGTTGCTTAACGCTGATCATGCAGCCGTGCGTTGATGATTGGCCTCTGCGCCATGTATACGCAGTATGAGAGCGTGATCCTACATGACCAATATATTTTTAGATTAACTAGACGTGCATACGAGTCGGCATATAGGCCCTACCCCGTTCCGTTACAATACATTGTATTGAACAATTGTAGATAAAATTCCTGAATACTACCAGTATGTACATGTACTTAACAGTGACAATGTGTATTTTTTGTTATATTGGCCACCATCTTGGAAATGGGTGACCCGAGCAAAATGCCAAGACCAGCATCTGTTTCAGTGACCCAAGAAACCCCTGAATTGACACCTCATTTGTTCATTTCTGATTTTCACAGTCAAAAAAACGTAATTTCCTCTTTTTTGGCGGCCATTTTGAAATTTGGCCGCCATCTTGGAAATGGGTGACCCGAACAACATGCCATAACCAGCATCTGTTTCAGTGACCCCGGAAACACCTGAATTGACACCTCATTTGTTCATCTCCGATTTTTACAGCCAGATATATGACATATTTCCTTTGTTTCTGGCGGCCATCTTGGATTTTGGCCGCCATCTTGGAAAATCGGAACCGATCAAGTGGGTTCCACGGATAAAATCAATAGATAGGTCGAAAAGAAACTCTATGCCAAATTGGGTACTTTTGTCCGGCCGGTAACGTTAATCCTGAAAATTGTCGCTAAGCCACCCGACTATATAACCATGATTCAACCGGCGTCGGCGGTTGTCATGACTTGATGGGTTGTTCTGTTCGAAAGCGTTCTGACTGTTCGTTATTGGTTTTTTCGTGATTGCCGTCTGGCCATTGTAAATTCTTTATAAAATTTTCAGGAACAATTACAGGATATCTAGCGCAATCATTTTGCTGGATGCCTAGAACTTAATTAGAATATCATTGTTTACTTTATTGTTTACTTTTAAATAGGTAACTAAAAATAAGAATAGATATTTCCTAATTTGGTCCATTATTGATGATTGTTCATGATGGTGGTAATTAGTTTTTGTATATAAAGTACTGGTACTACTAGACCCACTAACTGGGGCTCTTAACTCCTCTTTTTCGAATTTTGGATTTAACTTGTACTATATGTACATGTACTATAGTACTAGAGCCCCAGCCCAGAGCCCCACGCAAAACAATCTACAGTATGCAAAATGTCTTAGTCTTACATGGTGGAGACACTTAATACTAACCGGTGTAGCGGTTCGCGTTATTTTTTTTCAGGAGCTGGGTGGTGCGTGAATGTATATTCATGAGAAAGAGCTATGACAACTCATGTACGTTAAAGAACTATAAAGAATTATAAAGAACGGCTTCCTCAACCAACTCGCCAATAGCATAGTTGGTAAAGAGTAGAGCTATAGATCAAAAGGTCTGCGGTTCGAATCCGACTCGTTAACGTTTGTCTTTTTCTTCTACAATGTTCTTATAGAGTTATTTTAATCATTGAACAAGGCTGAAGGGAAAACCGGGTTAGGGTACATAAGTTTCTTGAAAAATACAACAAGAACCGCTACACTGGTTAGTTTATAGTGACTTCCTTACATGGTGGAGCAGATCGAGCTCCAAAAGTGGCCAAAACCAAGACAATAGTCTTGTTCGCAATGATGATTTGCGGCTTTTTTAGATGGCCGCACCGGATCATGGGATGCCTGTGATGTCACAGGTCAAAGTGTATCGACCGTGTCGTAAACAACTAGCGCGCAGCCGGTCGGGTTGCAGGGTATTAAAGCAGTGGCTGTGGCTGCGTGCTAAGAAGACACCATGCCAATCGCTCTCGGCCGGAGATGCAGGTGCACAATGCTTGCAATTGAGAGGAGTATGGCAATGCAAAATAATAATAATCATGGTAAATTATAATTGGTTATAATTATTTTGCTTTGCCATACTCCTCCCGATTCGCCATCTCCGCCTGAGAGTTATTGGTGTCTCCTCAGCATGCACTGTGCAGTCACAGTACAGCTTTTGTGCCACGTCATGAAACATTCGATGCTTACCTTGCAATTGTAACGGTCCACCAGTTACTTCAGATTCGGATGATACATTGAGTTATGTGATATCGGTTTTACACAACAATATTACATGGTTTATTTAATGAAACTCACGGCATCAAAGTTAACAACGTCGACTATATTTAGTTTGCTTATCTCGGAATAACCTTTGACCCTATCCCTGCATGCATCTGTCCTTAGTCTAGTCATGGACGTCAGTCAGTGGTCTGATTATGTACGTGTAGTTGGTGTCACTTTGAGGTGGACGGCTAATGTTTAGCGCAAACACAATGTAAATAAACAGTGCCGTTACACTCCCCTCCACCTAGATGAGGTTTACACTTGGGAAGATTTGAATCAAGATTAAATAAATTTCATTGGAAATGTCCTCCAAAAATAGACTGGCTTAGAGTTCAGTTTAAGCAAGCACATTTTACAAAGTGTCCAAGATAATGTCCAATAAACTTACTGCTTGAAAAGGACCAAAAATCGTTCCACAAAATAAAGATCATAACTTCTGTTTAACTCCTTTTACCGTTACACGGTAAAAGGTTTTATACACAGCGAAAGCTCATGCGGCCTCCTTACCCTCTCATGGCATTTCTTTGACATTTACACCCTCATCGAATTTAGCACTAAGTGCAAGGTCAACAAACTCTTGCCTGGGCCGGCGGTAGAAATTGAATTTTAGTTCATGTCATGCTATCCCCATAAAAGGGTTAATTATGCAAAGGGTAAAAAGGTCAGCAGTATGCAAATTTGTACAGTTAACTTTTGGCCAATGAGAATCATGGGTTCCGCGTGGGTGAGCTGGGCTTTTGGCGGGTTAGAGTTTTATAGCCACTCTGTCACAGCCGATTCCAGAGTCAACATCTCAATTTTTGTTCAGCAAATTTTATCAAAAGAAACATTTCTCCGTAGATAGCAAAATATCCGGTCGGATTTCTACTGTTGTTTCGTTTTCTTTTAAAAATGTACTGAGTAGAGTGTCTCATAGACATCCCAGGAACGATATTATCGGGTTTGATGATATTATCAGTGGCTTTCGTGACCGGAAGGCATCGAGTATGGACCTCCCCAGTTGCCGGTTACCGTTAGGCCTAAGCTGGGCTCCGCTTGTTGTAGGGCGATACAGCCGCAGAAAAAAACACCGTAAACGTAAAGAGCCTACACGTTTTGTCACTTGAATTCCTCTTCTTTTCGATTCCTGGGATGCTCCAATTATGCTGCTGAAGAAGCCGTCACATAGGCTTACTCTTGGTTAGTGGTCGTCGCTGCCTGATAAGTCAAACAAAACTGTGACCACCGATGGATCCCGTAATAAACGCGGATGTACTCCGCGTCACAGCCCCGGTCTACGCACCGCCGTTCATAGCTGCAGTCGACGGTCGACGGGCGGCGTGTGTTCGCACGCCCAGTGCCCACCTTGTTCGAGCCACTCGGAGCAAGCATGCATGGTTCATTTTCAAAAACTTACAACCCTAGTGAAAGGTGGGCTCTTCAGTGACGTTTTCTCACTTGTGAGTTCATCGTGGCGTGAATACAGAATAGCTTCAACTCAAGTTCAAGCATGTCAAATTTTGTGGAATTCGAGGTGAGGGTTTTCCAATTATCATAAGTCTATCCCGCAGTCTGGGCAATGTTTTGTTGTTGCAGTTCGTCCGTCATTGTCCGTGTTTACTGTCGGACAGTGACGTGACTTGATGTAGGCTGTGCTGCCACGGCTTAACTGGCGCAAATAAGTCTCTTGTGATTAGTGCTTTTGAACCGGAAAACATGACAAAAAATGATGTTAAGCTGCACATGCCTGTTCGTCTAACGTTAGTTAGAAGTACACAAGTTAGTTGAATTAAAAAATTTGTTCCAAGGGATAGCCTAAATTTAAACAAGGTTTTCGGAATACTGAGGAGTATATGGGCCTAGCCCTAGGCTACCTAGGCTATTTGATTTTACGTTTGATTTCTAACAAATGTGCATGGCCATAGACTGGGTAGAATCATTCATCGGGCCCTAGTTGAAATAATAATGACGGGCTATGCCTAGGCTGTATCAATATGCCTAGGCCTACATATGTGCTTGTATAGCATGTATTGCATGGCTTAATTAGCATATTCAGTTCACAGCTAACATAAGCAAGCGTTGACCACAATTCCTGCATTTGGTTTGTGATATAGGGCCTAGTACTAGTAGTAAGGCCACCTTTTCCCTTGCTAGATTAAAATAGGAGCAAAGCAATTTTGGTCACACAGGCATGAGATTTTCGACTAAAAATAGGCCTAAAAGACGTGAATAAAATAATAATAATAATAACAAATATTGTTGCCGACAGAATATTATTGTATTCATGCGAGTGCAGTGACCCGCTTTTTTCTCTGTCAACAGAGGGCGCTGTTTTGAGTTACCGCTATTTTCTAGCATTTTACATGTTACATGTACATGTTGACACGCCACGTTTATTACGAAATTGTTCCATTTTAAAGCTCAAAATTTAGCCTTTAGCTGCGACAAACCCTTGGTCAGCTCAGCAAAGTGAGTGATTATTGTTTGTTTAGATTTGTATACTGCATATTAGTAGTAGTTTTAGAGTGATTTGAGGCCATAAATCGTGGATTTTCTGAGTGAAAGTTTGCTTGTAAATAAGTTGTAAGCCACATATTAACGTTTACATGTGCACAATCTATGCCATTATCATTGTAACTTGCTCTAGTCTAGGGCTTTTTAGGAATGTGCATGTACTGTTGAGTTATTGTTAAGAATTTATTAGTCTTGCATAAGTATACATGTAGTTTGATATGATTATTGTGACATTAGGTACATGTCAGTGCATGTATTTAGAAGTTTTATATTTTCCTTTATATTTAGTCGAACCACCAAAGCGACACCAAGTGATACCACCAAAGTGACACAAGATAAGAGACACCATTGCGACACGCCATTGTGAATTCACCACTAGAATTCACCACCAGTTTTGACACCATAATTGCCACCTAACTTTACCACAACTTTTCGTCACACTACTCAGTAATCGTCACCCCTACTCTGTCAATTAACCTATCGTCAATATCGTCAAGTCATCTGTCAAGTATCACAGTCGGAACTCTGTCATCAAATTCTTTAAGTCACGTCATTCAGATTGTTTGTTTATACGTTTCATTAAATAACATTTTTACACGTTCATTGGTGCGTCTCATACGCTGAGTTTTTTTATTGATAACACAAAAGCGACGATCTGTAGCATTACAGGCTACATCAGTTCGATTTGAGCTACTTGGACAATCTCAATTTTGCGTCAAGGACACTTTCAAGTTTTGTACCCATTCGTCAACTGCCATGAGTACAGACGACAAATCCATAACTTCCGCAACGCCTAGTGAAAAGGATCAAATGGAGACAACTACAGAATACAAGGGCACGGACTCAATTAGCCAAGTTGGAACCAGAAGTTCAAGGGCAGCCAGCATTGCGTCACATGCATCATATGCATCATCAGGTTCAAGTGCTAGGCTCCGAGCTGCGGCTGAGAGGGCTGCAGTAGAAGCAGAAATTGCTACCGAAACAAAAAGACAGGCCCTGGAAAAGGAGGAGCTTAAGCTTCAGCAACGACGGCGGCAAATAGAGTTTGAGACAAAGCTAGCAAGAGCTGCTGCAATAGAGAAAACATATGTCGAAGCCGAAAACGAAACACACCAAGTCCAGTTTTCCAGTCCATTGGTTCAGACAGTCACCACGCCCCACACTGCACCCAGCCAAGGCACTGAACTTAACAATGCTAATTTCAACCCTTTTTCAACGGTTGATACCAGTACGCCATCATGTTACACCCCTGTTGGAGACACGTCTAGCACCTTGTCTCATCTCATCAAAGCCATGCAGCTACAACAGCAGTCTCTGGTGGAGACTCTGCAATTGCCGAAGACCGAGCTAATGACATTTGATGGAGATCCAGCAAGTTACTGGATGTTCATCCGTGCATTTGAAAATGCTGTAGACAAAGACACCGTTAGCGACGCTGCAAAGTTAGCTCGTCTTCAGCAGTACTGTACTGGTGCTGCTAGGAAACTGATACAGTGCTGTGTAGTCAAGTCACCATCTGAGGGCTACACTCTGGCTAGAAAGCTTCTCAGGGACAGGTTTGGAAACGAATACGACATAGCTGAAGCATGGATCAACAAGATCACAAACCACCCCCACATCCGTGACAGCAAGACACTTCTAGATTTCTCTGACGAATTGAGAACCTGCCGGGAGACGCTAGATGCCATGGGCAAGCTCGACGAGCTGAACAACAGCAAGAGTTTGTCTCAGATGGTGGAGAAGTTGCCGTGGGATATTCGCAAGGCATGGCTGAAAAGAGTTTATCATATCAAAACAGTAGAGTGCAGGTCTCCCACTATTGATGATGTCGTGAAATTTGTAACGACTTCAGCAGAAACGGCCAACGACCCTGTCTTTAGCAAGCTTATGAACAGAGATCCCATTGACAGGTCATCTAGAGAAGTCAAGCGCATAGACACCCCAAAGTTAAAGCAGCGCTCCAATTTTGTGACACAGGTAGGGGCGCCATCCGTTCCTCGACCCTCTGCAGGGACACACCAGAATGCAGTCAGGCCAGCATCAGCTGGAGCGAGCTTCAGAAGCAACAAACCTCCACACCCGTGTTGGTATTGCGGACAAGGACACACTCTGTTTGGTTGCGTCAACTGGAAAGCGATGAAAGTTCCCGACAGACTGAATTTCGTGCAGAGCAAACGACTTTGCATCAATTGCCTGCAGCTAGGACACCGAGCCATAGAGTGTACCAGGAACACAGTGTGTACCGTTCCTGGTTGTGGGCTTAAGCACACCAAGTTCCTGCATCTAACCCGCACCGGCAACGTGTCAACCCCAACGATTGCCAACCCTGGGACGCAGGCACACCAGGTGGCGAACAACACCCCCCCTGTCGTGATCAATGCCGTGCAGACAACAAGTGCCTCAGCCAATACCACTTGCAGTTCTACTGGGGCCGGGGTTGGAAAGGTAGCCCTACCCATCGTTCCAGTAAAGGTGAGAGGCCACAAAAGTGCTACCAATTATGTGACGACATACGCCCTACTCGACAGCGGTTCCACACAGACGTTCTGTTCAGAAGAACTGATCAACAAACTTGGAGTGTGTGGAGAACCAGACACTATGAGGCTGACGACTCTAGATAACCACGATGTTCTTACAGACACCCAGATTGTAGATCTCGAGGTTACTGACATGTATGATGAAAACCTGGTCGTCATGGCACACGTTCTGACAAGGCCAAAACTGCAGATCAGCGCTAAAACTTTGGTAGAGAGGAAGGAGATTGACAAATGGCCCCACTTAAGCAATATCATCTTGCCTGATGTGAATGTCGAAGAGGTACACCTTCTCATCGGCCAGGACAACCCCTCTGCCTTAATTCCCAAGGAAGTCAGGGAAGGAGACGCAGGAGCACCCTATGCCACACGAACCATTTTGGGATGGACTCTCAATGGGCCAGTTGAGGCAGGGCCCTTAAGCCGCACGGCTTCTTTCTTCATTGATACTGACACCAGTCTCCAGCAACAAGTAGAAAAGTTCTGGAAGCTGGACGACATCGGATCTGATGAAATAAGTATGTCAATCAGTGACAAGAAAGTGATCTCTACTTGGGAGCAGTCACTACGTCGAGATGGGAACCACTACAGCATGAACATTCCCTTTAAGATGCGGCCACCCTACTTACCTGACAACAAAGCAGTCGCTGAGCACAGGCTGCGTCTGCTGGGGAAGAGATTGGCCCGAGACTCTGACATGAAGGAGAAGTACACTACCGGCATCCTGGACTTGATGACAAAGAAATATGCTGAGGAGGTACCCCAAGATGAGCTTAATAGAGCAGACGGAGCAGTGTGGTATTTGCCACACCACCCAGTTATTAATCCACGCAAGCCAGAAAAGATGCGCATAGTCTTTGACTGTGCTGCACGCTACCAGGGTGTATCCCTAAACGACAAAGTGCATCAAGGCCCCGACTTAACCAACAAGCTAGTTGGTGTTCTACTTCGCTTTCGGCAAGAGACCATCGCACTAATGGCAGACGTGGAAGGAATGTTTCATCAGGTGCATGTGAACAAGCCTGACCGCGATGTGTTGCGTTTCCTCTGGTGGGCCAATGACGACATCGCTGAAGTACCAAAGACATACCGCATGACATCCCACCTGTTTGGCGGGGTGTGGTCACCTAGCTGCGCCAGCTTCGCTTTGAAGTGCACAGCCCGAGACAACATGGACCGTTTTGACCCCGAGACCATCAACACTATCGACAACAACTTCTACGTCGACGACTGTCTGAAGTCTGTTGCTACAGAGCAGGTTGCTATCAATCTTGTCAGTCAACTTCGTGAGGCATTGGCTCTTGGGGGCTTTCGTCTCACGAAGTGGGTAAGCAACTCACGTGATGTTCTCCGATCAGTCCCCGAGTCTGAAAGAGCGAAACGAGTGCCATCATTAGATCTGGATAACGAGATGCTACCTGCAGAACGCGCCTTGGGCGTACTGTGGAATATTGAAGCAGACACATTCACATTCGACGTCCATGTGAAGGACAAACCCCTGACACGCCGTGGTCTGTTAAGCACAGTTAGTTCGGTGTACGACCCACTGGGATTTGCCAGCCCCTTTGTGCTGACTGCCAAGATGCTGTTCCAGCAACTGTGCAGGATGAAGACTTTGTGGGACAGTCCGATGCCTGATGACGTTGCTCAGCAGTGGGAAAGGTGGATAAAGGACTTGCCGAACCTTCAGAACTTGACGATACCCCGCTGTGTGAAGCCGTCTGGGTTTGGAGAAGTTACTTCGGCACAGCTGCATCATTTCTTTGATGCCTCGGAGAAGGGATATGGCGCCGTCACATATCTACGACTACAGGACTCCAGTGGACAGACACATTGTGGATTAGTTATGGCCAAGGCCAAGCTGGCACCCCTCAAGACCACCACTATTCCACGTTTGGAACTTTCGGCAGCCACCGTTTCAGTCAAGCTTGACAAGGTGATGCGGCAACAGCTATCACTGCCCCTCCAAGAGACGGTATATTGGAGCGACAGCATGATTGTTCTCCAGTATCTTCGGAATGAAGACAAACGGTACCAAACTTTCGTCGCCAATCGTGTTGCTAGAATACTGGAACATTCTACCCCTTCACAGTGGAGATACGTGGAAACCAGAGCCAATCCAGGAGATGACGTTTCTCGAGGTCTGACAGCTGAAGAGCTTATCCAGAGTGATCGTTGGATTTCCGGTCCACAATTTCTGTGGAAGGATGTACATGCCTGGCCTCAACAACCCGACTTTGACAAAACAACTCTGCCCAGTGATGCAGAAGTGAAAAGCGACACCCAGGTGTACAGTACCAAGACCAGTGAAGATAAACCTGCAATATTAGACACCCTTCTGAAGGGATCTTCTTCATGGTACCGCCTGAAACGATCAGTCGCATGGATTCTCCGTTCAAAGGCCATTCTGCTTGCCAGAGTTAAGAAGACTGACGTAGACCTCAAGCCATCGCAACAGTTGACTGTAAAGGAAATACAAGCTGCTGAAAAGGAGATCATCAGGCATGTTCAAAAGGCTAGCTTCGATGACACACTGTTGAAGTCTGGTGGCTATCGCAAGCTCATCCCAACCCACTCTGTTGATGGCATCGTTCAAGTTGGCGGACGTCTCTCTAATTCTTCTCTCGCTGAAAACATCAAGCACCCCTGGATATTGCCGACAAGGCATCCAGTGACAACCCTGATAATAAGGCACTACCATGCTGCCGCAGGTCACTCCGGAAGTGAGCGTACTCTTGCTGACATCCGCCAGAAGTTCTGGATCGTCAAGGGACGTGTAGCTGTAAAGAGTGTCATCCACTCATGCATCCCATGTCGCAAGCAGAGGGCGCCTCTGATGACACAACAAATGGCAGACCTGCCAAAGGACAGGGTGACTCCAGGGTTGCCACCCTTCAGCATGATAGGCGTTGACTTCTTCGGCCCTTTCACAGTTAAGCGAGCCAGAAGTGTGCAGAAGAGGTATGGATGTCTCTTTACATGCCTTACTTCCAGGGCAATCCACTTGGAAGTATGCCATAGCTTAGAGACTGACTCTTTCATCAACGCAGTGCAGCGCTTCATCAGTCGCCGAGGAAAGCCCACAGAGATTCGGTCAGACAATGGTACTAACTTAGTAGGAGGGATGCGGGAGCTACGCCAGGCTATCCGAGAGTGGAACCAAGACAAGATTAGCAGCTTTCTGCGTCAAAAGGAGATTCAGTGGATCTTTAATCCTCCTGCAGCCAGCCACTTTGGAGGCGTGTGGGAAAGACAGATAAGGTCCGTTCGTGCAGTTCTGAACAGTTTGCTAAATCAGCAGACGCTCGACGACGAAGGGCTCCAGACACTGATGTGCATCGTTGAGAGCATAGTCAACGGTCGACCCATCACCAAGCTGTCGGATGATCCGCGTGACCCTATGCCACTTACCCCAAACCACTTGCTACTCCTTCGTTCAGGACCGCAGCTACCGCCAGGAAACTTTGTAAAGCAAGACATGTACAAGAAGCAGTGGCGCCAGGTACAGTACCTGTCCGACATATTCTGGCAGAGGTGGCTCAAGGAGTATCTTCCACTGCTGCAGGAAAGGCAAAAGTGGCTTAACCCTCAACGTGACACTCGCAAAGGAGACCTGGTGCTTGTCATGCATGAAAACACACATCGTTCCCGATGGCCTCTGGGATTGGTAACAGAAACCTACCAAGGCAAGGACGGCAAGGTCAGATCCGTGATGGTGAAAACTCAAACAGGAGTGTACAACCGACCAATACACAAGCTGTGCCTACTAGAAGGTCATGAGATGCTGACATCCTAGATGGGAGTGAACTGATTCACCAATAACATTTGGACAATGAACACTGTTGGTTTAATATTCTGTCTTGTTTATTTACGTAATGCTGCCTCCCGGATACAGTCATTAGGGGCCGGGATGTTGCCGACAGAATATTATTGTATTCATGCGAGTGCAGTGACCCGCTTTTTTCTCTGTCAACAGAGGGCGCTGTTTTGAGTTACCGCTATTTTCTAGCATTTTACATGTTACATGTACATGTTGACACGCCACGTTTATTACGAAATTGTTCCATTTTAAAGCTCAAAATTTAGCCTTTAGCTGCGACAAACCCTTGGTCAGCTCAGCAAAGTGAGTGATTATTGTTTGTTTAGATTTGTATACTGCATATTAGTAGTAGTTTTAGAGTGATTTGAGGCCATAAATCGTGGATTTTCTGAGTGAAAGTTTGCTTGTAAATAAGTTGTAAGCCACATATTAACGTTTACATGTGCACAATCTATGCCATTATCATTGTAACTTGCTCTAGTCTAGGGCTTTTTAGGAATGTGCATGTACTGTTGAGTTATTGTTAAGAATTTATTAGTCTTGCATAAGTATACATGTAGTTTGATATGATTATTGTGACATTAGGTACATGTCAGTGCATGTATTTAGAAGTTTTATATTTTCCTTTATATTTAGTCGAACCACCAAAGCGACACCAAGTGATACCACCAAAGTGACACAAGATAAGAGACACCATTGCGACACGCCATTGTGAATTCACCACTAGAATTCACCACCAGTTTTGACACCATAATTGCCACCTAACTTTACCACAACTTTTCGTCACACTACTCAGTAATCGTCACCCCTACTCTGTCAATTAACCTATCGTCAATATCGTCAAGTCATCTGTCAAGTATCACAGTCGGAACTCTGTCATCAAATTCTTTAAGTCACGTCATTCAGATTGTTTGTTTATACGTTTCATTAAATAACATTTTTACACGTTCATTGGTGCGTCTCATACGCTGAGTTTTTTTATTGATAACACAAAAGCGACGATCTGTAGCATTACAGGCTACAAATATAAAATAAATAAAATAAAAATAGATAAATAAATAAATAAATAACAAAAATAAATAAATGGTCTCTTTGCGATTACATGCCATTTAAAAAGGGGTAGGTAGGTAGGAAAGTATTCCCCATTCATAATTATACAGTATATAATTATTGCAGAATTGTATAAACTGCTTCTAAGGTTGAGGCAGACCTCCATTTAGCTGCTTGTGGTTTCTTCTGCTTACTCGTATTGATTTCGGTCGGTCTTATTAGCTCCATGGTGAGCTATCTGGTCACAGGTTCTTAGGGTGGTCATGGCTTGTAACATTTTGTGTCTACTAAATATTTGAGCGCCTTGTATTTGACAGTTGTAATTTTTCTCTTATATAATTATAGCACTTGGGCTTGCTTTTGTCTACAATCATGTGACAATTGTTCCGAAGTTCGCTATTCACTTCCTAGTCACATATTTACATTTGCTAATTTTGTGGCAATTTTGTACGCAGGCGACAGCATTAATTGTTTAATTCTACGAATCTACTGTTTGAAACGTATTTGTGGCAGATCTCTGCCCTGTGTTTCGATGTTTAATCTTAATTAAGAAATAAAAAATAAATAAAAACAAAATGTCAGGATTAACCTGAAATCCGGGCCAGGAAGTCCTCATGCTTATCATTAACAATTACAAAGAAAAACTGTGAAACCCATAGCCTGCATTTTTCAGTAACAGAACTTGAGCAACACAGCCTATGTACTTGGCAACAGACAACTGCTGCGTTGAGTTTTCTTTTTTGTTTGCAGGATGGCCAGACCACGCGGTTCCAAAAGTTCATCAAGAACAGGGACTAAAGGGCAGGCTAAAGTCAACGTTCCACGATCTCAAACATTCACCCGGACACAGGACATAAACATCGGTCGCAGTGTGGACATTTCTCGCCCTCAAGTCCGACCTGTTTGGACAGAAGTTTGTCTGATTGCTTGATGGATTGATTTGGATTTCGATTTCAAGTTGAAATCGGTGGATAACCGTCGTCAAGTGCGGGGACAATTTATCTCTAACTACTACTGGAATTTGATGGAAATATGTCGACAAATGTATAAGTATCCTTTGTATGATTTTAGTTATAATAGTTAATTGGTTCTTAACAGGTAGAGTAAGCTATCGTGGCAAAACATGCAGTAATGTATAGCCCACCATTACTACCTGAGCTATAGTGGCGTCATCGCTAGTTTGTTTACATGTACGTTTTTCTATGGGAGGGAAGTCGAGACGCCAGACGACGTAAAGACAGACTCATAGAGGGGCGCGCATGTGAACGGAGCGCGACGTCATTGCTTCTCCCGCCATTTGACCTTGAAATGTAGCAAGTTACACGCGCAGCGTGTATGGCATGCATGGGCCGTTCATAGCGGCGTGTATGACCTGCATGTAGGCTAAATGTATCTTGTTTGTTACAATGTATCCTTTTTGACATGGTTTGTCGTTTAATCCTAGCCTACGTTGATGCATGTAGATGTACATGTGCATCTATATCTGTAATAACAGTAACACTTATGTGAATATATTTCAATGCGACACATATAAGTTTGATTTTGTTTCGAGTTCATTCGGGTTACAGAGTTGCACGAATCTCCTGTTATTACATTGTTTTTATTGGTGTACAATGTACTTTAGAGGGTTGTGTTTAAGGATTTTTAATTTTATTGCACGGCTACCGTTTGCCTATAGTTATACCAACTTATTGGGTTCACATGGGAGTTTCATGATACTGAGTCGCCGCCACTAAGGACTGGAAATACGTTTAGCCATTTGTTTCTCAATCCATATGCGGTTTTCCTGCAGGTTTTTGTTATTTGCCTTTCCTTGGAGCAGTGCACAGTTACGAAGCATTGTCTTCTTGTGGAACATGTACGTGTAATATCATTATGATATCAATAGCTGTGTCACATCCTTTAATATGCGGATAATGCATAACAATACATTGTGCTCCTTTTGCATTGTGGGACTTTTATTTGGGTTGATAACGGGCCTCGGGCATTCATTCTCGTTTCCAAAGGGAAAGGGTACCGTTAAATTCCGTGTTAAATAATTTGAGGCCCATGCCGGCTCATATGATGTATTACCCCTATAGGGTCGTTTGGTTAAATAGGGCCGAAACAGCTAGGGCTCTCGTTGGGTCCAGGTCATTTGGACAACTGTTGAGTGACAGCAAGTTTGTGTATGGTATAGTCAAGTCCGCAAGACTTGAGCGCTAACTCTTGTATGAGCATTTTGCCAGTGCCTCCTGTTAAAGGTAGTATACACCATTTGCAGAAATCGAAAATGATTAATACCGAATTATTAAGAAATATCTTACTCAATTGAAAGTAAATAATGATTCTAGGCATTCAGCAAAAGGATTGCGCTAGATATCCTGTAATTATTCCAAAAAATTGAATTTTATAAAGAAAAATTTGCGATCGCCGGACGACGATCGCGAAAAAACAAAGATAACATAAGAATTAAGAATAACGGCTCGACCCCGGTTGAAAACAAATGCTGTTTTTCGTGTTTTTCTCGACATCCATGATTGTAAAACTTCGGTTAAGTCAGTTAACCCTGACTCCCTCACCATTGTTATTAAACACCATACAATTCCTTCAAAATCCTCCAACTTCCTTTGTTGTGTAGGGAGTTGGGGTTAAACGATATTTACTATGGAATACAACCCCCCCCCCCCCCCCCCCAAATCGACCCATTCATGATAATTCAAGCAATTACCAATGGGGTATGTTACCTTTAAGGTCGGTCAGATGAGACGTTGTTTGTCGTTTTTGCCTGGTATCAATTCTGGAGTATGCATACTCGGCTGCCAATTGGAGCCGGAAGGGAATTTCCTCCTGTTTTTTCTCCTCAAATTTTATGATTAAGTCAGAGCTTAAAATGAGGTTTTGTCAGGAGTTTTTCGCCCTTCCCATAATTGAATATCAGCTTGGTGGAAGTTAATTACATGTATAAACGCGGCAATAAGCCTCGATTTTATTATTTGTGTACATAACACTGCACAGCAATATATAGTGCTCCTAAAAACGCTATGGGACTTTCCTTTGGGTTTATTACGGGCCTCGGGCATTTCATTGTTCTTGTTTCCAAAGGGAAAGAAATGTTAAATCATTTGATGCCCATGCGGCTTCAATAAATGTATTACCCCTGGGGTCGTTTGGTTTAAGAGGGCCGAAACAGGGCTCTGATGGGGTCCAGGCCATTGGGACAACTTAACTGTTGATAGGATCTGAATTTCGCGCCCCATGGCCTCCATCGGCCATGCTAATTAATAATTATTCATTTGGGCACTAACGATTTGTCGGCACTAATGTCCACTGGAAAGGCAAGGGTGGGGCCGGCGTGGGGGACGCTTGTGACCTTCGGGATGAGTTGGGTCGAGACCGATATGATTATCCGGCTTACATGATTATTGTTTACAATGGTGTGCGACTATGACTGGTCCGACATTCTCCCGCGCGTTTTTGTTTATGCTGGGGCTCACTCTCTCTCACTCCTGTTTTGTTTTTATGGAGGGTCCCTGTCCGTCTTCTCCTGGTGGGCGCGCAGGCGCCTGTGGCAATTTATTACGGATTCAGACAGCCAGTAACGCAAGTCCTCACATTTAGCGGCCTAATAATCAAATCCGGCAGTAAATTATATTTTATGCAAATTGCTCTGTTGTCATAGCGCTCGCGAATTTCCCGAGGCTAGATTTTCCTGACCGAAGTTAACATCGGTAGATGGAAGCAACTTTGTGGTTGCATGACGGTTGCCTCTTTGGTAATGGGCATTTGGTTGCCCTGTGTTGGTGGGCCTGGTGTTGCCCATAGGGGATTGGTGTTCCCCTTGACCGGTCGGGCCTGGTGTTGCCCATTTTAATGGTCGGGCCTGGTGTTGCCCGGGGGCCTGGGTGGCCCAAATTGTTTATTTGTTGAATTGTTTCCTTTTGCTACCGGTATGCCCTTTAACTGGTATCCGGAATAAAACATACTGCCATTTTCGAGGCTGTGGCATCACTCAATAACTTGTCTCCTTTGTGGTTTATTTGAGTCGAAGTATAACTCCTTTTACCGTTACACGGTAAAAGGTTTTATACACAGCGAAAGCTCATGCGGCCTCCTTACCCTCTCATGGCATTTCTTTGACATTTACACCCTCATCGAATTTAGCACTAAGTGCAAGGTCAACAAACTCTTGCCTGGGCCGGCGGTAGAAATTGAATTTTAGTTCATGTCATGCTATCCCCATATAAGGGTTAATTATGCAAAGGGTAAAAAGGTCAGCAGTATGCAAATTTGTACAGTTAACTTTTGGCCAATGAGAATCATGGGTTCCGCATGGGTAAGCTGGGCTTTTGGCGGGTTAGAGTTTTATAGCCACTCTGTCACAGCCGATTCCAGAGTCAACATCTCAATTTTTGTTCAGCAAATTTTATCCCACCACCACCCCAATGTCTCCACCAATTTTTGAGTTGGTTCCCATTATAGCATTCGCATAGGTGTCATGCGGTCATGTTGATGTTGCATTATGATGTACATATTCATAATTAGATTCTAGCAATTTTATCTTTTGTTCACAATATAGCGCTCGCATGTGTCATGAGGCTATGTTCAGGGTACTCACAGATTTCATCAATTCTGGGGTTTATGGTGACATTCCAATATACACTGTAGCGCTCGAAAGTTTCCCGAGGCTAATATATGATTTATACTGTACTCATAGATGTCCTTGGTTGGCTTTTTATAGTTTATAATCCTAAATAGCGCTCGAACGTATCATGAGGCTATAATATGTTCCCAATATTGCTGTACTCAGCATAAACATCTCTGCTTCTAATATAGCACTTACAAATGTAAAGGTCCCCTTTTTACTCAGTCATGGAATTCACTACAGTGTTTGCAGGTATCATGAAACTATTTTCATAGGCTGTAATAATGAATTTATCTTTGGCATTAAATATTATGTTTTCCCCTGCCTGGCAATTTATTACGGATTCAGACAGCCAGTAACGCAAGTCCTCACATTTAGCGGCCTAATAATCAAATCCGGCAGTAAATTATATTTTATGCAAATTGCTCTGTTGTCATAGCGCTCGCGAATTTCCCGAGGCTAGATTTTGCTGACCGAAGTTAACATCGGTAGATGGAAGCAACTTTGTGGTTGCATGACGGTTGCCTCTTTGGCAATGGGCATTTGGTTGCCCTGTGTTGGTGGGCCTGGTGTTGCCCATAGGGGATTGGTGTTCCCCTTGACCGGTCGGGCCTGGTGTTGCCCGGGGGCCTGGGTGGCCCAAATTGTTTATTTGTTGAATTGTTTCCTTTTGCTACCGGTATGCCCTTTAACTGGTATCCGAAATAAAACATACTGCCATTTTCGAGGCTGTGGCATCACTCAATAACTTGTCTCCTTTGTGGTTTATTTGAGTCGAAGTATAAACATTTGCAAGGCTCTGTCACAATGGTACATGTGCAATCTGATTGTGCAACATTCCAAAAAAAATATCTGTTGTTAGTCAGTCTCTCAAGAAAAATGATGAAGTAACACTTTTTTCTTTTCTTTTTTTTAAAGGTTTTTCCTTTTTTTAGTTGTCCAGACCAGCTCGAACAACAGACAAACAAACAAACAAACAAGTGGAGCTGATACAGCTCACCAGATAATTGAAGGAGATAGTTTTATCAGTTCTTCTTTAGGGTCCACATGGTTTGATCTGATCAATGTGAGCAACAAGTTCCTTTTTTCTTCCATCTCTGTCCACAAGTTTATAATTCACAGGGTTAAGTTGCTCGACCACCATGAAAGGTCCACACCATCGCGGAGCTAACTTTGCAGCGAAGTGTTTTTTCGCGTTAGACTGGGGATGTGTCTTGAGCATCACCATGTCTCCAACGTTGAGCTCGGCCATGCGACGTTTCTTGTCGTAGTTTTGTTTCCTCTTCTCCCTGGAGCGATCCATCCGCTCATCCACCTTCTGCTTTAAGGTAATCGGGGGATCCGGAGGTTCAGTGATACCGTTGATGTTAAGTTGGTTGGCGAGGGGTGATCGCATGTTGCGTCCAATCATCAACTGACAGGGGGCACTCCCTCCCGTTGACTCGTGTGTTACTGAGTTTAAGGCGAAGGCAAACTCGGACACATGGATGTCCCAGGTTCGATGATCATCTTCGACGAAGCATTGCATCATTCCCTTCAGGTTACGATTGACCCGCTCAACCCAATTTGTCTGAGGGTGGTATGGGGAGATAAACACTTGTTCCACACCCCACTCAGTGCACACTGCTTCAACAGCTTTACAGATGAACTGCGATCCGTTGTCGGACAGTAATTTCTTGGTAAACAGCTGCCTGACAAGTATACAAGCGATCATCTTCCCAGTTGCTCTTTTCAGGGGGAACACTTCGATCCACTTAGAATAGTGATCAACAGCGACGAGCAAATACTCGTGACCGACGTAACTTTTCGGAAGTGGTCCCATCAGGTCAACACCTACAATCTCCCACGGTGCTTGGGAATGAGTGGACAACATAAGACCTGGTGGCTTCTGGAAAACTGGTTTTGTCTCTCTGCACTTTTGACAGGCCCTGATGTAGTCGCGAACAACTTTGTTTATTCCTTTTCACCACAGGTGAAGACCATCAAGGCGTTGTAGTGTCTTTGTTCGGCCAAGATGCCCAGCGGTTGGTCTCGAGTGGCATGCTTGCACTACAACTCGGTGAAGAGTTTTTGGGATGACCATCTTCCACTTTGCATTGTGGTAGTGGAACCAGATATCATCCTTGTAGCGGTAGTCTTGTAAGTTGTCTGTCTTGCAGCGTGTCAACTCTGGGTCAGTACCTTGCTCCTTCTTGAGCTGGTCCATGTCTGGTAGTGCTGTTATTTGTTCGCCATCTGGGGAGCCAGTGGCGGCCTGCCACTCTATCTCTTTCCGATTCTCCCAGAGTTTCTTGCGACAGAGGGGGCAGCGATACTTTGGCATCTTCTCTGCTTGTCGTTTCTTTATGTGGACACACAGTTGGTGATGCCACTTATCGCAGTCGTCGCACTGGATCCATTGCACGGGATCGGTCGAAGGGTGAATGCAGGCTGCGGCAGCACATGTTTCGTTGTCAGCGTGCGTGTGTGATTCGTCGTCATTTTCGGTGAGGACTTCAGGACCATCGGCTGTATTCTGCAAAGTCTGGTTATCGCCGTCTTCTACTGGGACTGGGACCATGTCAGCCGTGTCATGCCTGGTGTAGACAGAGTTGGCTTGAACACATTCTTGAATGCGGGATAGTGCATCTGGCACACAGTGTGTGATGCCTGGTCGGTACTCTACATCGAAGGAGAATTCTTGTAGTCGCAAAACCCACCGTGCCCACTTGCCAGTCAGTTTTGCTTTCTTAAAAAGCCAACAAAGGGCTTGATGATCAGTGACCACTTTGCATCTCTTCCCTTCAAGGTAGATTCTCCACTTTTCCAGTGCCCACACTACAGCAAGACATTCCTTTTCAGTTGTACTGTAGTTGCGTTCAGTTGGGTTCAAAGATCGGCTGGCATAGGCAATGGTCTGCAGAACTCCATCGCGTTCTTGAAGGAGAACTGCGCCCAGACCCACATTGCTGGCATCTGTGTGAACAGAAAATGGTTGGTCAAGGTCGGGATAGATCAGTATTGGCTCTTCGGTGAGGGCAGATTTTAGCAGGGTGAAAGCTGTCATGCACTCATCTGTCCAATTCCATGACTCTTTCTTCCTTCGCAGCTGGTTCAGCGGCTCAGTTGTGGTGGAAAAGTCTGGTATAAACTTCGAGTACCATAAGACCATGCCAATGAACCTCTCGAGTTGCTTCACGTTTTTTGGGACAGGGAAGTTGAAGATAGACTCAATCTTCTCGGGGTCCATCTGCAGGCCTTCAGCGCTGATGATATGACCCAAATACTTCATCTCTCGGCGGGCAAAACAGCACTTGTCGATGTTGACTGTTAAACCAGCTTCTTGCAGTGTCTGCAAGACCAGTCTCAAGTCGTGTACATGTTGAGTGATGTTTTTGGGGAAACATACGATGTCGTCCAGATATACATAGCAGACCTTTCCGATAAGGCTGCCAAGGACCTTTACCATCAGGCGTTGGAAGCTTGCAGGCCCATTCACAACACCAAAAGGTAGTACTGTGAACTGAAAGAAACCCCCTTCGCAGACAAATGCTGTCTTTTCTCTGTCTTCTGGAGCAACCATCATTTGGTGGTAACCGCTCTTAAGATCGAGGGAGCTGAACACTGTCGCCCCATGGAGTGATTCGAGGATAGACTCAATAGTTGGCATAGGATACGCATCGATCTTCGTGACTGAATTTAGTTTGCGGTAGTCGATGCATAAGCGATACTTGCCGCCTTTCTTGGGTACCATGACAACAGGGGAGGCCCATGGTGAAGATGAGGGTTCGACTCTGTGATCTGCCAACATCTCGTCAAGTTGCTCCCTTAACGATGCGCGTCTATCTGCAGACAGGCGGTAAACTGGGCTTCGTGTTGGGGAGGAGGCTCTTGTGTTGATGTAGTGCTGGGAAACACCTGTCCGTCCAGGTTTATCAGCTAGAACCTCAGGGAATTCATCCAGTAGGTTTGTGATGTACGGATCATATTCGGCTAATGACTCTCTTGCTACATGTAGGTGACAAGATTCTCTTGTATCGATTTCGTCATTCAGTTGACCCAAACTGTCGCACGTCCCGTTATCCAGCATGCCCAAAAGCGGCCACTTGATGCGAGGGTCACTGAGACATGCACCATCTTCAAGCCAGTAGGAGTTGGAGTTGAAATCCATCACAAGTTTGACTTGCTTAGCAAAATCTCTACCAAGCAACACGGGAGTTGGCAGTTTCTAGACCACATGGAGTACAAGTTGAGTTTCGATCCCACCAACCTCAATTGATGCTTGTACCTGACGAGTGGTTTCTAATTTTGTTCCATCTACCATGGACAGGGACGTTTTGATAGAATCTGGAACATCAGTTAGCGGGAGGGATCTGCAGAATTCTTCTGTGATAAGGGATATGCAGGAACCAGTATCAGCCAAGGCCGTCGTCTCACGATCACCGATCTTCACGACGATGTACGGACCACCATCATCCTGATTGTCAATGTTAACAGGGGGTTGGTTGAGACACCAAGTAGCTTATTTGAGCCTTGGGCACCACCGTGGGTTTTGACTGGTGTTCTGTAGACCTAAACTGTGGGGGTTTGGGCTCTGGTCTCGATGAGTGTTTTACCTCTACTCCTTGCGGTGCGGTTTGTGGAAAATCCGCTGCCCGGTGGCCGATCTGTCGACATCGGAAACAGACGGATTCATATCTCGCACTGCTCTGTCTGGGGGGTAGGCCTATACGACCCTTCATAGCTTGGAAGCTTGTATGAGCACCACTTGGTTTGTTGTCTTCACGCGGAGTCGAGTGGTGTTCTTGCCAGTTCGGTTTATTCACACTTGGAGTTGGGGGGCGAGGCCTCGCATAATTTGCTGGTTGATATTTAGGGCCATTCGAGCCGGAATTTGACACTCGACGGTTGAGGATGTACTCATCAGCAGCTCTGCCTACTGCATGCAGTGTCGTCAGACGTTTTTCTCTTAATTTCAAACAGAGAGTGTCATATGTCAAAGTGGACAACAAATGGTCAATCTGCACTAGATCCAGCATTCGTGTGACATCAGTCGACACTTTGGATTCTGCGGATGGGAGAGTCCACTTCTGAAAATACAGATGGAGACGTGCAGCGAATTCTTCAAATGTCTCATCGTGCTTTTTTGAAGAATTTCGGAACTTCAGGCGATACGCCTCGGGGGTAAGCTGGTACCTTCTCAAGATAACGGCAGTGATCTTGTCGAAGTCCTTCTTATCAGGCTCTGTCAAGGAATGGAAAGCTTGCTGAGCTTTCCCAGTGAGGCATGGCTCCAAAAGACGTGGCCAATCTTCTTTTGGTTTCTTAGCAGCAACAACCATCCTCTCGAAAGTGGTGAGATAGCACGTGATATCATCGTCTGATGACAACTTGTGAAAATCTGGTAGCTCTAGGCCAAACCGGATGGGAGGGCCTGACGACTTTGTTGAGTCCGTCATGGCCTTCAGTAGGGTTAGGCAGAGGGCCTCAGTGTCACTCTTCCTGGTTGCTTCCAGTTTTTCGAGTAATTGTGCTACATCATGTACATCAGGTTGTTTTTGAGCGTGTTCGTCACCTGGCTCTTTAATTTGTGGGAGATCGCACAAACTGTCTATTCTTTCTTGTTTTGTTTTGACTTCGTTGATGTCAATATGATTCATCTGGCAGAGCTGGGTTATGTATTCACCAGTGTAGCGACGGAGATAAACCGCTCTGTCTGCCATGCTTCAATCTGTCTGAGCGTCGACTTGTATGAAAATCGAAATTTCCAACTTGACTTCCAGTAAATCCTACCAAAACGGCGAGGGCTTACATGCAAGATTGATCTACAGTTCTCAGTCACAGCGGTACCATGCTTCCAGTAAATCCTACCAAACACGGCGAGAATTCACATGTTAAGACGTACAGTACTCACAGTATATCATGAACGCGATCATCGGCACCATCGCACGTCATGTCAGAATGATATGCCTTGTGTTCAATTTTCATGTCGCCCGCCGCACTCACAATCCGCCGAAAATCACACATTTCCAACGATCATCATGCCGACTACGCCACTTGTAACGGTCCACCAGTTACTTCAGATTCGGATGATACATAGTCTTGGTCAAGACCAAGCTAGCCCGTTCATTTGTTCCGCGGCGCGCCGTCCGTATTATCTGGGCTTATTGAGGGCGCCCTTAATTATCGCCAGATTCCTGGATCTCTTCCAGTAGCTTGGTCTTGGCGCATCGGTCACGTGAACCCGGAAAATTCCGAGGACATTCCAAGCATAGCTCAAATAGCTACTCGCCCCCGCATGCGCACTAAGTCGTTTTTGTTTAATGTGGGTGTTCGATTATTATAGTCTGGTTCCCAGACCAAATATTTCTGACTTTTTGTGATTTTTCATTTATTATTTAGCCGTTAATGTCACGTGACCAAAAACTGGAGGAATTGCTTAACGTTCGCGATGTTCGAGTGTTTCCAGGTTTTTATAAAATAAAACTCACATTAGCAAAGGTCAACACCAGACGAAATGCCTAAGACTATCACAGTCATTGTAGTCATTGTGCTATTTTTTTGGAAAGAGCCGTTGGATTTGAATTGTTGCGTCGTCATAGCTACGCTGCTTGTATCGCGTCATTATCTATTTTTTGTCGCCGGCTGCTACCTGACCGGACGTGTAAGAAACCACATTTGGCTATACGTCTAAATTGTAGTGTAGGTCAGGTAGCTCTTATGTGCTGAGCAGAAAAGTGAGTGTTCCCATCACAGTGTGACTGAGAGCAGTCACTATGCTGAGCAGAATAGTGAGTGTTCCCATCACAGTGTGACTGTGAGAGCATTCACTGTGCTGAGCAGAATAGTGAGTGTTCCCGTCACAGTGTGACTGAGAGCTCTTATGTGCTGAGCAGAATAGTGAGTGTTCCCATCACAGTGTGACTGAGAGCAGTCACTGTGCTGAGCAGAATAGTGAGTGTTCCCATCACAGTGTGACTGCGAGAGCATTCACTGTGCAGAGCAGAATAGTAAGTGTTTCCATCACAGTGTGACTGAGAGCTGTCATTGTGCTGAGCAGAATAATGGGTGTTCCCATCACAGTGTGACTTAGAGCTCTCACTTTGCTGAGCAGAATAGTGAGTGTTCCCATTACAGTGTTACCGAGAGCAGTCACTCTGCTTAGCAGAATAGTAAGTGTTTCCATCACAGTGTGACTGAGAGCTGTCATTGTGCTGAGCAGAATAATGAGTGTTCCCATCCCAGTGTGACTTAGAGCTCTCACTTTGCTGAGCAGAATAGTGAGTGTTCCCATTACAGTGTTACCGAGAGCAGTCACTCTGCTTAGCAGAATAGTGAGTGTTTCCATCACAGTGCGACTGTGAGAGCAGTCACTGTGCAGAGCACAAGAGTGAGTGTTCCCATCACAGTGTGACTGTGAGAGCAGTCACTGTGCTGAGCAGAATAGTGAATGTTCCCGCCACAGTGTGACTGAGAGCAGTGACTGTGCTGAGCAAAATAGTGAGTGTTCCCATCACAGTGTGACTGCGATAGCATTCACTGTGCAGAGCAGAATAGTGAGTGTTCCCATCACAGTGTGACTGAGAGCTGTCACTGTGCTGAGCAGAATAGTGAGTGTTCACATCAGTGTGTGACTGAGAGCAGTCGTTGTGCTGAGCAGAATAATGAGTGTTCACATCAAAGTGTGACTGAGAGCAGTCACTGTGCTGAGCGAAATAGTGAGTGTTCCAATCACAGAGTGACTGCGAGAGCATTCACTGTGCTGAGCAGAATAGTGAGTGTTCCCGTCACAGTGTGACTGAGAGCAGCCACTGTGCTGAGCAGAATAATTAGTGTTCCCATCACAGTGTGACTGTGAGAGCATTCACTGTGCTGAGCAGAATAGTGAGTGTTCCTATCACAGTGTGACTGTGAGATCATTCACTGTTCTGAGCAGAATAGTGAGTGTTCCCATCACAGTGTGACTGAGAGCTGTCTCTGTGCTGAACAGAATAGTGAGTGTTCCTATCACAGTGTGACTGCGAGCAGTCACTGTGCTGAACAGAATAGTGAGTGTTCCCATCACAGTGTGACTTTGAGAGCAGTCACTGTGCTGAGCAGAATAGTGAGTGTTCCCATCACAGTGTGACTTAGAGCAGTCACTGTGCTGAGCAGAATAGTGAGTGTTCCCATCACAGTGTGACTGCGAGAGCATTCACTGTGCAGAGCAGAATAGTAAGTGTTTCCATCACAGTGTGACTGAGAGCTGTCATTGTGCTGAGCAGAATAATGGGTGTTCCCATCACAGTGTGACTTAGAGCTCTCACTTTGCTGAGCAGAATAGTGAGTGTTCCCATTACAGTGTTACCGAGAGCAGTCACTCTGCTTAGCAGAATAGTAAGTGTTTCCATCACAGTGTGACTGAGAGCTGTCATTGTGCTGAGCAGAATAATGGGTGTTCCAATCCCAGTGTGACTTAGAGCTCTCACTTTGCTGAGCAGAATAGTGAGTGTTCCCATTACAGTGTTACCGAGAGCAGTCACTCTGCTTAGCAGAATAGTGAGTGTTTCCATCACAGTGCGACTGTGAGAGCAGTCACTGTGCAGAGCACAAGAGTGAGTGTTCCCATCACAGTGTGACTGTGAGAGCAGTCACTGTGCTGAGCAGAATAGTGAATGTTCCCGCCACAGTGTGACTGAGAGCAGTGACTGTGCTGAGCAAAATAGTGAGTGTTCCCATCACAGTGTGACTGCGATAGCATTCACTGTGCAGAGCAGAATAGTGAGTGTTCCCATCACAGTGTGACTGAGAGCTGTCACTGTGCTGAGCAGAATAGTGAGTGTTCACATCAGTGTGTGACTGAGAGCAGTCGTTGTGCTGAGCAGAATAATGAGTGTTCACATCAAAGTGTGACTGAGAGCAGTCACTGTGCTGAGCGAAATAGTGAGTGTTCCAATCACAGAGTGACTGCGAGAGCATTCACTGTGCTGAGCAGAATAGTGAGTGTTCCCGTCACAGTGTGACTGAGAGCAGCCACTGTGCTGAGCAGAATAATTAGTGTTCCCATCACAGTGTGACTGTGAGAGCATTCACTGTGCTGAGCAGAATAGTGAGTGTTCCTATCACAGTGTGACTGTGAGATCATTCACTGTGCTGAGCAGAATAGTGAGTGTTCCCATCACAGTGTGACTGAGAGCTGTCTCTGTGCTGAACAGAATAGTGAGTGTTCCTATCACAGTGTGACTGCGAGCAGTCACTGTGCTGAACAGAATAGTGAGTGTTCCCATCACAGTGTGACTTTGAGAGCAGTCACTGTGCTGAGCAGAATAGTGAGTGTTCCCATCACAGTGTGACTTAGAGCAGTCACTGTGCTGAGCAGAATAGTGAGTGTTCCTATCACAATGCGACTGTGAGAGCAGTCACTGTGCAGAGCAGAATAGTGAGTGTTCCCATCACAGTGTGACTAAGAGCTGTCACTGTGCTGAGCAGAATAGTGAGTTTTCACATCACTGTGTGACTGAGAGCAGTCACTGTGCTGAGCAGAATAGTGAGTGTTCCCATCACAGTGTGACTGAGAGCAGTCACTGTGCTGAGCAGAATAGTGAGTGTTCCCATCACAATGTGACTGAGAGCTGTCACTGTGCTGAGCAGAATAGTGAGTGTTCACATCACAGTGTGACTGAGAGCTGTCACTGTGCTGAACAGAATAGTGAGTGTTCCCATCACAGTGTGACTGAAAGCTGTCAATGTGCTGAGCAGAATAGTTAGTGTTCCCATCACAGTGTGACTGAGAGCAGTCACTGTGCTGAGCAGAATAGTGAGTGTTCCCATCACAGTGTGACTGAGAGCAGTCACTGTGCTGAACAGAATAGTGAGTGTTCACATCACAGTGTAACTGAGAGCTGTCACTGTGCTGAGCAGAATAGTGAGTGTTCCCATCACAGTGTGACTGTGAGAGCAGTCACTGTGCTGAGCAGAATAGTAAGTGTTTCCATCACAGTGTGACTGAGAGCTGTCATTGTGCTGAGCAGAATAATGGGTGTTCCCATCACAGTGTGACTGTGAGAGCATTCACTGTGCTGAGTAGAATAGTGAGTGTTCCTATCCCAGTATGACTGTGAGAGCATTCACTGTGCTGAGCAGAATAGTGAGTGTTCGATTCACAGTGTGACTTTGAGAGCATTCACTGTCCAGAGCAGAATAGTGAGTGTGACTTTGAGAACTGTCACTGTGCTGAGCAGAATAGTGAGTGTTAACATCACTGTGTGACTGAGAGCAGTCACTGTGCTGAGCAGAATAGTGCGTGTTCCCGTCACAGTGTGACTGAGAGCTCTTATGTGCTGAGCAGAATAGTGAGTGTTCCCATCACAGTGTGACTGAGAGCAGTCACTGTGCTGAGCAGAATAGTGAGTGTTTCCATTACAGTGTGACTGTGAGAGCATTCACTGTGCTGAGCAGAATAGTGAGTGTTCCCGTCACAGTGTGACTGAGAGCTCTTATGTGCTGAGCAGAATAGTGAGTGTTCCTATCACAGTGTGACTGAGAGCAGTCACTGTGCTGAGCAGAATAGTGAGTGTTCCCATCACAGTGTGACTGAGAGCAGTCACTGTGCTGAACAGAATAGTGAGTGTTCCCATCACAGTGTGACTTAGAGCAGTCACTGTGCTGAGCAGAATAGTGAGTGTTCCCATCACAATGCGACTGTGAGAGCAGTCACTGTGCAGAGCAGAATAGTGAGTGTTCCAATAACAGTGTGACTGAGAGCTGTCACTGTGCTGAGCAGAATAGTGAGTGTTCACATCACTGTGTGACTGAGAGCAGTCACTGTGCTGAGCAGAATAGTGAGTGTTCCTATCCCAGTATGACTGTGAGAGCAGTCACTGTGCTGAACAGAATAGTGAGTGTTCCCATCACAGTGTGACTTAGAGCAGTCAAAGTGCTGAGCAGAATAGTGAGTGTTCCTATCACAATGCGACTTTGAGAGCAGTCACTGTGCAGAGCAGAATAGTGAGTGTTCCCATCACAGCTGTGACTAAGAGCTGTCACTGTCCTGAGCAGAATAGTGAGTGTTCCAATCACAGTGTGACTGAGAGCTGTCTCTGTGCTGAACAGAATAGTGAGTGTTCCCATCACAGTGTGACTGAGAGCTGTCAATGTGATGAGCAGAATAGTTAGTGTTCACATCACAGTGTGACCGAGAGCCCTCACTGTACTGAGCGGCAGAGTGAGTGTTCCCATCATAGTGTGACTGTGAGCAGTCACTGTGCTGAGCAGAATAGTGAGTGTTCCCATCACAGTGTGACTGAGAGCTGTCTCTGTGCTGAACAGAATAGTGAGTGTTCCCATCACAGTGTGACTGAGAGCTGTCAATGTGCTGAGCAGAATAGTTAGTGTTCACATCACAGTGTGACCGAGAGCCCTCACTGTGCTGAGCAGCAGAGTGAGTGTTCCCATCACAGTGTGACAGAGAGCAGTCACTGTGCTGAGCAAAATAGTGAGTGTTCCCATCACAGTGTGACTTTGAGAGCATTCACTGTCCAGAGCAGAATAGTGAGTGTGACTTTGAGAGCAGTCACTGTGCTGAGCAGAATAGTGAGTGTTGCCATCACAGTGTGACTGAGAGCAGTCACTGTGCTGAACAGAATAGTGAGTGTTCCTATCACAGTGTGACTTAGAGCAGTCACTGTGCTGAGCAGAATAGTGAGTGTTCCCATCACAGTGTGACTGAGAGCAGTCACTGTGCTGAGCAGAATAGTGAGTGTTCCCATCACAATGTGACTGAGAGCTGTCACTGTGCTGAACAGAATAGTGAGTGTTCCCATCACAGTGTGACTGAAAGCTGTCAATGTGCTGAGCAGAATAGTTAGTGTTCACATCACAGTGTGACCGAGAGCTCTCACTGTGCTGAGCATCAGAGTGAGTGTTCCCATCACAGTGTGAATGAGAGCAGTCACTGTGCTGAGCAAAATAGTGAGTGTTCCCATCACAGTGTGACTCAGAGCTGTCACTGTGCTAAGCAGAATAGTGAGTGTTCTGATCACAGTGTGACTGTGAGAGCAGTAACTATGCTGAGCAGAATAGTGTAACGTAGATTTCTCTGGGTTCTACACCACACACAAGAAGGACTCTTGACGCAAGTATTCTGTATTTCCGGTGATTCTCTCTGGTTTATTGTGACCTCTTGCCGACCAAAACATGGACTTCAGGCTCCCGCAATCACGCGGCACCCGAACTGGTTAGAACTGGTTCGGCGCTTGCGCAATCCAAAGGCGGGTTTCCGGGGCGCACCAGCAGGAGCCACCAGGGCGATCCCACCACCGTGGAATCGCTCCAGCGCCCTCTACCGCCCAACCGGCACGGGCGTTACACAGCCCCCCACGAAGACCTTGTTTGCCCCCAAACAAGACCATGGGCGCTGCTGCCGCACCCTGGCCAACCGCCCTGGAAAACGCATAACGCCAACAATTACACAACAATTTACATTACAAAAAAATGAAAAGTTCAACAGGTCCCGCCTAGTAGGTGGGAGGTGGCCTGAAGCTGCTCCCAGAATTCCGGTGGAATGTCTTTCCACGCCTGGGCCGTCTCCCCGAGGCGCGTGCGTGTTCCGACTCCGTCGCGCATGCACAGTCCGACTCCGTCGCGCATGCGTGGTCCAACTCCGAGGCGCATGCGAGGTCCGACTCCAAGGCGCATGCGTGGTCCGACTCCGTCGCGCACGCGTGGTCCGCCAGACGACCCCAAGCTCTGGCACCCCCAGCTCCGGCACACCCCCAGCTGTCAAGACTTGACTGGCTCCTGTGACTGGCTCCTGTGACTGGCTCTTGTGACTGATTCCTGTGACTGGCTCTTGTGACTGATGACTGGCTTAGAGAGCGTGGGCGTCCCGGCGAGGCCCCGCCCCCGCTGCGCCGACGGGCACGGCTCGGGCTCGCTCCGAGTGTTGCGAGCCGTCTGCCGCGCCGCCGTCTACAGCATGGGCCGGGCCCCCCCGACTCGGTTTCATTCCTGCAGAAGATCCAGAGAATGTCTCGACGAGGCCCCGCCCCCCACTGCATCCACGGGCACAGCTTGGGATTGTTCCGCGTGGAACCATCCGTCTGCTGCGCCGCCGTCTACAGCATGGGGCGGCCCCCCGACAGACCTGGTAGCGGACCCGGACAAATATGGAGAAGGGCGCCCTCTCTCCAAATCGGAGTGGACGCACTGAAGCCCCCAGCCATTGGCGCATGTCCCGAAATTCCCGCTATCCTTCTCCACCTCCTCCCCCAGGAAACATCCAGACTCCCAAGTCCCCATAACCTCCCTAGAGTTCCCCAAAACATCCCTAAAGAAGGCCTCTAACTCCGCCAGCGTGATGTACGGAATGCACCGGCTCCTGGGCGGCCCCTCCTCAGGTTGAAAACCCACCGGTCTCGGATATGGGCTGGATGTGTCCTGGCGATGTCCCACCCCCGCTGCGCTGACGGGCACGGCTCGGGCTCGCTCCGAGTGTTGCGAGCCGTCTGCCGCGCCGCCATCTACAGCACGGGCCGGGCCCCCCCCGGACTCGATAATTTTGGTATGGAACAATTGAGGGATGTCCCGGTGAGGCCCCGCCCGGGCTGCATCGACGGGCACAGCTTGGGATTGTTCCGCGCGGAACAACCCGTCTGCCGCGCCGCCGTCTACAGCACGGGCCGGGCCCCCCCGGACCCGAAATCATTTGCATAGAACAACTGAGGAATGTCCCGATGAGGCCCCGCCCCCGCTGCACCGACGGGCACAGCTTGGAATTGTTCCGCGTGGAACAACACGTCTGCCGCGCCGCCGCCTACAGCACGGGCCGGGTCCCCCCCGGACTCGGTAGCGGCCCCAGACAATTTATGGGAAAGGGCGCCCTCACCCCGGATTGGAGTGGACGCACCGTCGCCCCCCAACCATTGGGACATGTTCTTAAATTCCCCGCTATCATTCCCTAACTCTTCCCCCAGAAAACACCCTGACTCCCAGGAAACCGTAGCCCTCCCAGAGCTCTCCGGTATATCCTTAAAGAAGGCCTCTAACTCCTCTGGCGTAATGCACGGAGTGCCTGCATGTTCTCTGGACTGGTCCCCGTTCCCCGGGCCCATGCCTTGGCCTGCCCTCTCGCCGTGGGGCGAGTTGGCTGCCGTGCTATCGTGGTTTTTCAAAAACATGAACACTTCACCTGGTCTTTTCCCGTCCTCCTGTATGCCGACCGCTGCCACCAATGTAACGTATATTTCTCTGGGTTCTACACCACACACAAGAAGGACTCTTGATGCAAGTATTCTGTATTTCCGGTGATTCTCTCTGGTTTATTGTGACCTCTTGCCGACCAAAACATGGACTTCAGGCTTCCGCAATCACGCGGCACCCGAACTGGTTAGAACTGGTTCGGCGCTTGCGCAATCCAAAGGCGGGTTTCCGGGGCGCACCAGCAGGAGCCACCAGGGCGATCCCACCACCGTGGAATCGCTCCAGCGCCCTCTACCGCCCAACCGGCACGGGCGTTACAATAGTAAGTGTTTCCATCACAGTGTAACTGAGAGCTGTCATTGTGCTGAGCAGAATAGTGGGTGTTCCCATCACAGTGTTACTAAGAGCAGTCACTGTGCTGAGCAGAATAGTGAGTGTTCCTATCCCAGTATGACTGTGAGAGCAGTCACTGTGCTGAACAGAATAGTGAGTGTTCCCATCACAGTGTGACTTAGAGCAGTCAATGTGCTGAGCAGAATAGTGAGTGTTCCTATCACAATGCGACTGTGAGAGCAGTCACTGTGCAGAGCAGAATAGTGAGTGTTCCCATCACAGCTGTGACTAAGAGCTGTCACTGTCCTGAGCAGAATAGTGAGTGTTCACATCACTGTGTGACTGAGAGCAGTTACTGTGCTGAGCAGAATAGTGAGTGTTCCCATCACAGTGTGACTGAGAGCAGTCACTGTGCTGAACAGAATAGTGAGTGTTCCCATCACAGTGTGACTGAGAGCTGTCAATGTGCTGAGCAGAATAGTTAGTGTTCACATCACAGTGTGACCGAGAGCCCTCACTGTGCTGAGCAGCAGAGTGAGTGTTCCCATCATAGTGTGACTGAGAGCAGTCACTGTGCTGAGCAAAATAGTGAGTGTTCCCATCACAGTGTGACTTTGAGAGCATTCACTGTCCAGAGCAGAATAGTGAGTGTGACTTTGAGAGCAGTCACTGTGCTGAACAGAATAGTGAGTGTTCCCATCACAGTGTGACTTAGAGCAGTCACTGTGCTGAGCAGAATAGTTAGTGTTCACATCACAGTGTGACCGAGAGCCCTCACTGTGCTGAGCAGCAGAGTGAGTGTTCCCATCACAGTGTGACAGAGAGCAGTCACTGTGCTGAGCAAAATAGTGAGTGTTCCCATCACAGTGTGACTTTGAGAGCATTCACTGTCCAGAGCAGAATAGTGAGTGTGACTTTGAGAGCAGTCACTGTGCTGAGCAGAATAGTGAGTGTTGCCATCACAGTGTGACTGAGAGCAGTCACTGTGCTGAACAGAATAGTGAGTGTTCCTATCACAGTGTGACTTAGAGCAGTCACTGTGCTGAGCAGAATAGTGAGTGTTCCCATCACAGTGTGACTGAGAGCAGTCACTGTGCTGAGCAGAATAGTGAGTGTTCCCATCACAATGTGACTGAGAGCTGTCACTGTGCTGAACAGAATAGTGAGTGTTCCCATCACAGTGTGACTGAAAGCTGTCAATGTGCTGAGCAGAATAGTTAGTGTTCACATCACAGTGTGACCGAGAGCTCTCACTGTGCTGAGCATCAGAGTGAGTGTTCCCATCACAGTGTGAATGAGAGCAGTCACTGTGCTGAGCAAAATAGTGAGTGTTCCCATCACAGTGTGACTCAGAGCTGTCACTGTGCTAAGCAGAATAGTGAGTGTTCTGATCACAGTGTGACTGTGAGAGCAGTAACTATGCTGAGCAGAATAGTGTAACGTAGATTTCTCTGGGTTCTACACCACACACAAGAAGGACTCTTGACGCAAGTATTCTGTATTTCCGGTGATTTTCTCTGGTTTATTGTGACCTCTTGCCGACCAAAACATGGACTTCAGGCTCCCGCAATCACGCGGCACCCGAACTAGTTAGAACTGGTTCGGCGCTTGCGCAATCCAAAGGCGGGTTTCCGGGGCGCACCAGCAGGAGCCACCAGGGCGATCCCACCACCGTGGAATCGCTCCAGCGCCCTCTACCGCCCAACCGGCACGGGCGTTACACAGCCCCCCACGAAGACCTTGTTTGCCCCCAAACAAGACCATGGGCGCTGCTGCCGCACCCTGGCCAACCGCCCTGGAAAACGCATAACGCCAACAATTACACAACAATTTACATTACAAAAAAATGAAAAGTTCAACAGTTCCCGCCTAGTAGGTGGGAGGTGGCCTGAAGCTGCTCCCAGAATTCCGGTGGAATGTCTTTCCACGCCTGGGCCGTCTCCCCGAGGCGCGTGCGTGGTCCGACTCCGTCGCGCATGCACAGTCCGACTCCGTCGCGCATGCGTGGTCCAACTCCGAGGCGCATGCGAGGTCCGACTCCAAGGCGCATGCGTGGTCCGACTCCGTCGCGCACGCGTGGTCCGCCAGACGACCCCAAGCTCTGGCACCCCCAGCTCCGGCACACCCCCAGCTGTCAAGACTTGACTGGCTCCTGTGACTGGCTCCTGTGACTGGCTCTTGTGACTGATTCCTGTGACTGGCTCTTGTGACTGATGACTGGCTTAGAGAGCGTGGGCGTCCCGGCGAGGCCCCGCCCCCGCTGCGCCGACGGGCACGGCTCGGGCTCGCTCCGAGTGTTGCGAGCCGTCTGCCGCGCCGCCGTCTACAGCATGGGCCGGGCCCCCCCGAATCGGTTTCATTCCTGCAGAAGATCCAGAGAATGTCTCGACGAGGCCCCGCCCCCCACTGCATCCACGGGCACAGCTTGGGATTGTTCCGCGTGGAACCATCCGTCTGCTGCGCCGCCGTCTACAGCATGGGGCGGCCCCCCGACAGACCTGGTAGCGGACCCGGACAAATATGGAGAAGGGCGCCCTCTCTCCAAATCGGAGTGGACGCACTGAAGCCCCCAGCCATTGGCGCATGTCCCGAAATTCCCGCTATCCTTCTCCAACTCCTCCCCCAGGAAACATCCAGACTCCCAAGTCCCCATAACCTCCCTAGAGTTCCCCAAAACATCCCTAAAGAAGGCCTCTAACTCCGCCAGCGTGATGTACGGAATGCACCGGCTCCTGGGCGGCCCCTCCTCAGGTTGAAAACCCACCGGTCTCGGATATGGGCTGGATGTGTCCTGGCGATGTCCCACCCCCGCTGCGCTGACGGGCACGGCTCGGGCTCGCTCCGAGTGTTGCGAGCCGTCTGCCGCGCCGCCATCTACAGCACGGGCCGGGCCCCCCCGGACTCGATAATTTTGGTATGGAACAATTGAGGGATGTCCCGGTGAGGCCCCGCCCGGGCTGCATCGACGGGCACAGCTTGGGATTGTTCCGCGCGGAACAACCCGTCTGCCGCGCCGCCGCCTACAGCACGGGCCGGGTCCCCCCCGGACTCGGTAGCGGCCCCAGACAATGTATGGGAAAGGGCGCCCTCACCCCGGATTGGAGTGGACGCACCGTCGCCCCCCAACCATTGGGACATGTTCTTAAATTCCCCGCTATCATTCCCTAACTCTTCCCCCAGAAAACACCCTGACTCCCAGGAAACCGTAGCCCCCCCAGAGCTCTCCGGTATATCCTTAAAGAAGGCCTCTAACTCCTCTGGCGTAATGCACGGAGTGCCTGCATGTTCTCTGGACTGGTCCCCGTTCCCCGGGCCCATGCCTTGGCCTGCCCTCTCGCCGTGGGGCGAGTTGGCTGCCGTGCTATCGTGGTTTTTCAAAAACATGAACACTTCACCTGGTCTTTTCCCGTCCTCCTGTATGCCGACCGCTGCCACCAATGTAACGTAGATTTCTCTGGGTTCTACACCACACACAAGAAGGACTCTTGACGCAAGTATTCTGTATTTCCGGTGATTCTCTCTGGTTTATTGTGACCTCTTGCCGACCAAAACATGGACTTCAGGCTTCCGCAATCACGCGGCACCCGAACTGGTTAGAACTGGTTCGGCGCTTGCGCAATCCAAAGGCGGGTTTCCGGGGCGCACCAGCAGGAGCCACCAGGGCGATCCCACCACCGTGGAATCGCTCCAGCGCCCTCTACCGCCCAACCGGCACGGGCGTTACAATAGTAAGTGTTTCCATCACAGTGTAACTGAGAGCTGTCATTGTGCTGAGCAGAATAGTGGGTGTTCCCATCACAGTGTTACTAAGATTTGTCACTGTGCTGAGCAGAATAGTGAGTGTTCCTATCCCAGTATGACGGTGAGAGCAGTCACTGTGCTGAACAGAATAGTGAGTGTTCCCATCACAGTGTGACTTAGAGCAGTCAATGTGCTGAGCAGAATAGTGAGTGTTCCTATCACAATGCGACTGTGAGAGCAGTCACTGTGCAGAGCAGAATAGTGAGTGTTCCCATCACAGCTGTGACTAAGAGCTGTCACTGTCCTGAGCAGAATAGTGAGTGTTCACATCACTGTGTGACTGAGAGCAGTTACTGTGCTGAGCAGAATAGTGAGTGTTCCCATCACAGTGTGACTGAGAGCAGTCACTGTGCTGAACAGAATAGTGAGTGTTCCCATCACAGTGTGACTGAGAGCTGTCAATGTGCTGAGCAGAATGGTGAGTGTTCCCATCACAGTGTGACTCAGAGCTGTCACTGTGCTAAGCAGAATAGTGAGTGTTCTGATCACAGTGTGACTGTGAGAGCAGTAACTATGCTGAGCAGAATAGTGTAACGTAGATTTCTCTGGGTTCTACACCACACACAAGAAGGACTCTTGACGCAAGTATTCTGTATTTCCGGTGATTTTCTCTGGTTTATTGTGACCTCTTGCCGACCAAAACATGGACTTCAGGCTTCCGCAATCACGCGGCACCCGAACTAGTTAGAACTGGTTCGGCGCTTGCGCAATCCAAAGGCGGGTTTCCGGGGCGCACCAGCAGGAGCCACCAGGGCGATCCCACCACCGTGGAATCGCTCCAGCGCCCTCTACCGCCCAACCGGCACGGGCGTTACACAGCCCCCCACGAAGACCTTGTTTGCCCCCAAACAAGACCATGGGCGCTGCTGCCGCACCCTGGCCAACCGCCCTGGAAAACGCATAACGCCAACAATTACACAACAATTTACATTACAAAAAAATGAAAAGTTCAACAGTTCCCGCCTAGTAGGTGGGAGGTGGCCTGAAGCTGCTCCCAGAATTCCGGTGGAATGTCTTTCCACGCCTGGGCCGTCTCCCCGAGGCGCGTGCGTGGTCCGACTCCGTCGCGCATGCACAGTCCGACTCCGTCGCGCATGCGTGGTCCAACTCCGAGGCGCATGCGAGGTCCGACTCCAAGGCACATGCGTGGTCCGACTCCGTCGCGCACGCGTGGTCCGCCAGACGACCCCAAGCTCTGGCACCCCCAGCTCCGGCACACCCCCAGCTGTCAAGACTTGACTGGCTCCTGTGACTGGCTCCTGTGACTGGCTCTTGTGACTGATTCCTGTGACTGGCTCTTGTGACTGATGACTGGCTTAGAGAGCGTGGGCGTCCCGGCGAGGCCCCGCCCCCGCTGCGCCGACGGGCACGGCTCGGGCTCGCTCCGAGTGTTGCGAGCCGTCTGCCGCGCCGCCGTCTACAGCATGGGCCGGGCCCCCCCGACTCGGTTTCATTCCTGCAGAAGATCCAGAGAATGTCTCGACGAGGCCCCGCCCCCCACTGCATCCACGGGCACAGCTTGGGATTGTTCCGCGTGGAACCATCCGTCTGCTGCGCCGCCGTCTACAGCATGGGGCGGCCCCCCGACAGACCTGGTAGCGGACCCGGACAAATATGGAGAAGGGCGCCCTCTCTCCAAATCGGAGTGGACGCACTGAAGCCCCCAGCCATTGGCGCATGTCCCGAAATTCCCGCTATCCTTCTCCAACTCCTCCCCCAGGAAACATCCAGACTCCCAAGTCCCCATAACCTCCCTAGAGTTCCCCAAAACATCCCTAAAGAAGGCCTCTAACTCCGCCAGCGTGATGTACGGAATGCACCGGCTCCTGGGCGGCCCCTCCTCAGGTTGAAAACCCACCGGTCTCGGATATGGGCTGGATGTGTCCTGGCGATGTCCCACCCCCGCTGCGCTGACGGGCACGGCTCGGGCTCGCTCCGAGTGTTGCGAGCCGTCTGCCGCGCCGCCATCTACAGCACGGGCCGGGCCCCCCCGGACTCGATAATTTTGGTATGGAACAATTGAGGGATGTCCCGGTGAGGCCCCGCCCGGGCTGCATCGACGGGCACAGCTTGGGATTGTTCCGCGCGGAACAACCCGTCTGCCGCGCCGCCGCCTACAGCACGGGCCGGGTCCCCCCCGGACTCGGTAGCGGCCCCAGACAATGTATGGGAAAGGGCGCCCTCACCCCGGATTGGAGTGGACGCACCGTCGCCCCCCAACCATTGGGACATGTTCTTAAATTCCCCGCTATCATTCCCTAACTCTTCCCCCAGAAAACACCCTGACTCCCAGGAAACCGTAGCCCCCCCAGAGCTCTCCGGTATATCCTTAAAGAAGGCCTCTAACTCCTCTGGCGTAATGCACGGAGTGCCTGCATGTTCTCTGGACTGGTCCCCGTTCCCCGGGCCCATGCCTTGGCCTGCCCTCTCGCCGTGGGGCGAGTTGGCTGCCGTGCTATCGTGGTTTTTCAAAAACATGAACACTTCACCTGGTCTTTTCCCGTCCTCCTGTATGCCGACCGCTGCCACCAATGTAACGTAGATTTCTCTGGGTTCTACACCACACACAAGAAGGACTCTTGACGCAAGTATTCTGTATTTCCGGTGATTCTCTCTGGTTTATTGTGACCTCTTGCCGACCAAAACATGGACTTCAGGCTTCCGCAATCACGCGGCACCCGAACTGGTTAGAACTGGTTCGGCGCTTGCGCAATCCAAAGGCGGGTTTCCGGGGCGCACCAGCAGGAGCCACCAGGGCGATCCCACCACCGTGGAATCGCTCCAGCGCCCTCTACCGCCCAACCGGCACGGGCGTTACAATAGTAAGTGTTTCCATCACAGTGTAACTGAGAGCTGTCATTGTGCTGAGCAGAATAGTGGGTGTTCCCATCACAGTGTTACTAAGATTTGTCACTGTGCTGAGCAGAATAGTGAGTGTTCCTATCCCAGTATGACTGTGAGAGCAGTCACTGTGCTGAACAGAATAGTGAGTGTTCCCATCACAGTGTGACTTAGAGCAGTCAATGTGCTGAGCAGAATAGTGAGTGTTCCTATCACAATGCGACTGTGAGAGCAGTCACTGTGCAGAGCAGAATAGTGAGTGTTCCCATCACAGCTGTGACTAAGAGCTGTCACTGTCCTGAGCAGAATAGTGAGTGTTCACATCACTGTGTGACTGAGAGCAGTTACTGTGCTGAGCAGAATAGTGAGTGTTCCCATCACAGTGTGACTGAGAGCAGTCACTGTGCTGAACAGAATAGTGAGTGTTCCCATCACAGTGTGACTGAGAGCTGTCAATGTGCTGAGCAGAATGGTGAGTGTTCCCATCACAGTGTGACTGAGAGCAGTCACTTGGCTGAGCAGAATAGTGAGTGTTTCCTTTACAGTGTGACTGTGAGAGCAGTCACTGTGCTGAGCAGAATAGTGAGTGGTCCAATCACAGTATGGCTAAGAGCAGTCACTGTGCTGAGCAGAATAGTGAATGTTCCCGCCACAGTGTGACTGAGAGCAGTCACTGTGCTGAGCAGAATAGTGAGTGTTCACATCACAGTGTGACTGCGAGAGCATTCACTGTGCAGAGCAGAATAGTGAGTGTTCGCATCACAGTGTAACCGAGAGCTGTCACTGTGCTAAGCAGAATAGTGAGTGTTCCCATCACAGTGTGACTGTGAGAGCAGTCACTATGCTAATCAGAATAGTAAGTGTTTCCATCACAGTGTGACTGAGAGCTGTCATTGTGCTGAGAAGAATAGTGGGTGTTCCCATCACAGTGTTACTGAGAGCAGTCACTGTGCTAAGCAGAATAGTGAGTGTTCCGATCACAGTGTGACTGTGAGAGCAGTCACTATGCTGAGCAGAATAGTGAGTGTTCCCGTCACAGTGTGACTGAGAGCTGTCAATGTGCTGAGCAGAATAGTTAGTGTTCACATCACAGTGTGACCGAGAGCCCTCACTGTGCTGAGCAGCAGAGTGAGTGTTCCCATCACAGTGTGACAGAGAGCAGTCACTGTGCTGAGCAAAATAGTGAGTGTTCCCATCACAGTGTGACTTTGAGAGCATTCACTGTCCAAAGCAGAATAGTGAGTGTTCCCATCACAGTGTGACTTAGAGTATTCACTGTGCTGAGCAGAATAGTGAGTGTTCCCATCACAGTGTGACTGAGAGCAGTCACTGTGCTGAGCAGAATAGTGAGTGTTTCCATCACAGTGTGACTGCGAGAGCATTCACTGTGCAGAGCAGAATAGTGAGTGTTCACATCACTGTGTGACTGAGAGCAGTCACTGTGCTGAGCAGAATAGTGAGTGTTCCTATCCCAGTATGACTGTGAGAGCAGTCACTGTGCTGAACAGAATAGTGAGTGTTCCCATCACAGTGTGACTTAGAGCAGTCAATGTGCTGAGCAGAATAGTGAGTGTTCCTATCACAATGCGACTGTGAGAGCAGTCACTGTGCAGAGCAGAATAGTGAGTGTTCCCATCACAGCTGTGACTAAGAGCTGTCACTGTCCTGAGCAGAATAGTGAGTGTTCACATCACTGTGTGACTGAGAGCAGTCACTGTGCTGAGCTGAATAGTGAGTGTTCCAATCACAGTGTGACTGAGAGCTGTCTCTGTGCTGAACAGAATAGTGAGTGTTCCCATCACAGTGTGACTGAGAGCTGTCAATGTGCTGAGCAGAATAGTTAGTGTTCACATCACAGTGTGACCGAGAGCCCTCACTGTGCTGAGCAGCAGAGTGAGTGTTCCCATCACAGTGTGACAGAGAGCAGTCACTGTGCTGAGCAAAATAGTGAGTGTTCCCATCACAGTGTGACTTTGAGAGCATTCACTGTCCAAAGCAGAATAGTGAGTGTTCCCATCACAGTGTGACTTAGAGCATTCACTGTGCTGAGCAGAATAGTGAGTGTTCCCATCACAGTGTGACTGAGAGCAGTCACTGTGCTGAGCAGAATAGTGAGTGTTTCCATCACAGTGTGACTGTGAGAGCATTCACTGTGCTGAGCAGAATAGTGAGTGTTCCCGTCACAGTGTGACTGAGAGCTCTTATGTGCTGAGCAGAATAGTGAGTGTTCCCATCACAGTGTGACTGAGAGCAGTCACTGTGCTGAGCAGAATAGTGAGTGTTCCCATCACAGTGTGACTGAGAGCAGTCACTGTGCTGAACAGAATAGTGAGTGTTCACATCACAGTGTAACTGAGAGATGGCACTGTGCTGAGCAGAATAGTGAGTGTTCCCATCACAGTGTGACTGTGAGAGCAGTCACTGTGCTGAGCAGAATAGTAAGTGTTTCCATCACAGTGTGACTGAGAGCTGTCATTGTGCTGAGCAGAATAATGGGTGTTCCCATCACAGTGTGACTGTGAGAGCATTCACTGTGCTGAGTAGAATAGTGAGTGTTCCTATCCCAGTATGACTGTGAGAGCATTCACTGTGCTGAGCAGAATAGTGAGTGTTCGATTCACAGTGTGACTTTGAGAGCATTCACTGTCCAGAACAGAATAGTGAGTGTGACTTTGAAAGCTGTCACTGTGCTAAGCAGAATAGTGAGTGTTCCCATCACAGTGTGACTGAGAGCAGTCACTGTGCTGAACAGAATAGTGAGTGTTCCCATCACAGTGTGACTTAGAGCAGTCACTGTGCTGAGCAGAATAGTGAGTGTTCCCATCACAATGCGACTGTGAGAGCAGTCACTGTGCAGAGCAGAATAGTGAGTGTTCCAATCACAGTGTGACTGAGAGCTGTCACTGTGCTGTCACTGTTTTCTCGCACCCCTTTTTTAGCGAGTGCCAACAGTGAAGTCAAAACTATTTGCGCCCGCACCCCTCTTTTGCTTTCTCGCACCCCCTTTTTATCCGAGTGCCAACAGTGAAGTCAAAACATACTGCACATTTGCGCTCGCACCCCTTTTTCTTTGACTTCACTGTTGGCACTCGGATAAAAAGGAGGTGCGAGAAAGCAAAAGAGGGTTGCGGGCGCAAATAGTTTTGACTTCACTGTTGGCACCGGAGAAAAAGGGGGTGCGAGAAAACAAAAGAGGGGTGCGATCGCAAATGTACAGTATGTTTTGACCTCACTGTTGGCACTCGGATAAAAATGGTTGCGAGAAAACAAAAAAGGGGTGCGGGCGCAAATAGTTTTGACCTAACGGTTGGCACTCGGAGAAAAAGGGGTGCGAGAAAGCAAAAAAGGGGTGCGGGCGCAAATTTGCAGTATGTTTTGACTTCACTGTTGGCACTCGGTGAAAAAGGGGTGCGAGAAAACAAAACAGGGGTGCGAGTGCAAATGGGCAGTATATTTTGACTTTACTGTTGGCACTCGGATAAAAAAGGGGTGCGATAAAGCAAAAGAGGGGTGCGGGCGCAAATGTGCAGTATGTTTTGACTTCACTGTTGGCAAGAGCAAAAGGGGGTGCGAGAAAGCAAAAGAGGGGTGCGAGCGCAAACGTGCAGTATGTTTTGACTTCACTATTGGCACTCGGGTAAAAAAGGGTGCAAGAAAGCAAAAGAGGGGTGCGGGTGCAAATGTGCAGTATGTTATGACTGACTTCACTGTTGGCAAGAGCAAAAAGGGGTGCGAGAAAGCAAAAGAGGGGTGCGAGCGCAAACGTGCAGTATGTTTTGACTTCACTGTTGGCACTCGGATAAAAATGGGTGCGAGAAAGCAAAAGAGGGTTGCGAGCGCAAATATGCAGTATGTTTTGACTTCACTGTTGGCACTCGGAGAAAAAGGGGTGCGAGAAAAAAAAAGAGGGGTGCGAGCGCAAATGTGCAGTATGTTTTGACTTTACTCTTGGCACTCGGATAACAATGGTTGCGAGAAAGCAAAAGAGGGGTGCGGGCGCAAATAGTTATGACTTCAATGTTGGCACTCGAAGAAAAAGGGGTGCGAGAAAACAAAAGAGGGGTGCGAGCGCAAATGTGCAGTATGTTTTGACTTCACGGTTGGCACTCGGGTAAAAAGGGGGTGCGAGAAAGCAAAAGAGGGGTGCGGGCGCAAATAGTTTTGACTTCACTGTTGGCACTCGGTGAAAAAGGGGTGCGAGAAAACAAAAGAGGGGTGCGAGCGCAAATGGGCAGTATATTTTGACTTTACTGTTGGCACTCGGATAAAAAGGGGTGCGAGAAAGCAAAAGAGGGGTGCGAGCGCAAATGTGCAGTATGTTATGACTTCACTGTTGGCAAGAGCAAAAAGGGGTGCGAGAAAACAAAAATGGGGTGCGGGCGCAAATGTGCAGTATGTTATGACTTCACTGTTGGCAAGAGCAAAAAGGGGTGCGAGAATGCAAAAGAGGGGTGCGGGCGCAAATGTGCAGTATGTTATGATGACTTCACTCTTGGCACTCGGAGAAAAAGGGGTGCGATAATAAAGCAAAAGAGGGGTGCGGGTGCAAATGTGCAGTTATGACTTCACTGTTGGCAAGAGCAAAAATGGGTGCGAGAATGCAAAAGAGGGGTGCGAGCGCAAATGTGCAGTATGTTTTGTTTTCACCGTTGGCACTCAGAGAAAAAGGGGTGCAAGAAAGCAAAAGAGGGGTGTGGGCGCAAATTTGCATTATGTTTTAACTTCACTCTTGGCACTCGGAGAAAAAGGGGTGCGATAAAGCAAAAGAGGGGTGCGAGCGCAAATGTGCAGTATGTTTTGACTTCACTGTTGGCACTCGGAGAAAAAGGGGTGCGATAAAGCAAAAGAGGGGTGCGAGCGCAAATTTGCAGAATGTTATGACTTCACTTTTGGCACTCGGAGAAAACTTCATCAATGTCTGTCATCTGCAGAATTTTGTTCAGCTGACATACAGAAACGTGAACATTTAACAGTTCTTTGTATAAGCTAATTTGACTTCCAGTCGATTTTACTGAAAAGTTTATTTATGACATCATCAGTGCAAAGTTTGCCGTTCCATCGTGGATTTACGGCCCCTATTCTGTGTGTATTTTATGTGATGCCCATTGCCAAAGCCAAACAAAAATCTTCCTTTATCTCCGCTGTGCACTGTTGTTGCAATATTAGCGATTTTAGACCCGTTTTCTAAGAGTAATATGAGCTTTTGTCCGCCCATGTTCTCGAGAGCTGGCTAATTATCGCTCTCTAGCTCTCAGTCTTAATGTCACGCCGGACGATAGAGTACGTACGCCTCCCGGCGTAATTTTGCCCATTTTGCTCAAAGTGACCAGCTTTAGCTTCGTTTATTTCTTCCTCATCATTGTCTTCATTTTGCACATTATGACCTAGTATATGTCATGGTCAACCTCATTATCTTCGTCACTCATTTCGTCTTCATGTCTCTCTGGCATCATATATTCATATATAAATTCATAATAAAAGTTGCATTATTGATGTGGTAAGCACCGACATTCTCTTGCCAGAAAGGAAAGGACAGCATAACGTTTAGAACATCATTTGTTTAGTTTGCCGTTCATTTCATATTTTGTACATAAACTATAACCCATAGGTACTGCGCTTTACAGTGCAAGTTAACGCTGTTGGTATTCAGAGAGTCAAGTTACAAGGACATGCACGCCAACCCACAGCCTAAATACATGTAGAAGCTAGATAGAAGGTCAGTGCATGTTGGTGAATTACTAAACAGCGCGCTCACAGCGCTCGCAAACTCTGCAGTCGTATACGCCATCTGCTGTTTAGATAAAGTTGCGTAATTCTCGAGGTTAAGCGCTGCAATGGTTAGGGATCGTGGGTGATTGTGTGCTCTCTTATTGGCTCTATCTGTCAGCGCACAAACTATGGGCGCTGTGTCGTTATTGGCCCATTCTGGTTTGTACACGAACCATCGGTACCGATGGTTCGTGTACAATCAATTAAATGTCACTTCTATCGAGAGTGTCCGAGTAATGCAAATACTGTTTGAGCGGGGAAACTCTTTACTTCGCAGGAGATGTCCTCCTCCCACACAGCTCGCAACATCGTCTGATAAATGACCTCACATCCGCGATCATTCCGAGCCAATAGTATCGCAGCTTGACCTTGACCAAAGTCTTATTGACCCCTAAATGCCCACTCGTCTGGCCACTCGTCTGGCCACCAGGCAGCTCCTGAAGTACGACCTCTCTAAATTTCTCAGGAAGTACCAGTCGCAACCTCACGGACTTCCCATCGCCGGACTCCTAATTTCTAGGACACCGTCCTGCACCTTCCACTGATTCAAAGAGGACCTAATCATCCAACCAATACTTCTGTCATCAAGTTTACCCGCTCTGACTGCATCCTTAGGCAAGTGTGGTTGGGCAAAGATGCCCCTCACCCTCGCCTCTAGGATCGGCATGTCAGAGTCAACCACATGGCGACCATCGTCAACCTCACTGATCGTTGTCACCTTGGCCTTATTCGAAGCCTCAACGGTCTCTGACGCTTCATCAGCGTCAGCACGACCACACTGTTCGCAGGCCTTCCGGGACAACCCATCAGAATTTCCATGCTTCCGCCCAGGTCTGTGTTGAATTGTCAAATCGTACTCGCTGATCACTTCCAGCCACCTGGCAAGCTGATCCTCGGGGTCCTTAAAATTAAGCATTCACCTAAGAGCAGCATGGTCGGTTCAGAGTAGCACCTTCTGACCATACAGGAACTGTCTAAACTTCCTGAGGTAGACAACTCCCGCCAGAAGTTCTCTCCGGGTATACACAGTAGTTCCTCTCTGCCTTGCTGAGTTTACAGCTCGCAAAGGCGAGAACCTTCTCTTCCCCATCATGGATCTGAGACAAAACTGCCCCAATCCCATCCCCACTTTAACTCAACTTTAACTCAACAAATGCGTGTTGGAAGGCATCTGTCCACTTGAACTCACGCGACTTTTCAGTCAGCGCATGCAACGGTGAAGCAACCTCTGCAAATCCCCTGAAAAACATCCGGTAATAGGAAGCGAGGCCTAAAAAGCTTCAAACTTCCTAAACACACTTAGGTGTTGGCCAATTGGCCACGGCCCGAACCTTCTCAAGGTCGGTAGCCACACCTTCAGGCGACACAATATGTCCCAAATAGCCCACTGATATCTGAAACAAGAAGCACTTACCAGGCTTCAACTTCAAACCAGCTCGCCTCAACCTGGAGAAGACGACTTGCAGTCGTTCAATCTCCTCTTTTACAGTCTTGCCAAACACAATGACATCGTCCAGGTATATCAGCAGGATGTCCCACTGAAGACCTGTCATCACCCTCTTCATCAACCTTTCAAATGTCGCAGAGGCGTTGCACAGACCAAAGGGCATGCAGCGCCAGCTGTATAAACCGTTCCGCACTACAAAGGTCAACTTCTGGTTGGCATCCTCATCGAGGTCGACCTGCTAATAACCGGACGCTAATTCGAGAGTGGAAAACCACTGTGCACCCACCAACTCATCTAGTGTCTCGTCGATACGAGGGACAGGGTAAGCAGAGGCGTGTGCAGGATTTTTTCCTGCGGGGGGCTGAATAAAAATCGTTTCGGTAGAGCGAAGCGAGCGGAGAGTCTAACAGTGTTTGGTCCAGGAGGTCTGGGCCTCGGTGGGGTCCAGGATTTTAAGACCTGAAATCGCCTTTTCTTTCAATTTTCAGACAAGTTTTGCTGCAAAATCAGTTGATATATGATGTAAGGACTCAGTTATAGAGGTTAATCGTGTGCCATATGGCCAAATACAGGCGTGGATCTAGGATTTCTGGGGTGGGGGCGTTGTCTCATGCGTGCTGCACAAATTGGTGGCTCCGAGGTGGGTTTAATCTGCAGGCCTACCCTATCCTACATGTCAGAGTATCGGGAGGAAACGTCGAAATTAAAGTTAAAGTGGCGTTTTTCCTATACTTGCAAGTTGCAAGTGAGCTCAGTGGGTTTATATTGAGGCCGTTAGGTCATCACTTCTATGTCTTAAGCTATGCGTGATGGTCTGTGCTGGAGAATAGACAAGACATCACAAGCCAATTGCACAGAGTAACATGACAATTAAGAAAAATACATACCTGTCCCATTGTCGCCAAGTCACTGCATAGTCAGCCGAGCTGTTACGTTTGTACTCGGGTCCGAGTGAAAGTGCACAAAAAATCGCAGTATCCTTGAATGTTTTCTAGTTCAGGAATCTGGAGTTCAGTAGTACGGCAGGGGTCTACTAGTACTAATTCGTTGACATTGCGAACGTCATCAACGTGCCTACACCATTAACATAGAAACAAGCGCACCGTACTACGTACCGGTTGATGAACCTCTGTTGTGTCTGTATTGTGGTTTCCGGTCGCGGCTCGCTAGCAGCGATAAGGTTACAGTCAAACTGAAGGCACGTGGTGGTGAATGGACCAGTGAGAGTTTGGCTCTCGCTCATGGTGGCAGCTAAAATAGTTCACATGGCCAGCGCACTCCCGCACAATTACAATTATTTTCTGAACTAAACTCGGGGCTAAGTTCAGAACCCCAACGAAACTGCACTAAGTTCTAGAGATCAGTGTTATGTGATACTCTCAAACACTTGAGGAGTTGGGAATCCAGTAATTACAGGTAATTGAGTGAAATTACCTCTCATCGTGGGCCCTCGACCTGTCGCGTCTCTGGAAAAGCTGAGGCCGGATTACTCAATCGACTTCTATATCTATGGGCCGTTTTCCGAGTGGCCAAATATACATTCAGACAAAGCTAAATTACAGATAATCGTTTCAACCCCCTTCAGATCTAACCGAGGAATAAACTATTCAACAGAATGAGTTACAACATACAATAAGACTCTGTACCTCGGTTATTTTTAGCGGAGGGCCACCACCGCACCCGTTGTGATCCGTACGTTGTAAACAGCTTACATGGGTAGTTTGTGCTCGTTGCGCTTAAGGAACTACATGTAGGCCCACATGTCATATAGGCCTAACCCATTTCAACACAATATTATACGGCAACGTTTTATGTATACTCTAGGCCTACAAGTTTAAACAATTTCATCGGATGCAATCCGAATGAGTGAAGGTCTTCTGCTCGGTGGGATCTAGGTTTAACATCATTTACGTCAAGGCATACACATAGGCCTACTCACTAATTTGTTATATGGAAAGAGGTAGGCCCCCTATAATGATTAAAACAATTGTTTTACTTACCGTTTAACGCTTGCTTGAATAGAATGTTTCGAAGCAAGTGGCTATATTTCGGAGAATCTTTTGTAGCTATGATCAAGTTAAGTTCCAAATCTCCTTGACACCTTACAACCATGTGGACAACGATGAAAACACGTTGAACAATGAAAATCATCTAGATCTAGATCTCGCCAACAGATTTAGTCAATATTTTGTTTCCCAAATATCACATATTCGGAATGCAATGGGTCCTTGTATTGACCTGTTGACAGTTGAATCTAATCAGGAAACTTCTGCTTTTCTTGATCATTTTTCACCAGTTTCTTGTGAGGACGTTTTCAAGCTGATTTCTGTATCTGTTTCAAAATCTTGTGAAATGGATCCAATTCCAACATGGATGCTCAAGGAACACCTTAACATCATTGCTCCTGTTATCACTAAAATTATTAATCTTTCTCTTGAAACGGCCATCTTCCCAGCTAGTTTTAAAAATGCTATTGTGAGACCTTGTCTCTAAAATCCTTGAAAAGGTTATTGATTCTCAGATAACATCCTATTTAGAAGATAACAAACTTCTTGACGACCATCAGTCCGCATACAAGAAATACCATGGTACTGAAACTGCTTTATTAAAAGTTCAAAATGATATATTGCAGGCTTTTGACAATCACCAAGGTGTAATCCTGGTCTTATTAGACTTGTCATCCGCCTTTGATACCATAGATCACGACATCATGATTTCCCGTCTGAGATCTCTTGGAATTAAGGGACAGGCTCTGCAGTGGATTACATCTTATCTTCAATTTAGAACACAATCTGTCAGCATAAATGGTCAATCTTCCGACCTTACACCACTTAGGTTCGGAGTCCCTCAAGGCTCTGTTCTTGGTCCACATTGTTTCACCATTTATGTTTCTCCCATCTCAAAGATTGCACAGAGACACGGAGTACGCGTTCTTCATATATGGTGATAGAAGTTTTATTGCCTCAGCTCCCAACTTATGGAACCATCTCCCCAAGCATCTTCGTGCAATTGAATCCTTCTCATCGTGAATAGTGTGTTTGCACACCTTTTTTCTCCAGCGCCTCGGAATAGGCAACTAGATTGATTAGCCTTTATAAATGCAGATTGGATTGGATTGGATTGGAAATCATTCAGCTCGTATTAACGTCATTATAGCCAGCACGTCGCCAATTAAAACTATCAACCAATTGGATCATCATGTTCAGTCAAAGCCGATTGGTTTGATCACAGTTTCTGCCGATTTAATAATTTTTCTTTCTTTCTCTCTTTCTTTCTTTCCTTTTTCGTTTATATATATATATATATATTTTTTTTTCGTTTTTTCTTTAGTTTTTTCTTTCCTCCTTTCCTTCTTTTTTCTCTTTCATTTTTTTTGGGGGGATCCGCGCGTGCGGGGGGCTTCAGCCCCCAAAGCCCCCCCCCTGGACACGCCACAGGTAAGCATCTTTGATTGTTACCTTATTCAGACCCCAATAGTCGACACAAAATCGCTTAGTTCCGTCCTTCTTCCGGACTAACACAACATTTGCAGCCCAGGGACTATAGGATGGCTCGATAAACCCTTGCTTCTTCAAATCTCCAACCTGCCTCTATATCTCCTCCTGATTACACAAGGGATTGCGCCGAAGCCTCTCCTCGTTAGGCCTCGCATCGCCCGTACTGATGTGGTGCTTTAGAAGCAAATACATCCTGAAATTCTATCAGGAGCTGTCAATGTGCTGAGCAGAATAGTGAGTGTTCCCATCACAGTGTGACTGTGAGAGCAGTCACTGTGCTGAGCAGAATAGTAAGTGTTTCCATCACAGTGTGACTGAGAGCTGTCATTGTGCTGAGCAGAATAATGGGTGTTCCCATCACAGTGTGACTTAGAGCTCTCACTTTGCTGAGCAGAATAGTGAGTGTTCCCATTACAGTGTTACCGAGAGCAGTCACTCTGCTTAGCAGAATAGTAAGTGTTTCCATCACAGTGTGACTGAGAGCTGTCATTGTGCTGAGCAAAATAATGGGTGTTCCCATCCCAGTGTGACTTAGAGCTCTCACTTTGCTGAGCAGAATAGTGAGTGTTCCCATTACAGTGTTACCGAGAGCAGTCACTCTGCTTAACAGAATAGTGAGTGTTTCCATCACAGTGTGACTGAGAGCAGCCACTGTGCTGAGCAGAATAATTAGTGTTCCTATCACAGTGTGACTGTGAGAGCATTCACTGTGCTGAGCAAAATAGTGAGTGTTCCTATCACAGTGTGACTGTGAGAGCATTCACTGTGCTGAGCAGAATAGTGAGTGTTCCCATCACAGTGTGACTGAGAGCAGTCACTGTGCTGAACAGAATAGTGAGTGTTCACATCACAGTGTAACTGAGAGATGTCACTGTGCTGAGCAGAATAGTGAGTGTTCCCATCACAGTGTGACTGTGAGAGCAGTCACTGTGCTGAGCAGAATAGTAAGTGTTTCCATCACAGTGTGACTGAGAGCTGTCATTGTGCTGAGCAGAATAATGGGTGTTCCCATCACAGTGTGACTGTGAGAGCATTCACTGTGCTGAGTAGAATAGTGAGTGTTCCTATCCCAGTATGACTGTGAGAGCATTCACTGTGCTGAGCAAAATAGTGAGTGTTCGATTCACAGTGTGACTTTGAGAGCATTCACTGTCCAGAACAGAATAGTGAGTGTGACTTTGAAAGCTGTCACTGTGCTGAGCAGAATAGTGAGTGTTCCCATCACAGTGTGACTGAGAGCAGTCACTGTGCTGAACAGAATAGTGAGTGTTCCCATCACAGTGTGACTTAGAGCAGTCACTGTGCTGAGCAGAATAGTGAGTGTTCCCATCACAATGCGACTGTGAGAGCAGTCACTGTGCAGAGCAGAATAGTGAGTGTTCCAATCACAGTGTGACTGAGAGCTGTCACTGTGCTGAGCAGAATAGTGAGTGTTCACATCACTGTGTGACTGAGAGCAGTCACTGTGCTGAGCAGAATAGTGAGTGTTCCCGTCACAGTGTGACTGAGAGCTATCACTGTGCTGAGCAGAATGGTGAGTGTTCCCATCACAGTGTGACTGAGAGCAGTCACTTGGCTGAGCAGAATAGTGAGTGTTTCCTTTACAGTGTGACTGTGAGAGCAGTCACTGTGCTGAGCAGAATAGTGAGTGTTCCAATCACAGTATGGCTAAGAGCAGTCACTGTGCTGAGCAGAATAGTGAATGTTCCCGCCACAGTGTGACTGAGAGCAGTCACTGTGCTGAGCAGAATAGTGAGTGTTCACATCACAGTGTGACTGCGAGAGCATTCACTGTGCAGAGCAGAATAGTGAGTGTTCGCATCACAGTGTAACTGAGAGCTGTCACTGTGCTAAGCAGAATAGTGAGTGTTCCCATCACAGTGTGACTATGAGAGCAGTCACTATGCTGAGCAGAATAGTAAGTGTTCCCATCACAGTGTTACTGAGAGCAGTCACTGTGCTAAGCAGAATAGTGAGTGTTCCGATCACAGTGTGACTGTGAGAGCAGTCAATATGCCGAGCAGAATAGTGAGTGTTCCCGTCACAGTGTGACTGAGAGCTCTTATGTGCTGAGCAGAATAGTGAGTGTTCCCATCACAGTGTGACTGAGAGCAGTCACTATGCTGAGCAGAATAGTGTGTGTTCCCATCACAGTGTGACTATGAGAGCATTCACTGTGCTGAGCAGAATAGTGAGTGTTCCGGTCACAGTGTGACTGAGAGCTCTTATGTGCTGAGCAGAATAGTGAGTGTTCCCATCACAGTGTGACTGAGAGCAGTCACTGTGCTGAGCAAAATAGTGAGTGTTCCCATCACAGTGTGACTGCGAGAGCATTTACTGTGCAGAGCAGAATAGTGAGTGTTCACATCACTGTGTGACTGAGAGCAGTCACTGTGCTGAGCAGAATAGTGAGTGTTCCTATCCCAGTATGACTGTGAGAGCAGTCACTGTGCTGAACAGAATAGTGAGTGTTCCCATCACAGTGTGACTTAGAGCAGTCAATGTGCTGAGCAGAATAGTGAGTGTTCCTATCACAATGCGACTGTGAGAGCAGTCACTGTGCAGAGCAGAATAGTGAGTGTTCCCATCACAGCTGTGACTAAGAGCTGTCACTGTCCTGAGCAGAATAGTGAGTGTTCACATCACTGTGTGACTGAGAGCAGTCACTGTGCTGAGCAGAATAGTGAGTGTTCCCATCACAGTGTGACTGAGAACAGTCACTGTGCTGAGCTGAATAGTGAGTGTTCAATCACAGTGTGACTGAGAGCTGTCTCTGTGCTGAACAGAATTAATGAGTGTTCCCATCACAGTGTGACTGAAAGCTGTCAATGTGTTGAGCAGAATAGTTAGTGTTCACATCACAGTGTGACCGAGAGCCCTCACTGTGCTGAGCAGCAGAGTGAGTGTTCCCATCATAGTGTGACTGAGAGCAGTCACTGTGCTGAGCAGAATAGTGAGTGTTCCCATCACAGTGTGACTGAGAGCTGTCAATGTGCTGAGCAGAATAGTTAGTGTTCACATCACAGTGTGACCGAGAGCCCTCACTGTGCTGAGCAGCAGAGTGAGTGTTCCCATCACAGTGTGACAGAGAGCAGTCACTGTGCTGAGCAAAATAGTGAGTGTTCCCATCACAGTGTGACTTTGAGAGCATTCACTGTCCAGAGCAGAATAGTGAGTGTTCCCATCACAGTGTGACTGAGAGCAGTCACTGTGCTGAACAGAATAGTGAGTGTTCCCCTCACAGTGTGACTTAGAGCAGTTACTGTGCTGAGCAGAATAGTGAGTGTTCCCATCACAGTGTGACTGAGAGCAATCACTGTGCTGAACAGAATAGTGAGTGTTCCCATCACAGTGTGACTGAAAGCTGTCAATGTGCTGAGCAGAATAGTTAGTGTTCACATCACAGTGTGACCGAGAGCTCTCACTGTGCTGAGCATCAGAGTGAGTGTTCCCATCACAGTGTGAATGAGAGCAGTCACTGTGCTGAGCAAAATAGTGAGTGTTCCCATCACAGTGTGACTCAGAGCTGTCACTGTGCTAAGCAGAATAGTGAGTGTTCCGATCACAGTGTGACTGTGAGAGCAGTAACTATGCTGAGCAGAATAGTAAGTGTTTCCATCACAGTGTAACTGAGAGCTGTCATTGTGCTGAGCAGAATAGTGGGTGTTCCCATCACAGTGTTACTGAGAGCAGTCACTGTGCTGAGCAGAATAGTGAGTGTTCCCATCACAGTGTGACTGTGAGAGCATTCACTGTGCTGAGCAGAATAGTGAGTGTTGCCGTCACAGTGTGACTGAGAGCTATCACTGTGCTGAGCAGAATGGTGAGTGTTTCCATCACAGTGTGACTGAGAGCAGTCACTTGGCTGAGCAGAATAGTGAGTGTTTCCTTTACAGTGTGACTGTGAGAGCAGTCACTGTGCTGAGCAGAATAGTGAGTGTTCCAATCACAGTATGGCTAAGAGCAGTCACTGTGCTGAGCAGAATAGTGAATGTTCCCACCACAGTGTGACTGAGAGCAGTCACTGTGCTGAGCAGAATAGTGAGTGTTCACATCACAGTGTGACTGCGAGAGCATTCACTGTGCAGAGCAGAATAGTGAGTGTTCGCATCACAGTGTAACTGAGAGCTGTCACTGTGCTAAGCAGAATAGTGAGTGTTCCCATCACAGTGTGACTGTGAGAGCAGTCACTATGCTGATCAGAATAGTAAGTGTTTCCATCACAGTGTGACTGAGAGCTGTCATTGTGCTGAGAAGAATAGTGGGTGTTCCCATCACAGTGTTACTGAGAGCAGTCACTGTGCTAAGCAGAATAGTGAGTGTTCCGATCACAGTGTGACTGTGAGAGCAGTCACTATGCTGAGCAGAATAGTGAGTGTTCCCGTCACAGTGTGACTGAGAGCTCTTATGTGCTGAGCAGAATAGTGAGTGTTCCCATCACAGTGTGACTGAGAGCAGTCACTATGCTGAGCAGAATAGTGTGTGTTCCCATCACAGTGTGACTATGAGAGCATTCACTGTGCTGAGCAGAATAGTGAGTGTTCGCGTCACAGTGTGACTGAGAGCTCTTATGTGCTGAGCAGAATAGTGAGTGTTCCCATCACAGTGTGACTGAGAGCAGTCACTGTGCTGAGCAGAATAGTGAGTGTTCCCATCACAGTGTGACTGCGAGAGCATTCACTGTACAGAACAGAATAGTGAGTGTTCACATCACAGTGTAACTGAGAGCAGTCACTGTGCTGAGCAGAATAGTGAGTGTTCCCATCACAGTGTGACTGTGAGAGCATTCACTGTGCTGAGCAGAATAGTGAGTGTTCCCGTCACAGTGTGACTGAGAGCTATCACTGTGCTGAGCAGAATGGTGAGTGTTCCCATCACAGTGTGACTGAGAGCAGTCACTTGGCTGAGCAGAATAGTGAGTGTTTCCTTTACAGTGTGACTGTGAGAGCAGTCACTGTGCTGAGCAGAATAGTGAGTGTTCCAATCACAGTATGGCTAAGAGCAGTCACTGTGCTGAGCAGAATAGTGAATGTTCCCGCCACAGTGTGACTGAGAGCAGTCACTGTGCTGAGCAGAATAGTGAGTGTTCACATCACAGTGTGACTGCGAGAGCATTCACTGTGCAGAGCAGAATAGTGAGTGTTCGCATCACAGTGTAACTGAGAGCTGTCACTGTGCTAAGCAGAATAGTGAGTGTTCCCATCACAGTGTGACTGTGAGAGCAGTCACTATGCTGAGCAGAATAGTAAGTGTTCCCATCACAGTGTTACTGAGAGCAGTCACTGTGCTAAGCAGAATAGTGAGTGTTCCGATCACAGTGTGACTGTGAGAGCAGTCACTATGCTGAGCAGAATAGTGAGTGTTCCCATCACAGTGTGACTGAGAGCTCTTATGTGCTGAGCAGAATAGTGAGTGTTCCCATCACAGTGTGACTGAGAGCAGTCACTATGCTGAGCAGAATAGTGTGTGTTCCCATCACAGTGTGACTATGAGAGCATTCACTGTGCTGAGCAGAATAGTGAGTGTTCCCGTCACAGTGTGACTGAGAGCTCTTATGTGCTGAGCAGAATAGTGAGTGTTCCCATCACAGTGTGACTGAGAGCAGTCACTGTGCTGAGCAGAATAGTGAGTGTTCCCATCACAGTGTGACTGCGAGAGCATTCACTGTACAGAACAGAATAGTGAGTGTTCACATCACAGTGTAACTGAGAGCTGTCAATGTGCTGAGCAGAATAGTGAGTGTTCCCATCACAGTGTGACTATGAGAGCAGTCACTGTGCTGAGCAGAATAGTAAGTGTTTCCATCACAGTGTGACTGAGAGCTGTCATTGTGCTGAGCAGAATAATGGGTGTTCCCATCACAGTGTGACTTAGAGCTCTCACTTTGCTGAGCAGAATAGTGAGTGTTCCCATTACAGTGTTACCGAGAGCAGTCACTCTGCTTAGCAGAATAGTAAGTGTTTCCATCACAGTGTGACTGAGAGCTGTCATTGTGCTGAGCAAAATAATGGGTGTTCCCATCCCAGTGTGACTTAGAGCTCTCACTTTGCTGAGCAGAATAGTGAGTGTTCCCATTACAGTGTTACCGAGAGCAGTCACTGTGCTGAGCAGAATAGTGAGTGTTCCCATCACAGTGTGACTGTGAGAGCATTCACTGTGCTGAGCAGAATAGTGAGTGTTGCCGTCACAGTGTGACTGAGAGCTATCACTGTGCTGAGCAGAATGGTGAGTGTTCCCATCACAGTGTGAATGAGAGCAGTCACTGTGCTGAGCAAAATAGTGAGTGTTCCCATCACAGTGTGACTCAGAGCTGTCACTGTGCTAAGCAGAATAGTGAGTGTTCCGATCACAGTGTGACTGTGAGAGCAGTAACTATGCTGAGCAGAATAGTAAGTGTTTCCATCACAGTGTAACTGAGAGCTGTCATTGTGCTGAGCAGAATAGTGGGTGTTCCCATCACAGTGTTACTGAGAGCAGTCACTGTGCTGAGCAGAATAGTGAGTGTTCCCATCACAGTGTGACTGTGAGAGCATTCACTGTGCTGAGCAGAATAGTGAGTGTTGGCGTCACAGTGTGACTGAGAGCTATCACTGTGCTGAGCAGAATGGTGAGTGTTCCCATCACAGTGTGACTGAGAGCAGTCACTTGGCTGAGCAGAATAGTGAGTGTTTCCTTTACAGTGTGACTGTGAGAGCAGTCACTGTGCTGAGCAGAATAGTGAATGTTCCAATCACAGTATGGCTAAGAGCAGTCACTGTGCTGAGCAGAATAGTGAATGTTCCCACCACAGTGTGACTGAGAGCAGTCACTGTGCTGAGCAGAATAGTGAGTGTTCACATCACAGTGTGACTGCGAGAGCATTCACTGTGCAGAGCAGAATAGTGAGTGTTCGCATCACAGTGTAACTGAGAGCTGTCACTGTGCTAAGCAGAATAGTGAGTGTTCCCATCACAGTGTGACTGTGAGAGCAGTCACTATGCTGATCAGAATAGTAAGTGTTTCCATCACAGTGTGACTGAGAGCTGTCATTGTGCTGAGAAGAATAGTGGGTGTTCCCATCACAGTGTTACTGAGAGCAGTCACTGTGCTAAGCAGAATAGTGAGTGTTCCGATCACAGTGTGACTGTGAGAGCAGTCACTATGCTGAGCAGAATAGTGAGTGTTCCCGTCACAGTGTGACTGAGAGCTCTTATGTGCTGAGCAGAATAGTGAGTGTTCCCATCACAGTGTGACTGAGAGCAGTCACTATGCTGAGCAGAATAGTGTGTGTTCCCATCACAGTGTGACTATGAGAGCATTCACTGTGCTGAGCAGAATAGTGAGTGTTCCCGTCACAGTGTGACTGAGAGCTCTTATGTGCTGAGCAGAATAGTGAGTGTTCCCATCACAGTGTGACTGAGAGCAGTCACTGTGCTGAGCAGAATAGTGAGTGTTCCCATCACAGTGTGACTGCGAGAACATTCACTGTACAGAACAGAATAGTGAGTGTTCACATCACAGTGTAACTGAGAGCAGTCATTGTGCTGAGCAGAATAGTGGGTGTTCCCATCACAGTGTTACTAAGAGCAGTCACTGTGCTGAGCAGAATAGTGAGTGTTCCCATCACAGTGTGACTGTGAGAGCATTCACTGTGCTGAGCAGAATAGTGAGTGTTGCCGTCACAGTGTGACTGAGAGCTATCACTGTGCTGAGCAGAATGGTGAGTGTTTCCATCACAGTGTGACTGAGAGCAGTCACTTGGCTGAGCAGAATAGTGAGTGTTTCCTTTACAGTGTGACTGTGAGAGCAGTCACTGTGCTGAGCAGAATAGTGAGTGTTCCAATCACAGTATGGCTAAGAGCAGTCACTGTGCTGAGCAGAATAGTGAATGTTCCCACCACAGTGTGACTGAGAGCAGTCACTGTGCTGAGCAGAATAGTGAGTGTTCACATCACAGTGTGACTGCGAGAGCATTCACTGTGCAGAGCAGAATAGTGAGTGTTCGCATCACAGTGTAACTGAGAGCTGTCACTGTGCTAAGCAGAATAGTGAGTGTTCCCATCACAGTGTGACTGTGAGAGCAGTCACTATGCTGATCAGAATAGTAAGTGTTTCCATCACAGTGTGACTGAGAGCTGTCATTGTGCTGAGAAGAATAGTGGGTGTTCCCATCACAGTGTTACTGAGAGCAGTCACTGTGCTAAGCAGAATAGTGAGTGTTCCGATCACAGTGTGACTGTGAGAGCAGTCACTATGCTGAGCAGAATAGTGAGTGTTCCCGTCACAGTGTGACTGAGAGCTCTTATGTGCTGAGCAGAATAGTGAGTGTTCCCATCACAGTGTGACTGAGAGCAGTCACTATGCTGAGCAGAATAGTGTGTGTTCCCATCACAGTGTGACTATGAGAGCATTCACTGTGCTGAGCAGAATAGTGAGTGTTCCCGTCACAGTGTGACTGAGAGCTCTTATGTGCTGAGCAGAATAGTGAGTGTTCCCATCACAGTGTGACTGAGAGCAGTCACTGTGCTGAGCAGAATAGTGAGTGTTCCCATCACAGTGTGACTGCGAGAGCATTCACTGTACAGAACAGAATAGTGAGTGTTCACATCACAGTGTAACTGAGAGCAGTCACTGTGCTGAGCAGAATAGTGAGTGTTCCCATCACAGTGTGACTGTGAGAGCATTCACTGTGCTGAGCAGAATAGTGAGTGTTCCCGTCACAGTGTGACTGAGAGCTATCACTGTGCTGAGCAGAATGGTGAGTGTTCCCATCACAGTGTGACTGAGAGCAGTCACTTGGCTGAGCAGAATAGTGAGTGTTTCCTTTACAGTGTGACTGTGAGAGCAGTCACTGTGCTGAGCAGAATAGTGAGTGTACCAATCACAGTATGGCTAAGAGCAGTCACTGTGCTGAGCAGAATAGTGAATGTTCCCGCCACAGTGTTACTGAGAGCAGTCACTGTGCTGAGCAGAATAGTGAGTGTTCACATCACAGTGTGACTGCGAGAGCATTCACTGTGCAGAGCAGAATAGTGAGTGTTCGCATCACAGTGTAACTAAGAGCTGTCACTGTGCTAAGCAGAATAGTGAGTGTTCCCATCACAGTGTGACTGTGAGAGCAGTCACTATGCTGATCAGAATAGTAAGTGTTTCCATCACAGTGTGACTGAGAGCTGTCATTGTGCTGAGAAGAATAGTGGGTGTTCCCATCACAGTGTTACTGAGAGCAGTCACTGTGCTAAGCAGAATAGTGAGTGTTCCGATCACAGTGTGACTGTGAGAGCAGTCACTATGCTGAGCAGAATAGTGAGTGTTCCCGTCACAGTGTGACTGAGAGCTCTTATGTGCTGAGCAGAATAGTGAGTGTTCCCATCACAGTGTGACTGAGAGCAGTCACTATGCTGAGCAGAATAGTGTGTGTTCCCATCACAGTGTGACTATGAGAGCATTCACTGTGCTGAGCAGAATAGTGAGTGTTCCCGTCACAGTGTGACTGAGAGCTCTTATGTGCTGAGCAGAATAGTGAGTGTTCCCATCACAGTGTGACTGAGAGCAGTCACTGTGCTGAGCAGAATAGTGAGTGTTCCCATCACAGTGTGACTGCGAGAGCATTCACTGTACAGAACAGAATAGTGAGTGTTCACATCACAGTGTAACTGAGAGCAGTCACTGTGCTGAGCAGAATAGTGAGTGTTCCCATCACAGTGTGACTGTGAGAGCATTCACTGTGCTGAGCAGAATAGTGAGTGTTCCCGTCACAGTGTGACTGAGAGCTATCACTGTGCTGAGCAGAATGGTGAGTGTTCCCATCACAGTGTGACTGAGAGCAGTCACTTGGCTGAGCAGAATAGTGAGTGTTTCCTTTACAGTGTGACTGTGAGAGCAGTCACTGTGCTGAGCAGAATAGTGAGTGTACCAATCACAGTATGGCTAAGAGCAGTCACTGTGCTGAGCAGAATAGTGAATGTTCCCGCCACAGTGTGACTGAGAGCAGTCACTGTGCTGAGCAGAATAGTGAGTGTTCACATCACAGTGTGACTGCGAGAGCATTCACTGTGCAGAGCAGAATAGTGAGTGTTCGCATCACAGTGTAACTGAGAGCTGTCACTGTGCTAAGCAGAATAGTGAGTGTTCCCATCACAGTGTGACTGTGAGAGCAGTCACTATGCTGATCAGAATAGTAAGTGTTTCCATCACAGTGTTACTGAGAGCTGTCATTGTGCTGAGAAGAATAGTGGGTGTTCCCATCACAGTGTTACTGAGAGCAGTCACTGTGCTAAGCAGAATAGTGAGTGTTCCGATCACAGTGTGACTGTGAGAGCAGTCACTATGCTGAGCAGAATAGTGAGTGTTCCCGTCACAGTGTGACTGAGAGCTCTTATGTGCTGAGCAGAATAGTGAGTGTTCGCATCACAGTGTAACTAAGAGCTGTCACTGTGCTAAGCAGAATAGTGAGTGTTCCTATCACAGTGTGACTGTGAGAGCAGTCACTATGCTGAGCAGAATAGTAAGTGTTCCCATCACAGTGTTACTGAGAGCAGTCACTGTGCTAAGCAGAATAGTGAGTGTTCCGATCACAGTGTGCCTGTGAGAGCAGTCACTATGCTGAGCAGAATAGTGAGTGTTCCCATCACAGTGTGACTGAGAGCTCTTATGTGCTGAGCAGAATAGTGAGTGTTCCCATCACAGTGTGACTGAGAGCAGTCACTATGCTGAGCAGAATAGTGTGTGTTCCCATCACAGTGTGACTATGAGAGCATTCACTGTGCTGAGCAGAATAGTGAGTGTTCCCGTCACAGTGTGACTGAGAGCTCTTATGTGCTGAGCAGAATAGTGAGTGTTCCCATCACAGTGTGACTGAGAGCAGTCACTGTGCTGAGCAGAATAGTGAGTGTTCCCATCACAGTGTGACTGCGAGAGCATTCACTGTACAGAACAGAATAGTGAGTGTTCACATCACAGTGTAACTGAGAGCTGTCAATGTGCTGAGCAGAATAGTGAGTGTTCCCATCACAGTGTGACTGTGAGAGCAGTCACTGTGCTGAGCAGAATAGTAAGTGTTTCCATCACAGTGTGACTGAGAGCTGTCATTGTGCTGAGCAGAATAATGGGTGTTCCCATCACAGTGTGACTTAGAGCTCTCACTTTGCTGAGCAGAATAGTGAGTGTTCCCATTACAGTGTGACTGAGAGCAGTCACTGTGCTGAGCAGAATAGTGAGTGTTCCCATCACAGTGTGACTGCGAGAGCATTCACTGTACAGAACAGAATAGTGAGTGTTCACATCACAGTGTAACTGAGAGCAGTCACTGTGCTGAGCAGAATAGTGAGTGTTCCCATCACAGTGTGACTGTGAGAGCATTCACTGTGCTGAGCAGAATAGTGAGTGTTCCCGTCACAGTGTGACTGAGAGCTATCACTGTGCTGAGCAGAATGGTGAGTGTTCCCATCACAGTGTGACTGAGAGCAGTCACTTGGCTGAGCAGAATAGTGAGTGTTTCCTTTACAGTGTGACTGTGAGAGCAGTCACTGTGCTGAGCAGAATAGTGAGTGTACCAATCACAGTATGGCTAAGAGCAGTCACTGTGCTGAGCAGAATAGTGAATGTTCCCGCCACAGTGTTACTGAGAGCAGTCACTGTGCTGAGCAGAATAGTGAGTGTTCACATCACAGTGTGACTGCGAGAGCATTCACTGTGCAGAGCAGAATAGTGAGTGTTCGCATCACAGTGTAACTAAGAGCTGTCACTGTGCTAAGCAGAATAGTGAGTGTTCCCATCACAGTGTGACTGTGAGAGCAGTCACTATGCTGATCAGAATAGTAAGTGTTTCCATCACAGTGTGACTGAGAGCTGTCATTGTGCTGAGAAGAATAGTGGGTGTTCCCATCACAGTGTTACTGAGAGCAGTCACTGTGCTAAGCAGAATAGTGAGTGTTCCGATCACAGTGTGACTGTGAGAGCAGTCACTATGCTGAGCAGAATAGTGAGTGTTCCCGTCACAGTGTGACTGAGAGCTCTTATGTGCTGAGCAGAATAGTGAGTGTTCCCATCACAGTGTGACTGAGAGCAGTCACTATGCTGAGCAGAATAGTGTGTGTTCCCATCACAGTGTGACTATGAGAGCATTCACTGTGCTGAGCAGAATAGTGAGTGTTCCCGTCACAGTGTGACTGAGAGCTCTTATGTGCTGAGCAGAATAGTGAGTGTTCCCATCACAGTGTGACTGAGAGCAGTCACTGTGCTGAGCAGAATAGTGAGTGTTCCCATCACAGTGTGACTGCGAGAGCATTCACTGTACAGAACAGAATAGTGAGTGTTCACATCACAGTGTAACTGAGAGCAGTCACTGTGCTGAGCAGAATAGTGAGTGTTCCCATCACAGTGTGACTGTGAGAGCATTCACTGTGCTGAGCAGAATAGTGAGTGTTCCCGTCACAGTGTGACTGAGAGCTATCACTGTGCTGAGCAGAATGGTGAGTGTTCCCATCACAGTGTGACTGAGAGCAGTCACTTGGCTGAGCAGAATAGTGAGTGTTTCCTTTACAGTGTGACTGTGAGAGCAGTCACTGTGCTGAGCAGAATAGTGAGTGTACCAATCACAGTATGGCTAAGAGCAGTCACTGTGCTGAGCAGAATAGTGAATGTTCCCGCCACAGTGTGACTGAGAGCAGTCACTGTGCTGAGCAGAATAGTGAGTGTTCACATCACAGTGTGACTGCGAGAGCATTCACTGTGCAGAGCAGAATAGTGAGTGTTCGCATCACAGTGTAACTGAGAGCTGTCACTGTGCTAAGCAGAATAGTGAGTGTTCCCATCACAGTGTGACTGTGAGAGCAGTCACTATGCTGATCAGAATAGTAAGTGTTTCCATCACAGTGTTACTGAGAGCTGTCATTGTGCTGAGAAGAATAGTGGGTGTTCCCATCACAGTGTTACTGAGAGCAGTCACTGTGCTAAGCAGAATAGTGAGTGTTCCGATCACAGTGTGACTGTGAGAGCAGTCACTATGCTGAGCAGAATAGTGAGTGTTCCCGTCACAGTGTGACTGAGAGCTCTTATGTGCTGAGCAGAATAGTGAGTGTTCGCATCACAGTGTAACTAAGAGCTGTCACTGTGCTAAGCAGAATAGTGAGTGTTCCTATCACAGTGTGACTGTGAGAGCAGTCACTATGCTGAGCAGAATAGTAAGTGTTCCCATCACAGTGTTACTGAGAGCAGTCACTGTGCTAAGCAGAATAGTGAGTGTTCCGATCACAGTGTGCCTGTGAGAGCAGTCACTATGCTGAGCAGAATAGTGAGTGTTCCCATCACAGTGTGACTGAGAGCTCTTATGTGCTGAGCAGAATAGTGAGTGTTCCCATCACAGTGTGACTGAGAGCAGTCACTATGCTGAGCAGAATAGTGTGTGTTCCCATCACAGTGTGACTATGAGAGCATTCACTGTGCTGAGCAGAATAGTGAGTGTTCCCGTCACAGTGTGACTGAGAGCTCTTATGTGCTGAGCAGAATAGTGAGTGTTCCCATCACAGTGTGACTGAGAGCAGTCACTGTGCTGAGCAGAATAGTGAGTGTTCCCATCACAGTGTGACTGCGAGAGCATTCACTGTACAGAACAGAATAGTGAGTGTTCACATCACAGTGTAACTGAGAGCTGTCAATGTGCTGAGCAGAATAGTGAGTGTTCCCATCACAGTGTGACTGTGAGAGCAGTCACTGTGCTGAGCAGAATAGTAAGTGTTTCCATCACAGTGTGACTGAGAGCTGTCATTGTGCTGAGCAGAATAATGGGTGTTCCCATCACAGTGTGACTTAGAGCTCTCACTTTGCTGAGCAGAATAGTGAGTGTTCCCATTACAGTGTTACCGAGAGCAGTCACTCTGCTTAGTAGAATAGTAAGTGTTTCCATCACAGTGTGACTGAGAGCTGTCATTGTGCTGAGCAAAATAATGGGTGTTCCCATCCCAGTGTGACTTAGAGCTCTCACTTTGCTGAGCAGAATAGTGAGTGTTCCCATTACAGTGTTACCGAGAGCAGTCACATTGCTGAGCAGAATAGTGAGTGTTCCCGTCACAGTGTGACTGAGAGCTCTTATGTGCTGAGCAGAATAGTGAGTGTTCCCATCACAGTGTGACTGAGAGCAGTCACTATGCTGAGCAGAATAGTGTGTGTTCCCATCACAGTGTGACTATGAGAGCATTCACTGTGCTGAGCAGAATAGTGAGTGTTCCCGTCACAGTGTGACTGAGAGCTCTTATGTGCTGAGCAGAATAGTGAGTGTTCCCATCACAGTGTGACTGAGAGCAGTCACTGTGCTGAGCAGAATAGTGAGTGTTCCCATCACAGTGTGACTGCGAGAACATTCACTGTACAGAACAGAATAGTGAGTGTTCACATCACAGTGTAACTGAGAGCAGTCATTGTGCTGAGCAGAATAGTGGGTGTTCCCATCACAGTGTTACTAAGAGCAGTCACTGTGCTGAGCAGAATAGTGAGTGTTCCCATCACAGTGTGACTGTGAGAGCATTCACTGTGCTGAGCAGAATAGTGAGTGTTGCCGTCACAGTGTGACTGAGAGCTATCACTGTGCTGAGCAGAATGGTGAGTGTTTCCATCACAGTGTGACTGAGAGCAGTCACTTGGCTGAGCAGAATAGTGAGTGTTTCCTTTACAGTGTGACTGTGAGAGCAGTCACTGTGCTGAGCAGAATAGTGAGTGTTCCAATCACAGTATGGCTAAGAGCAGTCACTGTGCTGAGCAGAATAGTGAATGTTCCCACCACAGTGTGACTGAGAGCAGTCACTGTGCTGAGCAGAATAGTGAGTGTTCACATCACAGTGTGACTGCGAGAGCATTCACTGTGCAGAGCAGAATAGTGAGTGTTCGCATCACAGTGTAACTGAGAGCTGTCACTGTGCTAAGCAGAATAGTGAGTGTTCCCATCACAGTGTGACTGTGAGAGCAGTCACTATGCTGATCAGAATAGTAAGTGTTTCCATCACAGTGTGACTGAGAGCTGTCATTGTGCTGAGAAGAATAGTGGGTGTTCCCATCACAGTGTTACTGAGAGCAGTCACTGTGCTAAGCAGAATAGTGAGTGTTCCGATCACAGTGTGACTGTGAGAGCAGTCACTATGCTGAGCAGAATAGTGAGTGTTCCCGTCACAGTGTGACTGAGAGCTCTTATGTGCTGAGCAGAATAGTGAGTGTTCCCATCACAGTGTGACTGAGAGCAGTCACTATGCTGAGCAGAATAGTGTGTGTTCCCATCACAGTGTGACTATGAGAGCATTCACTGTGCTGAGCAGAATAGTGAGTGTTCCCGTCACAGTGTGACTGAGAGCTCTTATGTGCTGAGCAGAATAGTGAGTGTTCCCATCACAGTGTGACTGAGAGCAGTCACTGTGCTGAGCAGAATAGTGAGTGTTCCCATCACAGTGTGACTGCGAGAGCATTCACTGTACAGAACAGAATAGTGAGTGTTCACATCACAGTGTAACTGAGAGCAGTCACTGTGCTGAGCAGAATAGTGAGTGTTCCCATCACAGTGTGACTGTGAGAGCATTCACTGTGCTGAGCAGAATAGTGAGTGTTCCCGTCACAGTGTGACTGAGAGCTATCACTGTGCTGAGCAGAATGGTGAGTGTTCCCATCACAGTGTGACTGAGAGCAGTCACTTGGCTGAGCAGAATAGTGAGTGTTTCCTTTACAGTGTGACTGTGAGAGCAGTCACTGTGCTGAGCAGAATAGTGAGTGTACCAATCACAGTATGGCTAAGAGCAGTCACTGTGCTGAGCAGAATAGTGAATGTTCCCGCCACAGTGTGACTGAGAGCAGTCACTGTGCTGAGCAGAATAGTGAGTGTTCACATCACAGTGTGACTGCGAGAGCATTCACTGTGCAGAGCAGAATAGTGAGTGTTCGCATCACAGTGTAACTGAGAGCTGTCACTGTGCTAAGCAGAATAGTGAGTGTTCCCATCACAGTGTGACTGTGAGAGCAGTCACTATGCTGATCAGAATAGTAAGTGTTTCCATCACAGTGTGACTGAGAGCTGTCATTGTGCTGAGAAGAATAGTGGGTGTTCCCATCACAGTGTTACTGAGAGCAGTCACTGTGCTAAGCAGAATAGTGAGTGTTCCGATCACAGTGTGACTGTGAGAGCAGTCACTATGCTGAGCAGAATAGTGAGTGTTCCCGTCACAGTGTGACTGAGAGCTCTTATGTGCTGAGCAGAATAGTGAGTGTTCCCATCACAGTGTGACTGAGAGCAGTCACTATGCTGAGCAGAATAGTGTGTGTTCCCATCACAGTGTGACTATGAGAGCATTCACTGTGCTGAGCAGAATAGTGAGTGTTCCCGTCACAGTGTGACTGAGAGCTCTTATGTGCTGAGCAGAATAGTGAGTGTTCCCATCACAGTGTGACTGAGAGCAGTCACTGTGCTGAGCAGAATAGTGAGTGTTCCCATCACAGTGTGACTGCGAGAGCATTCACTGTACAGAACAGAATAGTGAGTGTTCACATCACAGTGTAACTGAGAGCAGTCACTGTGCTGAGCAGAATAGTGAGTGTTCCCATCACAGTGTGACTGTGAGAGCATTCACTGTGCTGAGCAGAATAGTGAGTGTTCCCGTCACAGTGTGACTGAGAGCTATCACTGTGCTGAGCAGAATGGTGAGTGTTCCCATCACAGTGTGACTGAGAGCAGTCACTTGGCTGAGCAGAATAGTGAGTGTTTCCTTTACAGTGTGACTGTGAGAGCAGTCACTGTGCTGAGCAGAATAGTGAGTGTACCAATCACAGTATGGCTAAGAGCAGTCACTGTGCTGAGCAGAATAGTGAATGTTCCCGCCACAGTGTGACTGAGAGCAGTCACTGTGCTGAGCAGAATAGTGAGTGTTCACATCACAGTGTGACTGCGAGAGCATTCACTGTGCAGAGCAGAATAGTGAGTGTTCGCATCACAGTGTAACTGAGAGCTGTCACTGTGCTAAGCAGAATAGTGAGTGTTCCCATCACAGTGTGACTGTGAGAGCAGTCACTATGCTGAGCAGAATAGTAAGTGTTCCCATCACAGTGTTACTGAGAGCAGTCACTGTGCTAAGCAGAATAGTGAGTGTTCCGATCACAGTGTGCCTGTGAGAGCAGTCACTATGCTGAGCAGAATAGTGAGTGTTCCCATCACAGTGTGACTGAGAGCTCTTATGTGCTGAGCAGAATAGTGAGTGTTCCCATCACAGTGTGACTGAGAGCAGTCACTATGCTGAGCAGAATAGTGTGTGTTCCCATCACAGTGTGACTATGAGAGCATTCACTGTGCTGAGCAGAATAGTGAGTGTTCCCGTCACAGTGTGACTGAGAGCTCTTATGTGCTGAGCAGAATAGTGAGTGTTCCCATCACAGTGTGACTGAGAGCAGTCACTGTGCTGAGCAGAATAGTGAGTGTTCCCATCACAGTGTGACTGCGAGAGCATTCACTGTACAGAACAGAATAGTGAGTGTTCACATCACAGTGTAACTGAGAGCTGTCAATGTGCTGAGCAGAATAGTGAGTGTTCCCATCACAGTGTGACTGTGAGAGCAGTCACTGTGCTGAGCAGAATAGTAAGTGTTTCCATCACAGTGTGACGGAGAGCTGTCATTGTGCTGAGCAGAATAATGGGTGTTCCCATCACAGTGTGACTTAGAGCTCTCACTTTGCTGAGCAGAATAGTGAGTGTTCCCATTACAGTGTTACCGAGAGCAGTCACTCTGCTTAGTAGAATAGTAAGTGTTTCCATCACAGTGTGACTGAGAGCTGTCATTGTGCTGAGCAAAATAATGGGTGTTCCCATCCCAGTGTGACTTAGAGCTCTCACTTTGCTGAGCAGAATAGTGAGTGTTCCCATTACAGTGTTACCGAGAGCAGTCACTGTGCTGAGCAGAATAGTGAGTGTTCCCATCACAGTGTGACTGTGAGAGCATTCACTGTGCTGAGCAGAATAGTGAGTGTTCCCATTACAGTGTTACCGAGAGCAGTCACTCTGCTTAGTAGAATAGTAAGTGTTTCCATCACAGTGTGACTGAGAGCTGTCATTGTGCTGAGCAAAATAATGGGTGTTCCCATCCCAGTGTGACTTAGAGCTCTCACTTTGCTGAGCAGAATAGTGAGTGTTCCCATTACAGTGTTACCGAGAGCAGTCACTGTGCTGAGCAGAATAGTGAGTGTTCCCGTCACAGTGTGACTGAGAGCTCTTATGTGCTGAGCAGAATAGTGAGTGTTCCCATCACAGTGTGACTGAGAGCAGTCACTATGCTGAGCAGAATAGTGTGTGTTCCCATCACAGTGTGACTATGAGAGCATTCACTGTGCTGAGCAGAATAGTGAGTGTTCCCGTCACAGTGTGACTGAGAGCTCTTATGTGCTGAGCAGAATAGTGAGTGTTCCCATCACAGTGTGACTGAGAGCAGTCACTGTGCTGAGCAGAATAGTGAGTGTTCCCATCACAGTGTGACTGCGAGAACATTCACTGTACAGAACAGAATAGTGAGTGTTCACATCACAGTGTAACTGAGAGCAGTCATTGTGCTGAGCAGAATAGTGAGTGTTCCCATCACAGTGTGACTGTGAGAGCATTCACTGTGCTGAGCAGAATAGTGAGTGTTCCCGTCACAGTGTGACTGAGAGCTATCACTGTGCTGAGCAGAATGGTGAGTGTTCCCATCACAGTGTGAATGAGAGCAGTCACTGTGCTGAGCAAAATAGTGAGTGTTCCCATCACAGTGTGACTCAGAGCTGTCACTGTGCTAAGCAGAATAGTGAGTGTTCCGATCACAGTGTGACTGTGAGAGCAGTAACTATGCTGAGCAGAATAGTAAGTGTTTCCATCACAGTGTAACTGAGAGCTGTCATTGTGCTGAGCAGAATAGTGGGTGTTCCCATCACAGTGTTACTGAGAGCAGTCACTGTGCTGAGCAGAATAGTGAGTGTTCCCATCACAGTGTGACTGTGAGAGCATTCACTGTGCTGAGCAGAATAGTGAGTGTTGCCGTCACAGTGTGACTGAGAGCTATCACTGTGCTGAGCAGAATGGTGAGTGTTCCCATCACAGTGTGACTGAGAGCAGTCACTTGGCTGAGCAGAATAGTGAGTGTTTCCTTTACATTGTGACTGTGAGAGCAGTCACTGTGCTGAGCAGAATAGTGAGTGTTCCAATCACAGTATGGCTAAGAGCAGTCACTGTGCTGAGCAGAATAGTGAATGTTCCCACCACAGTGTGACTGAGAGCAGTCACTGTGCTGAGCAGAATAGTGAGTGTTCACATCACAGTGTGACTGCGAGAGCATTCACTGTGCAGAGCAGAATAGTGAGTGTTCGCATCACAGTGTAACTGAGAGCTGTCACTGTGCTAAGCAGAATAGTGAGTGTTCCCATCACAGTGTGACTTTGAGAGCAGTCACTATGCTGATCAGAATAGTAAGTGTTTCCATCACAGTGTGACTGAGAGCTGTCATTGTGCTGAGAAGAATAGTGGGTGTTCCCATCACAGTGTTACTGAGAGCAGTCACTGTGCTAAGCAGAATAGTGAGTGTTCCGATCACAGTGTGACTGTGAGAGCAGTCACTATGCTGAGCAGAATAGTGAGTGTTCCCGTCACAGTGTGACTGAGAGCTCTTATGTGCTGAGCAGAATAGTGAGTGTTCCCATCACAGTGTGACTGAGAGCAGTCACTATGCTGAGCAGAATAGTGTGTGTTCCCATCACAGTGTGACTATGCGAGCATTCACTGTGCTGAGCAGAATAGTGAGTGTTCCCGTCACAGTGTGACTGAGAGCTCTTATGTGCTGAGCAGAATAGTGAGTGTTCCCATCACAGTGTGACTGAGAGCAGTCACTGTGCTGAGCAGAATAGTGAGTGTTCCCATCACAGTGTGACTGCGAGAACATTCACTGTACAGAACAGAATAGTGAGTGTTCACATCACAGTGTAACTGAGAGCAGTCATTGTGCTGAGCAGAATAGTGGGTGTTCCCATCACAGTGTTACTGAGAGCAGTCACTGTGCTGAGCAGAATAGTGAGTGTTCCCATCACAGTGTGACTGTGAGAGCATTCACTGTGCTGAGCAGAATAGTGAGTGTTGCCGTCACAGTGTGACTGAGAGCTATCACTGTGCTGAGCAGAATGGTGAGTGTTTCCATCACAGTGTGACTGAGAGCAGTCACTTGGCTGAGCAGAATAGTGAGTGTTTCCTTTACAGTGTGACTGTGAGAGCAGTCACTGTGCTGAGCAGAATAGTGAGTGTTCCAATCACAGTATGGCTAAGAGCAGTCACTGTGCTGAGCAGAATAGTGAATGTTCCCACCACAGTGTGACTGAGAGCAGTCACTGTGCTGAGCAGAATAGTGAGTGTTTTCCCATCACAGTGTGACTGAGAGCAGTCACTGTGCTGAGCAGAATAGTGAGTGTTCGCATCACAGTGTAACTGAGAGCTGTCACTGTGCTAAGCAGAATAGTGAGTGTTCCCATCACAGTGTGACTGTGAGAGCAGTCACTATGCTGATCAGAATAGTAAGTGTTTCCATCACAGTGTGACTGAGAGCTGTCATTGTGCTGAGAAGAATAGTGGGTGTTCCCATCACAGTGTTACTGAGAGCAGTCACTGTGCTAAGCAGAATAGTGAGTGTTCCGATCACAGTGTGACTGTGAGAGCAGTCACTATGCTGAGCAGAATAGTGAGTGTTCCCGTCACAGTGTGACTGAGAGCTCTTATGTGCTGAGCAGAATAGTGAGTGTTCCCATCACAGTGTGACTGAGAGCAGTCACTATGCTGAGCAGAATAGTGTGTGTTCCCATCACAGTGTGACTATGAGAGCATTCACTGTGCTGAGCAGAATAGTGAGTGTTCCCGTCACAATGTGACTGAGAGCTCTTATGTGCTGAGCAGAATAGTGAGTGTTCCCATCACAGTGTGACTGAGAGCAGTCACTGTGCTGAGCAGTAACTATGCTGAGCAGAATAGTAAGTGTTTCCATCACAGTGTAACTGAGAGCTGTCATTGTGCTGAGCAGAATAGTGGGTGTTCCCATCACAGTGTTACTGAGAGCAGTCACTGTGCTGAGCAGAATAGTGAGTGTTCCCATCACAGTGTGACTGTGAGAGCATTCACTGTGCTGAGCAGAATAGTGAGTGTTGCCGTCACAGTGTGACTGAGAGCTATCACTGTGCTGAGCAGAATGGTGAGTGTTCCCATCACAGTGTGACTGAGAGCAGTCACTTGGCTGAGCAGAATAGTGAGTGTTTCCTTTACATTGTGACTGTCAGAGCAGTCACTGTGCTGAGCAGAATAGTGAGTGTTCCAATCACAGTATGGCTAAGAGCAGTCACTGTGCTGAGCAGAATAGTGAATGTTCCCACCACAGTGTGACTGAGAGCAGTCACTGTGCTGAGCAGAATAGTGAGTGTTCACATCACAGTGTGACTGCGAGAGCATTCACTGTGCAGAGCAGAATAGTGAGTGTTCGCATCACAGTGTAACTGAGAGCTGTCACTGTGCTAAGCAGAATAGTGAGTGTTCCCATCACAGTGTGACTTTGAGAGCAGTCACTATGCTGATCAGAATAGTAAGTGTTTCCATCACAGTGTGACTGAGAGCTGTCATTGTGCTGAGAAGAATAGTGGGTGTTCCCATCACAGTGTTACTGAGAGCAGTCACTGTGCTAAGCAGAATAGTGAGTGTTCCGATCACAGTGTGACTGTGAGAGCAGTCACTATGCTGAGCAGAATAGTGAGTGTTCCCGTCACAGTGTGACTGAGAGCTCTTATGTGCTGAGCAGAATAGTGAGTGTTCCCATCACAGTGTGACTGAGAGCAGTCACTATGCTGAGCAGAATAGTGTGTGTTCCCATCACAGTGTGACTATGAGAGCATTCACTGTGCTGAGCAGAATAGTGAGTGTTCCCGTCACAGTGTGACTGAGAGCTCTTATGTGCTGAGCAGAATAGTGAGTGTTCCCATCACAGTGTGACTGAGAGCAGTCACTGTGCTGAGCAGAATAGTGAGTGTTCCCATCACAGTGTGACTGCGAGAACATTCACTGTACAGAACAGAATAGTGAGTGTTCACATCACAGTGTAACTGAGAGCAGTCATTGTGCTGAGCAGAATAGTGGGTGTTCCCATCACAGTGTTACTGAGAGCAGTCACTGTGCTGAGCAGAATAGTGAGTGTTCCCATCACAGTGTGACTGTGAGAGCATTCACTGTGCTGAGCAGAATAGTGAGTGTTGCCGTCACAGTGTGACTGAGAGCTATCACTGTGCTGAGCAGAATGGTGAGTATTTCCATCACAGTGTGACTGAGAGCAGTCACTTGGCTGAGCAGAATAGTGAGTGTTTCCTTTACAGTGTGACTGTGAGAGCAGTCACTGTGCTGAGCAGAATAGTGAGTGTTCCAATCACAGTATGGCTAAGAGCAGTCACTGTGCTGAGCAGAATAGTGAATGTTCCCACCACAGTGTGACTGAGAGCAGTCACTGTGCTGAGCAGAATAGTGAGTGTTTTCCCATCACAGTGTGACTGAGAGCAGTCACTGTGCTGAGCAGAATAGTGAGTGTTCGCATCACAGTGTAACTGAGAGCTGTCACTGTGCTAAGCAGAATAGTGAGTGTTCCCATCACAGTGTGACTGTGAGAGCAGTCACTATGCTGATCAGAATAGTAAGTGTTTCCATCACAGTGTGACTGAGAGCTGTCATTGTGCTGAGAAGAATAGTGGGTGTTCCCATCACAGTGTTACTGAGAGCAGTCACTGTGCTAAGCAGAATAGTGAGTGTTCCGATCACAGTGTGACTGTGAGAGCAGTCACTATGCTGAGCAGAATAGTGAGTGTTCCCGTCACAGTGTGACTGAGAGCTCTTATGTGCTGAGCAGAATAGTGAGTGTTCCCATCACAGTGTGACTGAGAGCAGTCACTATGCTGAGCAGAATAGTGTGTGTTCCCATCACAGTGTGACTATGAGAGCATTCACTGTGCTGAGCAGAATAGTGAGTGTTCCCGTCACAGTGTGACTGAGAGCTCTTATGTGCTGAGCAGAATAGTGAGTGTTCCCATCACAGTGTGACTGAGAGCAGTCACTGTGCTGAGCAGAATAGTGAGTGTTTCCATCACAGTGTGACTGCGAGAGCATTCACTGTACAGAACAGAATAGTGAGTGTTCACATCACAGTGTAACTGAGAGCAGTCACTGTGCTGAGCAGAATAGTGAGTGTTCCCATCACAGTGTGACTGTGAGAGCATTCACTGTGCTGAGCAGAATAGTGAGTGTTCCCGTCACAGTGTGACTGAGAGCTATCACTGTGCTGAGCAGAATGGTGAGTGTTCCCATCACAGTGTGACTGAGAGCAGTCACTTGGCTGAGCAGAATAGTGAGTGTTTCCTTTACAGTGTGACTGTGAGAGCAGTCACTGTGCTGAGCAGAATAGTGAGTGTACCAATCACAGTATGGCTAAGAGCAGTCACTGTGCTGAGCAGAATAGTGAATGTTCCCGCCACAGTGTGACTGAGAGCAGTCACTGTGCTGAGCAGAATAGTGAGTGTTCACATCACAGTGTGACTGCGAGAGCATTCACTGTGCAGAGCAGAATAGTGAGTGTTCGCATCACAGTGTAACTGAGAGCTGTCACTGTGCTAAGCAGAATAGTGAGTGTTCCCATCACAGTGTGACTGTGAGAGCAGTCACTATGCTGAGCAGAATAGTAAGTGTTCCCATCACAGTGTTACTGAGAGCAGTCACTGTGCTAAGCAGAATAGTGAGTGTTCCGATCACAGCGTGCCTGTGAGAGCAGTCACTATGCTGAGCAGAATAGTGAGTGTTCCCATCACAGTGTGACTGAGAGCTCTTATGTGCTGAGCAGAATAGTGAGTGTTCCCATCACAGTGTGACTGAGAGCAGTCACTATGCTGAGCAGAATAGTGTGTGTTCCCATCACAGTGTGACTATGAGAGCATTCACTGTGCTGAGCAGAATAGTGAGTGTTCCCGTCACAGTGTGACTGAGAGCTCTTATGTGCTGAGCAGAATAGTGAGTGTTCCCATCACAGTGTGACTGAGAGCAGTCACTGTGCTGAGCAGAATAGTGAGTGTTCCCATCACAGTGTGACTGCGAGAGCATTCACTGTACAGAACAGAATAGTGAGTGTTCACATCACAGTGTAACTGAGAGCTGTCAATGTGCTGAGCAGAATAGTGAGTGTTCCCATCACAGTGTGACTGTGAGAGCAGTCACTGTGCTGAGCAGAATAGTAAGTGTTTCCATCACAGTGTGACTGAGAGCTGTCATTGTGCTGAGCAGAATAATGGGTGTTCCCATCACAGTGTGACTTAGAGCTCTCACTTTGCTGAGCAGAATAGTGAGTGTTCCCATTACAGTGTTACCGAGAGCAGTCACTCTGCTTAGTAGAATAGTAAGTGTTTCCATCACAGTGTGACTGAGAGCTGTCATTGTGCTGAGCAAAATAATGGGTGTTCCCATCCCAGTGTGACTTAGAGCTCTCACTTTGTTGAGCAGAATAGTGAGTGTTCCCATTACAGTGTTACCGAGAGCAGTCACTGTGCTGAGCAGAATAGTGAGTGTTCCCATCACAGTGTGACTGTGAGAGCATTCACTGTGCTGAGCAGAATAGTGAGTGTTGCCGTCACAGTGTGACTGAGAGCTATCACTGTGCTGAGCAGAATGGTGAGTGTTCCCATCACAGTGTGAATGAGAGCAGTCACTGTGCTGAGCAAAATAGTGAGTGTTACCATCACAGTGTGACTCAGAGCTGTCACTGTGCTAAGCAGAATAGTGAGTGTTCCGATCACAGTGTGACTGTGAGAGCAGTCACTATGCTGAGCAGAATAGTAAGTGTTCCCATCACAGTGTTACTGAGAGCAGTCACTGTGCTAAGCAGAATAGTGAGTGTTCCGATCACAGTGTGACTGTGAGAGCAGTCACTATGCTGAGCAGAATAGTGAGTGTTCCCATCACAGTGTGACTGAGAGCTCTTATGTGCTGAGCAGAATAGTGAGTGTTCCCATCACAGTGTAACTGAGAGCAGTCACTATGCTGAGCAGAATAGTGTGTGTTCCCATCACAGTGTGACTATGAGAGCATTCACTGTGCTGAGCAGAATAGTGAGTGTTCCCGTCACAGTGTGACTGAGAGCTCTTATGTGCTGAGCAGAATAGTGAGTGTTCCCATCACAGTGTGACTGAGAGCAGTCACTGTGCTGAGCAGAATAGTGAGTGTTCCCATCACAGTGTGACTGCGAGAGCATTCACTGTACAGAACAGAATAGTGAGTGTTCACATCACAGTGTAACTGAGAGCTGTCAATGTGCTGAGCAGAATAGTGAGTGTTCCCATCACAGTGTGACTGTGAGAGCAGTCACTGTGCTGAGCAGAATAGTAAGTGTTTTCATCACAGTGTGACTGAGAGCTGTCATTGTGCTGAGCAGAATAATGGGTGTTCCCATCACAGTGTGACTTAGAGCTCTCACTTTGCTGAGCAGAATAGTGAGTGTTCCCATTACAGTGTTACCGAGAGCAGTCACTGTGCTGAGCAGAATAGTGAGTGTTCCCATCACAGTGTGACTGTGAGAGCATTCACTGTGCTGAGCAGAATAGTGAGTGTTGCCGTCACAGTGTGACTGAGAGCTGTCACTGTGCTGAGCAGAATGGTGAGTGTTCCCATCACAGTGTGAATGAGAGCAGTCACTGTGCTGAGCAAAATAGTGAGTGTTCCCATCACAGTGTGACTCAGAGCTGTCACTGTGCTAAGCAGAATAGTGAGTGTTCCGATCACAGTGTGACTGTGAGAGCAGTAACTATGCTGAGCAGAATAGTAAGTGTTTCCATCACAGTGTAACTGAGAGCTGTCATTGTGCTGAGCAGAATAGTGGGTGTTCCCATCACAGTGTTACTGAGAGCAGTCACTGTGCTGAGCAGAATAGTGAGTGTTCCCATCACAGTGTGACTGTGAGAGCATTCACTGTGCTGAGCAGAATAGTGAGTGTTGCCGTCACAGTGTGACTGAGAGCTATCACTGTGCTGAGCAGAATGGTGAGTGTTCCCATCACAGTGTGACTGAGAGCAGTCACTTGGCTGAGCAGAATAGTGAGTGTTTCCTTTACAGTGTGACTGTGAGAGCAGTCACTGTGCTGAGCAGAATAGTGAGTGTTCCAATCACAGTATGGCTAAGAGCAGTCACTGTGCTGAGCAGAATAGTGAATGTTCCCACCACAGTGTGACTGAGAGCAGTCACTGTGCTGAGCAGAATAGTGAGTGTTCACATCACAGTGTGACTGCGAGAGCATTCACTGTGCAGAGCAGAATAGTGAGTGTTCGCATCACAGTGTAACTGAGAGCTGTCACTGTGCTAAGCAGAATAGTGAGTGTTCCCTTCACAGTGTGACTGTGAGAGCAGTCACTATGCTGATCAGAATAGTAAGTGTTTCCATCACAGTGTGACTGAGAGCTGTCATTGTGCTGAGAAGAATAGTGGGTGTTCCCATCACAGTGTTACTGAGAGCAGTCACTGTGCTAAGCAGAATAGTGAGTGTTCCGATCACAGTGTGACTGTGAGAGCAGTCACTATGCTGAGCAGAATAGTGAGTGTTCCCGTCACAGTGTGACTGAGAGCTCTTATGTGCTGAGCAGAATAGTGAGTGTTCCCATCACAGTGTGACTGAGAGCAGTCACTATGCTGAGCAGAATAGTGTGTGTTCCCATCACAGTGTGACTATGAGAGCATTCACTGTGCTGAGCAGAATAGTGAGTGTTCCCGTCACAGTGTGACTGAGAGCTCTTATGTGCTGAGCAGAATAGTGAGTGTTCCCATCACAGTGTGACTGAGAGCAGTCACTGTGCTGATCAGAATAGTGAGTGTTCCCATCACAGTGTGACTGCGAGAGCATTCACTGTACAGAACAGAATAGTGAGTGTTCACATCACAGTGTAACTGAGAGCTGTCAATGTGCTGAGCAGAATAGTGAGTGTTCCCATCACAGTGTGACTGTGAGAGCAGTCACTGTGCTGAGCAGAATAGTAAGTGTTTCCATCACAGTGTGACTGAGAGCTGTCATTGTGCTGAGCAGAATAATGGGTGTTCCCATCACAGTGTGACTTAGAGCTCTCACTTTGCTGAGCAGAATAGTGAGTGTTCCCATTACAGTGTTACCGAGAGCAGTCACTCTGCTTAGTAGAATAGTAAGTGTTTCCATCACAGTGTGACTGAGAGCTGTCATTGTGCTGAGCAAAATAATGGGTGTTCCCATCCCAGTGTGACTTAGAGCTCTCACTTTGCTGAGCAGAATAGTGAGTGTTCCCATTACAGTGTTACCGAGAGCAGTCACTGTGCTGAGCAGAATAGTGAGTGTTCCCATCACAGTGTGACTGTGAGAGCATTCACTGTGCTGAGCAGAATAGTGAGTGTTGCCGTCACAGTGTGACTGAGAGCTATCACTGTGCTGAGCAGAATGGTGAGTGTTCCCATCACAGTGTGAATGAGAGCAGTCACTGTGCTGAGCAAAATAGTGAGTGTTACCATCACAGTGTGACTCAGAGCTGTCACTGTGCTAAGCAGAATAGTGAGTGTTCCGATCACAGTGTGACTGTGAGAGCAGTCACTATGCTGAGCAGAATAGTAAGTGTTCCCATCACAGTGTTACTGAGAGCAGTCACTGTGCTAAGCAGAATAGTGAGTGTTCCGATCACAGTGTGACTGTGAGAGCAGTCACTATGCTGAGCAGAATAGTGAGTGTTCCCATCACAGTGTGACTGAGAGCTCTTATGTGCTGAGCAGAATAGTGAGTGTTCCCATCACAGTGTAACTGAGAGCAGTCACTATGCTGAGCAGAATAGTGTGTGTTCCCATCACAGTGTGACTATGAGAGCATTCACTGTGCTGAGCAGAATAGTGAGTGTTCCCGTCACAGTGTGACTGAGAGCTCTTATGTGCTGAGCAGAATAGTGAGTGTTCCCATCACAGTGTGACTGAGAGCAGTCACTGTGCTGAGCAGAATAGTGAGTGTTCCCATCACAGTGTGACTGCGAGAGCATTCACTGTACAGAACAGAATAGTGAGTGTTCACATCACAGTGTAACTGAGAGCTGTCAATGTGCTGAGCAGAATAGTGAGTGTTCCCATCACAGTGTGACTGTGAGAGCAGTCACTGTGCTGAGCAGAATAGTAAGTGTTTCCATCACAGTGTGACTGAGAGCTGTCATTGTGCTGAGCAGAATAATGGGTGTTCCCATCACAGTGTGACTTAGAGCTCTCACTTTGCTGAGCAGAATAGTGAGTGTTCCCATTACAGTGTTACCGAGAGCAGTCACTCTGCTTAGCAGAATAGTAAGTGTTTCCATTACAGTGTGACTGAGAGCTGTCATTGTGCTGAGCAAAATAATGGGTGTTCCCATCCCAGTGTGACTTAGAGCTCTCACTTTGCTGAGCAGAATAGTGAGTGTTCCCATTACAGTGTTACCGAGAGCAGTCACTCTGCTTAGCAGAATAGTGAGTGTTTCCATCACAGTGTGACTGAGAGCAGCCACTGTGCTGAGCAGAATAATTAGTGTTCCTATCACAGTGTGACTGTGAGAGCATTCACTGTGCTGAGCGGAATAGTGAGTGTTCCTATCACAGTGTGACTGTGAGAGCATTCACTGTGTTGAGCAGAATAGTTAGTGTTCCCATCGCAGTGTGACTGAGAGCAGTCACTGTGCTGAACAGAATAGTGAGTGTTCCGATCACAGTGTGATTGTGAGAGCAGTCACTATGCTGAGCAGAATAGTGAGTGTTCCCGTCACAGTGTGACTGAGAGCTCTTATGTGCTGAGCAGAATAGTGAGTGTTCCCATCACAGTGTGACTGAGAGCAGTCACTATGTTGAGCAGAATAGTGTGTGTTCCCATCACAGTGTGACTATGAGAGCATTCACTGTGCTGAGCAGAATAGTGAGTGTTCCCGTCACAGTGTGACTGAGAGCTCTTATGTGCTGAGCAGAATAGTGAGTGTTCCCATCACAGTGTGACTGAGAGCAGTCACTGTGCTGAGCAGAATAGTGAGTGTTCCCATCACAGTGTGACTGCGAGAGCATTCACTGTACAGAACAGAATAGTGAGTGTTCACATCACAGTGTAACTGAGAGCTGTCAATGTGCTGAGCAGAATAGTGAGTGTTCCCATCACAGTGTGACTGTGAGAGCAGTCACTGTGCTGAGCAGAATAGTAAGTGTTCACATCACAGTGTAACTGAGAGCTGTCAATGTGCTGAGCAGAATAGTGAGTGTTCCCATCACAGTGTGACTGAGAGCAGTCACTGTGCTGAGCAGAATAGTGAGTGTTCCCATCACAGTGTGACTGCGAGAGCATTCACTGTACAGAACAGAATAGTGAGTGTTCACATCACAGTGTAACTGAGAGCTGTCATTGTGCTGAGCAGAATAATGGGTGTTCCCATCACAGTGTGACTTAGAGCTCTCACTTTGCTGAGCAGAATAGTGAGTGTTCCCATTACAGTGTTACCGAGAGCAGTCACTCTGCTTAGCAGAATAGTGAGTGTTTCCATCACAGTGTGACTGAGAGCAGCCACTGTGCTGAGCAGAATAATTAGTGTTCCTATCACAGTGTGACTGTGAGAGCATTCACTGTGCTGAGCAGAATAATGAGTGTTCCTATCACAGTGTGACTGTGAGAGCATTCACTGTGCTGAGCAGAATAGTGAGTGTTCCCATCACAGTGTGACTGAGAGCAGTCACTGTGCTGAACAGAATAGTGAGTGTTCACATCACAGTGTAACTGAGAGATGTCACTGTGCTGAGCAGAATAGTGAGTGTCCCCATCACAGTGTGACTGTGAGAGTAGTCACTGTGCTGAGCAGAATAGTAAGTGTTTCCATCACAGTGTGACTGAGAGCTGTCATTGTGCTGAGCAGAATAATGGGTGTTCCCATCACAGTGTGACTGTGAGAGCATTCACTGTGCTGAGCAGAATAGTGAGTGTTGCCGTCACAGTGTGACTGAGAGCTGTCAATGTGCTGAGCAGAATAGTTAGTGTTCACATCACAGTGTGACCGAGAGCCCTCACTGTGCTGAGCAGAAGAGTGAGTGTTCCCATCACAGTGTGACAGAGAGCAGTCACTGTGCTGAGCAAAATAGTGAGTGTTCCCATCACAGTGTGACTTTGAAAGCATTCACTGTCCAGAGCAGAATAGTGAGTGTGACTTTGAGAGCAGTCACTGTGCTGAGCAGAATAGTGAGTGTTCCCATCACAGTGTGACTGAGAGCAGTCACTGTGCTGAACAGAATAGTGAGTGTTCCCATCACAGTGTGACTTAGAGCAGTCACTGTGCTGAGCAGAATAGTGAGTGTTCCCATCACAGTGTGACTGAGAGCAGTCACTGTGCTGAGCAGAATAGTGAGTGTTCCCATCACAATGTGACTGAGAGCTGTCACTGTGCTGAGCAGAATAGTGAGTGTTCACATCAGAGTGTGACTGAGAGCAATCACTGTGCTGAACAGAATAGTGAGTGTTCCCATCACAGTGTGACTGTGAGAGCATTCACTGTGCTGAGCAGAATAGTGAGTGTTGCCGTCACAGTGTGACTGAGAGCTATCACTGTGCTGAGCAGAATGGTGAGTGTTCCCATCACAGTGTGACTGAGAGCAGTCACTTGGCTGAGCAGAATAGTGAGTGTTTCCTTTACAGTGTGACTGTGAGAGCAGTCACTGTGCTGAGCAGAATAGTGAGTGTTCCAATCACAGTATGGCTAAGAGCAGTCACTGTGCTGAGCAGAATAGTGAATGTTCCCATCACAGTGTGACTGAGAGCAGTCACTGTGCTGAACAGAATAGTGAGTGTTCACATCACAGTGTAACTGAGAGATGTCACTGTGCTGAGCAGAATAGTGAGTGTTCCCATCACAGTGTGACTGTGAGAGCAGTCACTGTGCTGAGCAGAATAGTAAGTGTTTCCATCACAGTGTGACTGAGAGCTGTCATTGTGCTGAGCAGAATAATGGGTGTTCCCATCACAGTGTGACTGTGAGAGCATTCACTGTGCTGAGTAGAATAGTGAGTGTTCCTATCCCAGTATAACTGTGAGAGCATTCACTGTGCTGAGCAGAATAGTGAGTGTTCGATTCACAGTGTGACTTTGAGAGCATTCACTGTCCAGAACAGAATAGTGAGTGTGACTTTGAGAGCTGTCACTGTGCTGAGCAGAATAGTGAGTGTTCCCATCACAGTGTGACTGAGAGCAGTCACTGTGCTGAACAGAATAGTGAGTGTTCCCATCACAGTGTGACTTAGAGCAGTCACTGTGCTGAGCAGAATAGTGAGTGTTCCCATCACAATGCGACTGTGAGAGCAGTCACTGTGCAGAGCAGAATAGTGAGTGTTCCAATCACAGTGTGACTGAGAGCTGTCATTGTGCTGAGCAGAATAGTGAGTGTTCACATCACTGTGTGACTGAGAGCAGTCACTGTGCTGAGCAGAATAGTGAGTGTTCCTATCCCAGTATGACCGTGAGAGCAGTCACTGTGCTGAACAGAATAGTGAGTGTTCCCATCACAGTGTGACTTAGAGCAGTCAATGTGCTGAGCAGAATAGTGAGTGTTCCTATCACAATGCGACTGTGAGAGCAGTCACTGTGCAGAGCAGAATAGTGAGTGTTCCCATCACAGCTGTGACTAAGAGCTGTCACTGTCCTGAGCAGAATAGTGAGTGTTCACATCACTGTGTGACTGAGAGCAGTCACTGTGCTGAGCAGAATAGTGAGTGTTCCCATCACAGTGTGACTGAGAGCAGTCACTGTGCTGAGCTGAATAGTGAGTGTTCCAATCACAGTGTGACTGAGAGCCGTCTCTGTGCTGAACAGAATAGTGAGTGTTCCCATCACAGTGTGACTGAGAGCTGTCAATGTGCTGAGCAGAATAGTTAGTGTTCACATCACAGTGTGACCGAGAGCCCTCAATGTGCTGAGCAGCAGAGTGAGTGTTCCCATCATAGTGTGACTGAGAGCAGTCACTGTGCTGAGCAGAATAGTGAGTGTTCCCATCACAGTGTGACTGAGAGCTGTCTCTGTGCTGAACAGAATAGTGAGTGTTCCCATCACAGTGTGACTGAGAGCTGTCAATGTGCTGAGCAGAATAGTTAGTGTTCACATCACAGTGTGACCGAGAGCCCTCACTGTGCTGAGCAGCAGAGTGAGTGTTCCCATCACAGTGTGACTGTGAGAGCAGTCACTATGCTGATCAGAATAGTAAGTGTTCCCATCACAGTGTTACTGAGAGCAGTCACTGTGCTAAGCAAAATAGTGAGTGTTCCGATCACAGTGTGACTGTGAGAGCAGTCACTATGCTGAGCAGAATAGTGAGTGTTCCCGTCACAGTGTGACTGAAAGATCTTATGTGCTGAGCAGAATAGTGAGTGTTCTCATCACAGTGTGACTGAGAGCAGTCACTATGCTGAGCAGAATAGTGTGTGTTCCCATCACAGTGTGACTATGAGAGCATTCACTGTGCTGAGCAGAATAGTGAGTGTTCCTGTCACAGTGTGACTGAGAGCTCTTATGTGCTGAGCAGAATAGTGAGTGTTCCCATCACAGTGTGACTGAGAGCAGTCACTGTGCTGAACAGAATAGTGAGTGTTCCCATCACAGTGTGACTTAGAGCAGTCACTGTGCTGAGCAGAATAGTGAGTGTTCCCATCACAGTGTGACTGAGAGCAGTCACTGTGCTGAGCAGAATAGTGAGTGTTCCTGTCACAGTGTGACTGAGAGCTGTCACTGTGCTGAGCAGAATAGTGAGTGTTCACATCAGAGTGTGACTGAGAGCAATCACTGTGCTGAACAGAATAGTGAGTGTTCCCATCACAGTGTGACTGTGAGAGCATTCACTGTGCTGAGCAGAATAGTGAGTGTTGCCGTCACAGTGTGACTGAGAGCTATCACTGTGCTGAGCAGAATGGTGAGTGTTCCCATCACAGTGTGACTGAGAGCAGTCACTTGGCTGAGCAGAATAGTGAGTGTTTCCTTTACAGTGTGACTGTGAGAGCAGTCACTGTGCTGAGCAGAATAGTGAGTGTTCCAATCACAGTATGGCTAAGAGCAGTCACTGTGCTGAGCAGAATAGTGAATGTTCCCATCACAGTGTGACTGAGAGCAGTCACTGTGCTGAACAGAATAGTGAGTGTTCACATCACAGTGTAACTGAGAGATGTCACTGTGCTGAGCAGAATAGTGAGTGTTCCCATCACAGTGTGACTGTGAGAGCAGTCACTGTGCTGAGCAGAATAGTAAGTGTTTCCATCACAGTGTGACTGAGAGCTGTCATTGTGCTGAGCAGAATAATGGGTGTTCCCATCACAGTGTGACTGTGAGAGCATTCACTGTGCTGAGTAGAATAGTGAGTGTTCCTATCCCAGTATGACTGTGAGAGCATTCACTGTGCTGAGCAGAATAGTGAGTGTTCGATTCACAGTGTGACTTTGAGAGCATTCACTGTCCAGAACAGAATAGTGAGTGTGACTTTGAGAGCTGTCACTGTGCTGAGCAGAATAGTGAGTGTTCCCATCACAGTGTGACTGAGAGCAGTCACTGTGCTGAACAGAATAGTGAGTGTTCCCATCACAGTGTGACTTAGAGCAGTCACTGTGCTGAGCAGAATAGTGAGTGTTCCCATCACAATGCGACTGTGAGAGCAGTCACTGTGCAGAGCAGAATAGTGAGTGTTCCAATCACAGTGTGACTGAGAGCTGTCACTGTGCTGAGCAGAATAGTGAGTGTTCACATCACTGTGTGACTGAGAGCAGTCACTGTGCTGAGCAGAATAGTGAGTGTTCCTATCCCAGTATGACCGTGAGAGCAGTCACTGTGCTGAACAGAATAGTGATTGTTCCCATCACAGTGTGACTTAGAGCAGTCAATGTGCTGAGCAGAATAGTGAGTGTTCCTATCACAATGCGACTGTGAGAGCAGTCACTGTGCAGAGCAGAATAGTGAGTGTTCCCATCACAGCTGTGACTAAGAGCTGTCACTGTCCTGAGCAGAATAGTGAGTGTTCACATCACTGTGTGACTGAGAGCAGTCACTGTGCTGAGCAGAATAGTGAGTGTTCCCACCACAGTGTGACTGAGAGCAGTCACTGTGCTGAGCTGAATAGTGAGTGTTCCAATCACAGTGTGATTGAGAGCTGTCTCTGTGCTGAACAGAATAGTGAGTGTTCCCATCACAGTGTGACTGAGAGCTGTCAATGTGCTGAGCAGAATAGTTAGTGTTCACATCACAGTGTGACCGAGAGCCCTCACTGTGCTGAGCAGCAGAGTGAGTGTTCCCATCATAGTGTGACTGAGAGCAGTCACTGTGCTGAGCAGAATAGTGAGTGTTCCCATCACAGTGTGACTGAGAGCTGTCTCTGTGCTGAACAGAATAGTGAGTGTTCCCATCACAGTGTGACTGAGAGCTGTCAATGTGCTGAGCAGAATAGTTAGTGTTCACATCACAGTGTGACCGAGAGCCCTCACTGTGCTGAGCAGCAGAGTGAGTGTTCCCATCACAGTGTGACTGTGAGAGCAGTCACTATGCTGATCAGAATAGTAAGTGTTCCCATCACAGTGTTACTGAGAGCAGTCACTGTGCTAAGCAGAATAGTGAGTGTTCCGATCACAGTGTGACTGTGAGAGCAGTCACTATGCTGAGCAGAATAGTGAGTGTTCCCGTCACAGTGTGACTGAGAGCTCTTATGTGCTGAGCAGAATAGTGAGTGTTCTCATCACAGTGTGACTGAGAGCAGTCACTAGGCTGAGCAGAATAGTGTGTGTTCCCATCACAGTGTGACTATGAGAGCATTCACTGTGCTGAGCAGAATAGTGAGTGTTCCTGTCACAGTGTGACTGAGAGCTCTTATGTGCTGAGCAGAATAGTGAGTGTTCCCATCACAGTGTGACTGAGAGCAGTCACTGTGCTGAACAGAATAGTGAGTGTTCCCATCACAGTGTGACTTAGAGCAGTCACTGTGCTGAGCAGAATAGTGAGTGTTCCCATCACAGTGTGACTGAGAGCAGTCACTGTGCTGAGCAGAATAGTGAGTGTTCCCATCACAATGTGACTGAGAGATGTCACTGTGCTGAGCAGAATAGTGAGTGTTCACATCAGAGTGTGACTGAGAGCAATCACTTTGCTGAACAGAATAGTGAGTGTTCCCAGCACAGTGTGACTGTGAGAGCATTCACTGTGCTGAGCAGAATAGTGATTGTAGAGTTATTCCTTGTGGTATTAGTGATCATGATTTTATTTATACAAGTGTGAAATTCAAAGTTTCTCAACAGTCACATGTTGAAAAAACATTCAGGAACTTTAAACATTTTGATAGTCATGCTTTTTTAAATGACCTCTATGGGATGAACTGGTCTATTTTGGATGAAATGACTGATCCAGATATTGCTTGGAACACTTGGTACAATCTGTTTAATAGTACTTGTGATATACATGCTCCTTTTATAACAAGGCGTTTTAAAGCTAACCTTCCTAAATGGTTGGAACACAGAGCTGACATCTTTCAGGTAATGCATGAACGGGATATAGCTAAAAATAAAGCTAGGAGATCTAAATCAAAGGAGGATTGGGATAGGGCCAAAATGTTGAGAAATAAGGTTACAAGGCTTTGTAGATCTGCCAAAATAGATTTCTATCAAAATCATGTTCATATTAATCAAAATAATAGCAAAAAGTTATGGGCTGGCATAAGAGATATTCTCCCAAACAAAAAAAATAATGACATTTCTGGAACTTTTATTGTTGATAATGAAGATGTGACTAATCCCAACATCATAGCTAACAGTTTTAATGATTTCTATGTTAATATCAGTAATAATCTGTTGGCTAATACACCAGATGATGCCAATCATGATCCTTGTTCTTATTTAACTCATTGTTCAACCAGTTTTTCCTTTTCCAGAATCTCACCAGATTTTGTCTTCAGAGAGATTGCTATGTTGGATCCTGGAAAGTGTCCCGGCTTGGACAACATAGATGGTAAGCTCTTTAAGCTGGCAGCGCCTGTTATCACTCTTTCTTTGACCCACATATTTAATTTATCCATCACTACCGGTAATATTCCTCAAGCGTGGAAAATGGCCAAAGTTATCCCAATTTTTAAAGCAGGTAACCGTAAGATGCTCAATAACTATCGGCCAATATCGATTTTGCCCTTGGTTTCTAAACTTATTGAGAAAGCCGTCCATTCGCAACTCCTCCCATACCTTAGTTCAAATGATCTTTTGTCCCCTAATCAGTCTGGTTTCAGACCTGGGTACTCCACACTTGCAGCTGTAGCTCATGCTCATGACAATTGGTTGCATCACATTAACAATGGTAATTTAATTGGCTCCTTATTTATTGATTTACAAAAAGCGTTTGACACTGTTAATCATAGTATTCTGTTACAGAAACTCCCATTTTACGGTTTATCCACTTCAGCTATTGACTGGTTATCATCATATTTATCTGGTAGGACACAACAAGTCTGTTATAAATCCAAACTTTCCTCAGTCAACCCAATAACATCTGGCATACCACAGGGATCAATTCTGGGGCCTCTGCTTTTTTCACTGTATATTAATGACATGCCAAAATGTCTTGATCACTGCAATATTGACATGTATGCAGATGATACACTCATTTATTATGGTGATAAAAACACGAATCTCATTGAAAATAAACTAAACTCTGACCTTTGTAATCTGACAAAATGGCTACAGGCTAACAAACTTATTTTAAATCCTAAAAAAACTGAAGTTATGCTTGTAGGTACTGCTCAAAAACTCAAAAAGAGTAATCCCTTGGAAATTACTATTTCAGGCCAAATAATTAAACAAGTTGATTCTCATAAACACCTTGGGGTAATAATTGACAGCAAACTTAATTTTTCTGAACATGTTAAAAAACTCTGTAATAAAATAAATTCTGCTATTTCTTTGCTTGCCAGAACAAGAAAATTTGTCAATCAGCCAACTGCTTTTTCGTTGTACAATGCCTTGGTTTTACCACATATAGACTACTGCTGTATGGTGTGGGGTGCGAAACCTACTTGTACTCTTGTTTCTAAAATTCAAAAACTTCAAAATCGAGCGCTTCGTATTGTTCTTAAGTTTCCACCATTTTCATCAACAAATTTAATCTTTAGTAATCTTAATACGATGACAGTTGCCCAGCGTATTCATTTTCAACTTGGCTGCCAGGCTTTTAAGGCTGCCATTGGTGTTGCCCCTGACTATCTGTGCCGGAGGCTTATCAGGATCCAGCCCGGCGATCGACCAACGACTAGGGCAATTACACAGGGTAATTATGTAATTCCCAAACCTAAATGTGAATTTTTTAAAAATAGTTTCAGCTATAGAGCTGCTGTTTACTTGAACGGTGTCCCTCCTGCAGCTCGCTCAGGTTCTTATTATTCTTTTCGTAAGCTGTTGAAGGAAAACAAGATTTGAATACATGGTGTTTACATTTTGTTTTGTGAAAGTGAAACGGGCAACTTTCTTCAAATTGTAAATTGAGGGAGGTTGGGGGGCGCTCAATCTGTTTTATTGGCATCTCAAACTTGTTATGGTTTTTTAATATTACACGTCTTTTGATATCTTTTGAAAGATAAACTGGGATGGGGGCTGTTAGTCCTAGTGCAATTTGGTTGTTTTTTTATATTTTTTTCTTAAGTGTCTTCATTATTGTTTATTTTTAATGTTTTGGTTTTATTTGATTGTTTTGATATATTTTTATGTACTGAGGGCCCCAAATGATCAGCTTCTGCTGGATGGGCTACCCTCAATAAAGATGGTTGTAAATAAATAAATAAAAGTGTTGCCGTCACAGTGTGACTGAGAGCTATCACTGTGCTGAGCAGAATGGTGAGTGTTCCCATCACAGTGTGACTGAGAGCAGTCACTTGGCTGAGCAGAATAGTGAGTGTTTCCTTTACAGTGTGACTGTGAGAGCAGTCACTGTGCTGAGCAGAATAGTGAGTGTTCCAATCACAGTATGGCTAAGAGCAGTCACTGTGCTGAGCAGAATAGTGAATGTTCCCATCACAGTGTGACTGAGAGCAGTCACTGTGCTGAACAGAATAGTGAGTGTTCACATCACAGTGTAACTGAGAGATGTCACTGTGCTGAGCAGAATAGTGAGTGTTCCCATCACAGTGTGACTGTGAGAGCAGTCACTGTGCTGAGCAGAATAGTAAGTGTTTCCATCACAGTGTGACTGAGAGCTGTCATTGTGCTGAGCAGAATAATGGGTGTTCCCATCACAGTGTGACTGTGAGAGCATTCACTGTGCTGAGTAGAATAGTGAGTGTTCCTATCCCAGTATGACTGTGAGAGCATTCACTGTGCTGAGCAGAATAGTGAGTGTTCGATTCACAGTGTGACTTTGAGAGCATTCACTGTCCAGAACAGAATAGTGAGTGTGATTTTGAGAGCTGTCACTGTGCTGAGCAGAATAGTGAGCGTTCCCATCACAGTGTGACTGAGAGCAGTCACTGTGCTGAACAGAATAGTGAGTGTTCCCATCACAGTGTGACTTAGAGCAGTCACTGTGCTGAGCAGAATAGTGAGTGTTCCCATCACAATGCGACTGTGAGAGCAGTCACTGTGCAGAGCAGAATAGTGAGTGTTCCAATCACAGTGTGACTGAGAGCTGTCACTGTGCTGAGCAGAATAGTGAGTGTTCACATCACTGTGTGACTGAGAGCAGTCACTGTGCTGAGCAGAATAGTGAGTGTTCCTATCCCAGTATGACCGTGAGAGCAGTCACTGTGCTGAACAGAATAGTGAGTGTTCCCATCACAGTGTGACTTAGAGCAGTCAATGTGCTGAGCAGAATAGTGAGTGTTCCTATCACAATGCGACTGTGAGAGCAGTCACTGTGCAGAGCAGAATAGTGAGTGTTCCCATCACAGCTGGGACTAAGAGCTGTCACTGTCCTGAGCAGAATAGTGAGTGTTCACATCACTGTGTGACTGAGAGCAGTCACTGTGCTGAGCAGAATAGTGAGTGTTCCCATCACAGTGTGACTGAGAGCAGTCACTGTGCTGAGCTGAATAGTGAGTGTTCCAATCACAGTGTGACTGAGAGCTGTCTCTGTGCTGAACAGAATAGTGAGTGTTCCCATCACAGTGTGACTGAGAGCTGTCAATGTGCTGAGCAGAATAGTTAGTGTTCACATCACAGTGTGACCGAGAGCCCTCACTGTGCTGAGCAGCAGAGTGAGTGTTCCCATCATAGTGTGACTGAGAGCAGTCACTGTGCTGAGCAGAATAGTGAGTGTTCCCATCACAGTGTGACTTAGAGCAGTCACTGTGCTGAGCAGAATAGTGAGTGTTCCCATCACAGTGTGACTGAGAGCAGTCACTGTGCTGAACAGAATAGTGAGTGTTCCCATCACAGTGTGACTTAGAGCAGTCACTGTGCTGAGCAGAATAGTGAGTGTTCCCATCACAATGCGACTGTGAGAGCAGTCACTGTGCAGAGCAGAATAGTGAGTGTTCCAATCACAGTGTGACTGAGAGCTGTCACTGTGCTGAGCAGAATAGTGAGTGTTCACATCACTGTGTGACTGAGAGCAGTCACTGTGCTGAGCAGAATAGTGAGTGTTCCTATCCCAGTATGACCGTGAGAGCAGTCACTGTGCTGAACAGAATAGTGAGTGTTCCCATCACAGTGTGACTTAGAGCAGTCAATGTGCTGAGCAGAATAGTGAGTGTTCCTATCACAATGCGACTGTGAGAGCAGTCACTGTGCAGAGCAGAATAGTGAGTGTTCCCATCACAGCTGGGACTAAGAGCTATCACTGTCCTGAGCAGAATAGTGAGTGTTCACATCACTGTGTGACTGAGAGCAGTCACTGTGCTGAGCAGAATAGTGAGTGTTCCCATCACAGTGTGACTGAGAGCAGTCACTGTGCTGAGCTGAATAGTGAGTGTTCCAATCACAGTGTGACTGAGAGCTGTCTCTGTGCTGAACAGAATAGTGAGTGTTCCCATCACAGTGTGACTGAGAGCTGTCAATGTGCTGAGCAGAATAGTTAGTGTTCACATCACAGTGTGACCGAGAGCCCTCACTGTGCTGAGCAGCAGAGTGAGTGTTCCCATCATAGTGTGACTGAGAGCAGTCACTGTGCTGAGCAGAATAGTGAGTGTTCCCATCACAGTGTGACTGAGAGCTGTCTCTGTGCTGAACAGAATAGTGAGTGTTCCCATCACAGTGTGACTGAGAGCTGTCAATGTGCTGAGCAGAATAGTTAGTGTTCACATCACAGTGTGACCGAGAGCCCTCACTGTGCTGAGCAGCAGAGTGAGTGTTCCCATCACAGTGTGACTGTGAGAGCAGTCACTATGCTGATCAGAATAGTAAGTGTTCCCATCACAGTGTTACTGAGAGCAGTCACTGTGCTAAGCAGAATAGTGAGTGTTCCGATCACAGTGTGACTGTGAGAGCAGTCACTATGCTGAGCAGAATAGTGTGTGTTCCCATCACAGTGTGACTATGAGAGCATTCACTGTGCTGAGCAGAATAGTGAGTGTTCCTGTCACAGTGTGACTGAGAGCTCGTATGTGCTGAGCAGAATAGTGAGTGTTCCCATCACAGTGTGACTGAGAGCAGTCACTGTGCTGAGCAAAATAGTGAGTGTTCCCATCACAGTGTGACTGCGAGAGCATTCACCGTGCAGAGCAGAATAGTGAGTGTTCACATCACTGTGTGACTGAGAGCAGTCACTGTGCTGAGCAGAATAGTGAGTGTTCCTATCCCAGTATGACTGTGAGAGCAGTCACTGTGCTGAACAGAATAGTGAGTGTTCCCATCACAGTGTGACTTAGAGCAGTCAATGTGCTGAACAGAATAGTGAGTGTTCCCATCACAGTGTGACTTTGAGAGCATTCACTGTCCAGAGCAGAATAGTGAGTGTGACTTTGAGAGCAGTCACTGTGCTGAGCAGAATAGTGAGTGTTCCCATCACAGTGTGACTGAGAGCAGTCACTGTGCTGAACAGAATAGTGAGTGTTCCCCTCACAGTGTGACTTAGAGCAGTCACTGTGCTGAGCAGAATAGTGAGTGTTCCCATCACAGTGTGACTGAGAGCAGTCACTGTGCTGAGCAGAATAGTGAGTGTTCCCATCACAATGTGACTGAGAGCTGTCACTGTGCTGAGCAGAATAGTGAGTGTTCACATCACAGTGTGACTGAGAGCAATCACTGTGCTGAACAGAATAGTGAGTGTTCCCATCACAGTGTGACTGAAAGCTGTCAATGTGCTGAGCAGAATAGTTAGTGTTCACATCACAGTGTGACCGGGAGCTCTCACTGTGCTGAGCATCAGAGTGAGTGTTCCCATCACAGTGTGAATGAGAGCAGTCACTGTGCTGAGCAAGATAGTGAGTGTTCCCATCACAGTGTGACTCAGAGCTGTCACTGTGCTAAGCAGAATAGTGAGTGTTCCGATCACAGTGTGACTGTGAGAGCAGTAACTATGCTGAGCAGAATAGTAAGTGTTTCCATCACAGTGTAACTGAGAGCTGTCATTGTGCTGAGCAGAATAGTGGGTGTTCCCATCACAGTGTTACTAAGAGCAGTCACTGTGCTGAGCAGAATAGTGAGTGTTCCCATCACAGTGTGACTGTGAGAGCATTCACTGTGCTGAGCAGAATAGTGAGGGTTGCCGTCACAGTGTGACTGAGAGCTATCACTGTGCTGAGCAGAATGGTGAGTGTTCCCATCACAGTGTGACTGAGAGCAGTCACTTGGCTGAGCAGAATAGTGAGTGTTTCCTTTACAGTGTGACTGTGAGAGCAGTCACTGTGCTGAGCAGAATAGTGAGTGTTCCAATCACAGTATGGCTAAGAGCAGTCACTGTGCTGAGCAGAATAGTGAATGTTCCCACCACAGTGTGACTGAGAGCAGTCACTGTGCTGAGCAGAATAGTGAGTGTTCACATCACAGTGTGACTGCGAGAGCATTCACTGTGCAGAGCAGAATAGTGAGTGTTCGCATCACAGTGTAACTGAGAGCTGTCACTGTGCTAAGCAGAATAGTGAGTGTTCCCATCACAGTGTGACTGTGAGAGCAGTCACTATGCTGATCAGAATAGTAAGTGTTTCCATCACAGTGTGACTGAGAGCTGTCATTGTGCTGCGAAGAATAGTGGGTGTTCCCATCACAGTGTTACTGAGAGCAGTCACTGTGCTAAGCAGAATAGTGAGTGTTCCGATCACAGTGTGACTGTGAGAGCAGTCACTATGCTGAGCAGAATAGTGAGTGTTCCCGTCACAGTGTGACTGAGAGCTCTTATGTGCTGAGCAGAATAGTGAGTGTTCTCATCACAGTGTGACTGAGAGCAGTCACTAGGCTGAGCAGAATAGTGTGTGTTCCCATCACAGTGTGACTATGAGAGCATTCACTGTGCTGAGCAGAATAGTGAGTGTTCCTGTCACAGTGTGACTGAGAGCTCTTATGTGCTGAGCAGAATAGTGAGTGTTCCCATCACAGTGTGACTGAGAGCAGTCACTGTGCTGAACAGAATAGTGAGTGTTCCCATCACAGTGTGACTTAGAGCAGTCACTGTGCTGAGCAGAATAGTGAGTGTTCCCATCACAGTGTGACTGAGAGCAGTCACTGTGCTGAGCAGAATAGTGAGTGTTCCCATCACAATGTGACTGAGAGCTGTCACTGTGCTGAGCAGAATAGTGAGTGTTCACATCAGAGTGTGACTGAGAGCAATCACTGTGCTGAACAGAATAGTGAGTGTTCCCATCACAGTGTGACTGTGAGAGCATTCACTGTGCTGAGCAGAATAGTGAGTGTTGCCGTCACAGTGTGACTGAGAGCTATCACTGTGCTGAGCAGAATGGTGAGTGTTCCCATCACAGTGTGACTGAGAGCAGTCACTTGGCTGAGCAGAATAGTGAGTGTTTCCTTTACAGTGTGACTGTGAGAGCAGTCACTGTGCTGATCAGAATAGTGAGTGTTCCAATCACAGTATGGCTAAGAGCAGTCACTGTGCTGAGCAGAATAGTGAATGTTCCCATCACAGTGTGACTGAGAGCAGTCACTGTGCTGAACAGAATAGTGAGTGTTCACATCACAGTGTAACTGAGAGATGTCACTGTGCTGAGCAGAATAGTGAGTGTTCCCATCACAGTGTGACTGTGAGAGCAGTCACTGTGCTGAGCAGAATAGTAAGTGTTTCCATCACAGTGTGACTGAGAGCTGTCATTGTGCTGAGCAGAATAATGGGTGTTCCCATCACAGTGTGACTGTGAGAGCATTCACTGTGCTGAGTAGAATAGTGAGTGTTCCTATCCCAGTATGACTGTGAGAGCATTCTCTGTGCTGAGCAGAATAGTGAGTGTTCGATTCACAGTGTGACTTTGAGAGCATTCACTGTCCAGAACAGAATAGTGAGTGTGACTTTGAGAGCTGTCACTGTGCTGAGCAGAATAGTGAGTGTTCCCATCACAGTGTGACTGAGAGCAGTCACTGTGCTGAACAGAATAGTGAGTGTTCCCATCACAGTGTGACTTAGAGCAGTCACTGTGCTGAGCAGAATAGTGAGTGTTCCCATCACAATGCGACTGTGAGAGCAGTCACTGTGCAGAGCAGAATAGTGAGTGTTCCAATCACAGTGTGACTGAGAGCTGTCACTGTGCTGAGCAGAATAGTGAGTGTTCACATCACTGTGTGACTGAGAGCAGTCACTGTGCTGAGCAGAATAGTGAGTGTTCCTATCCCAGTATGACCGTGAGAGCAGTCACTGTGCTGAACAGAATAGTGAGTGTTCCCATCACAGTGTGACTTAGAGCAGTCAATGTGCTGAGCAGAATAGTGAGTGTTCCTATCACAATGCGACTGTGAGAGCAGTCACTGTGCAGAGCAGAATAGTGAGTGTTCCCATCACAGCTGGGACTAAGAGCTGTCACTGTCCTGAGCAGAATAGTGAGTGTTCACATCACTGTGTGACTGAGAGCAGTCACAGTGCTGAGCAGAATAGTGAGTGTTCCCATCACAGTGTGACTGAGAGCAGTCACTGTGCTGAGCTGAATAGTGAGTGTTCCAATCACAGTGTGACTGAGAGCTGTCTCTGTGCTGAACAGAATAGTGAGTGTTCCCATCACAGTGTGACTGAGAGCTGTCAATGTGCTGAGCAGAATAGTTAGTGTTCACATCACAGTGTGACCGAGAGCCCTCACTGTGCTGAGCAGCAGAGTGAGTGTTCCCATCACAGTGTGACTGAGAGCAGTCACTGTGCTGAGCAGAATAGTGAGTGTTCCCATCACAGTGTGACTGAGAGCTGTCTCTGTGCTGAACAGAATAGTGAGTGTTCCCATCACAGTGTGACCGAGAGCTGTCAATGTGCTGAGCAGAATAGTTAGTGTTCACATCACAGTGTGACCGAGAGCCCTCACTGTGCTGAGCAGCAGAGTGAGTGTTCCCATCACAGTGTGACTGTGAGAGCAGTCACTATGCTGATCAGAATAGTAAGTGTTCCCATCACAGTGTTACTGAGAGCAGTCACTGTGCTAAGCAGAATAGTGAGTGTTCCGATCACAGTGTGACTGTGAGAGCAGTCACTATGCTGAGCAGAATAGTGTGTGTTCCCATCACAGTGTGACTATGAGAGCATTCACTGTGCTGAGCAGAATAGTGAGTGTTCCTGTCACAGTGTGACTGAGAGCTCGTATGTGCTGAGCAGAATAGTGAGTGTTCCCATCACAGTGTGACTGAGAGCAGTCACTGTGCTGAGCAAAATTGTGAGTGTTCCCATCACAGTGTGACTGCGAGAGCATTCACCGTGCAGAGCAGAATAGTGAGTGTTCACATCACTGTGTGACTGAGAGCAGTCACTGTGCTGAACAGAATAGTGAGTGTTCACATCACAGTGTGACTGAGAGCAATCACTGTGCTGAACAGAATAGTGAGTGTTCCCATCACAGTGTGACTGAAAGCTGTCAATGTGCTGAGCAGAATAGTTAGTGTTCACATCACAGTGTGACCGGGAGCTCTCACTGTGCTGAGCATCAGAGTGAGTGTTCCCATCACAGTGTGAATGAGAGCAGTCACTGTGCTGAGCAAGATAGTGAGTGTTCCCATCACAGTGTGACTCAGAGCTGTCACTGTGCTAAGCAGAATAGTGAGTGTTCCGATCACAGTGTGACTGTGAGAGCAGTAACTATGCTGAGCAGAATAGTAAGTGTTTCCATCACAGCGTAACTGAGAGCTGTCATTGTGCTGAGCAGAATAGTGGGTGTTCCCATCACAGTGTTACTAAGAGCAGTCACTGTGCTGAGCAGAATAGTGAGTGTTCCCATCACAGTGTGACTGTGAGAGCATTCACTGTGCTGAACAGAATAGTGAGGGTTGCCGTCACAGTGTGACTGAGAGCTATCACTGTGCTGAGCAGAATGGTGAGTGTTCCCATCACAGTGTGACTGAGAGCAGTCACTTGGCTGAGCAGAATAGTGAGTGTTTCCTTTACAGTGTGACTGTGAGAGCAGTCACTGTGCTGAGCAGAATAGTGAGTGTTCCAATCACAGTATGGCTAAGAGCAGTCACTGTGCTGAGCAGAATAGTGAATGTTCCCACCACAGTGTGACTGAGAGCAGTCACTGTGCTGAGCAGAATAGTGAGTGTTCACATCACAGTGTGACTGCGAGAGCATTCACTGTGCAGAGCAGAATAGTGAGTGTTCGCATCACAGTGTAACTGAGAGCTGTCACTGTGCTAAGCAGAATAGTGAGTGTTCCCATCACAGTGTGACTGTGAGAGCAGTCACTATGCTGATCAGAATAGTAAGTGTTTCCATCACAGTGTGACTGAGAGCTGTCATTGTGCTGAGAAGAATAGTGGGTGTTCCCATCACAGTGTTACTGAGAGCAGTCACTGTGCTAAGCAGAATAGTGAGTGTTCCGATCACAGTGTGACTGTGAGAGCAGTCACTATGCTGAGCAGAATAGTGAGTGTTCCCGTCACAGTGTGACTGAGAGCTCTTATGTGCTGAGCAGAATAGTGAGTGTTCCCATCACAGTGTGACTGAGAGCAGTCACTATGCTGAGCAGAATAGTGTGTGTTCCCATCACAGTGTAACTGAGAGCTGTCACTGTGCTAAGCAGAATAGTGAGTGTTCCCATCACAGTGTGACTGTGAGAGCAGTCACTATGCTGATCAGAATAGTAAGTGTTCCCATCACAGTGTTACTGAGAGCAGTCACTGTGCTAAGCAGAATAGTGAGTGTTCCGATCACAGTGTGACTGTGAGAGCAGTCACTATGCTGAGCAGAATAGTGAGTGTTCCCGTCACAGTGTGACTGAGAGCTCTTATGTGCTGAGCAGAATAGTGAGTGTTCACATCACTGTGTGACTGAGAGATGTCACTGTGCTGAGCAGAATAGTGAGTGTTCCTATCCCAGTATGACTGTGAGAGCAGTCACTGTGTTGAACAGAATAGTGAGTGTTCCCATCACAGTGTGACTTAGAGCAGTCATTGTGCTGAGCAGAATAGTGAGTGTTCCTATCACAATGCGACTGTGAGTGCAGTCACTGTGCAGAGCAGAAAAGTGAGTGTTCCCATCACAGCTGTGACTAAGAGCTGTCACTGTCCTGAGCAGAATAGTGAGTGTTCACATCACTGTGAGACTGAGAACAGTCACTGTGCTGAGCAGAATAGTGAGTGTTCCCATCACAGTGTGACTGAGAGCAGTCACTGTGCTGAGCTGAATAGTGAGTGTTCCAATCACAGTGTGACTGAGAGCTGTCTCTGTGCTGAACAGAATAGTGAGTGTTCCCATCACAGTGTGACTGAAAGCTGTCAATGTGCTGAGCAGAATAGTTAGTGTTCACATCACAGTGTGACCGAGAGCCCTCACTGTGCTGAGCAGCAGAGTGAGTGTTCCCATCATAGTGTGACTGAGAGCAGTCACTGTGCTGAGCAGAATAGTGAGTGTTCCCATCACAGTGTGACTGAGAGCCCTCACTGTGCTGAGCAGCAGAGTGAGTGTTCCCGTCACAGTGTGACTGTGAGAGCAGTCACTGTGCTGAGCAGAATAGTGAGTGTTCCAATCACAGTATGGCTAAGAGCAGTCACTGTGCTGAGCAGAATAGTGAATGTTCCCGCCACAGTGTGACTGAGAGCAGTCACTGTGCTGAGCAGAATAGTGAGTGTTCACATCACAGTGTGACTGCGAGAGCATTCACTGTGCAGAGCAGAATAGTGAGTGTTCCCATCACAGTGTTACTGAGAGCAGTCACTGTGCTAAGCAGAATAGTGAGTGTTCCGATCACAGGGTGACTGTGAGAGCAGTCACTATGCTGAGCAGAATAGTGAGTGTTCCCGTCACAGTGTGACTGAGAGCTCTTATGTGCTGAGCAGAATAGTGAGTGTTCCCATCACAGTGTGACTGAGAGCAGTCACTATGCTGAGCAGAATAGTGTGTGTTCCCATCACAGTGTGACTATGAGAGCATTCACTGTGCTGAGCAGAATAGTGAGTGTTCCTGTCACAGTGTGACTGAGAGCTCTTATGTGCTGAGCAGAATAGTGAGTGTTCCCATCACAGTGTGACTGAGAGCAGTCACTGTGCTGAGCAAAATAGTGAGTGTTCCCATCACAGTGTGACTGCGAGAGCATTCACTGTGCAGAGCAAAATAGTGAGTGTTCACATCACAGTGTGACTGTGAGAGCATTCACTGTGCTGAGCAGAATAGTGAGTGTTCCCGTCACAGTGTGACTGAGAGCTCTTATGTGCTGAGCAGAATAGTGAGTGTTCCAATCACAGTGTGACTGAGAGCTGTCTCTGTGCTGAACAGAATAGTGAGTGTTCCCATCACAGTGTGACTGAAAGCTGTCAATGTGCTGAGCAGAATAGTTAGTGTTCACATCACAGTGTGACCGAGAGCCCTCACTGTGCTGAGCAGCAGAGTGAGTGTTCCCATCATAGTGTGACTGAGAGCAGTCACTGTGCTGAGCAGAATAGTGAGTGTTCCCATCACAGTGTGACTGAGAGCCCTCACTGTGCTGAGCAGCAGAGTGAGTGTTCCCGTCACAGTGTGACTGTGAGAGCAGTCACTGTGCTGAGCAGAATAGTGAGTGTTCCAATCACAGTATGGCTAAGAGCAGTCACTGTGCTGAGCAGAATAGTGAATGTTCCCGCCACAGTGTGACTGAGAGCAGTCACTGTGCTGAGCAGAATAGTGAGTGTTCACATCACAGTGTGACTGCGAGAGCATTCACTGTGCAGAGCAGAATAGTGAGTGTTCCCATCACAGTGTTACTGAGAGCAGTCACTGTGCTAAGCAGAATAGTGAGTGTTCCGATCACAGGGTGACTGTGAGAGCAGTCACTATGCTGAGCAGAATAGTGAGTGTTCCCGTCACAGTGTGACTGAGAGCTCTTATGTGCTGAGCAGAATAGTGAGTGTTCCCATCACAGTGTGACTGAGAGCAGTCACTATGCTGAGCAGAATAGTGTGTGTTCCCATCACAGTGTGACTATGAGAGCATTCACTGTGCTGAGCAGAATAGTGAGTGTTCCTGTCACAGTGTGACTGAGAGCTCTTATGTGCTGAGCAGAATAGTGAGTGTTCCCATCACAGTGTGACTGAGAGCAGTCACTGTGCTGAGCAAAATAGTGAGTGTTCCCATCACAGTGTGACTGCGAGAGCATTCACTGTGCAGAGCAAAATAGTGAGTGTTCACATCACTGTGTGACTGAGAGCAGTCACTGTGCTGAGCAGAATGGTGAGTGTTCCTATCCCAGTATGACTGTGAGAGCAGTCACTGTGCTGAACAGAATAGTGAGTGTTCCCATCACAGTGTGACTTAGAGCAGTCAATGTGCTGAGCAGAATAGTGAGTGTTCCTATCACAATGCGACTGTGAGAGCAGTCACTGTGCAGAGCAGAATAGTGAGTGTTCCCATCACAGCTGTGACTAAGAGCTGTCACTGTCCTGAGCAGAATAGTGAGTGTTCACATCACTGTGTGACTGAGAGCAGTCACTGTGCTGAGCAGAATAGTGAGTGTTCCCATCACAGTGTGACTGAGAGCAGTCACTGTGCTGAGCAGAATAGTGAGTGTTCCAATCACAGTATGGCTAAGAGCAGTCACTGTGCTGAGCAGAATAGTGAATGTTCCCGCCACAGTGTGACTGAGAGCAGTCACTGTGCTGAGCAGAATAGTTAGTGTTCACATCACAGTGTGACCGAGAGCCCTCACTGTGCTGAGCAGCAGAGTGAGTGTTCCCATCATAGTGTGACTGAGAGCAGTCACTGTGCTGAGCAGAATAGTGAGTGTTCCCATCACAGTGTGACTGAGAGCTGTCTCTGTGCTGAACAGAATAGTGAGTGTTCCCATCACAGTGTGACTGAGAGCTGTCAATGTGCTGAGCAGAATAGTTAGTGTTCACATCACAGTGTGACCGAGAGCCCTCACTGTGCTGAGTAGCAGAGTGAGTGTTCCCATCACAGTGTGACAGAGAGCAGTCACTGTGCTGAGCAAAATAGTGAGTGTTCCCATCACAGTGTGACTTTGAGAGCATTCACTGTCCAGAGCAGAATAGTGAGTGTGACTTTGAGAGCAGTCACTGTGCTGAGCAGAATAGTGAGTGTTCCCATCACAGTGTGACTGAGAGCAGTCACTGTGCTGAACAGAATAGTGAGTGTTCCCCTCACAGTGTGACTTAGAGCAGTCACTGTGCTGAGCAGAATAGTGAGTGTTCCCATCACAGTGTGACTGAGAGCAGTCACTGTGCTGAGCAGAATAGTGAGTGTTCCCATCACAATGTGACTGAGAGCTGTCACTGTGCTGAGCAGAATAGTGAGTGTTCACATCACAGTGTGACTGAGAGCAATCACTGTGCTGAACAGAATAGTGAGTGTTCCCATCACAGTGTGACTGAAAGCTGTCAATGTGCTGAGCAGAATAGTTAGTGTTCACATCACAGTGTGACCGAGAGCTCTCACTGTGCTGAGCATCAGAGTGAGTGTTCCAATCACAGTGTGAATGAGAGCAGTCACTGTGCTGAGCAAAATAGTGAGTGTTCCCATCACAGTGTGACTCAGAGCTGTCACTGTGCTAAGCAGAATAGTGAGTGTTCCGATCACAGTGTGACTGTGAGAGCAGTAACTATGCTGAGCAGAATAGTAAGTGTTTCCAGCACAGTGTAACTGAGAGCTGTCATTGTGCTGTGCAGAATAGTGGGTGTTCCCATCACAGTGTGACTGAGAGCTGTCTCTGTGCTGAACAGAATAGTGAGTGTTCCCATCACAGTGTGACTGAAAGCTGTCAATGTGCTGAGCAGAATAGTTAGTGTTCACATCACAGTGTGACCGAGAGCCCTCACTGTGCTGAGCAGCAGAGTGAGTGTTCCCATCATAGTGTGACTGAGAGCAGTCACTGTGCTGAGCAGAATAGTGAGTGTTCCCATCACAGTGTGACTGAGAGCTGTCTCTGTGCTGAACAGAATAGTGAGTGTTCCCATCACAGTGTGACTGAGAGCTGTCAATGTGCTGAGCAGAATAGTTAGTGTTCACATCACAGTGTGACCGAGAGCCCTCACTGTGCTGAGTAGCAGAGTGAGTGTTCCCATCACAGTGTGACAGAGAGCAGTCACTGTGCTGAGCAAAATAGTGAGTGTTCCCATCACAGTGTGACTTTGAGAGCATTCACTGTCCAGAGCAGAATAGTGAGTGTGACTTTGAGAGCAGTCACTGTGCTGAGCAGAATAGTGAGTGTTCCCTTCACAGTGTGACTGAGAGCAGTCACTGTGCTGAACAGAATAGTGAGTGTTCCCCTCACAGTGTGACTTAGAGCAGTCACTGTGCTGAGCAGAATAGTGAGTGTTCCCATCACAGTGTGACTGAGAGCAGTCACTGTGCTGAGCAGAATAGTGAGTGTTCCCATCACAATGTGACTGAGAGCTGTCACTGTGCTGAGCAGAATAGTGAGTGTTCACATCACAGTGTGACCGAGAGCTCTCACTGTGCTGAGCATCAGAGTGAGTGTTCCCATCACAGTGTGAATGAGAGCAGTCACTGTGCTGAGCAAAATAGTGAGTGTTCCCATCACAGTGTGACTCAGAGCTGTCACTGTGCTAAGCAGAATAGTGAGTGTTCCGATCACAGTGTGACTGTGAGAGCAGTAACTATGCTGAGCAGAATAGTAAGTGTTTCCATCACAGTGTAACTGAGAGCTGTCATTGTGCTGAGCAGAATAGTGGGTGTTCCCATCACAGTGTTACTAAGTGCAGTCACTGTGCTGAGCAGAATAGTGAGTGTTCCCATCACAGTCTGACTGTGAGAGCATTCACTGTGCTGAGCAGAATAGTGAGTGTTGCCGTCACAGTGTGACTGAGAGCTATCACTGTGCTGAGCAGAATGGTGAATGTTCCCATCACAGTGTGACTGAGAGCAGTCACTTGGCTGAGCAGAATAGTGAGTGTTTCCTTTACAGTGTGACGGTGAGAGCAGTCACTGTGCTGAGCAGAATAGTGAGTGTTCCAATCACAGTATGGCTAAGAGCAGTCACTGTGATGAGCAGAATAGTGAATGTTCCCACCACAGTGTGACTGAGAGCAGTCACTGTGCTGAGCAGAATAGTGAGTGTTCACATCACAGTGTGACTGCGAGAGCATTCACTGTGCAGAGCAGAATAGTGAGTGTTCGCATCACAGTGTAACTGAGAGCTGTCACTGTGCTAAGCAGAATAGTGAGTGTTCCCATCACAGTGTGACTGTGAGAGCAGTCACTATGCTGATCAGAATAGTAAGTGTTTCCATCACAGTGTGACTGAGAGCTGTCATTGTGCTGAGAAGAATAGTGGGTGTTCCCATCACAGTGTTACTGGGAGCAGTCACTGTGCTAAGCAGAATAGTGAGTGTTCCGATCACAGTGTGACTGTGAGAGCAGTCACTATGTTGAGCAGAATAGTGAGTGTTCCCGTCACAGTGTGACTGAGAGCTCTTATGTGCTGAGCAGAATAGTGAGTGTTCCCATCACAGTGTGACTGAGAGCAGTCAGTATGCTGAGCAGAATAGTGTGTGTTCCCATCACAGTGTGACTATGAGAGCATTCACTGTGCTGAGCAGAATAGTGAGTGTTCCCGTCACAGTGTGACTGAGAGCTCTTATGTGCTGAGCAGAATAGTGAGTGTTCCCATCACAGTGTGACTGAGAGCAGTCACTGTGCTGAGCAGAAGAGTGAGTGTTCCCATCACAGTGTGACTGCGAGAGCAGTCACTGTGCTGAGCAGAATAGTAAGTGTTTCCATCACAGTGTGACTGAGAGCTGTCATTGTGCTGAGCAGAATAATGGGTGTTCCCATCACAGTGTGACTTAGAGCTCTCACTTTGCTGAGCAGAATAGTGAGTGTTCCCATTACAGTGTTACCGAGAGCAGTCACTCTGCTTAGCAGAATAGTAAGTGTTTCCATCACAGTGTGACTGAGAGCTGTCATTGTGCTGAGCAAAATAATGGGTGTTCCCATCCCAGTGTGACTTAGAGCTCTCACTTTGCTGAGCAGAATAGTGAGTGTTCCCATTACAGTGTTACCGAGAGCAGTCACTCTGCTTAGCAGAATAGTGAGTGTTTCCATCACAGTGTGACTGAGAGCAGCCACTGTGCTGAGCAGAATAATTAGTGTTCCTATCACAGTGTGACTGTGAGAGCATTCACTGTGCTGAGCAGAATAGTGAGTGTTCCCATCACAGTGTGACTGAGAGCAGTCACTGTGCTGAACAGAATAGTGAGTGTTCACATCACACTGTAACTGAGAGATGTCACTGTGCTGAGCAGAATAGTGAGTGTTCCCATCACAGTGTGACTGTGAGAGCAGTCACTGTGCTGAGCAGAATAGTAAGTGTTTCCATCACAGTGTGACTGAGAGCTGTCATTGTGCTGAGCAGAATAATGGGTGTTCCCATCACAGTGTGACTGTGAGAGCATTCACTGTGCTGAGTAGAATAGTGAGTGTTCCTATCCCAGTATGACTGTGAGAGCATTCACTGTGCTGAGCAGAATAGTGAGTGTTCGATTCACAGTGTGACTTTGAGAGCATTCACTGTCCAGAACAAAATAGTGAGTGTGACTTTGAAAGCTGTCACTGTGCTGAGCAGAATAGTGAGTGTTCCCATCACAGTGTGACTGAGAGCAGTCACTGTGCTGAACAGAATAGTGAGTGTTCCCATCACAGTGTGACTTAGAGCAGTCACTGTGCTGAGCAGAATAGTGAGTGTTCCCATCACAATGCGACTGTGAGAGCAGTCACTGTGCAGAGCAGAATAGTGAGTGTTCCAATCACAGTGTGACTGAGAGCTGTCACTGTGCTGAGCAGAATAGTGAGTGTTCACATCACTGTGTGACTGAGAGCAGTCACTGTGCTGAGCAGAATAGTGAGTGTTCCTATCCCAGTATGACTGTGAGAGCAGTCACTGTGCTGAACAGAATAGTGAGTGTTCCCATCACAGTGTGACTTAGAGCAGTCAATGTGCTGAGCAGAATAGTGAGTGTTCCTATCACAATGCGACTATGAGAGCAGTCACTGTGCAGAGCAGAATAGTGAGTGTTCCCATCACAGCTGTGACTAAGAGCTGTCACTGTCCTGAGCAGAATAGTGAGTGTTCACATCACTGTGTGACTGAGAGCAGTCACTGTGCTGAGCAGAATAGTGAGTGTTCCCATCACAGTGTGACTGAGAGCAGTCACTGTGTTGAGATGAATAGTGAGTGTTCCAATCACAGTGTGACTGAGAGCTGTCTCTGTGCTGAACAGAATAGTGAGTGTTCCCATCACAGTGTGACTGAGAGCTGTCAATGTGCTGAGCAGAATAGTTAGTGTTCACATCACAGTGTGACCGAGAGCCCTCACTGTGCTGAGCAGCAGAGTGAGTGTTCCCATCATAGTGTGACTGAGAGCAGTCACTGTGCTGAGCAGAATAGTGAGTGTTCCCATCACAGTGTGACTGAGAGCAGTCACTGTGTTGAGCTGAATAGTGAGTGTTCCAATCACAGTGTGACTGAGAGCTGTCTCTGTGCTGAACAGAATAGTGAGTGTTCCCATCACAGTGTGACTGAGAGCTGTCAATGTGCTGAGCAGAATAGTTAGTGTTCACATCACAGTGTGACCGAGAGCCCTCACTGTGCTGAGCAGCAGAGTGAGTGTTCCCATCACAGTGTGACAGAGAGCAGTCACTGTGCTGAGCAAAATAGTGAGTGTTCCCATCACAGTGTGACTTTGAGAGCATTCACTGTCCAGAGCAGAATACTGAGTGTGACTTTGAGAGCAGTCACTGTGCTGAGCAGAATAGTGAGTGTTCCCATCACAGTGTGACTTAGAGCAGTCACTGTGCTGAGCAGAATAGTGAGTGTTCCCATCACAGTGTGACTGAGAGCAGTCACTGTGCTGAGCAGAATAGTGAGTGTTCCCATCACAGTGTGACTGCGAGAGCATTCACTGTGCAGAGCAGAATAGTGAGTGTTCGCATCACAGTGTAACTGAGAGCTGTCACTGTGCTAAGCAGAATAGTGAGTGTTCCCATCACAGTGTGACTGTGAGAGCAGTCACTATGCTGATCAGAATAGTAAGTGTTTCCATCACAGTGTGACTGAGAGCTGTCATTGTGCTGAGAAGAATAGTGGGTGTTCCCATCACAGTGTTACTGAGAGCAGTCACTGTGCTAAGCAGAATAGTGAGTGTTCCGATCACAGTGTGACTGTGAGAGCAGTCACTATGTTGAGCAGAATAGTGAGTGTTCCCGTCACAGTGTGACTGTGATAGCATTCACTGTGCTGAGTAGAATAGTGAGTGTTCCTATCCCAGTATGACTGTGAGAGCATTCACTGTGCTGAGCAGAATAGTGAGTGTTCGATGCACAGTGTGACTTTGAGAGCATTCACTGTCCAGAACAGAATAGTGAGTGTGACTTTGAAAGCTGTCACTGTGCTGAGCAGAATAGTGAGTGTTCCCATCACAGTGTGACTGAGAGCAGTCACTGTGCTGAACAGAATAGTGAGTGTTCCCATCACAGTGTGACTTAGAGCAGTCACTGTGCTGAGCAGAATAGTGAGTGTTCCCATCACAATGCGACTGTGAGAGCAGTCACTGTGCAGAGCAGAATAGTGAGTGTTCCAATCACAGTGTGACTGAGAGCTGTCACTGTGCTGAGCAGAATAGTGAGTGTTCACATCACTGTGTGACTGAGAGCAGTCACTGTGCTGAGCAGAATAGTGAGTGTTCCTATCCCAGTATGACTGTGAGAGCAGTCACTGTGCTGAACAGAATAGTGAGTGTTCCCATCACAGTGTGACTTAGAGCAGTCAATGTGCTGAGCAGAATAGTGAGTGTTCCTATCACAATGCGACTATGAGAGCAGTCACTGTGCAGAGCAGAATAGTGAGTGTTCCCATCACAGCTGTGACTAAGAGCTGTCACTGTCCTGAGCAGAATAGTGAGTGTTCACATCACTGTGTGACTGAGAGCAGTCACTGTGCTGAGCAGAATAGTGAGTGTTCCCATCACAGTGTGACTGAGAGCAGTCACTGTGTTGAGATGAATAGTGAGTGTTCCAATCACAGTGAGACTGAGAGCTGTCTCTGTGCTGAACAGAATAGTGAGTGTTCCCATCACAGTGTGACTGAGAGCTGTCAATGTGCTGAGCAGAATAGTTAGTGTTCACATCACAGTGTGACCGAGAGCCCTCACTGTGCTGAGCAGCAGAGTGAGTGTTCCCATCATAGTGTGACTGAGAGCAGTCACTGTGCTGAGCAGAATAGTGAGTGTTCCCATCACAGTGTGACTGAGAGCAGTCACTGTGTTGAGCTGAATAGTGAGTGTTCCAATCACAGTGTGACTGAGAGCTGTCTCTGTGCTGAACAGAATAGTGAGTGTTCCCATCACAGTGTGACTGTGAGAGCAGTCACTATGCTGATCAGAATAGTAAGTGTTTCCATCACAGTGTGACTGAGAGCTGTCATTGTGCTGAGAAGAATAGTGGGTGTTCCCATCACAGTGTTACTGAGAGCAGTCACTGTGCTAAGCAGAATAGTGAGTGTTCCGATCACAGTGTGACTGTGAGAGCAGTCACTATGTTGAGCAGAATAGTGAGTGTTCCCGTCACAGTGTGACTGTGAGAGCATTCACTGTGCTGAGTAGAATAGTGAGTGTTCCTATCCCAGTATGACTGTGAGAGCATTCACTGTGCTGAGCAGAATAGTGAGTGTTCGATGCACAGTGTGACTTTGAGAGCATTCACTGTCCAGAACAGAATAGTGAGTGTGACTTTGAAAGCTGTCACTGTGCTGAGCAGAATAGTGAGTGTTCCCATCACAGTGTGACTGAGAGCAGTCACTGTGCTGAACAGAATAGTGAGTGTTCCCATCACAGTGTGACTTAGAGCAGTCACTGTGCTGAGCAGAATAGTGAGTGTTCCCATCACAATGCGACTGTGAGAGCAGTCACTGTGCAGAGCAGAATAGTGAGTGTTCCAATCACAGTGTGACTGAGAGCTGTCACTGTGCTGAGCAGAATAGTGAGTGTTCACATCACTGTGTGACTGAGAGCAGTCACTGTGCTGAGCAGAATAGTGAGTGTTCCTATCCCAGTATGACTGTGAGAGCAGTCACTGTGCTGAACAGAATAGTGAGTGTTCCCATCACAGTGTGACTTAGAGCAGTCAATGTGCTGAGCAGAATAGTGAGTGTTCCTATCACAATGCGACTATGAGAGCAGTCACTGTGCAGAGCAGAATAGTGAGTGTTCCCATCACAGCTGTGACTAAGAGCTGTCACTGTCCTGAGCAGAATAGTGAGTGTTCACATCACTGTGTGACTGAGAGCAGTCACTGTGCTGAGCAGAATAGTGAGTGTTCCCATCACAGTGTGACTGAGAGCAGTCACTGTGTTGAGATGAATAGTGAGTGTTCCAATCACAGTGTGACTGAGAGCTGTCTCTGTGCTGAACAGAATAGTGAGTGTTCCCATCACAGTGTGACTGAGAGCTGTCAATGTGCTGAGCAGAATAGTTAGTGTTCACATCACAGTGTGACCGAGAGCCCTCACTGTGCTGAGCAGCAGAGTGAGTGTTCCCATCATAGTGTGACTGAGAGCAGTCACTGTGCTGAGCAGAATAGTGAGTGTTCCCATCACAGTGTGACTGAGAGCAGTCACTGTGTTGAGCTGAATAGTGAGTGTTCCAATCACAGTGTGACTGAGAGCTGTCTCTGTGCTGAACAGAATAGTGAGTGTTCCCATCACAGTGTGACTGAGAGCTGTCAATGTGCTGAGCAGAATAGTTAGTGTTCACATCACAGTGTGACCGAGAGCCCTCACTGTGCTGAGCAGCAGAGTGAGTGTTCCCATCACAGTGTGACAGAGAGCAGTCACTGTGCTGAGCAAAATAGTGAGTGTTCCCATCACAGTGTGACTTTGAGAGCATTCACTGTCCAGAGCAGAATACTGAGTGTGACTTTGAGAGCAGTCACTGTGCTGAGCAGAATAGTGAGTGTTCCCATCACAGTGTGACTTAGAGCAGTCACTGTGCTGAGCAGAATAGTGAGTGTTCCCATCACAGTGTGACTGAGAGCAGTCACTGTGCTGAGCAGAATAGTGAGTGTTCCCATCACAGTGTGACTGCGAGAGCATTCACTGTGCAGAGCAGAATAGTGAGTGTTCGCATCACAGTGTAACTGAGAGCTGTCACTGTGCTAAGCAGAATAGTGAGTGTTCCCATCACAGTGTGACTGTGAGAGCAGTCACTATGCTGATCAGAATAGTAAGTGTTTCCATCACAGTGTGACTGAGAGCTGTCATTGTGCTGAGAAGAATAGTGGGTGTTCCCATCACAGTGTTACTGAGAGCAGTCACTGTGCTAAGCAGAATAGTGAGTGTTCCGATCACAGTGTGACTGTGAGAGCAGTCACTATGTTGAGCAGAATAGTGAGTGTTCCCGTCACAGTGTGACTGAGAGCTCTTATGTGCTGAGCAGAATAGTGAGTGTTCCCATCACAGTGTGACTGAGAGCAGTCAGTATGCTGAGCAGAATAGTGTGTGTTCCCATCACAGTGTGACTATGAGAGCATTCACTGTGCTGAGCAGAATAGTGAGTGTTCCCGTCACAGTGTGACTGAGAGCTCTTATGTGCTGAGCAGAATAGTGAGTGTTCCCATCACAGTGTGACTGAGAGCAGTCACTGTGCTGAGCAGAAGAGTGAGTGTTCCCATCACAGTGTGACTGCGAGAGCATTCACTGTACAGAACACAATAGTGAGTGTTCACATCACAGTGTAACTGAGAGCTGTCAATGTGCTGAGCAGAATAGTGAGTGTTCCCATCACAGTGTGACTGTGAGAGCAGTCACTGTGCTGAGCAGAATAGTAAGTGTTTCCATCACAGTGTGACTGAGAGCTGTCATTGTGCTGAGCAGAATAATGGGTGTTCCCATCACAGTGTGACTTAGAGCTCTCACTTTGCTGAGCAGAATAGTGAGTGTTCCCATTACAGTGTTACCGAGAGCAGTCACTCTGCTTAGCAGAATAGTAAGTGTTTCCATCACAGTGTGACTGAGAGCTGTCATTGTGCTGAGCAAAATAATGGGTGTTCCCATCCCAGTGTGACTTAGAGCTCTCACTTTGCTGAGCAGAATAGTGAGTGTTCCCATTACAGTGTTACCGAGAGCAGTCACTCTGCTTAGCAGAATAGTGAGTGTTTCCATCACAGTGTGACTGAGAGCAGCCACTGTGCTGAGCAGAATAATTAGTGTTCCTATCACAGTGTGACTGTGAGAGCATTCACTGTGCTGAGCAGAATAGTGAGTGTTCCCGTCACAGTGTAACTTTGAGAGCATTCACTGTCCAGAGCAGAATAGTGAGTGTGACTTTGAGAGATGTCACTGTGCTGAGCAGAATAGTGAGTGTTCCCATCACAGTGTGACTGTGAGAGCAGTCACTGTGCTGAGCAGAATAGTAAGTGTTTCCATCACAGTGTGACTGAGAGCTGTCATTGTGCTGAGCAGAATAATGGGTGTTCCCATCACAGTGTGACTGTGAGAGCATTCACTGTGCTGAGTAGAATAGTGAGTGTTTCTATCCCAGTATGACTGTGAGAGCATTCACTGTGCTGAGCAGAATAGTGAGTGTTCGATTCACAGTGTGACTTTGAGAGCATTCACTGTCCAGAACAGAATAGTGAGTGTGACTTTGAAAGCTGTCACTGTGCTGAGCAGAATAGTGAGTGTTCCCATCACAGTGTGACTGAGAGCAGTCACTGTGCTGAACAGAATAGTGAGTGTTCCCATCACAGTGTGACTTAGAGCAGTCACTGTGCTGAGCAGAATAGTGAGTGTTCCCATCACAATGCGACTGTGAGAGCAGTCACTGTGCAGAGCAGAATAGTGAGTGTTCCAATCACAGTGTGACTGAGAGCTGTCACTGTGCTGAGCAGAATAGTGAGTGTTCACATCACTGTGTGACTGAGAGCAGTCACTGTGCTGAGCAGAATAGTGAGTGTTCCTATCCCAGTATGACTGTGAGAGCAGTCACTGTGCTGAACAGAATAGTGAGTGTTCCCATCACAGTGTGACTTAGAGCAGTCAATGTGCTGAGCAGAATAGTGAGTGTTCCTATCACAATGCGACTGTGAGAGCAGTCACTGTGCAGAGCAGAATAGTGAGTGTTCCCATCACAGCTGTGACTGAGAGCAGTCACTGTGCTGAGCAGAATAGTGAGTGTTCACATCACTGTGTGACTGAGAGCAGTCACTGTGCTGAGCAGAATAGTGAGTGTTCCCATCACAGTGTGACTGAGAGCAGTCACTGTGTTGAGATGAATAGTGAGTGTTCCAATCACAGTGTGACTGAGAGCTGTCTCTGTGCTGAACAGAATAGTTAGTGTTCCCATCACAGTGTGACTGAGAGCTGTCAATGTGCTGAGCAGAATAGTTAGTGTTCACATCACAGTGTGACCGAGAGCCCTCACTGTGCTGAGCAGCAGAGTGAGTGTTCCCATCATAGTGTGACTGAGAGCAGTCACTGTGCTGAGCAGAATAGTGAGTGTTCCCATCACAGTGTGACTGAGAGCAGTCACTGTGTTGAGCTGAATAGTGAGTGTTCCAATCACAGTGTGACTGAGAGCTGTCTCTGTGCTGAACAGAATAGTGAGTGTTCCCATCACAGTGTGACTGAGAGCTGTCAATGTGCTGAGCAGAATAGTTAGTGTTCACATCACAGTGTGACCGAGAGCCCTCACTGTGCTGAGCAGCAGAGTGAGTGTTCCCATCACAGTGTGACAGAGAGCAGTCACTGTGCTGAGCAAAATAGTGAGTGTTCCCATCACAGTGTGACTTTGAGAGCATTCACTGTCCAGAGCAGAATACTGAGTGTGACTTTGAGAGCAGTCACTGTGCTGAGCAGAATAGTGAGTGTTCCCATCACAGTGTGACTTAGAGCAGTCACTGTGCTGAGGAGAATAGTGAGTGTTCCCATCACAGTGTGACTGAGAGCAGTCACTGTGTTGAGCAGAATAGTGAGTGTTCCCATCACAATGTGACTGAGAGCTGTCACTGTGCTGAGCAGAATAGTGAGTGTTCACATCACAGTGTGACTGAGAGCAATCACTGTGCTGAACAGAATAGTGAGTGTTCCCATCACAGTGTGACTGTGAGAGCATTCACTGTGCTGAGCAGAATAGTGAGTGTTGCCGTCACAGTGTGACTGAGAGCTATCACTGTGCTGAGCAGAATGGTGAGTGTTCCCATCACAGTGTGACTGAGAGCAGTCACTTGGCTGAGCAGAATAGTGAGTGTTTCCTTTACAGTGTGACTGTGAGAGCAGTCACTGTGCTGAGCAGAATAGTGAGTGTTCCAATCACAGTATGGCTAAGAGCAGTCACTGTGCTGAGCAGAATAGTGAATGTTCCCACCACAGTGTGACTGAGAGCAGTCACTGTGCTGAGCAGAATAGTGAGTGTTCACATCACAGTGTGACTGCGAGAGCATTCACTGTGCAGAGCAGAATAGTGAGTGTTCGCATCACAGTGTAACTGAGAGCTGTCATTGTGCTAAGCAGAATAGTGAGTGTTCCCATCACAGTGTGACTGTGAGAGCAGTCACTATGCTGATCAGAATAGTAAGTGTTTCCATCACAGTGTGACTGAGAGCTGTCATTGTGCTGAGAAGAATAGTGGGTGTTCCCATCACAGTGTTACCGAGAGCAGTCACTGTGCTAAGCAGAATAGTGAGTGTTCCGATCACAGTGTGACTGTGAGAGCAGTCACTATGCTGAGCAGAATAGTGAGTGTTCCCGTCACAGTGTGACTGAGAGCTCTTATGTGCTGAGCAGAATAGTGAGTGTTCCCATCACAGTGTAACTGAGAGCTGTCACTGTGCTAAGCAGAATAGCGAGTGTTCCCATCACAGTGTGACTGTGAGAGCAGTCACTATGCTGATCAGAATAGTAAGTGTTTCCATCACAGTGTGACTGAGAGCTGTCATTGTGCTGAGAAGAATAGTGGGTGTTCCCATCACAGTGTTACTGAGAGCAGTCACTGTGCTAAGCAGAAGAGTGAGTGTTCCGATCACAGTGTGACTGTGAGAGCAGTCACTATGCTGAGCAGAATAGTGAGTGTTCCCGTCACAGTGTGACTATGAGAGCATTCACTGTGCTGAGCAGAATAGTAAGTGTTTCCGTCACAGTGTGACTGAGAGCTGTCATTGTGCTGAGCAGAATAATGGGTGTTCCCATCACAGTGTGACTTAGAGCTCTCACTTTGCTGAGCAGAATAGTGAGTGTTCCCATTACAGTGTTACCGAGAGCAGTCACTCTGCTTAGCAGAATAGTAAGTGTTTCCATCACAGTGTGACTGAGAGCTGTCATTGTGCTGAGCAAAATAATGGGTGTTCCCATCCCAGTGTGACTTAGAGCTCTCACTTTGCTGAGCAGAATAGTGAGTGTTTCCATCACAGTGTGACTGAGAGCAGCCACTGCACTGTGTTGAGCAGAATAATTAGTGTTCCTATCACAGTGTGACTGTGAGAGCATTCACTGTGCTGAGCAGAATAGTGAGTGTTCCTATCACAGTGTGACTGTGAGAGCATTCACTGTGCTGAGCAGAATAGTGAGTGTTCCCATCACAGTGTGACTGAGAGCAGTCACTGTGCTGAACAGAATAGTGCGTGTTCACATCACAGTGTAACTGAGAGATGTCACTGTGCTGAGCAGAATAGTGAGTGTTCCCATCACAGTGTGACTGTGAGAGCAGTCACTGTGCTGAGCAGAATAGTAAGTGTTTCCATCACAGTGTGACTGAGAGCTGTCATTGTGCTGAGCAGAATAATGGGTGTTCCCATCACAGTGTGACTGTGAGAGCATTCACTGTGCTGAGTAGAATAGTGAGTGTTCCTATCCCAGTATGACTGTGAGAGCATTCACTGTGCTGAGCAGAATAGTGAGTGTTCGATTCACAGTGTGACTTTGAGAGCATTCACTGTCCAGAACAGAATAGTGAGTGTGACTTTGAAAGCTGTCACTGTGCTGAGCAGAATAGTGAGTGTTCCCATCACAGTGTGACTGAGAGCAGTCACTGTGCTGAACAGAATAGTGAGTGTTCCCATCACAGTGTGACTTAGAACAGTCACTGTGCTGAGCAGAATAGTGAGTGTTCCCATCACAATGCGACTGTGAGAGCAGTCACTGTGCAGAGCAGAATAGTGAGTGTTCCAATCACAGTGTGACTGAGAGCTGTCACTGTGCTGAGCAGAATAGTGAGTGTTCACATCACTGTGTGACTGAGAGCAGTCACTGTGCTGAGCAGAATAGTGAGTGTTCCTATCCCAGTATGACTGTGAGAGCAGTCACTGTGCTGAACAGAATAGTGAGTGTTCCCATCACAGTGTGACTTAGAGCAGTCAATGTGCTGAGCAGAATAGTGAGTGTTCCTATCACAATGCGACTGTGAGAGCAGTCACTGTGCAGAGCAGAATAGTGAGTGTTCCCATCACAGCTGTGACTAAGAGCTGTCACTGTCCTGAGCAGAATAGTGAGTGTTCACATCACTGTTTGACTGAGAGCAGTCACTGTGCTGAGCAGAATAGTGAGTGTTCCCATCACAGTGTGACTGAGAGCAGTCACTGTGTTGAGATGAATAGTGAGTGTTCCAATCACAGTGTGACTGAGAGCTGTCTCTGTGCTGAACAGAATAGTGAGTGTTCCCATCACAGTGTGACTGAGAGCTGTCAATGTGCTGAGCAGAATAGTTAGTGTTCACATCACAGTGTGACCGAGAGCCCTCACTGTGCTGAGCAGCAGAGTGAGTGTTCCCATCATAGTGTGACTGAGAGCAGTCACTGTGCTGAGCAGAATAGTGAGTGTTCCCATCACAGTGTGACTGAGAGCAGTCACTGTGTTGAGCTGAATAGTGAGTGTTCCAATCACAGTGTGACTGAGAGCTGTCTCTGTGCTGAACAGAATAGTGAGTGTTCCCATCACAGTGTGACTGAGAGCTGTCACTGTGCTGAGCTGAATAGTGAGTGTTCCAATCACAGTGTGACTGAGAGCTGTCTCTGTGCTGAACAGAATAGTTAGTGTTCACATCACAGTGTGACCGAGAGCCCTCACTGTGCTGAGCAGCAGAGTGAGTGTTCCCATCACAGTGTGACAGAGAGCAGTCACTGTGCTGAGCAAAATAGTGAGTGTTCCCATCACAGTGTGACTTTGAGAGCATTCACTGTCCAGAGCAGAATACTGAGTGTGACTTTGAGAGCAGTCACTGTGCTGAGCAGAATAGTGAGTGTTCCCATCACAGTGTGACTTAGAGCAGTCACTGTGCTGAGCAGAATAGTGAGTGTTCCCATCACAGTGTGACTGAGAGCAGTCACTGTGCTGAGCAGAATAGTGAGTGTTCCCATCACAATGTGACTGAGAGCTGTCACTGTGCTGAGCAGAATAGTGAGTGTTCACATCACAGTGTGACTGAGAGCAATCACTGTGCTGAACAGAATAGTGAGTGTTCCCATCACAGTGTGACTGTGAGAGCATTCACTGTGCTGAGCAGAATAGTGAGTGTTGCCGTCACAGTGTGACTGAGAGCTATCACTGTGCTGAGCAGAATGGTGAGTGTTCCCATCACAGTGTGACTGAGAGCAGTCACTTGGCTGAGCAGAATAGTGAGTGTTTCCTTTACAGTGTGACTGTGAGAGCAGTCACTGTGCTGAGCAGAATAGTGAGTGTTCCAATCACAGTATGGCTAAGAGCAGTCACTGTGCTGAGCAGAATAGTGAATGTTCCCACCACAGTGTGACTGAGAGCAGTCACTGTGCTGAGCAGAATAGTGAGTGTTCACATCACAGTGTGACTGCGAGAGCATTCACTGTGCAGAGCAGAATAGTGAGTGTTCGCATCACAGTGTAACTGAGAGCTGTCACTGTGCTGAGCAGAATAGTGAGTGTTCCCATCACAATGTGACTGAGAGCTGTCACTGTGCTGAGCAGAATAGTGAGTGTTCACATCACAGTGTGACTGAGAGCAATCACTGTGCTGAACAGAATAGTGAGTGTTCCCATCACAGTGTGACTGTGAGAGCATTCACTGTGCTGAGCAGAATAGTGAGTGTTCCTATCACAGTGTGACTGTGAGAGCATTCACTGTGCTGAGCAGAATAGTGAGTGTTCCCATCACAGCGTGACTGAGAGCAGTCACTGTGCTGAGCAGAATAGTGAGTGTTCCCATCACAATGTGACTGAGAGCTGTCACTGTGCTGAGCAGAATAGTGAGTGTTCACATCACAGTGTGACTGAGAGCAATCACTGTGCTGAACAGAATAGTGAGTGTTCCCATCACAGTGTGACTGAAAGCTGTCAATGTGCTGAGCAGAATAGTTAGTGTTCACATCACAGTGTGACCGAGAGCTCTCACTGTGCTGAGCATCAGAGTGAGTGTTCCCATCACAGTGTGAATGAGAGCAGTCACTGTGCTGAGCAAAATAGTGAGTGTTCCCATCACAGTGTGACTCAGAGCTGTCACTGTGCTAAGCAGAATAGTGAGTGTTCCGATCACAGTGTGACTGTGAGAGCAGTAACTATGCTGAGCAGAATAGTAAGTGTTTCCAGCACAGTGTAACTGAGAGCTGTCATTGTGCTGTGCAGAATAGTGGGTGTTCCCATCACAGTGTGACTGAGAGCTGTCTCTGTGCTGAACAGAATAGTGAGTGTTCCCATCACAGTGTGACTGAAAGCTGTCAATGTGCTGAGCAGAATAGTTAGTGTTCACATCACAGTGTGACCGAGAGCCCTCACTGTGCTGAGCAGCAGAGTGAGTGTTCCCATCATAGTGTGACTGAGAGCAGTCACTGTGCTGAGCAGAATAGTGAGTGTTCCCATCACAGTGTGACTGAGAGCTGTCTCTGTGCTGAACAGAATAGTGAGTGTTCCCATCACAGTGTGACTGAGAGCTGTCAATGTGCTGAGCAGAATAGTTAGTGTTCACATCACAGTGTGACCGAGAGCCCTCACTGTGCTGAGTAGCAGAGTGAGTGTTCCCATCACAGTGTGACAGAGAGCAGTCACTGTGCTGAGCAAAATAGTGAGTGTTCCCATCACAGTGTGACTTTGAGAGCATTCACTGTCCAGAGCAGAATAGTGAGTGTGACTTTGAGAGCAGTCACTGTGCTGAGCAGAATAGTGAGTGTTCCCTTCACAGTGTGACTGAGAGCAGTCACTGTGCTGAACAGAATAGTGAGTGTTCCCCTCACAGTGTGACTTAGAGCAGTCACTGTGCTGAGCAGAATAGTGAGTGTTTCCAGCACAGTGTAACTGAGAGCTGTCATTGTGCTGTGCAGAATAGTGGGTGTTCCCATCACAGTGTGACTGAGAGCTGTCTCTGTGCTGAACAGAATAGTGAGTGTTCCCATCACAGTGTGACTGAAAGCTGTCAATGTGCTGAGCAGAATAGTTAGTGTTCACATCACAGTGTGACCGAGAGCCCTCACTGTGCTGAGCAGCAGAGTGAGTGTTCCCATCATAGTGTGACTGAGAGCAGTCACTGTGCTGAGCAGAATAGTGAGTGTTCCCATCACAGTGTGACTGAGAGCTGTCTCTGTGCTGAACTGAATAGTGAGTGTTCCCATCACAGTGTGACTGAGAGCTGTCAATGTGCTGAGCAGAATAGTTAGTGTTCACATCACAGTGTGACCGAGAGCCCTCACTGTGCTGAGTAGCAGAGTGAGTGTTCCCATCACAGTGTGACAGAGAGCAGTCACTGTGCTGAGCAAAATAGTGAGTGTTCCCATCACAGTGTGACTTTGAGAGCATTCACTGTCCAGAGCAGAATAGTGAGTGTGACTTTGAGAGCAGTCACTGTGCTGAGCAGAATAGTGAGTGTTCCCTTCACAGTGTGACTGAGAGCAGTCACTGTGCTGAACAGAATAGTGAGTGTTCCCCTCACAGTGTGACTTAGAGCAGTCACTGTGCTGAGCAGAATAGTGAGTGTTCCCATCACAGTGTGACTGAGAGCAGTCACTGTGCTGAGCAGAATAGTGAGTGTTCCCATCACAATGTGACTGAGAGCTCTCACTGTGCTGAGCATCAGAGTGAGTGTTCCCATCACAGTGTGAATGAGAGCAGTCACTGTGCTGAGCAAAATAGTGAGTGTTCCCATCACAGTCTGACTCAGAGCTGTCACTGTGCTAAGCAGAATAGTGAGTGTTCCGATCACAGTGTGACTGTGAGAGCAGTAACTATGCTGAGCAGAATAGTAAGTGTTTCCATCACAGTGTAACTGAGAGCTGTCATTGTGCTGAGCAGAATAGTGGGTGTTCCCATCACAGTGTTACTAAGAGCAGTCACTGTGCTGAGCAGAATAGTGAGTGTTCCCATCACAGTCTGACTGTGAGAGCATTCACTGTGCTGAGCAGAATAGTGAGTGTTGCCGTCACAGTGTGACTGAGAGCTATCACTGTGCTGAGCAGAATGGTGAGTGTTCCCATCACAGTGTGACTGAGAGCAGTCACTTGGCTGAGCAGAATAGTGAGTGTTTCCTTTACAGTGTGACTGTGAGAGCAGTCACTGTGCTGAGCAGAATAGTGAGTGTTCCAATCACAGTATGGCTAAGAGCAGTCACTGTGATGAGCAGAATAGTGAATGTTCCCACCACAGTGTGACTGAGAGCAGTCACTGTGCTGAGCAGAATAGTGAGTGTTCACATCACAGTGTGACTGCGAGAGCATTCACTGTGCAGAGCAGAATAGTGAGTGTTCGCATCACAGTGTAACTGAGAGCTGTCACTGTGCTAAGCAGAATAGTGAGTGTTCCCATCACAGTGTGACTGTGAGAGCAGTCACTATGCTGATCAGAATAGTAAGTGTTTCCATCACAGTGTGACTGAGAGCTGTCATTGTGCTGAGAAGAATAGTGGGTGTTCCCATCACAGTGTTACCGAGAGCAGTCACTGTGCTAAGCAGAATAGTGAGTGTTCCGATCACAGTGTGACTGTGAGAGCAGTCACTATGCTGAGCAGAATAGTGAGTGTTCCCGTCACAGTGTGACTGAGAGCTCTTATGTGCTGAGCAGAATAGTGAGTGTTCCCATCACAGTGTAACTGAGAGCTGTCACTGTGCTAAGCAGAATAGCGAGTGTTCCCATCACAGTGTGACTGTGAGAGCAGTCACTATGCTGATCAGAATAGTAAGTGTTTCCATCACAGTGTGACTGAGAGCTGTCATTGTGCTGAGAAGAATAGTGGGTGTTCCCATCACAGTGTTACTGAGAGCAGTCACTGTGCTAAGCAGAAGAGTGAGTGTTCCGATCACAGTGTGACTGTGAGAGCAGTCACTATGCTGAGCAGAATAGTGAGTGTTCCCGTCACAGTGTGACTATGAGAGCATTCACTGTGCTGAGCAGAATAGTAAGTGTTTCCGTCACAGTGTGACTGAGAGCTGTCATTGTGCTGAGCAGAATAATGGGTGTTCCCATCACAGTGTGACTTAGAGCTCTCACTTTGCTGAGCAGAATAGTGAGTGTTCCCATTACAGTGTTACCGAGAGCAGTCACTCTGCTTAGCAGAATAGTAAGTGTTTCCATCACAGTGTGACTGAGAGCTGTCATTGTGCTGAGCAAAATAATGGGTGTTCCCATCCCAGTGTGACTTAGAGCTCTCACTTTGCTGAGCAGAATAGTGAGTGTTTCCATCACAGTGTGACTGAGAGCAGCCACTGCACTGTGTTGAGCAGAATAATTAGTGTTCCTATCACAGTGTGACTGTGAGAGCATTCACTGTGCTGAGCAGAATAGTGAGTGTTCCTATCACAGTGTGACTGTGAGAGCATTCACTGTGCTGAGCAGAATAGTGAGTGTTCCCATCACAGTGTGACTGAGAGCAGTCACTGTGCTGAACAGAATAGTGCGTGTTCACATCACAGTGTAACTGAGAGATGTCACTGTGCTGAGCAGAATAGTGAGTGTTCCCATCACAGTGTGACTGTGAGAGCAGTCACTGTGCTGAGCAGAATAGTAAGTGTTTCCATCACAGTGTGACTGAGAGCTGTCATTGTGCTGAGCAGAATAATGGGTGTTCCCATCACAGTGTGACTGTGAGAGCATTCACTGTGCTGAGTAGAATAGTGAGTGTTCCTATCCCAGTATGACTGTGAGAGCATTCACTGTGCTGAGCAGAATAGTGAGTGTTCGATTCACAGTGTGACTTTGAGAGCATTCACTGTCCAGAACAGAATAGTGAGTGTGACTTTGAAAGCTGTCACTGTGCTGAGCAGAATAGTGAGTGTTCCCATCACAGTGTGACTGAGAGCAGTCACTGTGCTGAACAGAATAGTGAGTGTTCCCATCACAGTGTGACTTAGAACAGTCACTGTGCTGAGCAGAATAGTGAGTGTTCCCATCACAATGCGACTGTGAGAGCAGTCACTGTGCAGAGCAGAATAGTGAGTGTTCCAATCACAGTGTGACTGAGAGCTGTCACTGTGCTGAGCAGAATAGTGAGTGTTCACATCACTGTGTGACTGAGAGCAGTCACTGTGCTGAGCAGAATAGTGAGTGTTCCTATCCCAGTATGACTGTGAGAGCAGTCACTGTGCTGAACAGAATAGTGAGTGTTCCCATCACAGTGTGACTTAGAGCAGTCAATGTGCTGAGCAGAATAGTGAGTGTTCCTATCACAATGCGACTGTGAGAGCAGTCACTGTGCAGAGCAGAATAGTGAGTGTTCCCATCACAGCTGTGACTAAGAGCTGTCACTGTCCTGAGCAGAATAGTGAGTGTTCACATCACTGTTTGACTGAGAGCAGTCACTGTGCTGAGCAGAATAGTGAGTGTTCCCATCACAGTGTGACTGAGAGCAGTCACTGTGTTGAGATGAATAGTGAGTGTTCCAATCACAGTGTGACTGAGAGCTGTCTCTGTGCTGAACAGAATAGTGAGTGTTCCCATCACAGTGTGACTGAGAGCTGTCAATGTGCTGAGCAGAATAGTTAGTGTTCACATCACAGTGTGACCGAGAGCCCTCACTGTGCTGAGCAGCAGAGTGAGTGTTCCCATCATAGTGTGACTGAGAGCAGTCACTGTGCTGAGCAGAATAGTGAGTGTTCCCATCACAGTGTGACTGAGAGCAGTCACTGTGTTGAGCTGAATAGTGAGTGTTCCAATCACAGTGTGACTGAGAGCTGTCTCTGTGCTGAACAGAATAGTGAGTGTTCCCATCACAGTGTGACTGAGAGCTGTCACTGTGCTGAGCTGAATAGTGAGTGTTCCAATCACAGTGTGACTGAGAGCTGTCTCTGTGCTGAACAGAATAGTTAGTGTTCACATCACAGTGTGACCGAGAGCCCTCACTGTGCTGAGCAGCAGAGTGAGTGTTCCCATCACAGTGTGACAGAGAGCAGTCACTGTGCTGAGCAAAATAGTGAGTGTTCCCATCACAGTGTGACTTTGAGAGCATTCACTGTCCAGAGCAGAATACTGAGTGTGACTTTGAGAGCAGTCACTGTGCTGAGCAGAATAGTGAGTGTTCCCATCACAGTGTGACTTAGAGCAGTCACTGTGCTGAGCAGAATAGTGAGTGTTCCCATCACAGTGTGACTGAGAGCAGTCACTGTGCTGAGCAGAATAGTGAGTGTTCCCATCACAATGTGACTGAGAGCTGTCACTGTGCTGAGCAGAATAGTGAGTGTTCACATCACAGTGTGACTGAGAGCAATCACTGTGCTGAACAGAATAGTGAGTGTTCCCATCACAGTGTGACTGTGAGAGCATTCACTGTGCTGAGCAGAATAGTGAGTGTTGCCGTCACAGTGTGACTGAGAGCTATCACTGTGCTGAGCAGAATGGTGAGTGTTCCCATCACAGTGTGACTGAGAGCAGTCACTTGGCTGAGCAGAATAGTGAGTGTTTCCTTTACAGTGTGACTGTGAGAGCAGTCACTGTGCTGAGCAGAATAGTGAGTGTTCCAATCACAGTATGGCTAAGAGCAGTCACTGTGCTGAGCAGAATAGTGAATGTTCCCACCACAGTGTGACTGAGAGCAGTCACTGTGCTGAGCAGAATAGTGAGTGTTCACATCACAGTGTGACTGCGAGAGCATTCACTGTGCAGAGCAGAATAGTGAGTGTTCGCATCACAGTGTAACTGAGAGCTGTCACTGTGCTGAGCAGAATAGTGAGTGTTCCCATCACAATGTGACTGAGAGCTGTCACTGTGCTGAGCAGAATAGTGAGTGTTCACATCACAGTGTGACTGAGAGCAATCACTGTGCTGAACAGAATAGTGAGTGTTCCCATCACAGTGTGACTGTGAGAGCATTCACTGTGCTGAGCAGAATAGTGAGTGTTCCTATCACAGTGTGACTGTGAGAGCATTCACTGTGCTGAGCAGAATAGTGAGTGTTCCCATCACAGCGTGACTGAGAGCAGTCACTGTGCTGAGCAGAATAGTGAGTGTTCCCATCACAATGTGACTGAGAGCTGTCACTGTGCTGAGCAGAATAGTGAGTGTTCACATCACAGTGTGACTGAGAGCAATCACTGTGCTGAACAGAATAGTGAGTGTTCCCATCACAGTGTGACTGAAAGCTGTCAATGTGCTGAGCAGAATAGTTAGTGTTCACATCACAGTGTGACCGAGAGCTCTCACTGTGCTGAGCATCAGAGTGAGTGTTCCCATCACAGTGTGAATGAGAGCAGTCACTGTGCTGAGCAAAATAGTGAGTGTTCCCATCACAGTGTGACTCAGAGCTGTCACTGTGCTAAGCAGAATAGTGAGTGTTCCGATCACAGTGTGACTGTGAGAGCAGTAACTATGCTGAGCAGAATAGTAAGTGTTTCCAGCACAGTGTAACTGAGAGCTGTCATTGTGCTGTGCAGAATAGTGGGTGTTCCCATCACAGTGTGACTGAGAGCTGTCTCTGTGCTGAACAGAATAGTGAGTGTTCCCATCACAGTGTGACTGAAAGCTGTCAATGTGCTGAGCAGAATAGTTAGTGTTCACATCACAGTGTGACCGAGAGCCCTCACTGTGCTGAGCAGCAGAGTGAGTGTTCCCATCATAGTGTGACTGAGAGCAGTCACTGTGCTGAGCAGAATAGTGAGTGTTCCCATCACAGTGTGACTGAGAGCTGTCTCTGTGCTGAACAGAATAGTGAGTGTTCCCATCACAGTGTGACTGAGAGCTGTCAATGTGCTGAGCAGAATAGTTAGTGTTCACATCACAGTGTGACCGAGAGCCCTCACTGTGCTGAGTAGCAGAGTGAGTGTTCCCATCACAGTGTGACAGAGAGCAGTCACTGTGCTGAGCAAAATAGTGAGTGTTCCCATCACAGTGTGACTTTGAGAGCATTCACTGTCCAGAGCAGAATAGTGAGTGTGACTTTGAGAGCAGTCACTGTGCTGAGCAGAATAGTGAGTGTTCCCTTCACAGTGTGACTGAGAGCAGTCACTGTGCTGAACAGAATAGTGAGTGTTCCCCTCACAGTGTGACTTAGAGCAGTCACTGTGCTGAGCAGAATAGTGAGTGTTTCCAGCACAGTGTAACTGAGAGCTGTCATTGTGCTGTGCAGAATAGTGGGTGTTCCCATCACAGTGTGACTGAGAGCTGTCTCTGTGCTGAACAGAATAGTGAGTGTTCCCATCACAGTGTGACTGAAAGCTGTCAATGTGCTGAGCAGAATAGTTAGTGTTCACATCACAGTGTGACCGAGAGCCCTCACTGTGCTGAGCAGCAGAGTGAGTGTTCCCATCATAGTGTGACTGAGAGCAGTCACTGTGCTGAGCAGAATAGTGAGTGTTCCCATCACAGTGTGACTGAGAGCTGTCTCTGTGCTGAACTGAATAGTGAGTGTTCCCATCACAGTGTGACTGAGAGCTGTCAATGTGCTGAGCAGAATAGTTAGTGTTCACATCACAGTGTGACCGAGAGCCCTCACTGTGCTGAGTAGCAGAGTGAGTGTTCCCATCACAGTGTGACAGAGAGCAGTCACTGTGCTGAGCAAAATAGTGAGTGTTCCCATCACAGTGTGACTTTGAGAGCATTCACTGTCCAGAGCAGAATAGTGAGTGTGACTTTGAGAGCAGTCACTGTGCTGAGCAGAATAGTGAGTGTTCCCTTCACAGTGTGACTGAGAGCAGTCACTGTGCTGAACAGAATAGTGAGTGTTCCCCTCACAGTGTGACTTAGAGCAGTCACTGTGCTGAGCAGAATAGTGAGTGTTCCCATCACAGTGTGACTGAGAGCAGTCACTGTGCTGAGCAGAATAGTGAGTGTTCCCATCACAATGTGACTGAGAGCTCTCACTGTGCTGAGCATCAGAGTGAGTGTTCCCATCACAGTGTGAATGAGAGCAGTCACTGTGCTGAGCAAAATAGTGAGTGTTCCCATCACAGTCTGACTCAGAGCTGTCACTGTGCTAAGCAGAATAGTGAGTGTTCCGATCACAGTGTGACTGTGAGAGCAGTAACTATGCTGAGCAGAATAGTAAGTGTTTCCATCACAGTGTAACTGAGAGCTGTCATTGTGCTGAGCAGAATAGTGGGTGTTCCCATCACAGTGTTACTAAGAGCAGTCACTGTGCTGAGCAGAATAGTGAGTGTTCCCATCACAGTCTGACTGTGAGAGCATTCACTGTGCTGAGCAGAATAGTGAGTGTTGCCGTCACAGTGTGACTGAGAGCTATCACTGTGCTGAGCAGAATGGTGAGTGTTCCCATCACAGTGTGACTGAGAGCAGTCACTTGGCTGAGCAGAATAGTGAGTGTTTCCTTTACAGTGTGACTGTGAGAGCAGTCACTGTGCTGAGCAGAATAGTGAGTGTTCCAATCACAGTATGGCTAAGAGCAGTCACTGTGATGAGCAGAATAGTGAATGTTCCCACCACAGTGTGACTGAGAGCAGTCACTGTGCTGAGCAGAATAGTGAGTGTTCACATCACAGTGTGACTGCGAGAGCATTCACTGTGCAGAGCAGAATAGTGAGTGTTCGCATCACAGTGTAACTGAGAGCTGTCACTGTGCTAAGCAGAATAGTGAGTGTTCCCATCACAGTGTGACTGTGAGAGCAGTCACTATGCTGATCAGAATAGTAAGTGTTTCCATCACAGTGTGACTGAGAGCTGTCATTGTGCTGAGAAGAATAGTGGGTGTTCCCATCACAGTGTTACTGAGAGCAGTCACTGTGCTAAGCAGAATAGTGAGTGTTCCGATCACAGTGTGACTGTGAGAGCAGTCACTATGTTGAGCAGAATAGTGAGTGTTCCCGTCACAGTGTGACTGAGAGCTCTTATGTGCTGAGCAGAATAGTGAGTGTTCCCATCACAGTGTGACTGAGAGCAGTCAGTATGCTGAGCAGAATAGTGTGTGTTCCCATCACAGTGTGACTATGAGAGCATTCACTGTGCTGAGCAGAATAGTGAGTGTTCCCGTCACAGTGTGACTGAGAGCTCTTATGTGCTGAGCAGAATAGTGAGTGTTCCCATCACAGTGTGACTGAGAGCAGTCACTGTGCTGAGCAGAAGAGTGAGTGTTCCCATCACAGTGTGACTGCGAGAGCATTCACTGTACAGAACACAATAGTGAGTGTTCACATCACAGTGTAACTGAGAGCTGTCAATGTGCTGAGCAGAATAGTGAGTGTTCCCATCACAGTGTGACTGTGAGAGCAGTCACTGTGCTGAGCAGAATAGTAAGTGTTTCCATCACAGTGTGACTGAGAGCTGTCATTGTGCTGAGCAGAATAATGGGTGTTCCCATCACAGTGTGACTTAGAGCTCTCACTTTGCTGAGCAGAATAGTGAGTGTTCCCATTACAGTGTTACCGAGAGCAGTCACTCTGCTTAGCAGAATAGTAAGTGTTTCCATCACAGTGTGACTGAGAGCTGTCATTGTGCTGAGCAAAATAATGGGTGTTCCCATCCCAGTGTGACTTAGAGCTCTCACTTTGCTGAGCAGAATAGTGAGTGTTCCCATTACAGTGTTACCGAGAGCAGTCACTCTGCTTAGCAGAATAGTGAGTGTTTCCATCACAGTGTGACTGAGAGCAGCCACTGTGCTGAGCAGAATAATTAGTGTTCCTATCACAGTGTGACTGTGAGAGCATTCACTGTGCTGAGCAGAATAGTGAGTGTTCCCATCACAGTGTGACTGAGAGCAGTCACTGTGCTGAACAGAATAGTGAGTGTTCACATCACAGTGTAACTGAGAGATGTCACTGTGCTGAGCAGAATAGTGAGTGTTCCCATCACAGTGTGACTGTGAGAGCAGTCACTGTGCTGAGCAGAATAGTAAGTGTTTCCATCACAGTGTGACTGAGAGCTGTCATTGTGCTGAGCAGAATAATGGGTGTTCCCATCACAGTGTGACTGTGAGAGCATTCACTGTGCTGAGTAGAATAGTGAGTGTTCCTATCCCAGTATGACTGTGAGAGCATTCACTGTGCTGAGCAGAATAGTGAGTGTTCGATTCACAGTGTGACTTTGAGAGCATTCACTGTCCAGAACAGAATAGTGAGTGTGACTTTGAAAGCTGTCACTGTGCTGAGCAGAATAGTGAGTGTTCCCATCACAGTGTGACTGAGAGCAGTCACTGTGCTGAACAGAATAGTGAGTGTTCCCATCACAGTGTGACTTAGAGCAGTCTCTGTGCTGAGCAGAATAGTGAGTGTTCCCATCACAATGCGACTGTGAGAGCAGTCACTGTGCAGAGCAGAATAGTGAGTGTTCCAATCACAGTGTGACTGAGAGCTGTCACTGTGCTGAGCAGAATAGTGAGTGTTCACATCACTGTGTGACTGAGAGCAGTCACTGTGCTGAGCAGAATAGTGAGTGTTCCTATCCCAGTATGACTGTGAGAGCAGTCACTGTGCTGAACAGAATAGTGAGTGTTCCCATCACATTGTGACTTAGAGCAGTCAATGTGCTGAGCAGAATAGTGAGTGTTCCTATCACAATGCGACTGTGAGAGCAGTCACTGTGCAGAGCAGAATAGTGAGTGTTCCCATCACAGCTGTGACTAAGAGCTGTCACTGTCCTGAGCAGAATAGTGAGTGTTCACATCACTGTGTGACTGAGAGCAGTCACTGTGCTGAGCAGAATAGTGAGTGTTCCCATCACAGTGTGACTGAGAGCAGTCACTGTGTTGAGATGAATAGTGAGTGTTCCAATCACAGTGTGACTGAGAGCTGTCTCTGTGCTGAACAGAATAGTGAGTGTTCCCATCACAGTGTGACTGAGAGCTGTCAATGTGCTGAGCAGAATAGTTAGTGTTCACATCACAGTGTGACCGAGAGCCCTCACTGTGCTGAGCAGCAGAGTGAGTGTTCCCATCATAGTGTGACTGAGAGCAGTCACTGTGCTGAGCAGAATAGTGAGTGTTCCCATCACAGTGTGACTGAGAGCAGTCACTGTGTTGAGCTGAATAGTGAGTGTTCCAATCACAGTGTGACTGAGAGCTGTCTCTGTGCTGAACAGAATAGTGAGTGTTCCCATCACAGTGTGACTGAGAGCTGTCAATGTGCTGAGCAGAATAGTTAGTGTTCACATCACAGTGTGACCGAGAGCCCTCACTGTGCTGAGCAGCAGAGTGAGTGTTCCCATCACAGTGTGACTTTGAGAGCATTCACTGTCCAGAGCAGAATACTGAGTGTGACTTTGAGAGCAGTCACTGTGCTGAGCAGAATAGTGAGTGTTCCCATCACAGTGTGACTTAGAGCAGTCACTGTGCTGAGCAGAATAGTGAGTGTTCCCATCACAGTGTGACTGAGAGCAGTCACTGTGCTGAGCAGAATAGTGAGTGTTCCCATCACAATGTGACTGAGAGCTGTCACTGTGCTGAGCAGAATAGTGAGTGTTCACATCACAGTGTGACTGAGAGCAATCACTGTGCTGAACAGAATAGTGAGTGTTCCCATCACAGTGTGACTGAGAGCTGTCTCTGTGCTGAACAGAATAGTGAGTGTTCCCATCACAGTGTGACTGAGAGCTGTCAATGTGCTGAGCAGAATAGTTAGTGTTCACATCACAGTGTGACCGAGAGCCCTCACTGTGCTGAGCAGCAGAGTGAGTGTTCCCATCATAGTGTGACTGAGAGCAGTCACTGTGCTGAGCAGAATAGTGAGTGTTCCCATCACAGTGTGACTGAGAGCAGTCTCTGTGCTGAACAGAATAGTGAGTGTTCCCATCACAGTGTGACTGAGAGCTGTCTCTGTGCTGAACAGAATAGTTAGTGTTCCCATCACAGTGTGACTGAGAGCTGTCAATGTGCTGAGCAGAATAGTTAGTGTTCACATCACAGTGTGACCGAGAGCCCTCACTGTGCTGAGCAGCAGAGTGAGTGTTCCCATCACAGTGTGACAGAGAGCAGTCACTGTGCTGAGCAGCAGAGTGAGTGTTCCCATCACAGTGTGACAGAGAGCAGTCACTGTGCTGAGCAAAATAGTGAGTGTTCCCATCACAGTGTGACTTTGAGAGCATTCACTGTCCAGAGCAGAATAGTGAGTGTGACTTTGAGAGCAGTCACTGTGCTGAGCAGAATAGTGAGTGTTCCCATCACTGTGTGACTGAGAGCAGTCACTGTGCTGAACAGAATAGTGAGTGTTCCCATCACAGTGTGACTTAGAGCAGTCACTGTGCTGAGCAGAATAGTGAGTGTTCCCATCACAGTGTGACTGAGAGCAGTCACTGTGCTGAGCAGAATAGTGCGTGTTCCCATCACAATGTGACTGAGAGCTGTCACTGTGCTGAGCAGAATAGTGAGTGTTCACATCACAGTGTGACTGAGAGCAATCACTGTGCTGAACAGAATAGTGAGTGTTCCCATCACAGTGTGACTGAAAGCTGTCAATGTGCTGAGCATCAGAGTGAGTGTTCCCATCACAGTGTGAATGAGAGCAGTCACTGTGCTGAGCAAAATAGTGAGTGTTCCCATCACAGTGTGACTCAGAGCTGTCACTGTGCTAAGCAGAATAGTGAGTGTTCCGATCACAGTGTGACTGTGAGAGCAGTAACTATGCTGAGCAGAATAGTAAGTGTTTCCATCACAGTGTAACTGAGAGCTGTCAATGTGCTGAGCAGAATAGTTAGTGTTCACATCACAGTGTGACCGAGAGCCCTCACTGTGCTGAGCAGCAGAGTGAGTGTTCCCATCATAGTGTGACTGAGAGCAGTCACTGTGCTGAGCAGAATAGTGAGTGTTCCCATCACAGTGTGACTGAGAGCTGTCTCTGTGCTGAACAGAATAGTGAGTGTTCCCATCACAGTGTGACTGAGAGCTGTCAATGTGCTGAGCAGAATAGTTAGTGTTCACATCACAGTGTGTCCGAGAGCCCTCACTGTGCTGAGCAGCAGAGTTAGTGTTCCCATCACAGTGTGACTGAGAGCTATCACTGTGCTGAGCAGAATGGTGAGTGTTCCCATCACAGTGTGACCGAGAGCCCTCACTGTGCTGAGCAGCAGAGTGAGTGTTCCCATCACAGTGTGACTGAGAGCAGTCACTTGGCTGAGCAGAATAGTGAGTGTTTCCTTTACGGTGTGACTGTGAGAGCAGTCACTGTGCTGAGCAGAATAGTGAGTGTTCCAATCACAGTATGGCTAAGAGCAGTCACTGTGCTGAGCAGAATAGTGAATGTTCCCGCCACAGTGTGACTGAGAGCAGTCACTGTGCTGAGCAGAATAGTGAGTGTTCACATCACAGTGTGACTGCGAGAGCATTCACTGTGCAGAGCAGAATAGTGAGTGTTCCCATCACAGTGTGACAGAGAGCAGTCACTGTGCTGAGCAAAATAGTGAGTGTTCCCATCACAGTGTGACTTTGAGAGCATTCACTGTCCAGAGCAGAATAGTGAGTGTGACTTTGAGAGCAGTCACTGTGCTGAGCAGAATAGTGAGTGTTCCCATCACTGTGTGACTGAGAGCAGTCACTGTGCTGAACAGAATAGTGAGTGTTCCCATCACAGTGTGACTTAGAGCAGTCACTGTGCTGAGCAGAATAGTGAGTGTTCCCATCACAGTGTGACTGAGAGCAGTCACTGTGCTGAGCAGAATAGTGCGTGTTCCCATCACAATGTGACTGAGAGCTGTCACTGTGCTGAGCAGAATAGTGAGTGTTCACATCACAGTGTGACTGAGAGCAATCACTGTGCTGAACAGAATAGTGATTGTTCCCATCACAGTGTGACTGAAAGCTGTCAATGTGCTGAGCATCAGAGTGAGTGTTCCCATCACAGTGTGAATGAGAGCAGTCACTGTGCTGAGCAAAATAGTGAGTGTTCCCATCACAGTGTGACTCAGAGCTGTCACTGTGCTAAGCAGAATAGTGAGTGTTCCGATCACAGTGTGACTGTGAGAGCAGTAACTATGCTGAGCAGAATAGTAAGTGTTTCCATCACAGTGTAACTGAGAGCTGTCAATGTGCTGAGCAGAATAGTTAGTGTTCACATCACAGTGTGACCGAGAGCCCTCACTGTGCTGAGCAGCAGAGTGAGTGTTCCCATCATAGTGTGACTGAGAGCAGTCACTGTGCTGAGCAGAATAGTGAGTGTTCCCATCACAGTGTGACTGAGAGCTGTCTCTGTGCTGAACAGAATAGTGAGTGTTCCCATCACAGTGTGACTGAGAGCTGTCAATGTGCTGAGCAGAATAGTTAGTGTTCACATCACAGTGTGTCCGAGAGCCCTCACTGTGCTGAGCAGCAGAGTTAGTGTTCCCATCACAGTGTGACTGAGAGCTATCACTGTGCTGAGCAGAATGGTGAGTGTTCCCATCACAGTGTGACTGAGAGCTGTCAATGTGCTGAGCAGAATAGTTAGTGTTCACATCACAGTGTGTCCGAGAGCCCTCACTGTGCTGAGCAGCAGAGTTAGTGTTCCCATCACAGTGTGACTGAGAGCTATCACTGTGCTGAGCAGAATGGTGAGTGTTCCCATCACAGTGTGACCGAGAGCCCTCACTGTGCTGAGCAGCAGAGTGAGTGTTCCCATCACAGTGTGACTGAGAGCAGTCACTTGGCTGAGCAGAATAGTGAGTGTTTCCTTTACGGTGTGACTGTGAGAGCAGTCACTGTGCTGAGCAGAATAGTGAGTGTTCCAATCACAGTATGGCTAAGAGCAGTCACTGTGCTGAGCAGAATAGTGAATGTTCCCGCCACAGTGTGACTGAGAGCAGTCACTGTGCTGAGCAGAATAGTGAGTGTTCACATCACAGTGTGACTGCGAGAGCATTCACTGTGCAGAGCAGAATAGTGAGTGTTCGCATCACAGTGTAACTGAGAGCTGTCACTGTGCTAAGCAGAATAGTGAGTGTTCCCATCACAGTGTGACTGTGAGAGCAGTCACTATGCTGATCAGAATAGTAAGTGTTCCCATCAAAGTGTTACTGAGAGCAGTCACTGTGCTAAGCAGAATAGTGAGTGTTCCGATCACAGTGTGACTGTGAGAGCAGTCACTATGCTGAGCAGAATAGTGAGTGTTCCCGTCACAGTGTGACTGAGAGCTCTTATGTGCTGAGCAGAATAGTGAGTGTTCCCATCACAGTGTGACTGAGAGCAGTCACTATGCTGAGAAGAATAGTGTGTGTTCCCATCACAGTGTGACTATGAGAGCATTCACTGTGCTGAGCAGAATAGTGAGTGTTCCCGTCACAGTGTGACTGAGAGCTCTTATGTGCTGAGCAGAATAGTGAGTGTTCCCATCACAGTGTGACTGAGAGCAGTCACTGTGCTGAGCAAAATAGTGAGTGTTCCCATCACAGTGTGACTGCGAGAGCATTCACTGTGCAGAGCAGAATAATGAGTGTTCACATCACTGTGTGACTGAGAGCAGTCACTGTGCTGAGCAGAACAGTGAGTGTTCCTATCCCAGTATGACTGTGAGAGCAGTCACTGTGCTGAACAGAATAGTGAGTGTTCCCATCACAGTGTGACTTAGAGCAGTCAATGTGCTGAGCAGAATAGTGAGTGTTCCTATCACAATGCGACTGTGAGAGCAGTCACTGTGCAGAGCAGAATAGTGAGTGTTCCCATCACAGCTGTGACTAAGAGCTGTCACTGTGCTGAGCTGAATAGTGAGTGTTCCAATCACAGTGTGACTGAGAGCTGTCTCTGTGCTGAACAGAATAGTGAGTGTTACCATCACAGTGTGACTGAAAGCTGTCAATGTGCTGAGCAGAATAGTTAGTGTTCACATCACAGTGTGACCGAGAGCCCTCACTGTGCTGAGCAGCAGAGTGAGTGTTCCCATCATAGTGTGACTGAGAGCAGTCACTGTGCTGAGCAGAATAGTGAGTGTTCCCATCACAGTGTGACTGAGAGCTGTCTCTGTGCTGAACAGAATAGTGAGTGTTCCCATCACAGTGTGACTGAGAGCAGTCACTGTGCTGAGCTGAATAGTGAGTGTTCCAATCACAGTGTGACTGAGAGCTGTCTCTGTGCTGAACAGAATAGTGAGTGTTCCCATCACAGTGTGACTAAAAGCTGTCAATGTGCTGAGCAGAATAGTTAGTGTTCACATCACAGTGTGACCGAGAGCCCTCACTGTGCTGAGCAGCAGAGTGAGTGTTCCCATCATAGTGTGACTGAGAGCAGTCACTGTGCTGAGCAGAATAGTGAGTGTTCCCATCACAGTGTGACTGAGAGCTGTCTCTGTGCTGAACAGAATAGTGAGTGTTCCCATCACAGTGTGACTGAGAGCTGTCAATGTGCTGAGCAGAATAGTTAGTGTTCACATCACAGTGTGACCGAGAGCCCTCACTGTGCTGAGCAGCAGAGTGAGTGTTCCCATCACAGTGTGACAGAGAGCAGTCACTGTGCTGAGCAAAATAGTGAGTGTTCCCATCACAGTGTGACTTTGAGAGCATTCACTGTCCAGAGCAGAATAGTGAGTGTGACTTTGAGAGCAGTCACTGTGCTGAGCAGAATAGTGAGTGTTCCCATCACAGTGTGACTGAGAGCAGTCACTGTGCTGAACAGAATAGTGAGTGTTCCCCTCACAGTGTGACTTAGAGCAGTCACTGTGCTGAGCAGAATAGTGAGTGTTCCCATCACAGTGTGACTGAGAGCAGTCACTGTGCTGAGCAGAATAGTGAGTGTTCCCATCACAATGTGACTGAGAGCTGTCACTGTGCTGAGCAGAATAGTGAGTGTTCACATCACAGTGTGACTGAGAGCAATCACTGTGCTGAACAGAATAATGAGTGTTCCCATCACAGTGTGACTGAAAGCTGTCAATGTGCTGAGCAGAATAGTTAGTGTTCACATCAGAGTGTGACCGAGAGCTCTCACTGTGCTGAGCATCAGAGTGAGTGTTCCCATCACAGTGTGAATGAGAGCAGTCACTGTGCTGAGCAAAATAGTGAGTGTTGCCATCACAGTGTGACTCAGAGCTGTCACTGTGCTAAGCAGAATAGTGAGTGTTCCGATCACAGTGTGACTGTGAGAGCAGTAACTATGCTGAGCAGAATAGTAAGTGTTTCCATCACAGTGTAACTGAGAGCTGTCATTGTGCTGAGCAGAATAGTGGGTGTTCCCATCACAGTGTTACTAAGAGCAGTCACTGTGCTGAGCAGAATAGTGAGTGTTCCCATCACAGTGTGACTGTGAGAGCATTCACTGTGCTGAGCAGAATAGTGAGTGTTGCCGTCACAGTGTGACTGAGAGCTATCACTGTGCTGAGCAGAATGGTGAGTGTTCCCATCACAGTGTGACTGAGAGCAGTCACTTGGCTGAGCAGAATAGTGAGTGTTTCCTTTACAGTGTGACTGTGAGAGCAGTCACTGTGCTGAGCAGAATAGTGAGTGTTCCAATCACAGTATGGCTAAGAGCAGTCACTGTGCTGAGCAGAATAGTGAATGTTCCCACCACAGTGTGACTGAGAGCAGTCACTGTGCTGAGCAGAATAGTGAGTGTTCACATCACAGTGTGACTGCCTGAGCATTCACTGTGCAGAACAGAATGGTGAGTGTTCGCATCACAGTGTAACTGAGAGCTGTCACTGTGCTAAGCAGAATAGCGAGTGTTCCCATCACAGTGTGACTGTGAGAGCAGTCACTATGCTGATCAGAATAGTAAGTGTTTCCATCACAGTGTGACTGAGAGCTGTCATTGTGCTGAGAAGAATAGTGGGTGTTCCCATCACAGTGTTACTGAGAGCAGTCACTGTGCTAAGCAGAATAGTGAGTGTTCCGATCACAGTGTGACTGTGAGAGCAGTCACTATGCTGAGCAGAATAGTGAGTGTTCCCGTCACAGTGTGACTATGAGAGCATTCACTGTGCTGAGCAGAATAGTAAGTGTTTCCATCACAGTGTGACTGAGAGCTGTCATTGTGCTGAGCAGAATAATGGGTGTTCCCATCACAGTGTGACTTAGAGCTCTCACTTTGCTGAGCAGAATAGTAAGAGTTCCCATTACAGTGTTACCGAGAGCAGTCACTCTGCTTAGCAGAATAGTAAGTGTTTCCATCACAGTGTGACTGAGAGCTGTCATTGTGCTGAGCAAAATAATGGGTGTTCCCATCCCAGTGTGACTTTGAGAGCATTCACTGTCCAGAGCAGAATAGTGAGTGTGACTTTGAGAGCAGTCACTGTGCTGAGCAGAATAGTGAGTGTTCCCATCACTGTGTGTCTGAGAGCAGTCACTGTGCTGAACAGAATAGTGAGTGTTCCCATCACAGTGTGACTTAGAGCAGTCACTGTGCTGAGCAGAATAGTGAGTGTTCCCATCACAGTGTGACTGAGAGCAGTCACTGTGCTGAGCAGAATAGTGCGTGTTCCCATCACAATGTGACTGAGAGCTGTCACTGTGCTGAGCAGAATAGTGAGTGTTCACATCACAGTGTGACTGAGAGCAATCACTGTGCTGAACAGAATAGTGAGTGTTCCCATCACAGTGTGACTGAAAGCTGTCAATGTGCTAAGCAGAATAGTTAGTGTTCACATCACAGTGTGACCGAGAGCTCTCACTGTGCTGAGCATCAGAGTGAGTGTTCCCATCGCAGTGTGAATGAGAGCAGTCACTGTGCTGAGCAAAATAGTGAGTGTTCCCATCACAGTGTGACTCAGAGCTGTCACTGTGCTAAGCAGAATAGTGAGTGTTCCGATCACAGTGTGACTGTGAGAGCAGTAACTATGCTGAGCAGAATAGTAAGTGTTTCCATCACAGTGTAACTGAGAGCTGTCAATGTGCTGAGCAGAATAGTTAGTGTTCACATCACAGTGTGACCGAGAGCCCTCACTGTGCTGAGCAGCAGAGTGAGTGTTCCCATCATAGTGTGACTGAGAGCAGTCACTGTGCTGAGCAGAATAGTGAGTGTTCGATTCACAGTGTGACTTTGAGAGCATTCACTGTCCAGAACAGAAAAGTGAGTGTGACTTTGAAAACTGTCACTGTGCTGAGCAGAATAGTGAGTGTTCCCATCACAGTGTGACTGAGAGCAGTCACTGTGCTGAACAGAATAGTGAGTGTTCCCATCACAGTGTGACTTAGAGCAGTCACTGTGCTGAGCAGAATAGTGAGTGTTCCCATCACAATGCGACTGTGAGAGCAGTCACTGTGCAGAGCAGAATAGTGAGTGTTCTAATCACAGTGTGACTGAGAGCTGTCACTGTGCTGAGCAGAATAGTGAGTGTTCACATCACTGTGTGACTGAGAGCAGTCACTGTGCTGAGCAGAATAGTGAGTGTTCCTATCCCAGTATGACTGTGAGAGCAGTCACTGTGCTGAACAGAATAGTGAGTGTTCCCATCACAGTGTGACTTAGAGCAGTCAATGTGCTGAGCAGAATAGTGAGTGTTCCTATCACAATGCGACTGTGAGAGCAGTCACTGTGCAGAGCAGAATAGTGAGTGTTCCCATCACAGCTGTGACTAAGAGCTGTCACTGTCCTGAGCAGAATACTGAGTGTTCACATCACTGTGTGACTGAGAGCAGTCACTGTGCTGAGCAGAATAGTGAGTGTTCCCATCACAGTGTGACTGAGAGCAGTCACTGTGCTGAGCTGAATAGTGAGTGTTCCAATCACAGTGTGACTGAGAGCTGTCTCTGTGCTGAACAGAATAGTGAGTGTTCCCATCACAGTGTGACTGAGAGCTGTCTCTGTGCTGAACAGAATAGTTAGTGTTCCCATCACAGTGTGACTGAGAGCTGTCAATGTGCTGAGCAGAATAGTTAGTGTTCACATCACAGTGTGACCGAGAGCCCTCACTGTGCTGAGCAGCAGAGTGAGTGTTCCCATCACAGTGTGACAGAGAGCAGTCACTGTGCTGAGCAGCAGAGTGAGTGTTCCCATCACAGTGTGACAGAGAGCAGTCACTGTGCTGAGCCAAATAGTGAGTGTTCCCATCACAGTGTGACTTTGAGAGCATTCACTGTCCAGAGCAGAATAGTGAGTGTGACTTTGAGAGCAGTCACTGTGCTGAGCAAAATAGTGAGTGTTCCCATCACAGTGTGACTCAGAGCTGTCACTGTGCTAAGCAGAATAGTGAGTGTTCCGATCACAGTGTGACTGTGAGAGCAGTAACTATGCTGAGCAGAATAGTAAGTGTTTCCATCACAGTGTAACTGAGAGCTGTCAATGTGCTGAGCAGAATAGTTAGTGTTCACATCACAGTGTGACCGAGAGCCCTCACTGTGCTGAGCAGCAGAGTGAGTGTTCCCATCATAGTGTGACTGAGAGCAGTCACTGTGCTGAGCAGAATAGTGAGTGTTCCCATCACAGTGTGACTGAGAGCTGTCTCTGTGCTGAACAGAATAGTGAGTGTTCCCATCACAGTGTGACTGAGAGCTGTCAATGTGCTGAGCAGAATAGTTAGTGTTCACATCACAGTGTGTCCGAGAGCCCTCACTGTGCTGAGCAGCAGAGTGAGTGTTCCCATCACAGTGTGACTGAGAAGTATCACTGTGCTGAGCAGAATGGTGAGTGTTCCCATCACAGTGTGACCGAGAGCCCTCACTGTGCTGAGCAGCAGAGTGAGTGTTCCCGTCACAGTGTGACTGAGAGCTATCACTGTGCTGAGCAGAATGGTGAGTGTTCCCATCACAGTGTGACTGAGAGCAGTCACTTGGCTGAGCAGAATAGTGAGTGTTTCCTTTACAGTGTGACTGTGAGAGCAGTCACTGTGCTGAGCAGAATAGTGAGTGTTCCAATCACAGTATGGCTAAGAGCAGTCACTGTGCAGAGCAGAATAGTGAGTGTTCCCATCACAGCTGTGACTAAGAGCTGTCACTGTCCTGAGCAGAATACTGAGTGTTCACATTACTGTGTGACTGAGAGCAGTCACTGTGCTGAGCAGAATAGTGAGTGTTCCCATCACAGTGTGACTGAGAGCAGTCACTGTGCTGAGCTGAATAGTGAGTGTTCCAATCACAGTGTGACTGAGAGCTGTCTCTGTGCTGAACAGAATAGTGAGTGTTCCCATCACAGTGTGACTGAGAGCTGTCTCTGTGCTGAACAGAATAGTTAGTGTTCCCATCACAGTGTGACTGTGAGAGCAGTAACTATGCTGAGCAGAATAGTAAGTGTTTCCATCACAGTGTAACTGAGAGCTGTCATTGTGCTGAGCAGAATAGTGGGTGTTCCCATCACAGTGTTACTAAGAGCAGTCACTGTGCTGAGCAGAATAGTGAGTGTTCCCATCACAGTGTGACTGTGAGAGCATTCACTGTGCTGAGCAGAATAGTGAGTGTTGTCGTCACAGTGTGACTGAGAGCTATCACTGTGCTGAGCAGAATGGTGAGTGTTCCCATCACAATGTGACTGAGAGCAGTCACTTGGCTGAGCAGAATAGTGAGTGTTTCCTTTACAGTGTGACTGTGAGAGCAGTCACTGTGCTGAGCAGAATAGTGAGTGTTCCAATCACAGTATGGCTAAGAGCAGTCACTGTGCTGAGCAGAATAGTGAATGTTCCCACCACAGTGTGACTGAGAGCAGTCACTGTGCTGAGCAGAATAGTGAGTGTTCACATCACAGTGTGACTGCGAGAGCATTCACTGTGCAGAACAGAATGGTGAGTGTTCGCATCACAGTGTAACTGAGAGCTGTCACTGTGCTAAGCAGAATAGCGAGTGTTCCCATCACAGTGTGACTGTGAGAGCAGTCACTATGCTGATCAGAATAGTAAGTGTTTCCATTACAGTGTGACTGAGAGCTGTCATTGTGCTGAGAAGAATAGTGGGTGTTCCCATCACAGTGTTACTGAGAGCAGTCACTGTGCTAAGCAGAATAGTGAGTGTTCCGATCACAGTGAGACTGTGAGAGCAGTCACTATGCTGAGCAGAATAGTGAGTGTTCCCGTCACAGTGTGACTATGAGAGCATTCACTGTGCTGAGCAGTATAGTGAGTGTTCCCGTCACAGTGTGACTGAGAGCTCTTATGTGCTGAGCAGAATAGTGAGTGTTCCCATCACAGTGTGACTGAGAGCAGTCACTGTGCTGAGCAGAATAGTGAGTGTTCCCATCACAGTGTGACTGCGAGAGCATTCACTGTACAGAACAGAATAGTGAGTGTTCACATCACAGTGTAACTGAGAGCTGTCAATGTGCTGAGCAGAATAGTGAGTGTTCCCATCACAGTGTGACTGTGAGAGCAGTCATTGTGCTGAGCAGAATAGTAAGTGTTTCCATCACAGTGTGACTGAGAGCTGTCATTGTGCTGATCAGAATAATGGGTGTTCCCATCACAGTGTGACTTAGAGCTCTCACTTTGCTGAGCAGAATAGTGAGTGTTCCCATTACAGTGTTACCGAGAGCAGTCACTCTGCTTAGCAGAATAGTAAGTGTTTCCATCACAGTGTGACTGAGAGCTGTCATTGTGCTGAGCAGAATAATGGGTGTTCCCATCACAGTGTGACTTAGAGCTCTCACTGTGCTGAGCAGAATAGTCAGTGTTCGATTCACAGTGTGACTTTGAGAGCATTCACTGTCCAGAGCAGAATAGTGAGTGTGACTTTGAGAGCTGTCACTGTGCTGAGCAGAATAGTGAGTGTTCCCATCACAGTGTGACTGAGAGCAGTCACTGTGCTGAACAGAATAGTGAGTGTTCCCATCACAGTGTGACTTAGAGCAGTCACTGTGCTGGGCAGAATAGTGAGTGTTCCCATCACAATGCGACTGTGAGAGCAGTCACTGTGCAGAGCAGAATAGTGAGTGTTCCAATCACAGTGTGACTGAGAGCTGTCACTGTGCTGAGCAAAATAGTGAGTGTTCACATCACTGTGTGACTGAGAGCAGTCACTGTGCTGAGCAGAATAGTGAGTGTTCCCATCACAGTGTGACTGAGAGCAGTCACTGTGCTGAGCAGAATAGTGAGTGTTCCCATCACAATGTGACTGAGAGCTGTCACTGTGCTGAGCAGAATAGTGAGTGTTCACATCACAGTGTGACTGAGAGCTGTCACTGTGCTGAACAGAATAGTGAGTGTTCCCATCACAGTGTGACTGAAAGCTGTCAATGTGCTGAGCAGAATAGTTAGTGTTCCCATCACAGTGTGACTTAGAGCAGTCAATGTGCTGAGCAGAATAGTGAGTGTTCCTATCACAATGCGACTGTGAGAGCAGTCACTGTGCAGAGCAGAATAGTGAGTGTTCCCATCACAGCTGTGACTAAGAGCTGTCACTGTCCTGAGCAGAATAGTGAGTGTTCACATCACCGTGTGACTGAGAGCAGTCACTGTGCTGAGCAGAATAGTGAGTGTTCCCATCACAGTGTGACTGAGAGCAGTCACTGTGCTGAGCTGAACAGTGAGTGTTCCAATCACAGTGTGACTGAGAGCTGTCTCTGTGCTGAACAGAATAGTGAGTGTTCCCATCACAGTGTGACTGAGAGCTGTCAATGTGCTGAGCAGAATAGTTAGTGTTCACATCACAGTGTGACCGAGAGCCCTCACTGTGCTGAGCAGCAGAGTGAGTGTTCCCATCATAGTGTGACTGAGAGCAGTCACTGTGCTGAGCAGAATAGTGAGTGTTCCCATCACAGTGTGACTGATAGCTGTCTCTGTGCTGAACAGAATAGTGAGTGTTCCCATCACAGTGTGACTGAGAGCTGTCAATGTGCTGAGCAGAATAATGGGTGTTCCCATCACAGTGTGACTTAGAGCTCTCACTGTGCTGAGCAGAATAGTCAGTGTTCGATTCACAGTGTGACTTTGAGAGCATTCACTGTCCAGAGCAGAATAGTGAGTGTGACTTTGAGAGCTGTCACTGTGCTGAGCAGAATAGTGAGTGTTCCCATCACAGTGTGACTGAGAGCAGTCACTGTGCTGAACAGAATAGTGAGTGTTCCCATCACAGTGTGACTTAGAGCAGTCACTGTGCTGAGCAGAATAGTGAGTGTTCCCATCACAATGCGACTGTGAGAGCAGTCACTGTGCAGAGCAGAATAGTGAGTGTTCCAATCACAGTGTGACTGAGAGCTGTCACTGTGCTGAGCAAAATAGTGAGTGTTCACATCACTGTGTGACTGAGAGCAGTCACTGTGCTGAGCAGAATAGTGAGTGTTCCCATCACAGTGTGACTGAGAGCAGTCACTGTGCTGAGCAGAATAGTGAGTGTTCCCATCACAATGTGACTGAGAGCTGTCACTGTGCTGAGCAGAATAGTGAGTGTTCACATCACAGTGTGACTGAGAGCTGTCACTGTGCTGAACAGAATAGTGAGTGTTCCCATCACAGTGTGACTGAAAGCTGTCAATGTGCTGAGCAGAATAGTTAGTGTTCCCATCACAGTGTGACTTAGAGCAGTCAATGTGCTGAGCAGAATAGTGAGTGTTCCTATCACAATGCGACTGTGAGAGCAGTCACTGTGCAGAGCAGAATAGTGAGTGTTCCCATCACAGCTGTGACTAAGAGCTGTCACTGTCCTGAGCAGAATAGTGAGTGTTCACATCACCGTGTGACTGAGAGCAGTCACTGTGCTGAGCAGAATAGTGAGTGTTCCCATCACAGTGTGACTGAGAGCAGTCACTGTGCTGAGCTGAACAGTGAGTGTTCCAATCACAGTGTGACTGAGAGCTGTCTCTGTGCTGAACAGAATAGTGAGTGTTCCCATCACAGTGTGACTGAGAGCTGTCAATGTGCTGAGCAGAATAGTTAGTGTTCACATCACAGTGTGACCGAGAGCCCTCACTGTGCTGAGCAGCAGAGTGAGTGTTCCCATCATAGTGTGACTGAGAGCAGTCACTGTGCTGAGCAGAATAGTGAGTGTTCCCATCACAGTGTGACTGATAGCTGTCTCTGTGCTGAACAGAATAGTGAGTGTTCCCATCACAGTGTGACTGAGAGCTGTCAATGTGCTGAGCAGAATAGTTAGTGTTCACATCACAGTGTGACTGAAAGCTGTCAATGTGCTGAGCAGCAGAGTGAGTGTTCCCATCACAGTGTGACAGAGAGCAGTCACTGTGCTGAGCAAAATAGTGAGTGTTCCCATCACAGTGTGACTTTGAGAGCATTCACTGTCCAGAGCAGAATAGTGAGTGTGACTTTGAGAGCAGTCACTGTGCTGAGCAGAATAGTGAGTGTTCCCATCACAGTGTGACTGAGAGCAGTCACTGTGCTGAGCAGAATAGTGAGTGTTCCCATCACAATGTGACTGAGAGCTGTCACTGTGCTGAGCAGACTAGTGACTGTTCACATCACAGTGTGACTGAGAGCAATCACTGTGCTGAACAGAATAGTGAGTGTTCCCATCACAGTGTGACTGAAAGCTGTCAATGTGCTGAGCAGAATAGTGAGTGTTCCTATCCCAGTATGACTGTGAGAGCAGTCACTGTACTGAACAGAATAGTGAGTGTTACCATCACAGTGTGACTTAGAGCAGTCAATGTGCTGAGCAGAATAGTGAGTGTTCCTATCCCAATGCGACTGTGAGAGCAGTCACTGTGCAGAGCAGAATAGTGAGTGTTCCCATCACAGCTGTGACTAAGAGCTGTCACTGTCCTGAGCAGAATAGTGAGTGTTCACATCACTGTGTGACTGAGAGCAGTCACTGTGCTGAGCAGAATAGTGAGTGTTCCCATCACAGTGTGACTGAGAGCTGTCAATGTGCTGAGCAGAATAGTGAGTGTTCACATCACAGTGTGACTGAGAGCAATCACTGTGCTGAACAGAATAGTGAGTGTTCCCATCACAGTGTGACTGAAAGCTGTCAATGTGCTGAGCAGAATAGTTAGTGTTCACATCACAGTGTGACCGAGAGCTCTCACTGTGCTGAGCATCAGAGTGAGTGTTCCCATCACAGTTTGAATGAGAGCAGTCACCTTCGTTGAGCAAAATAGTGAGTGTTCCCATCACAGTGTGACTCAGAGCGGTCACTGTGCTAAGCAGAATAGTGAGTGTTCCGATCACAGTGTGACTGTGAGAGCAGTCACTATGCTGAGCCGAATAGTAAGTGTTTCCATCACAGTGTAACTGAGAGCTGTCATTGTGCTGAGCAGAATAGTGGGTGTTCCCATCACAGTGTTACTAAGAGCAGTCACTGTGCTGAGCAGAATAGTGAGTGTTCCCATCACAGTGTGACTGTGAGAGCATTCACTGTGCTGAGCAGAATAGTGAGTGTTCCCGTCACAGTGTGACTGAGAGCTATCACTGTGCTGAGCAGAATGGTGAGTGTTCCCATCACAGTGTGACGGAGAGCAGTCACTTGGCTGAGCAGAATAGTGAGTGTTTGACTTTACAGTGTGACTGTGAGAGCAGTCACTGTGCTGAGCAGAATAGTGAGTGTTCCAATCACAGTATGGCTAAGAGCAGTCACTGTGCTGAGCAGAATAGTGAATGTTCCCGCAACAGTGTGACTGAGAGCAGTCACTGTGCTGAGCAGAATAGTGAGTGTTCACATCACAGTGTGACTGCGAGAGCATTCACTGTGCAGAGCAGAATAGTGAGTGTTCGCATCACAGTGTAACTGAGAGCTGTCACTGTGCTAAGCAGAATAGTGAGTGTTCCCATCACAGTGTGACTGTGAGAGCAGTCATTGTGCTGAGCAGAATAGTAAGTGTTTCCATCACAGTGTGACTGAGAGCTGTCATTGTGCTGAGCAGAATAATGGGTGTTCCCATCACAGTGTGACTTAGAGCTCTCACTTTGCTGAGCAGAATAGTGAGTGTTCCCATTACAGTGTTACCGAGAGCAGTCACTCTGCTTAGCAGAATAGTAAGTGTTTCCATCACAGTGTGACTGAGAGCTGTCATTGTGCTGAGCAGAATAATGGGTGTTCCCATCACAGTGTGACTTAGAGCTCTCACTGTGCTGAGCAGAATAGTCAGTGTTCGATTCACAGTGTGACTTTGAGAGCATTCACTGTCCAGAGCAGAATAGTGAGTGTGACTTTGAGAGCTCTCACTGTGCTGAGCAGAATAGTGAGTGTTCCCATCACAGTGTGACTGAGAGCAGTCACTGTGCTGAACAGAATAGTGAGTGTCCCCATCACAGTGTGACTTAGAGCAGTCACTGTGCTGAGCAGAATAGTGAGTGTTCCCATCACAATGCGACTGTGAGAGCAGTCACTGTGCAGAGCAGAATAGTGAGTGTTCCAATCACAGTGTGACTGAGAGCTGTCACTGTGCTGAGCAAAATAGTGAGTGTTCACATCACTGTGTGACTGAGAGCAGTCACTGTGCTGAGCAGAATAGTGAGTGTTCCCATCACAGTGTGACTGAGAGCAGTCACTGTGCTGAGCAGAATAGTGAGTGTTCCCATCACAATGTGACTGAGAGCTGTCACTGTGCTGAGCAGAATAGTGAGTGTTCACATCACATTGTGACTGAGAGCTGTCACTGTGCTGAACAGAATAGTGAGTGTTCCCATCACAGTGTGACTGAAAGCTGTCAATGTGCTGAGCAGAATAGTTAGTGTTCCCATCACAGTGTGACTTAGAGCAGTCAATGTGCTGAGCAGAATAGTGAGTGTTCCTATCAAAATGCGACTGTGAGAGCAGTCACTGTGCAGAGCAGAATAGTGAGTGTTCCCATCACAGCTGTGACTAAGAGCTGTCACTGTCCTGAGCAGAATAGTGAGTGTTCACATCACCGTGTGACTGAGAGCAGTCACTGTGCTGAGCAGAATAGTGAGTGTTCCCATCACAGTGTGACTGAGAGCAGTCACTGTGCTGAGCTGAACAGTGAGTGTTCCAATCACAGTGTGACTGAGAGCTGTCAATGTGCTGAGCAGAATAGTTAGTGTTCACATCACAGTGTGACCGAGAGCCCTCACTGTGCTGAGCAGCAGAGTGAGTGTTCCCATCATAGTGTGACTGAGAGCAGTCACTGTGCTGAGCAGAATAGTGAGTGTTCCCATCACAGTGTGACTGATAGCTGTCTCTGTGCTGAACAGAATAGTGAGTGTTCCCATCACAGTGTGACTGAGAGCTGTCAATGTGCTGAGCAGAATAGTTAGTGTTCACATCACAGTGTGACTGAAAGCTGTCAATGTGCTGAGCAGCAGAGTGAGTGTTCCCATCAGAGTGTGACAGAGAGCAGTCACTGTGCTGAGCAACATAGTGAGTGTTCCCATCACAGTGTGACTTTGAGAGCATTCACTGTCCAGAGCAGAATAGTGAGTGTGACTTTGAGAGCAGTCACTGTGCTGAGCAGAATAGTGAGTGTTCCCATCACAGTGTGACTGAGAGCAGTCACTGTGCTGAACAGAATAGTGAGTGTTCCCATCACAGTGTGACTTAGAGCAGTCACTGTGCTGAGCAGAATAGTGAGTGTTCCCATCACAGTGTGACTGAGAGCAGTCACTGTGCTGAGCAGAATAGTGAGTGTTCCCATCACAATGTGACTGAGAGCTGTCACTGTGCTGAGCAGACTAGTGAGTGTTCACATCACAGTGTGACTGAGAGCAATCACTGTGCTGAACAGAATAGTGAGTGTTCCCATCACAGTGTGACTGAAAGCTTTCAATGTGCTGAGCAGAATAGTGAGTGTTCCTATCCCAGTATGACTGTGAGAGCAGTCACTGTACTGAACAGAATAGTGAGTGTTCCCATCACAGTGTGACTTAGAGCAGTCAATGTGCTGAGCAGAATAGTGAGTGTTCCTATCCCAATGCGACTGTGAGAGCAGTCACTGTGCAGAGCAGAATAGTGAGTGTTCCCATCACAGCTGTGACTAAGAGCTGTCACTGTCCTGAGCAGAATAGTGAGTGTTCACATCACTGTGTGACTGAGAGCAGTCACTGTGCTGAGCAGAATAGTGAGTGTTCCCATCACAGTGTGACTGAGAGCTGTCAATGTGCTGAGCAGAATAGTGAGTGTTCACATCACAGTGTGACTGAGAGCAATCACTGTGCTGAACAGAATAGTGAGTGTTCCCATCACAGTGTGACTGAAAGCTGTCAATGTGCTGAGCAGAATAGTTAGTGTTCACATCACAGTGTGACCGAGAGCTCTCACTGTGCTGAGCATCAGAGTGAGTGTTCCCATCACAGTTTGAATGAGAGCAGTCACCTTCGTTGAGCAAAATAGTGAGTGTTCCCATCACAGTGTGACTCAGAGCGGTCACTGTGCTAAGCAGAATAGTGAGTGTTCCGATCACAGTGTGATTGTGAGAGCAGTCACTATGCTGAGCCGAATAGTAAGTGTTTCCATCACAGTGTAACTGAGAGCTGTCATTGTGCTGAGCAGAATAGTGAGTGTTCCCGTCACAGTGTGACTGAGAGCTATCACTGTGCTGAGCAGAATGGTGAGTGTTCCCATCACAGTGTGACTGAGAGCAGTCACTTGGCTGAGCAGAATAGTGAGTGTTTGACTTTACAGTGTGACTGTGAGAGCAGTCACTGTGCTGAGCAGAATAGTGAGTGTTCCAATCACAGTATGGCTAAGAGCAGTCACTGTGCTGAGCAGAATAGTGAATGTTCCCGCAACAGTGTGACTGAGAGCAGTCACTGTGCTGAGCAGAATAGTGAGTGTTTACATCACAGTGTGACTGCGAGAGCATTCACTGTGCAGAGCAGAATAGTGAGTGTTCGCATCACAGTGTAACTGAGAGCTGTCACTGTGCTAAGCAGAATAGTGAGTGTTCCCATCACAGTGTGACTGTGAGAGCAGTCACTATGCTGATCAGAATAGTAAGTGTTTCCATCACAGTGTGACTGAGAGCTGTCATTGTGCTGAGAAGAATAGTGGGTGTTCCCATCACAGTGTTACTGAGAGCAGTCACTGTGCTAAGCAGAATAGTGAGTGTTCCGATCACAGTGTTACTGTGAGAGCAGTCACTATGCTGAGCAGAATAGTGAGTGTTCCCGTCACAGTGTGACTGAGAGCTCTTATGTGCTGAGCAGAATAGTGAGTGTTCCCATCACAGTGTGACCGAGAGCAGTCACTATGCTGAGCAGAATAGTGTGTGTTCCCATCACAGTGTGACTATGAGAGCATTCACTGTGCTGAGCAGAATAGTGAGTGTTCCCGTCACAGTGTGACTGAGAGCTCTTATGTGCTGAGCAGAATATTGAGTGTTCCCATCACAGTGTGACTGAGAGCAGTCACTATGCTGAGAAGAATAGTGGGTGTTCCCATCACAGTGTTACTGAGAGCAGTCACTGTGCTAAGCAGAATAGTGAGTGTTCCGATCACAGTGTTACTGTGAGAGCAGTCACTATGCTGAGCAGAATAGTGAGTGTTCCCGTCACAGTGTGACTGAGAGCTCTTATGTGCTGAGCAGAATAGTGAGTGTTCCCATCACAGTGTGACTGAGAGCAGTCACTATGCTGAGCAGAATAGTGTGTGTTCCCATCACAGTGTGACTATGAGAGCATTCACTGTGCTGAGCAGAATAGTGAGTGTTCCCGTCACAGTGTGACTGAGGGCTCTGATGTGCTGAGCAGAATAGTGAGTGTTCCCGTCACAGTGTGACTGAGAGCTCTTATGTGCTGAGCAGAATAGTGAGTGTTCCCATCACAGTGTGACTGAGAGCAGTCACTGTGCTGAGCAGAATAGTGAGTGTTCCCATCACAGTGTGACTGCGAGAGCATTCACTGTGCAGAGCAGAATAGTGAGTGTTCACATCACAGTGTAACTGAGAGCTGTCAATGTGCTGAGCAGAATAGTGAGTGTTCCCATCACAGTGTGACTGTGAGAGCAGTCACTGTGCTGAGCAGAATAGTAAGTGTTTCCATCACAGTGTGACTGAGAGCTGTCATTGTGCTGAGCAGAATAATGGGTGTTCCCATCACAGTGTGACTTAGAGCTCTCACTTTGCTGAGCAGAATAGTGAGTGTTCCCATTACAGTGTTACCGAGAGCAGTCACTCTGCTTAGCAGAATAGTAAGTGTTTTCATCACAGTGTGACTGCGAGCTGTCATTGTGCTGAGCAAAATAATGGGTGTTCCCATCCCAGTGTGACTTAGAGCTCTCACTTTGCTGAGCAGAATAGTGAGTGTTCCCATTACAGTGTTACCGAGAGCAGTCACTCTGCTTAGCAGAATAATTAGTGTTCCCATCACAGTGTGACTGTGAGAGCATTCACTGTGCTGAGCAGAATAGTGAGTGTTCCCGTCACAGTGTGACTGAGAGCTATCACTGTGCTGAGCAGAATGGTGAGTGTTCCCATCACAGTGTGACTGAGAGCAGTCACTTGGCTGAGCAGAATAGTGAGTGTTTGACTTTACAGTGTGACTGTGAGAGCAGTCACTGTGCTGAGCAGAATAGTGAGTGTTCCAATCACAGTATGGCTAAGAGCAGTCACTGTGCTGAGCACAATAGTGAATGTTCCCGCAACAGTGTGACTGAGAGCAGTCACTGTGCTGAGCAGAATAGTGAGTGTTCACATCACAGTGTGACTGCGAGAGCATTCACTGTGCAGAGCAGAATAGTGAGTGTTCGCATCACAGTGTAACTGAGAGCTGTCACTGTGCTAAGCAGAATAGTGAGTGTTCCCATCACAGTGTGACTGAGAGCTGTCTCTGTGCTGAACAGAATAGTGAGTGTTCCCATCACAGTGTGACTGAGAGCTGTCAATGTGCTGAGCAGAATAGTTAGTGTTCACATCACAGTGTGACTGAAAGCTGTCAATGTGCTGAGCAGCAGAGTGAGTGTTCCCATCACAGTGTGACTGAGAGCAGTCACTGTGCTGAGCAGAATAGTGAGTGTTCCCATCACAGTGTGACTGAAAGCTGTCTCTGTGCTGAACAGAATAGTGAGTGTTCCCATCACAGTGTGACTGAGAGCTGTCAATGTGCTGAGCAGAATAGTTAGTGTTCACATCACAGTGTGACTGAAAGCTGTCAATGTGCTGAGCAGCAGAGTGAGTGTTCCCATCACAGTGTGACAGAGAGCAGTCACTGTGCTGAGCAAAATAGTGAGTGTTCCCATCACAGTGTGACTGAGAACTGTCACTGTGCTGAGCAGAATAGTGAGTGTTCACATCACTGTGTGACTGAGAGCAGTCACTGTGCTGAGCAGAATAGTGAGTGTCCCTATCCCAGTATGACTGTGAGAGCAGTCACTGTACTGAACAGAATAGTGAGTGTTCCCATCACAGTGTGACTTAGAGCAGTCAATGTGCTGAGCAGAATAGTGAGTGTTCCTATCACAATGCGACTGTGAGAGCAGTCACTGTGCAGAGCAGAATAGTGAGTGTTCCCATCACAGCTGTGACTAAGAGCTGTCACTGTCCTGAGCAGAATAGTGAGTGTTCACATCACTGTGTGACTGAGAGCAGTCACTGTGCTGAGCAGAATAGTGAGTGTTCCCATCACAGTGTGACTGAGAGCAGTCACTGTGCTGAGCTGAATAGTGAGTGTTCCAATCAAAGTGTGACTGAGAGCTGTCTCTGTGCTGAACAGAATAGTGAGTGTTCCCATCACAGTGTGACTGAGAGCTGTCAATGTGCTGAGCAGAATAGTTAGTGTTCACATCACAGTGTGACCGAGAGCCCTCACTGTGCTGAGCAGCAGAGTGAGTGTTCCCATCATAGTGTGACTGAGAGCAGTCATTGTGCTGAGCAGAATAGTGAGTGTTCCCATCACAGTGTGACTGAGAGCTGTCTCTGTGCTGAACAGAATAGTGAGTGTTCCCATCACAGTGTGACTGAGAGCTGTCAATGTGCTGAGCAGAATAGTTAGTGTTCACATCACAGTGTGACTGAAAGCTGTCAATGTGCTGAGCAGCAGAGTGAGTGTTCCCATCACAGTATGACAGAGAGCAGTCACTGTGCTGAGCAAAATAGTGAGTGTTCCCATCACAGTGTGACTTTGAGAGCATTCACTGTCCAGAGCAGAATAGTGAGTGTGACTTTGAGAGCAGTCACTGTGCTGAGCAGAATAGTGAGTGTTCCCATCGCAGTGGGACTGAGAGCAGTCACTGTGCTGAACAGAATAGTGAGTGTTCCCATCACAGTGTGACTTAGAGCAGTCACTGTGCTGAGCAGAATAGTGAGTGTTCCCATCACAGTGTGACCGAGAGCAGTCACTGTGCTGAGCAGAATAGTGAGTGTTCCCATCACAATGTGACTGAGAGCTGTCACTGTGCTGAGCAGAATAGTGAGTGTTCACATCACAGTGTGACCGAGAGCAATCACTGTGCTGAACAGAATAGTGAGTGTTCCCATCACAGTGTGACCGAGAGCAGTCACTATGCTGAGCAGAATAGTGTGTGTTCCCATCACAGTGTGACTATGAGAGCATTCACTGTGCTGAGCAGAATAGTGAGTGTTCCCGTCACAGTGTGACTGAGAGCTCTTATGTGCTGAGCAGAATAGTGAGTGTTCCCATCACAGTGTGACTGAGAGCAGTCACTATGCTGAGAAGAATAGTAGGTGTTCCCATCACAGTGTTACTGAGAGCAGTCACTGTGCTAAGCAGAATAGTGAGTGTTCCGATCACAGTGTTACTGTGAGAGCAGTCACTATGCTGAGCAGAATAGTGAGTGTTCCCGTCACAGTGTGACTGAGAGCTCTTATGTGCTGAGCAGAATAGTGAGTGTTCCCATCACAGTGTGACTGAGAGCAGTCACTATGCTGAGCAGAATAGTGTGTGTTCCCATCACAGTGTGACTATGAGAGCATTCACTGTGCTGAGCAAAATAGTGAGTGTTCCCGTCACAGTGTGACTGAGGGCTCTTATGTGCTGAGCAGAATAGTGAGTGTTCCCATCACAGTGTGACTGAGAGCAGTCACTGTGCTGAGCAGAATAGTGAGTGTTCCCATCACAGTGTGACTGCGAGAGCATTCACTGTGCAGAGCAGAATAGTGAGTGTTCACATCACAGTGTAACTGAGAGCTGTCAATGTGCTGAGCAGAATAGTGAGTGTTCCCATCACAGTGTGACTGTGAGAGCAGTCACTGTGCTGAGCAGAATAGTAAGTGTTTCCATCACAGTGTGACTGAGAGCTGTCATTGTGCTGAGCAGAATAATGGGTGTTCCCATCACAGTGTGACTTAGAGCTCTCACTTTGCTGAGCAGAATAGTGAGTGTTCCCATTACAGTGTTACCGAGAGCAGTCACTCTGCTTAGCAGAATAGTAAGTGTTTTCATCACAGTGTGACTGCGAGCTGTCATTGTGCTGAGCAAAATAATGGGTGTTCCCATCCCAGTGTGACTTAGAGCTCTCACTTTGCTGAGCAGAATAGTGAGTGTTCCCATTACAGTGTTACCGAGAGCAGTCACTCTGCTTAGCAGAATAATTAGTGTTCCCATCACAGTGTGACTGTGAGAGCATTCACTGTGCTGAGCAGAATAGTGAGTGTTCCCGTCACAGTGTGACTGAGAGCTAACACTGTGCTGAGCAGAATGGTGAGTGTTTTCATCACAGTGTGACTGAGAGCAGTCACTTGGCTGAGCAGAATAGTGAGTGTTTGACTTTACAGTGTGACTGTGAGAGCAGTCACTGTGCTGAGCAGAATAGTGAGTGTTCCAATCACAGTATGGCTAAGAGCAGTCACTGTGCTGAGCAGAATAGTGAATGTTCCCGCAACAGTGTGACTGAGAGCAGTCACTGTGCTGAGCAGAATAGTGAGTGTTCACATCACAGTGTGACTGCGAAAGCATTCACTGTGCAGAGCAGAATAGTGAGTGTTCGCATCACAGTGTAACTGAGAGCTGTCACTGTGCTAAGCAGAATAGTGAGTGTTCCCATCACAGTGTGACTGAGAGCTGTCTCTGTGCTGAACAGAATAGTGAGTGTTCCCATCACAGTGTGACTGAGAGCTGTCAATGTGCTGAGCAGAATAGTTAGTGTTCACATCACAGTGTGACTGAAAGCTGTCAATGTGCTGAGCAGCAGAGTGAGTGTTCCCATCACAGTGTGACTGAGAGCAGTCACTGTGCTGAGCAGAATAGTGAGTGTTCCCATCACAGTGTGACTGAGAGCTGTCTCTGTGCTGAACAGAATAGTGAGTGTTCCCATCACAGTGTGACTGAGAGCTGTCAATGTGCTGAGCAGAATAGTTAGTGTTCACATCACAGTGTGACTGAAAGCTGTCAATGTGTTGAGCAGCAGAGTGAGTGTTCCCATCACAGTGTGACAGAGAGCAGTCACTGTGCTGAGCAAAATAGTGAGTGTTCCCATCACAGTGTGACTGAGAACTGTCACTGTGCTGAGCAGAATAGTGAGTGTTCACATCACTGTGTGACTGAGAGCAGTCACTGTGCTGAGCAGAATAGTGAGTGTCCCTGTCCCAGTATGACTGTGAGAGCAGTCACTGTACTGAACAGAATAGTGAGTGTTCCCATCACAGTGTGACTTAGAGCAGTCAATGTGCTGAGCAGAATAGTGAGTGTTCCTATCACAATGCGACTGTGAGAGCAGTCACTGTGCAGAGCAGAATAGTGAGTGTTCCCATCACAGCTGTGACTAAGAGCTGTCACTGTCCTGAGCAGAATAGTGAGTGTTCACATCACCGTGTGACTGAGAGCAGTCACTGTGCTGAGCAGAATAGTGAGTGTTCCCATCACAGTGTGACTGAGAGCAGTCACTGTGCTGAGCTGAACAGTGAGTGTTCCAATCACAGTGTGACTGAGAGCTGTCTCTGTGCTGAACAGAATAGTGAGTGTTCCCATCACAGTGTGACTGAGAGCTGTCAATGTGCTGAGCAGAATAGTTAGTGTTCACATCACAGTGTGACCGAGAGCCCTCACTGTGCTGAGCAGCAGAGTGAGTGTTCCCATCATAGTGTGACTGAGAGCAGTCACTGTGCTGAGCAGAATAGTGAGTGTTCCCATCACAGTGTGACTGATAGCTGTCTCTGTGCTGAACAGAATAGTGAGTGTTCCCATCACAGTGTGACTGAGAGCTGTCAATGTGCTGAGCAGAATAGTTAGTGTTCACATCACAGTGTGACTGAAAGCTGTCAATGTGCTGAGCAGCAGAGTGAGTGTTCCCATCACAGTGTGACAGAGAGCAGTCACTGTGCTGAGCAAAATAGTGAGTGTTCCCATCACAGTGTGACTTTGAGAGCATTCACTGTCCAGAGCAGAATAGTGAGTGTGACTTTGAGAGCAGTCACTGTGCTGAGCAGAATAGTGAGTGTTCCCATCACAGTGTGACTGAGAGCAGTCACTGTGCTGAGCAGAATAGTGAGTGTTCCCATCACAATGTGACTGAGAGCTGTCACTGTGCTGAGCAGACTAGTGACTGTTCACATCACAGTGTGACTGAGAGCAATCACTGTGCTGAACAGAATAGTGAGTGTTCCCATCACAGTGTGACTGAAAGCTGTCAATGTGCTGAGCAGAATAGTGAGTGTTCCTATCCCAGTATGACTGTGAGAGCAGTCACTGTACTGAACAGAATAGTGAGTGTTCCCATCACAGTGTGACTTAGAGCAGTCAATGTGCTGAGCAGAATAGTGAGTGTTCCTATCCCAATGCGACTGTGAGAGCAGTCACTGTGCAGAGCAGAATAGTGAGTGTTCCCATCACAGCTGTGACTAAGAGCTGTCACTGTCCTGAGCAGAATAGTGAGTGTTCACATCACTGTGTGACTGAGAGCAGTCACTGTGCTGAGCAGAATAGTGAGTGTTCCCATCACAGTGTGACTGAGAGCTGTCAATGTGCTGAGCAGAATAGTGAGTGTTCACATCACAGTGTGACTGAGAGCAATCACTGTGCTGAACAGAATAGTGAGTGTTCCCATCACAGTGTGACTGAAAGCTGTCAATGTGCTGAGCAGAATAGTTAGTGTTCACATCACAGTGTGACCGAGAGCTCTCACTGTGCTGAGCATCAGAGTGAGTGTTCCCATCACAGTTTGAATGAGAGCAGTCACCTTCGTTGAGCAAAATAGTGAGTGTTCCCATCACAGTGTGACTCAGAGCGGTCACTGTGCTAAGCAGAATAGTGAGTGTTCCGATCACAGTGTGACTGTGAGAGCAGTCACTATGCTGAGCCGAATAGTAAGTGTTTCCATCACAGTGTAACTGAGAGCTGTCATTGTGCTGAGCAGAATAGTGGGTGTTCCCATCACAGTGTTACTAAGAGCAGTCACTGTGCTGAGCAGAATAGTGAGTGTTCCCATCACAGTGTGACTGTGAGAGCATTCACTGTGCTGAGCAGAATAGTGAGTGTTCCCGTCACAGTGTGACTGAGAGCTATCACTGTGCTGAGCAGAATGGTGAGTGTTCCCATCACAGTGTGACGGAGAGCAGTCACTTGGCTGAGCAGAATAGTGAGTGTTTGACTTTACAGTGTGACTGTGAGAGCAGTCACTGTGCTGAGCAGAATAGTGAGTGTTCCAATCACAGTATGGCTAAGAGCAGTCACTGTGCTGAGCAGAATAGTGAGTGTTCCCATCACAGTGTGACTGTGAGAGCAGTCATTGTGCTGAGCAGAATAGTAAGTGTTTCCATCACAGTGTGACTGAGAGCTGTCATTGTGCTGAGCAGAATAATGGGTGTTCCCATCACAGTGTGACTTAGAGCTCTCACTTTGCTGAGCAGAATAGTGAGTGTTCCCATTACAGTGTTACCGAGAGCAGTCACTCTGCTTAGCAGAATAGTAAGTGTTTCCATCACAGTGTGACTGAGAGCTGTCATTGTGCTGAGCAGAATAATGGGTGTTCCCATCACAGTGTGACTTAGAGCTCTCACTGTGCTGAGCAGAATAGTCAGTGTTCGATTCACAGTGTGACTTTGAGAGCATTCACTGTCCAGAGCAGAATAGTGAGTGTGACTTTGAGAGCTGTCACTGTGCTGAGCAGAATAGTGAGTGTTCCCATCACAGTGTGACTGAGAGCAGTCACTGTGCTGAACAGAATAGTGAGTGTTCCCATCACAGTGTGACTTAGAGCAGTCACTGTGCTGAGCAGAATAGTGAGTGTTCCCATCACAATGCGACTGTGAGAGCAGTCACTGTGCAGAGCAGAATAGTGAGTGTTCCAATCACAGTGTGACTGAGAGCTGTCACTGTGCTGAGCAAAATAGTGAGTGTTCACATCACTGTGTGACTGAGAGCAGTCACTGTGCTGAGCAGAATAGTGAGTGTTCCCATCACAGTGTGACTGAGAGCAGTCACTGTGCTGAGCAGAATAGTGAGTGTTCCCATCACAATGTGACTGAGAGCTGTCACTGTGCTGAGCAGAATAGTGAGTGTTCACATCACATTGTGACTGAGAGCTGTCACTGTGCTGAACAGAATAGTGAGTGTTCCCATCACAGTGTGACTGAAAGCTGTCAATGTGCTGAGCAGAATAGTTAGTGTTCCCATCACAGTGTGACTTAGAGCAGTCAATGTGCTGAGCAGAATAGTGAGTGTTCCTATCAAAATGCGACTGTGAGAGCAGTCACTGTGCAGAGCAGAATAGTGAGTGTTCCCATCACAGCTGTGACTAAGAGCTGTCACTGTCCTGAGCAGAATAGTGAGTGTTCACATCACCGTGTGACTGAGAGCAGTCACTGTGCTGAGCAGAATAGTGAGTGTTCCCATCACAGTGTGACTGAGAGCAGTCACTGTGCTGAGCTGAACAGTGAGTGTTCCAATCACAGTGTGACTGAGAGCTGTCAATGTGCTGAGCAGAATAGTTAGTGTTCACATCACAGTGTGACCGAGAGCCCTCACTGTGCTGAGCAGCAGAGTGAGTGTTCCCATCATAGTGTGACTGAGAGCAGTCACTGTGCTGAGCAGAATAGTGAGTGTTCCCATCACAGTGTGACTGATAGCTGTCTCTGTGCTGAACAGAATAGTGAGTGTTCCCATCACAGTGTGACTGAGAGCTGTCAATGTGCTGAGCAGAATAGTTAGTGTTCACATCACAGTGTGACTGAAAGCTGTCAATGTGCTGAGCAGCAGAGTGAGTGTTCCCATCACAGTGTGACAGAGAGCAGTCACTGTGCTGAGCAACATAGTGAGTGTTCCCATCACAGTGTGACTTTGAGAGCATTCACTGTCCAGAGCAGAATAGTGAGTGTGACTTTGAGAGCAGTCACTGTGCTGAGCAGAATAGTGAGTGTTCCCATCACAGTGTGACTGAGAGCAGTCACTGTGCTGAACAGAATAGTGAGTGTTCCCATCACAGTGTGACTTAGAGCAGTCACTGTGCTGAGCAGAATAGTGAGTGTTCCCATCACAGTGTGACTGAGAGCAGTCACTGTGCTGAGCAGAATAGTGAGTGTTCCCATCACAATGTGACTGAGAGCTGTCACTGTGCTGAGCAGACTAGTGAGTGTTCACATCACAGTGTGACTGAGAGCAATCACTGTGCTGAACAGAATAGTGAGTGTTCCCATCACAGTGTGACTGAAAGCTTTCAATGTGCTGAGCAGAATAGTGAGTGTTCCTATCCCAGTATGACTGTGAGAGCAGTCACTGTACTGAACAGAATAGTGAGTGTTCCCATCACAGTGTGACTTAGAGCAGTCAATGTGCTGAGCAGAATAGTGAGTGTTCCCATCACAGTGTGACTGTGAGAGCAGTCACTGTGCTGAGCAGAATAGTGAGTGTTTCCATCACAATGTGACTGAGAGCTGTCATTGTGCTGAGCAGAATAATGGGTGTTCCCATCACAGTGTGACTTAGAGCTCTCACTTTGCTGAGCAGAATAGTGAGTGTTCCCATGACAGTGTTACCGAGAGCAGTCACTCTGCTTAGCAGAATAGTAAGTGTTTTCATCACAGTGTGACTGCGAGCTGTCATTGTGCTGAGCAAAATAATGGGTGTTCCCATCCCAGTGTGACTTAGAGCTCTCACTTTGCTGAGCAGAATAGTGAGTGTTCCCATTACAGTGTTACCGAGAGCAGTCACTCTGCTTAGCAGAATAATTAGTGTTCCCATCACAGTGTGACTGTGAGAGCATTCACTATGCTGAGCAGAATAGTGAGTGTTCCCGTCACAGTGTGACTGAGAGCTATCACTGTGCTGAGCAGAATGGTGAGTGTTTTCATCACAGTGTGACTGAGAGCAGTCACTTGGCTGAGCAGAATAGTGAGTGTTTGACTTTACAGTGTGACTGTGAGAGCAGTCACTGTGCTGAGCAGAATAGTGAGTGTTCCAATCACAGTATGGCTAAGAGCAGTCACTGTGCTGAGCAGAATAGTGAATGTTCCCGCAACAGTGTGACTGAGAGCAGTCACTGTGCTGAGCAGAATAGTGAGTGTTCACATCACAGTGTGACTGCGAAAGCATTCACTGTGCAGAGCAGAATAGTGAGTGTTCGCATCACAGTGTAACTGAGAGCTGTCACTGTGCTAAGCAGAATAGTGAGTGTTCCCATCACAGTGTGACTGAGAGCTGTCTCTGTGCTGAACAGAATAGTGAGTGTTCCCATCACAGTGTGACTGAGAGCTGTCAATGTGCTGAGCAGAATAGTTAGTGTTCACATCACAGTGTGACTGAAAGCTGTCAATGTGCTGAGCAGCAGAGTGAGTGTTCCCATCACAGTGTGACTGAGAGCAGTCACTGTGCTGAGCAGAATAGTGAGTGTTCCCATCACAGTGTGACTGAGAGCTGTCTCTGTGCTGAACAGAATAGTGAGTGTTCCCATCACAGTGTGACTGAGAGCTGTCAATGTGCTGAGCAGAATAGTTAGTGTTCACATCACAGTGTGACTGAAAGCTGTCAATGTGTTGAGCAGCAGAGTGAGTGTTCCCATCACAGTGTGACAGAGAGCAGTCACTGTGCTGAGCAAAATAGTGAGTGTTCCCATCACAGTGTGACTGAGAACTGTCACTGTGCTGAGCAGAATAGTGAGTGTTCACATCACTGTGTGACTGAGAGCAGTCACTGTGCTGAGCAGAATAGTGAGTGTCCCTGTCCCAGTATGACTGTGAGAGCAGTCACTGTACTGAACAGAATAGTGAGTGTTCCCATCACAGTGTGACTTAGAGCAGTCAATGTGCTGAGCAGAATAGTGAGTGTTCCTATCACAATGCGACTGTGAGAGCAGTCACTGTGCAGAGCAGAATAGTGAGTGTTCCCATCACAGCTGTGACTAAGAGCTGTCACTGTCCTGAGCAGAATAGTGAGTGTTCACATCACCGTGTGACTGAGAGCAGTCACTGTGCTGAGCAGAATAGTGAGTGTTCCCATCACAGTGTGACTGAGAGCAGTCACTGTGCTGAGCTGAACAGTGAGTGTTCCAATCACAGTGTGACTGAGAGCTGTCTCTGTGCTGAACAGAATAGTGAGTGTTCCCATCACAGTGTGACTGAGAGCTGTCAATGTGCTGAGCAGAATAGTTAGTGTTCACATCACAGTGTGACCGAGAGCCCTCACTGTGCTGAGCAGCAGAGTGAGTGTTCCCATCATAGTGTGACTGAGAGCAGTCACTGTGCTGAGCAGAATAGTGAGTGTTCCCATCACAGTGTGACTGATAGCTGTCTCTGTGCTGAACAGAATAGTGAGTGTTCCCATCACAGTGTGACTGAGAGCTGTCAATGTGCTGAGCAGAATAGTTAGTGTTCACATCACAGTGTGACTGAAAGCTGTCAATGTGCTGAGCAGCAGAGTGAGTGTTCCCATCACAGTGTGACAGAGAGCAGTCACTGTGCTGAGCAAAATAGTGAGTGTTCCCATCACAGTGTGACTTTGAGAGCATTCACTGTCCAGAGCAGAATAGTGAGTGTGACTTTGAGAGCAGTCACTGTGCTGAGCAGAATAGTGAGTGTTCCCATCACAGTGTGACTGAGAGCAGTCACTGTGCTGAGCAGAATAGTGAGTGTTCCCATCACAATGTGACTGAGAGCTGTCACTGTGCTGAGCAGACTAGTGACTGTTCACATCACAGTGTGACTGAGAGCAATCACTGTGCTGAACAGAATAGTGAGTGTTCCCATCACAGTGTGACTGAAAGCTGTCAATGTGCTGAGCAGAATAGTGAGTGTTCCTATCCCAGTATGACTGTGAGAGCAGTCACTGTACTGAACAGAATAGTGAGTGTTCCCATCACAGTGTGACTTAGAGCAGTCAATGTGCTGAGCAGAATAGTGAGTGTTCCTATCCCAATGCGACTGTGAGAGCAGTCACTGTGCAGAGCAGAATAGTGAGTGTTCCCATCACAGCTGTGACTAAGAGCTGTCACTGTCCTGAGCAGAATAGTGAGTGTTCACATCACTGTGTGACTGAGAGCAGTCACTGTGCTGAGCAGAATAGTGAGTGTTCCCATCACAGTGTGACTGAGAGCTGTCAATGTGCTGAGCAGAATAGTGAGTGTTCACATCACAGTGTGACTGAGAGCAATCACTGTGCTGAACAGAATAGTGAGTGTTCCCATCACAGTGTGACTGAAAGCTGTCAATGTGCTGAGCAGAATAGTTAGTGTTCACATCACAGTGTGACCGAGAGCTCTCACTGTGCTGAGCATCAGAGTGAGTGTTCCCATCACAGTTTGAATGAGAGCAGTCACCTTCGTTGAGCAAAATAGTGAGTGTTCCCATCACAGTGTGACTCAGAGCGGTCACTGTGCTAAGCAGAATAGTGAGTGTTCCGATCACAGTGTGACTGTGAGAGCAGTCACTATGCTGAGCCGAATAGTAAGTGTTTCCATCACAGTGTAACTGAGAGCTGTCATTGTGCTGAGCAGAATAGTGGGTGTTCCCATCACAGTGTTACTAAGAACAGTCACTGTGCTGAGCAGAATAGTGAGTGTTCCCATCACAGTGTGACTGTGAGAGCATTCACTGTGCTGAGCAGAATAGTGAGTGTTCCCGTCACAGTGTGACTGAGAGCTATCACTGTGCTGAGCAGAATGGTGAGTGTTCCCATCACAGTGTGACGGAGAGCAGTCACTTGGCTGAGCAGAATAGTGAGTGTTTGACTTTACAGTGTGACTGTGAGAGCAGTCACTGTGCTGAGCAGAATAGTGAGTGTTCCAATCACAGTATGGCTAAGAGCAGTCACTGTGCTGAGCAGAATAGTGAATGTTCCCGCAACAGTGTGACTGAGAGCAGTCACTGTGCTGAGCAGAATAGTGAGTGTTCACATCACAGTGTGACTGCGAGAGCATTCACTGTGCAGAGTAGAATAGTGAGTGTTCGCATCACAGTGTAACTGAGAGCTGTCACTGTGCTAAGCAGAATAGTGAGTGTTCCCATCACAGTGTGACTGTGAGAGCAGTCATTGTGCTGAGCAGAATAGTAAGTGTTTCCATCACAGTGTGACTGAGAGCTGTCATTGTGCTGAGCAGAATAATGGGTGTTCCCATCACAGTGTGACTTAGAGCTCTCACTTTGCTGAGCAGAATAGTGAGTGTTCCCATTACAGTGTTACCGAGAGCAGTCACTCTGCTTAGCAGAATAGTAAGTGTTTCCATCACAGTGTGACTGAGAGCTGTCATTGTGCTGAGCAGAATAATGGGTGTTCCCATCACAGTGTGACTTAGAGCTCTCACTGTGCTGAGCAGAATAGTCAGTGTTCGATTCACAGTGTGACTTTGAGAGCATTCACTGTCCAGAGCAGAATAGTGAGTGTGACTTTGAGAGCTGTCACTGTGCTGAGCAGAATAGTGAGTGTTCCCATCACAGTGTGACTGAGAGCAGTCACTGTGCTGAACAGAATAGTGAGTGTTCCCATCACAGTGTGACTTAGAGCAGTCACTGTGCTGAGCAGAATAGTGAGTGTTCCCATCACAATGCGACTGTGAGAGCAGTCACTGTGCAGAGCAGAATAGTGAGTGTTCCAATCACAGTGTGACTGAGAGCTGTCACTGTGCTGAGCAAAATAGTGAGTGTTCACATCACTGTGTGACTGAGAGCAGTCACTGTGCTGAGCAGAATAGTGAGTGTTCCCATCACAGTGTGACTGAGAGCAGTCACTGTGCTGAGCAGAATAGTGAGTGTTCCCATCACAATGTGACTGAGAGCTGTCACTGTGCTGAGCAGAATAGTGAGTGTTCACATCACATTGTGACTGAGAGCTGTCACTGTGCTGAACAGAATAGTGAGTGTTCCCATCACAGTGTGACTGAGAGCTGTCAATGTGCTGAGCAGAATAGTTAGTGTTCACATCACAGTGTGACTGAAAGCTGTCAATGTGCTGAGCAGCAGAGTGAGTGTTCCCATCACAGTGTGACTGAGAGCAGTCACTGTGCTGAGCAGAATAGTGAGTGTTCCCATCACAGTGTGACTGAGAGCTGTCTCTGTGCTGAACAGAATAGTGAGTGTTCCCATCACAGTGTGACTGAGAGCTGTCAATGTGCTGAGCAGAATAGTTAGTGTTCACATCACAGTGTGACTGAAAGCTGTCAATGTGTTGAGCAGCAGAGTGAGTGTTCCCATCACAGTGTGACAGAGAGCAGTCACTGTGCTGAGCAAAATAGTGAGTGTTCCCATCACAGTGTGACTGAGAACTGTCACTGTGCTGAGCAGAATAGTGAGTGTTCACATCACTGTGTGACTGAGAGCAGTCACTGTGCTGAGCAGAATAGTGAGTGTCCCTGTCCCAGTATGACTGTGAGAGCAGTCACTGTACTGAACAGAATAGTGAGTGTTCCCATCACAGTGTGACTTAGAGCAGTCAATGTGCTGAGCAGAATAGTGAGTGTTCCTATCACAATGCGACTGTGAGAGCAGTCACTGTGCAGAGCAGAATAGTGAGTGTTCCCATCACAGCTGTGACTAAGAGCTGTCACTGTCCTGAGCAGAATAGTGAGTGTTCACATCACCGTGTGACTGAGAGCAGTCACTGTGCTGAGCAGAATAGTGAGTGTTCCCATCACAGTGTGACTGAGAGCAGTCACTGTGCTGAGCTGAACAGTGAGTGTTCCAATCACAGTGTGACTGAGAGCTGTCTCTGTGCTGAACAGAATAGTGAGTGTTCCCATCACAGTGTGACTGAGAGCTGTCAATGTGCTGAGCAGAATAGTTAGTGTTCACATCACAGTGTGACCGAGAGCCCTCACTGTGCTGAGCAGCAGAGTGAGTGTTCCCATCATAGTGTGACTGAGAGCAGTCACTGTGCTGAGCAGAATAGTGAGTGTTCCCATCACAGTGTGACTGATAGCTGTCTCTGTGCTGAACAGAATAGTGAGTGTTCCCATCACAGTGTGACTGAGAGCTGTCAATGTGCTGAGCAGAATAGTTAGTGTTCACATCACAGTGTGACTGAAAGCTGTCAATGTGCTGAGCAGCAGAGTGAGTGTTCCCATCACAGTGTGACAGAGAGCAGTCACTGTGCTGAGCAAAATAGTGAGTGTTCCCATCACAGTGTGACTTTGAGAGCATTCACTGTCCAGAGCAGAATAGTGAGTGTGACTTTGAGAGCAGTCACTGTGCTGAGCAGAATAGTGAGTGTTCCCATCACAGTGTGACTGAGAGCAGTCACTGTGCTGAGCAGAATAGTGAGTGTTCCCATCACAATGTGACTGAGAGCTGTCACTGTGCTGAGCAGACTAGTGACTGTTCACATCACAGTGTGACTGAGAGCAATCACTGTGCTGAACAGAATAGTGAGTGTTCCCATCACAGTGTGACTGAAAGCTGTCAATGTGCTGAGCAGAATAGTGAGTGTTCCTATCCCAGTATGACTGTGAGAGCAGTCACTGTACTGAACAGAATAGTGAGTGTTCCCATCACAGTGTGACTTAGAGCAGTCAATGTGCTGAGCAGAATAGTGAGTGTTCCTATCCCAATGCGACTGTGAGAGCAGTCACTGTGCAGAGCAGAATAGTGAGTGTTCCCATCACAGCTGTGACTAAGAGCTGTCACTGTCCTGAGCAGAATAGTGAGTGTTCACATCACTGTGTGACTGAGAGCAGTCACTGTGCTGAGCAGAATAGTGAGTGTTCCCATCACAGTGTGACTGAGAGCTGTCAATGTGCTGAGCAGAATAGTGAGTGTTCACATCACAGTGTGACTGAGAGCAATCACTGTGCTGAACAGAATAGTGAGTGTTCCCATCACAGTGTGACTGAAAGCTGTCAATGTGCTGAGCAGAATAGTTAGTGTTCACATCACAGTGTGACCGAGAGCTCTCACTGTGCTGAGCATCAGAGTGAGTGTTCCCATCACAGTTTGAATGAGAGCAGTCACCTTCGTTGAGCAAAATAGTGAGTGTTCCCATCACAGTGTGACTCAGAGCGGTCACTGTGCTAAGCAGAATAGTGAGTGTTCCGATCACAGTGTGACTGTGAGAGCAGTCACTATGCTGAGCCGAATAGTAAGTGTTTCCATCACAGTGTAACTGAGAGCTGTCATTGTGCTGAGCAGAATAGTGGGTGTTCCCATCACAGTGTTACTAAGAGCAGTCACTGTGCTGAGCAGAATAGTGAGTGTTCCCATCACAGTGTGACTGTGAGAGCATTCACTGTGCTGAGCAGAATAGTGAGTGTTCCCGTCACAGTGTGACTGAGAGCTATCACTGTGCTGAGCAGAATGGTGAGTGTTCCCATCACAGTGTGACGGAGAGCAGTCACTTGGCTGAGCAGAATAGTGAGTGTTTGACTTTACAGTGTGACTGTGAGAGCAGTCACTGTGCTGAGCAGAATAGTGAGTGTTCCAATCACAGTATGGCTAAGAGCAGTCACTGTGCTGAGCAGAATAGTGAATGTTCCCGCAACAGTGTGACTGAGAGCAGTCACTGTGCTGAGCAGAATAGTGAGTGTTCACATCACAGTGTGACTGCGAGAGCATTCACTGTGCAGAGCAGAATAGTGAGTGTTCGCATCACAGTGTAACTGAGAGCTGTCACTGTGCTAAGCAGAATAGTGAGTGTTCCCATCACAGTGTGACTGTGAGAGCAGTCATTGTGCTGAGCAGAATAGTAAGTGTTTCCATCACAGTGTGACTGAGAGCTGTCATTGTGCTGAGCAGAATAATGGGTGTTCCCATCACAGTGTGACTTAGAGCTCTCACTTTGCTGAGCAGAATAGTGAGTGTTCCCATTACAGTGTTACCGAGAGCAGTCACTCTGCTTAGCAGAATAGTAAGTGTTTCCATCACAGTGTGACTGAGAGCTGTCATTGTGCTGAGCAGAATAATGGGTGTTCCCATCACAGTGTGACTTAGAGCTCTCACTGTGCTGAGCAGAATAGTCAGTGTTCGATTCACAGTGTGACTTTGAGAGCATTCACTGTCCAGAGCAGAATAGTGAGTGTGACTTTGAGAGCTGTCACTGTGCTGAGCAGAATAGTGAGTGTTCCCATCACAGTGTGACTGAGAGCAGTCACTGTGCTGAACAGAATAGTGAGTGTTCCCATCACAGTGTGACTTAGAGCAGTCACTGTGCTGAGCAGAATAGTGAGTGTTCCCATCACAATGCGACTGTGAGAGCAGTCACTGTGCAGAGCAGAATAGTGAGTGTTCCAATCACAGTGTGACTGAGAGCTGTCACTGTGCTGAGCAAAATAGTGAGTGTTCACATCACTGTGTGACTGAGAGCAGTCACTGTGCTGAGCAGAATAGTGAGTGTTCCCATCACAGTGTGACTGAGAGCAGTCACTGTGCTGAGCAGAATAGTGAGTGTTCCCATCACAATGTGACTGAGAGCTGTCACTGTGCTGAGCAGAATAGTGAGTGTTCACATCACATTGTGACTGAGAGCTGTCACTGTGCTGAACAGAATAGTGAGTGTTCCCATCACAGTGTGACTGAAAGCTGTCAATGTGCTGAGCAGAATAGTTAGTGTTCCCATCACAGTGTGACTTAGAGCAGTCAATGTGCTGAGCAGAATAGTGAGTGTTCCTATCAAAATGCGACTGTGAGAGCAGTCACTGTGCAGAGCAGAATAGTGAGTGTTCCCATCACAGCTGTGACTAAGAGCTGTCACTGTCCTGAGCAGAATAGTGAGTGTTCACATCACCGTGTGACTGAGAGCAGTCACTGTGCTGAGCAGAATAGTGAGTGTTCCCATCACAGTGTGACTGAGAGCAGTCACTGTGCTGAGCTGAACAGTGAGTGTTCCAATCACAGTGTGACTGAGAGCTGTCAATGTGCTGAGCAGAATAGTTAGTGTTCACATCACAGTGTGACCGAGAGCCCTCACTGTGCTGAGCAGCAGAGTGAGTGTTCCCATCATAGTGTGACTGAGAGCAGTCACTGTGCTGAGCAGAATAGTGAGTGTTCCCATCACAGTGTGACTGATAGCTGTCTCTGTGCTGAACAGAATAGTGAGTGTTCCCATCACAGTGTGACTGAGAGCTGTCAATGTGCTGAGCAGAATAGTTAGTGTTCACATCACAGTGTGACTGAAAGCTGTCAATGTGCTGAGCAGCAGAGTGAGTGTTCCCATCACAGTGTGACAGAGAGCAGTCACTGTGCTGAGCAACATAGTGAGTGTTCCCATCACAGTGTGACTTTGAGAGCATTCACTGTCCAGAGCAGAATAGTGAGTGTGACTTTGAGAGCAGTCACTGTGCTGAGCAGAATAGTGAGTGTTCCCATCACAGTGTGACTGAGAGCAGTCACTGTGCTGAACAGAATAGTGAGTGTTCCCATCACAGTGTGACTTAGAGCAGTCACTGTGCTGAGCAGAATAGTGAGTGTTCCCATCACAGTGTGACTGAGAGCAGTCACTGTGCTGAGCAGAATAGTGAGTGTTCCCATCACAATGTGACTGAGAGCTGTCACTGTGCTGAGCAGACTAGTGAGTGTTCACATCACAGTGTGACTGAGAGCAATCACTGTGCTGAACAGAATAGTGAGTGTTCCCATCACAGTGTGACTGAAAGCTTTCAATGTGCTGAGCAGAATAGTGAGTGTTCCTATCCCAGTATGACTGTGAGAGCAGTCACTGTACTGAACAGAATAGTGAGTGTTCCCATCACAGTGTGACTTAGAGCAGTCAATGTGCTGAGCAGAATAGTGAGTGTTCCTATCCCAATGCGACTGTGAGAGCAGTCACTGTGCAGAGCAGAATAGTGAGTGTTCCCATCACAGCTGTGACTAAGAGCTGTCACTGTCCTGAGCAGAATAGTGAGTGTTCACATCACTGTGTGACTGAGAGCAGTCACTGTGCTGAGCAGAATAGTGAGTGTTCCCATCACAGTGTGACTGAGAGCTGTCAATGTGCTGAGCAGAATAGTGAGTGTTCACATCACAGTGTGACTGAGAGCAATCACTGTGCTGAACAGAATAGTGAGTGTTCCCATCACAGTGTGACTGAAAGCTGTCAATGTGCTGAGCAGAATAGTTAGTGTTCACATCACAGTGTGACCGAGAGCTCTCACTGTGCTGAGCATCAGAGTGAGTGTTCCCATCACAGTTTGAATGAGAGCAGTCACCTTCGTTGAGCAAAATAGTGAGTGTTCCCATCACAGTGTGACTCAGAGCGGTCACTGTGCTAAGCAGAATAGTGAGTGTTCCGATCACAGTGTGATTGTGAGAGCAGTCACTATGCTGAGCCGAATAGTAAGTGTTTCCATCACAGTGTAACTGAGAGCTGTCATTGTGCTGAGCAGAATAGTGAGTGTTCCCGTCACAGTGTGACTGAGAGCTATCACTGTGCTGAGCAGAATGGTGAGTGTTCCCATCACAGTGTGACTGAGAGCAGTCACTTGGCTGAGCAGAATAGTGAGTGTTTGACTTTACAGTGTGACTGTGAGAGCAGTCACTGTGCTGAGCAGAATAGTGAGTGTTCCAATCACAGTATGGCTAAGAGCAGTCACTGTGCTGAGCAGAATAGTGAATGTTCCCGCAACAGTGTGACTGAGAGCAGTCACTGTGCTGAGCAGAATAGTGAGTGTTCACATCACAGTGTGACTGCGAGAGCATTCACTGTGCAGAGCAGAATAGTGAGTGTTCGCATCACAGTGTAACTGAGAGCTGTCACTGTGCTAAGCAGAATAGTGAGTGTTCCCATCACAGTGTGACTGTGAGAGCAGTCACTATGCTGATCAGAATAGTAAGTGTTTCCATCACAGTGTGACTGAGAGCTGTCATTGTGCTGAGAAGAATAGTGGGTGTTCCCATCACAGTGTTACTGAGAGCAGTCACTGTGCTAAGCAGAATAGTGAGTGTTCCGATCACAGTGTTACTGTGAGAGCAGTCACTATGCTGAGCAGAATAGTGAGTGTTCCCGTCACAGTGTGACTGAGAGCTCTTATGTGCTGAGCAGAATAGTGAGTGTTCCCATCACAGTGTGACCGAGAGCAGTCACTATGCTGAGCAGAATAGTGTGTGTTCCCATCACAGTGTGACTATGAGAGCATTCACTGTGCTGAGCAGAATAGTGAGTGTTCCCGTCACAGTGTGACTGAGAGCTCTTATGTGCTGAGCAGAATATTGAGTGTTCCCATCACAGTGTGACTGAGAGCAGTCACTATGCTGAGAAGAATAGTGGGTGTTCCCATCACAGTGTTACTGAGAGCAGTCACTGTGCTAAGCAGAATAGTGAGTGTTCCGATCACAGTGTTACTGTGAGAGCAGTCACTATGCTGAGCAGAATAGTGAGTGTTCCCGTCACAGTGTGACTGAGAGCTCTTATGTGCTGAGCAGAATAGTGAGTGTTCCCATCACAGTGTGACTGAGAGCAGTCACTATGCTGAGCAGAATAGTGTGTGTTCCCATCACAGTGTGACTATGAGAGCATTCACTGTGCTGAGCAGAATAGTGAGTGTTCCCGTCACAGTGTGACTGAGGGCTCTGATGTGCTGAGCAGAATAGTGAGTGTTCCCGTCACAGTGTGACTGAGAGCTCTTATGTGCTGAGCAGAATAGTGAGTGTTCCCATCACAGTGTGACTGAGAGCAGTCACTGTGCTGAGCAGAATAGTGAGTGTTCCCATCACAGTGTGACTGCGAGAGCATTCACTGTGCAGAGCAGAATAGTGAGTGTTCACATCACAGTGTAACTGAGAGCTGTCAATGTGCTGAGCAGAATAGTGAGTGTTCCCATCACAGTGTGACTGTGAGAGCAGTCACTGTGCTGAGCAGAATAGTAAGTGTTTCCATCACAGTGTGACTGAGAGCTGTCATTGTGCTGAGCAGAATAATGGGTGTTCCCATCACAGTGTGACTTAGAGCTCTCACTTTGCTGAGCAGAATAGTGAGTGTTCCCATTACAGTGTTACCGAGAGCAGTCACTCTGCTTAGCAGAATAGTAAGTGTTTTCATCACAGTGTGACTGCGAGCTGTCATTGTGCTGAGCAAAATAATGGGTGTTCCCATCCCAGTGTGACTTAGAGCTCTCACTTTGCTGAGCAGAATAGTGAGTGTTCCCATTAGAGTGTTACCGAGAGCAGTCACTCTGCTTAGCAGAATAATTAGTGTTCCCATCACAGTGTGACTGTGAGAGCATTCACTGTGCTGAGCAGAATAGTGAGTGTTCCCGTCACAGTGTGACTGAGAGCTATCACTGTGCTGAGCAGAATGGTGAGTGTTCCCATCACAGTGTGACTGAGAGCAGTCACTTGGCTGAGCAGAATAGTGAGTGTTTGACTTTACAGTGTGACTGTGAGAGCAGTCACTGTGCTGAGCAGAATAGTGAGTGTTCCAATCACAGTATGGCTAAGAGCAGTCACTGTGCTGAGCAGAATAGTGAATGTTCCCGCAACAGTGTGACTGAGAGCAGTCACTGTGCTGAGCAGAATAGTGAGTGTTCACATCACAGTGTGACTGCGAGAGCATTCACTGTGCAGAGCAGAATAGTGAGTGTTCGCATCACAGTGTAACTGAGAGCTGTCACTGTGCTAAGCAGAATAGTGAGTGTTCCCATCACAGTGTGACTGAGAGCTGTCTCTGTGCTGAACAGAATAGTGAGTGTTCCCATCACAGTGTGACTGAGAGCTGTCAATGTGCTGAGCAGAATAGTTAGTGTTCACATCACAGTGTGACTGAAAGCTGTCAATGTGCTGAGCAGCAGAGTGAGTGTTCCCATCACAGTGTGACTGAGAGCAGTCACTGTGCTGAGCAGAATAGTGAGTGTTCCCATCACAGTGTGACTGAGAGCTGTCTCTGTGCTGAACAGAATAGTGAGTGTTCCCATCACAGTGTGACTGAGAGCTGTCAATGTGCTGAGCAGAATAGTTAGTGTTCACATCACAGTGTGACTGAAAGCTGTCAATGTGCTGAGCAGCAGAGTGAGTGTTCCCATCACAGTGTGACAGAGAGCAGTCACTGTGCTGAGCAAAATAGTGAGTGTTCCCATCACAGTGTGACTGAGAACTGTCACTGTGCTGAGCAGAATAGTGAGTGTTCACATCACTGTGTGACTGAGAGCAGTCACTGTGCTGAGCAGAATAGTGAGTGTCCCTATCCCAGTATGACTGTGAGAGCAGTCACTGTACTGAACAGAATAGTGAGTGTTCCCATCACAGTGTGACTTAGAGCAGTCAATGTGCTGAGCAGAATAGTGAGTGTTCCTATCACAATGCGACTGTGAGAGCAGTCACTGTGCAGAGCAGAATAGTGAGTGTTCCCATCACAGCTGTGACTAAGAGCTGTCACTGTCCTGAGCAGAATAGTGAGTGTTCACATCACTGTGTGACTGAGAGCAGTCACTGTGCTGAGCAGAATAGTGAGTGTTCCCATCACAGTGTGACTGAGAGCAGTCACTGTGCTGAGCTGAAAAGTGAGTGTTCCAATCAAAGTGTGACTGAGAGCTGTCTCTGTGCTGAACAGAATAGTGAGTGTTCCCATCACAGTGTGACTGAGAGCTGTCAATGTGCTGAGCAGAATTGTTAGTGTTCACATCACAGTGTGACCGAGAGCCCTCACTGTGCTGAGCAGCAGAGTGAGTGTTCCCATCATAGTGTGACTGAGAGCAGTCATTGTGCTGAGCAGAATAGTGAGTGTTCCCATCACAGTGTGACTGAGAGCTGTCTCTGTGCTGAACAGAATAGTGAGTGTTCCCATCACAGTGTGACTGAGAGCTGTCAATGTGCTGAGCAGAATAGTTAGTGTTCACATCACAGTGTGACTGAAAGCTGTCAATGTGCTGAGCAGCAGAGTGAGTGTTCCCATCACAGTATGACAGAGAGCAGTCACTGTGCTGAGCAAAATAGTGAGTGTTCCCATCACAGTGTGACTTTGAGAGCATTCACTGTCCAGAGCAGAATAGTGAGTGTGACTTTGAGAGCAGTCACTGTGCTGAGCAGAATAGTGAGTGTTCCCATCGCAGTGGGACTGAGAGCAGTCACTGTGCTGAACAGAATAGTGAGTGTTCCCATCACAGTGTGACTTAGAGCAGTCACTGTGCTGAGCAGAATAGTGAGTGTTCCCATCACAGTGTGACCGAGAGCAGTCACTGTGCTGAGCAGAATAGTGAGTGTTCCCATCACAATGTGACTGAGAGCTGTCACTGTGCTGAGCAGAATAGTGAGTGTTCACATCACAGTGTGACCGAGAGCAATCACTGTGCTGAACAGAATAGTGAGTGTTCCCATCACAGTGTGACCGAGAGCAGTCACTATGCTGAGCAGAATAGTGTGTGTTCCCATCACAGTGTGACTATGAGAGCATTCACTGTGCTGAGCAGAATAGTGAGTGTTCCCATCACAGTGTGACTGAAAGCTGTCAATGTGCTGAGCAGAATAGTTAGTGTTCACATCACAGTGTGACCGAGAGCTCTCACTGTGCTGAGCATCAGAGTGAGTGTTCCCATCACAGTTTGAATGAGAGCAGTCACCTTCGTTGAGCAAAATAGTGAGTGTTCCCATCACAGTGTGACTCAGAGCGGTCACTGTGCTAAGCAGAATAGTGAGTGTTCCGATCACAGTGTGATTGTGAGAGCAGTCACTATGCTGAGCCGAATAGTAAGTGTTTCCATCACAGTGTAACTGAGAGCTGTCATTGTGCTGAGCAGAATAGTGAGTGTTCCCGTCACAGTGTGACTGAGAGCTATCACTGTGCTGAGCAGAATGGTGAGTGTTCCCATCACAGTGTGACTGAGAGCAGTCACTTGGCTGAGCAGAATAGTGAGTGTTTGACTTTACAGTGTGACTGTGAGAGCAGTCACTGTGCTGAGCAGAATAGTGAGTGTTCCAATCACAGTATGGCTAAGAGCAGTCACTGTGCTGAGCAGAATAGTGAATGTTCCCGCAACAGTGTGACTGAGAGCAGTCACTGTGCTGAGCAGAATAGTGAGTGTTCACATCACAGTGTGACTGCGAGAGCATTCACTGTGCAGAGCAGAATAGTGAGTGTTCGCATCACAGTGTAACTGAGAGCTGTCACTGTGCTAAGCAGAATAGTGAGTGTTCCCATCACAGTGTGACTGTGAGAGCAGTCACTATGCTGATCAGAATAGTAAGTGTTTCCATCACAGTGTGACTGAGAGCTGTCATTGTGCTGAGAAGAATAGTGGGTGTTCCCATCACAGTGTTACTGAGAGCAGTCACTGTGCTAAGCAGAATAGTGAGTGTTCCGATCACAGTGTTACTGTGAGAGCAGTCACTATGCTGAGCAGAATAGTGAGTGTTCCCGTCACAGTGTGACTGAGAGCTCTTATGTGCTGAGCAGAATAGTGAGTGTTCCCATCACAGTGTGACCGAGAGCAGTCACTATGCTGAGCAGAATAGTGTGTGTTCCCATCACAGTGTGACTATGAGAGCATTCACTGTGCTGAGCAGAATAGTGAGTGTTCCCGTCACAGTGTGACTGAGAGCTCTTATGTGCTGAGCAGAATATTGAGTGTTCCCATCACAGTGTGACTGAGAGCAGTCACTATGCTGAGAAGAATAGTGGGTGTTCCCATCACAGTGTTACTGAGAGCAGTCACTGTGCTAAGCAGAATAGTGAGTGTTCCGATCACAGTGTTACTGTGAGAGCAGTCACTATGCTGAGCAGAAAAGTGAGTGTTCCCGTCACAGTGTGACTGAGAGCTCTTATGTGCTGAGCAGAATAGTGAGTGTTCCCATCACAGTGTGACTGAGAGCAGTCACTATGCTGAGCAGAATAGTGTGTGTTCCCATCACAGTGTGACTATGAGAGCATTCACTGTGCTGAGCAGAATAGTGAGTGTTCCCGTCACAGTGTGACTGAGGGCTCTGATGTGCTGAGCAGAATAGTGAGTGTTCCCGTCACAGTGTGACTGAGAGCTCTTATGTGCTGAGCAGAATAGTGAGTGTTCCCATCACAGTGTGACTGCGAGAGCATTCACTGTGCAGAGCAGAATAGTGAGTGTTCACATCACAGTGTAACTGAGAGCTGTCAATGTGCTGAGCAGAATAGTGAGTGTTCCCATCACAGTGTGACTGTGAGAGCAGTCACTGTGCTGAGCAGAATAGTAAGTGTTTCCATCACAGTGTGACTGAGAGCTGTCATTGTGCTGAGCAGAATAATGGGTGTTCCCATCACAGTGTGACTTAGAGCTCTCACTTTGCTGAGCAGAATAGTGAGTGTTCCCATTACAGTGTTACCGAGAGCAGTCACTCTGCTTAGCAGAATAGTAAGTGTTTTCATCACAGTGTGACTGCGAGCTGTCATTGTGCTGAGCAAAATAATGGGTGTTCCCATCCCAGTGTGACTTAGAGCTCTCACTTTGCTGAGCAGAATAGTGAGTGTTCCCATTACAGTGTTACCGAGAGCAGTCACTCTGCTTAGCAGAATAATTAGTGTTCCCATCACAGTGTGACTGTGAGAGCATTCACTGTGCTGAGCAGAATAGTGAGTGTTCCCGTCACAGTGTGACTGAGAGCTATCACTGTGCTGAGCAGAATGGTGAGTGTTCCCATCACAGTGTGACTGAGAGCAGTCACTTGGCTGAGCAGAATAGTGAGTGTTTGACTTTACAGTGTGACTGTGAGAGCAGTCACTGTGCTGAGCAGAATAGTGAGTGTTCCAATCACAGTATGGCTAAGAGCAGTCACTGTGCTGAGCAGAATAGTGAATGTTCCCGCAACAGTGTGACTGAGAGCAGTCACTGTGCTGAGCAGAATAGTGAGTGTTCACATCACAGTGTGACTGCGAGAGCATTCACTGTGCAGAGCAGAATAGTGAGTGTTCGCATCACAGTGTAACTGAGAGCTGTCACTGTGCTAAGCAGAATAGTGAGTGTTCCCATCACAGTGTGACTGAGAGCTGTCTCTGTGCTGAACAGAATAGTGAGTGTTCCCATCACAGTGTGACTGAGAGCTGTCAATGTGCTGAGCAGAATAGTTAGTGTTCACATCACAGTGTGACTGAAAGCTGTCAATGTGCTGAGCAGCAGAGTGAGTGTTCCCATCACAGTGTGACTGAGAGCAGTCACTGTGCTGAGCAGAATAGTGAGTGTTCCCATCACAGTGTGACTGAGAGCTGTCTCTGTGCTGAACAGAATAGTGAGTGTTCCCATCACAGTGTGACTGAGAGCTGTCAATGTGCTGAGCAGAATAGTTAGTGTTCACATCACAGTGTGACTGAAAGCTGTCAATGTGCTGAGCAGCAGAGTGAGTGTTCCCATCACAGTGTGACAGAGAGCAGTCACTGTGCTGAGCAAAATAGTGAGTGTTCCCATCACAGTGTGACTGAGAACTGTCACTGTGCTGAGCAGAATAGTGAGTGTTCACATCACTGTGTGACTGAGAGCAGTCACTGTGCTGAGCAGAATAGTGAGTGTCCCTATCCCAGTATGACTGTGAGAGCAGTCACTGTACTGAACAGAATAGTGAGTGTTCCCATCACAGTGTGACTTAGAGCAGTCAATGTGCTGAGCAGAATAGTGAGTGTTCCTATCACAATGCGACTGTGAGAGCAGTCACTGTGCAGAGCAGAATAGTGAGTGTTCCCATCACAGCTGTGACTAAGAGCTGTCACTGTCCTGAGCAGAATAGTGAGTGTTCACATCACTGTGTGACTGAGAGCAGTCACTGTGCTGAGCAGAATAGTGAGTGTTCCCATCACAGTGTGACTGAGAGCAGTCACTGTGCTGAGCTGAATAGTGAGTGTTCCAATCAAAGTGTGACTGAGAGCTGTCTCTGTGCTGAACAGAATAGTGAGTGTTCCCATCACAGTGTGACTGAGAGCTGTCAATGTGCTGAGCAGAATAGTTAGTGTTCACATCACAGTGTGACCGAGAGCCCTCACTGTGCTGAGCAGCAGAGTGAGTGTTCCCATCATAGTGTGACTGAGAGCAGTCATTGTGCTGAGCAGAATAGTGAGTGTTCCCATCACAGTGTGACTGAGAGCTGTCTCTGTGCTGAACAGAATAGTGAGTGTTCCCATCACAGTGTGACTGAGAGCTGTCAATGTGCTGAGCAGAATAGTTAGTGTTCACATCACAGTGTGACTGAAAGCTGTCAATGTGCTGAGCAGCAGAGTGAGTGTTCCCATCACAGTATGACAGAGAGCAGTCACTGTGCTGAGCAAAATAGTGAGTGTTCCCATCACAGTGTGACTTTGAGAGCATTCACTGTCCAGAGCAGAATAGTGAGTGTGACTTTGAGAGCAGTCACTGTGCTGAGCAGAATAGTGAGTGTTCCCATCACAGTGTGACTTAGAGCAGTCACTGTGCTGAGCAGAATAGTGAGTGTTCCCATCACAGTGTGACCGAGAGCAGTCACTGTGCTGAGCAGAATAGTGAGTGTTCCCATCACAGTGTGACTGAGAGCTGTCGCTGTGCTGAGCAGAATAGTGAGTGTTCACATCACAGTGTGACCGAGAGCAATCACTGTGCTGAACAGAATAGTGAGTGTTCCCATCACAGTGTGACCGAGAGCAGTCACTATGCTGAGCAGAATAGTGTGTGTTCCCATCACAGTGTGACTATGAGAGCATTCACTGTGCTGAGCAGAATAGTGAGTGTTCCCGTCACAGTGTGACTGAGAGCTCTTATGTGCTGAGCAGAATAGTGAGTGTTCCCATCACAGTGTGACTGAGAGCAGTCACTATGCTGAGAAGAATAGTGGGTGTTCCCATCACAGTGTTACTGAGAGCAGTCACTGTGCTAAGCAGAATAGTGAGTGTTCCGATCACAGTGTTACTGTGAGAGCAGTCACTATGCTGAGCAGAATAGTGAGTGTTCCCGTCACAGTGTGACTGAGAGCTCTTATGTGCTGAGCAGAATAGTGAGTGTTCCCATCACAGTGTGACTGAGAGCAGTCACTATGCTGAGCAGAATAGTGTGTGTTCCCATCACAGTGTGACTATGAGAGCATTCACTGTGCTGAGCAAAATAGTGAGTGTTCCCGTCACAGTGTGACTGAGGGCTCTTATGTGCTGAGCAGAATAGTGAGTGTTCCCATCACAGTGTGACTGAGAGCAGTCACTGTGCTGAGCAGAATAGTGAGTGTTCCCATCACAGTGTGACTGCGAGAGCATTCACTGTGCAGAGCAGAATAGTGAGTGTTCACATCACAGTGTAACTGAGAGCTGTCAATGTGCTGAGCAGAATAGTGAGTGTTCCCATCACAGTGTGACTGTGAGAGCAGTCACTGTGCTGAGCAGAATAGTAAGTGTTTCCATCACAGTGTGACTGAGAGCTGTCATTGTGCTGAGCAGAATAATGGGTGTTCCCATCACAGTGTGACTTAGAGCTCTCACTTTGCTGAGCAGAATAGTGAGTGTTCCCATTACAGTGTTACCGAGAGCAGTCACTCTGCTTAGCAGAATAGTAAGTGTTTTCATCACAGTGTGACTGCGAGCTGTCATTGTGCTGAGCAAAATAATGGGTGTTCCCATCCCAGTGTGACTTAGAGCTCTCACTTTGCTGAGCAGAATAGTGAGTGTTCCCATTACAGTGTTACCGAGAGCAGTCACTCTGCTTAGCAGAATAATTAGTGTTCCCATCACAGTGTGACTGTGAGAGCATTCACTGTGCTGAGCAGAATAGTGAGTGTTCCCGTCACAGTGTGACTGAGAGCTATCACTGTGCTGAGCAGAATGGTGAGTGTTTTCATCACAGTGTGACTGAGAGCAGTCACTTGGCTGAGCAGAATAGTGAGTGTTTGACTTTACAGTGTGACTGTGAGAGCAGTCACTGTGCTGAGCAGAATAGTGAGTGTTCACATCACAGTGTGACTGCAAAAGCATTCACTGTGCAGAGCAGAATAGTGAGTGTTCGCATCACAGTGTAACTGAGAGCTGTCACTGTGCTAAGCAGAATAGTGAGTGTTCCCATCACAGTGTGACTGAGAGCTGTCTCTGTGCTGAACAGAATAGTGAGTGTTCCCATCACAGTGTGACTGAGAGCTGTCAATGTGCTGAGCAGAATAGTTAGTGTTCACATCACAGTGTGACTGAAAGCTGTCAATGTGCTGAGCAGCAGAGTGAGTGTTCCCATCACAGTGTGACTGAGAGCAGTCAATGTGCTGAGCAGAATAGTGAGTGTTCCCATCACAGTGTGACTGAGAGCTGTCTCTGTGCTGAACAGAATAGTGAGTGTTCCCATCACAGTGTGACTGAGAGCTGTCAATGTGCTGAGCAGAATAGTTAGTGTTCACATCACAGTGTGACTGAAAGCTGTCAATGTGTTGAGCAGCAGAGTGAGTGTTCCCATCACAGTGTGACAGAGAGCAGTCACTGTGCTGAGCAAAATAGTGAGTGTTCCCATCACAGTGTGACTGAGAACTGTCACTGTGCTGAGCAGAATAGTGAGTGTTCACATCACTGTGTGACTGAGAGCAGTCACTGTGCTGAGCAGAATAGTGAGTGTCCCTGTCCCAGTATGACTGTGGGAGCAGTCACTGTACTGAACAGAATAGTGAGTGTTCCCATCACAGTGTGACTTAGAGCAGTCAATGTGCTGAGCAGAATAGTGAGTGTTCCTATCACAATGCGACTGTGAGAGCAGTCACTGTGCAGAGCAGAATAGTGAGTGTTCCCATCACAGCTGTGACTAAGAGCTGTCACTGTCCTGAGCAGAATAGTGAGTGTTCACATCACTGTGTGACTGAGAGCAGTCACTGTGCTGAGCAGAATAGTGAGTGTTCCCATCACAGTGTGACTGAGAGCAGTCACTGTGCTGAGCTGAATAGTGAGTGTTCCAATCAAAGTGTGACTGAGAGCTGTCTCTGTGCTGAACAGAATAGTGAGTGTTCCCATCACAGTGTGACTGAGAGCTGTCAATGTGCTGAGCAGAATAGTTAGTGTTCACATCACAGTGTGACCGAGAGCCCTCACTGTGCTGAGCAGCAGAGTGAGTGTTCCCATCATAGTGTGACTGAGAGCAGTCATTGTGCTGAGCAGAATAGTGAGTGTTCCCATCACAGTGTGACTGAGAGCTGTCTCTGTGCTGAACAGAATAGTGAGTGTTCCCATCACAGTGTGACTGAGAGCTGTCAATGTGCTGAGCAGAATAGTTAGTGTTCACATCACAGTGTGACTGAAAGCTGTCAATGTGCTGAGCAGCAGAGTGAGTGTTCCCATCACAGTATGACAGAGAGCAGTCACTGTGCTGAGCAAAATAGTGAGTGTTCCCATCACAGTGTGACTTTGAGAGCATTCACTGTCCAGAGCAGAATAGTGAGTGTGACTTTGAGAGCAGTCACTGTGCTGAGCAGAATAGTGAGTGTTCCCATCACAGTGGGACTGAGAGCAGTCACTGTGCTGAACAGAATAGTGAGTGTTCCCATCACAGTGTGACTTAGAGCAGTCACTGTGCTGAGCAGAATAGTGAGTGTTCCCATCACAGTGTGACCGAGAGCAGTCACTGTGCTGAGCAGAATAGTGAGTGTTCCCATCACAATGTGACTGAGAGCTGTCACTGTGCTGAGCAGAATAGTGAGTGTTCACATCACAGTGTGACTGAGAGCAATCACTGTGCTGAACAGAATAGTGAGTGTTCCCATCACAGTGTGACTGAGAGCAGTCACTGTGCTGAACAGAATAGTGAGTGTTCCCATCACAGTGTGACTTTGAGAGCATTCACTGTCCAGAGCAGAATAGTGAGTGTGACTTTGAGAGCAGTCACTGTGCTGAGCAGAATAGTGAGTGTTCCCATCACAGTGGGACTGAGAGCAGTCACTGTGCTGAACAGAATAGTGAGTGTTCCCATCACAGTGTGACTTAGAGCAGTCACTGTGCTGAGCAGAATAGTGAGTGTTCCCATCACAGTGTGACCGAGAGCAGTCACTGTGCTGAGCAGAATAGTGAGTGTTCCCATCACAATGTGACTGAGAGCTGTCACTGTGCTGAGCAGAATAGTGAGTGTTCACATCACAGTGTGACTGAGAGCAATCACTGTGCGGAACAGAATAGTGAGTGTTCCCATCACAGTGTGACTGAGAGCAGTCACTGTGCTGAACAGAATAGTGAGTGTTCCCATCACAGTGTGACTTAGGGCAGTCACTGTGCTGAGCAGAATAGTGAGTGTTCCCATCACAATGCGACTGTGAGAGCAGTCACTGTGCAGAGCAGAATAGTGAGTGTTCCAATCACAGTGTGACTGAGAGCTGTCACTATGCTGAGCAGAATAGTGAGTGTTCACATCACTGTGTGACTGAGAGCAGTCACTGTGCTGAGCAGAATAGTGAGTGTTCCAATCCCAGTATGACTGTGAGAGCAGTCACTGTACTGAACAGAATAGTGAGTGTTCCCATCACAGTGTGATTTAGAGCAGTCAATGTGCTGAGCAGAGTAGTGAGTGTTCCTATCACAATGCGACTGTGAGAGCAGTCACTGTGCAGAGCAGAATAGTGAGTGTTCCCATCACAGCTGTGACTAAGAGCTGTCACTGTCCTGAGCAAAATAGTGAGTGTTGACATCACCGTGTGATTGAGAGCAGTCACTGTGCTGAGCAGAATAGTGAGTGTTCCCATCACAGTGTGACTGAGAGCAGTCACTGTGCTGAGCAGAATAGTGAGTGTTCCCATCAAAATGCGACTGTGAGAGCAGTCACTGTGCAGAGCAGAATAGTGAGTGTTCCAATCACAGTGTGACTGAGAGCTGTCACTGTGCTGAGCAGAATAGTGAGTGTTCACATCACTGTGTGACTGAGAGCAGTCACTGTGCTGAGCAGAATAGTGAGTGTTCCCATCACAGTGTGACTGAGAGCAGTCACTGTGCTGAACAGAATAGTGAGTGTTCCCATCACAGTGTGACTTAGAGCAGTCACTGTGCTGAGCAGAATAGTGAGTGTTCCCATCACAATGCGACTGTGAGAGCAGTCACTGTGGAAAGCAGAATAGTGAGTGTTCCAATCACAGTGTGACTGAGAGCTGTCACTGTGCTGAGCAGAATAGTGAGTGTTCACATCACTGTGTGACTGAGAGCAGTCACTGTGCTGAGTAGAATAGTGAGTGTTCCTATCCCAGTATGACTGTGAGAGCAGTCACTGTACTGAACAGAATAGTGAGTGTTCCCATCACAGTGTGACTTAGAGCAGTCAATGTGCTGAGCAGAATAGTGAGTGTTCCTATCACAATGCGACTGTGAGAGCAGTCACTATGCAGAGCAGAATAGTGAGTGTTCCCATCACAGCTGTGACTAAGAGCTGTCACTGTCCTGAGCAAAATAGTGAGTGTTGACATCACCGTGTGATTGAGAGCAGTCACTGTGCTGAGCAGAATAGTGAGAGTTCCCATCACAGTGTGACTGAGAGCAGTCACTGTGCTGAGCTGAACAGTGAGTGTTCCAATCACAGTGTGACTGAGAGCTGTCTCTGTGCTGAACAGAATAGTGAGTGTTCCCATCACAGTGTGACTGAGAGCTGTCAATGTGCTGAGCAGAATAGTTAGTGTTCACATCACAGTGTGACCGAGAGCACTCACTGTGCTGAGCAAAATAGTGAGTGTTCCCATCACAGTGTGACTTTGAGAGCATTCACTGTCCAGAGCAGAATAGTGAGTGTGACTTTGAGAGCAGTCACTGTGCTGAGCAGAATAGTGAGTGTTCCCATCACAGTGGGACTGAGAGCAGTCACTGTGCTGAACAGAATAGTGAGTGTTCCCATCACAGTGTGACTTAGAGCAGTCACTGTGCTGAGCAGAATAGTGAGTGTTCCCATCACAGTGTGACCGAGAGCAGTCACTGTGCTGAGCAGAATAGTGAGTGTTCCCATTACAATGTGACTGAGAGCTGTCACTGTGCTGAGCAGATTAGTGAGTGTTCACATCACAGTGTGACTGAGAGCAATCACTGTGCTGAACAGAATAGTGAGTGTTCCCATCACAGTGTGACTGAGAGCAGTCACTGTGCTGAACAGAATAGTGAGTGTTCCCATCACAGTGTGACTTAGAGCAGTCACTGTGCTGAGCAGAATAGTGAGTGTTCCCATCACAATGCGACTGTGAGAGCAGTCACTGTGCAGAGCAGAATAGTGAGTGTTCCAATCACAGTGTGACTGAGAGCTGTCACTGTGCTGAGCAGAATAGTGAGTGTTCACATCACTGTGTGACTGAGAGCAGTCACTGTGCTGAGCAGAATAGTGAGTGTTCCTATCCCAGTATGACTGTGAGAGCAGTCACTGTACTGAACAGAATAGTGAGTGTTCCCATCACAGTGTGACTTAGAGCAGTCAATGTGCTGAGCAGAATAGTGAGTGTTCCTATCACAATGCGACTGTGAGAGCAGTCACTGTGCAGAGCAGAATAGTGAGTGTTCCCATCACAGCTGTGACTAAGAGCTGTCACTGTCCTGAGCAAAATAGTGAGTGTTGACATCACCGTGTGATTGAGAGCAGTCACTGTGCTGAGCAGAATAGTGAGTGTTCCCATCACAGTGTGACTGAGAGCAGTCACTGTGCTGAGCAGAATAGTGAGTGTTCCCATCACAATGCGACTGTGAGAGCAGTCACTGTGCAGAGCAGAATAGTGAGTGTTCCAATCACAGTGTGACTGAGAGCTGTCACTGTGCTGAGCAGAATATTGAGTGTTCACATCACTGTGTGACTGAGAGCAGTCACTGTGCTGAGCAGAATAGTGAGTGTTCCCATCACAGTGTGACTGAGAGCAGTCACTGTGCTGAACAGAATAGTGAGTGTTCCTATCCCAGTATGACTGTGAGAGCAGTCACTGTACTGAACAGAATAGTGAGTGTTCCCATCACAGTGTGACTTAGAGCAGTCAATGTGCTGAGCAGAATAGTGAGTGTTCCTATCACAATGCGACTGTGAGAGCAGTCACTGTGCAGAGCAGAATAGTGAGTGTTCCCATCACAGCTGTGACTAAGAGCTGTCACTGTCCTGAGCAAAATAGTGAGTGTTGACATCACCGTGTGATTGAGAGCAGTCACTGTGCTGAGCAGAATAGTGAGTGTTCCCATCACAGTGTGACTGAGAGCAGTCACTGTGCTGAGCAGAATAGTGAGTGTTCCCATCACAATGCGACTGTGAGAGCAGTCACTGTGCAGAGCAGAATAGTGAGTGTTCCAATCACAGTGTGACTAAGAGCTGTCACTGTGCTGAGCAGAATAGTGAGTGTTCACATCACTGTGTGACTGAGAGCAGTCACTGTGCTGAGCAGAATAGTGAGTGTTCCCATCACAGTGTGACTGAGAGCAGTCACTGTGCTGAACAGAATAGTGAGTGTTCCCATCACAGTGTGACTTAGAGCAGTCACTGTGCTGAGCAGAATAGTGAGTGTTCCCATCACAATGCGACTGTGAGAGCAGTCACTGTGCAAAGCAGAATAGTGAGTGTTCCAATCACAGTGTGACTGAGAGCTGTCACTGTGCTGAGCAGAATAGTGAGTGTTCACATCACTGTGTGACTGAGAGCAGTCACTGTGCTGAGCAGAATAGTGAGTGTTCCTATCCTAGTATGACTGTGAGAGCAGTCACTGTACTGAACAGAATAGTGAGTGTTCCCATCACAGTGTGACTTAGAGCAGTCAATGTGCTGAGCAGAATAGTGAGTGTTCCTATCACAATGCGACTGTGAGAGCAGTCACTATGCAGAGCAGAATAGTGAGTGTTCCCATCACAGCTGTGACTAAGAGCTGTCACTGTCCTGAGCAAAATAGTGAGTGTTGACATCACCGTGTGATTGAGAGCAGTCACTGTGCTGAGCAGAATAGTGAGTGTTCCCATCACAGTGTGACTGAGAGCAGTCACTGTGCTGAGCTGAACAGTGAGTGTTCCAATCACAGTGTGACTGAGAGCTGTCTCTGTGCTGAACAGAATAGTGAGTGTTCCCATCACAGTGTGACTGAGAGCTGTCAATGTGCTGAGCAGAATAGTTAGTGTTCACATCACAGTGTGACCGAGAGCACTCACTGTGTTGAGCAGCAGAGTGAGTGTTCCCATCATAGTGTGACTGAGAGCAGTCACTGTGCTGAGCAGAATAGTGAGTGTTCCCATCACAGTGTGACTGAGAGCTGTCTCTGTGCTGAACAGAATAGTGAGTGTTCCCATCACAGTGTGACTGAGAGCTGTCAATGTGCTGAGCAGAATAGTTAGTGTTCACATCACAGTGTGACTGAAAGCTGTCAATGTGCTGAGCAGCAGAGTGAGTGTTCCCATCACAGTGTGACAGAGAGCAGTCACTGTGCTGAGCAAAATAGTGAGTGTTCCCATCACAGTGTGACTTTGAGAGCATTCACTGTCCAGAGCAGAATAGTGAGTGTGACTTTGAGAGCAGTCACTGTGCTGAGCAGAATAGTGAGTGTTCCCATCACAGTGGGACTGAGAGCAGTCACTGTGCTGAACAGAATAGTGAGTGTTCCCATCACAGTGTGACTTAGAGCAGTCACTGTGCTGAGCAGAATAGTGAGTGTTCCCATCACAGTGTGACCGAGAGCAGTCACTGTGCTGAGCAGAATAGTGAGTGTTCCCATCACAATGTGACTGAGAGCTGTCACTGTGCTGAGCAGAATAGTGAGTGTTCACATCACAGTGTGACTGAGAGAAATCACTGTGCTGAACAGAATAGTGAGTGTTCCCATCACAGTGTGACTGAGAGCAGTCACTGTGCTGAACAGAATAGTGAGTGTTCCCATCACAGTGTGACTTAGAGCAGTCACTGTGCTGAGCAGAATAGTGAGTGTTCCCATCACAATGCGACTGTGAGAGCAGTCACTGTGCAGAGCAGAATAGTGAGTGTTCCAATCACAGTGTGACTGAGAGCTGTCACTATGCTGAGCAGAATAGTGAGTGTTCACATCACTGTGTGACTGAGAGCAGTCACTGTGCTGAGCAGAATAGTGAGTGTTCCTATCCCAGTATGACTGTGAGAGCAGTCACTGTACTAAACAGAATAGTGAGTGTTCCCATCACAGTGTGACTTAGAGCAGTCAATGTGCTGAGCAGAGTAGTGAGTGTTCCTATCACAATGCGACTGTGAGAGCAGTCACTGTGCAGAGCAGAATAGGGAGTGTTCCCATCACAGCTGTGACTAAGAGCTGTCACTGTCCTGAGCAAAATAGTGAGTGTTGACATCACCGTGTGATTGAGAGCAGTCACTGTGCTGAGCAGAATAGTGAGTGTTCCCATCACAGTGTGACTGAGAGCAGTCACTGTGCTGAGCAGAATAGTGAGTGTTCCCATCACAATGCGACTGTGAGAGCAGTCACTGTGCAGAGCAGAATAGTGAGTGTTCCAATCACAGTGTGACTGAGAGCTGTCACTGTGCTGAGCAGAATAGTGAGTGTTCACATCACTGTGTGACTGAGAGCAGTCACTGTGCTGAGCAAAATAGTGAGTGTTCCCATCACAGTGTGACTGAGAGCAGTCACTGTGCTGAACAGAATAGTGAGTGTTCCCATCACAGTGTGACTTAGAGCAGTCACTGTGCTGAGCAGAATAGTGAGTGTTCCCATCACAATGCGACTGTGAGAGCAGTCACTGTGCAAAGCAGAATAGTGAGTGTTCCAATCACAGTGTGACTGAGAGCTGTCACTGTGCTGAGCAGAATAGTGAGTGTTCACATCACTGTGTGACTGAGAGCAGTCACTGTGCTGAGCAGAATAGTGAGTGTTCCTATCCCAGTATGACTGTGAGAGCAGTCACTGTACTGAACAGAATAGTGAGTGTTCCCATCACAGTGTGACTTAGAGCAGTCAATGTGCTGAGCAGAATAGTGAGTGTTCCTATCACAATGCGACTGTGAGAGCAGTCACTATGCAGAGCAGAATAGTGAGTGTTCCCATCACAGCTGTGACTAAGAGCTGTCACTGTCCTGAGCAAAATAGTGAGTGTTGACATCACCGTGTGATTGAGAGCAGTCACTGTGCTGAGCAGAATAGTGAGTGTTCCCATCACAGTGTGACTGAGAGCAGTCACTGTGCTGAGCTGAACAGTGAGTGTTCCAATCACAGTGTGACTGAGAGCTGTCTCTGTGCTGAACAGAATAGTGAGTGTTCCCATCACAGTGTGACTGAGAGCTGTCAATGTGCTGAGCAGAATAGTTAGTGTTCACATCACAGTGTGACCGAGAGCACTCACTGTGTTGAGCAGCAGAGTGAGTGTTCCCATCATAGTGTGACTGAGAGCAGTCACTGTGCTGAGCAGAATAGTGAGTGTTCCCATCACAGTGTGACTGAGAGCTGTCTCTGTGCTGAACAGAATAGTGAGTGTTCCCATCACAGTGTGACTGAGAGCTGTCAATGTGCTGAGCAGAATAGTTAGTGTTCACATCACAGTGTGACTGAAAGCTGTCAATGTGCTGAGCAGCAGAGTGAGTGTTCCCATCACAGTGTGACAGAGAGCAGTCACTGTGCTGAGCAAAATAGTGAGTGTTCCCATCACAGTGTGACTTTGAGAGCATTCACTGTCCAGAGCAGAATAGTGAGTGTGACTTTGAGAGCAGTCACTGTGCTGAGCAGAATAGTGAGTGTTCCCATCACAGTGGGACTGAGAGCAGTCACTGTGCTGAACAGAATAGTGAGTGTTCCCATCACAGTGTGACTTAGAGCAGTCACTGTGCTGAGCAGAATAGTGAGTGTTCCCATCACAGTGTGACCGAGAGCAGTCACTGTGCTGAGCAGAATAGTGAGTGTTCCCATCACAATGTGACTGAGAGCTGTCACTGTGCTGAGCAGAATAGTGAGTGTTCACATCACAGTGTGACTGAGAGCAATCACTGTGCTGAACAGAATAGTGAGTGTTCCCATCACAGTGTGACTGAGAGCAGTCACTGTGCTGAACAGAATAGTGAGTGTTCCCATCACAGTGTGACTTAGAGCAGTCACAGTGCTGAGCAGAATAGTGAGTGTTCCCATCACAATGCGACTGTGAGAGCAGTCACTGTGCAGAGCAGAATAGTGAGTGTTCCAATCACAGTGTGACTGAGAGCTGTCACTATGCTGAGCAGAATAGTGAGTGTTCACATCACTGTGTGACTGAGAGCAGTCACTGTGCTGAGCAGAATAGAGAGTGTTCCTATCCCAGTATGACTGTGAGAGCAGTCACTGTACTGAACAGAATAGTGAGTGTTCCCATCACAGTGTGACTTAGAGCAGTCAATGTGCTGAGCAGAGTAGTGAGTGTTCCTATCACAATGCGACTGTGAGAGCAGTCACTGTGCAGAGCAGAATAGTGAGTGTTCCCATCACAGCTGTGACTAAGAGCTGTCACTGTCCTGAGCAAAATAGTGAGTGTTGACATCACCGTGTGATTGAGAGCAGTCACTGTGCTGAGCAGAATAGTGAGTGTTCCCATCACAGTGTGACTGAGAGCAGTCACTGTGCTGAGCAGAATAGTGAGTGTTCCCATCACAATGCGACTGTGAGAGCAGTCACTGTGCAGAGCAGAATAGTGAGTGTTCCAATCACAGTGTGACTGAGAGCTGTCACTGTGCTGAGCAGAATAGTGAGTGTTCACATCACTGTGTGACTGAGAGCAGTCACTGTGCTGAGCAGAATAGTGAGTGTTCCCATCACAGTGTGACTGAGAGCAGTCACTGTGCTGAACAGAATAGTGAGTGTTCCCATCACAGTGTGACTTAGAGCAGTCACTGTGCTGTGCAGAATAGTGAGTGTTCCCATCACAATGCGACTGTGAGAGCAGTCACTGTGCAAAGCAGAATAGTGAGTGTTCCAATCACAGTGTGACTGAGAGCTGTCACTGTGCTGAGCAGAATAGTGAGTGTTCACATCACTGTGTGACTGAGAGCAGTCACTGTGCTGAGCAGAATAGTGAGTGTTCCTATCCCAGTATGACTGTGAGAGCAGTCACTGTACTGAACAGAATAGTGAGTGTTCCCATCACAGTGTGACTTAGAGCAGTCAATGTGCTGAGCAGAATAGTGAGTGTTCCTATCACAATGCGACTGTGAGAGCAGTCACTATGCAGAGCAGAATAGTGAGTGTTCCCATCACAGCTGTGACTAAGAGCTGTCACTGTCCTGAGCAAAATAGTGAGTGTTGACATCACCGTGTGATTGAGAGCAGTCACTGTGCTGAGCAGAATATTGAGTGTTCCCATCACAGTGTGACTGAGAGCAGTCACTGTGCTGAGCTGAACAGTGAGTGTTCCAATCACAGTGTGACTGAGAGCTGTCTCTGTGCTGAACAGAATAGTGAGTGTTCCCATCACAGTGTGACTGAGAGCTGTCAATGTGCTGAGCAGAATAGTTAGTGTTCACATCACAGTGTGACCGAGAGCACTCACTGTGCTGAGCAAAATAGTGAGTGTTCCCATCACAGTGTGACTTTGAGAGCATTCACTGTCCAGAGCAGAATAGTGAGTGTGACTTTGAGAGCAGTCACTGTGCTGAGCAGAATAGTGAGTGTTCCCATCACAGTGGGACTGAGAGCAGTCACTGTGCTGAACAGAATAGTGAGTGTTCCCATCACAGTGTGACTTAGAGCAGTCACTGTGCTGAGCAGAATAGTGAGTGTTCCCATCACAGTGTGACCGAGAGCAGTCACTGTGCTGAGCAGAATAGTGAGTGTTCCCATTACAATGTGACTGAGAGCTGTCACTGTGCTGAGCAGATTAGTGAGTGTTCACATCACAGTGTGACTGAGAGCAATCACTGTGCTGAACAGAATAGTGAGTGTTCCCATTACAGTGTGACTGAGAGCAGTCACTGTGCTGAACAGAATAGTGAGTGTTCCCATCACAGTGTGACTTAGAGCAGTCACTGTGCTGAGCAGAATAGTGAGTGTTCCCATCACAATGCGACTGTGAGAGCAGTCACTGTGCAGAGCAGAATAGTGAGTGTTCCAATCACAGTGTGACTGAGAGCTGTCACTGTGCTGAGCAGAATAGTGAGTGTTCACATCACTGTGTGACTGAGAGCAGTCACTGTGCTGAGCAGAATAGTGAGTGTTCCTATCCCAGTATGACTGTGAGAGCAGTCACTGTACTGAACAGAATAGTGAGTGTTCCCATCACAGTGTGACTTAGAGCAGTCAATGTGCTGAGCAGAATAGTGAGTGTTCCTATCACAATGCGACTGTGAGAGCAGTCACTGTGCAGAGCAGAATAGTGAGTGTTCCCATCACAGCTGTGACTAAGAGCTGTCACTGTCCTGAGCAAAATAGTGAGTGTTGACATCACCGTGTGATTGAGAGCAGTCACTGTGCTGAGCAGAATAGTGAGTGTTCCCATCACAGTGTGACTGAGAGCAGTCACTGTGCTGAGCAGAATAGTGAGTGTTCCCATCACAATGCGACTGTGAGAGCAGTCACTGTGCAGAGCAGAATAGTGAGTGTTCCAATCACAGTGTGACTGAGAGCTGTCACTGTGCTGAGCAGAATATTGAGTGTTCACATCACTGTGTGACTGAGAGCAGTCACTGTGCTGAGCAGAATAGTGAGTGTTCCCATCACAGTGTGACTGAGAGCAGTCACTGTGCTGAACAGAATAGTGAGTGTTCCTATCGCAGTATGACTGTGAGAGCAGTCACTGTGCTGAACAGAATAGTGAGTGTTCCCATCACAGTGTGACTTAGAGCAGTCACTGTGCTGAGCAGAATAGTGAGTGTTCCCATCACAATGCGACTGTGAGAGCAGTCACTGTGCAGAGCAGAATAGTGAGTGTTCCAATCACAGTGTGACTGAGAGCTGTCACTATGCTGAGCATAATAGTGAGTGTTCACATCACTGTGTGACTGAGAGCAGTCACTGTGCTGAGCAGAATAGTGAGTGTTCCAATCCCAGTATGACTGTGAGAGCAGTCACTGTACTGAACAGAATAGTGAGTGTTCCCATCACAGTGTGACTTAGAGCAGTCAATGTGCTGAGCAGAGTAGTGAGTGTTCCTATCACAATGCGACTGTGAGAGCAGTCACTGTGCAGAGCAGAATAGTGAGTGTTCCCATCACAGCTGTGACTAAGAGCTGTCACTGTCCTGAGCAAAATAGTGAGTGTTGACATCACCGTGTGATTGAGAGCAGTCACTGTGCTGAGCAGAATAGTGAGTGTTCCCATCACAGTGTGACTGAGAGCAGTCACTGTGCTGAGCAGAATAGTGAGTGTTCCCATCAAAATGCGACTGTGAGAGCAGTCACTGTGCAGAGCAGAATAGTGAGTGTTCCAATCACAGTGTGACTGAGAGCTGTCACTGTGCTGAGCAGAATAGTGAGTGTTCACATCACAGTGTGACTGAGAGCAGTCAATGTGCTGAACAGAATAGTGATTGTTCCCATCACAGTGTGACTTAGAGCAGTCACTGTGCTGAGCAGAATAGTGAGTGTTCCCATCACAATGCGACTGTGAGAGCAGTCACTGTGGAAAGCAGAATAGTGAGTGTTCCAATCACAGTGTGACTGAGAGCTGTCACTGTGCTGAGTAGAATAGTGAGTGTTCCTATCCCAGTATGGCTGTGAGAGCAGTCACTGTACTGAACAGAATAGTGAGTGTTCCCATCACAGTGTGACTTAGAGCAGTCAATGTGCTGAGCAGAATAGTGAGTGTTCCTATCACAATGCGACTGTGAGAGCAGTCACTATGCAGAGCAGAATAGTGAGTGTTCCCATCACAGCTGTGACTAAGAGCTGTCACTGTCCTGAGCAAAATAGTGAGTGTTGACATCACCGTGTGATTGAGAGCAGTCACTGTGCTGAGCAGAATAGTGAGTGTTCCCATCACAGTGTGACTGAGAGCAGTCACTGTGCTGAGCTGAACAGTGAGTGTTCCAATCACAGTGTGACTGAGAGCTGTCTCTGTGCTGAACAGAATAGTGAGTGTTCCCATCACAGTGTGACTGAGAGCTGTCAATGTGCTGAGCAGAATAGTTAGTGTTCACATCACAGTGTGACCGAGAGCACTCACTGTGCTGAGCAAAATAGTGAGTGTTCGCATCACAGTGTGACTTTGAGAGCATTCACTGTCCAGAGCAGAATAGTGAGTGTGACTTTGAGAGCAGTCACTGTGCTGAGCAGAATAGTGAGTGTTCCCATCACAGTGGGACTGAGAGCAGTCACTGTGCTGAACAGAATAGTGAGTGTTCCCATCACAGTGTGACTTAGAGCAGTCACTGTGCTGAGCAGAATAGTGAGTGTTCCCATCACAGTGTGACCGAGAGCAGTCACTGTGCTGAGCAGAATAGTGAGTGTTCCCATTACAATGTGACTGAGAGCTGTCACTGTGCTGAGCAGATTAGTGAGTGTTCACATCACAGTGTGACTGAGAGCAATCACTGTGCTGAACAGAATAGTGAGTGTTCCCATCACAGTGTGACTGAGAGCAGTCACTGTGCTGAACAGAATAGTGAGTGTTCCCATCACAGTGTGACTTAGAGCAGTCACTGTGCTGAGCAGAATAGTGAGTGTTCCCATCACAATGCGAATGTGAGAGCAGTCACTGTGCAGAGCAGAATAGTGAGTGTTCCAATCACAGTGTGACTGAGAGCTGTCACTGTGCTGAGCAGAATAGTGAGTGTTCACATCACTGTGTGACTGAGAGCAGTCACTGTGCTGAGCAGAATAGTGAGTGTTCCTATCCCAGTATGACTGTGAGAGCAGTCACTGTACTGAACAGAATAGTGAGTGTTCCCATCACAGTGTGACTTAGAGCAGTCAATGTGCTGAGCAGAATAGTGAGTGTTCCTATCACAATGCGACTGTGAGAGCAGTCACTGTGCAGAGCAGAATAGTGAGTGTTCCCATCACAGCTGTGACTAAGAGCTGTCACTGTCCTGAGCAAAATAGTGAGTGTTGACATCACCGTGTGATTGAGAGCAGTCACTGTGCTGAGCAGAATAGTGAGTGTTCCCATCACAGTGTGACTGAGAGCAGTCACTGTGCTGAGCAGAATAGTGAGTGTTCCCATCACAATGCGACTGTGAGAGCAGTCACTGTGCAGAGCAGAATAGTGAGTGTTCCAATCACAGTGTGACTGAGAGCTGTCACTGTGCTGAGCAGAATATTGAGTGTTCACATCACTGTGTGACTGAGAGCAGTCACTGTGCTGAGCAGAATAGTGAGTGTTCCCATCACAGTGTGACTGAGAGCAGTCACTGTGCTGAACAGAATAGTGAGTGTTCCTATCCCAGTATGACTGTGAGAGCAGTCACTGTACTGAACAGAATAGTGAGTGTTCCCATCACAGTGTGACTTAGAGCAGTCAATGTGCTGAGCAGAATAGTGAGTGTTCCTATCACAATGCGACTGTGAGAGCAGTCACTGTGCAGAGCAGAATAGTGAGTGTTCCCATCACAGCTGTGACTAAGAGCTGTCACTGTCCTGAGCAAAATAGTGAGTGTTGACATCACCGTGTGATTGAGAGCAGTCACTGTGCTGAGCAGAATAGTGAGTGTTCCCATCACAATGCGACTGTGAGAGCAGTCACTGTGCAGAGCAGAATAGTGAGTGTTCCAATCACAGTGTGACTGAGAGCTGTCACTGTGCTGAGCAGAATAGTGAGTGTTCACATCACTGTGTGACTGAGAGCAGTCACTGTGCTGAGCAGAATAGTGAGTGTTCCCATCACAGTGTGACTGAGAGCAGTCACTGTGCTGAACAGAATAGTGAGTGTTCCCATCACAGTGTGACTTAGAGCAGTCACTGTGCTGAGCAGAATAGTGAGTGTTCCCATCACAATGCGACTGTGAGAGCAGTCACTGTGCAAAGCAGAATAGTGAGTGTTCCAATCACAGTGTGACTGAGAGCTGTCACTGTGCTGAGCAGAATAGTGAGTGTTCACATCACTGTGTGACTGAGAGCAGTCACTGTTCTGAGCAGAATAGTGAGTGTTCCTATCCTAGTATGACTGTGAGAGCAGTCACTGTACTGAACAGAATAGTGAGTGTTCCCATCACAGTGTGACTTAGAGCAGTCAATGTGCTGAGCAGAATAGTGAGTGTTCCTATCACAATGCGACTGTGAGAGCAGTCACTATGCAGAGCAGAATAGTGAGTGTTCCCATCACAGCTGTGACTAAGAGCTGTCACTGTCCTGAGCAAAATAGTGAGTGTTGACATCACCGTGTGATTGAGAGCAGTCACTGTGCTGAGCAGAATAGTGAGTGTTCCCATCACAGTGTGACTGAGAGCAGTCACTGTGCTGAGCTGAACAGTGAGTGTTCCAATCACAGTGTGACTGAGAGCTGTCTCTGTGCTGAACAGAATAGTGAGTGTTCCCATCACAGTGTGACTGAGAGCTGTCAATGTGCTGAGCAGAATAGTTAGTGTTCACATCACAGTGTGACCGAGAGCACTCACTGTGTTGAGCAGCAGAGTGAGTGTTCCCATCATAGTGTGACTGAGAGCAGTCACTGTGCTGAGCAGAATAGTGAGTGTTCCCATCACAGTGTGACTGAGAGCTGTCTCTGTGCTGAACAGAATAGTGAGTGTTCCCATCACAGTGTGACTGAGAGCTGTCAATGTGCTGAGCAGAATAGTTAGTGTTCACATCACAGTGTGACTGAAAGCTGTCAATGTGCTGAGCAGCAGAGTGAGTGTTCCCATCACAGTGTGACAGAGAGCAGTCACTGTGCTGAGCAAAATAGTGAGTGTTCCCATCACAGTGTGACTTTGAGAGCATTCACTGTCCAGAGCAGAATAGTGAGTGTGACTTTGAGAGCAGTCACTGTGCTGAGCAGAATAGTGAGTGTTCCCATCACAGTGGGACTGAGAGCAGTCACTGTGCTGAACAGAATAGTGAGTGTTCCCATCACAGTGTGACTTAGAGCAGTCACTGTGCTGAGCAGAATAGTGAGTGTTCCCATCACAGTGTGACCGAGAGCAGTCACTGTGCTGAGCAGAATAGTGAGTGTTCCCATCACAATGTGACTGAGAGCTGTCACTGTGCTGAGCAGAATAGTGAGTGTTCACATCACAGTGTGACTGAGAGCAATCACTGTGCTGAACAGAATAGTGAGTGTTCCCATCACAGTGTGACTGAGAGCAGTCACTGTGCTGAACAGAATAGTGAGTGTTCCCATCACAGTGTGACTTAGAGCAGTCACTGTGCTGAGCAGAATAGTGAGTGTTCCCATCACAATGCGACTGTGAGAGCAGTCACTGTGCAGAGCAGAATAGTGAGTGTTCCAATCACAGTGTGACTGAGAGCTGTCACTATGCTGAGCAGAATAGTGAGTGTTCACATCACTGTGTGACTGAGAGCAGTCACTGTGCTGAGCAGAATAGTGAGTGTTCCTATCCCAGTATGACTGTGAGAGCAGTCACTGTACTGAACAGAATAGTGAGTGTTCCCATCACAGTGTGACTTAGAGCAGTCAATGTGCTGAGCAGAGTAGTGAGTGTTCCTATCACAATGCGACTGTAAGAGCAGTCACTGTGCAGAGCAGAATAGTGAGTGTTCCCATCACAGCTGTGACTAAGAGCTGTCACTGTCCTGAGCAAAATAGTGAGTGTTGACATCACCGTGTGATTGAGAGCAGTCACTGTGCTGAGCAGAATAGTGAGTGTTCCCATCACAGTGTGACTGAGAGCAGTCACTGTGCTGAGCAGAATAGTGAGTGTTCCCATCACAATGCGACTGTGAGAGCAGTCACTGTGCAGAGCAGAATAGTGAGTGTTCCAATCACAGTGTGACTGAGAGCTGTCACTGTGCTGAGCAGAATAGTGAGTGTTCACATCAGTGTGTGACTGAGAGCAGTCACTGTGCTGAACAGAATAGTGAGTGTTCCCATCACAGTGTGACTTAGAGCAGTCACTGTGCTGAGCAGAATAGTGAGTGTTCCCATCACAGTGTGACCGAGAGCAGTCACTGTGCTGAGCAGAATAGTGAGTGTTCCCATCACAATGTGACTGAGAGCTGTCACTGTGCTGAGCAGAATAGTGAGTGTTCACATCACAGTGTGACTGAGAGCAATCACTGTGCGGAACAGAATAGTGAGTGTTCCCATCACAGTGTGACTGAGAGCAGTCACTGTGCTGAACAGAATAGTGAGTGTTCCCATCACAGTGTGACTTAGGGCAGTCACTGTGCTGAGCAGAATAGTGAGTGTTCCCATCACAATGCGACTGTGAGAGCAGTCACTGTGCAGAGCAGAATAGTGAGTGTTCCAATCACAGTGTGACTGAGAGCTGTCACTATGCTGAGCAGAATAGTGAGTGTTCACATCACTGTGTGACTGAGAGCAGTCACTGTGCTGAGCAGAATAGTGAGTGTTCCAATCCCAGTATGACTGTGAGAGCAGTCACTGTACTGAACAGAATAGTGAGTGTTCCCATCACAGTGTGATTTAGAGCAGTCAATGTGCTGAGCAGAGTAGTGAGTGTTCCTATCACAATGCGACTGTGAGAGCAGTCACTGTGCAGAGCAGAATAGTGAGTGTTCCCATCACAGCTGTGACTAAGAGCTGTCACTGTCCTGAGCAAAATAGTGAGTGTTGACATCACCGTGTGATTGAGAGCAGTCACTGTGCTGAGCAGAATAGTGAGTGTTCCCATCACAGTGTGACTGAGAGCAGTCACTGTGCTGAGCAGAATAGTGAGTGTTCCCATCAAAATGCGACTGTGAGAGCAGTCACTGTGCAGAGCAGAATAGTGAGTGTTCCAATCACAGTGTGACTGAGAGCTGTCACTGTGCTGAGCAGAATAGTGAGTGTTCACATCACTGTGTGACTGAGAGCAGTCACTGTGCTGAGCAGAATAGTGAGTGTTCCCATCACAGTGTGACTGAGAGCAGTCACTGTGCTGAACAGAATAGTGAGTGTTCCCATCACAGTGTGACTTAGAGCAGTCACTGTGCTGAGCAGAATAGTGAGTGTTCCCATCACAATGCGACTGTGAGAGCAGTCACTGTGGAAAGCAGAATAGTGAGTGTTCCAATCACAGTGTGACTGAGAGCTGTCACTGTGCTGAGCAGAATAGTGAGTGTTCACATCACTGTGTGACTGAGAGCAGTCACTGTGCTGAGTAGAATAGTGAGTGTTCCTATCCCAGTATGACTGTGAGAGCAGTCACTGTACTGAACAGAATAGTGAGTGTTCCCATCACAGTGTGACTTAGAGCAGTCAATGTGCTGAGCAGAATAGTGAGTGTTCCTATCACAATGCGACTGTGAGAGCAGTCACTATGCAGAGCAGAATAGTGAGTGTTCCCATCACAGCTGTGACTAAGAGCTGTCACTGTCCTGAGCAAAATAGTGAGTGTTGACATCACCGTGTGATTGAGAGCAGTCACTGTGCTGAGCAGAATAGTGAGAGTTCCCATCACAGTGTGACTGAGAGCAGTCACTGTGCTGAGCTGAACAGTGAGTGTTCCAATCACAGTGTGACTGAGAGCTGTCTCTGTGCTGAACAGAATAGTGAGTGTTCCAATCACAGTGTGACTGAGAGCTGTCAATGTGCTGAGCAGAATAGTTAGTGTTCACATCACAGTGTGACCGAGAGCACTCACTGTGCTGAGCAAAATAGTGAGTGTTCCCATCACAGTGTGACTTTGAGAGCATTCACTGTCCAGAGCAGAATAGTGAGTGTGACTTTGAGAGCAGTCACTGTGCTGAGCAGAATAGTGAGTGTTCCCATCACAGTGGGACTGAGAGCAGTCACTGTGCTGAACAGAATAGTGAGTGTTCCCATCACAGTGTGACTTAGAGCAGTCACTGTGCTGAGCAGAATAGTGAGTGTTCCCATCACAGTGTGACCGAGAGCAGTCACTGTGCTGAGCAGAATAGTGAGTGTTCCCATTACAATGTGACTGAGAGCTGTCACTGTGCTGAGCAGATTAGTGAGTGTTCACATCACAGTGTGACTGAGAGCAATCACTGTGCTGAACAGAATAGTGAGTGTTCCCATCACAGTGTGACTGAGAGCAGTCACTGTGCTGAACAGAATAGTGAGTGTTCCCATCACAGTGTGACTTAGAGCAGTCACTGTGCTGAGCAGAATAGTGAGTGTTCCCATCACAATGCGACTGTGAGAGCAGTCACTGTGCAGAGCAGAATAGTGAGTGTTCCAATCACAGTGTGACTGAGAGCTGTCACTGTGCTGAGCAGAATAGTGAGTGTTCACATCACTGTGTGACTGAGAGCAGTCACTGTGCTGAGCAGAATAGTGAGTGTTCCTATCCCAGTATGACTGTGAGAGCAGTCACTGTACTGAACAGAATAGTGAGTGTTCCCATCACAGTGTGACTTAGAGCAGTCAATGTGCTGAGCAGAATAGTGAGTGTTCCTATCACAATGCGACTGTGAGAGCAGTCACTGTGCAGAGCAGAATAGTGAGTGTTCCCATCACAGCTGTGACTAAGAGCTGTCACTGTCCTGAGCAAAATAGTGAGTGTTGACATCACCGTGTGATTTAGAGCAGTCACTGTGCTGAGCAGAATAGTGAGTGTTCCCATCACAGTGTGACTGAGAGCAGTCACTGTGCTGAGCAGAATAGTGAGTGTTCCCATCACAATGCGACTGTGAGAGCAGTCACTGTGCAGAGCAGAATAGTGAGTGTTCCAATCACAGTGTGACTGAGAGCTGTCACTGTGCTGAGCAGAATATTGAGTGTTCACATCACTGTGTGACTGAGAGCAGTCACTGTGCTGAGCAGAATAGTGAGTGTTCCCATCACAGTGTGACTGAGAGCAGTCACTGTGCTGAACAGAATAGTGAGTGTTCCTATCCCAGTATGACTGTGAGAGCAGTCACTGTACTGAACAGAATAGTGAGTGTTCCCATCACAGTGTGACTTAGAGCAGTCAATGTGCTGAGCAGAATAGTGAGTGTTCCTATCACAATGCGACTGTGAGAGCAGTCACTGTGCAGAGCAGAATAGTGAGTGTTCCCATCACAGCTGTGACTAAGAGCTGTCACTGTCCTGAGCAAAATAGTGAGTGTTGACATCACCGTGTGATTGAGAGCAGTCACTGTGCTGAGCAGAATAGTGAGTGTTCCCATCACAGTGTGACTGAGAGCAGTCACTGTGCTGAGCAGAATAGTGAGTGTTCCCATCACAATGCGACTGTGAGAGCAGTCACTGTGCAGAGCAGAATAGTGAGTGTTCCAATCACAGTGTGACTAAGAGCTGTCACTGTGCTGAGCAGAATAGTGAGTGTTCACATCACTGTGTGACTGAGAGCAGTCACTGTGCTGAGCAGAATAGTGAGTGTTCCCATCACAGTGTGACTGAGAGCAGTCACTGTGCTGAACAGAATAGTGAGTGTTCCCATCACAGTGTGACTTAGAGCAGTCACTGTGCTGAGCAGAATAGTGAGTGTTCCCATCACAATGCGACTGTGAGAGCAGTCACTGTGGAAAGCAGAATAGTGAGTGTTCCAATCACAGTGTGACTGAGAGCTGTCACTGTGCTGAGCAGAATAGTGAGTGTTCACATCACTGTGTGACTGAGAGCAGTCACTGTGCTGAGTAGAATAGTGAGTGTTCCTATCCCAGTATGACTGTGAGAGCAGTCACTGTACTGAACAGAATAGTGAGTGTTCCCATCACAGTGTGACTTAGAGCAGTCAATGTGCTGAGCAGAATAGTGAGTGTTCCTATCACAATGCGACTGTGAGAGCAGTCACTATGCAGAGCAGAATAGTGAGTGTTCCCATCACAGCTGTGACTAAGAGCTGTCACTGTCCTGAGCAAAATAGTGAGTGTTGACATCACCGTGTGATTGAGAGCAGTCACTGTGCTGAGCAGAATAGTGAGAGTTCCCATCACAGTGTGACTGAGAGCAGTCACTGTGCTGAGCTGAACAGTGAGTGTTCCAATCACAGTGTGACTGAGAGCTGTCTCTGTGCTGAACAGAATAGTGAGTGTTCCAATCACAGTGTGACTGAGAGCTGTCAATGTGCTGAGCAGAATAGTTAGTGTTCACATCACAGTGTGACCGAGAGCACTCACTGTGCTGAGCAAAATAGTGAGTGTTCCCATCACAGTGTGACTTTGAGAGCATTCACTGTCCAGAGCAGAATAGTGAGTGTGACTTTGAGAGCAGTCACTGTGCTGAGCAGAATAGTGAGTGTTCCCATCACAGTGGGACTGAGAGCAGTCACTGTGCTGAACAGAATAGTGAGTGTTCCCATCACAGTGTGACTTAGAGCAGTCACTGTGCTGAGCAGAATAGTGAGTGTTCCCATCACAGTGTGACCGAGAGCAGTCACTGTGCTGAGCAGAATAGTGAGTGTTCCCATTACAATGTGACTGAGAGCTGTCACTGTGCTGAGCAGATTAGTGAGTGTTCACATCACAGTGTGACTGAGAGCAATCACTGTGCTGAACAGAATAGTGAGTGTTCCCATCACAGTGTGACTGAGAGCAGTCACTGTGCTGAACAGAATAGTGAGTGTTCCCATCACAGTGTGACTTAGAGCAGTCACTGTGCTGAGCAGAATAGTGAGTGTTCCCATCACAATGCGACTGTGAGAGCAGTCACTGTGCAGAGCAGAATAGTGAGTGTTCCAATCACAGTGTGACTGAGAGCTGTCACTGTGCTGAGCAGAATAGTGAGTGTTCACATCACTGTGTGACTGAGAGCAGTCACTGTGCTGAGCAGAATAGTGAGTGTTCCTATCCCAGTATGACTGTGAGAGCAGTCACTGTACTGAACAGAATAGTGAGTGTTCCCATCACAGTGTGACTTAGAGCAGTCAATGTGCTGAGCAGAATAGTGAGTGTTCCTATCACAATGCGACTGTGAGAGCAGTCACTGTGCAGAGCAGAATAGTGAGTGTTCCCATCACAGCTGTGACTAAGAGCTGTCACTGTCCTGAGCAAAATAGTGAGTGTTGACATCACCGTGTGATTTAGAGCAGTCACTGTGCTGAGCAGAATAGTGAGTGTTCCCATCACAGTGTGACTGAGAGCAGTCACTGTGCTGAGCAGAATAGTGAGTGTTCCCATCACAATGCGACTGTGAGAGCAGTCACTGTGCAGAGCAGAATAGTGAGTGTTCCAATCACAGTGTGACTGAGAGCTGTCACTGTGCTGAGCAGAATATTGAGTGTTCACATCACTGTGTGACTGAGAGCAGTCACTGTGCTGAGCAGAATAGTGAGTGTTCCCATCACAGTGTGACTGAGAGCAGTCACTGTGCTGAACAGAATAGTGAGTGTTCCTATCCCAGTATGACTGTGAGAGCAGTCACTGTACTGAACAGAATAGTGAGTGTTCCCATCACAGTGTGACTTAGAGCAGTCAATGTGCTGAGCAGAATAGTGAGTGTTCCTATCACAATGCGACTGTGAGAGCAGTCACTGTGCAGAGCAGAATAGTGAGTGTTCCCATCACAGCTGTGACTAAGAGCTGTCACTGTCCTGAGCAAAATAGTGAGTGTTGACATCACCGTGTGATTGAGAGCAGTCACTGTGCTGAGCAGAATAGTGAGTGTTCCCATCACAGTGTGACTGAGAGCAGTCACTGTGCTGAGCAGAATAGTGAGTGTTCCCATCACAATGCGACTGTGAGAGCAGTCACTGTGCAGAGCAGAATAGTGAGTGTTCCAATCACAGTGTGACTAAGAGCTGTCACTGTGCTGAGCAGAATAGTGAGTGTTCACATCACTGTGTGACTGAGAGCAGTCACTGTGCTGAGCAGAATAGTGAGTGTTCCCATCACAGTGTGACTGAGAGCAGTCACTGTGCTGAACAGAATAGTGAGTGTTCCCATCACAGTGTGACTTAGAGCAGTCACTGTGCTGAGCAGAATAGTGAGTGTTCCCATCACAATGCGACTGTGAGAGCAGTCACTGTGCAAAGCAGAATAGTGAGTGTTCCAATCACAGTGTGACTGAGAGCTGTCACTGTGCTGAGCAGAATAGTGAGTGTTCACATCACTGTGTGACTGAGAGCAGTCACTGTGCTGAGCAGAATAGTGAGTGTTCCTATCCTAGTATGACTGTGAGAGCAGTCACTGTACTGAACAGAATAGTGAGTGTTCCCATCACAGTGTGACTTAGAGCAGTCAATGTGCTGAGCAGAATAGTGAGTGTTCCTATCACAATGCGACTGAGAGAGCAGTCACTATGCAGAGCAGAATAGTGAGTGTTCCCATCACAGCTGTGACTAAGAGCTGTCACTGTCCTGAGCAAAATAGTGAGTGTTGACATCACCGTGTGATTGAGAGCAGTCACTGTGCTGAGCAGAATAGTGAGTGTTCCCATCACAGTGTGACTGAGAGCAGTCACTGTGCTGAGCTGAACAGTGAGTGTTCCAATCACAGTGTGACTGAGAGCTGTCTCTGTGCTGAACAGAATAGTGAGTGTTCCCATCACAGTGTGACTGAGAGCTGTCAATGTGCTGAGCAGAATAGTTAGTGTTCACATCACAGTGTGACCGAGAGCACTCACTGTGTTGAGCAGCAGAGTGAGTGTTCCCATCATAGTGTGACTGAGAGCAGTCACTGTGCTGAGCAGAATAGTGAGTGTTCCCATCACAGTGTGACTGAGAGCTGTCTCTGTGCTGAACAGAATAGTGAGTGTTCCCATCACAGTGTGACTGAGAGCTGTCAATGTGCTGAGCAGAATAGTTAGTGTTCACATCACAGTGTGACTGAAAGCTGTCAATGTGCTGAGCAGCAGAGTGAGTGTTCCCATCACAGTGTGACAGAGAGCAGTCACTGTGCTGAGCAAAATAGTGAGTGTTCCCATCACAGTGTGACTTTGAGAGCATTCACTGTCCAGAGCAGAATAGTGAGTGTGACTTTGAGAGCAGTCACTGTGCTGAGCAGAATAGTGAGTGTTCCCATCACAGTGGGACTGAGAGCAGTCACTGTGCTGAACAGAATAGTGAGTGTTCCCATCACAGTGTGACTTAGAGCAGTCACTGTGCTGAACAGAATAGTGAGTGTTCCCATCACAGTGTGACTTAGAGCAGTCACTGTGCTGAGCAGAATAGTGAGTGTTCCCATCACAATGCGACTGTGAGAGCAGTCACTGTGCAAAGCAGAATAGTGAGTGTTCCAATCACAGTGTGACTGAGAGCTGTCACTGTGCTGAGCAGAATAGTGAGTGTTCACATCACTGTGTGACTGAGAGCAGTCACTGTGCTGAGCAGAATAGTGAGTGTTCCTATCCTAGTATGACTGTGAGAGCAGTCACTGTACTGAACAGAATAGTGAGTGTTCCCATCACAGTGTGACTTAGAGCAGTCAATGTGCTGAGCAGAATAGTGAGTGTTCCTATCACAATGCGACTGTGAGAGCAGTCACTATGCAGAGCAGAATAGTGAGTGTTCCCATCACAGCTGTGACTAAGAGCTGTCACTGTCCTGAGCAAAATAGTGAGTGTTGACATCACCGTGTGATTGAGAGCAGTCACTGTGCTGAGCAGAATAGTGAGTGTTCCCATCACAGTGTGACTGAGAGCAGTCACTGTGCTGAGCTGAACAGTGAGTGTTCCAATCACAGTGTGACTGAGAGCTGTCTCTGTGCTGAACAGAATAGTGAGTGTTCCCATCACAGTGTGACTGAGAGCTGTCAATGTGCTGAGCAGAATAGTTAGTGTTCACATCACAGTGTGACCGAGAGCACTCACTGTGTTGAGCAGCAGAGTGAGTGTTCCCATCATAGTGTGACTGAGAGCAGTCACTGTGCTGAGCAGAATAGTGAGTGTTCCCATCACAGTGTGACTGAGAGCTGTCTCTGTGCTGAACAGAATAGTGAGTGTTCCCATCACAGTGTGACTGAGAGCTGTCAATGTGCTGAGCAGAATAGTTAGTGTTCACATCACAGTGTGACTGAAAGCTGTCAATGTGCTGAGCAGCAGAGTGAGTGTTCCCATCACAGTGTGACAGAGAGCAGTCACTGTGCTGAGCAAAATAGTGAGTGTTCCCATCACAGTGTGACTTTGAGAGCATTCACTGTCCAGAGCAGAATAGTGAGTGTGACTTTGAGAGCAGTCACTGTGCTGAGCAGAATAGTGAGTGTTCCCATCACAGTGGGACTGAGAGCAGTCACTGTGCTGAACAGAATAGTGAGTGTTCCCATCACAGTGTGACTTAGAGCAGTCACTGTGCTGAGCAGAATAGTGAGTGTTCCCATCACAGTGTGACCGAGAGCAGTCACTGTGCTGAGCAGAATAGTGAGTGTTCCCATCACAATGTGACTGAGAGCTGTCACTGTGCTGAGCAGAATAGTGAGTGTTCACATCACAGTGTGACTGAGAGAAATCACTGTGCTGAACAGAATAGTGAGTGTTCCCATCACAGTGTGACTGAGAGCAGTCACTGTGCTGAACAGAATAGTGAGTGTTCCCATCACAGTGTGACTTAGAGCAGTCACTGTGCTGAGCAGAATAGTGAGTGTTCCCATCACAATGCGACTGTGAGAGCAGTCACTGTGCAGAGCAGAATAGTGAGTGTTCCAATCACAGTGTGACTGAGAGCTGTCACTATGCTGAGCAGAATAGTGAGTGTTCACATCACTGTGTGACTGAGAGCAGTCACTGTGCTGAGCAGAATAGTGAGTGTTCCTATCCCAGTATGACTGTGAGAGCAGTCACTGTACTAAACAGAATAGTGAGTGTTCCCATCACAGTTTGACTTAGAGCAGTCAATGTGCTGAGCAGAGTAGTGAGTGTTCCTATCACAATGCGACTGTGAGAGCAGTCACTGTGCAGAGCAGAATAGGGAGTGTTCCCATCACAGCTGTGACTAAGAGCTGTCACTGTCCTGAGCAAAATAGTGAGTGTTGACATCACCGTGTGATTGAGAGCAGTCACTGTGCTGAGCAGAATAGTGAGTGTTCCCATCACAGTGTGACTGAGAGCAGTCACTGTGCTGAGCAGAATAGTGAGTGTTCCCATCACAATGCGACTGTGAGAGCAGTCACTGTGCAGAGCAGAATAGTGAGTGTTCCAATCACAGTGTGACTGAGAGCTGTCACTGTGCTGAGCAGAATAGTGAGTGTTCACATCACTGTGTGACTGAGAGCAGTCACTGTGCTGAGCAAAATAGTGAGTGTTCCCATCACAGTGTGACTGAGAGCAGTCACTGTGCTGAACAGAATAGTGAGTGTTCCCATCACAGTGTGACTTAGAGCAGTCACTGTGCTGAGCAGAATAGTGAGTGTTCCCATCACAATGCGACTGTGAGAGCAGTCACTGTGCAAAGCAGAATAGTGAGTGTTCCAATCACAGTGTGACTGAGAGCTGTCACTGTGCTGAGCAGAATAGTGAGTGTTCACATCACTGTGTGACTGAGAGCAGTCACTGTGCTGAGCAGAATACTGAGTGTTCCTATCCCAGTATGACTGTGAGAGCAGTCACTGTACTGAACAGAATAGTGAGTGTTCCCATCACAGTGTGACTTAGAGCAGTCAATGTGCTGAGCAGAATAGTGAGTGTTCCTATCACAATGCGACTGTGAGAGCAGTCACTATGCAGAGCAGAATAGTGAGTGTTCCCATCACAGCTGTGACTAAGAGCTGTCACTGTCCTGAGCAAAATAGTGAGTGTTGACATCACCGTGTGATTGAGAGCAGTCACTGTGCTGAGCAGAATAGTGAGTGTTCCCATCACAGTGTGACTGAGAGCAGTCACTGTGCTGAGCTGAACAGTGAGTGTTCCAATCACAGTGTGACTGAGAGCTGTCTCTGTGCTGAACAGAATAGTGAGTGTTCCCATCACAGTGTGACTGAGAGCTGTCAATGTGCTGAGCAGAATAGTTAGTGTTCACATCACAGTGTGACCGAGAGCAATCACTGTGTTGAGCAGCAGAGTGAGTGTTCCCATCATAGTGTGACTGAGAGCAGTCACTGTGCTGAGCAGAATAGTGAGTGTTCCCATCACAGTGTGACTGAGAGCTGTCTCTGTGCTGAACAGAATAGTGAGTGTTCCCATCACAGTGTGACTGAGAGCTGTCAATGTGCTGAGCAGAATAGTTAGTGTTCACATCACAGTGTGACTGAAAGCTGTCAATGTGCTGAGCAGCAGAGTGAGTGTTCCCATCACAGTGTGACAGAGAGCAGTCACTGTGCTGAGCAAAATAGTGAGTGTTCCCATCACAGTGTGACTTTGAGAGCATTCACTGTCCAGAGCAGAATAGTGAGTGTGACTTTGAGAGCAGTCACTGTGCTGAGCAGAATAGTGAGTGTTCCCATCACAGTGGGACTGAGAGCAGTCACTGTGCTGAACAGAATAGTGAGTGTTCCCATCACAGTGTGACTTAGAGCAGTCACTGTGCTGAGCAGAATAGTGAGTGTTCCCATCACAGTGTGACCGAGAGCAGTCACTGTGCTGAGCAGAATAGTGAGTGTTCCCATCACAATGTGACTGAGAGCTGTCACTGTGCTGAGCAGAATAGTGAGTGTTCACATCACAGTGTGACTGAGAGCAATCACTGTGCTGAACAGAATAGTGAGTGTTCCCATCACAGTGTGACTGAGAGCAGTCACTGTGCTGAACAGAATAGTGAGTGTTCCCATCACAGTGTGACTTAGAGCAGTCACAGTGCTGAGCAGAATAGTGAGTGTTCCCATCACAATGCGACTGTGAGAGCAGTCACTGTGCAGAGCAGAATAGTGAGTGTTCCAATCACAGTGTGACTGAGAGCTGTCACTATGCTGAGCAGAATAGTGAGTGTTCACATCACTGTGTGACTGAGAGCAGTCACTGTGCTGAGCAGAATAGAGAGTGTTCCTATCCCAGTATGACTGTGAGAGCAGTCACTGTACTGAACAGAATAGTGAGTGTTCCCATCACAGTGTGACTTAGAGCAGTCAATGTGCTGAGCAGAGTAGTGAGTGTTCCTATCACAATGCGACTGTGAGAGCAGTCACTGTGCAGAGCAGAATAGTGAGTGTTCCCATCACAGCTGTGACTAAGAGCTGTCACTGTCCTGAGCAAAATAGTGAGTGTTGACATCACCGTGTGATTGAGAGCAGTCACTGTGCTGAGCAGAATAGTGAGTGTTCCCATCACAGTGTGACTGAGAGCAGTCACTGTGCTGAGCAGAATAGTGAGTGTTCCCATCACAATGCGACTGTGAGAGCAGTCACTGTGCAGAGCAGAATAGTGAGTGTTCCAATCACAGTGTGACTGAGAGCTGTCACTGTGCTGAGCAGAATAGTGAGTGTTCACATCACTGTGTGACTGAGAGCAGTCACTGTGCTGAGCAGAATAGTGAGTGTTCCCATCACAGTGTGACTGAGAGCAGTCACTGTGCTGAACAGAATAGTGAGTGTTCCCATCACAGTGTGACTTAGAGCAGTCACTGTGCTGTGCAGAATAGTGAGTGTTCCCATCACAATGCGACTGTGAGAGCAGTCACTGTGCAAAGCAGAATAGTGAGTGTTCCAATCACAGTGTGACTGAGAGCTGTCACTGTGCTGAGCAGAATAGTGAGTGTTCACATCACTGTGTGACTGAGAGCAGTCACTGTGCTGAGCAGAATAGTGAGTGTTCCTATCCCAGTATGACTGTGAGAGCAGTCACTGTACTGAACAGAATAGTGAGTGTTCCCATCACAGTGTGACTTAGAGCAGTCAATGTGCTGAGCAGAATAGTGAGTGTTCCTATCACAATGCGACTGTGAGAGCAGTCACTATGCAGAGCAGAATAGTGAGTGTTCCCATCACAGCTGTGACTAAGAGCTGTCACTGTCCTGAGCAAAATAGTGAGTGTTGACATCACCGTGTGATTGAGAGCAGTCACTGTGCTGAGCAGAATATTGAGTGTTCCCATCACAGTGTGACTGAGAGCAGTCACTGTGCTGAGCTGAACAGTGAGTGTTCCAATCACAGTGTGACTGAGAGCTGTCTCTGTGCTGAACAGAATAGTGAGTGTTCCCATCACAGTGTGACTGAGAGCTGTCAATGTGCTGAGCAGAATAGTTAGTGTTCACATCACAGTGTGACCGAGAGCACTCACTGTGCTGAGCAAAATAGTGAGTGTTCCCATCACAGTGTGACTTTGAGAGCATTCACTGTCCAGAGCAGAATAGTGAGTGTGACTTTGAGAGCAGTCACTGTGCTGAGCAGAATAGTGAGTGTTCCCATCACAGTGGGACTGAGAGCAGTCACTGTGCTGAACAGAATAGTGAGTGTTCCCATCACAGTGTGACTTAGAGCAGTCACTGTGCTGAGCAGAATAGTGAGTGTTCCCATCACAGTGTGACCGAGAGCAGTCACTGTGCTGAGCAGAATAGTGAGTGTTCCCATTACAATGTGACTGAGAGCTGTCACTGTGCTGAGCAGATTAGTGAGTGTTCACATCACAGTGTGACTGAGAGCAATCACTGTGCTGAACAGAATAGTGAGTGTTCCCATCACAGTGTGACTGAGAGCAGTCACTGTGCTGAACAGAATAGTGAGTGTTCCCATCACAGTGTGACTTAGAGCAGTCACTGTGCTGAGCAGAATAGTGAGTGTTCCCATCACAATGCGACTGTGAGAGCAGTCACTGTGCAGAGCAGAATAGTGAGTGTTCCAATCACAGTGTGACTGAGAGCTGTCACTGTGCTGAGCAGAATAGTGAGTGTTCACATCACTGTGTGACTGAGAGCAGTCACTGTGCTGAGCAGAATAGTGAGTGTTCCTATCCCAGTATGACTGTGAGAGCAGTCACTGTACTGAACAGAATAGTGAGTGTTCCCATCACAGTGTGACTTAGAGCAGTCAATGTGCTGAGCAGAATAGTGAGTGTTCCTATCACAATGCGACTGTGAGAGCAGTCACTGTGCAGAGCAGAATAGTGAGTGTTCCCATCACAGCTGTGACTAAGAGCTGTCACTGTCCTGAGCAAAATAGTGAGTGTTGACATCACCGTGTGATTGAGAGCAGTCACTGTGCTGAGCAGAATAGTGAGTGTTCCCATCACAGTGTGACTGAGAGCAGTCACTGTGCTGAGCAGAATAGTGAGTGTTCCCATCACAATGCGACTGTGAGAGCAGTCACTGTGCAGAGCAGAATAGTGAGTGTTCCAATCACAGTGTGACTGAGAGCTGTCACTGTGCTGAGCAGAATATTGAGTGTTCACATCACTGTGTGACTGAGAGCAGTCACTGTGCTGAGCAGAATAGTGAGTGTTCCCATCACAGTGTGACTGAGAGCAGTCACTGTGCTGAACAGAATAGTGAGTGTTCCTATCGCAGTATGACTGTGAGAGCAGTCACTGTGCTGAACAGAATAGTGAGTGTTCCCATCACAGTGTGACTTAGAGCAGTCACTGTGCTGAGCAGAATAGTGAGTGTTCCCATCACAATGCGACTGTGAGAGCAGTCACTGTGCAGAGCAGAATAGTGAGTGTTCCAATCACAGTGTGACTGAGAGCTGTCACTATGCTGAGCATAATAGTGAGTGTTCACATCACTGTGTGACTGAGAGCAGTCACTGTGCTGAGCAGAATAGTGAGTGTTCCAATCCCAGTATGACTGTGAGAGCAGTCACTGTACTGAACAGAATAGTGAGTGTTCCCATCACAGTGTGACTTAGAGCAGTCAATGTGCTGAGCAGAGTAGTGAGTGTTCCTATCACAATGCGACTGTGAGAGCAGTCACTGTGCAGAGCAGAATAGTGAGTGTTCCCATCACAGCTGTGACTAAGAGCTGTCACTGTCCTGAGCAAAATAGTGAGTGTTGACATCACCGTGTGATTGAGAGCAGTCACTGTGCTGAGCAGAATAGTGAGTGTTCCCATCACAGTGTGACTGAGAGCAGTCACTGTGCTGAGCAGAATAGTGAGTGTTCCCATCAAAATGCGACTGTGAGAGCAGTCACTGTGCAGAGCAGAATAGTGAGTGTTCCAATCACAGTGTGACTGAGAGCTGTCACTGTGCTGAGCAGAATAGTGAGTGTTCACATCACAGTGTGACTGAGAGCAGTCAATGTGCTGAACAGAATAGTGATTGTTCCCATCACAGTGTGACTTAGAGCAGTCACTGTGCTGAGCAGAATAGTGAGTGTTCCCATCACAATGCGACTGTGAGAGCAGTCACTGTGGAAAGCAGAATAGTGAGTGTTCCAATCACAGTGTGACTGAGAGCTGTCACTGTGCTGAGCAGAATAGTGAGTGTTCACATCACTGTGTGACTGAGAGCAGTCACTGTGCTGAGTAGAATAGTGAGTGTTCCTATCCCAGTATGACTGTGAGAGCAGTCACTGTACTGAACAGAATAGTGAGTGTTCCCATCACAGTGTGACTTAGAGCAGTCAATGTGCTGAGCAGAATAGTGAGTGTTCCTATCACAATGCGACTGTGAGAGCAGTCACTATGCAGAGCAGAATAGTGAGTGTTCCCATCACAGCTGTGACTAAGAGCTGTCACTGTCCTGAGCAAAATAGTGAGTGTTGACATCACCGTGTGATTGAGAGCAGTCACTGTGCTGAGCAGAATAGTGAGTGTTCCCATCACAGTGTGACTGAGAGCAGTCACTGTGCTGAGCTGAACAGTGAGTGTTCCAATCACAGTGTGACTGAGAGCTGTCTCTGTGCTGAACAGAATAGTGAGTGTTCCCATCACAGTGTGACTGAGAGCTGTCAATGTGCTGAGCAGAATAGTTAGTGTTCACATCACAGTGTGACCGAGAGCACTCACTGTGCTGAGCAAAATAGTGAGTGTTCGCATCACAGTGTGACTTTGAGAGCATTCACTGTCCAGAGCAGAATAGTGAGTGTGACTTTGAGAGCAGTCACTGTGCTGAGCAGAATAGTGAGTGTTCCCATCACAGTGGGACTGAGAGCAGTCACTGTGCTGAACAGAATAGTGAGTGTTCCCATCACAGTGTGACTTAGAGCAGTCACTGTGCTGAGCAGAATAGTGAGTGTTCCCATCACAGTGTGACCGAGAGCAGTCACTGTGCTGAGCAGAATAGTGAGTGTTCCCATTACAATGTGACTGAGAGCTGTCACTGTGCTGAGCAGATTAGTGAGTGTTCACATCACAGTGTGACTGAGAGCAATCACTGTGCTGAACAGAATAGTGAGTGTTCCCATCACAGTGTGACTGAGAGCAGTCACTGTGCTGAACAGAATAGTGAGTGTTCCCATCACAGTGTGACTTAGAGCAGTCACTGTGCTGAGCAGAATAGTGAGTGTTCCCATCACAATGCGAATGTGAGAGCAGTCACTGTGCAGAGCAGAATAGTGAGTGTTCCAATCACAGTGTGACTGAGAGCTGTCACTGTGCTGAGCAGAATAGTGAGTGTTCACATCACTGTGTGACTGAGAGCAGTCACTGTGCTGAGCAGAATAGTGAGTGTTCCTATCCCAGTATGACTGTGAGAGCAGTCACTGTACTGAGCAGAATAGTGAGTGTTCCCATCACAGTGTGACTTAGAGCAGTCAATGTGCTGAGCAGAATAGTGAGTGTTCCTATCACAATGCGACTGTGAGAGCAGTCACTGTGCAGAGCAGAATAGTGAGTGTTCCCATCACAGCTGTGACTAAGAGCTGTCACTGTCCTGAGCAAAATAGTGAGTGTTGACATCACCGTGTGATTGAGAGCAGTCACTGTGCTGAGCAGAATAGTGAGTGTTCCCATCACAGTGTGACTGAGAGCAGTCACTGTGCTGAGCAGAATAGTGAGTGTTCCCATCACAATGCGACTGTGAGAGCAGTCACTGTGCAGAGCAGAATAGTGAGTGTTCCAATCACAGTGTGACTGAGAGCTGTCACTGTGCTGAGCAGAATATTGAGTGTTCACATCACTGTGTGACTGAGAGCAGTCACTGTGCTGAGCAGAATAGTGAGTGTTCCCATCACAGTGTGACTGAGAGCAGTCACTGTGCTGAACAGAATAGTGAGTGTTCCTATCCCAGTATGACTGTGAGAGCAGTCACTGTACTGAACAGAATAGTGAGTGTTCCCATCACAGTGTGACTTAGAGCAGTCAATGTGCTGAGCAGAATAGTGAGTGTTCCTATCACAATGCGACTGTGAGAGCAGTCACTGTGCAGAGCAGAATAGTGAGTGTTCCCATCACAGCTGTGACTAAGAGCTGTCACTGTCCTGAGCAAAATAGTGAGTGTTGACATCACCGTGTGATTGAGAGCAGTCACTGTGCTGAGCAGAATAGTGAGTGTTCCCATCACAGTGTGACTGAGAGCAGTCACTGTGCTGAGCAGAATAGTGAGTGTTCCCATCACAATGCGACTGTGAGAGCAGTCACTGTGCAGAGCAGAATAGTGAGTGTTCCAATCACAGTGTGACTGAGAGCTGTCACTGTGCTGAGCAGAATAGTGAGTGTTCACATCACTGTGTGACTGAGAGCAGTCACTGTGCTGAGCAGAATAGTGAGTGTTCCCATCACAGTGTGACTGAGAGCAGTCACTGTGCTGAACAGAATAGTGAGTGTTCCCATCACAGTGTGACTTAGAGCAGTCACTGTGCTGAGCAGAATAGTGAGTGTTCCCATCACAATGCGACTGTGAGAGCAGTCACTGTGCAAAGCAGAATAGTGAGTGTTCCAATCATAGTGTGACTGAGAGCTGTCACTGTGCTGAGCAGAATAGTGAGTGTTCACATCACTGTGTGACTGAGAGCAGTCACTGTTCTGAGCAGAATAGTGAGTGTTCCTATCCTAGTATGACTGTGAGAGCAGTCACTGTACTGAACAGAATAGTGAGTGTTCCCATCACAGTGTGACTTAGAGCAGTCAATGTGCTGAGCAGAATAGTGAGTGTTCCTATCACAATGCGACTGTGAGAGCAGTCACTATGCAGAGCAGAATAGTGAGTGTTCCCATCACAGCTGTGACTAAGAGCTGTCACTGTCCTGAGCAAAATAGTGAGTGTTGACATCACCGTGTGATTGAGAGCAGTCACTGTGCTGAGCAGAATAGTGAGTGTTCCCATCACAGTGTGACTGAGAGCAGTCACTGTGCTGAGCTGAACAGTGAGTGTTCCAATCACAGTGTGACTGAGAGCTGTCTCTGTGCTGAACAGAATAGTGAGTGTTCCCATCACAGTGTGACTGAGAGCTGTCAATGTGCTGAGCAGAATAGTTAGTGTTCACATCACAGTGTGACCGAGAGCACTCACTGTGTTGAGCAGCAGAGTGAGTGTTCCCATCATAGTGTGACTGAGAGCAGTCACTGTGCTGAGCAGAATAGTGAGTGTTCCCATCACAGTGTGACTGAGAGCTGTCTCTGTGCTGAACAGAATAGTGAGTGTTCCCATCACAGTGTGACTGAGAGCTGTCAATGTGCTGAGCAGAATAGTTAGTGTTCACATCACAGTGTGACTGAAAGCTGTCAATGTGCTGAGCAGCAGAGTGAGTGTTCCCATCACAGTGTGACAGAGAGCAGTCACTGTGCTGAGCAAAATAGTGAGTGTTCCCATCACAGTGTGACTTTGAGAGCATTCACTGTCCAGAGCAGAATAGTGAGTGTGACTTTGAGAGCAGTCACTGTGCTGAGCAGAATAGTGAGTGTTCCCATCACAGTGGGACTGAGAGCAGTCACTGTGCTGAACAGAATAGTGAGTGTTCCCATCACAGTGTGACTTAGAGCAGTCACTGTGCTGAGCAGAATAGTGAGTGTTCCCATCACAGTGTGACCGAGAGCAGTCACTGTGCTGAGCAGAATAGTGAGTGTTCCCATCACAATGTGACTGAGAGCTGTCACTGTGCTGAGCAGAATAGTGAGTGTTCACATCACAGTGTGACTGAGAGCAATCACTGTGCTGAACAGAATAGTGAGTGTTCCCATCACAGTGTGACTGAGAGCAGTCACTGTGCTGAACAGAATAGTGAGTGTTCCCATCACAGTGTGACTTAGAGCAGTCACTGTGCTGAGCAGAATAGTGAGTGTTCCCATCACAATGCGACTGTGAGAGCAGTCACTGTGCAGAGCAGAATAGTGAGTGTTCCAATCACAGTGTGACTGAGAGCTGTCACTATGCTGAGCAGAATAGTGAGTGTTCACATCACTGTGTGACTGAGAGCAGTCACTGTGCTGAGCAGAATAGTGAGTGTTCCTATCCCAGTATGACTGTGAGAGCAGTCACTGTACTGAACAGAATAGTGAGTGTTCCCATCACAGTGTGACTTAGAGCAGTCAATGTGCTGAGCAGAGTAGTGAGTGTTCCTATCACAATGCGACTGTAAGAGCAGTCACTGTGCAGAGCAGAATAGTGAGTGTTCCCATCACAGCTGTGACTAAGAGCTGTCACTGTCCTGAGCAAAATAGTGAGTGTTGACATCACCGTGTGATTGAGAGCAGTCACTGTGCTGAGCAGAATAGTGAGTGTTCCCATCACAGTGTGACTGAGAGCAGTCACTGTGCTGAGCAGAATAGTGAGTGTTCCCATCACAATGCGACTGTGAGAGCAGTCACTGTGCAGAGCAGAATAGTGAGTGTTCCAATCACAGTGTGACTGAGAGCTGTCACTGTGCTGAGCAGAATAGTGAGTGTTCACATCAGTGTGTGACTGAGAGCAGTCACTGTGCTGAACAGAATAGTGAGTGTTCCCATCACAGTGTGACTGAGAGCAGTCACTGTGCTGAACAGAATAGTGAGTGTTCCCATCACAGTGTGACTTAGAGCAGTCACTGTGCTGAGCAGAATAGTGAGTGTTCCCATCACAATGCGACTGTGAGAGCAGTCACTGTGCAGAGCAGAATAGTGAGTGTTCCAATCACAGTGTGACTGAGAGCTGTCACTGTGCTGAGCAGAATAGTGAGTGTTCACATCACTGTGTGACTGAGAGCAGTCACTGTGCTGAGCAGAATAGTGAGTGTTCCTATCCCAGTATGACTGTGAGAGCAGTCACTGTACTGAACAGAATAGTGAGTGTTCCCATCACAGTGTGACTTAGAGCAGTCAATGTGCTGAGCAGAATAGTGAGTGTTCCTATCACAATGCGACTGTGAGAGCAGTCACTGTGCAGAGCAGAATAGTGAGTGTTCCCATCACAGCTGTGACTAAGAGCTGTCACTGTCCTGAGCAAAATAGTGAGTGTTGACATCACCGTGTGATTGAGAGCAGTCACTGTGCTGAGCAGAATAGTGAGTGTTCCCATCACAGTGTGACTGAGAGCAGTCACTGTGCTGAGCAGAATAGTGAGTGTTCCCATCACAATGCGACTGTGAGAGCAGTCACTGTGCAGAGCAGAATAGTGAGTGTTCCAATCACAGTGTGACTGAGAGCTGTCACTGTGCTGAGCAGAATATTGAGTGTTCACATCACTGTGTGACTGAGAGCAGTCACTGTGCTGAGCAGAATAGTGAGTGTTCCCATCACAGTGTGACTGAGAGCAGTCACTGTGCTGAACAGAATAGTGAGTGTTCCTATCCCAGTATGACTGTGAGAGCAGTCACTGTACTGAACAGAATAGTGAGTGTTCCCATCACAGTGTGACTTAGAGCAGTCAATGTGCTGAGCAGAATAGTGAGTGTTCCTATCACAATGCGACTGTGAGAGCAGTCACTGTGCAGAGCAGAATAGTGAGTGTTCCCATCACAGCTGTGACTAAGAGCTGTCACTGTCCTGAGCAAAATAGTGAGTGTTGACATCACCGTGTGATTGAGAGCAGTCACTGTGCTGAGCAGAATAGTGAGTGTTCCCATCACAGTGTGACTGAGAGCAGTCACTGTGCTGAGCAGAATAGTGAGTGTTCCCATCACAATGCGACTGTGAGAGCAGTCACTGTGCAGAGCAGAATAGTGAGTGTTCCAATCACAGTGTGACTGAGAGCTGTCACTGTGCTGAGCAGAATAGTGAGTGTTCACATCACTGTGTGACTGAGAGCAGTCACTGTGCTGAGCAGAATAGTGAGTGTTCCCATCACAGTGTGACTGAGAGCAGTCACTGTGCTGAACAGAATAGTGAGTGTTCCCATCACAGTGTGACTTAGAGCAGTCACTGTGCTGAGCAGAATAGTGAGTGTTCCCATCACAATGCGACTGTGAGAGCAGTCACTGTGCAAAGCAGAATAGTGAGTGTTCCAATCACAGTGTGACTGAGAGCTGTCACTGTGCTGAGCAGAATAGTGAGTGTTCACATCACTGTGTGACTGAGAGCAGTCACTGTGCTGAGCAGAATAGTGAGTGTTCCTATCCTAGTATGACTGTGAGAGCAGTCACTGTACTGAACAGAATAGTGAGTGTTCCCATCACAGTGTGACTTAGAGCAGTCAATGTGCTGAGCAGAATAGTGAGTGTTCCTATCACAATGCGACTGTGAGAGCAGTCACTATGCAGAGCAGAATAGTGAGTGTTCCCATCACAGCTGTGACTAAGAGCTGTCACTGTCCTGAGCAAAATAGTGAGTGTTGACATCACCGTGTGATTGAGAGCAGTCACTGTGCTGAGCAGAATAGTGAGTGTTCCCATCACAGTGTGACTGAGAGCAGTCACTGTGCTGAGCTGAACAGTGAGTGTTCCAATCACAGTGTGACTGAGAGCTGTCTCTGTGCTGAACAGAATAGTGAGTGTTCCCATCACAGTGTGACTGAGAGCTGTCAATGTGCTGAGCAGAATAGTTAGTGTTCACATCACAGTGTGACCGAGAGCACTCACTGTGTTGAGCAGCAGAGTGAGTGTTCCCATCATAGTGTGACTGAGAGCAGTCACTGTGCTGAGCAGAATAGTGAGTGTTCCCATCACAGTGTGACTGAGAGCTGTCTCTGTGCTGAACAGAATAGTGAGTGTTCCCATCACAGTGTGACTGAGAGCTGTCAATGTGCTGAGCAGAATAGTTAGTGTTCACATCACAGTGTGACTGAAAGCTGTCAATGTGCTGAGCAGCAGAGTGAGTGTTCCCATCACAGTGTGACTTTGAGAGCATTCACTGTCCAGAGCAGAATAGTGAGTGTGACTTTGAGAGCAGTCACTGTGCTGAGCAGAATAGTGAGTGTTCCCATCACAGTGGGACTGAGAGCAGTCACTGTGCTGAACAGAATAGTGAGTGTTCCCATCACAGTGTGACTTAGAGCAGTCACTGTGCTGAGCAGAATAGTGAGTGTTCCCATCACAGTGTGACCGAGAGCAGTCACTGTGCTGAGCAGAATAGTGAGTGTTCCCATCACAATGTGACTGAGAGCTGTCACTGTGCTGAGCAGAATAGTGAGTGTTCACATCACAGTGTGACTGAGAGCAATCACTGTGCTGAACAGAATAGTGAGTGTTCCCATCACAGTGTGACTGAGAGCAGTCACTGTGCTGAACAGAATAGTGAGTGTTCCCATCACAGTGTGACTTAGAGCAGTCACTGTGCTGAGCAGAATAGTGAGTGTTCCCATCACAATGCGACTGTGAGAGCAGTCACTGTGCAGAGCAGAATAGTGAGTGTTCCAATCACAGTGTGACTGAGAGCTGTCACTATGCTGAGCAGAATAGTGAGTGTTCACATCACTGTGTGACTGAGAGCAGTCACTGTGCTGAGCAGAATAGTGAGTGTTCCTATCCCAGTATGACTGTGAGAGCAGTCACTGTACTAAACAGAATAGTGAGTGTTCCCATCACAGTGTGACTTAGAGCAGTCAATGTGCTGAGCAGAGTAGTGAGTGTTCCTATCACAATGCGACTGTGAGAGCAGTCACTGTGCAGAGCAGAATAGTGAGTGTTCCCATCACAGCTGTGACTAAGAGCTGTCACTGTCCTGAGCAAAATAGTGAGTGTTGACATCACCGTGTGATTGAGAGCAGTCACTGTGCTGAGCAGAATAGTGAGTGTTCCCATCACAGTGTGACTGAGAGCAGTCACTGTGCTGAGCAGAATAGTGAGTGTTCCCATCAAAATGCGACTGTGAGAGCAGTCACTGTGCAGAGCAGAATAGTGAGTGTTCCAATCACAGTGTGACTGAGAGCTGTCACTGTGCTGAGCAGAATAGTGAGTGTTCACATCACTGTCTGACTGAGAGCAGTCACTGTGCTGAGCAGAATAGTGAGTGTTCCCATCACAGTGTGACTGAGAGCAGTCACTGTGCTGAACAGAATAGTGAGTGTTCCCATCACAGTGTGACTTAGAGCAGTCACTGTGCTGAGCAGAATAGTGAGTGTTCCCATCACAATGCGACTGTGAGAGCAGTCACTGTGGAAAGCAGAATAGTGAGTGTTCCAATCACAGTGTGACTGAGAGCTGTCACTGTGCTGAGCAGAATAGTGAGTGTTCACATCACTGTGTGACTGAGAGCAGTCACTGTGCTGAGTAGAATAGTGAGTGTTCCTATCCCAGTATGACTGTGAGAGCAGTCACTGTACTGAACAGAATAGTGAGTGTTCCCATCACAGTGTGACTTAGAGCAGTCAATGTGCTGAGCAGAATAGTGAGTGTTCCTATCACAATGCGACTGTGAGAGCAGTCACTATGCAGAGCAGAATAGTGAGTGTTCCCATCACAGCTGTGACTAAGAGCTGTCACTGTCCTGAGCAAAATAGTGAGTGTTGACATCACCGTGTGATTGAGAGCAGTCACTGTGCTGAGCAGAATAGTGAGTGTTCCCATCACAGTGTGACTGAGAGCAGTCACTGTGCTGAGCTGAACAGTGAGTGTTCCAATCACAGTGTGACTGAGAGCTGTCTCTGTGCTGAACAGAATAGTGAGTGTTCCCATCACAGTGTGACTGAGAGCTGTCAATGTGCTGAGCAGAATAGTTAGTGTTCACATCACAGTGTGACCGAGAGCACTCACTGTGCTGAGCAAAATAGTGAGTGTTCCCATCACAGTGTGACTTTGAGAGCATTCACTGTCCAGAGCAGAATAGTGAGTGTGACTTTGAGAGCAGTCACTGTGCTGAGCAGAATAGTGAGTGTTCCCATCACAGTGGGACTGAGAGCAGTCACTGTGCTGAACAGAATAGTGAGTGTTCCCATCACAGTGTGACTTAGAGCAGTCACTGTGCTGAGCAGAATAGTGAGTGTTCCCATCACAGTGTGACCGAGAGCAGTCACTGTGCTGAGCAGAATAGTGAGTGTTCCCATTACAATGTGACTGAGAGCTGTCATTGTGCTGAGCAGATTAGTGAGTGTTCACATCACAGTGTGACTGAGAGCAATCACTGTGCTGAACAGAATAGTGAGTGTTCCCATCACAGTGTGACTGAGAGCAGTCACTGTGCTGAGCAGAATAGTGAGTGTTCCCATCACAGTGTGACTTAGAGCAGTCACTGTGCTGAGCAGAATAGTGAGTGTTCCCATCACAATGCGAATGTGAGAGCAGTCACTGTGCAGAGCAGAATAGTGAGTGTTCCAATCACAGTGTGACTGAGAGCTGTCACTGTGCTGAGCAGAATAGTGAGTGTTCACATCACTGTGTGACTGAGAGCAGTCACTGTGCTGAGCAGAATAGTGAGTGTTCCTATCCCAGTATGACTGTGAGAGCAGTCACTGTACTGAACAGAATAGTGAGTGTTCCCATCACAGTGTGACTTAGAGCAGTCAATGTGCTGAGCAGAATAGTGAGTGTTCCTATCACAATGCGACTGTGAGAGCAGTCACTGTGCAGAGCAGAATAGTGAGTGTTCCCATCACAGCTGTGACTAAGAGCTGTCACTGTCCTGAGCAAAATAGTGAGTGTTGACATCACCGTGTGATTGAGAGCAGTCACTGTGCTGAGCAGAATAGTGAGTGTTCCCATCACAGTGTGACTGAGAGCAGTCACTGTGCTGAGCAGAATAGTGAGTGTTCCCATCACAATGCGACTGTGAGAGCAGTCACTGTGCAGAGCAGAATAGTGAGTGTTCCAATCACAGTGTGACTGAGAGCTGTCACTGTGCTGAGCAGAATATTGAGTGTTCACATCACTGTGTGACTGAGAGCAGTCACTGTGCTGAGCAGAATAGTGAGTGTTCCCATCACAGTGTGACTGAGAGCAGTCACTGTGCTGAACAGAATAGTGAGTGTTCCTATCCCAGTATGACTGTGAGAGCAGTCACTGTACTGAACAGAATAGTGAGTGTTCCCATCACAGTGTGACTTAGAGCAGTCAATGTGCTGAGCAGAATAGTGAGTGTTCCTATCACAATGCGACTGTGAGAGCAGTCACTGTGCAGAGCAGAATAGTGAGTGTTCCCATCACAGCTGTGACTAAGAGCTGTCACTGTCCTGAGCAAAATAGTGAGTGTTGACATCACCGTGTGATTGAGAGCAGTCACTGTGCTGAGCAGAATAGTGAGTGTTCCCATCACAGTGTGACTGAGAGCAGTCACTGTGCTGAGCAGAATAGTGAGTGTTCCCATCACAATGCGACTGTGAGAGCAGTCACTGTGCAGAGCAGAATAGTGAGTGTTCCAATCACAGTGTGACTGAGAGCTGTCACTGTGCTGAGCAGAATAGTGAGTGTTCACATCACTGTGTGACTGAGAGCAGTCACTGTGCTGAGCAGAATAGTGAGTGTTCCCATCACAGTGTGACTGAGAGCAGTCACTGTGCTGAACAGAATAGTGAGTGTTCCCATCACAGTGTGACTTAGAGCAGTCACTGTGCTGAGCAGAATAGTGAGTGTTCCCATCACAATGCGACTGTGAGAGCAGTCACTGTGCAAAGCAGAATAGTGAGTGTTCCAATCACAGTGTGACTGAGAGCTGTCACTGTGCTGAGCAGAATAGTGAGTGTTCACATCACTGTGTGACTGAGAGCAGTCACTGTTCTGAGCAGAATAGTGAGTGTTCCTATCCTAGTATGACTGTGAGAGCAGTCACTGTACTGAACAGAATAGTGAGTGTTCCCATCACAGTGTGACTTAGAGCAGTCAATGTGCTGAGCAGAATAGTGAGTGTTCCTATCACAATGCGACTGTGAGAGCAGTCACTATGCAGAGCAGAATAGTGAGTGTTCCCATCACAGCTGTGACTAAGAGCTGTCACTGTCCTGAGCAAAATAGTGAGTGTTGACATCACCGTGTGATTGAGAGCAGTCACTGTGCTGAGCAGAATAGTGAGTGTTCCCATCACAGTGTGACTGAGAGCAGTCACTGTGCTGAGCTGAACAGTGAGTGTTCCAATCACAGTGTGACTGAGAGCTGTCTCTGTGCTGAACAGAATAGTGAGTGTTCCCATCACAGTGTGACTGAGAGCTGTCAATGTGTTGAGCAGAATAGTTAGTGTTCACATCACAGTGTGACCGAGAGCACTCACTGTGTTGAGCAGCAGAGTGAGTGTTCCCATCATAGTGTGACTGAGAGCAGTCACTGTGCTGAGCAGAATAGTGAGTGTTCCCATCACAGTGTGACTGAGAGCTGTCTCTGTGCTGAACAGAATAGTGAGTGTTCCCATCACAGTGTGACTGAGAGCTGTCAATGTGCTGAGCAGAATAGTTAGTGTTCACATCACAGTGTGACTGAAAGCTGTCAATGTGCTGAGCAGCAGAGTGAGTGTTCCCATCACAGTGTGACAGAGAGCAGTCACTGTGCTGAGCAAAATAGTGAGTGTTCCCATCACAGTGTGACTTTGAGAGCATTCACTGTCCAGAGCAGAATAGTGAGTGTGACTTTGAGAGCAGTCACTGTGCTGAGCAGAATAGTGAGTGTTCCCATCACAGTGGGACTGAGAGCAGTCACTGTGCTGAACAGAATAGTGAGTGTTCCCATCACAGTGTGACTTAGAGCAGTCACTGTGCTGAGCAGAATAGTGAGTGTTCCCATCACAGTGTGACCGAGAGCAGTCACTGTGCTGAGCAGAATAGTGAGTGTTCCCATCACAATGTGACTGAGAGCTGTCACTGTGCTGAGCAGAATAGTGAGTGTTCACATCACAGTGTGACTGAGAGCAATCACTGTGCTGAACAGAATAGTGAGTGTTCCCATCACAGTGTGACTGAGAGCAGTCACTGTGCTGAACAGAATAGTGAGTGTTCCCATCACAGTGTGACTTAGAGCAGTCACTGTGCTGAGCAGAATAGTGAGTGTTCCCATCACAATGCGACTGTGAGAGCAGTCACTGTGCAGAGCAGAATAGTGAGTGTTCCAATCACAGTGTGACTGAGAGCTGTCACTATGCTGAGCAGAATAGTGAGTGTTCACATCACTGTGTGACTGAGAGCAGTCACTGTGCTGAGCAGAATAGTGAGTGTTCCTATCCCAGTATGACTGTGAGAGCAGTCACTGTACTGAACAGAATAGTGAGTGTTCCCATCACAGTGTGACTTAGAGCAGTCAATGTGCTGAGCAGAGTAGTGAGTGTTCCTATCACAATGCGACTGTGAGAGCAGTCACTGTGCAGAGCAGAATAGTGAGTGTTCCCATCACAGCTGTGACTAAGAGCTGTCACTGTCCTGAGCAAAATAGTGAGTGTTGACATCACCGTGTGATTGAGAGCAGTCACTGTGCTGAGCAGAATAGTGAGTGTTCCCATCATAGTGTGACTGAGAGCAGTCACTGTGCTGAGCAGAATAGTGAGTGTTCCCATCACAATGCGACTGTGAGAGCAGTCACTGTGCAGAGCAGAATAGTGAGTGTTCCAATCACAGTGTGACTGAGAGCTGTCACTGTGCTGAGCAGAATAGTGAGTGTTCACATCAGTGTGTGACTGAGAGCAGTCACTGTGCTGAACAGAATAGTGAGTGTTCCCATCACAGTGTGACTGAGAGCAGTCACTGTGCTGAACAGAATAGTGAGTGTTCCCATCACAGTGTGACTTAGAGCAGTCACTGTGCTGAGCAGAATAGTGAGTGTTCCCATCACAATGCGACTGTGAGAGCAGTCACTGTGCAGAGCAGAATAGTGAGTGTTCCAATCACAGTGTGACTGAGAGCTGTCACTGTGCTGAGCAGAATAGTGAGTGTTCACATCACTGTGTGACTGAGAGCAGTCACTGTGCTGAGCAGAATAGTGAGTGTTCCTATCCCAGTATGACTGTGAGAGCAGTCACTGTACTGAACAGAATAGTGAGTGTTCCCATCACAGTGTGACTTAGAGCAGTCAATGTGCTGAGCAGAATAGTGAGTGTTCCTATCACAATGCGACTGTGAGAGCAGTCACTGTGCAGAGCAGAATAGTGAGTGTTCCCATCACAGCTGTGACTAAGAGCTGTCACTGTCCTGAGCAAAATAGTGAGTGTTGACATCACCGTGTGATTGAGAGCAGTCACTGTGCTGAGCAGAATAGTGAGTGTTCCCATCACAGTGTGACTGAGAGCAGTCACTGTGCTGAGCAGAATAGTGAGTGTTCCCATCACAATGCGACTGTGAGAGCAGTCACTGTGCAGAGCAGAATAGTGAGTGTTCCAATCACAGTGTGACTGAGAGCTGTCACTGTGCTGAGCAGAATATTGAGTGTTCACATCACTGTGTGACTGAGAGCAGTCACTGTGCTGAGCAGAATAGTGAGTGTTCCCATCACAGTGTGACTGAGAGCAGTCACTGTGCTGAACAGAATAGTGAGTGTTCCTATCTCAGTATGACTGTGAGAGCAGTCACTGTACTGAACAGAATAGTGAGTGTTCCCATCACAGTGTGACTTAGAGCAGTCAATGTGCTGAGCAGAATAGTGAGTGTTCCTATCACAATGCGACTGTGAGAGCAGTCACTGTGCAGAGCAGAATAGTGAGTGTTCCCATCACAGCTGTGACTAAGAGCTGTCACTGTCCTGAGCAAAATAGTGAGTGTTGACATCACCGTGTGATTGAGAGCAGTCACTGTGCTGAGCAGAATAGTGAGTGTTCCCATCACAGTGTGACTGAGAGCAGTCACTGTGCTGAGCAGAATAGTGAGTGTTCCCATCACAATGCGACTGTGAGAGCAGTCACTGTGCAGAGCAGAATAGTGAGTGTTCCAATCACAGTGTGACTGAGAGCTGTCACTGTGCTGAGCAGAATAGTGAGTGTTCACATCACTGTGTGACTGAGAGCAGTCACTGTGCTGAGCAGAATAGTGAGTGTTCCCATCACAGTGTGACTGAGAGCAGTCACTGTGCTGAAAAGAATAGTGAGTGTTCCCATCACAGTGTGACTTAGAGCAGTCACTGTGCTGAGCAGAATAGTGAGTGTTCCCATCACAATGCGACTGTGAGAGCAGTCACTGTGCAAAGCAGAATAGTGAGTGTTCCAATCACAGTGTGACTGAGAGCTGTCACTGTGCTGAGCAGAATAGTGAGTGTTCACATCACTGTGTGACTGAGAGCAGTCACTGTGCTGAGCAGAATAGTGAGTGTTTCTATCCTAGTATGACTGTGAGAGCAGTCACTGTACTGAACAGAATAGTGAGTGTTCCCATCACAGTGTGACTTAGAGCAGTCAATGTGCTGAGCAGAATAGTGAGTGTTCCTATCACAATGCGACTGTGAGAGCAGTCACTATGCAGAGCAGAATAGTGAGTGTTCCCATCACAGCTGTGACTAAGAGCTGTCACTGTCCTGAGCAAAATAGTGAGTGTTGACATCACCGTGTGATTGAGAGCAGTCACTGTGCTGAGCAGAATAGTGAGTGTTCCCATCACAGTGTGACTGAGAGCAGTCACTGTGCTGAGCTGAACAGTGAGTGTTCCAATCACAGTGTGACTGAGAGCTGTCTCTGTGCTGAACAGAATAGTGAGTGTTCCCATCACAGTGTGACTGAGAGCTGTCAATGTGCTGAGCAGAATAGTTAGTGTTCACATCACAGTGTGACCGAGAGCACTCACTGTGTTGAGCAGCAGAGTGAGTGTTCCCATCATAGTGTGACTGAGAGCAGTCACTGTGCTGAGCAGAATAGTGAGTGTTCCCATCACAGTGTGACTGAGAGCTGTCTCTGTGCTGAACAGAATAGTGAGTGTTCCCATCACAGTGTGACTGAGAGCTGTCAATGTGCTGAGCAGAATAGTTAGTGTTCACATCACAGTGTGACTGAAAGCTGTCAATGTGCTGAGCAGCAGAGTGAGTGTTCCCATCACAGTGTGACTTTGAGAGCATTCACTGTCCAGAGCAGAATAGTGAGTGTGACTTTGAGAGCAGTCACTGTGCTGAGCAGAATAGTGAGTGTTCCCATCACAGTGGGACTGAGAGCAGTCACTGTGCTGAACAGAATAGTGAGTGTTCCCATCACAGTGTGACTTAGAGCAGTCACTGTGCTGAGCAGAATAGTGAGTGTTCCCATCACAGTGTGACCGAGAGCAGTCACTGTGCTGAGCAGAATAGTGAGTGTTCCCATCACAATGTGACTGAGAGCTGTCACTGTGCTGAGCAGAATAGTGAGTGTTCACATCACAGTGTGACTGAGAGCAATCACTGTGCTGAACAGAATAGTGAGTGTTCCCATCACAGTGTGACTGAGAGCAGTCACTGTGCTGAACAGAATAGTGAGTGTTCCCATCACAGTGTGACTTAGAGCAGTCACTGTGCTGAGCAGAATAGTGAGTGTTCCCATCACAATGCGACTGTGAGAGCAGTCACTGTGCAGAGCAGAATAGTGAGTGTTCCAATCACAGTGTGACTGAGAGCTGTCACTATGCTGAGCAGAATAGTGAGTGTTCACATCACTGTGTGACTGAGAGCAGTCACTGTGCTGAGCAGAATAGTGAGTGTTCCTATCCCAGTATGACTGTGAGAGCAGTCACTGTACTAAACAGAATAGTGAGTGTTCCCATCACAGTGTGAATTAGAGCAGTCAATGTGCTGAGCAGAGTAGTGAGTGTTCCTATCACAATGCGACTGTGAGAGCAGTCACTGTGCAGAGCAGAATAGGGAGTGTTCCCATCACAGCTGTGACTAAGAGCTGTCACTGTCCTGAGCAAAATAGTGAGTGTTGACATCACCGTGTGATTGAGAGCAGTCACTGTGCTGAGCAGAATAGTGAGTGTTCCCATCACAGTGTGACTGAGAGCAGTCACTGTGCTGAGCAGAATAGTGAGTGTTCCCATCACAATGCGACTGTGAGAGCAGTCACTGTGCAGAGCAGAATAGTGAGTGTTCCAATCACAGTGTGACTGAGAGCTGTCACTGTGCTGAGCAGAATAGTGAGTGTTCACATCACTGTGTGACTGAGAGCAGTCACTGTGCTGAGCAAAATAGTGAGTGTTCCCATCACAGTGTGACTGAGAGCAGTCACTGTGCTGAACAGAATAGTGAGTGTTCCCATCACAGTGTGACTTAGAGCAGTCACTGTGCTGAGCAGAATAGTGAGTGTTCCCATCACAATGCGACTGTGAGAGCAGTCACTGTGCAAAGCAGAATAGTGAGTGTTCCAATCACAGTGTGACTGAGAGCTGTCACTGTGCTGAGCAGAATAGTGAGTGTTCACATCACTGTGTGACTGAGAGCAGTCACTGTGCTGAGCAGAATAGTGAGTGTTCCTATCCCAGTATGACTGTGAGAGCAGTCACTGTACTGAACAGAATAGTGAGTGTTCCCATCACAGTGTGACTTAGAGCAGTCAATGTGCTGAGCAGAATAGTGAGTGTTCCTATCACAATGCGACTGTGAGAGCAGTCACTATGCAGAGCAGAATAGTGAGTGTTCCCATCACAGCTGTGACTAAGAGCTGTCACTGTCCTGAGCAAAATAGTGAGTGTTGACATCACCGTGTGATTGAGAGCAGTCACTGTGCTGAGCAGAATAGTGAGTGTTCCCATCACAGTGTGACTGAGAGCAGTCACTGTGCTGAGCTGAACAGTGAGTGTTCCAATCACAGTGTGACTGAGAGCTGTCTCTGTGCTGAACAGAATAGTGAGTGTTCCCATCACAGTGTGACTGAGAGCTGTCAATGTGCTGAGCAGAATAGTTAGTGTTCACATCACAGTGTGACCGAGAGCACTCACTGTGTTGAGCAGCAGAGTGAGTGTTCCCATCATAGTGTGACTGAGAGCAGTCACTGTGCTGAGCAGAATAGTGAGTGTTCCCATCACAGTGTGACTGAGAGCTGTCTCTGTGCTGAACAGAATAGTGAGTGTTCCCATCACAGTGTGACTGAGAGCTGTCAATGTGCTGAGCAGAATAGTTAGTGTTCACATCACAGTGTGACTGAAAGCTGTCAATGTGCTGAGCAGCAGAGTGAGTGTTCCCATCACAGTGTGACAGAGAGCAGTCACTGTGCTGAGCAAAATAGTGAGTGTTCCCATCACAGTGTGACTTTGAGAGCATTCACTGTCCAGAGCAGAATAGTGAGTGTGACTTTGAGAGCAGTCACTGTGCTGAGCAGAATAGTGAGTGTTCCCATCACAGCGGGACTGAGAGCAGTCACTGTGCTGAACAGAATAGTGAGTGTTCCCATCACAGTGTGACTTAGAGCAGTCACTGTGCTGAGCAGAATAGTGAGTGTTCCCATCACAGTGTGACCGAGAGCAGTCACTGTGCTGAGCAGAATAGTGAGTGTTCCCATCACAATGTGACTTAGAGCTGTCACTGTGCTGAGCAGAATAGTGAGTGTTCACATCACAGTGTGACTGAGAGCAATCACTGTGCTGAACAGAATAGTGAGTGTTCCCATCACAGTGTGACTGAGAGCAGTCACTGTGCTGAACAGAATAGTGAGTGTTCCCATCACAGTGTGACTTAGAGCAGTCACTGTGCTGAGCAGAATAGTGAGTGTTCCCATCACAATGCGACTGTGAGAGCAGTCACTGTGCAGAGCAGAATAGTGAGTGTTCCAATCACAGTGTGACTGAGAGCTGTCACTATGCTGAGCAGAATAGTGAGTGTTCACATCACTGTGTGACTGAGAGCAGTCACTGTGCTGAGCAGAATAGTGAGTGTTCCTATCCCAGTATGACTGTGAGAGCAGTCACTGTACTGAACAGAATAGTGAGTGTTCCCATCACAGTGTGACTTAGAGCAGTCAATGTGCTGAGCAGAGTAGTGAGTGTTCCTATCACAATGCGACTGTGAGAGCAGTCACTGTGCAGAGCAGAATAGTGAGTGTTCCCATCACAGCTGTGACTAAGAGCTGTCACTGTCCTGAGCAAAATAGTGAGTGTTGACATCACCGTGTGATTGAGAGCAGTCACTGTGCTGAGCAGAATAGTGAGTGTTCCCATCACAGTGTGACTGAGAGCAGTCACTGTGCTGAGCAGAATAGTGAGTGTTCCCATCACAATGCGACTGTGAGAGCAGTCACTGTGCAGAGCAGAATAGTGAGTGTTCCAATCACAGTGTGACTGAGAGCTGTCACTGTGCTGAGCAGAATAGTGAGTGTTCACATCACTGTGTGACTGAGAGCAGTCACTGTGCTGAGCAGAATTGTGAGTGTTCCCATCACAGTGTGACTGAGAGCAGTCACTGTGCTGAACAGAATAGTGAGTGTTCCCATCACAGTGTGACTTAGAGCAGTCACTGTGCTGTGCAGAATAGTGAGTGTTCCCATCACAATGCGACTGTGAGAGCAGTCACTGTGCAAAGCAGAATAGTGAGTGTTCCAATCACAGTGTGACTGAGAGCTGTCACTGTGCTGAGCAGAATAGTGAGTGTTCACATCACTGTGTGACTGAGAGCAGTCACTGTGCTGAGCAGAATAGTGAGTGTTCCTATCCCAGTATGACTGTGAGAGCAGTCACTGTACTGAACAGAATAGTGAGTGTTCCCATCACAGTGTGACTTAGAGCAGTCAATGTGCTGAGCAGAATAGTGAGTGTTCCTATCACAATGCGACTGTGAGAGCAGTCACTATGCAGAGCAGAATAGTGAGTGTTCCCATCACAGCTGTGACTAAGAGCTGTCATTGTCCTGAGCAAAATAGTGAGTGTTGACATCACCGTGTGATTGAGAGCAGTCACTGTGCTGAGCAGAATATTGAGTGTTCCCATCACAGTGTGACTGAGAGCAGTCAATGTGCTGAGCTTAACAGTGAGTGTTCCCATCACAGTGTGACTGAGAGCTGTCAATGTGCTGAGCAGAATAGTTAGTGTTCACATCACAGTGTGACCGAGAGCACTCACTGTGCTGAGCAAAATAGTGAGTGTTCCCATCACAGTGTGACTTTGAGAGCATTCACTGTCCAGAGCAGAATAGTGAGTGTGACTTTGAGAGCAGTCACTGTGCTGAGCAGAATAGTGAGTGTTCCCATCACAGTGTGACTTAGAGCAGTCACTGTGCTGAGCAGAATAGTGAGTGTTCCCATCACAGTGTGACCGAGAGCAGTCACTGTGCTGAGCAGAATAGTGAGTGTTCCCATTACAATGTGACTGAGAGCTGTCACTGTGCTGAGCAGATTAGTGAGTGTTCACATCACAGTGTGACTGAGAGCAATCACTGTGCTGAACAGAATAGTGAGTGTTCCCATCACAGTGGGACTGAGAGCAGTCACTGTGCAGAGCAGAATAGTGAGTGTTCCCATCACAGCTGTGACTAAGAGCTGTCACTGTCCTGAGCAAAATAGTGAGTGTTGACATCACCGTGTGATTGAGAGCAGTCACTGTGCTGAGCAGAATAGTGAGTGTTCCCATCACAGTGTGACTGAGAGCAGTCACTGTGCTGAGCAGAATAGTGAGTGTTCCCATCAAAATGCGACTGTGAGAGCAGTCACTGTGCAGAGCAGAATAGTGAGTGTTCCAATCACAGTGTGACTGAGAGCTGTCACTGTGCTGAGCAGAATAGTGAGTGTTCACATCACTGTCTGACTGAGAGCAGTCACTGTGCTGAGCAGAATAGTGAGTGTTCCCATCACAGTGTGACTGAGAGCAGTCACTGTGCTGAACAGAATAGTGAGTGTTCCCATCACAGTGTGACTTAGAGCAGTCACTGTGCTGAGCAGAATAGTGAGTGTTCCCATCACAATGCGACTGTGAGAGCAGTCACTGTGGAAAGCAGAATAGTGAGTGTTCCAATCACAGTGTGACTGAGAGCTGTCACTGTGCTGAGCAGAATAGTGAGTGTTCACATCACTGTGTGACTGAGAGCAGTCACTGTGCTGAGTAGAATAGTGAGTGTTCCTATCCCAGTATGACTGTGAGAGCAGTCACTGTACTGAACAGAATAGTGAGTGTTCCCATCACAGTGTGACTTAGAGCAGTCAATGTGCTGAGCAGAATAGTGAGTGTTCCTATCACAATGCGACTGTGAGAGCAGTCACTATGCAGAGCAGAATAGTGAGTGTTCCCATCACAGCTGTGACTAAGAGCTGTCACTGTCCTGAGCAAAATAGTGAGTGTTGACATCACCGTGTGATTGAGAGCAGTCACTGTGCTGAGCAGAATAGTGAGTGTTCCCATCACAGTGTGACTGAGAGCAGTCACTGTGCTGAGCTGAACAGTGAGTGTTCCAATCACAGTGTGACTGAGAGCTGTCTCTGTGCTGAACAGAATAGTGAGTGTTCCCATCACAGTGTGACTGAGAGCTGTCAATGTGCTGAGCAGAATAGTTAGTGTTCACATCACAGTGTGACCGAGAGCACTCACTGTGCTGAGCAAAATAGTGAGTGTTCCCATCACAGTGTGACTTTGAGAGCATTCACTGTCCAGAGCAGAATAGTGAGTGTGACTTTGAGAGCAGTCACTGTGCTGAGCAGAATAGTGAGTGTTCCCATCACAGTGGGACTGAGAGCAGTCACTGTGCTGAACAGAATAGTGAGTGTTCCCATCACAGTGTGACTTAGAGCAGTCACTGTGCTGAGCAGAATAGTGAGTGTTCCCATCACAGTGTGACCGAGAGCAGTCACTGTGCTGAGCAGAATAGTGAGTGTTCCCATTACAATGTGACTGAGAGCTGTCATTGTGCTGAGCAGATTAGTGAGTGTTCACATCACAGTGTGACTGAGAGCAATCACTGTGCTGAACAGAATAGTGAGTGTTCCCATCACAGTGTGACTGAGAGCAGTCACTGTGCTGAACAGAATAGTGAGTGTTCCCATCACAGTGTGACTTAGAGCAGTCACTGTGCTGAGCAGAATAGTGAGTGTTCCCATCACAATGCGAATGTGAGAGCAGTCACTGTGCAGAGCAGAATAGTGAGTGTTCCAATCACAGTGTGACTGAGAGCTGTCACTGTGCTGAGCAGAATAGTGAGTGTTCACATCACTGTGTGACTGAGAGCAGTCACTGTGCTGAGCAGAATAGTGAGTGTTCCTATCCCAGTATGACTGTGAGAGCAGTCACTGTACTGAACAGAATAGTGAGTGTTCCCATCACAGTGTGACTTAGAGCAGTCAATGTGCTGAGCAGAATAGTGAGTGTTCCTATCACAATGCGACTGTGAGAGCAGTCACTGTGCAGAGCAGAATAGTGAGTGTTCCCATCACAGCTGTGACTAAGAGCTGTCACTGTCCTGAGCAAAATAGTGAGTGTTGACATCACCGTGTGATTGAGAGCAGTCACTGTGCTGAGCAGAATAGTGAGTGTTCCCATCACAGTGTGACTGAGAGCAGTCACTGTGCTGAGCAGAATAGTGAGTGTTCCCATCACAATGCGACTGTGAGAGCAGTCACTGTGCAGAGCAGAATAGTGAGTGTTCCAATCACAGTGTGACTGAGAGCTGTCACTGTGCTGAGCAGAATATTGAGTGTTCACATCACTGTGTGACTGAGAGCAGTCACTGTGCTGAGCAGAATAGTGAGTGTTCCCATCACAGTGTGACTGAGAGCAGTCACTGTGCTGAACAGAATAGTGAGTGTTCCTATCCCAGTATGACTGTGAGAGCAGTCACTGTACTGAACAGAATAGTGAGTGTTCCCATCACAGTGTGACTTAGAGCAGTCAATGTGCTGAGCAGAATAGTGAGTGTTCCTATCACAATGCGACTGTGAGAGCAGTCACTGTGCAGAGCAGAATAGTGAGTGTTCCCATCACAGCTGTGACTAAGAGCTGTCACTGTCCTGAGCAAAATAGTGAGTGTTGACATCACCGTGTGATTGAGAGCAGTCACTGTGCTGAGCAGAATAGTGAGTGTTCCCATCACAGTGTGACTGAGAGCAGTCACTGTGCTGAGCAGAATAGTGAGTGTTCCCATCACAATGCGACTGTGAGAGCAGTCACTGTGCAGAGCAGAATAGTGAGTGTTCCAATCACAGTGTGACTGAGAGCTGTCACTGTGCTGAGCAGAATAGTGAGTGTTCACATCACTGTGTGACTGAGAGCAGTCACTGTGCTGAGCAGAATAGTGAGTGTTCCCATCACAGTGTGACTGAGAGCAGTCACTGTGCTGAACAGAATAGTGAGTGTTCCCATCACAGTGTGACTTAGAGCAGTCACTGTGCTGAGCAGAATAGTGAGTGTTCCCATCACAATGCGACTGTGAGAGCAGTCACTGTGCAAAGCAGAATAGTGAGTGTTCCAATCACAGTGTGACTGAGAGCTGTCACTGTGCTGAGCAGAATAGTGAGTGTTCACATCACTGTGTGACTGAGAGCAGTCACTGTTCTGAGCAGAATAGTGAGTGTTCCTATCCTAGTATGACTGTGAGAGCAGTCACTGTACTGAACAGAATAGTGAGTGTTCCCATCACAGTGTGACTTAGAGCAGTCAATGTGCTGAGCAGAATAGTGAGTGTTCCTATCACAATGCGACTGTGAGAGCAGTCACTATGCAGAGCAGAATAGTGAGTGTTCCCATCACAGCTGTGACTAAGAGCTGTCACTGTCCTGAGCAAAATAGTGAGTGTTGACATCACCGTGTGATTGAGAGCAGTCACTGTGCTGAGCAGAATAGTGAGTGTTCCCATCACAGTGTGACTGAGAGCAGTCACTGTGCTGAGCTGAACAGTGAGTGTTCCAATCACAGTGTGACTGAGAGCTGTCTCTGTGCTGAACAGAATAGTGAGTGTTCCCATCACAGTGTGACTGAGAGCTGTCAATGTGTTGAGCAGAATAGTTAGTGTTCACATCACAGTGTGACCGAGAGCACTCACTGTGTTGAGCAGCAGAGTGAGTGTTCCCATCATAGTGTGACTGAGAGCAGTCACTGTGCTGAGCAGAATAGTGAGTGTTCCCATCACAGTGTGACTGAGAGCTGTCTCTGTGCTGAACAGAATAGTGAGTGTTCCCATCACAGTGTGACTGAGAGCTGTCAATGTGCTGAGCAGAATAGTTAGTGTTCACATCACAGTGTGACTGAAAGCTGTCAATGTGCTGAGCAGCAGAGTGAGTGTTCCCATCACAGTGTGACAGAGAGCAGTCACTGTGCTGAGCAAAATAGTGAGTGTTCCCATCACAGTGTGACTTTGAGAGCATTCACTGTCCAGAGCAGAATAGTGAGTGTGACTTTGAGAGCAGTCACTGTGCTGAGCAGAATAGTGAGTGTTCCCATCACAGTGGGACTGAGAGCAGTCACTGTGCTGAACAGAATAGTGAGTGTTCCCATCACAGTGTGACTTAGAGCAGTCACTGTGCTGAGCAGAATAGTGAGTGTTCCCATCACAGTGTGACCGAGAGCAGTCACTGTGCTGAGCAGAATAGTGAGTGTTCCCATCACAATGTGACTGAGAGCTGTCACTGTGCTGAGCAGAATAGTGAGTGTTCACATCACAGTGTGACTGAGAGCAATCACTGTGCTGAACAGAATAGTGAGTGTTCCCATCACAGTGTGACTGAGAGCAGTCACTGTGCTGAACAGAATAGTGAGTGTTCCCATCACAGTGTGACTTAGAGCAGTCACTGTGCTGAGCAGAATAGTGAGTGTTCCCATCACAATGCGACTGTGAGAGCAGTCACTGTGCAGAGCAGAATAGTGAGTGTTCCAATCACAGTGTGACTGAGAGCTGTCACTATGCTGAGCAGAATAGTGAGTGTTCACATCACTGTGTGACTGAGAGCAGTCACTGTGCTGAGCAGAATAGTGAGTGTTCCTATCCCAGTATGACTGTGAGAGCAGTCACTGTACTGAACAGAATAGTGAGTGTTCCCATCACAGTGTGACTTAGAGCAGTCAATGTGCTGAGCAGAGTAGTGAGTGTTCCTATCACAATGCGACTGTGAGAGCAGTCACTGTGCAGAGCAGAATAGTGAGTGTTCCCATCACAGCTGTGACTAAGAGCTGTCACTGTCCTGAGCAAAATAGTGAGTGTTGACATCACCGTGTGATTGAGAGCAGTCACTGTGCTGAGCAGAATAGTGAGTGTTCCCATCATAGTGTGACTGAGAGCAGTCACTGTGCTGAGCAGAATAGTGAGTGTTCCCATCACAATGCGACTGTGAGAGCAGTCACTGTGCAGAGCAGAATAGTGAGTGTTCCAATCACAGTGTGACTGAGAGCTGTCACTGTGCTGAGCAGAATAGTGAGTGTTCACATCAGTGTGTGACTGAGAGCAGTCACTGTGCTGAACAGAATAGTGAGTGTTCCCATCACAGTGTGACTGAGAGCAGTCACTGTGCTGAACAGAATAGTGAGTGTTCCCATCACAGTGTGACTTAGAGCAGTCACTGTGCTGAGCAGAATAGTGAGTGTTCCCATCACAATGCGACTGTGAGAGCAGTCACTGTGCAGAGCAGAATAGTGAGTGTTCCAATCACAGTGTGACTGAGAGCTGTCACTGTGCTGAGCAGAATAGTGAGTGTTCACATCACTGTGTGACTGAGAGCAGTCACTGTGCTGAGCAGAATAGTGAGTGTTCCTATCCCAGTATGACTGTGAGAGCAGTCACTGTACTGAACAGAATAGTGAGTGTTCCCATCACAGTGTGACTTAGAGCAGTCAATGTGCTGAGCAGAATAGTGAGTGTTCCTATCACAATGCGACTGTGAGAGCAGTCACTGTGCAGAGCAGAATAGTGAGTGTTCCCATCACAGCTGTGACTAAGAGCTGTCACTGTCCTGAGCAAAATAGTGAGTGTTGACATCACCGTGTGATTGAGAGCAGTCACTGTGCTGAGCAGAATAGTGAGTGTTCCCATCACAGTGTGACTGAGAGCAGTCACTGTGCTGAGCAGAATAGTGAGTGTTCCCATCACAATGCGACTGTGAGAGCAGTCACTGTGCAGAGCAGAATAGTGAGTGTTCCAATCACAGTGTGACTGAGAGCTGTCACTGTGCTGAGCAGAATATTGAGTGTTCACATCACTGTGTGACTGAGAGCAGTCACTGTGCTGAGCAGAATAGTGAGTGTTCCCATCACAGTGTGACTGAGAGCAGTCACTGTGCTGAACAGAATAGTGAGTGTTCCTATCTCAGTATGACTGTGAGAGCAGTCACTGTACTGAACAGAATAGTGAGTGTTCCCATCACAGTGTGACTTAGAGCAGTCAATGTGCTGAGCAGAATAGTGAGTGTTCCTATCACAATGCGACTGTGAGAGCAGTCACTGTGCAGAGCAGAATAGTGAGTGTTCCCATCACAGCTGTGACTAAGAGCTGTCACTGTCCTGAGCAAAATAGTGAGTGTTGACATCACCGTGTGATTGAGAGCAGTCACTGTGCTGAGCAGAATAGTGAGTGTTCCCATCACAGTGTGACTGAGAGCAGTCACTGTGCTGAGCAGAATAGTGAGTGTTCCCATCACAATGCGACTGTGAGAGCAGTCACTGTGCAGAGCAGAATAGTGAGTGTTCCAATCACAGTGTGACTGAGAGCTGTCACTGTGCTGAGCAGAATAGTGAGTGTTCACATCACTGTGTGACTGAGAGCAGTCACTGTGCTGAGCAGAATAGTGAGTGTTCCCATCACAGTGTGACTGAGAGCAGTCACTGTGCTGAAAAGAATAGTGAGTGTTCCCATCACAGTGTGACTTAGAGCAGTCACTGTGCTGAGCAGAATAGTGAGTGTTCCCATCACAATGCGACTGTGAGAGCAGTCACTGTGCAAAGCAGAATAGTGAGTGTTCCAATCACAGTGTGACTGAGAGCTGTCACTGTGCTGAGCAGAATAGTGAGTGTTCACATCACTGTGTGACTGAGAGCAGTCACTGTGCTGAGCAGAATAGTGAGTGTTTCTATCCTAGTATGACTGTGAGAGCAGTCACTGTACTGAACAGAATAGTGAGTGTTCCCATCACAGTGTGACTTAGAGCAGTCAATGTGCTGAGCAGAATAGTGAGTGTTCCTATCACAATGCGACTGTGAGAGCAGTCACTATGCAGAGCAGAATAGTGAGTGTTCCCATCACAGCTGTGACTAAGAGCTGTCACTGTCCTGAGCAAAATAGTGAGTGTTGACATCACCGTGTGATTGAGAGCAGTCACTGTGCTGAGCAGAATAGTGAGTGTTCCCATCACAGTGTGACTGAGAGCAGTCACTGTGCTGAGCTGAACAGTGAGTGTTCCAATCACAGTGTGACTGAGAGCTGTCTCTGTGCTGAACAGAATAGTGAGTGTTCCCATCACAGTGTGACTGAGAGCTGTCAATGTGCTGAGCAGAATAGTTAGTGTTCACATCACAGTGTGACCGAGAGCACTCACTGTGTTGAGCAGCAGAGTGAGTGTTCCCATCATAGTGTGACTGAGAGCAGTCACTGTGCTGAGCAGAATAGTGAGTGTTCCCATCACAGTGTGACTGAGAGCTGTCTCTGTGCTGAACAGAATAGTGAGTGTTCCCATCACAGTGTGACTGAGAGCTGTCAATGTGCTGAGCAGAATAGTTAGTGTTCACATCACAGTGTGACTGAAAGCTGTCAATGTGCTGAGCAGCAGAGTGAGTGTTCCCATCACAGTGTGACTTTGAGAGCATTCACTGTCCAGAGCAGAATAGTGAGTGTGACTTTGAGAGCAGTCACTGTGCTGAGCAGAATAGTGAGTGTTCCCATCACAGTGGGACTGAGAGCAGTCACTGTGCTGAACAGAATAGTGAGTGTTCCCATCACAGTGTGACTTAGAGCAGTCACTGTGCTGAGCAGAATAGTGAGTGTTCCCATCACAGTGTGACCGAGAGCAGTCACTGTGCTGAGCAGAATAGTGAGTGTTCCCATCACAATGTGACTGAGAGCTGTCACTGTGCTGAGCAGAATAGTGAGTGTTCACATCACAGTGTGACTGAGAGCAATCACTGTGCTGAACAGAATAGTGAGTGTTCCCATCACAGTGTGACTGAGAGCAGTCACTGTGCTGAACAGAATAGTGAGTGTTCCCATCACAGTGTGACTTAGAGCAGTCACTGTGCTGAGCAGAATAGTGAGTGTTCCCATCACAATGCGACTGTGAGAGCAGTCACTGTGCAGAGCAGAATAGTGAGTGTTCCAATCACAGTGTGACTGAGAGCTGTCACTATGCTGAGCAGAATAGTGAGTGTTCACATCACTGTGTGACTGAGAGCAGTCACTGTGCTGAGCAGAATAGTGAGTGTTCCTATCCCAGTATGACTGTGAGAGCAGTCACTGTACTAAACAGAATAGTGAGTGTTCCCATCACAGTGTGAATTAGAGCAGTCAATGTGCTGAGCAGAGTAGTGAGTGTTCCTATCACAATGCGACTGTGAGAGCAGTCACTGTGCAGAGCAGAATAGGGAGTGTTCCCATCACAGCTGTGACTAAGAGCTGTCACTGTCCTGAGCAAAATAGTGAGTGTTGACATCACCGTGTGATTGAGAGCAGTCACTGTGCTGAGCAGAATAGTGAGTGTTCCCATCACAGTGTGACTGAGAGCAGTCACTGTGCTGAGCAGAATAGTGAGTGTTCCCATCACAATGCGACTGTGAGAGCAGTCACTGTGCAGAGCAGAATAGTGAGTGTTCCAATCACAGTGTGACTGAGAGCTGTCACTGTGCTGAGCAGAATAGTGAGTGTTCACATCACTGTGTGACTGAGAGCAGTCACTGTGCTGAGCAAAATAGTGAGTGTTCCCATCACAGTGTGACTGAGAGCAGTCACTGTGCTGAACAGAATAGTGAGTGTTCCCATCACAGTGTGACTTAGAGCAGTCACTGTGCTGAGCAGAATAGTGAGTGTTCCCATCACAATGCGACTGTGAGAGCAGTCACTGTGCAAAGCAGAATAGTGAGTGTTCCAATCACAGTGTGACTGAGAGCTGTCACTGTGCTGAGCAGAATAGTGAGTGTTCACATCACTGTGTGACTGAGAGCAGTCACTGTGCTGAGCAGAATAGTGAGTGTTCCTATCCCAGTATGACTGTGAGAGCAGTCACTGTACTGAACAGAATAGTGAGTGTTCCCATCACAGTGTGACTTAGAGCAGTCAATGTGCTGAGCAGAATAGTGAGTGTTCCTATCACAATGCGACTGTGAGAGCAGTCACTATGCAGAGCAGAATAGTGAGTGTTCCCATCACAGCTGTGACTAAGAGCTGTCACTGTCCTGAGCAAAATAGTGAGTGTTGACATCACCGTGTGATTGAGAGCAGTCACTGTGCTGAGCAGAATAGTGAGTGTTCCCATCACAGTGTGACTGAGAGCAGTCACTGTGCTGAGCTGAACAGTGAGTGTTCCAATCACAGTGTGACTGAGAGCTGTCTCTGTGCTGAACAGAATAGTGAGTGTTCCCATCACAGTGTGACTGAGAGCTGTCAATGTGCTGAGCAGAATAGTTAGTGTTCACATCACAGTGTGACCGAGAGCACTCACTGTGTTGAGCAGCAGAGTGAGTGTTCCCATCATAGTGTGACTGAGAGCAGTCACTGTGCTGAGCAGAATAGTGAGTGTTCCCATCACAGTGTGACTGAGAGCTGTCTCTGTGCTGAACAGAATAGTGAGTGTTCCCATCACAGTGTGACTGAGAGCTGTCAATGTGCTGAGCAGAATAGTTAGTGTTCACATCACAGTGTGACTGAAAGCTGTCAATGTGCTGAGCAGCAGAGTGAGTGTTCCCATCACAGTGTGACAGAGAGCAGTCACTGTGCTGAGCAAAATAGTGAGTGTTCCCATCACAGTGTGACTTTGAGAGCATTCACTGTCCAGAGCAGAATAGTGAGTGTGACTTTGAGAGCAGTCACTGTGCTGAGCAGAATAGTGAGTGTTCCCATCACAGCGGGACTGAGAGCAGTCACTGTGCTGAACAGAATAGTGAGTGTTCCCATCACAGTGTGACTTAGAGCAGTCACTGTGCTGAGCAGAATAGTGAGTGTTCCCATCACAGTGTGACCGAGAGCAGTCACTGTGCTGAGCAGAATAGTGAGTGTTCCCATCACAATGTGACTTAGAGCTGTCACTGTGCTGAGCAGAATAGTGAGTGTTCACATCACAGTGTGACTGAGAGCAATCACTGTGCTGAACAGAATAGTGAGTGTTCCCATCACAGTGTGACTGAGAGCAGTCACTGTGCTGAACAGAATAGTGAGTGTTCCCATCACAGTGTGACTTAGAGCAGTCACTGTGCTGAGCAGAATAGTGAGTGTTCCCATCACAATGCGACTGTGAGAGCAGTCACTGTGCAGAGCAGAATAGTGAGTGTTCCAATCACAGTGTGACTGAGAGCTGTCACTATGCTGAGCAGAATAGTGAGTGTTCACATCACTGTGTGACTGAGAGCAGTCACTGTGCTGAGCAGAATAGTGAGTGTTCCTATCCCAGTATGACTGTGAGAGCAGTCACTGTACTGAACAGAATAGTGAGTGTTCCCATCACAGTGTGACTTAGAGCAGTCAATGTGCTGAGCAGAGTAGTGAGTGTTCCTATCACAATGCGACTGTGAGAGCAGTCACTGTGCAGAGCAGAATAGTGAGTGTTCCCATCACAGCTGTGACTAAGAGCTGTCACTGTCCTGAGCAAAATAGTGAGTGTTGACATCACCGTGTGATTGAGAGCAGTCACTGTGCTGAGCAGAATAGTGAGTGTTCCCATCACAGTGTGACTGAGAGCAGTCACTGTGCTGAGCAGAATAGTGAGTGTTCCCATCACAATGCGACTGTGAGAGCAGTCACTGTGCAGAGCAGAATAGTGAGTGTTCCAATCACAGTGTGACTGAGAGCTGTCACTGTGCTGAGCAGAATAGTGAGTGTTCACATCACTGTGTGACTGAGAGCAGTCACTGTGCTGAGCAGAATTGTGAGTGTTCCCATCACAGTGTGACTGAGAGCAGTCACTGTGCTGAACAGAATAGTGATTGTTCCCATCACAGTGTGACTTAGAGCAGTCACTGTGCTGTGCAGAATAGTGAGTGTTCCCATCACAATGCGACTGTGAGAGCAGTCACTGTGCAAAGCAGAATAGTGAGTGTTCCAATCACAGTGTGACTGAGAGCTGTCACTGTGCTGAGCAGAATAGTGAGTGTTCACATCACTGTGTGACTGAGAGCAGTCACTGTGCTGAGCAGAATAGTGAGTGTTCCTATCCCAGTATGACTGTGAGAGCAGTCACTGTACTGAACAGAATAGTGAGTGTTCCCATCACAGTGTGACTTAGAGCAGTCAATGTGCTGAGCAGAATAGTGAGTGTTCCTATCACAATGCGACTGTGAGAGCAGTCACTATGCAGAGCAGAATAGTGAGTGTTCCCATCACAGCTGTGACTAAGAGCTGTCATTGTCCTGAGCAAAATAGTGAGTGTTGACATCACCGTGTGATTGAGAGCAGTCACTGTGCTGAGCAGAATATTGAGTGTTCCCATCACAGTGTGACTGAGAGCAGTCAATGTGCTGAGCTTAACAGTGAGTGTTCCCATCACAGTGTGACTGAGAGCTGTCAATGTGCTGAGCAGAATAGTTAGTGTTCACATCACAGTGTGACCGAGAGCACTCACTGTGCTGAGCAAAATAGTGAGTGTTCCCATCACAGTGTGACTTTGAGAGCATTCACTGTCCAGAGCAGAATAGTGAGTGTGACTTTGAGAGCAGTCACTGTGCTGAGCAGAATAGTGAGTGTTCCCATCACAGTGTGACTTAGAGCAGTCACTGTGCTGAGCAGAATAGTGAGTGTTCCCATCACAGTGTGACCGAGAGCAGTCACTGTGCTGAGCAGAATAGTGAGTGTTCCCATTACAATGTGACTGAGAGCTGTCACTGTGCTGAGCAGATTAGTGAGTGTTCACATCACAGTGTGACTGAGAGCAATCACTGTGCTGAACAGAATAGTGAGTGTTCCCATCACAGTGGGACTGAGAGCAGTCACTGTGCTGAACAGAATAGTGAGTGTTCCCATCACAGTGTGACTTAGAGCAGTCACTGTGCTGAGCAGAATAGTGAGTGTTCCCATCACAGTGTGACCGAGAGCAGTCACTGTGCTGAGCAGAATAGTGAGTGTTCCCATTACAATGTGACTGAGAGCTGTCACTGTGCTGAGCAGATTAGTGAGTGTTCACATCACAGTGTGACTGAGAGCAATCACTGTGCTGAACAGAATAGTGAGTGTTCCCATCACAGTGTGACTGAGAGCAGTCACTGTGCTGAACAGAATAGTGAGTGTTCCCATCACAGTGTGACTTAGAGCAGTCACTGTGCTGAGCAGAATAGTGAGTGTTCCCATCACAATGCGACTGTGAGAGCAGTCACTGTGCAGAGCAGAATAGTGAGTGTTCCAATCACAGTGTGACTGAGAGCTGTCACTGTGCTGAGCAGAATAGTGAGTGTTCACATCACTGTGTGACTGAGAGCAGTCACTGTGCTGAGCAGAATAGTGAGTGTTCCTATCCCAGTATGACTGTGAGAGCAGTCACTGTACTGAACAGAATAGTGAGTGTTCCCATCACAGTGTGACTTAGAGCAGTCAATGTGCTGAGCAGAATAGTGAGTGTTCCTATCACAATGCGACTGTGAGAGCAGTCACTGTGCAGAGCAGAATAGTGAGTGTTCCCATCACAGCTGTGACTAAGAGCTGTCACTGTCCTGAGCAAAATAGTGAGTGTTGACATCACCGTGTGATTGAGAGCAGTCACTGTGCTGAGCAGAATAGTGAGTGTTCCCATCACAGTGTGACTGAGAGCAGTCACTGTGCTGAGCAGAATAGTGAGTGTTCCCATCACAATGCGACTGTGAGAGCAGTCACTGTGCAGAGCAGAATAGTGAGTGTTCCAATCACAGTGTGACTGAGAGCTGTCACTGTGCTGAGCAGAATATTGAGTGTTCACATCACTGTGTGACTGAGAGCAGTCACTGTGCTGAGCAGAATAGTGAGTGTTCCCATCACAGTGTGACTGAGAGCAGTCACTGTGCTGAACAGAATAGTGAGTGTTCCTATCGCAGTATGACTGTGAGAGCAGTCACTGTACTGAACAGAATAGTGAGTGTTCCCATCACAGTGTGACTTAGAGCAGTCAATGTGCTGAGCAGAATAGTCAGTGTTCCTATCACAATGCGACTGTGAGAGCAGTCACTGTGCAGAGCAGAATAGTGAGTGTTCCCATCACAGCTGTGACTAAGAGCTGTCACTGTCCTGAGCAAAATAGTGAGTGTTGACATCACCGTGTGATTGAGAGCAGTCACTGTGCTGAGCAGAATAGTGAGTGTTCCCATCACAGTGTGACTGAGAGCAGTCACTGTGCTGAGCAGAATAGTGAGTGTTCCCATCACAATGCGACTGTGAGAGCAGTCACTGTGCAGAGCAGAATAGTGAGTGTTCCAATCACAGTGTGACTGAGAGCTGTCACTGTGCTGAGCAGAATAGTGAGTGTTCACATCACTGTGTGACTGAGAGCAGTCACTGTGCTGAGCAGAATAGTGAGTGTTCCCATCACAGTGTGACTGAGAGCAGTCACTGTGCTGAACAGAATAGTGAATGTTCCCATCACAGTGTGACTTAGAGCAGTCACTGTGCTGAGCAGAATAGTGAGTGTTCCCATCACAATGCGACTGTGAGAGCAGTCACTGTGCAAAGCAGAATAGTGAGTGTTCCAATCACAGTGTGACTGAGAGCTGTCACTGTGCTGAGCAGAATAGTGAGTGTTCAAATCACTGTGTGACTGAGAGCAGTCACTGTGCTGAGCAGAATAGTGAGTGTTCCTATCCCAGTATGACTGTGAGAGCAGTCACTGTACTGAACAGAATAGTGAGTGTTCCCATCACAGTGTGACTTAGAGCAGTCAATGTGCTGAGCAGAATAGTGAGTGTTCCTATCACAATGCGACTGTGAGAGCAGTCACTATGCAGAGCAGAATAGTGAGTGTTCCCATCACAGCTGTGACTAAGAGCTGTCACTGTCCTGAGCAAAATAGTGAGTGTTGACATCACCGTGTGATTGAGAGCAGTCACTGTGCTGAGCAGAATAGTGAGTGTTCCCATCACAGTGTGACTGAGAGCAGTCACTGTGCTGAGCTGAACAGTGAGTGTTCCAATCACAGTGTGACTGAGAGCTGTCTCTGTGCTGAACAGAATAGTGAGTGTTCCCATCACAGTGTGACTGAGAGCTGTCAATGTGCTGAGCAGAATAGTTAGTGTTCACATCACAGTGTGACCGAGAGCACTCACTGTGTTGAGCAGCAGAGTGAGTGTTCCCATCATAGTGTGACTGAGAGCAGTCACTGTGCTGAGCAGAATAGTGAGTGTTCCCATCACAGTGTGACTGAGAGCTGTCTCTGTGCTGAACAGAATAGTGAGTGTTCCCATCACAGTGTGACTGAGAGCTGTCAATGTGCTGAGCAGAATTGTTAGTGTTCACATCACAGTGTGACTGAAAGCTGTCAATGTGCTGAGCAGCAGAGTGAGTGTTCCCATCACAGTGTGACAGAGAGCAGTCACTGTGCTGAGCAAAATAGTGAGTGTTCCCATCACAGTGTGACTTTGAGAGCATTCACTGTCCAGAGCAGAATAGTGAGTGTGACTTTGAGAGCAGTCACTGTGCTGAGCAGAATAGTGAGTGTTCCCATCACAGTGTGACTGAGAGCAGTCACTGTGCTGAACAGAATAGTGAGTGTTCCCATCACAGTGTGACTTAGAGCAGTCACTGTGCTGAGCAGAATAGTGAGTGTTCCCATCACAGTGTGACTGAGAGCAGTCACTGTGCTGAGCAGAATAGTGAGTGTTCCCATCACAGTGTGACTTAGAGCAGTCACTGTGCTGAGCAGAATAGTGAGTGTTCCCATCACAATGTGACTGAGAGCAGTCACTGTGCTGAGCAGAATAGTGAGTGTTCCCATCACAATGTGACTGAGAGCTGTCACTGTGCTGAGCAGAATAGTGAGTGTTCACATCACAGTGTGACTGAGAGCAATCACTGTGCTGAACAGAATAGTGAGTGTTCACATCACAGTGTGACTGAAAGCTGTCAATGTGCTGAGCAGAATAGTGAGTGTTCTTATCCCAGTATGACTGTGAGAGCAGTCACTGTGCAGAGCAGAATAGTAAGTGTTCCCATCACAGCTGTGACTAAGAGCTGTCACTGTCCTGAGCAGAATAGTGAGTGTTCACATCACTGTGTGACTGAGAGCAGTCACTGTGCTGAGCAGAATAGTGAGTGTTCCCATCACAGTGTGACTGAGAGCAGTCACTGTGCTGAGCTGAATAGTGAGTGTTCCCATCACTGTGTGACTGAGAGCAGTCACTGTGCTGAACAGAATAGTGAGTGTTCCCATCACAGTGTGACTTAGAGCAGTCACTGTGCTGAGCAGAATAGTGAGTGTTCCCATCACAATGCGACTGTGAGAGCAGTCACTGTGCAAAGCAGAATAGTGAGGGTTCCAATCACAGTGTGACTGAGAGCTGTCACTGTGCTGAGCAGAATAGTGAGTGTTCACATCACTGTGTGACTGAGAGCAGTCACTGTGCTGAGCAGAATAGTGAGTGTTCCTATCCTAGTATGACTGTGAGAGCAGTCACTGTACTGAACAGAATAGTGAGTGTTCCCATCACAGTGTGACTTAGAGCAGTCAATGTGCTGAGCAGAATAGTGAGTGTTCCTATCACAATGCGACTGTGAGAGCAGTCACTATGCAGAGCAGAATAGTGAGTGTTCCCATCACAGCTGTGACTAAGAGCTGTCACTGTCCTGAGCAAAATAGTGAGTGTTGACATCACCGTGTGATTGAGAGCAGTCACTGTGCTGAGCAGAATAGTGAGTGTTCCCATCACAGTGTGACTGAGAGCAGTCACTGTGCTGAGCTGAACAGTGAGTGTTCCAATCACAGTGTGACTGAGAGCTGTCTCTGTGCTGAACAGAATAGTGAGTGTTCCCATCACAGTGTGACTGAGAGCTGTCAATGTGCTGAGCAGAATAGTTAGTGTTCACATCACAGTGTGACCGAGAGCACTCACTGTGTTGAGCAGCAGAGTGAGTGTTCCCATCATAGTGTGACTGAGAGCAGTCACTGTGCTGAGCAGAATAGTGAGTGTTCCCATCACAGTGTGACTGAGAGCTGTCTCTGTGCTGAACAGAATAGTGAGTGTTCCCATCACAGTGTGACTGAGAGCTGTCAATGTGCTGAGCAGAATAGTTAGTGTTCACATCACAGTGTGACTGAAAGCTGCCAATGTGCTGAGCAGCAGAGTGAGTGTTCCCATCACAGTGTGACAGAGAGCAGTCACTGTGCTGAGCAAAATAGTGAGTGTTCCCATCACAGTGTGACTTTGAGAGCATTCACTGTCCAGAGCAGAATAGTGAGAGTGACTTTGAGAGCAGTCACTGTGCTGAGCAGAATAGTGAGTGTTCCCATCACAGTGTGACTGAGAGCAGTCACTGTGCTGAACAGAATAGTGAGTGTTCCCATCACAGTGTGACTTAGAGCAGTCACTGTGCTGAGCAGAATAGTGAGTGTTCCCATCACAGTGTGACTGAGAGCAGTCACTGTGCTGAGCAGAATAGTGAGTGTTCCCATCACAGTGTGACTTAGAGCAGTCACTGTGCTGAGCAGAATAGTGAGTGTTCCCATCACAATGTGACTGAGAGCAGTCACTGTGCTAAGCAGAATAGTGAGTGTTCCCATCACAATGTGACTGAGAGCTGTCACTGTGCTGAGCAGAATAGTGAGTGTTCACATCACAGTGTGACTGAGAGCAATCACTGTGCTGAACAGAATAGTGAGTGTTCACATCACAGTGTGACTGAAAGCTGTCAATGTGCTGAGCAGAATAGTGAGTGTTCCTATCCCAGTATGACTGTGAGAGCAGTCACTGTGCAGAGCAGAATAGTGAGTGTTCCCATCACAGCTGTGACTAAGAGCTGTCACTGTCCTGAGCAGAATAGTGAGTGTTCACATCACTGTGTGACTGAGAGCAGTCACTGTGCTGAGCAGAATAGTGAGTGTTCCCATCACAGTGTGACTGAGAGCAGTCACTGTGCTGAGCTGAATAGTGAGTGTTCCAATCACAGTGTGACTGAGAGCTGTCTCTGTGCTGAACAGAATAGTGAGTGTTTCCATCACAGTGTGACTGAGAGCTGTCAATGTGCTGAGCAGAATAGTTAGTGTTCACATCACTGTGTGACTGAGAGCAGTCACTGTGCTGAGCAGAATAGTAAGTGTTTCCATCACAGTGTGACTGAGAGCTGTCAATGTGCTGAGCAGAATAGTTAGTGTTCACATCACAGTGTGACCGAGAGCCCTCACTGTGCTGAGCACCAGAGTGAGTGTTTCCATCACAGTGTGACTGAGAGCTGTCAATGTGCTGAGCAGAATAGTGAGTGTTCACATCACAGTGTGACTGAGAGCAATCACTGTGCTGAACAGAATAGTGAGTGTTCCCATCACAGTGTGACTGAAAGCTGTCAATGTGCTGAGCAGAATAGTTAGTGTTCACATCACAGTGTGACCGAGAGCTCTCACTGTGCTGAGCATCAGAGTGAGTGTTCCCATCACAGTTTGAATGAGAGCAGTCACCTTCGTTGAGCAAAATAGTGAGTGTTCCCATCACAGTGTGACTCAGAGCGGTCACTGTGCTAAGCAGAATAGTGAGTGTTCCGATCACAGTGTGACTGTGAGAGCAGTCACTATGCTGAGCAGAATAGTAAGTGTTTTTATCACAGTGTAACTGAGAGCTGTCATTGCGCTGAGCAGAATAGTGGGTGTTCCCATCACAGTGTTACTAAGAGCAGTCACTGTGCTGAGCAGAATAGTGAGTGTTCCCATCACAGTGTGACTGTGAGAGCATTCACTGTGCTGAGCAGAATAGTGAGTGTTCCCGTCACAGTGTGACTGAGAGCTACCACTGTGCTGAGCAGAATGGTGAGTGTTCCCATCACAGTGTGACTGAGAGCAGTCACTATGCTGAGCAGAATAGTGTGTGTTCCCATCACAGTGTGACTGTGAGAGCATTCACTGTGCTAAGCAGAATAGTGAGTGTTCCCGTCACAGTGTGACTGAGAGCTCTTATGTGCTGAGCAGAATAGTGAGTGTTCCCATCACAGTGTGACTGAGAGCAGTCACTGTACTGAGCAGAATAGTGAGTGTTCCCATCACAGTGTGACTGCGAGAGCATTCACTGTGCAGAGCAGAATAGTGAGTGTTCGCATCACAGTGTAACTGAGAGCTGTCAATGTGCTGAGCAGAATAGTGAGTGTTCCCATCACAGTGTGACTGTGAGAGCAGTCACTGTGCTGAGCAGAATAGTAAGTGTTTCCATCACAGTTTGACTGAGAGCTGTCATTGTGCTGAGCAGAATAATGGGTGTTCCCATCACAGTGTGACTTACAGCTCTCACTTTGCTGAGCAGAATAGTGAGTGTTCCCATTACAGTGTTACCGAGAGCAGTCACTCTGCTTAGCAGAATAGTAAGTGTTTTCATCACAGTGTGACTGCGAGCTGTCATTGTGCTGAGCAAAATAATGGGTGTTCTGAGCAGAATAGTGAGTGTTTCCTTTACAGTGTGACTGTGAGAGCAGTCACTGTGCTGAGCAGAATAGTGAGTGTTCCAATCACAGTATGGCTAAGAGCAGTCACTGTGCTGAGCAGAATAGTGAATGTTCCCGCCACAGTGTGACTGAGAGCAGTCACTGTGCTGAGCAGAATAGTGAGTGTTCACATCACAGTGTGACTGCGAGAGCATTCACTGTGCAGAGCAGAATAGTGAGTGTTCGCATCACAGTGTAACTGAGAGCTGTCACTGTGCTAAGCAGAATAGTGAGTGTTCCCATCACAGTGTGACTGTGAGAGCAGTCACTATGCTGATCAGAATAGTAAGTGTTTCCATCACAGTGTGACTGAGAGCTGTCATTGTGCTGAGAAGAATAGTGGGTGTTCCCATCACAGTGTTACTGAGAGCAGTCACTGTGCTAAGCAGAATAGTGAGTGTTCCGATCACAGTGTGACTGTGAGAGCAGTCACTATGCTGAGCAGAATAGTGAGTGTTCCCGTCACAGTGTGACTGAGAGCTCTTATGTGCTGAGCAGAATAGTGAGTGTTCCTATCACAGTGTGACTGAGAGCATTCACTATGCTGAGCAGAATAGTGAGTGTTCCCATCACAGTGTGACTGTGAGAGCATTCACTGTGCTGAGCAGAATAGTGAGTGTTCCCGTCACAGTGTGACTGAGAGCTCTTATGTGCTGAGCAGAATAGTGAGTGTTCCCATTACAGTGTTACCGAGAGCAGTCACTCTGCTTAGCAGAATAGTAAGTGTTTCCATCACAGTGTGACTGAGAGCTGTCATTGTGCTGAGCAAAATAATGGGTGTTCCCATCCCAGTGTGACTGTGAGAGCAGTCACTGTGCTGAGCAGAATAGTGAATGTTCCCGCCACAATATGACTGAGAGCAGTGACTGTGCTGAGCAAAATAGTGAGTGTTCCCATCACAGTGTGACTGCGATAGCATTCACTGTGCAGAGCAAAATAGTGAGTGTTCCCATCACAGTGTGACTGAGAGCTGTCACTGTGCTGAGCAGAATAGTGAGTGTTCACATCAGTGTGTGACTGAGAGCAGTCATTGTGCTGAGCAGAATAATGAGTGTTCACATCAAAGTGTGACTGAGAGCAGTCACTGTGCTGAGCGAAATAGTGAGTGTTCCCATCACAGAGTGACTGCGAGAGCATTCACTGTGCTGAGCAGAATAGTGAGTGTTCCCGTCACAGTGTGACTGAGAGCAGCCACTGTGCTGAGCAGAATAATTAGTGTTCCCATCACAGTGTGACTGTGAGAGCATTCAATGTGCTGAGCAGAATAGTGAGTGTTTCCGTCACAGTGTGACTGAGAGCTCTTATGTGCTGAGCAGAATAGTGAGTGTTCCCATCACAGTGTGACTGAGAGCAGTCACTGTACTGAGCAGAATAGTGAGTGTTCCCATCACAGTGTGACTGCGAGAGCATTCACTGTGCAGAGCAGAATAGTGAGTGTTCGCATCACAGTGTAACTGAGAGCTGTCAATGTGCTGAGCAGAATAGTGAGTGTTCCCATCACAGTGTGACTGTGAGAGCAGTCACTGTGCTGAGCAGAATAGTAAGTGTTTCCATCACAGTGTGACTGAGAGCTGTCATTGTGCTGAGCAGAATAATGGGTGTTCCCATCACAGTGTGACTTAGAGCTCTCACTTTGCTGAGCAGAATAGTGAGTGTTCCCATTACAGTGTTACCGAGAGCAGTCACTCTGCGTAGCAGAATAGTAAGTGTTTTCATCACAGTGTGACTGCGAGCTGTCATTGTGCTGAGCAAAATAATGGGTGTTCCCATCCCAGTGTGACTTAGAGCTCTCACTTTGCTGAGCAGAATAGTGAGTGTTCCCATTACAGTGTTACCGAGAGCAGTCACTCTGCTTAGCAGAATAGTGAGTGTTTCCATCACAGTGTGACTGAGAGCAGCCACTGTGCTGAGCAGAATAATTAGTGTTCCCATCACAGTGTGACTGTGAGAGCATTCACTGTGCTGAGCAGAATAGTGAGTGTTCCTATCACAGTGTGACTGTGAGAGCATTCACTGTGCTGAGCAGAATAGTGAGTGTTTCCGTCACAGTGTGACTGAGAGCTCTTATGTGCTGAGCAGAATAGTGAGTGTTCACATCACAGTGTGACCGAGAGCCCTCACTGTGCTGAGCAGCAGAGTGAGTGTTCCCATCACAGTGTGACTGTGAGAGCATTCACTGTGCTGAGCAGAATAGTGAGTGTTCCCGTCACAGTGTGACTGAGAGCTATCACTGTGCTGAGCAGAATGGTGAGTGTTCGCATCACAGTGTGACTGAGAGCAGTCACTTGGCTGAGCAGAATAGTGAGTGTTTCCTTTACAGTGTGACTGTGAGAGCAGTCACTGTGCTGAGCAGAATAGTGAGTGTTCCAATCACAGTATGGCTAAGAGCAGTCACTGTGCTGAGCAGAATAGTGAATGTTCCCGCCACAGTGTGACTGAGAGCAGTCACTGTGCTGAGCAGAATAGTGAGTGTTCACATCACTGTGTTACCGAGAGCAGTCACTCTGCTTAGCAGAATAGTAAGTGTTTCCATCACAGTGTGACTGAGAGCTGTCATTGTGCTGAGCAAAATAATGGGTGTTCCCATCCCAGTGTGACTGTGAGAGCAGTCACTGTGCTGAGCAGAATAGTGAATGTTCCCGCCACAATGTGACTGAGAGCAGTGACTGTGCTGAGCAAAATAGTGAGTGTTCCCATCACAGTGTGACTGCGATAGCATTCACTGTGCAGAGCAAAATAGTGAGTGTTCCCATCACAGTGTGACTGAGAGCTGTCACTGTGCTGAGCAAAATAGTGAGTGTTCACATCAGTGTGTGACTGAGAGCAGTCATTGTGCTGAGCAGAATAATGAGTGTTCACATCAAAGTGTGACTGAGAGCAGTCACTGTGCTGAGCGAAATAGTGAGTGTTCCCATCACAGAGTGACTGCGAGAGCATTCACTGTGCTGAGCAGAATAGTGAGTGTTCCCGTCACAGTGTGACTGAGAGCAGCCACTGTGCTGAGCAGAATAATTAGTGTTCCCATCACAGTGTGACTGTGAGAGCATTCAATGTGCTGAGCAGAATAGTGAGTGTTCCTATCACAGTGTGACTGTGAGAGCATTCACTGTGCTGAGCAGAATAGTGAGTGTTCCCGTCACAGTGTGACTGAGAGCTCTTATGTGCTGAGCAGACTAGTGAGTGTTCCCATCACAGTGTGACTGAGAGCAGTCACTGTGCTGAGCAGAATAGTGAGTGTTCCCATCACAGTGTGACTGAGAGCAGTCACTGTGCTGAACAGAATAGTGAGTGTTCACATCACAGTGTAACTGAGAGCTGTCACTGTGCTGAGCAGAATAGTGAGGGTTCCCATCACAGTGTGACTGTGAGAGCAGTCACTGTGCTAAGCAGAATAGTATGTGTTTCCATCACAGTGTGACTGAGAGCTGTCATTGTGCTGAGCAGAATAATGGGTGTTCCCATCACAGTTTGACGGTGAGAGCATTCACTGTGCTGAGTAGAATAGTGAGTGTTCCTATCCCAGTATGACTGTGAGAGCATTCACTGTGCTGAGCAGAATAGTCAGTGTTCGATTCACAGTGTGACTTTGAGAGCATTCACTGTCCAGAGCAGAATAGTGAGTGTGACTTTGAGAGCTGTCACTGTGCTGAGCAGAATAGTGAGTGTTCCCATCACAGTGTGACTGAGAGCAGTCACTGTGCTGAACAGAATAGTGAGTGTTCCCATCACAGTGTGACTTAGAGCAGTCACTGTGCTGAGCAGAATAGTGAGTGTTCCCATCACAATGCGACTGTGAGAGCAGTCACTGTGCAGAGCAGAATAGTGAGTGTTCCAATCACAGTGTGACTGAGAGCTGTCACTGTGCTGAGCAGAATAGTGAGTGTTCACATCACTGTGTGACTGAGAGCAGTCACTGTGCTGAGCAGAATAGTGAGTGTTCCCATCACAGTGTGACTGAGAGCAGTCACTGTGCTGAGCAGAATAGTGAGTGTTCCCACCACAATGTGACTGAGAGCTGTCACTGTGCTGAGCAGAATAGTGAGTGTTCACATCACAGTGTGACTGAGAGCTGTCACTGTGCTGAACAGAATAGTGAGTGTTCCCATCACAGTGTGACTGAAAGCTGTCAATGTGCTGAGCAGAATAGTTAGTGTTCCCATCACAGTGTGACTTAGAGCAGTCAATGTGCTGAGCAGAATAGTGAGTGTTCCTATCACAATGCGACTGTGAGAGCAGTCACTGTGCAGAGCAGAATAGTGAGTGTTTCCATCACAGTGTGACTGAGAGCTGTCATTGTGCTGAGCAGAATAATGGGTGTTCCCATCACAGTGTGACTTACAGCTCTCACTTTGCTGAGCAGAATAGTGAGTGTTCCCATTACAGTGTTACCGAGAGCAGTCACTCTGCTTAGCAGAATAGTGAGTGTTTCCATCACAGTGTGACTGAGAGCAGCCACTGTGCTGAGCAGAATAATTAGTGTTCCCATCACAGTGTGACTGTGAGAGCATTCACTGTGCTGAGCAGAATAGTGAGTGTTCCTATCACAGTGTGACTGTGAGAGCATTCACTGTGCTGAGCAGAATAGTGAGTGTTTCCGTCACAGTGTGACTGAGAGCTCTTATGTGCTGAGCAGAATAGTGAGTGTTCACATCACAGTGTGACCGAGAGCCCTCACTGTGCTGAGCAGCAGAGTGAGTGTTCCCATCACAGTGTGACTGTGAGAGCATTCACTGTGCTGAGCAGAATAGTGAGTGTTCCCGCCACAGTGTGACTGAGAGCAGTCACTGTGCTGAGCAGAATAGTGAGTGTTCACATCACTGTGTTACCGAGAGCAGTCACTCTGCTTAGCAGAATAGTAAGTGTTTCCATCACAGTGTGACTGAGAGCTGTCATTGTGCTGAGCAAAATAATGGGTGTTCCCATCCCAGTGTGACTGTGAGAGCAGTCACTGTGCTGAGCAGAATAGTGAATGTTCCCGCCACAATGTGACTGAGAGCAGTGACTGTGCTGAGCAAAATAGTGAGTGTTCCCATCACAGTGTGACTGCGATAGCATTCACTGTGCAGAGCAAAATAGTGAGTGTTCCCATCACAGTGTGACTGAGAGCTGTCACTGTGCTGAGCAGAATAGTGAGTGTTCACATCAGTGTGTGACTGAGAGCAGTCATTGTGCTGAGCAGAATAATGAGTGTTCACATCAAAGTGTGACTGAGAGCAGTCACTGTGCTGAGCGAAATAGTGAGTGTTCCCATCACAGAGTGACTGCGAGAGCATTCACTGTGCTGAGCAGAATAGTGAGTGTTCCCGTCACAGTGTGACTGAGAGCAGCCACTGTGCTGAGCAGAATAATTAGTGTTCCCATCACAGTGTGACTGTGAGAGCATTCAATGTGCTGAGCAGAATAGTGAGTGTTCCTATCACAGTGTGACTGTGAGAGCATTCACTGTGCTGAGCAGAATAGTGAGTGTTCCCGTCACAGTGTGACTGAGAGCTCTTATGTGCTGAGCAGAATAGTGAGTGTTCCCATCACAGTGTGACTGAGAGCAGTCACTGTGCTGAGCAGAATAGTGAGTGTTCCCATCACAGTGTGACTGAGAGCAGTCACTGTGCTGAACAGAATAGTGAGTGTTCACATCACAGTGTAACTGAGAGCTGTCACTGTGCTGAGCAGAATAGTGAGGGTTCCCATCACAGTGTGACTGTGAGAGCAGTCACTGTGCTAAGCAGAATAGTATGTGTTTCCATCACAGTGTGACTGAGAGCTGTCATTGTGCTGAGCAGAATAATGGGTGTTCCCATCACAGTTTGACGGTGAGAGCATTCACTGTGCTGAGTAGAATAGTGAGTGTTCCTATCCCAGTATGACTGTGAGAGCATTCACTGTGCTGAGCAGAATAGTCAGTGTTCGATTCACAGTGTGACTTTGAGAGCATTCACTGTCCAGAGCAGAATAGTGAGTGTGACTTTGAGAGCTGTCACTGTGCTGAGCAGAATAGTGAGTGTTCCCATCACAGTGTGACTGAGAGCAGTCACTGTGCTGAACAGAATAGTGAGTGTTCCCATCACAGTGTGACTTAGAGCAGTCACTGTGCTGAGCAGAATAGTGAGTGTTCCCATCACAATGCGACTGTGAGAGCAGTCACTGTGCAGAGCAGAATAGTGAGTGTTCCAATCACAGTGTGACTGAGAGCTGTCACTGTGCTGAGCAGAATAGTGAGTGTTCACATCACTGTGTGACTGAGAGCAGTCACTGTGCTGAGCAGAATAGTGAGTGTTCCCATCACAGTGTGACTGAGAGCAGTCACTGTGCTGAGCAGAATAGTGAGTGTTCCCACCACAATGTGACTGAGAGCTGTCACTGTGCTGAGCAGAATAGTGAGTGTTCACATCACAGTGTGACTGAGAGCTGTCACTGTGCTGAACAGAATAGTGAGTGTTCCCATCACAGTGTGACTGAAAGCTGTCAATGTGCTGAGCAGAATAGTTAGTGTTCCCATCACAGTGTGACTTAGAGCAGTCAATGTGCTGAGCAGAATAGTGAGTGTTCCTATCACAATGCGACTGTGAGAGCAGTCACTGTGCAGAGCAGAATAGTGAGTGTTTCCATCACAGTGTGACTGAGAGCTGTCATTGTGCTGAGCAGAATAATGGGTGTTCCCATCACAGTGTGACTTACAGCTCTCACTTTGCTGAGCAGAATAGTGAGTGTTCCCATTACAGTGTTACCGAGAGCAGTCACTCTGCTTAGCAGAATAGTAAGTGTTTTCATCACAGTGTGACTGCGAGCTGTCATTGTGCTGAGCAAAATAATGGGTGTTCCCATCCCAGTGTGACTTAGAGCTCTCACTTTGCTGAGCAGAATAGTGAGTGTTCCCATTACAGTGTTACCGAGAGCAGTCACTCTGCTTAGCAGAATAGTGAGTGTTTCCATCACAGTGTGACTGAGAGCAGCCACTGTGCTGAGCAGAATAATTAGTGTTCCCATCACAGTGTGACTGTGAGAGCATTCACTGTGCTGAGCAGAATAGTGAGTGTTCCTATCACAGTGTGACTGTGAGAGCATTCACTGTGCTGAGCAGAATAGTGAGTGTTTCCGTCACAGTGTGACTGAGAGCTCTTATGTGCTGAGCAGAATAGTGAGTGTTCACATCACAGTGTGACCGAGAGCCCTCACTGTGCTGAGCAGCAGAGTGAGTGTTCCCATCACAGTGTGACTGTGAGAGCATTCACTGTGCTGAGCAGAATAGTGAGTGTTCCCGTCACAGTGTGACTGAGAGCTATCACTGTGCTGAGCAGAATGGTTAGTGTTCGCATCACAGTGTGACTGAGAGCAGTCACTTGGCTGAGCAGAATAGTGAGTGTTTCCTTTACAGTGTGACTGTGAGAGCAGTCACTGTGCTGAGCAGAATAGTGAGTGTTCCAATCACAGTATGGCTAAGAGCAGTCACTGTGCTGAGCAGAATAGTGAATGTTCCCGCCACAGTGTGACTGAGAGCAGTCACTGTGCTGAGCAGAATAGTGAGTGTTCACATCACAGTGTGACTGCGAGAGCATTCACTGTGCAGAGCAGAATAGTGAGTGTTCGCATCACAGTGTAACTGAGAGCTGTCACTGTGCTAAGCAGAATAGTGAGTGTTCCCATCACAGTGTGACTGTGAGAGCAGTCACTATGCTGATCAGAATAGTAAGCGTTTCCATCACAGTGTGACTGAGAGCTGTCATTGTGCTGAGAAGAATAGTGGGTGTTCCCATCACAGTGTTACTGAGAGCAGTCACTGTGCTAAGCAGAATAGTGAGTGTTCCGATCACAGTGTGACTGTGAGAGCAGTCACTATGCTGAGCAGAATAGTGAGTGTTCCCGTCACAGTGTGACTGAGAGCTCTTATGTGCTGAGCAGAATAGTGAGTGTTCCTATCACAGTGTGACTGAGAGCATTCACTATGCTGAGCAGAATAGTGAGTGTTCCCATCACAGTGTGACTGTGAGAGCATTCACTGTGCTGAGCAGAATAGTGAGTGTTCCCGTCACAGTGTGACTGAGAGCTCTTATGTGCTGAGCAGAATAGTGAGTGTTCCCATTACAGTGTTACCGAGAGCAGTCACTCTGCTTAGCAGAATAGTAAGTGTTTCCATCACAGTGTGACTGAGAGCTGTCATTGTGCTGAGCAAAATAATGGGTGTTCCCATCCCAGTGTGACTGTGAGAGCAGTCACTGTGCTGAGCAGAATAGTGAATGTTCCCGCCACAATGTGACTGAGAGCAGTGACTGTGTTGAGCAAAATAGTGAGTGTTCCCATCACAGTGTGACTGCGATAGCATTCACTGTGCAGAGCAAAATAGTGAGTGTTCCCATCACAGTGTGACTGAGAGCTGTCACTGTGCTGAGCAGAATAGTGAGTGTTCACATCAGTGTGTGACTGAGAGCAGTCATTGTGCTGAGCAGAATAATGAGTGTTCACATCAAAGTGTGACTGAGAGCAGTCACTGTGCTGAGCGAAATAGTGAGTGTTCCCATCACAGAGTGACTGCGAGAGCATTCACTGTGCTGAGCAGAATAGTGAGTGTTCCCGTCACAGTGTGACTGAGAGCAGCCACTGTGCTGAGCAGAATAATTAGTGTTCCCATCACAGTGTGACTGTGAGAGCATTCAATGTGCTGAGCAGAATAGTGAGTGTTCCCGTCACAGTGTGACTGAGAGCTCTTATGTGCTGAGCAGAATAGTGAGTGTTCCCATCACAGTGTGACTGAGAGCAGTCACTGTACTGAGCAGAATAGTGAGTGTTCCCATCACAGTGTGACTGCGAGAGCATTCACTGTGCAGAGCAGAATAGTGAGTGTTCGCATCACAGTGTAACTGAGAGCTGTCAATGTGCTGAGCAGAATAGTGAGTGTTCCCATCACAGTGTGACTGTGAGAGCAGTCACTGTGCTGAGCAGAATAGTAAGTGTTTCCATCACAGTGTGACTGAGAGCTGTCATTGTGCTGAGCAGAATAATGGGTGTTCCCATCACAGTGTGACTTAGAGCTCTCACTTTGCTGAGCAGAATAGTGAGTGTTCCCATTACAGTGTTACCGAGAGCAGTCACTCTGCGTAGCAGAATAGTAAGTGTTTTCATCACAGTGTGACTGCGAGCTGTCATTGTGCTGAGCAAAATAATGGGTGTTCCCATCCCAGTGTGACTTAGAGCTCTCACTTTGCTGAGCAGAATAGTGAGTGTTCCCATTACAGTGTTACCGAGAGCAGTCACTCTGCTTAGCAGAATAGTGAGTGTTTCCATCACAGTGTGACTGAGAGCAGCCACTGTGCTGAGCAGAATAATTAGTGTTCCCATCACAGTGTGACTGTGAGAGCATTCACTGTGCTGAGCAGAATAGTGAGTGTTCCTATCACAGTGTGACTGTGAGAGCATTCACTGTGCTGAGCAGAATAGTGAGTGTTTCCGTCACAGTGTGACTGAGAGCTCTTATGTGCTGAGCAGAATAGTGAGTGTTCACATCACAGTGTGACCGAGAGCCCTCACTGTGCTGAGCAGCAGAGTGAGTGTTCCCATCACAGTGTGACTGTGAGAGCATTCACTGTGCTGAGCAGAATAGTGAGTGTTCCCGTCACAGTGTGACTGAGAGCTATCACTGTGCTGAGCAGAATGGTGAGTGTTCGCATCACAGTGTGACTGAGAGCAGTCACTTGGCTGAGCAGAATAGTGAGTGTTTCCTTTACAGTGTGACTGTGAGAGCAGTCACTGTGCTGAGCAGAATAGTGAGTGTTCCAATCACAGTATGGCTAAGAGCAGTCACTGTGCTGAGCAGAATAGTGAATGTTCCCGCCACAGTGTGACTGAGAGCAGTCACTGTGCTGAGCAGAATAGTGAGTGTTCACATCACTGTGTTACCGAGAGCAGTCACTCTGCTTAGCAGAATAGTAAGTGTTTCCATCACAGTGTGACTGAGAGCTGTCATTGTGCTGAGCAAAATAATGGGTGTTCCCATCCCAGTGTGACTGTGAGAGCAGTCACTGTGCTGAGCAGAATAGTGAATGTTCCCGCCACAATGTGACTGAGAGCAGTGACTGTGCTGAGCAAAATAGTGAGTGTTCCCATCACAGTGTGACTGCGATAGCATTCACTGTGCAGAGCAAAATAGTGAGTGTTCCCATCACAGTGTGACTGAGAGCTGTCACTGTGCTGAGCAGAATAGTGAGTGTTCACATCAGTGTGTGACTGAGAGCAGTCATTGTGCTGAGCAGAATAATGAGTGTTCACATCAAAGTGTGACTGAGAGCAGTCACTGTGCTGAGCGAAATAGTGAGTGTTCCCATCACAGAGTGACTGCGAGAGCATTCACTGTGCTGAGCAGAATAGTGAGTGTTCCCGTCACAGTGTGACTGAGAGCAGCCACTGTGCTGAGCAGAATAATTAGTGTTCCCATCACAGTGTGACTGTGAGAGCATTCAATGTGCTGAGCAGAATAGTGAGTGTTCCTATCACAGTGTGACTGTGAGAGCATTCACTGTGCTGAGCAGAATAGTGAGTGTTCCCGTCACAGTGTGACTGAGAGCTCTTATGTGCTGAGCAGAATAGTGAGTGTTCCCATCACAGTGTGACTGAGAGCAGTCACTGTGCTGAGCAGAATAGTGAGTGTTCCCATCACAGTGTGACTGAGAGCAGTCACTGTGCTGAACAGAATAGTGAGTGTTCACATCACAGTGTAACTGAGAGCTGTCACTGTGCTGAGCAGAATAGTGAGGGTTCCCATCACAGTGTGACTGTGAGAGCAGTCACTGTGCTAAGCAGAATAGTATGTGTTTCCATCACAGTGTGACTGAGAGCTGTCATTGTGCTGAGCAGAATAATGGGTGTTCCCATCACAGTTTGACGGTGAGAGCATTCACTGTGCTGAGTAGAATAGTGAGTGTTCCTATCCCAGTATGACTGTGAGAGCATTCACTGTGCTGAGCAGAATAGTCAGTGTTCGATTCACAGTGTGACTTTGAGAGCATTCACTGTCCAGAGCAGAATAGTGAGTGTGACTTTGAGAGCTGTCACTGTGCTGAGCAGAATAGTGAGTGTTCCCATCACAGTGTGACTGAGAGCAGTCACTGTGCTGAACAGAATAGTGAGTGTTCCCATCACAGTGTGACTTAGAGCAGTCACTGTGCTGAGCAGAATAGTGAGTGTTCCCATCACAATGCGACTGTGAGAGCAGTCACTGTGCAGAGCAGAATAGTGAGTGTTCCAATCACAGTGTGACTGAGAGCTGTCACTGTGCTGAGCAGAATAGTGAGTGTTCACATCACTGTGTGACTGAGAGCAGTCACTGTGCCGAGCAGAATAGTGAGTGTTCCCATCAAAGTGTGACTGAGAGCAGTCACTGTGCTGAGCAGAATAGTGAGTGTTCCCACCACAATGTGACTGAGAGCTGTCACTGTGCTGAGCAGAATAGTGAGTGTTCACATCACAGTGTGACTGAGAGCTGTCACTGTGCTGAACAGAATAGTGAGTGTTCCCATCACAGTGTGACTGAAAGCTGTCAATGTGCTGAGCAGAATAGTTAGTGTTCCCATCACAGTGTGACTTAGAGCAGTCAATGTGCTGAGCAGAATAGTGAGTGTTCCTATCACAATGCGACTGTGAGAGCAGTCACTGTGCAGAGCAGAATAGTGAGTGTTTCCATCACAGTGTGACTGAGAGCTGTCATTGTGCTGAGCAGAATAATGGGTGTTCCCATCACAGTGTGACTGTGAGAGCATTCACTGTGCTGAGTAGAATAGTGAGTGTTCCTATCCCAGTATGACTGTGAGAGCATTCACTGTGCTGAGCAGAATAGTCAGTGTTCGATTCACAGTGTGACTTTGAGAGCATTCACTGTCCAGAGCAGAATAGTGAGTGTGACTTTGAGAGCTGTCACTGTGCTGAGCAGAATAGTGAGTGTTCCCATCACAGTGTGACTGTGAGAGCATTCACTGTGCTGAGCAGAATAGTGAGTGTTCCCGTCACAGTGTGACTGAGAGCTATCACTGTGCTGAGCAGAATGGTTAGTGTTCGCATCACAGTGTGACTGAGAGCAGTCACTTGGCTGAGCAGAATAGTGAGTGTTTCCTTTACAGTGTGACTGTGAGAGCAGTCACTGTGCTGAGCAGAATAGTGAGTGTTCCAATCACAGTATGGCTAAGAGCAGTCACTGTGCTGAGCAGAATAGTGAATGTTCCCGCCACAGTGTGACTGAGAGCAGTCACTGTGCTGAGCAGAATAGTGAGTGTTCACATCACAGTGTGACTGCGAGAGCATTCACTGTGCAGAGCAGAATAGTGAGTGTTCGCATCACAGTGTAACTGAGAGCTGTCACTGTGCTAAGCAGAATAGTGAGTGTTCCCATCACAGTGTGACTGTGAGAGCAGTCACTATGCTGATCAGAATAGTAAGTGTTTCCATCACAGTGTGACTGAGAGCTGTCATTGTGCTGAGAAGAATAGTGGGTGTTCCCATCACAGTGTTACTGAGAGCAGTCACTGTGCTAAGCAGAATAGTGAGTGTTCCGATCACAGTGTGACTGTGAGAGCAGTCACTATGCTGAGCAGAATAGTGAGTGTTCCCGTCACAGTGTGACTGAGAGCTCTTATGTGCTGAGCAGAATAGTGAGTGTTCCTATCACAGTGTGACTGAGAGCATTCACTATGCTGAGCAGAATAGTGAGTGTTCCCATCACAGTGTGACTGTGAGAGCATTCACTGTGCTGAGCAGAATAGTGAGTGTTCCCGTCACAGTGTGACTGAGAGCTCTTATGTGCTGAGCAGAATAGTGAGTGTTCCCATTACAGTGTTACCGAGAGCAGTCACTCTGCTTAGCAGAATAGTAAGTGTTTCCATCACAGTGTGACTGAGAGCTGTCATTGTGCTGAGCAAAATAATGGGTGTTCCCATCCCAGTGTGACTGTGAGAGCAGTCACTGTGCTGAGCAGAATAGTGAATGTTCCCGCCACAATGTGACTGAGAGCAGTGACTGTGCTGAGCAAAATAGTGAGTGTTCCCATCACAGCTGTGACTAAGAGCTGTCACTGTCCTGAGCAGAATAGTGAGTGTTCACATCACCGTGTGACTGAGAGCAGTCACTGTGCTGAGCAGAATAGTGAGTGTTCCCATCACAGTGTGACTGAGAGCAGTCACTGTGCTGAACAGAATAGTGAGTGTTCACATCACAGTGTAACTGAGAGCTGTCACTGTGCTGAGCAGAATAGTGAGTGTTCCCATCACAGTGTGACTGTGAGAGCAGTCACTGTGCTAAGCAGAATAGTAAGTGTTTCCATCACAGTGTGACTGAGAGCTGTCATTGTGCTGAGCAGAATAATGGGTGTTCCCATCACAGTGTGACTGTGAGAGCATTCACTGTGCTGAGTAGAATAGTGAGTGTTCCTATCCCAGTATGACTGTGAGAGCATTCACTGTGCTGAGCAGAATAGTCAGTGTTCGATTCACAGTGTGACTTTGAGAGCATTCACTGTCCAGAGCAGAATAGTGAGTGTGACTTTGAGAGCTGTCACTGTGCTGAGCAGAATAGTGAGTGTTCCCATCACAGTGTGACTGAGAGCAGTCACTGTGCTGAACTGAATAGTGAGTGTTCCCATCACAGTGTGACTTAGAGCAGTCACTGTGCTGAGCAGAATAGTGAGTGTTCCCATCACAATGCGACTGTGAGAGCAGTCACTGTGCAGAGCAGAATAGTGAGTGTTCCAATCACAGTGTGACTGAGAGCTGTCACTGTGCTGAGCAGAATAGTGAGTGTTCACATCACAGTGTGACTGAGAGCAGTCACTGTGCTGAGCAGAATAGTGAGTGTTCCCATCACAGTGTGACTGAGAGCAGTCACTGTGCTGAGCAGAATAGTGAGTGTTCCTACCACAATGTGACTGAGAGCTGTCACTGTGCTGAGCAGAATAGTGAGTGTTCACATCACAGTGTGACTGAGAGCTGTCACTGTGCTGAACAGAATAGTGAGTGTTCCCATCACAGTGTGACTGAAAGCTGTCAATGTGCTGAGCAGAATAGTTAGTGTTCCCATCACAGTGTGACTTAGAGCAGTCAATGTGCTGAGCAGAATAGTGAGTGTTCCTATCACAATGCGACTGAGAGCAGTCACTGTGCTGAGCAGAATAGTTAGTGTTCCCATCACAGTGTGACTTAGAGCAGTCAATGTGCTGAGCAGAATAGTGAGTGTTCCCATCACAGTGTGACTGAGAGCTGTCAATGTGCTAAGCAGAATAGTTAGTGTTCACATCACAGTGTGACCGAGAGCCCTCATTGTGCTGAGCAGCAGAGTGAGTGTTCCCATCATAGTGTGACTGAGAGCATTCACTGTGCTGAGCAGAATAATGAGTGTTCCCATCACAGTGTGACTGAGAGCTGTCTCTGTGCTGAACAGAATAGTGAGTGTTCCCATCACAGTGTGACTGACAGCTGTCAATGTGCTGAGCAGAATAGTTAGTGTTCACATCACAGTGTGACTGAAAGCTGTCAATGTGCTGAGCAGCAGAGTGAGTGTTCCCATCACAGTGTGACAGAGAGCAGTCACTGTGCTGAGCAAAATAGTGAGTGTTCCCATCACAGTGTGACTTTGAGAGCATTCACTGTCCAGAGCAGAATAGTGAGTGTGACTTTGAGAGCAGTCACTGTGCTGAGCAGAATAGTGAGTGTTCCCATCACAGTGTGACTGAGAGCAGTCACTGTGCTGAACAGAATAGTGAGTGTTCCCATCACAGTGTGACTTAGAGCAGTCACTGTGCTGAGCAGAATAGTGAGTGTTCCCATCACAGTGTGACTGAGAGCAGTCACTGTGCAGAGCAGAATAGTGAGTGTTCCCGTCACAGCTGTGACTAAGAGCTGTCACTGTCCTGAGCAGAATAGTGAGTGTTCACATCACTGTGTGACTGAGAGCAGTCACTGTGCTGAGCAGAATAGTGAGTGTTCCCATCACAGTGTGACTGAGAGCAGTCACTGTGCTGAGCTGAATAGTGAGTGTTCCAATCACAGTGTGACTGAGAGCTGTCTCTGTGCTGAACAGAATAGTGAGTGTTTCCATCACAGTGTGACTGAGAGCTGTCAATGTGCTGAGCAGAATAGTTAGTGTTCCCATCACAGTGTGACTGAGAGCAGTCACTGTGCAGAGCAGAATAGTGAGTGTTCCAATCACAGTGTGACTGAGAGCTGTCACTGTGCTGAGCAAAATAGTGAGTGTTCACATCACTGTGTGACTGAGAGCAGTCACTGTGCTGAGCAGAATAGTGAGTGTTCCCATCACAGTGTGACTGAGAGCAGTCACTGTGCTGAGCAGAATAGTGAGTGTTCCCATCACAATGTGACTGAGAGCTGTCACTGTGCTGAACAGAATAGTGAGTGTTCCCATCACAGTGTGACTGAAAGCTGTCAATGTGCTGAGCAGAATAGTTAGTGTTCCCATCACAGTGTGACTTAGAGCAGTCATTGGTGTAGGGATGTACACGAAGAAAGTATGACTTTGGATGCTGGTTTATTAACCGGATTCTTGGATCACAAATCAACCGTTATAATAATACAATACAAGAGAGATTGACTTCAGAACAGAAGAGTGTTTGTTTGTGTCAGAGTTATTACTCCAGTAAGTTCTAGTTATAGAGGGCGCTACAGGAGCCCCCTTCCAGTGAGCTGAAAGTTAGACGTAGCGAGCGATAGTCTCAAGAAATCGTGCAGGCCAATGAACGTGGCGGCCTGAACGGGTAGTGCGACTGGATGAAGTTTGTTCTGCAGCTGTTGAAACTGGCGCCGTTGGTGGTGGTGCTGCTAGTGCGAATGGCGGTTGGTGAAATGGCGCTGCAGAAGGTGGAAGTGATTGAACGATAGCTGGATCAATATGGGCTGCCTTTAGGCGATCTAGACTGACCGTATCCATGCGACCATTGATGTCAATGACGAAGTGTTTGTCAGAGCGACTAACCACTCTATAGGGTCCGTCGTACGGGGACTGTAGTGATTTGCGGACTGCGTCGTGCCTGATGAAAACATGTGTGCCTGTCTGCAGTGCCTTGTCAACATGACTTTTGCGTTGTTGCGGCCGAGGTGGCGTCGGTCGAAGTCGACTCATAATGTTTTTGAGACGGTGGACATAGTTTGCCGGATTGGGCTGCGAATCATCCGACCCTGGATGAAAGAACTCACCGGGTAAACGCAGTGTTGTCCCGTAAACCAACTCGGCTGTACTATGCCCCAAATCCTCCTTCAGAGCAGTGCGAATACCGAGCAAAACAATCGGCAGTGTTTCAGTCCATTTGTTGGTGTCGCCGTGGGCTTTGAGTGACGCTTTGAGTTGGCGGTGAAAACGCTCAACGAGTCCGTTAGCGATGGGGTGGTAAGACGTAGTACGTACCCTTTTTGCTCCAAGAAGTTGGACCAAAGCGGTGAAGAGCGCCGACTCAAATTGGCGTCCACGATCCGTCGTGATTGTTGATGGAACACCAAAAGTCGAAATCCTCCGGTCAACGAACGCACGTGCAACCGTGTCAGCAGTTATGTCAGGGATCGGAATTGCCTCGGGCCAGCGAGTGAAACGATCAATGCAGGTGAGTAGGTACGCGTGGCCGTTTGAGTGTGGCAGGGGTCCGACAAGGTCGATGTGTACATGATCAAATCGAGCATCAGGTGTTGCAAAAGTGGACAACGGTGTGAAGTTGTGGCGCTGAACTTTCACTCGCTGGCATTGTATGCAGGTACGGGCCCAGTGGCGGACGTCGCGGTTGATCCCTGGCCAGACATAGCGTGCGGTGACAAGTCGTTGGGTTGCCCGAACACCCGGGTGCGAAAGGTCGTGAAGGGCATTGAAAACAGAACGACGAAAATCTGACGGCACAAATGGACGCGGGGTACCTGTCGACATATCACAGACCAATGTGCGTGCAGGGTCTTTCGCACCAACCGAAATATCCTCCAGTTTGAGTGATGTAGTGGTTGATGAACGAAGCTTGCATAACTCAGTATTACCCTGTTGCGCAGCAGCGATTAGGCTGAAATCGATGGCTTCAGGCATGATGGTCGAGTTCAGTTCTAGTCGCGAGAGTGCGTCTGCTGCCGGGTTGTTAACGCCGCTCACATGGCGAATATCCGTTGTGAATTGTGATACAAAGTCCAAGTGGCGAATCTCGCGCGGTGAATAGCGATCTGCCGTGGCTGCAAGTGCATACACCAGCGGTTTGTGGTCGGTGAGGACGTGGAACTGGCGTCCTTCAAGGGAGTGTTTGAAATGGCGGATGGCAAGGTAGATGGCGAGAAGCTCGCGTCCAAAGGTGCTATATCGCATCTCCGCAGGCTTGAGTTTGCGTGAGAAAAACGCGAGTGGTTGCCATGCATTGTTAACATGTTGCTGTAGAACGGCACCAATGGCAACGTCCGAAGCATCGGTCATGACACAGACTGGTGCATTCGGTTTCGGGTGCGCCAGCATCGTGGCATCAGCAAGTAGTGTTTTGACTGTCTCGAATGCAGAAACCGCTGTACTGTCCAAAATGAGTGGTTGGGACATCTTACCAGAACCCGCGATTGTCGTGAGTGGCTGGAGGGCGTCAGCAGCGTGAGGAATAAAGCGACGATAGAAATTTATCAAGCCGAGGAATTCCTTAAGTTTACGACGCGTTGTGGGTTGAGGAAAATCCTTGATGATCTTGACCTTCTCCTCCAATGGACAAATACCGTGAGAGTCAACGTGATGTCCCAGAAAATTGAGTGACTCCACACCCAACTCACATTTTGCAGGATTGACAATAATGCCATATTCGGACAGGCGGCTGAGCAGTAATCTGAGGTGTCGTTCGTGTTCTTCAGCGTCAGCACTTGCGATGAGAAGATCGTCAATGTAGGCATAGCAGAAATCAAGGCCCCGCACTACTTGGTCGATGAAGCGTTGAAATGTCTGTGCCGCATTGCGAAGTCCGAATGGCATCCGAACGAACTCAAAAAGTCCGAAGGGCGTGGTAATCGCAGTCTTAGGAACATCGGCTGGCTCTACCGGTATCTGATGATATGCACGCACGAGGTCAATTTTTGAGAAGACGTGTCTGCCATGCAATGATGCCGCGAAGTCTTGAATATGCGGAATGGGATAGCGATCAGGCACTGTGCTGTTGTTCAGCGCACGGTAATCCCCACAAGGTCTCCAGTCACCAGGTGTCTTTTTGGGGACCATGTGGAGCGGCGATGCCCAATTACTGTTCGAAGGGCGAATGATACCGAGTTGCATCATGTGTTCAAACTCCTGTCGTGCAATTTGTAGCCTATCGGGTGCGAGACGGCGTGGACGGGCTGAAACTGGAGGCCCCTTGGTATCAATGTGATGGGTGACGTCATGCTTAATAGCCGTATCCTGATAGCATGGCTGTGTGATGTTCGGAAACTCCCTCAGCAGGGAATGATACGGCGACTGCGGGTCTAGTGTAATGAACGTTGTGCAGAGTGATTGTTCCTTGGATGCCGTTCCGTTGACGCTGATATTTGTCATAGCATCTAGGAGTCTGCAACGCCGCATGTCTACCATCAGGTTAAAATGACGCAGGAAATCTGCACCTAGTATTGGCTGATGCACATCAGCTATGATGAAAATCCATCTACATGTTCTCCGTAGCCCTAAATCTAGCGCCAGTGATCGCTCACCGTAGGTTTTGATGGTCGACTTATTGGCTGCTTGCAATTGACGACCATAATGTGGATGACGACGGTCAAGCTGCGTAGGTGGAATCACACTCACTTCGGCCCCAGTGTCAATGAGAAAGCGTTTCCCTGAAGCGCGGTCAATCACATGAAATAGGCGACTATTCGTGTAGCCAGCTGAACTTGTCGCCCCTAGTTGCTGGCGTTTGCGTTTTCCGAAAACTGGCATGGCTTCTGGCATTTGTGTGCTTTCTCTCCATACGTAGCGTGGTACCAACACAGCGTCGAGTTGGAGGAATCAGAATTGGAGGGGGATGAGCGACGCGAGCGACTGTGTGAGCGGCTACGGGAGTGAGGTTTGGTTGTCAGGGCCTTTATTTGAAAAGCCAACTGGTTCACCTCTCTGCGTAAGAGTTCGAGTTCTGTCGGTGCGGCACTTGCGGCTGTAGCAGAAGTAACTACATTGATAGGCTGCAGTGGTGCAGCCACGTCGATGATCTTGTCAGCTAGCTCCGCCAGCTGTTCTAGTTTTACGCTGTCTCCTGTTGATGCAAGCACCATTTGTACATTTGTCGGAAGTCGTTGGAGGAACAACTGACGAAGGATCGACTCCTCCAATACTCGATCACCGAGCAACTGTCTCATATGTCGAAGCAGTTGTGAAGGTTTCCTGTCGCCGAGAACCTCTGCAGTGAGGAGTTGTTGCAGCCTCTTTTGCTCAGATGCAGATGTGCGTTTAATCAGTTCCTCGCGTAGGATTTTGTATGGGTTCTCCTTGGGGGGATCAAGAAGTAAGTCTCTCACCTCTTGGGCGATGTCTGGTGTCAACGCCGAGACGATGTAGGCGAATTTTGTTGCGTCCGCCGTAATGCCACGCGTGGTAAATTGTGCTTCGACTTGTGCGAACCACACATGCGGGTCTGCAGGCCAATATGGTGGCAATTTCATGCTCACCGCAGCGACGCTTCCAAGAAGCTCTTCCTTCGAATCCATCGTTAAAGATCACGTCGAGGTCACCAATTTGGTGTAGGGATGTACACGAAGAAAGTATGACTTTAGATGCTGGTTTATTAACCGGATTCTTGGATCACAAATCAACCGTTATAATAATACAATACAAGAGAGATTGACTTCAGAACAGAAGAGTGTTTGTTTGTGTCAGAGTTATTACTCCAGAAAGTTCTAGTTATAGAGGGCGCTACAAGTTAGTGTTCCCATCACAGTGTGACTTAGAGCAGTCAATGTGCTGAGCAGAATAGTGAGTGTTCCTATCACAATGCGACTGTGAGAGCAGTCACTGTGCAGAGCAGAATAGTGAGTGTTCCCATCACAGCTGTGACTAAGAGCTGTCACTGTCCTGAGCAGAATAGTGAGTGTTCACATCACCGTGTGACTGAGAGCAGTCACTGTGCTGAGCAGAATAGTGAGTGTTCCCATCACAGTGTGACTGAGAGCAGTCACTGTGCTGAGCTGAACAGTGAGTGTTCCAATCACAGTGTGACTGAGAGCTGTCTCTGTGCTGAACAGAATAGTGAGTGTTCCCATCACAGTGTGACTGAGAGCTGTCAATGTGCTGAGCAGAATAGTTAGTGTTCACATCACAGTGTGACCGAGAGCCCTCACTGTGCTGAGCAGCAGAGTGAGTGTTCCCATCATAGTGTGACTGAGAGCAGTCACTGTGCTGAGCAGAATAGTGAGTGTTCCCATCACAGTGTGACTGATAGCTGTCTCTGTGCTGAGCAGAATAGTTAGTGTTCACATCACAGTGTGACTGAAAGCTGTCAATGTGCTGAGCAGCAGAGTGAGTGTTCCCATCACAGTGTGACAGAGAGCAGTCACTGTGCTGAGCAAAATAGTGAGTGTTCCCATCACAGTGTGACTTTGAGAGCATTCACTGTCCAGAGCAGAATAGTGAGTGTGACTTTGAGAGCAGTCACTGTGCTGAGCAGAATAGTGAGTGTTCCCATCACAGTGTGACTGAGAGCAGTCACTGTGCTGAACAGAATAGTGAGTGTTCCCATCACAGTGTGACTGAGAGCTGTCTCTGTGCTGAACAGAATAGTGAGTGTTTCCATCACAGTGTGACTGAGAGCTGTCAATGTGCTGAGCAGAATAGTTAGTGTTCACATCACTGTGTGACTGAGAGCAGTCACTGTGCTGAGCAGAATAGTGAGTGTTCCCATCACAGTGTGACTGAGAGCAGTCACTGTGCTGAGCTGAATAGTGAGTGTTCCAATCACAGTGTGACTGAGAGCTGTCTCTGTGCTGAACAGAATAGTGAGTGTTTCCATCACAGTGTGACTGAGAGCTGTCAATGTGCTGAGCAGAATAGTTAGTGTTCACATCACTGTGTGACTGAGAGCAGTCACTGTGCTGAGCAGAATAGTAAGTGTTTCCATCACAGTGTGACTGAGAGCTGTCAATGTGCTGAGCAGAATAGTTAGTGTTCACATCACAGTGTGACCGAGAGCCCTCACTGTGCTGAGCAGCAGAGGGAGTGTTTCCATCACAGTGTGACTGAGAGCTGTCAATGTGCTGAGCAGAATAGTGAGTGTTCACATCACAGTGTGACTGAGAGCAATCACTGTGCTGAACAGAATAGTGAGTGTTCCCATCACAGTGTGACTGAAAGCTGTCAATGTGCTGAGCAGAATAGTTAGTGTTCACATCACAGTGTGACTGAAAGCTGTCAATGTGCTGAGCAGCAGAGTGAGTGTTCCCATCACAGTGTGACAGAGAGCAGTCACTGTGCTGAGCAAAATAGTGAGTGTTCCCATCACAGTGTGACTTTGAGAGCATTCACTGTCCAGAGCAGAATAGTGAGTGTGACTTTGAGAGCAGTCACTGTGCTGAGCAGAATAGTGAGTGTTCCCATCACAGTGTGACTGAGAGCAGTCACTGTGCTGAACAGAATAGTGAGTGTTCCCATCACAGTGTGACTGAGAGCTGTCTCTGTGCTAAACAGAATAGTGAGTGTTTCCATCACAGTGTGACTGAGAGCTGTCAATGTGCTGAGCAGAATAGTTAGTGTTCACATCACTGTGTGACTGAGAGCAGTCACTGTGCTGAGCAGAATAGTGAGTGTTCCCATCACAGTGTGACTGAGCGCAGTCACTGTGCTGAGCTGAATAGTGAGTGTTCCAATCACAGTGTGACTGAGAGCTGTCTCTGTGCTAAACAGAATAGTGAGTGTTTCCATCACAGTGTGACTGAGAGCTGTCAATGTGCTGAGCAGAATAGTTAGTGTTCACATCACTGTGTGACTGAGAGCAGTCATTGTGCTGAGCAGAATAGTAAGTGTTTCCATCACAGTGTGACTGAGAGCTGTCAATGTGCTGAGCAGAATAGTTAGTGTTCACATCACAGTGTGACCGAGAGCCCTCACTGTGCTGAGCAGCAGAGTGAGTGTTTCCATCACAGTGTGACTGAGAGCTGTCAATGTGCTGAGCAGAATAGTGAGTGTTCACATCACAGTGTGACTGAGAGCAATCACTGTGCTGAACAGAATAGTGAGTGTTCCCATCACAGTGTGACTGAAAGCTGTCAATGTGCTGAGCAGAATAGTTAGTGTTCACATCACAGTGTGACCGAGAGCTCTCACTGTGCTGAGCATCAGAGTGAGTGTTCCCATCACAGTTTGAATGAGAGCAGTCACCTTCGTTGAGCAAAATAGTGAGTGTTCCCATCACAGTGTGACTCAGAGCGGTCACTGTGCTAAGCAGAATAGTGAGTGTTCCGATCACAGTGTGACTGTGAGAGCAGTCACTATGCTGAGCAGAATAGTAAGTGTTTCCATCACAGTGTGACTGAGAGCTGTCATTGTGCTGAGCAGAATAATGGGTGTTCCCATCACAGTGTGACTTAGAGCTCCCACTGTGCTGAGCAGAATAGTCAGTGTTCGATTCACAGTGTGACTTTGAGAGCATTCACTGTCCAGAGCAGAATAGTGAGTGTGACTTTGAGAGCTGTCACTGTGCTGAGCAGAATAGTGAGTGTTCCCATCACAGTGTGACTGAGAGCAGTCACTGTGCTGAACAGAATATTGAGTGTTCCCATCACAGTGTGACTTAGAGCAGTCACTGTGCTGAGCAGAATAGTGAGTGTTCCCATCACAATGTGACTGAGAGCAGTCACTGTGCTGAGCAGAGTATTGAGTGTTTACATCACAGTGTGACTGAGAGCTGTCACTGTGCTGAACAGAATAGTGAGAGTTCCCATCACAGTGTGACTGAAAGCTGTCAATGTGCTGAGCAGAATAGTTAGTGTTCCCATCACAGTGTGACTTAGAGCAGTCAATGTGCTGAGCAGAATAGTGAGTGTTCCTATCACAATGCGACTGTGAGAGCAGTCACTGTGCAGAGCAGAATAGTGAGTGTTCCCATCACAGCTGTGACTAAGAGCTGTCACTGTCCTGAGCAGAATAGTGAGTGTTCACATCACCGTGTGACTGAGAGCAGTCACTGTGCTGAGCAGAATAGTGAGTGTTCCCATCACAGTGTGACTGAGAGCAGTCACTGTGCTGAGCTGAACAGTGAGTGTTCCAATCACAGTGTAACTGAGAGCTGTCTCTGTGCTGAACAGAATAGTGAGTGTTCCCATCACAGTGTGACTGAGAGCTGTCAATGTGCTGAGCAGAATAGTTAGTGTTCACATCACAGTGTGACCGAGAGCCCTCACTGTGCTGAGCAGCAGAGTGAGTGTTCCCATCATAGTGTGACTGAGAGCAGTCACTGTGCTGAGCAGAATAGTGAGTGTTCCCATCACAGTGTGACTGATAGCTGTCTCTGTGCTGAACAGAATAGTGAGTGTTCCCATCACAGTGTGACTGAGAGCTGTCAATGTGCTGAGCAGAATAGTTAGTGTTCACATCACAGTGTGACTGAAAGCTGTCAATGTGCTGAGCAGCAGAGTGAGTGTTCCCATCACAGTGTGACAGAGAGCAGTCACTGTGCTGAGCAAAATAGTCAGTGTTCCCATCAAAGTGTGACTTTGAGAGCATTCACTGTCCAGAGCAGAATAGTGAGTGTGACTTTGAGAGCTGTCACTGTGCTGAGCAGAATAGTGAGTGTTCCCATCACAGTGTGACTGAGAGCAGTCACTGTGCTGAACAGAATATTGAGTGTTCCCATCACAGTGTGACTTAGAGCAGTCACTGTGCTGAGCAGAATAGTGAGTGTTTCCATCACAATGCGACTGTGAGAGCAGTCACTGTGCAGAGCAGAATAGTGAGTGTTCCAATCACAGTGTGACTGAGAGCTGTCACTGTGCTGAGCAAAATAGTGAGTGTTCACATCACTGTGTGACTGAGAGCAGTCACTGTGCTGAGCAGAATAGTGAGTGTTCCCATCACAGTGTGACTGAGAGCAGTCACTGTGCTGAGCAGAATAGTGAGTGTTCCCATCACAATGTGACTGAGAGCTGTCACTGTGCTGAGCAGAATATTGAGTGTTCACATCACAGTGTGACTGAGAGCTGTCACTGTGCTGAACAGAATAGTGAGAGTTCCCATCACAGTGTGACTGAAAGCTGTCAATGTGCTGAGCAGAATAGTTAGTGTTCCCATCACAGTGTGACTTAGAGCAGTCAATGTGCTGAGCAGAATAGTGAGTGTTCCTATCACAATGCGACTGTGAGAGCAGTCACTGTGCAGAGCAGAATAGTGAGTGTTCCCATCACAGCTGTGACTAAGAGCTGTCACTGTCCTGAGCAGAATAGTGAGTGTTCACATCACCGTGTGACTGAGAGCAGTCACTGTGCTGAGCAGAATAGTGAGTGTTCCCATCACAGTGTGACTGAGAGCAGTCACTGTGCTGAGCTGAACAGTGAGTGTTCCAATCACAGTGTGACTGAGAGCTGTCTCTGTGCTGAACAGAATAGTGAGTGTTCCCATCACAGTGTGACTGAGAGCTGTCAATGTGCTGAGCAGAATAGTTAGTGTTCACATCACAGTGTGACCGAGAGCCCTCACTGTGCTGAGCAGCAGAGTGAGTGTTCCCATCATAGTGTGACTGAGAGCAGTCACTGTGCTGAGCAGAATAGTGGGTGTTCCCATCACAGTGTGACTGATAGCTGTCTCTGTGCTGAACAGAATAGTGAGTGTTCCCATCACAGTGTGACTGAGAGCTGTCAATGTGCTGAGCAGAATAGTTAGTGTTCACATCACAGTGTGACTGAAAGCTGTCAATGTGCTGAGCAGCAGAGTGAGTGTTCCCATCACAGTGTGACAGAGAGCAGTCACTGTGCTGAGCAAAATAGTGAGTGTTCCCATCACAGTGTGACTTTGAGAGCATTCACTGTCCAGAGCAGAATAGTGAGTGTGACTTTGAGAGCAGTCACTGTGCTGAGCAGAATAGTGAGTGTTCCCATCACAGTGTGACTGAGAGCAGTCACTGTGCTGAACAGAATAGTGAGTGTTCCCATCACAGTGTGACTTAGAGCAGTCACTGTGCTGAGCAGAATAGTGAGTGTTCCCATCACAGTGTGACTGAGAGCAGTCACTGTGCTGAGCAGAATAGTGAGTGTTCCCATCACAATGTGACTGAGAGCTGTCACTGTGCTGAGCAGAATAGTGAGTGTTCACATCACAGTGTGACTGAGAGCAATCACTGTGCTGAACAGAATAGTGAGTGTTCCCATCACAGTGTGACTGAAAGCTGTCAATGTGCTGAGCAGAATAGTGAGTGTTCCTATCCCAGTATGACTGTGAGAGCAGTCACTGTACTGAACAGAATAGTGAGTGTTCCCATCACAGTGTGACTTAGAGCAGTCAATGTGCTGAGCAGAATAGTGAGTGTTCCTATCACAATGCGACTGTGAGAGCAGTCACTGTGCAGAGCAGAATAGTGAGTGTTCCCATCACAGCTGTGACTAAGAGCTGTCACTGTCCTGAGCAGAATAGTGAGTGTTCACATCACTGTGTGACTGAGAGCAGTCACTGTGCTGAGCAGAATAGTGAGTGTTCCCATCACAGTGTGACTGAGAGCTGTCAATGTGCTGAGCAGAATAGTGAGTGTTCACATCACAGTGTGACTGAGAGCAATCACTGTGCTAAACAGAATAGTGAGTGTTCCCATCACAGTGTGACTGAAAGCTGTCAATGTGCTGAGCAGAATAGTTAGTGTTCACATCACAGTGTGACCGAGAGCTCTCACTGTGCTGAGCATCAGAGTGAGTGTTCCTATCACAGTTTGAATGAGAGCAGTCACCTTCGTTGAGCAAAATAGTGAGTGTTCCCATCACAGTGTGACTCAGAGCGGTCACTGTGCTAAGCAGAATAGTGAGTGTTCCGATCACAGTGTGACTGTGAGAGCAGTCACTATGCTGAGCCGAATAGTAAGTGTTTCCATCACAGTGTAACTGAGAGCTGTCATTGTGCTGAGCAGAATAGTGGGTGTTCCCATCACAGTGTAACTAAGAGCAGTCACTGTGCTGAGCTGAATAGTGAGTGTTCCCATCACAGTGTGACTGTGAGAGCATTCACTGTGCTGAGCAGAATAGTGAGTGTTCCCGTCACAGTGTGACTGAGAGCTATCACTGTGCTGAGCAGAATGGTGAGTGTTCCCATCACAGTGTGACTGAGAGCAGTCACTTGGCTGAGCAGAATAGTGAGTGTTTGACTTTACAGTGTGACTGTGAGAGCAGTCACTGTGCTGAGCAGAATAGTGAGTGTTCCAATCACAGTATGGCTAAGAGCAGTCACTGTGCTGAGCAGAATAGTGAATGTTCCCGCAACAGTGTGACTGAGAGCAGTCACTGTGCTGAGCACAATAGTGAGTGTTCACATCACAGTGTGACTGCGAGAGCATTCACTGTGCAGAGCAGAATAGTGAGTGTTCGCATCACAGTGTAACTGAGAGCTGTCACTGTGCTAAGCAGAATAGTGAGTGTTCCCATCACAGTGTGACTGTGAGAGCAGTCACTATGCTGATCAGAATAGTAAGTGTTTCCATCACAGTGTGACTGAGAGCTGTCATTGTGCTGAGAAGAATAGTGGGTATTCCGATCACAGTGTTACTGTGAAAGCAGTCACTATGCTGAGCAGAATAGTGAGTGTTCCCGTCACGGTGTGACTGAGAGCTCTTATGTGCTGAGCAGAATAGTGAGTGTTCCCATCACAGTGTGACTGAGAACAGTCACTATGCTGAGCAGAATAGTGTGTGTTCCCATCACAGTGTGACTATGAGAGCATTCACTGTGCTGAGCAGAATAGTGAGTGTTCCCGTCACAGTGTGACTGAGAGCTCTTATGTGCTGAGCAGAATAGTGAGTGTTCCCATCACAGTGTGACTGAGAGCAGTCACTATGCTGAGAAGAATAGTGGGTGTTCCCATCACAGTGTTACTGAGAGCAGTCACTGTGCTAAGCAGAATAGTGAGTGTTCCGATCACAGTGTTACTGTGAGAGCAGTCACTATGCTGAGCAGAATAGTGAGTGTTCCCGTCACAGTGTGACTGAGAGCTCTTATGTGCTGAGCAGAATAGTGAGTGTTCCCATCACAGTGTGACTGAGAGCAGTCACTATGCTGAGCAGAATAGTGTGTGTTCCCATCACAGTGTGACTATGAGAGCATTCACTGTGCTGAGCAGAATAGTGAGTGTTCCCGTCACAGTGTGACTGAGAGCTCTTATGTGCTGAGCAGAATAGTGAGTGTTCCCATCACAGTGTGACTGAGAGCAGTCACTGTGCTGAGCAGAATAGTGAGTGTTCCCATCACAGTGTGACTGCGAGAGCATTCACTGTGCAGAGCAGAATAGTGAGTGTTCACATCACAGTGTAACTGAGAGCTGTCAATGTGCTGAGCAGAATAGTGAGTGTTCCCATCACAGTGTGACTGTGAGAGCAGTCACTGTGCTGAGCAGAATAGTAAGTGTTTCCATCACAGTGTGACTGAGAGCTGTCATTGTGCTGAGCAGAATAATGGGTGTTCCCATCACAGTGTGACTTAGAGCTCTCACTTTGCTGAGCAGGATAGTGAGTGTTCCCATTACAGTGTTACCGAGAGCAGTCACTCTGCTTAGCAGAATAGTAAGTGTTTTCATCACAGTGTGACTGCGAGCTGTCATTGTGCTGAGCAAAATAATGGGTGTTCCCATCCCAGTGTGACTTAGAGCTCTCACTTTGAGCAGAATAGTGAGTGTTCCCATTACAGTGTTACCGAGAGCAGTCACTCTGCTTAGCAGAATAGTGAGTGTTTCCATCACAGTGTGACTGAGAGCAGCCACTGTGCTGAGCAGAATAATTAGTGTTCCCATCACAGTGTGACTGTGAGCTCTCACTGTGCTGAGCATCAGAGTGAGTGTTCCCATCACAGTTTGAATGAGAGCAGTCACCTTCGTTGAGCAAAATAGTGAGTGTTCCCATCACAGTGTGACTCAGAGCGGTCACTGTGCTAAGCAGAATAGTGAGTGTTCCGATCACAGTGTGACTGTGAGAGCAGTCACTATGCTGAGCCGAATAGTAAGTGTTTCCATCACAGTGTAACTGAGAGCTGTCATTGTGCTGAGCAGAATAGTGGGTGTTCCCATCACAGTGTAACTAAGAGCAGTCACTGTGCTGAGCAGAATAGTGAGTGTTCCCATCACAGTGTGACTGTGAGAGCATTCACTGTGCTGAGCAGAATAGTGAGTGTTCCCGTCACAGTGTGACTGAGAGCTATCACTGTGCTGAGCAGAATGGTGAGTGTTCCCATCACAGTGTGACTGAGAGCAGTCACTTGGCTGAGCAGAATAGTGAGTGTTTGACTTTACAGTGTGACTGTGAGAGCAGTCACTGTGCTGAGCAGAATAGTGAGTGTTCCAATCACAGTATGGCTAAGAGCAGTCACTGTGCTGAGCAGAATAGTGAATGTTCCCGCAACAGTGTGACTGAGAGCAGTCACTGTGCTGAGCAGAATAGTGAGTGTTCACATCACAGTGTGACTGCGAGAGCATTCACTGTGCAGAGCAGAATAGTGAGTGTTCGCATCACAGTGTAACTGAGAGCTGTCACTGTGCTAAGCAGAATAGTGAGTGTTCCCATCACAGTGTGACTGTGAGAGCAGTCACTATGCTGATCAGAATAGTAAGTGTTTCCATCACAGTGTGACTGAGAGCTGTCATTGTGCTGAGAAGAATAGTGGGTGTTCCGATCACAGTGTTACTGTGAGAGCAGTCACTATGCTGAGCAGAATAGTGAGTGTTCCCGTCACAGTGTGACTGAGAGCTCTTATGTGCTGAGCAGAATAGTGAGTGTTCCCATCACAGTGTGACTGAGAGCAGTCACTATGCTGAGCAGAATAGTGTGTGTTCCCATCACAGTGTGACTATGAGAGCATTCACTGTGCTGAGCAGAATAGTGAGTGTTCCCGTCACAGTGTGACTGAGAGCTCTTATGTGCTGAGCAGAATAGTGAGTGTTCCCATCACAGTGTGACTGAGAGCAGTCACTATGCTGAGAAGAATAGTGGGTGTTCCCATCACAGTGTTACTGAGAGCAGTCACTGTGCTAAGCAGAATAGTGAGTGTTCCGATCACAGTGTTACTGTGAGAGCAGTCACTATGCTGAGCAGAATAGTGAGTGTTCCCGTCACAGTGTGACTGAGAGCTCTTATGTGCTGAGCAGAATAGTGAGTGTTCCCATCACAGTGTGACTGCGAGAGCATTCACTGTGCAGAGCAGAATAGTGAGTGTTCACATCACAGTGTAACTGAGAGCTGTCAATGTGCTGAGCAGAATAGTGAGTGTTCCCATCACAGTGTGACTGTGAGAGCAGTCACTGTGCTGAGCAGAATAGTAAGTGTTTCCATCACAGTGTGACTGAGAGCTGTCATTGTGCTGAGCAGAATAATGGGTGTTCCCATCACAGTGTGACTTAGAGCTCTCACTTTGCTGAGCAGGATAGTGAGTGTTCCCATTACAGTGTTACCGAGAGCAGTCACTCTGCTTAGCAGAATAGTAAGTGTTTTCATCACAGTGTGACTGCGAGCTGTCATTGTGCTGAGCAAAATAATGGGTGTTCCCATCCCAGTGTGACTTAGAGCTCTCACTTTGAGCAGAATAGTGAGTGTTCCCATTACAGTGTTACCGAGAGCAGTCACTCTGCTTAGCAGAATAGTGAGTGTTTCAATCACAGTGTGACTGAGAGCAGCCACTGTGCTGAGCAGAATAATTAGTGTTCCCATCACAGTGTGACTGTGAGAGCATTCACTGTGCTGATCAGAATAGTGAGTGTTCCCATCACAGTGTGACTGAGAGCAGTCACTTGGCTGAGCAGAATAGTGAGTGTTTGACTTTACAGTGTGACTGTGAGAGCAGTCACTGTGCTGAGCAGAATAGTGAGTGTTCCAATTACAGTATGGCTAAGAGCAGTCACTGTGCTGAGCAGAATAGTGAGTGTTCCAATCACAGTATGGCTAAGAGCAGTCACTGTGCTGAGCAGAATAGTGAGTGTTCCCGTCACAGTGTGACTGAGAGCTCTTATGTGCTGAGCAGAATAGTGAGTGTTCCCATCACAGTGTGACTGAGAGCAGTCACTATGCTGAGAAGAATAGTGGGTGTTCCCATCACAGTGTGACTATGAGAGCATTCACTGTGCTGAGCAGAATAGTGAGTGTTCCCGTCACAGTGTGACTGAGAGCTCTTATGTGCTGAGCATAATAGTGAGTGTTCCCATCACAGTGTGACTGAGAGCAGTCACTATGCTGAGAAGAATAGTGGGTGTTCCCATCACAGTGTTACTGAGAGCAGTCACTGTGCTAAGCAGAATAGTGAGTGTTCCGATCACAGTGTTACTGTGAGAGCAGTCACTATGCTGAGCAGAATAGTGAGTGTTCCCGTCACAGTGTGACTGAGAGCTCTTATGTGCTGAGCAGAATAGTGAGTGTTCCCATCACAGTGTGACTGAGAGCAGTCACTATGCTGAGCAGAATAGTGTGTGTTCCCATCACAGTGTGACTATGAGAGCATTCACTGTGCTGAGCAGAATAGTGAGTGTTCCCGTCACAGTGTGACTGAGAGCTCTTATGTGCTGAGCAGAATAGTGAGTGTTCCCATCACAGTGTGACTGAGAGCAGTCACTGTGCTGAGCAGAATAGTGAGTGTTCCCATCACAGTGTGACTGCGAGAGCATTCACTGTGCAGAGCAGAATAGTGAGTGTTCACATCACAGTGTAACTGAGAGCTGTCAATGTGCTGAGCAGAATAGTGAGTGTTCCCATCACAGTGTGACTGTGAGAGCAGTCACTGTGCTGAGCAGAATAGTAAGTGTTTCCATCACAGTGTGACTGAGAGCTGTCATTGTGCTGAGCAGAATAATGGGTGTTCCCATCACAGTGTGACTTAGAGCTCTCACTTTGCTGAGCAGGATAGTGAGTGTTCCCATTACAGTGTTACCGAGAGCAGTCACTCTGCTTAGCAGAATAGTAAGTGTTTTCATCACAGTGTGACTGCGAGCTGTCATTGTGCTGAGCAAAATAATGGGTGTTCCCATCCCAGTGTGACTTAGAGCTCTCACTTTGAGCAGAATAGTGAGTGTTCCCATTACAGTGTTACCGAGAGCAGTCACTCTGCTTAGCAGAATAGTGAGTGTTTCCATCACAGTGTGACTGAGAGCAGCCACTGTGCTGAGCAGAATAATTAGTGTTCCCATCACAGTGTGACTGTGAGCTCTCACTGTGCTGAGCATCAGAGTGAGTGTTCCCATCACAGTTTGAATGAGAGCAGTCACCTTCGTTGAGCAAAATAGTGAGTGTTCCCATCACAGTGTGACTCAGAGCGGTCACTGTGCTAAGCAGAATAGTGAGTGTTCCGATCACAGTGTGACTGTGAGAGCAGTCACTATGCTGAGCCGAATAGTAAGTGTTTCCATCACAGTGTAACTGAGAGCTGTCATTGTGCTGAGCAGAATAGTGGGTGTTCCCATCACAGTGTAACTAAGAGCAGTCACTGTGCTGAGCAGAATAGTGAGTGTTCCCATCACAGTGTGACTGTGAGAGCATTCACTGTGCTGAGCAGAATAGTGAGTGTTCCCGTCACAGTGTGACTGAGAGCTATCACTGTGCTGAGCAGAATGGTGAGTGTTCCCATCACAGTGTGACTGAGAGCAGTCACTTGGCTGAGCAGAATAGTGAGTGTTTGACTTTACAGTGTGACTGTGAGAGCAGTCACTGTGCTGAGCAGAATAGTGAGTGTTCCAATCACAGTATGGCTAAGAGCAGTCACTGTGCTGAGCAGAATAGTGAATGTTCCCGCAACAGTGTGACTGAGAGCAGTCACTGTGCTGAGCAGAATAGTGAGTGTTCACATCACAGTGTGACTGCGAGAGCATTCACTGTGCAGAGCAGAATAGTGAGTGTTCGCATCACAGTGTAACTGAGAGCTGTCACTGTGCTAAGCAGAATAGTGAGTGTTCCCATCACAGTGTGACTGTGAGAGCAGTCACTATGCTGATCAGAATAGTAAGTGTTTCCATCACAGTGTGACTGAGAGCTGTCATTGTGCTGAGAAGAATAGTGGGTGTTCCGATCACAGTGTTACTGTGAGAGCAGTCACTATGCTGAGCAGAATAGTGAGTGTTCCCGTCACAGTGTGACTGAGAGCTCTTATGTGCTGAGCAGAATAGTGAGTGTTCCCATCACAGTGTGACTGAGAGCAGTCACTATGCTGAGCAGAATAGTGTGTGTTCCCATCACAGTGTGACTATGAGAGCATTCACTGTGCTGAGCAGAATAGTGAGTGTTCCCGTCACAGTGTGACTGAGAGCTCTTATGTGCTGAGCAGAATAGTGAGTGTTCCCATCACAGTGTGACTGAGAGCAGTCACTATGCTGAGAAGAATAGTGGGTGTTCCCATCACAGTGTTACTGAGAGCAGTCACTGTGCTAAGCAGAATAGTGAGTGTTCCGATCACAGTGTTACTGTGAGAGCAGTCACTATGCTGAGCAGAATAGTGAGTGTTCCCGTCACAGTGTGACTGAGAGCTCTTATGTGCTGAGCAGAATAGTGAGTGTTCCCATCACAGTGTGACTGCGAGAGCATTCACTGTGCAGAGCAGAATAGTGAGTGTTCACATCACAGTGTAACTGAGAGCTGTCAATGTGCTGAGCAGAATAGTGAGTGTTCCCATCACAGTGTGACTGTGAGAGCAGTCACTGTGCTGAGCAGAATAGTAAGTGTTTCCATCACAGTGTGACTGAGAGCTGTCATTGTGCTGAGCAGAATAATGGGTGTTCCCATCACAGTGTGACTTAGAGCTCTCACTTTGCTGAGCAGGATAGTGAGTGTTCCCATTACAGTGTTACCGAGAGCAGTCACTCTGCTTAGCAGAATAGTAAGTGTTTTCATCACAGTGTGACTGCGAGCTGTCATTGTGCTGAGCAAAATAATGGGTGTTCCCATCCCAGTGTGACTTAGAGCTCTCACTTTGAGCAGAATAGTGAGTGTTCCCATTACAGTGTTACCGAGAGCAGTCACTCTGCTTAGCAGAATAGTGAGTGTTTCAATCACAGTGTGACTGAGAGCAGCCACTGTGCTGAGCAGAATAATTAGTGTTCCCATCACAGTGTGACTGTGAGAGCATTCACTGTGCTGATCAGAATAGTGAGTGTTCCCATCACAGTGTGACTGAGAGCAGTCACTTGGCTGAGCAGAATAGTGAGTGTTTGACTTTACAGTGTGACTGTGAGAGCAGTCACTGTGCTGAGCAGAATAGTGAGTGTTCCAATCACAGTATGGCTAAGAGCAGTCACTGTGCTGAGCAGAATAGTGAGTGTTCCAATCACAGTATGGCTAAGAGCAGTCACTGTGCTGAGCAGAATAGTGAGTGTTCCCGTCACAGTGTGACTGAGAGCTCTTATGTGCTGAGCAGAATAGTGAGTGTTCCCATCACAGTGTGACTGAGAGCAGTCACTATGCTGAGAAGAATAGTGGGTGTTCCCATCACAGTGTTACTGAGAGCAGTCACTGTGCTAAGCAGAATAGTGAGTGTTCCGATCACAGTGTTACTGTGAGAGCAGTCACTTGCTGAGCAGAATAGTGAGTGTTCCCGTCACAGTGTGACTGAGAGCTCTTATGTGCTGAGCAGAATAGTGAGTGTTCCCATCACAGTGTGACTGAGAGCAGTCACTATGCTGAGAAGAATAGTGGGTGTTCCCATCACAGTGTTACTGAGAGCAGTCACTGTGCTAAGCAGAATAGTGAGTGTTCCGATCACAGTGTTACTGTGAGAGCAGTCACTATGCTGAGCAGAATAGTGAGTGTTCCCGTCACAGTGTGACTGAGAGCTCTTATGTGCTGAGCAGAATAGTGAGTGTTCCCATCACAGTGTGACTGAGAGCAGTCACTATGCTGAGCAGAATAGTGTGTGTTCCCATCACAGTGTGACTATGAGAGCATTCACTGTGCTGAGCAGAATAGTGAGTGTTCCCGTCACAGTGTGACTGAGAGCTCTTATGTGCTGAGCAGAATAGTGAGTGTTCCCATCACAGTGTGACTGAGAGCAGTCACTGTGCTGAGCAGAATAGTGAGTGTTCCCATCACAGTGTGACTGCGAGAGCATTCACTGTGCAGAGCAGAATAGTGAGTGTTCACATCACAGTGTAACTGAGAGCTGTCAATGTGCTGAGCAGAATAGTGAGTGTTCCCATCACAGTGTGACTGTGAGAGCATTCACTGTGCTGAGCAGAATAGTAAGTGTTTCCATCACAGTGTGACTGAGAGCTGTCATTGTGCTGAGCAGAATAATGGGTGTTCCCATCACAGTGTGACTTAGAGCTCTCACTTTGCTGAGCAGAATAGTGAGTGTTCCCATTGCAGTGTTACCGAGAGCAGTCACTCTGCTTAGCAGAATAGTAAGTGTTTTCATCACAGTGTGACTGCGAGCTGTCATTGTGCTGAGCAAAATAATGGGTGTTCCCATCCCAGTGTGACTTAGAGCTCTCACTTTGAGCAGAATAGTGAGTGTTCCCATTACAGTGTTACCGAGAGCAGTCACTCTGCTTAGCAGAATAGTGAGTGTTTCCATCACAGTGTGACTGAGAGCAGCCACTGTGCTGAGCAGAATAATTAGTGTTCCCATCACAGTGTGACTGTGAGAGCATTCACTGTGCTGATCAGAATAGTGAGTGTTCCCGTCACAGTGTGACTGAGAGCTATCACTGTGCTGAGCAGAATGGTGAGTGTTCCCATCACAGTGTGACTGAGAGCAGTCACTTGGCTGAGCAGAATAGTGAGTGTTTGACTTTACAGTGTGACTGTGAGAGCAGTCACTGTGCTGAGCAGAATAGTGAGTGTTCCAATCACAGTATGGCTAAGAGCAGTCACTGTGCTGAGCAGAATAGTGAATGTTCCCGCAACAGTGTGACTGAGAGCAGTCACTGTGCTGAGCAGAATAGTGAGTGTTCACATCACAGTGTGACTGCGAGAGCATTCACTGTGCAGAGCAGAATAGTGAGTGTTCGCATCACAGTGTAACTGAGAGCTGTCACTGTGCTAAGCAGAATAGTGAGTGTTCCCATCACAGTGTGACTGTGAGAGCAGTCACTATGCTGATCAGAATAGTAAGTGTTTCCATCACAGTGTGACTGAGAGCTGTCATTGTGCTGAGAAGAATAGTGGGTGTTCCCATCACAGTGTTACTGAGAGCAGTCACTGTGCTAAGCAGAATAGTGCGTGTTCCGATCACAGTGTTACTGTGAGAGCAGTCACTATGCTGAGCAGAATAGTGAGTGTTCCCGTCACAGTTTGAATGAGAGCAGTCACCTTCGTTGAGCAAAATAGTGAGTGTTCCCATCACAGTGTGACTCAGAGCGGTCACTGTGCTAAGCAGAATAGTGAGTGTTCCGATCACAGTTTGACTGTGAGAGCAGTCACTATGCTGAGCCGAATAGTAAGTGTTTCCATCACAGTGTAACTGAGAGCTGTCATTGTGCTGAGCAGAATAGTGGGTGTTCCCATCACAGTGTAACTAAGAGCAGTCACTGTGCTGAGCAGAATAGTGAGTGTTCCCATCACAGTGTGACTGTGAGAGCATTCACTGTGCTGAGCAGAATAGTGAGTGTTCCCGTCACAGTGTGACTGAGAGCTATCACTGTGCTGAGCAGAATGGTGAGTGTTCCCATCACAGTGTGACTGAGAGCAGTCACTTGGCTGAGCAGAATAGTGAGTGTTTGACTTTACAGTGTGACTGTGAGAGCAGTCACTGTGCTGAGCAGAATAGTGAGTGTTCCAATAACAGTATGGCTAAGAGCAGTCACTGTGCTGAGCAGAATAGTGAATGTTCCCGCAACAGTGTGACTGAGAGCAGTCACTGTGCTGAGCAGAATAGTGAGTGTTCACATCACAGTGTGACTGCGAGAGCATTCACTGTGCAGAGCAGAATAGTGAGTGTTCGCATCACAGTGTAACTGAGAGCTGTCACTGTGCTAAGCAGAATAGTGAGTGTTCCCATCACAGTGTGACTGTGAGAGCAGTCACTATGCTGATCAGAATAGTAAGTGTTTCCATCACAGTGTGACTGAGAGCTGTCACTGTGCTGAGAAGAATAGTGGGTGTTCCGATCACAGTGTTACTGTGAGAGCAGTCACTATGCTGAGCAGAATAGTGAGTGTTCCCGTCACAGTGTGACTGAGAGCTCTGATGTGCTGAGCAGAATAGTGAGTGTTCCCATCACAGTGTGACTGAGAGCAGTCACTATGCTGAGCAGAATAGTGTGTGTTCCCATCACAGTGTGACTATGAGAGCATTCACTGTGCTGAGCAGAATAGTGAGTGTTCCCGTCACAGTGTGACTGAGAGCTCTTATGTGCTGAGCAGAATAGTGAGTGTTCCCATCACAGTGTGACTGAGAGCAGTCACTATGCTGAGAAGAATAGTGGGTGTTCCCATCACAGTGTTACTGAGAGCAGTCACTGTGCTAAGCAGAATAGTGAGTGTTCCGATCACAGTGTTACTGTGAGAGCAGTCACTATGCTGAGCAGAATAGTGAGTGTTCACATCACAGTGTGACCGAGAGCCCTCACTGTGCTGAGCAGCAGAGTGAGTGTTCCCATCATAGTGTGACTGAGAGCAGTCACTGTGCTGAGCAGAATAGTGAGTGTTCCCATCACAGTGTGACTGAGAGCTATCACTGTGCTGAGCAGAATGGTGAGTGTTCCCATCACAGTGTGACTGAGAGCAGTCACTTGGCTGAGCAGAATAGTGAGTGTTTGACTTTACAGTGTGACTGTGAGAGCAGTCACTGTGCTGAGCAGAATAGTGAGTGTTCCAATAACAGTATGGCTAAGAGCAGTCACTGTGCTGAGCAGAATAGTGAATGTTCCCGCAACAGTGTGACTGAGAGCAGTCACTGTGCTGAGCAGAATAGTGAGTGTTCACATCACAGTGTGACTGCGAGAGCATTCACTGTGCAGAGCAGAATAGTGAGTGTTCGCATCACAGTGTAACTGAGAGCTGTCACTGTGCTAAGCAGAATAGTGAGTGTTCCCATCACAGTGTGACTGTGAGAGCAGTCACTATGCTGATCAGAATAGTAAGTGTTTCCATCACAGTGTGACTGAGAGCTGTCACTGTGCTGAGAAGAATAGTGGGTGTTCCGATCACAGTGTTACTGTGAGAGCAGTCACTATGCTGAGCAGAATAGTGAGTGTTCCCGTCACAGTGTGACTGAGAGCTCTGATGTGCTGAGCAGAATAGTGAGTGTTCCCATCACAGTGTGACTGAGAGCAGTCACTATGCTGAGCAGAATAGTGTGTGTTCCCATCACAGTGTGACTATGAGAGCATTCACTGTGCTGAGCAGAATAGTGAGTGTTCCCGTCACAGTGTGACTGAGAGCTCTTATGTGCTGAGCAGAATAGTGAGTGTTCCCATCACAGTGTGACTGAGAGCAGTCACTATGCTGAGAAGAATAGTGGGTGTTCCCATCACAGTGTTACTGAGAGCAGTCACTGTGCTAAGCAGAATAGTGAGTGTTCCGATCACAGTGTTACTGTGAGAGCAGTCACTATGCTGAGCAGAATAGTGAGTGTTCACATCACAGTGTGACCGAGAGCCCTCACTGTGCTGAGCAGCAGAGTGAGTGTTCCCATCATAGTGTGACTGAGAGCAGTCACTGTGCTGAGCAGAATAGTGAGTGTTCCCATCACAGTGTGACTGAGAGCTGTCAATGTGCTGAGCAGAATAGTTAGTATTCACATCACAGTGTGACCGAGAGCCCTCACTGTGCTGAGCAGCAGAGTGAGTGTTCCCATCACAGTGTGACAGAGAGCAGTCACTGTGCTGAGCAAAATAGTGAGTGTTCCCATCACAGTGTGACTTTGAGAGCATTCACTGTCCAGAGCAGAATAGTGAGTGTGACTTTGAGAGCAGTCACTGTGCTGAGCAGAATAGTGAGTGTTCCCATCACAGTGTGACTGAGAGCAGTCACTGTGCTGAACAGAATAGTGAGTCTTCCCACCACAGTGTGACTTAGAGCAGTCACTGTGCTGAGCAGAATAGTGAGTGTTCCCATCACAGTGTGACTGAGAGCAGTCACTGTGCTGAGCAGAATAGTGAGTGTTCCCATCACAATGTGACTGAGAGCTGTCACTGTGCTGAGCAGAATAGTGAGTGTTCACATCACAGTGTGACTGAGAGCAATCACTGTGCTGAACAGAATAGTGAGTGTTCCCATCACAGTGTGAATGAAAGCTGTCAATGTGCTGAGCAGAATAGTTAGTGTTCACATCACAGTGTGACCGAGAGCTCTCACTGTGCTGAGCATCAGAGTGAGTGTTCCCATCACAGTGTGAATGAGAGCAGTCACTGTGCTGAGCAAAATAGTGAGTGTTCCCATCACAGTGTGACTCAGAGCTGTCACTGTGCTAAGCAGAATAGTGAGTGTTCCGATCACAGTGTGACTGTGAGAGCAGTAACTATGCTGAGCAGAATAGTAAGTGTTTCCATCACAGTGTAACTGAGAGCTGTCATTGTGCTGAGCAGAATAGTGGGTGTTCCCATCACAGTGTTACTAAGAGCAGTCACTGTGCTGAGCAGAATAGTGAGTGTTCCCATCACAGTGTGACTGTGAGAGCATTCACTGTGCTGAGCAAAATAGTGAGTGTTCCCGTCACAGTGTGACTGAGAGCTATCACTGTGCTGAGCAGAATGGTGAGTGTTCCCATCACAGTGTGACTGAGAGCAGTCACTTGGCTGAGCAGAATAGTGAGTGTTTCCTTTACAGTGTGACTGTGAGAGCAGTCACTGTGCTGAGCAGAATAGTGAGTGTTCCAATCACAGTATGGCTAAGAGCAGTCACTGTGCTAAGCAGAATAGTGAATGTTCCCGCCACAGTGTGACTGAGAGCAGTCACTGTGCTGAGCAGAATAGTGAGTGTTCACATCACAGTGTGACTGCGAGAGCATTCACTGTGCAGAGCAGAATAGTGAGTGTTCGCATCACAGTGTAACTGAGAGCTGTCACTGTGCTAAGCAGAATAGTGAGTGTTCCCATCACAGTGTGACTGTGAGAGCAGTCACTATGCTGATCAGAATAGTAAGTGTTCCCATCACAGTGTTACTGAGAGCAGTCACTGTGCTAAGCAGAATAGTGAGTGTTCCGATCACAGTGTGACTGTGAGAGCAGTCACTATGCTGAGCAGAATAGTGAGTGTTCCCGTCACAGTGTGACTGAGAGCTCTTATGTGCTGAGCAGAATAGTGAGTGTTCCCATCACAGTGTGACTGAGAGCAGTCACTATGCTGAGCAGAATAGTGTGTGTTCCCATCACAGTGTGACTATGAGAGCATTCACTGTGCTGAGCAGAATAGTGAGTGTTCCCGTCACAGTGTGACTGAGAGCTCTTATGTGCTGAAAAGAATAGTGAGTGTTCCCATCACAGTGTGACTGAGAGCAGTCACTGTGCTGAGCAAAATAGTGAGTGTTCCCATCACAGTGTGACTGCGAGAGCATTCACTGTGCAGAGCAGAATAGTGAGTGTTTACATCACTGTGTGACTGAGAGCAGTCACTGTGCTGAGCAGAATAGTGAGTGTTCCTATCCCAGTATGACTGTGAGAGCAGTCACTGTGCTGAACAGAATAGTGAGTGTTCCCATCACAGTGTGACTTAGAGCAGTCAATGTGCTGAGCAGAATAGTGAGTGTTCCTATCACAATGCGACTGTGAGAGCAGTCACTGTGCAGAGCAGAATAGTGAGTGTTCCCATCACAGCTGTGACTAAGAGCTGTCACTGTCCTGAGCAGAATAGTGAGTGTTCCGATCACAGTGTTACTGTGAGAGCAGTCACTATGCTGAGCAGAATAGTGAGTGTTCCCGTCACAGTGTGACTGAGAGCTCTTATGTGCTGAGCAGAATAGTGAGTGTTCCCATCACAGTGTGACTGAGAGCGGTCACTATGCTGAGCAGAATAGTGTGTGTTCCCATCACAGTGTGACTATGAGAGCATTCACTGTGCTGAGCAGAATAGTGAGTGTTCCCGTCACAGTGTGACTGAGAGCTCTTATGTGCTGAGCAGAATAGTGAGTGTTCCCATCACAGTGTGACTGAGAGCAGTCACTATGCTGAGAAGAATAGTGGGTGTTCCCATCACAGTGTTACTGAGAGCAGTCACTGTGCTAAGCAGAATAGTGAGTGTTCCGATCACAGTGTTACTGTGAGAGCAGTCACTATGCTGAGCAGAATAGTGAGTGTTCCCGTCACAGTGTGACTGAGAGCTCTTATGTGCTGAGCAGAATAGTGAGTGTTCAAATCACAGTGTGACTGAGAGCAGTCACTATGCTGAGCAGAATAGTGTGTGTTCCCATCACAGTGTGACTATGAGAGCATTCACTGTGCTGAGCAGAATAGTGAGTGTTCCCGTCACAGTGTGAGTGAGAGTTCTTATGTACTGAGCAGAATAATGAGTGTTCCCATCACAGTGTGACTGAGAGCAGTCACTGTGCTGAGCAGAATAGTGAGTGTTCCCATCACAGTGTGACTGCGAGAGCATTCACTGTGCAGAGCAGAATAGTGAGTGTTCACATCACAGTGTAACTGAGAGCTGTCAATGTGCTGAGCAGAATAGTGAGTGTTCCCATCACAGTGTGACTGTGAGAGCAGTCACTGTGCTGAGCAGAATAGTAAGTGTTTCCATCACAGTGTGACTGAGAGCTGTCATTGTGCTGAGCAGAATAATGGGTGTTCCCATCACAGTGTGACTTAGAGCTCTCACTTTGCTGAGCAGAATACTGAGTGTTCCCATTACAGTGTTACCGAGAGCAGTCACTCTGCTTAGCAGAATAGTAAGTGTTTTCATCACAGTGTGACTGCGAGCTGTCATTGTGCTGAGCAAAATAATGGGTGTTCCCATCCCAGTGTGACTTAGAGCTCTCACTTTGCTGAGCAGAATAGTGAGTGTTCCCATTACAGTGTTACCGAGAGCAGTCACTCTGCTTAGCAGAATAGTGAGTGTTTCCATCACAGTGTGACTGAGAGCAGCCACTGTGCTGAGCAGAATAATTAGTGTTCCCATCACAGTGTGACTGTGAGAGCATTCACTGTGCTGAGCAGAATAGTGAGTGTTCCTATCACAGTGTGACTGTGAGAGCATTCACTGTGCTGAGCAGAATAGTGAGTGTTCCCGTCACAGTGTGACTGAGAGCTCTTATGTGCTGAGCAGAATAGTGAGTGTTCACATCACAGTGTAACTGAGAGCTGTCAATGTGCTGAGCAGAATAGTGAGTGTTCCCATCACAGTGTGACTGTGAGAGCAGTCACTGTGCTGAGCAGAATAGTAAGTGTTTCCATCACAGTGTGACTGAGAGCTGTCATTGTGCTGAGCAGAATAATGGGTGTTCCCATCACAGTGTGACTTAGAGCTCTCACTTTGCTGAGCAGAATACTGAGTGTTCCCATTACAGTGTTACCGAGAGCAGTCACTCTGCTTAGCAGAATAGTAAGTGTTTTCATCACAGTGTGACTGCGAGCTGTCATTGTGCTGAGCAAAATAATGGGTGTTCCCATCCCAGTGTGACTTAGAGCTCTCACTTTGCTGAGCAGAATAGTGAGTGTTCCCATTACAGTGTTACCGAGAGCAGTCACTCTGCTTAGCAGAATAGTGAGTGTTTCCATCACAGTGTGACTGAGAGCAGCCACTGTGCTGAGCAGAATAATTAGTGTTCCCATCACAGTGTGACTGTGAGAGCATTCACTGTGCTGAGCAGAATAGTGAGTGTTCCTATCACAGTGTGACTGTGAGAGCATTCACTGTGCTGAGCAGAATAGTGAGTGTTCCCGTCACAGTGTGACTGAGAGCTCTTATGTGCTGAGCAGAATAGTGAGTGTTCACATCACAGTGTGACCGAGAGCCCTCACTGTGCTGAGCAGCAGAGTGAGTGTTCCCATCACAGTGTGACTGTGAGAGCATTCACTGTGCTGAGCAGAATAGTGAGTGTTCCCGTCACAGTGTGACTGAGAGCTATCACTGTGCTGAGCAGAATGGTGAGTGTTCACATCACTGTGTGACTGAGAGCAGTCACTGTGCTGAGCAGAATAGTGAGTGTTCCCATCACAGTGTGACTGAGAGCAGTCACTGTGCTGAGCTGAATAGTGAGTGTTCCAATCACAGTGTGACTGAGAGCTGTTTCTGTGCTGAACAGAATAGTGAGTGTTCCCATCACAGTGTGACTGAGAGCTGTCAATGTGCTGAGCAGAATAGTGAGTGTTCCCATCACAGTGTGACTGAGAGCAGTCACTATGCTGAGCAGAATAGTGTGTGTTCCCATCACAGTGTGACTATGAGAGCATTCACTGTGCTGAGCAGAATAGTGAGTGTTCCCGTCACAGTGTGACTGAGAGCTCTTATGTGCTGAGCAGAATAGTGAGTGTTCCCATCACAGTGTGACTGAGAGCAGTCACTATGCTGAGAAGAATAGTGGGTGTTCCCATCACAGTGTTACTGAGAGCAGTCACTGTGCTAAGCAGAATAGTGAGTGTTCCGATCACAGTGTTACTGTGAGAGCAGTCACTATGCTGAGCAGAATAGTGAGTGTTCCCGTCACAGTGTGACTGAGAGCTCTTATGTGCTGAGCAGAATAGTGAGTGTTCCCATCACAGTGTGACTGAAAGCAGTCACTGTGCTGAGCAGAATAGTGAGTGTTCCCATCACAGTGTGACTGCGAGAGCATTCACTGTGCAGAGCAGAATAGTGAGTGTTTACATCACAGTGTAACTGAGAGCTGTCAATGTGCTGAGCAGAATAGTGAGTGTTCCCATCACAGTGTGACTGTGAGAGCAGTCACTGTGCTGAGCAGAATAGTAAGTGTTTCCATCACAGTGTGACTGAGAGCTGTCATTGTGCTGAGCAGAATAATGGGTGTTCCCATCACAGTGTGACTTAGAGCTCTCACTTTGCTGAGCAGAACACTGAGTGTTCCCATTACAGTGTTACCGAGAGCAGTCACTCTGCTTAGCAGAATAGTAAGTGTTTTCATCACAGTGTGACTGCGAGCTGTCATTGTGCTGAGCAAAATAATGGGTGTTCCCATCCCAGTGTGACTTAGAGCTCTCACTTTGCTGAGCAGAATAGTGAGTGTTCCAATTACAGTGTGACTGTGAGAGCATTCACTGTGCTGAGCAGAATAGTGAGTGTTCCTATCACAGTGTGACTGTGAGAGCATTCACTGTGCTGAGCAGAATAGTGAGTGTTCCCGTCACAGTGTGACTGAGAGCTATCACTGTGCTGAGCAGAATGGTGAGTGTTCGCATCACAGTGTGACTGAGAGCAGTCACTTGGCTGAGCAGAATAGTGAGTGTTTCCTTTACAGTGTGACTGTGAGAGCAGTCACTGTGCTGAGCAGAATAGTGAGTGTTCCAATCACAGTATGGCTAAGAGCAGTCACTGTGCTGAGCAGAATAGTGAATGTTCCCGCCACAGTGTGACTGAGAGCAGTCACTGTGCTGAGCAGAATAGTGAGTGTTCACATCACAGTGTGACTGCGAGAGCATTCACTGTGCAGAGCAGAATAGTGAGTGTTCGCATCACAGTGTAACTGAGAGCTGTCACTGTGCTAAGCAGAATAGTGAGTGTTCCCATCACAGTGTGACTGTGAGAGCAGTCACTATGCTGATCAGAATAGTAAGTGTTTCCATCACAGTGTGACTGAGAGCTGTCATTGTGCTGAGAAGAATAGTGGGTGTTCCCATCACAGTGTTACTGAGAGCAGTCACTGTGCTAAGCAGAACAGTGAGTGTTCCGATCACAGTGTGACTGTGAGAGCAGTCACTATGCTGAGCAGAATAGTGAGTGTTCCCGTCACAGTGTGACTGAGAGCTCTTATGTGCTGAGCAGAATAGTGAGTGTTCCCATCACAGTGTGACTTTGAGAGCATTCACTGTGCTGAGCAGAATAGTGAGTGTTCCCGTCACAGTGTGACTGAGAGCTCTTATGTGCTGAGCAGAATAGTGAGTGTTCCCATTACAGTGTTACCGAGAGCAGTCACTCTGCTTAGCAGAATAGTAAGTGTTTCCATCACAGTGTGACTGAGAGCTGTCATTGTGCTGAGCAAAATAATGGGTGTTCCCATCCCAGTGTGACTTAGAGCTCTCACTTTGCTGAGCATAATAGTGAGTGTTCCCATTACAGTGTTACCGAGAGCAGTCACTCTGCTTAGCAGAATAGTGAGTGTTTCCATCACAGTGCGACTGTGAGAGCAGTCACTGTGCAGAGCACAAGAGTGAGTGTTCCCATCACAGTGTGACTGTGAGAGCAGTCACTGTGCTGAGCAGAATAGTGAATGTTCCCGCCACAGTGTGACTGAGAGCAGTGACTGTGCTGAGCAAAATAGTGAGTGTTCCCATCACAGTGTGACTGCGATAGCATTCACTGTGCAAAGCAAAATAGTGAGTGTTCCCATCACAGTGTGACTGAGAGCTGTCACGGTGCTGAGCAGAATAGTTAGTGTTCACATCAGTGTGTGACTGAGAGCAGTCATTGTGCTGAGCAGAATAATGAGTGTTCACATCAAAGTGTGACTGAGAGCAGTCACTGTGCTGAGCGAAATAGTGAGTGTTCCCATCACAGAGTGACTGCGAGAGCATTCACTGTGCTGAGCAGAATAGTGAGTGTTCCCGTCACAGTGTGACTGAGAGCAGCCACTGTGCTGAGCAGAATAATTAGTGTTCACATCACAGTGTGACTGAGAGCTGTCATTGTGCTGAGCAGAATAATGGGTGTTCCCATCACAGTGTGACTTAGAGCTCTCACTTTGCTGAGCAGAATACTGAGTGTTCCCATTACAGTGTTACCGAGAGCAGTCACTCTGCTTAGCAGAATAGTAAGTGTTTTCATCAGAGTGTGACTGCGAGCTGTCATTGTGCTGAGCAAAATAATGGGTGTTCCCATCCCAGTGTGACTTAGAGCTCTCACTTTGCTGAGCAGAATAGTGAGTGTTCCCATTACAGTGTTACCGAGAGCAGTCACTCTGCTTAGCAGAATAGTGAGTGTTTCCATCACAGTGTGACTGAGAGCAGCCACTGTGCTGAGCAGAATAATTAGTGTTCCCATCACAGTGTGACTGTGAGAGCATTCACTGTGCTGAGCAGAATAGTGAGTGTTCCTATCACAGTGTTACCGAGAGCAGTCACTCTGCTTAGCAGAATAGTAAGTGTTTCCATCACAGTGTGACTGAGAGCTGTCATTGTGCTGAGCAAAATAATGGGTGTTCCCATCCCAGTGTGACTTAGAGCTCTCACTTTGCTGAGCATAATAGTGAGTGTTCCCATTACAGTGTTACCGAGAGCAGTCACTCTGCTTAGCAGAATAGTAAGTGTTTCCATCACAGTGTGACTGAGAGCTGTCATTGTGCTGAGCAAAATAATGGGTGTTCCCATCCCAGTGTGACTTAGAGCTCTCACTTTGCTGAGCATAATAGTGAGTGTTCCCATTACAGTGTTACCGAGAGCAGTCACTCTGCTTAGCAGAATAGTGAGTGTTTCCATCACAGTGCGACTGTGAGAGCAGTCACTGTGCAGAGCACAAGAGTGAGTGTTCCCATCACAGTGTGACTGTGAGAGCAGTCACTGTGCTGAGCAGAATAGTGAATGTTCCCGCCACAGTGTGACTGAGAGCAGTGACTGTGCTGAGCAAAATAGTGAGTGTTCCCATCACAGTGTGACTGCGATAGCATTCACTGTGCAAAGCAAAATAGTGAGTGTTCCCATCACAGTGTGACTGAGAGCTGTCACGGTGCTGAGCAGAATAGTTAGTGTTCACATCAGTGTGTGACTGAGAGCAGTCATTGTGCTGAGCAGAATAATGAGTGTTCACATCAAAGTGTGACTGAGAGCAGTCACTGTGCTGAGCGAAATAGTGAGTGTTCCCATCACAGAGTGACTGCGAGAGCATTCACTGTGCTGAGCAGAATAGTGAGTGTTCCCGTCACAGTGTGACTGAGAGCAGCCACTGTGCTGAGCAGAATAATTAGTGTTCACATCACAGTGTGACTGAGAGCTGTCATTGTGCTGAGCAGAATAATGGGTGTTCCCATCACAGTGTGACTTAGAGCTCTCACTTTGCTGAGCAGAATACTGAGTGTTCCCATTACAGTGTTACCGAGAGCAGTCACTCTGCTTAGCAGAATAGTAAGTGTTTTCATCACAGTGTGACTGCGAGCTGTCATTGTGCTGAGCAAAATAATGGGTGTTCCCATCCCAGTGTGACTTAGAGCTCTCACTTTGCTGAGCAGAATAGTGAGTGTTCCCATTACAGTGTTACCGAGAGCAGTCACTCTGCTTAGCAGAATAGTGAGTGTTTCCATCACAGTGTGACTGAGAGCAGCCACTGTGCTGAGCAGAATAATTAGTGTTCCCATCACAGTGTGACTGTGAGAGCATTCACTGTGCTGAGCAGAATAGTGAGTGTTCCTATCACAGTGTGACTGTGAGAGCATTCACTGTGCTGAGCAGAATAGTGAGTGTTCCCGTCACAGTGTGACTGAGAGCTCTTATGTGCTGAGCAGAATAGTGAGTGTTCACATCACAGTGTGACCGAGAGCCCTCACTGTGCTGAGCAGCAGAGTGAGTGTTCCCATCACAGTGTGACTGTGAGAGCATTCACTGTGCTGAGCAGAATAGTGAGTGTTCCCGTCACAGTGTGATTGAGAGCTATCACTGTGCTGAGCAGAATGATGAGTGTTTGCATCACAGTGTGACTGAGAGCAGTCACTTGGCTGAGCAGAATAGTGAGTGTTTCCTTTACAGTGTGACTGTGAGAGCAGTCACTGTGCTGAGCAGAATAGTGAGTGTTCCAATCACAGTATGGCTAAGAGCATTCACTGTGCAGAGCAGAATAGTGAGTGTTCGCATCACAGTGTAACTGAGAGCTGTCACTGTGCTAAGCAGAATAGTGAGTGTTCCCATCACAGTGTGACTGTGAGAGCAGTCACTATGCTGATCAGAATAGTAAGTGTTTCCATCACAGTGTGACTGAGAGCTGTCATTGTGCTGAGAAGAATAGTGGGTGTTCCCATCACAGTGTTACTGAGAGCAGTCACTGTGCTAAGCAGAATAGTGAGTGTTCCGATCACAGTGTGACTGTGAGAGCAGTCACTATGCTGAGCAGAATAGTGAGTGTTCCCGTCACAGTGTGACTGAGAGCTCTTATGTGCTGAGCAGAATAGTGAGTGTTCCCATCACAGTGTGACTGAGAGCATTCACTATGCTGAGCAGAATAGTGAGTGTTCCCATCACAGTGTGACTTTGAGAGCATTCACTGTGCTGAGCAGAATAATGAGTGTTCCCGTCACAGTGTGACTGAGAGCTCTTATGTGCTGAGCAGAATAGTGAGTGTTCCCATTACAGTGTTACCGAGAGCAGTCACTCTGCTTAGCAGAATAGTAAGTGTTTCCATCACAGTGTGACTGAGAGCTGTCATTGTGCTGAGCAAAATAATGGGTGTTCCCATCCCAGTGTGACTTAGAGCTCTCACTTTGCTGAGCATAATAGTGAGTGTTCCCATTACAGTGTTACCGAGAGCAGTCACTCTGCTTAGCAGAATAGTGAGTGTTTCCATCACAGTGCGACTGTGAGAGCAGTCACTGTGCAGAGCACAAGAGTGAGTGTTCCCATCACAGTGTGACTGTGAGAGCAGTCACTGTGCTGAGCAGAATAGTGAATGTTCCCGCCACAGTGTGACTGAGAGCAGTGACTGTGCTGAGCAAAATAGTGAGTGTTCCCATCACAGTGTGACTGCGATAGCATTCACTGTGCAAAGCAAAATAGTGAGTGTTCCCATCACAGTGTGACTGAGAGCTGTCACGCTGCTGAGCAGAATAGTTAGTGTTCACATCAGTGTGTGACTGAGAACAGTCATTGTGCTGAGCAGAATAATGAGTGTTCACATCAAAGTGTGACTGAGAGCAGTCACTGTGCTGAGCGAAATAGTGAGTTTTCCCATCACAGAGTGACTGCGAGAGCATTCACTGTGCAGATCAGAATAGTGAGTGTTTACATCACAGTGTAACTGAGAGCTGTCAATGTGCTGAGCAGAATAGTGAGTGTTCCCATCACAGTGTGACTGTGAGAGCAGTCACTGTGCTGAGCAGAATAGTAAGTGTTTCCATCACAGTGTGACTGAGAGCTGTCATTGTGCTGAGCAGAATAATGGGTGTTCCCATCACAGTGTGACTTAGAGCTCTCACTTTGCTGAGCAGAATACTGAGTGTTCCCATTACAGTGTTACCGAGAGCAGTCACTCTGCTTAGCAGAATAGTAAGTGTTTTCATCACAGTGTGACTGCGAGCTGTCATTGTGCTGAGCAAAATAATGGGTGTTCCCATCCCAGTGTGACTTAGAGCTCTCACTTTGCTGAGCAGAATAGTGAGTGTTCCAATTACAGTGTGACTGTGAGAGCATACACTGTGCTGAGCAGAATAGTGAGTGTTCCTATCACAGTGTGACTGTGAGAGCATTCACTGTGCTGAGCAGAATAGTGAGTGTTCCCGTCACAGTGTGACTGAGAGCTCTTATGTGCTGAGCAGAATAGTGAGTGTTCACATCACAGTGTGACCGAGAGCCCTCACTGTGCTGAGCAGCAGAGTGAGTGTTCCCATCACAGTGTGACTGTGAGAGCATTCACTGTGCTGAGCAGAATAGTGAGTGTTCCCGTCACAGTGTGACTGAGACCTATCACTGTGCTGAGCAGAATGGTGAGTGTTCGCATCACAGTGTGACTGAGAGCAGTCACTTGGCTGAGCAGAATAGTGAGTGTTTCCTTTACAGTGTGACTGTGAGAGCAGTCACTGTGCTGAGCAGAATAGTGAGTGTTCCAATCACAGTATGGCTCAGAGCAGTCACTGTGCTGAGCAGAATAGTGAATGTTCCCGCCACAGTGTGACTGAGAGCAGTCACTGTGCTGAGCAGAATAGTGAGTGTTCACATCACAGTGTGACTGCGAGAGCATTCACTGTGCAGAGCAGAATAGTGAGTGTTCGCATCACAGTGTAACTGAGAGCTGTCACTGTGCTAAGCAGAATAGTGAGTGTTCCCATCACAGTGTGACTGTGAGAGCAGTCACTATGCTGAGCAGAATAGTGAGTGTTCCCGTCACAGTGTGACTGAGAGCTCTTATGTGCTGAGCAGAATAGTGAGTGTTCCCATCACAGTGTGACTTTGAGAGCATTCACTGTGCTGAGCAGAATAGTGAGTGTTCCCGTCACAGTGTGAATGAGGGCTCTTATGTGCTGAGCAGAATAGTGAGTGTTCCCATTACAGTGTTACCGAGAGCAGTCACTCTGCTTAGCAGAATAGTAAGTGTTTCCATCACAGTGTGACTGAGAGCTGTCATTGTGCTGAGCAAAATAATGGGTGTTCCCATCCCAGTGTGACTTAGAGCTCTCACTTTGCTGAGCATAATAGTGAGTGTTCCCATTACAGTGTTACCGAGAGCAGTCACTCTGCTTAGCAGAATAGTGAGTGTTTCCATCACAGTGCGACTGTGAGAGCAGTCACTGTGCAGAGCACAAGAGTGAGTGTTCCCATCACAGTGTGACTGTGAGAGCAGTCACTGTGCTGAGCAGAATAGTGAATGTTCCCGCCACAGTGTGACTGAGAGCAGTGACTGTGCTGAGCAAAATAGTGAGTGTTCCCATCACAGTGTGACTGCGATAGCATTCACTGTGCAAAGCAAAATAGTGAGTGTTCCCATCATAGTGTGACTGAGAGCTGTCACGGTGCTGAGCAGAATAGTTAGTGTTCACATCAGTGTGTGACTGAGAGCAGTCATTGTGCTGAGCAGAATAATGAGTGTTCACATCAATGTGTGACAGAGAGCAGTCACTGTGCTGAGCGAAATAGTGAGTGTTCCCATCACAGAGTGACTGCGAGAGCATTCACTGTGCTGAGCAGAATAGTGAGTGTTCCCGTCACAGTGTGACTGAGAGCAGCCACTGTGCTGAGCAGAATAATTAGTGTTCACATCACAGTGTGACTGAGAGCTGTCATTGTGCTGAGCAGAATAATGGGTGTTCCCATCACAGTGTGACTTAGAGCTCTCACTTTGCTGAGCAGAATACTGAGTGTTCCCATTACAGTGTTACCGAGAGCAGTCACTCTGCTTAGCAGAATAGTAAGTGTTTTCATCACAGTGTGACTGCGAGCTGTCATTGTGCTGAGCAAAATAATGGGTGTTCCCATCCCAGTGTGACTTAGAGCTCTCACTTTGCTGAGCAGAATAGTGAGTGTTCCCATTACAGTGTTACCGAGAGCAGTCACTCTGCTTAGCAGAATAGTGAGTGTTTCCATCACAGTGTGACTGAGAGCAGCCACTGTGCTGAGCAGAATAATTAGTGTTCCCATCACAGTGTGACTGTGAGAGCATTCACTGTGCTGAGCAGAATAGTGAGTGTTCCTATCACAGTGTGACTGTGAGAGCATTCACTGTGCTGAGCAGAATAGTGAGTGTTCCCGTCACAGTGTGACTGAGAGCTCTTATGTGCTGAGCAGAATAGTGAGTGTTCACATCACAGTGTGACCGAGAGCCCTCACTGTGCTGAGCAGCAGAGTGAGTGTTCCCATCACAGTGTGACTGTGAGAGCATTCACTGTGCTGAGCAGAATAGTGAGTGTTCCCGTCACAGTGTGATTGAGAGCTATCACTGTGCTGAGCAGAATGATGAGTGTTTGCATCACAGTGTGACTGAGAGCAGTCACTTGGCTGAGCAGAATAGTGAGTGTTTCCTTTACAGTGTGACTGTGAGAGCAGTCACTGTGCTGAGCAGAATAGTGAGTGTTCCAATCACAGTATGGCTAAGAGCATTCACTGTGCAGAGCAGAATAGTGAGTGTTCGCATCACAGTGTAACTGAGAGCTGTCACTGTGCTAAGCAGAATAGTGAGTGTTCCCATCACAGTGTGACTGTGAGAGCAGTCACTATGCTGATCAGAATAGTAAGTGTTTCCATCACAGTGTGACTGAGAGCTGTCATTGTGCTGAGAAGAATAGTGGGTGTTCCCATCACAGTGTTACTGAGAGCAGTCACTGTGCTAAGCAGAATAGTGAGTGTTCCGATCACAGTGTGACTGTGAGAGCAGTCACTATGCTGAGCAGAATAGTGAGTGTTCCCGTCACAGTGTGACTGAGAGCTCTTATGTGCTGAGCAGAATAGTGAGTGTTCCCATCACAGTGTGACTGAGAGCATTCACTATGCTGAGCAGAATAGTGAGTGTTCCCATCACAGTGTGACTTTGAGAGCATTCACTGTGCTGAGCAGAATAATGAGTGTTCCCGTCACAGTGTGACTGAGAGCTCTTATGTGCTGAGCAGAATAGTGAGTGTTCCCATTACAGTGTTACCGAGAGCAGTCACTCTGCTTAGCAGAATAGTAAGTGTTTCCATCACAGTGTGACTGAGAGCTGTCATTGTGCTGAGCAAAATAATGGGTGTTCCCATCCCAGTGTGACTTAGAGCTCTCACTTTGCTGAGCATAATAGTGAGTGTTCCCATTACAGTGTTACCGAGAGCAGTCACTCTGCTTAGCAGAATAGTGAGTGTTTCCATCACAGTGCGACTGTGAGAGCAGTCACTGTGCAGAGCACAAGAGTGAGTGTTCCCATCACAGTGTGACTGTGAGAGCAGTCACTGTGCTGAGCAGAATAGTGAATGTTCCCGCCACAGTGTGACTGAGAGCAGTGACTGTGCTGAGCAAAATAGTGAGTGTTCCCATCACAGTGTGACTGCGATAGCATTCACTGTGCAAAGCAAAATAGTGAGTGTTCCCATCACAGTGTGACTGAGAGCTGTCACGCTGCTGAGCAGAATAGTTAGTGTTCACATCAGTGTGTGACTGAGAACAGTCATTGTGCTGAGCAGAATAATGAGTGTTCACATCAAAGTGTGACTGAGAGCAGTCACTGTGCTGAGCGAAATAGTGAGTTTTCCCATCACAGAGTGACTGCGAGAGCATTCACTGTGCAGATCAGAATAGTGAGTGTTTACATCACAGTGTAACTGAGAGCTGTCAATGTGCTGAGCAGAATAGTGAGTGTTCCCATCACAGTGTGACTGTGAGAGCAGTCACTGTGCTGAGCAGAATAGTAAGTGTTTCCATCACAGTGTGACTGAGAGCTGTCATTGTGCTGAGCAGAATAATGGGTGTTCCCATCACAGTGTGACTTAGAGCTCTCACTTTGCTGAGCAGAATACTGAGTGTTCCCATTACAGTGTTACCGAGAGCAGTCACTCTGCTTAGCAGAATAGTAAGTGTTTTCATCACAGTGTGACTGCGAGCTGTCATTGTGCTGAGCAAAATAATGGGTGTTCCCATCCCAGTGTGACTTAGAGCTCTCACTTTGCTGAGCAGAATAGTGAGTGTTCCAATTACAGTGTGACTGTGAGAGCATACACTGTGCTGAGCAGAATAGTGAGTGTTCCTATCACAGTGTGACTGTGAGAGCATTCACTGTGCTGAGCAGAATAGTGAGTGTTCCCGTCACAGTGTGACTGAGAGCTCTTATGTGCTGAGCAGAATAGTGAGTGTTCACATCACAGTGTGACCGAGAGCCCTCACTGTGCTGAGCAGCAGAGTGAGTGTTCCCATCACAGTGTGACTGTGAGAGCATTCACTGTGCTGAGCAGAATAGTGAGTGTTCCCGTCACAGTGTGACTGAGACCTATCACTGTGCTGAGCAGAATGGTGAGTGTTCGCATCACAGTGTGACTGAGAGCAGTCACTTGGCTGAGCAGAATAGTGAGTGTTTCCTTTACAGTGTGACTGTGAGAGCAGTCACTGTGCTGAGCAGAATAGTGAGTGTTCCAATCACAGTATGGCTAAGAGCAGTCACTGTGCTGAGCAGAATAGTGAATGTTCCCGCCACAGTGTGACTGAGAGCAGTCACTGTGCTGAGCAGAATAGTGAGTGTTCACATCACAGTGTGACTGCGAGAGCATTCACTGTGCAGAGCAGAATAGTGAGTGTTCGCATCACAGTGTAACTGAGAGCTGTCACTGTGCTAAGCAGAATAGTGAGTGTTCCCATCACAGTGTGACTGTGAGAGCAGTCACTATGCTGAGCAGAATAGTGAGTGTTCCCGTCACAGTGTGACTGAGAGCTCTTATGTGCTGAGCAGAATAGTGAGTGTTCCCATCACAGTGTGACTTTGAGAGCATTCACTGTGCTGAGCAGAATAGTGAGTGTTCCCGTCACAGTGTGAATGAGGGCTCTTATGTGCTGAGCAGAATAGTGAGTGTTCCCATTACAGTGTTACCGAGAGCAGTCACTCTGCTTAGCAGAATAGTAAGTGTTTCCATCACAGTGTGACTGAGAGCTGTCATTGTGCTGAGCAAAATAATGGGTGTTCCCATCCCAGTGTGACTTAGAGCTCTCACTTTGCTGAGCATAATAGTGAGTGTTCCCATTACAGTGTTACCGAGAGCAGTCACTCTGCTTAGCAGAATAGTGAGTGTTTCCATCACAGTGCGACTGTGAGAGCAGTCACTGTGCAGAGCACAAGAGTGAGTGTTCCCATCACAGTGTGACTGTGAGAGCAGTCACTGTGCTGAGCAGAATAGTGAATGTTCCCGCCACAGTGTGACTGAGAGCAGTGACTGTGCTGAGCAAAATAGTGAGTGTTCCCATCACAGTGTGACTGCGATAGCATTCACTGTGCAAAGCAAAATAGTGAGTGTTCCCATCATAGTGTGACTGAGAGCTGTCACGGTGCTGAGCAGAATAGTTAGTGTTCAGATCAGTGTGTGACTGAGAGCAGTCATTGTGCTGAGCAGAATAATGAGTGTTCACATCAATGTGTGACAGAGAGCAGTCACTGTGCTGAGCGAAATAGTGAGTGTTCCCATCACAGAGTGACTGCGAGAGCATTCACTGTGCTGAGCAGAATAGTGAGTGTTCCCGTCACAGTGTGACTGAGAGCAGCCACTGTGCTGAGCAGAATAATTAGTGTTCACATCACAGTGTGACTGAGAGCTGTCATTGTGCTGAGCAGAATAATGGGTGTTCCCATCACAGTGTGACTTAGAGCTCTCACTTTGCTGAGCAGAATACTGAGTGTTCCCATTACAGTGTTACCGAGAGCAGTCACTCTGCTTAGCAGAATAGTAAGTGTTTTCATCACAGTGTGACTGCGAGCTGTCATTGTGCTGAGCAAAATAATGGGTGTTCCCATCCCAGTGTGACTTAGAGCTCTCACTTTGCTGAGCAGAATAGTGAGTGTTCCCATTACAGTGTTACCGAGAGCAGTCACTCTGCTTAGCAGAATAGTGAGTGTTTCCATCACAGTGTGACTGAGAGCAGCCACTGTGCTGAGCAGAATAATTAGTGTTCCCATCACAGTGTGACTGTGAGAGCATTCACTGTGCTGAGCAGAATAGTGAGTGTTCCTATCACAGTGTGACTGTGAGAGCATTCACTGTGCTGAGCAGAATAGTGAGTGTTCCCGTCACAGTGTGACTGAGAGCTCTTATGTGCTGAGCAGAATAGTGAGTGTTCACATCACAGTGTGACCGAGAGCCCTCACTGTGCTGAGCAGCAGAGTGAGTGTTCCCATCACAGTGTGACTGTGAGAGCATTCACTGTGCTGAGCAGAATAGTGAGTGTTCCCGTCACAGTGTGATTGAGAGCTATCACTGTGCTGAGCAGAATGATGAGTGTTTGCATCACAGTGTGACTGAGAGCAGTCACTTGGCTGAGCAGAATAGTGAGTGTTTCCTTTACAGTGTGACTGTGAGAGCAGTCACTGTGCTGAGCAGAATAGTGAGTGTTCCAATCACAGTATGGCTAAGAGCATTCACTGTGCAGAGCAGAATAGTGAGTGTTCGCATCACAGTGTAACTGAGAGCTGTCACTGTGCTAAGCAGAATAGTGAGTGTTCCCATCACAGTGTGACTGTGAGAGCAGTCACTATGCTGATCAGAATAGTAAGTGTTTCCATCACAGTGTGACTGAGAGCTGTCATTGTGCTGAGAAGAATAGTGGGTGTTCCCATCACAGTGTTACTGAGAGCAGTCACTGTGCTAAGCAGAATAGTGAGTGTTCCGATCACAGTGTGACTGTGAGAGCAGTCACTATGCTGAGCAGAATAGTGAGTGTTCCCGTCACAGTGTGACTGAGAGCTCTTACGTGCTGAGCAGAATAGTTAGTGTTCCCATCACAGTGTGACTGAGAGCATTCACTATGCTGAGCAGAATAGTGAGTGTTCCCATCACAGTGTGACTTTGAGAGCATTCACTGTGCTGAGCAGAATAATGAGTGTTCCCGTCACAGTGTGACTGAGAGCTCTTATGTGCTGAGCAGAATAGTGAGTGTTCCCATTACAGTGTTACCGAGAGCAGTCACTCTGCTTAGCAGAATAGTAAGTGTTTCCATCACAGTGTGACTGAGAGCTGTCATTGTGCTGAGCAAAATAATGGGTGTTCCCATCCCAGTGTGACTTAGAGCTCTCACTTTGCTGAGCATAATAGTGAGTGTTCCCATTACAGTGTTACCGAGAGCAGTCACTCTGCTTAGCAGAATAGTGAGTGTTTCCATCACAGTGCGACTGTGAGAGCAGTCACTGTGCAGAGCACAAGAGTGAGTGTTCCCATCACAGTGTGACTGTGAGAGCAGTCACTGTGCTGAGCAGAATAGTGAATGTTCCCGCCACAGTGTGACTGAGAGCAGTGACTGTGCTGAGCAAAATAGTGAATGTTCACATCACAGTGTGACCGAGAGCCCTCACTGTGCTGAGCAGCAGAGTGAGTGTTCCCATCACAGTGTGACTGTGAGAGCATTCATTGTGCTGAGCAGAATAGTGAGTGTTCCCGTCACAGTGTGATTGAGAGCTCTCACTTTGCTGAGCAGAATAGTGAGTGTTCCCATTACAGTGTTACCGAGAGCAGTCACTCTGCTTAGCAGAATAGTGAGTGTTTCCATCACAGTGTGACTGAGAGCAGCCACTGTGCTGAGCAGAATAATTAGTGTTCCCATCACAGTGTGACTGTGAGAGCATTCACTGTGCTGAGCAGAATAGTGAGTGTTCCTATCACAGTGTGACTGTGAGAGCATTCACTGTGCTGAGCAGAATAGTGAGTGTTCTCGTCACAGTGTGACTGAGAGCTCTTATGTGCTGAGCAGAATAGTGAGTGTTCACATCACAGTGTGACCGAGAGCCCTCACTGTGCTGAGCAGCAGAGTGAGTGTTCCCATCACAGTGTGACTGTGAGAGCATTCACTGTGCTGAGCAGAATAGTGAGTGTTCCCGTCACAGTGTGATTGAGAGCTATCATTGTGCTGAGCAGAATGATGAGTGTTTGCATCACAGTGTGACTGAGAGCAGTCACTTGGCTGAGCAGAATAGTGAGTGTTTCCTTTACAGTGTGACTGTGAGAGCAGTCACTGTGCTGAGCAGAATAGTGAGTGTTCCAATCACAGTATGGCTAAGAGCATTCACTGTGCAGAGCAGAATAGTGAGTGTTCGCATCACAGTGTAACTGAGAGCTGTCACTGTGCTAAGCAGAATAGTGAGTGTTCCCATCACAGTGTGACTGTGAGAGCAGTCACTATGCTGATCAGAATAGTAAGTGTTTCCATCACAGTGTGACTGAGAGCTGTCATTGTGCTGAGAAGAATAGTGGGTGTTCCCATCACAGTGTTACTGAGAGCAGTCACTGTGCTAAGCAGAATAGTGAGTGTTCCGATCACAGTGTGACTGTGAGAGCAGTCACTATGCTGAGCAGAATAGTGAGTGTTCCCGTCACAGTGTGACTGAGAGCTCTTATGTGCTGAGCAGAATAGTGAGTGTTCCCATCACAGTGTGACTGAGAGCATTCACTATGCTGAGCAGAATAGTGAGTGTTCCCATCACAGTGTGACTTTGAGAGCATTCACTGTGCTGAGCAGAATAATGAGTGTTCCCGTCACAGTGTGACTGAGAGCTCTTATGTGCTGAGCAGAATAGTGAGTGTTCCCATTACAGTGTTACCGAGAGCAGTCACTCTGCTTAGCAGAATAGTAAGTGTTTCCATCACAGTGTGACTGAGAGCTGTCATTGTGCTGAGCAAAATAATGGGTGTTCCCATCCCAGTGTGACTTAGAGCTCTCACTTTGCTGAGCATAATAGTGAGTGTTCCCATTACAGTGTTACCGAGAGCAGTCACTCTGCTTAGCAGAATAGTGAGTGTTTCCATCACAGTGCGACTGTGAGAGCAGTCACTGTGTAGAGCACAAGAGTGAGTGTTCCCATCACAGTGTGACTGTGAGAGCAGTCACTGTGCTGAGCAGAATAGTGAATGTTCCCGCCACAGTGTGACTGAGAGCAGTGACTGTGCTGAGCAAAATAGTGAATGTTCACATCACAGTGTGACCGAGAGCCCTCACTGTGCTGAGCAGCAGAGTGAGTGTTCCCATCACAGTGTGACTGTGAGAGCATTCACTGTGCTGAGCAGAATAGTGAGTGTTCCCGTCACAGTGTGATTGAGAGCTATCACTGTGCTGAGCAGAATGATGAGTGTTTGCATCACAGTGTGACTGAGAGCAGTCACTTGGCTGAGCAGAATAGTGAGTGTTTCCTTTACAGTGTGAATGTGAGAGCAGTCACTGTGCTGAGCAGAATAGTGAGTGTTCCAATCACAGTATGGCTAAGAGCATTCACTGTGCAGAGCAGAATAGTGAGTGTTCGCATCACAGTGTAACTGAGAGCTGTCACTGTGCTAAGCAGAATAGTGAGTGTTCCCATCACAGTGTGACTGTGAAAGCAGTCACTATGCTGATCAGAATAGTAAGTGTTTCCATCACAGTGTGACTGAGAGCTGTCATTGTGCTGAGAAGAATAGTGGGTGTTCCCATCACAGTGTTACTGAGAGCAGTCACTGTGCTAAGCAGAATAGTGAGTGTTCCGATCACAGTGTGACTGTGAGAGCAGTCACTATGCTGAGCAGAATAGTGAGTGTTCCCGTCACAGTGTGACTGAGAGCTCTTATGTGCTGAGCAGAATGGTGAGTGTTCCCATCACAGTGTGACTGAGAGCATTCACTATGCTGAGCAGAATAGTGAGTGTTCCCATCACAGTGTGACTTTGAGAGCATTCAATGTGCTGAGCAGAATAATGAGTGTTCCCGTCACAGTGTGACTGAGAGCTCTTATGTGCTGAGCAGAATAGTGAGTGTTCCCATTACAGTGTTACCGAGAGCAGTCACTCTGCTTAGCAGAATAGTAAGTGTTTCCATCACAGTGTGACTGAGAGCTGTCATTGTGCTGAGCAAAATAATGGGTGTTCCCATCCCAGTGTGACTTAGAGCTCTCACTTTGCTGAGCATAATAGTGAGTGTTCCCATTACAGTGTTACCGAGAGCAGTCACTCTGCTTAGCAGAATAGTGAGTGTTTCCATCACAGTGCGACTGTGAGAGCAGTCACTGTGCAGAGCACAAGAGTGAGTGTTCCCATCACAGTGTGACTGTGAGAGCAGTCACTGTGCTGAGCAGAATAGTGAATGTTCCCGCCACAGTGTGACTGAGAGCAGTGACTGTGCTGAGCAAAATAGTGAATGTTCACATCACAGTGTGACCGAGAGCCCTCACTGTGCTGAGCAGCAGAGTGAGTGTTCCCATCACAGTGTGACTGTGAGAGCATTCACGGTGCTGAGCAGAATAGTGAGTGTTCCCGTCACAGTGTGATTGAGAGCTATCACTGTGCTGAGCAGAATGATGAGTGTTTGCATCACAGTGTGACTGAGAGCAGTCACTTGGCTGAGCAGAATAGTGAGTGTTTCCTTTACAGTGTGAATGTGAGAGCAGTCACTGTGCTGAGCAGAATAGTGAGTGTTCCAATCACAGTATGGCTAAGAGCATTCACTGTGCAGAGCAGAATAGTGAGTGTTCGCATCACAGTGTAACTGAGAGCTGTCACTGTGCTAAGCAGAATAGTGAGTGTTCCCATCACAGTGTGACTGTGAGAGCAGTCACGATGCTGATCAGAATAGTAAGTGTTTCCATCACAGTGTGACTGAGAGCTGTCATTGTGCTGAGAAGAATAGTGGGTGTTCCCATCACAGTGTTACTGAGAGCAGTCACTGTGCTAAGCAGAATAGTGAGTGTTCCGATCACAGTGTGACTGTGAGAGCAGTCACTATGCTGAGCAGAATAGTGAGTGTTCCCGTCACAGTGTGACTGAGAGCTCTTATGTGCTGAGCAGAATAGTGAGTGTTCCCATCACAGTGTGACTGAGAGCATTCACTATGCTGAGCAGAATAGTGAGTGTTCCCATCACAGTGTGACTTTGAGAGCATTCACTGTGCTGAGCAGAATAATGAGTGTTCCCGTCACAGTGTGACTGAGAGCTCTTATGTGCTGAGCAGAATAGTGAGTGTTCCCATTGCAGTGTTACCGAGAGCAGTCACTCTGCTTAGCAGAATAGTAAGTGTTTCCATCACAGTGTGACTGAGAGCTGTCATTGTGCTGAGCAAAATAATGGGTGTTCCCATCCCAGTGTGACTTAGAGCTCTCACTTTGCTAAGCATAATAGTGAGTGTTCCCATTACAGTGTTACCGAGAGCAGTCACTCTGCTTAGCAGAATAGTGAGTGTTTCCATCACAGTGCGACTGTGAGAGCAGTCACTGTGCAGAGCACAAGAGTGAGTGTTCCCATCACAGTGTGACTGTGAGAGCAGTCACTGTGCTGAGCAGAATAGTGAATGTTCCCGCCACAGTGTGACTGAGAGCAGTGACTGTGCTGAGCAAAATAGTGAATGTTCACATCACAGTGTGACCGAGAGCCCTCACTGTGCTGAGCAGCAGAGTGAGTGTTCCCATCACAGTGTGACTGTGAGAGCATTCACTGTGCTGAGCAGAATAGTTAGTGTTCCCGCCACAGTGTGACTGAGAGCAGTGACTGTGCTGAGCAAAATAGTGAGTGTTCCCATCACAGTGTGACTGCGATAGCATTCACTGTGCAAAGCAAAATAGTGAGTGTTCCCATCACAGTGTGACTGAGAGCTGTCACGGTGCTGAGCAGAATAGTTAGTGTTCACATCAGTGTGTGACTGAGAGCAGTCATTGTGCTGAGCAGAATAATGAGTGTTCACATCAAAGTGTGACTGAGAGCAGTCAATGTGCTGAGCGAAATAGTGAGTTTTCCCATCACAGAGTGACTGCGAGAGCATTCACTGTGCTGAGCAGAATAGTGAGTGTTCCCGTCACAGTGTGACTGAGAGCAGCCACTGTGCTGAGCAGAATAATTAGTGTTCCCATCACAGTGTGACTGTGAGAGCATTCAATGTGCTGAGCAGAATAGTGAGTGTTCCTATCACAGTGTGACTGTGAGAGCATTCACTGTGCTGAGCAGAATAGTGAGTGTTCCCGTCACAGTGTGACTGAGAGCTCTTATGTGCTGAGCAGAATAGTGAGTGTTCCCATCACAGTGTGACTGAGAGCAGTCACTGTGCTGAGCAGAATAGTGAGTGTTCCCATCACAGTGTGACTGAGAGCAGTCACTGTGCTGAACAGAATAGTGAGTGTTCACATCACAGTGTAACTGAGAGCTGTCACTGTGCTGAGCAGAATAGTGAGTGTTCCCATCACAGTGTGACTGTGAGAGCAGTCACTGTGCTAAGCATAATAGTGAGTGTTCCCATCACAGTGTGACTGAGAGCAGTCACTGTGCTGAGCAGAATAGTGAGTGTTCCCATCACAATGTGACTGAGAGCTGTCACTGTGCTGAGCAGAATAGTGAGTGTTCACATCACAGTGTGACTGAGAGCTGTCACTGTGCTGAACAGAATATTGAGTGTTCCCATCACAGTGTGACTGAAAGCTGTCAATGTGCTGAGCAGAATAGTTAGTGTTCCCATCACAGTGTGACTGAGAGCAGTCACTGTGCTGAGCAGAATAATGAGTGTTCCCATCACAGTGTGACTGAGAGCAGTCACTGTGCTGAACAGAATAGTGAGTGTTCACATCACAGTGTAACTGAGAGCTGTCACTGTGCTGAGCAGAATAGTGAGTGTTCCCATCACAGTGTGACTGTGAGAGCAGTCACTGTGCTGAGCAGAATAGTAAGTGTTTCCATCACAGTGTGACTGAGAGCTGTCATTGTGCTGAGCAGAATAATGGGTGTTCCCATCACAGTGTGACTGTGAGAGCATTCACTGTGCTGAGTAGAATAGTGAGTGTTCCTATCCCAGTATGACTGTGAGAGCATTCACTGTGCTGAGCAGAATAGTGAGTGTTCGATTCACAGTGTGACTTTGAGAGCATTCACTGTCCAGAGCAGAATAGTGAGTGTGACTTTGAGAGCTGTCACTGTGCTGAGCAGAATAGTTAGTGTTCACATCACTGTGTGACTGAGAGCAGTCACTGTGCTGAGCAGAATAGTAAGTGTTTACATCACAGTGTGACTGAGAGCTGTCATTGTGCTGAGCAGAATAATGGGTGTTCCCATCACAGTGTGACTGTGAGAGCATTCACTGTGCTGAGTAGAATAGTGAGTGTTCCTATCCCAGTATGACTGTGAGAGCATTCACTGTGCTGAGCAGAATAGTGAGTGTTCACATCACTGTGTGACTGAGAGCAGTCACTGTGCTGAGCAGAATAGTGATTGTTCCTATCCCAGTATGACTGTGAGAGCAGTCACTGTGCTGAGCAGAATAGTGAGTGTTCCTATCACAATGCGACTGTGAGAGCAGTCACTGTGCAGAGCAGAATAGTGAGTGTTCCCATCACAGCTGTGACTAAGAGCTGTCACTGTCCTGAGCAGAATAGTGAGTGTTCACATCACTGTGTGACTGAGAGCAGTCACTGTGCTGAGCAGAATAGTGAGTGTTCCCATGACAGTGTGACTGAGAGCAGTCACTGTGCTGAGCTGAATAGTGAGTGTTGCATTCACAGTGTGACTGAGAGCTGTCTTTGTGCTGAACAGAATAGTGAGTGTTCCCATCACAGTGTGACTGAGAGCTGTCAATGTGCTGAGCAGAATAGTTAGTGTTCACATCGCAGTGTGACCGAGAGCCCTCACTGTGCTGAGCAGCAGAGTGAGTGTTCCCATCATAGTGTGACTGAGAGCAGTCACTGTGCTGAGCTGAATAGTGAGTGTTCCAATCACAGTGTTACTGAGAGCTGTCTCTGTGCTGAACAGAATAGTGAGTATTTCCATCACAGTGTGACTGAGAGCTGTCAATGTGCTGAGCAGAATAGTTAGTGTTCCCATCACTGTGTGACTGAGAGCAGTCACTGTGCTGAGCAGAATAGTAAGTGTTTCCATCACAGTGTGACTGAGAGCTGTCAATGTGCTGAGCAGAATAGTTAGTGTTCACATCACAGTGTGACCGAGAGCCCTCACTGTGCTGAGCAGCAAAGTGAGTGTTCCCATCATAGTGTGACTGAGAGCAGTCACTGTGCTGAGCAGAATAGTGAGTGTTCCCATCACAGTGTGACTGAGAGCTGTCAATGTGCTGAGCAGAATAGTTAGTATTCACATCACAGTGTGACCGAGAGCCCTCACTGTGCTGAGCAGCAGAGTGAGTGTTCCTATCACAGTGTGACAGAGAGCAGTCACTGTGCTGAGCAAAATAGTGAGTGTTCCCATCACAGTGTGACTTTGAGAGCATTCACTGTCCGGAGCAGAATAGTGAGTGTGACTTTGAGAGCAGTCACTGTGCTGAGCAGAATAGTGAGTGTTCCCATCACAGTGTGACTGAGAGCAGTCACTGTGCTGAACAGAATAGTGAGTGTTCCCATCACAGTGTGACTTAGAGCAGTCACTGTGCTGAGCAGATTAGTGAGTGTTCCCATCACAATGTGACTGAGAGCTGTCACTGTGCTGAGCAGAATAGTGAGTGTTCCTATCCCAGTATGACTGTGAGAGCAGTCACTGTGCTGAACAGAATAGTGAGTGTTCCCATCACAGTGTGACTTAGAGCAGTCAATGTGCTGAGCAGAATAGTGAGTGTTCCTATCACAATGCGACTGTGAGAGCAGTCACTGTGCAGAGCAGAATAGTGAGTGTTCCCATCACAGCTGTGACTAAGAGCTGTCACTGTCCTGAGCAGAATAGTAAGTGTTCACATCACTGTGTGACTGAGAGCAGTCACTGTGCTGAGCAGAATAGTGAGTGTTCCCATCACAGTGTGACTGAGAGCAGTCACTGTGCTGAGCTAAATAGTGAGTGTTCCAATCACAGTGTGACTGAGAGCTGTCTCTGTGCTGAACAGAATAGTGAGTGTTCCCATAACAGTGTGACTGAGAGCTGTCAATGTGCTGAGCAGAATAGTTAGTATTCACATCACAGTGTGACCGAGAGCCCTCACTGTGCTGAGCAGAATAGTTAGCGTTCACATCACAGTGTGACCGAGAGCCCTCACTGTGCTGAGCAGCAGAGTGAGTGTTCCCATCATAGTGTGACTGAGAGCAGTCACTGTGCTGAGCAGAATAGTGAGTGTTCCCATCACAGTGTGACTGAGAGCTATCAATGTGCTGAGCAGAATAGTTAGTATTCACATCACAGTGTGACCGAGAGCCCTCACTGTGCTGAGCAGCAGAGTGAGTGTTCCCATCACAGTGTGACAGAGAGCAGTCACTGTGCTGAGCAAAATAGTGAGTGTTCCCATCACAGTGTGACTTTGAGAGCATTCACTGTCCAGAGCAGAATAGTGAGTGTGACTTTGAGAGCAGTCACTGTGCTGAGCAGAATAGTGAGTGTTCCCATCACAGTGTGACTGAGAGCAGTCACTGTGCTGAACAGAATAGTGAGTGTTCCCATCACAGTGTGACTTAGAGCAGTCACTGTGCTGAGCAAAATAGTGAGTGTTCCCATCACAGTGTGACTGAGAGCAGTCACTGTGCTGAGCAGATTAGTGAGTGTTCCCATCACAATGTGACTGAGAGCTGTCACTGTGCTGAGCAGAATAGTGAGTGTTCACATCACAGTGTGACTGAGAGCAATCACTGTGCTGAACAGAATAGTGAGTGTTCCCATCACAGTGTGAATGAAAGCTGTCAATGTGCTGAGCAGAATAGTTAGTGTTCACATCACAGTGTGACCGAGAGCTCTCACTGTGCTGAGCATCAGAGTGAGTGTTCCCATCACAGTGTGAATGAGAGCAGTCACTGTGCTGAGCAAAATAGTGAGTGTTCCCATCACAGTGTGACTCAGAGCTGTCACTGTGCTAAGCAGAATAGTGAGTGTTCCGATCACAGTGTGACTGTGAGAGCAGTAACTATGCTGAGCAGAATAGTAAGTGTTTCCATCACAGTGTAACTGAGAGCTGTCATTGTGCTGAGCAGAATAGTGGGTGTTCCCATCACAGTGTTACTAAGAGCAGTCACTGTGCTGAGCAGAATAGTGAGTGTTCCCATCACAGTGTGACTGTGAGAGCATTCACTGTGCTGAGCAGAATAGTGAGTGTTCCCGTCACAGTGTGACTGAGAGCTATCACTGTGCTGAGCAGAATGGTGAGTGTTCCCATCACAGTGTGACTGAGAGCAGTCACTTGGCTGAGCAGAATAGTGAGTGTTTCCTTTACAGTGTGACTGTGAGAGCAGTCACTGTGCTGAGCAGAATAGTGAGTGTTCCAATCACAGTATGGCTAAGAGCAGTCACTGTGCTAAGCAGAATAGTGAATGTTCCCGCCACAGTGTGACTGAGAGCAGTCACTGTGCTGAGCAGAATAGTGAGTGTTCACATCACAGTGTGACTGCGAGAGCATTCACTGTGCAGAGCAGAATAGTGAGTGTTCGCATCACAGTGTAACTGAGAGCTGTCACTGTGCTAAGCAGAATAGTGAGTGTTCCCATCACAGTGTGACTGTGAGAGCAGTCACTATGCTGATCAGAATAGTAAGTGTTCCCATCACAGTGTTACTGAGAGCAGTCACTGTGCTAAGCAGCATAGTGAGTGTTCCGATCACAGTGTGACTGTGAGAGCAGTCACTATGCTGAGCAGAATAGTGAGTGTTCACGTCACAGTGTGACTGAGAGCTCTTATGTGCTGAGCAGAATAGTGAGTGTTCCCATCACAGTGTGACTGAGAGCAGTCACTATGCTGAGCAGAATAGTGTGTGTTCCCATCACAGTGTGACTATGAGAGCATTCACTGTGCTGAGCAGAATAGTGAGTGTTCCCGTCACAGTGTGACTGAGAGCTCTTATGTGCTGAAAAGAATAGTGAGTGTTCCCATCACAGTGTGACTGAGAGCAGTCACTGTGCTGAGCAAAATAGTGAGTGTTCCCATCACAGTGTGACTGCGAGAGAATTCACTGTGCAGAGCAGAATAGTGAGTGTTCACATCACTGTGTGACTGAGAGCAGTCACTGTGCTGAGCAGAATAGTGAGTGTTCCTATCCCAGTATGACTGTGAGAGCAGTCACTGTGCTGAACAGAATAGTGAGTGTTCCCATCACAGTGTGACTTAGAGCAGTCAATGTGCTGAGCAGAATAGTGAGTGTTCCTATCACAATGCGACTGTGAGAGCAGTCACTGTGCAGAGCAGAATAGTGAGTGTTCCCATCACAGCTGTGACTAAGAGCTGTCACTGTCCTGAGCAGAATAGTAAGTGTTCACATCACTGTGTGACTGAGAGCAGTCACTGTGCTGAGCAGAATAGTGAGTGTTCCCATCACAGTGTGACTGAGAGCAGTCACTGTGCTGAGCTAAATAGTGAGTGTTCCAATCACAGTGTGACTGAGAGCTGTCTCTGTGCTGAACAAAATAGTGAGTGTTCCCATCACAGTGTGACTGAGAGCTGTCAATGTGCTGAGCAGAATAGTTAGTGTTCACATCACAGTGTGACCGAGAGCCCTCACTGTGCTGAGCAGCAGAGTGAGTGTTCCCATCATAGTGTGACTGAGAGCAGTCACTGTGCTGAGCAGAATAGTGAGTGTTCCCATCACAGTGTGACTGAGAGCTGTCTCTGTGCTGAACAGAATAGTGAGTGTTCCCATCACAGTGTGACTGAGAGCTGTCAATGTGCTGAGCAGAATAGTTAGTGTTCACATCACAGTGTGACCGAGAGCCCTCACTGTGCTGAGCAGCAGAGAGAGTGTTCCCATCACAGTGTGACAGAGAGCAGTCACTGTGTTGAGCAAAATAGTGAGTGTTCCCATCACAGTGTGACTTTGAGAGCATTCACTGTCCAGAGCAGAATAGTGAGTGTGACTTTGAGAGCAGTCACTGTGCTGAGCAGAATAGTGAGTGTTCCCATCACAGTGTGACTGAGAGCAGTCACTGTGCTGAACAGAATAGTGAGTGTTCCCATCACAGTGTGACTTAGAGCAGTCACTGTGCTGAGCAGCATAGTGAGTGTTCCCATCACAGTGTGACTGAGAGCAGTCACTGTGCTGAGCAGAATAGTGAGTGTTCCCATCACAATGTGACTGAGAGCTGTCACTGTGCTGAGCAGAATAGTTAGTGTTCACATCACAGTGTGACCGAGAGCTCTCACTGTGCTGAGCATCAGAGTGAGTGTTCCCATCACAGTGTGAATGAGAGCAGTCACTGTGCTGAGCAAAATAGTGAGTGTTCCCATCACAGTGTGACTGTGAGAGCAGTAACTATGCTGAGCAGAATAGTAAGTGTTTCCATCACAGTGTAACTGAGAGCTGTCATTGTGCTGAGCAGAATAGTGGGTGTTCCCATCACAGTGTTACTAAGAGCAGTCACTGTGCTGAGCAGAATAGTGAGTGTTCCCATCACAGTGTGACTGTGAGAGCAGTCACTGTGCTGAGCAGAATAGTGAGTGTTCCAATCACAGTATGGCTAAGAGCAGTCACTGTGCTGAGCAGAATAGTGAGTGTTCCCATCACAGTGTGACTGAGAGCAGTCACTGTGCTGAACAGAATAGTGAGTGTTCCCATCACAGTGTGACTGAGAGCAGTCACTGTGCTGAACAGAATAGTGAGTGTTCCCATCACAGTGTGACTTAGAGCAGTCACTGTGCTGAGCAGCATAGTGAGTGTTCCCATCACAGTGTGACTGAGAGCAATCACTGTGCTGAACAGAATAGTGAGTGTTCCCATCACAGTGTGACTGAAAGCTGTCAATGTGCTGAGCAGAATAGTGAGTGTTCCCATCACAGTGTGACTGCGAGAGCATTCACTGTGCAGAGCAGAATAGTGAGTGTTCACATCACTGTGTGACTGAGAGCAGTCACTGTGCTGAGCAGAATAGTGAGTGTTCCTATCCCAGTATGACTGTGAGAGCAGTCACTGTGCTGAACAGAATAGTGAGTGTTCCCATCACAGTGTGACTTAGAGCAGTCAATGTGCTGAGCAGAATAGTGAGTGTTCCTATCACAATGCGACTGTGAGAGCAGTCACTGTACAGAGCAGAATAGTGAGTGTTCCCATCACAGCTGTGACTAAGAGCTGTCACTGTCCTGAGCAGAATAGTGAGTGTTCACATCACTGTGTGACTGAGAGCAGTCACTGTGCTGAGCAGAATAGTGAGTGTTCCCATCACAGTGTGACTGAGTGCAGTCACTGTGCTGAGCTAAATAGTGAGTGTTCCAATCACAGTGTGACTGAGAGCTGTCTCTGTGCTGAACAGAATAGTGAGTGTTCCCATCACAGTGTGACTGAGAGCTGTCAATGTGCTGAGCAGAATAGTTAGTGTTCACATCACAGTGTGACCGAGAGCCCTCACTGTGCTGAGCAGCAGAGTGAGTGTTCCCATCATAGTGTGACTGAGAGCAGTCACTGTGCTGAGCAGAATAGTGAGTGTTCCCATCACAGTGTGACTGAGAGCTGTCTCTGTGCTGAACAGAATAGTGAGTGTTCCCATCACAGTGTGACTGAGAGCTGTCAATGTGCTGAGCAGAATAGTTAGTGTTCACATCACAGTGTGACCGAGAGCCCTCACTGTGCTGAGCAGCAGAGAGAGTGTTCCCATCACAGTGTGACAGAGAGCAGTCACTGTGTTGAGCAAAATAGTGAGTGTTCCCATCACAGTGTGACTTTGAGAGCATTCACTGTCCAGAGCAGAATAGTGAGTGTGACTTTGAGAGCAGTCACTGTGCTGAGCAGAATAGTGAGTGTTCCCATCACAGTGTGACTGAGAGCAGTCACTGTGCTGAACAGAATGGTGAGTGTTCCCATCACAGTGTGACTTAGAGCAGTCACTGTGCTGAGCAGCATAGTGAGTGTTCCCATCACAGTGTGACTGAGAGCAGTCACTGTGCTGAGCAGAATAGTGAGTGTTCCCATCACAATGTGACTGAGAGCTGTCACTGTGCTGAGCAGAATAGTTAGTGTTCACATCACAGTGTGACCGAGAGCTCTCACTGTGCTGAGCATCAGAGTGAGTGTTCCCATCACAGTGTGAATGAGAGCAGTCACTGTGCTGAGCAAAATAGTGAGTGTTCCCATCACAGTGTGACTGTGAGAGCAGTAACTATGCTGAGCAGAATAGTAAGTGTTTCCATCACAGTGTAACTGAGAGCTGTCATTGTGCTGAGCAGAATAGTGGGTGTTCCCATCACAGTGTTACTAAGAGCAGTCACTGTGCTGAGCAGAATAGTGAGTGTTCCCATCACAGTGTGACTGTGAGCAGTCACTGTGCTGAACAGAATAGTGAGTGTTCCCATCACAGTGTGACTGAGAGCAGTCACTGTGCTGAACAGAATAGTGAGTGTTCCCATCACAGTGTGACTTAGAGCAGTCACTGTGCTGAGCAGCATAGTGAGTGTTCCCATCACAGTGTGACTGAGAGCAATCACTGTGCTGAACAGAATAGTGAGTGTTCCCATCACAGTGTGACTGAAAGCTGTCAATGTGCTGAGCAGAATAGTTAGTGTTCACATCACAGTGTGACCGAGAGCTCTCACTGTGCTGAGCATCAGAGTGAGTGTTCCCATCACAGTGTGAATGAGAGCTCTTATGTGCTGAAAAGAATAGTGAGTGTTCCCATCACAGTGTGACTGAGAGCAGTCACTGTGCTGAGCAAAATAGTGAGTGTTCCCATCACAGTGTGACTGCGAGAGCATTCACTGTGCAGAGCAGAATAGTGAGTGTTCACATCACTGTGTGACTGAGAGCAGTCACTGTGCTGAGCAGAATAGTGAGTGTTCCTATCCCAGTATGACTGTGAGAGCAGTCACTGTGCTGAACAGAATAGTGAGTGTTCCCATCACAGTGTGACTTAGAGCAGTCAATGTGCTGAGCAGAATAGTGAGTGTTCCTATCACAATGCGACTGTGAGAGCAGTCACTGTGCAGAGCAGAATAGTGAGTGTTCCCATCACAGCTGTGACTAAGAGCTGTCACTGTCCTGAGCAGAATAGTGAGTGTTCACATCACTGTGTGACTGAGAGCCCTCACTGTGCTGAGCAGCAGAGAGAGTGTTCCCATCACAGTGTGACAGAGAGCAGTCACTGTGTTGAGCAGAATAGTTAGTGTTCACATCACAGTGTGACCGAGAGCTCTCACTGTGCTGAGCATCAGAGTGAGTGTTCCCATCACAGTGTGAATGAGAGCAGTCACTGTGCTGAGCAAAATAGTGAGTGTTCCCATCACAGTGTGACTCAGAGCTGTCACTGTGCTAAGCAGAATAGTGAGTGTTCCGATCACAGTGTGACTGTGAGAGCAGTAACTATGCTGAGCAGAATAGTAAGTGTTTCCATCACAGTGTAACTGAGAGCTGTCATTGTGCTGAGCAGAATAGTGGGTGTTCCCATCACAGTCTTACTAAGAGCAGTCACTGTGCTGAGCAGAATAGTGAGTGTTCCCATCACAGTGTGACTGTGAGAGCATTCACTGTGCTGAGCAGAATAGTCAGTGTTGCCGTCACAGTGTGACTGAGAGCTATCACTGTGCTGAGCAGAATGGTGAGTGTTCCCATCACAGTGTGACTGAGAGCAGTCACTTGGCTGAGCAGAATAGTGAGTGTTTCCTTTACAGTGTGACTGTGAGAGCAGTCACTGTGCTGAGCAGAATAGTGAGTGTTCCAATCACAGTATGGCTAAGAGCAGTCACTGTGCTGAGCAGAATAGTGAATGTTCCCACCACAGTGTGACTGAGAGCATTCACTGTCCTGAGCAGAATAGTGAGTGTGACTTTGAGAGCAGTCACTGTGCTGAGCAGAATAGTGAGTGTTCCCATCACAGTGTGACTGAGAGCAGTCACTGTGCTGAACAGAATAGTGAGTGTTCCCATCACAGTGTGACTTAGAGCAGTCACTGTGCTGAGCAGAATAGTGAGTGTTCCAATCACAGTATGGCTAAGAGCAGTCACTGTGCTAAGCAGAATAGTGAATGTTCCCGCCACAGTGTGACTGAGAGCAGTCACTGTGCTGAGCAGAATAGTGAGTGTTCACATCACAGTGTGACTGCGAGAGCATTCACTGTGCAGAGCAGAATAGTGAGTGTTCGCATCACAGTGTAACTGAGAGCTGTCACTGTGCTAAGCAGAATAGTGAGTGTTCCCATCACAGTGTGACTGTGAGAGCAGTCACTATGCTGATCAGAATAGTAAGTGTTCCCAACACAGTGTTACTGAGAGCAGTCACTGTGCTAAGCAGAATAGTGAGTGTTCCGATCACAGTGTGACTGTGAGAGCAGTCACTATGCTGAGCAGAATAGTGAGTGTTCCCGTCACAGTGTGACTGAGAGCTCTTATGTGCTGAGCAGAATAGTGAGTGTTCCCATCACAGTGTGACTGAGAGCAGTCACTATGCTGAGCAGAATAGTGTGTGTTCCCATCACAGTGTGACTATGAGAGCATTCACTGTGCTGAGCAGAATAGTGAGTGTTCCCGTCACAGTGTGACTGAGAGCTCTTATGTGCTGAGCAGAATAGTGAGTGTTCCCATCACAGTGTGACTGAGAGCAGTCACTGTGCTGAGCAAAATAGTGAGTGTTCCCATCACAGTGTGACTGCGAGAGCATTCACTGTGCAGAGCAGAATAGTGAGTGTTCACATCACTGTGTGACTGAGAGCAGTCACTGTGCTGAGCAGAATAGTGAGTGTTCCTATCCCAGTATGACTGTGAGAGCAGTCACTGTGCTGAACAGAATAGTGAGTGTTCCCATCACAGTGTGACTTAGAGCAGTCAATGTGCTGAGCAGAATAGTGAGTGTTCCTATCACAATGCGACTGTGAGAGCAGTCACTGTGCAGAACAGAATAGTGAGTGTTCCCATCACAGCTGTGACTAAGAGCTGTCACTGTCCTGAGCAGAATAGTGAGTGTTCCCATCACAGTATGGCTAAGAGCAGTCACTGTGCTGAGCAGAATAGTGAGTGTTCCCATCACAGTGTGACTGAGAGCAGTCACTGTGCTGAACAGAATAGTGAGTGTTCCCATCACAGTGTGACTGAGAGCAGTCACTGTGCTGAACAGAATAGTGAGTGTTCCCATCACAGTGTGACTTAGAGCAGTCACTGTGCTGAGCAGCATAGTGAGTGTTCCCATCACAGTGTGACTGAGAGCAATCACTGTGCTGAACAGAATAGTGAGTGTTCCCATCACAGTGTGACTGAAAGCTGTCAATGTGCTGAGCAGAATAGTTAGTGTTCACATCACAGTGTGACCGAGAGCTCCCACTGTGCTGAGCATCAGAGTGAGTGTTCCCATCACAGTGTGAATGAGAGCAGTCACTGTGCTGAGCAAAATAGTGAGTGTTCCCATCACAGTGTGACTCAGAGCTGTCACTGTGCTAAGCAGAATAGTGAGTGTTCCGATCACAGTGTGACTGTGAGAGCAGTAACTATGCTGAGCAGAAGAGTAAGTGTTTCCATCACAGTGTAACTGAGAGCTGTCATTGTGCTGAGCAGAATAGTGGGTGTTCCCATCACAGTGTTACTAAGAGCAGTCACTGTGCTGAGCAGAATAGTGAGTGTTCCCATCACAGTGTGACTGTGAGAGCATTCACTGTGCTGAGCAGAATAGTCAGTGTTGCCGTCACAGTGTGACTGAGAGCTATCACTGTGCTGAGCAGAATGGTGAGTGTTCCCATCACAGTGTGACTGAGAGCAGTCACTTGGCTGAGCAGAATAGTGAGTGTTTCCTTTACAGTGTGACTGTGAGAGCAGTCACTGTGCTGAGCAGAATAGTGAGTGTTCCAATCACAGTATGGCTAAGAGCAGTCACTGTGCTGAGCAGAATAGTGAATGTTCCCACCACAGTGTGACTGAGAGCATTCACTGTCCTGAGCAGAATAGTGAGTGTGACTTTGAGAGCAGTCACTGTGCTGAACAGAATAGTGAGTGTTCCCATCACAGTGTGACTTAGAGCAGTCAATGTGCTGAGCAGAATAGTGAGTGTTCCTATCACAATGCGACTGTGAGAGCAGTCACTGTGCAGAGCAGAATAGTGAGTGTTCCCATCACAGCTGTGACTAAGAGCTGTCACTGTCCTGAGCAGAATAGTGAGTGTTCCCATCACAGTGTGACTGAGAGCAGTCACTGTGCTGAGCTAAATAGTGAGTGTTCCAATCACAGTGTGACTGAGAGCTGTCTCTGTGCTGAACAGAATAGTGAGTGTTCCCATCACAGTGTGACTGAGAGCTGTCAATGTGCTGAGCAGAATAGTTAGTGTTCACATCACAGTGTGACCGAGAGCCCTCACTGTGCTGAGCAGCAGAGTGAGTGTTCCCATCATAGTGTGACTGAGAGCAGTCACTGTGCTGAGCAGAATAGTAAGTGTTCCCATCACAGTGTGACTGAGAGCTGTCTCTGTGCTGAACAGAATAGTGAGTGTTCCCATCACAGTGTGACTGAGAGCTGTCAATGTGCTGAGCAGAATAGTTAGTGTTCACATCACAGTGTGACCGAGAGCCCTCACTGTGCTGAGCAGCAGAGTGAGTGTTCCCATCACAGTGTGACAGAGAGCAGTCACTGTGTTGAGCAAAATAGTGAGTGTTCCCATCACAGTGTGACTTTGAGAGCATTCACTGTCCAGAGCAGAATAGTGAGTGTGACTTTGAGAGCAGTCACTGTGCTGAGCAGAATAGTGAGTGTTCCCATCACAGTGTGACTGAGAGCAGTCACTGTGCTGAACAGAATAGTGAGTGTTCCCATCGCAGTGTGACTTAGAGCAGTCACTGTGCTGAGCAGCATAGTGAGTGTTCCCATCACAGTGTGACTGAGAGCAGTCACTGTGCTGAGCAGAATAGTGAGTGTTCCCATCACAATGTGACTGAGAGCTGTCACTGTGCTGAGCAGAATAGTTAGTGTTCACATCACAGTGTGACAGAGAGCTCTCACTGTGCTGAGCATCAGAGTGAGTGTTCCCATCACAGTGTGAATGAGAGCAGTCACTGTGCTGAGCAAAATAGTGAGTGTTCCCATCACAGTGTGACTGTGAGAGCAGTCACTGTGCTGAGCAGAATAGTGAGTGTTCCAATCACAGTATGGCTAAGAGCAGTCACTGTGCTGAGCAGAATAGTGAGTGTTCCCATCACAGTGTGACTGAGAGCAGTCACTGTGCTGAACAGAATAGTGAGTGTTCCCATCACAGTGTGACAGAGAGCAGTCACTGTGTTGAGCAAAATAGTGAGTGTTCCCATCACAGTGTGACTTTGAGAGCATTCACTGTCCAGAGCAGAATAGTGAGTGTGACTTTGAGAGCAGTCACTGTGCTGAGCAGAATAGTGAGTGTTCCCATCACAGTGTGACTGTGAGAGCAGTCACTGTGCTTAGCAGAATAGTGAGTGTTCCAATCACAGTATGCTAAGAGCAGTCACTGTGCTGAGCAGAATAGTGAGTGTTCCCATCACAGTGTGACTGAGAGCAGTCACTGTGCTGAACAAAATAGTGAGTGTTCCCATCACAGTGTGACTGAGAGCAGTCACTGTGCTGAGCAGAATAGTGAGTGTTCCCATCACAGTGTGACTGAGAGCTGTCTCTGTGCTGAACAGAATAGTGAGTGTTCCCATCACAGTGTGACTAAGAGCTGTCAATGTGCTGAGCAGAATAGTTAGTGTTCACATCACAGTGTGACCGAGAGCCCTCACTGTGCTGAGCAGCAGAGAGAGTGTTCCCATCACAGTGTGACAGAGAGCAGTCACTGTGATGAGCAAAATAGTGAGTGTTCCCATCACAGTGTGACTTTGAGAGCATTCACTGTCCAGAGCAGAATAGTGAGTGTGACTTTGAGAGCAGTCACTGTGCTGAGCAGAATAGTGAGTGTTCCCATCACAGTGTGACTGAGAGCAGTCACTGTGCTGAACAGAATAGTGAGTGTTCCCATCACAGTGTGACTTAGAGCAGTCACTGTGCTGAGCAGCATAGTGAGTGTTCCCATCACAGTGTGACTGAGAGCAGTCACTGTGCTGAGCAGAATAGTGAGTGTTCCCATCACAATGTGACTGAGAGCTGTCACTGTGCTGAGCAGAATAGTTAGTGTTCACATCACAGTGTGACCGAGAGCTCTCACTGTGCTGAGCATCAGAGTGAGTGTTCCCATCACAGTGTGAATGAGAGCAGTCACTGTGCTGAGCAAAATAGTGAGTGTTCCCATCACAGTGTGACTGTGAGAGCAGTAACTATGCTGAGCAGAATAGTAAGTGTTTCCATCACAGTGTAACTGAGAGCTGTCATTGTGCTGAGCAGAATAGTGGGTGTTCCCATCACAGTGTTACTAAGAGCAGTCACTGTGCTGAGCAGAATAGTGAGTGTTCCCATCACAGTGTGACTGTGAGAGCAGTCACTGTGCTGAGCAGAATAGTGAGTGTTCCAATCACAGTATGGCTAAGAGCAGTCACTGTGCTGAGCAGAATAGTGAGTGTTCCCATCACAGTGTGACTGAGAGCAGTCACTGTGCTGAACAGAATAGTGAGTGTTCCCATCACAGTGTGACTGAGAGCAGTCACTGTGCTGAACAGAATAGTGAGTGTTCCCATCACAGTGTGACTTAGAGCAGTCACTGTGCTGAGCAGCATAGTGAGTGTTCCCATCACAGTGTGACTGAGAGCAATCACTGTGCTGAACAGAATAGTGAGTGTTCCCATCACAGTGTGACTGAAAGCTGTCAATGTGCTGAGCAGAATAGTTAGTGTTCACATCACAGTGTGACCGAGAGCTCTCACTGTGCTGAGCATCAGAGTGAGTGTTCCCATCACAGTGTGAATGAGAGCAGTCACTGTGCTGAGCAAAATAGTGAGTGTTCCCATCACAGTGTGACTCAGAGCTGTCACTGTGCTAAGCAGAATAGTGAGTGTTCCGATCACAGTGTGACTGTGAGAGCAGTAACTATGCTGAGCAGAATAGTAAGTGTTTCCATCACAGTGTAACTGAGAGCTGTCATTGTGCTGAGCAGAATAGTGGGTGTTCCCATCACAGTGTTACTAAGAGCAGTCACTGTGCTGAGCAGAATAGTGAGTGTTCCCACCACAGTGTGACTGTGAGAGCATTCACTGTGCTGAGCAGAATAGTCAGTGTTGCCGTCACAGTGTGACTGAGAGCTATCACTGTGCTGAGCAGAATGGTGAGTGTTCCCATCACAGTGTGACTGAGAGCAGTCACTTGGCTGAGCAGAATAGTGAGTGTTTCCTTTACAGTGTGACTGTGAGAGCAGTCACTGTGCTGAGCAGAATAGTGAGTGTTCCAATCACAGTATGGCTAAGAGCAGTCACTGTGCTGAGCAGAATAGTGAATGTTCCCACCACAGTGTGACTGAGAGCATTCACTGTCCTGAGCAGAATAGTGAGTGTGACTTTGAAAGCAGTCACTGTGCTGAGCAGAATAGTGAGTGTTCCCATCACAGTGTGACTGAGAGCAGTCACTGTGCTGAACAGAATAGTGAGTGTTCCCATCACAGTGTGACTTAGAGCAGTCACTGTGCTGAGCAGAATAGTGAGTGTTCCAATCACAGTATGGCTAAGAGCAGTCACTGTGCTAAGCAGAATAGTAAATGTTCCCGCCACAGTGTGACTGAGAGCAGTCACTGTGCTGAGCAGAATAGTGAGCGTTCACATCACAGTGTGACTGCGAGAGCATTCACTGTGCAGAGCAGAATAGTGAGTGTTCGCATCACAGTGTAACTGAGAGCTGTCACTGTGCTAAGCAGAATAGTGAGTGTTCCCATCACAGTGTGACTGTGAGAGCAGTCACTATGCTGATCAGAATAGTAAGTGTTCCCAACACAGTGTTACTGAGAGCAGTCACTGTGCTAAGCAGAATAGTGAGTGTTCCGATCACAGTGTGACTGTGAGAGCAGTCACTATGCTGAGCAGAATAGTGAGTGTTCCCGTCACAGTGTGACTGAGAGCTCTCAATGTGCTGAGCAGAATAGTGAGTGTTCCCATCACAGTGTGACTGAGAGCAGTCACTATGCTGAGCAGATTAGTGTGTGTTCCCATCACAGTGTGACTATGAGAGCATTCACTGTGCTGAGCAGAATAGTGAGTGTGACTTTGAGAGCAGTCACTGTGCTGAGCAGAATAGTGAGTGTTCCCATCACAGTGTGACTGAGAGCAGTCACTGTGCTGAACAGAATAGTGAGTGTTCCCATCACAGTGTGACTTAGAGCAGTCACTGTGCTGAGCAGAATAGTGAGTGTTCCAATCACAGTATGGCTAAGAGCAGTCACTGTGCTAAGCAGAATAGTAAATGTTCCCGCCACAGTGTGACTGAGAGCAGTCACTGTGCTGAGCAGAATAGTGAGTGTTCACATCACAGTGTGACTGCGAGAGCATTCACTGTGCAGAGCAGAATAGTGAGTGTTCGCATCACAGTGTAACTGAGAGCTGTCACTGTGCTAAGCAGAATAGTGAGTGTTCCCATCACAGTGTGACTGTGAGAGCAGTCACTATGCTGATCAGAATAGTAAGTGTTCCCAACACAGTGTTACTGAGAGCAGTCACTGTGCTAAGCAGAATAGTGAGTGTTCCGATCACAGTGTGACCGTGAGAGCAGTCACTATGCTGAGCAGAATAGTGAGTGTTCCCGTCACAGTGTGACTGAGAGCTCTTATGTGCTGAGCAGAATAGTGAGTGTTCCCATCACAGTGTGACTGAGAGCAGTCACTATGCTGAGCAGAATAGTGTGTGTTCCCATCACAGTGTGACTATGAGAGCATTCACTGTGCTGAGCAGAAAAGTGAGTGTTCCCGTCACAGTGTGACTGAGAGCTCTTATGTGCTGAGCAGAATAGTGAGTGTTCCCATCACAGTGTGACTGAGAGCAGTCACTGTGCTGAGCAAAATAGTGAGTGTTCCCATCACAGTGTGACTGCGAGAGCATTCACTGTGCAGAGCAGAATAGTGAGTGTTCACATCACTGTGTGACTGAGAGCAGTCACTGTGCTGAGCAGAATAGTGAGTGTTCCTATCCCAGTATGACTGTGAGAGCAGTCACTGTGCTGAACAGAATAGTGAGTGTTCCCATCACAGTGTGACTTAGAGCAGTCACTGTGCTGAGCAGCATAGTGAGTGTTCCCATCACAGTGTGACTGAGAGCAGTCACTGTGCTGAGCAGAATAGTGAGTGTTCCCATCACAATGTGACTGAGAGCTGTCACTGTGCTGAGCAGAATAGTTAGTGTTCACATCACAGTGTGACCGAGAGCTCTCACTGTGCTGAGCATCAGAGTGAGTGTTCCCATCACAGTGTGAATGAGAGCAGTCACTGTGCTGAGCAAAATAGTGAGTGTTCCCATCACAGTGTGACTGTGAGAGCAGTAACTATGCTGAGCAGAATAGTAAGTGTTTCCATCACAGTGTAACTGAGAGCTGTCATTGTGCTGAGCAGAATAGTGGGTGTTCCCATCACAGTGTTACTAAGAGCAGTCACTGTGCTGAGCAGAATAGTGAGTGTTCCCATCACAGTGTGACTGTGAGAGCAGTCACTGTGCTGAGAAGAATAGTGAGTGTTCCAATCACAGTATGGCTAAGAGCAGTCACTGTGCTGAGCAGAATAGTGAGTGTTCCCATCACAGTGTGACTGAGAGCAGTCACTGTGCTGAACAGAATAGTGAGTGTTCCCATCACAGTGTGACTGAGAGCAGTCACTGTGCCGAACAGAATAGTGAGTGTTCCCATCACAGTGTGACTTAGAGCAGTCACTGTGCTGAGCAGCATAGTGAGTGTTCCCATCACAGTGTGACTGAGAGCAATCACTGTGCTGAACAGAATAGTGAGTGTTCCCATCACAGTGTGACTGAAAGCTGTCAATGTGCTGAGCAGAATAGTTAGTGTTCACATCACAGTGTGACCGAGAGCTCTCACTGTGCTGAGCATCAGAGTGAGTGTTCCCATCACAGTGTGAATGAGAGCAGTCACTGTGCTGAGCAAAATAGTGAGTGTTCCCATCACAGTGTGACTCAGAGCTGTCACTGTGCTAAGCAGAATAGTGAGTGTTCCGATCACAGTGTGACTGTGAGAGCAGTAACTATGCTGAGCAGAATAGTAAGTGTTTCCATCACAGTGTAACTGAGAGCTGTCATTGTGCTGAGCAGAATAGTGGGTGTTCCCATCACAGTGTTACTAAGAGCAGTCACTGTGCTGAGCAGAATAGTGAGTGTTCCCACCACAGTGTGACTGTGAGAGCATTCACTGTGCTGAGCAGAATAGTCAGTGTTGCCGTCACAGTGTGACTGAGAGCTATCACTGTGCTGAGCAGGATGGTGAGTGTTCCCATCACAGTGTGACTGAGAGCAGTCACTTGGCTGAGCAGAATAGTGAGTGTTTCCTTTACAGTGTGACTGTGAGAGCAGTCACTGTGCTGAGCAGAATAGTGAGTGTTCCAATCACAGTATGGCTAAGAGCAGTCACTGTGCTGAGCGGAATAGTGAATGTTCCCACCACAGTGTGACTGAGAGCATTCACTGTCCTGAGCAGAATAGTGAGTGTGACTTTGAGAGCAGTCACTGTGCTGAGCAGAATAGTGAGTGTTCCCATCACAGTGTGACTGAGAGCAGTCACTGTGCTGAACAGAATAGTGAGTGTTCCCATCACAGTGTGACTTAGAGCAGTCACTGTGCTGAGCAGAATAGTGAGTGTTCCAATCACAGTATGGCTAAGAGCAGTCACTGTGCTAAGCAGAATAGTAAATGTTCCCGCCACAGTGTGACTGAGAGCAGTCACTGTGCTGAGCAGAATAGTGAGTGTTCACATCACAGTGTGACTGCGAGAGCATTCACTGTGCAGAGCAGAATAGTGAGTGTTCGCATCACAGTGTAACTGAGAGCTGTCACTGTGCTAAGCAGAATAGTGAGTGTTCCCATCACAGTGTGACTGTGAGAGCAGTCACTATGCTGATCAGAATAGTAAGTGTTCCCAACACAGTGTTACTGAGAGCAGTCACTGTGCTAAGCAGAATAGTGAGTGTTCCGATCACAGTGTGACTGTGAGAGCAGTCACTATGCTGAGCAGAATAGTGAGTGTTCCCGTCACAGTGTGACTGAGAGCTCTTATGTGCTGAGCAGAATAGTGAGTGTTCCCATCACAGTGTGACTGAGAGCAGTCACTATGCTGAGCAGAATAGTGTGTGTTCCCATCACAGTGTGACTATGAGAGCATTCACTGTGCTGAGCAGAAAAGTGAGTGTTCCCGTCACAGTGTGACTGAGAGCTCTTATGTGCTGAGCAGAATAGTGAGTGTTCCCATCACAGTGTGACTGAGAGCAGTCACTGTGCTGAGCAAAATAGTGAGTGTTCCCATCACAGTGTGACTGCGAGAGCATTCACTGTGCAGAGCAGAATAGTGAGTGTTCACATCACTGTGTGACTGAGAGCAGTCACTGTGCTGAGCAGAATAGTGAGTGTTCCTATCCCAGTATGACTGTGAGAGCAGTCACTGTGCTGAACAGAATAGTGAGTGTTCCCATCACAGTGTGACTTAGAGCAGTCAATGTGCTGAGCAGAATAGTGAGTGTTCCCATCACAATGCGACTGTGGGAGCAGTCACTGTGCAGAGCAGAATAGTGAGTGTTCCCATCACAGCTGTGACTAAGAGCTGTCACTGTCCTGAGCAGAATAGTGAGTGTTCCCATCACAGTGTGACTGAGAGCAGTCACTGTGCTGAGCTAAATAGTGAGTGTTCCAATCACAGTGTGACTGAGAGCTGTCTCTGTGCTGAACAGAATAGTGAGTGTTCCCATCACAGTGTGACTGAGAGCTGTCAATGTGCTGAGCAGAATAGTTAGTGTTCACATCACAGTGTGACCGAGAGCCCTCACTGTGCTGAGCAGCAGAGTGAGTGTTCCCATCACAGTGTGACTGAGAGCAGTCACTGTGCTGAGCAGAATAGTGAGTGTTCCCATCACAGTGTGACTGAGAGCTGTCTCTGTGCTGAACAGAATAGTGAGTGTTCCCATCACAGTGTGACTGAGAGCTGTCAATGTGCTGAGCAGAATAGTTAGTGTTCACATCACAGTGTGACCGAGAGCCCTCACTGTGCTGAGCAGCAGAGTGAGTGTTCCCATCACAGTGTGACAGAGAGCAGTCACTGTGTTGAGCAAAATAGTGAGTGTTCCCATCACAGTGTGACTTTGAGAGCATTCACTGTCCAGAGCAGAATAGTGAGTGTGACTTTGAGAGCAGTCACTGTGCTGAGCAGAATAGTGAGTGTTCCCATCACAGTGTGACTGAGAGCAGTCACTGTGCTGAACAGAATAGTGAGTGTTCCCATCGCAGTGTGACTTAGAGCAGTCACTGTGCTGAGCAGCATAGTGAGTGTTCCCATCACAGTGTGACTGAGAGCAGTCACTGTGCTGAGCAGAATAGTGAGTGTTCCCATCACAATGTGACTGAGAGCTGTCACTGTGCTGAGCAGAATAGTTAGTGTTCACATCACAGTGTGACCGAGAGCTCTCACTGTGCTGAGCAGCAGAGTGAGTGTTCCCATCACAGTGTGAATGAGAGCAGTCACTGTGCTGAGCAAAATAGTGAGTGTTCCCATCACAGTGTGACTGTGAGAGCAGTCACTGTGCTGAGCAGAATAGTGAGTGTTCCAATCACAGTATGGCTAAGAGCAGTCACTGTGCTGAGCAGAATAGTGAGTGTTCCCATCACAGTGTGACCGAGAGCAGTCACTGTGCTGAACAGAATAGTGAGTGTTCCCATCACAGTGTGACAGAGAGCAGTCACTGTGCTGAGCAAAATAGTGAGTGTTCCCATCACAGTGTGACTTTGAGAGCATTCACTGTCCAGAGCAGAATAGTGAGTGTGACTTTGAGATCAGTCACTGTGCTGAGCAGAATAGTGAGTGTTCCCATCACAGTGTGACTGTGAGAGCAGTCACTGTGCTGAGCAGAATAGTAAGTGTTTCCATCACAGTGTGACTGAGAGCTGTCATTGTGCTGAGCAGAATAATGGGTGTTCCCATCACAGTGGGACTGTGAGAGCATTCACTGTGCTGAGTAGAATAGTGAGTGTTTCTATCCCAGTATGACTGTGAGAGCATTCACTGTGCTGAGCAGAATAGTGAGTGTTCCCGTCACAGTGTGACTGAGAGCTCTTATGTGCTGAGCAGAATAGTGAGTGTTTCCATCACAGTGTGACTGAGAGTAGTCACTGTGCTGAGCAGAATAGTGAGTGTTCACATCACAGTGTGACTGTGAGAGCAGTCACTGTGCTGAGTAGAATAGTGAGTGTTCCTATCCCAGTATGACTGTGAGAGCATTCATTGTGCTGAGCAGAATAGTGAGTGTTCGATTCACAGTGTGACTTTGAGAGCATTCACTGTCCAGAACAGAATAGTGAGTGTGACTTTGAGAGCTGTCACTGTGCTGAGCAGAATAGTGAGTGTTCACATCACTGTGTGACTGGGAGCAGTCACTGTGCTGAGCAGAATAGTAAGTGTTTCCATCACAGTGTGACTGAGAGCTGTCATTGTGCTGAGCAGAATAATGGGTCTTCCCATCACAGTGTGACTGTGAGAGCATTCACTGTGCTGAGTAGAATAGTGAGTGTTCCTATCCCAGTATGACTGTGAGAGCATTCACTGTGCTGAGCAGAATAGTGAGTGTGACTTTGAGAGCTGTCACTGTGCTGAGCAGAATAGTGAGTGTTCCCATCATAGTGTGACTGAGATCAGTCACTGTGCTGAACAGAATAGTGAGTGTTCCCATCACAGTGTGACTTAGAGCAGTCACTGTGCTGAGCAGAATAGTGAGTGTTCCCATCACAATGCGACTGTGAGAGCAGTCACTGTGCAGAGCAGAATAGTGAGTGTTCCAATCACAGTGTGACTGAGAGCTGCCACTGTGCTGAGCAGAATAGTGAGTGTTCACATCACTGTGTGACTGAGAGCAGTCACTGTGCTGAGCAGAATAGTGAGTGTTCCCATCACAGTGTGAATGAGAGCAGTCACTGTGCTGAGCAGAATAGTGAGTGTTCCCATCACAGTGTGACTGAGAGCTGTCTCTGTGCTGAACAGAATAGTGAGTGTTCCCATCACAGTGTGACTGAGAGCTGTCAATATGCTGAGCAGAATAGTTAGTGTTCACATCACAGTGTGACCGAGAGCTCTCACTGTGCTGAGCAGCAGAGTGAGTGTTCCCATCACAGTGTGACTGAGAGCAGTCACTGTGTTGAGCAAAATAGTGAGTGTTCCCATCACAGTGTGACTTTGAGAGCATTCACTGTCCAGAGCAGAATAGTGAGTGTGACTTTGAGAGCAGTCACTGTGCTGAGCAGAATAGTGAGTGTTCCCATCACAGTGTGACTGAGAGCAGTCACTGTGTTGAGCAAAATAGTGAGTGTTCCCATCACAGTGTGACTTTGAGAGCATTCACTGTCCAGAGCAGAATAGTGAGTGTGACTTTGAGAGCAGTCATTGTGCTGAGCAGAATAGTGGGTGTTCCCATCACAGTGTGACTGAGAGCAGTCACTGTGCTGAGCAGAATAGTGAGTGTTAAAATCACAGTATGGCTAAGAGCAGTCACTGTGCTGAGCAGAATAGTAAATGTTCCCGCCACATTGTGACTGAGAGCAGTCACTGTGCTGAGCAGAATAGTGAGTGTTCCCATCACAGTGTGACTGAAAGCAGTCACTGTGCTGAGCAGAATAGTGAGTGTTCCCATCACAGTGTGACTGAGAGCAGTCACTGTGCTGAACAGAATAGTGAGTGTTCACATCACAGTGTAACTGAGAGCTGTCACTGTGCTGAGCAGAATAGTGAGTGTTCCCATCACAGTGTGACTGTGAGAGCAGTCACTGTGCTGAGCAGAATAGTAAGTGTTCCCATCACAGTGTGACTGAGAGCAGTCACTGTGTTGAGCAAAATAGTGAGTGTTCCCATCACAGTGTGACTTTGAGAGCATTCACTGTCCAGAGCAGAATAGTGAGTGTGACTTTGAGAGCAGTCACTGTGCTGAGCAGGATAGTGAGTGTTCCCATCACAGTGTGACTGAGAGCAGTCACTGTGTTGAGCAAAATAGTGAGTGTTCCCATCACAGTGTGACTTTGAGAGCATTCACTGTCCAGAGCAGAATAGTGAGTGTGACTTTGAGAGCAGTCATTGTGCTGAGCAGAATAGTGGGTGTTCCCATCACAGTGTTACTGAGAGCAGTCACTGTGCTGAGCAGAATAGTGAGTGTTAAAATCACAGTATGGCTAAGAGCAGTCACTGTGCTGAGCAGAATAGTGAATGTTCCCGCCACATTGTGACTGAGAGCAGTCACTGTGCTGAGCAGAATAGTGAGTGTTCCCATCACAGTGTGACTGAGAGCAGTCACTGTGCTGAGCAGAATAGTGAGTGTTCCCATCACAGTGTGACTGAGAGCAGTCACTGTGCTGAACAGAATAGTGAGTGTTCACATCACAGTGTAACTGAGAGCTGTCACTGTACTGAGCAGAATAGTGAGTGTTCCCATCACAGTGTGACTGTGAGAGCAGTCACTGTGCTGAGCAGAATAGTAAGTGTTTCCATCACAGTGTGACTGAGAGCTGTCATTGTGCTGAGCAGAATATTGGGTGTTCCCTTCACAGTGTGACTGTGAGAGCATTCACTGTGCTGAGTAGAATAGTGAGTGTTCCTATCCCAGTATGACTGTGAGAGCATTCACAGTGCTGAGCAGAATAGTGAGTGTTCCCATCACAGTGTGACTGAGAGCTGTCTCTGTGCTGAACAGAATAGTGAGTGTTCCCATCACAGTGTGACTGAGAGCTGTCAATATGCTGAGCAGAATAGTTAGTGTTCACATCACAGTGTGACCGAGAGCTGTCTCTGTGCTGAACAGAATAGTGAGTGTTCCCATCACAGTGTGACTGAGAGCTGTCAATGTGCTGAGCAGAATAGTTAGTGTTCACATCACAGTGTGACCGAGAGCCCTCACTGTGCTGAGCAGCAGAGTGAGTGTTCCCATCACAGTGTGACAGAGAGCAGTCACTGTGTTGAGCAAAATAGTGAGTGTTCCCATCACAGTGTGACTTTGAGAGCATTCACTGTCCAGAGCAGAATAGTGAGTGTGACTTTGAGAGCAGTCACTGTGCTGAGCAGAATAGTGAGTGTTCCCATCACAGTGTGACTGAGAGCAGTCACTGTGCTGAACAGAATAGTGAGTGTTCCCATCGCAGTGTGACTTAGAGCAGTCACTGTGCTGAGCAGCATAGTGAGTGTTCCCATCACAGTGTGACTGAGAGCAGTCACTGTGCTGAGCAGAATAGTGAGTGTTCCCATCACAATGTGACTGAGAGCTGTCACTGTGCTGAGCAGAATAGTTAGTGTTCACATCACAGTGTGACCGAGAGCTCTCACTGTGCTGAGCAGCAGAGTGAGTGTTCCCATCACAGTGTGAATGAGAGCAGTCACTGTGCTGAGCAAAATAGTGAGTGTTCCCATCACAGTGTGACTGTGAGAGCAGTCACTGTGCTGAGCAGAATAGTGAGTGTTCCAATCACAGTATGGCTAAGAGCAGTCACTGTGCTGAGCAGAATAGTGAGTGTTCCCATCACAGTGTGACCGAGAGCAGTCACTGTGCTGAACAGAATAGTGAGTGTTCCCATCACAGTGTGACAGAGAGCAGTCACTGTGCTGAGCAAAATAGTGAGTGTTCCCATCACAGTGTGACTTTGAGAGCATTCACTGTCCAGAGCAGAATAGTGAGTGTGACTTTGAGATCAGTCACTGTGCTGAGCAGAATAGTGAGTGTTCCCATCACAGTGTGACTGTGAGAGCAGTCACTGTGCTGAGCAGAATAGTAAGTGTTTCCATCACAGTGTGACTGAGAGCTGTCATTGTGCTGAGCAGAATAATGGGTGTTCCCATCACAGTGGGACTGTGAGAGCATTCACTGTGCTGAGTAGAATAGTGAGTGTTTCTATCCCAGTATGACTGTGAGAGCATTCACTGTGCTGAGCAGAATAGTGAGTGTTCGATTCACAGTGTGACTTTGAGAGCATTCACTGTCCAGAGCAGAATAGTGAGTGTGACTTTGAGAGCTGTCACTGTGCTGAGCAGAATAGTGAGTGTTCCCATCACAGTGTGACTGAGAGCAGTCACTGTGCTGAGCAGAATAGTGAGTGTTCCCATCACAGTGTGACTATGAGAGCATTCACTGTGCTGAGCAGAATAGTGAGTGTTCCCGTCACAGTGTGACTGAGAGCTCTTATGTGCTGAGCAGAATAGTGAGTGTTTCCATCACAGTGTGACTGAGAGTAGTCACTGTGCTGAGCAGAATAGTGAGTGTTCACATCACAGTGTGACTGTGAGAGCAGTCACTGTGCTGAGTAGAATAGTGAGTGTTCCTATCCCAGTATGACTGTGAGAGCATTCATTGTGCTGAGCAGAATAGTGAGTGTTCGATTCACAGTGTGACTTTGAGAGCATTCACTGTCCAGAACAGAATAGTGAGTGTGACTTTGAGAGCTGTCACTGTGCTGAGCAGAATAGTGAGTGTTCACATCACTGTGTGACTGGGAGCAGTCACTGTGCTGAGCAGAATAGTAAGTGTTTCCATCACAGTGTGACTGAGAGCTGTCATTGTGCTGAGCAGAATAATGGGTCTTCCCATCACAGTGTGACTGTGAGAGCATTCACTGTGCTGAGTAGAATAGTGAGTGTTCCTATCCCAGTATGACTGTGAGAGCATTCACTGTGCTGAGCAGAATAGTGAGTGTGACTTTGAGAGCTGTCACTGTGCTGAGCAGAATAGTGAGTGTTCCCATCATAGTGTGACTGAGATCAGTCACTGTGCTGAACAGAATAGTGAGTGTTCCCATCACAGTGTGACTTAGAGCAGTCACTGTGCTGAGCAGAATAGTGAGTGTTCCCATCACAATGCGACTGTGAGAGCAGTCACTGTGCAGAGCAGAATAGTGAGTGTTCCAATCACAGTGTGACTGAGAGCTGCCACTGTGCTGAGCAGAATAGTGAGTGTTCACATCACTGTGTGACTGAGAGCAGTCACTGTGCTGAGCAGAATAGTGAGTGTTCCCATCACAGTGTGAATGAGAGCAGTCACTGTGCTGAGCAGAATAGTGAGTGTTCCCATCACAGTGTGACTGAGAGCTGTCTCTGTGCTGAACAGAATAGTGAGTGTTCCCATCACAGTGTGACTGAGAGCTGTCAATATGCTGAGCAGAATAGTTAGTGTTCACATCACAGTGTGACCGAGAGCTCTCACTGTGCTGAGCAGCAGAGTGAGTGTTCCCATCACAGTGTGACTGAGAGCAGTCACTGTGTTGAGCAAAATAGTGAGTGTTCCCATCACAGTGTGACTTTGAGAGCATTCACTGTCCAGAGCAGAATAGTGAGTGTGACTTTGAGAGCAGTCACTGTGCTGAGCAGAATAGTGAGTGTTCCCATCACAGTGTGACTGAGAGCAGTCACTGTGTTGAGCAAAATAGTGAGTGTTCCCATCACAGTGTGACTTTGAGAGCATTCACTGTCCAGAGCAGAATAGTGAGTGTGACTTTGAGAGCAGTCATTGTGCTGAGCAGAATAGTGGGTGTTCCCATCACAGTGTGACTGAGAGCAGTCACTGTGCTGAGCAGAATAGTGAGTGTTAAAATCACAGTATGGCTAAGAGCAGTCACTGTGCTGAGCAGAATAGTAAATGTTCCCGCCACATTGTGACTGAGAGCAGTCACTGTGCTGAGCAGAATAGTGAGTGTTCCCATCACAGTGTGACTGAAAGCAGTCACTGTGCTGAGCAGAATAGTGAGTGTTCCCATCACAGTGTGACTGAGAGCAGTCACTGTGCTGAACAGAATAGTGAGTGTTCACATCACAGTGTAACTGAGAGCTGTCACTGTGCTGAGCAGAATAGTGAGTGTTCCCATCACAGTGTGACTGTGAGAGCAGTCACTGTGCTGAGCAGAATAGTAAGTGTTCCCATCACAGTGTGACTGAGAGCAGTCACTGTGTTGAGCAAAATAGTGAGTGTTCCCATCACAGTGTGACTTTGAGAGCATTCACTGTCCAGAGCAGAATAGTGAGTGTGACTTTGAGAGCAGTCACTGTGCTGAGCAGGATAGTGAGTGTTCCCATCACAGTGTGACTGAGAGCAGTCACTGTGTTGAGCAAAATAGTGAGTGTTCCCATCACAGTGTGACTTTGAGAGCATTCACTGTCCAGAGCAGAATAGTGAGTGTGACTTTGAGAGCAGTCATTGTGCTGAGCAGAATAGTGGGTGTTCCCATCACAGTGTTACTGAGAGCAGTCACTGTGCTGAGCAGAATAGTGAGTGTTAAAATCACAGTATGGCTAAGAGCAGTCACTGTGCTGAGCAGAATAGTGAATGTTCCCGCCACATTGTGACTGAGAGCAGTCACTGTGCTGAGCAGAATAGTGAGTGTTCCCATCACAGTGTGACTGAGAGCAGTCACTGTGCTGAGCAGAATAGTGAGTGTTCCCATCACAGTGTGACTGAGAGCAGTCACTGTGCTGAACAGAATAGTGAGTGTTCACATCACAGTGTAACTGAGAGCTGTCACTGTACTGAGCAGAATAGTGAGTGTTCCCATCACAGTGTGACTGTGAGAGCAGTCACTGTGCTGAGCAGAATAGTGAGTGTTCCCATCACAGTGTGACTGTGAGAGCAGTCACTGTGCTGAGCAGAATAGTAAGTGTTCCCATCACAGTGTGACTGAGAGCAGTCACTGTGTTGAGCAAAATAGTGAGTGTTCCCATCACAGTGTGACTTTGAGAGCAGTCACTGTGCTGAGCAGAATAGTGAGTGTTAAAATCACAGTATGGCTAAGAGCAGTCACTGTGCTGAGCAGAATAGTAAATGTTCCCGCCACATTGTGACTGAGAGCAGTCACTGTGCTGAGCAGAATAGTGAGTGTTCCCATCACAGTGTGACTGAAAGCAGTCACTGTGCTGAGCAGAATAGTGAGTGTTCCCATCACAGTGTGACTGAGAGCAGTCACTGTGCTGAACAGAATAGTGAGTGTTCACATCACAGTGTAACTGAGAGCTGTCACTGTGCTGAGCAGAATAGTGAGTGTTCCCATCACAGTGTGACTGTGAGAGCAGTCACTGTGCTGAGCAGAATAGTAAGTGTTCCCATCACAGTGTGACTGAGAGCAGTCACTGTGTTGAGCAAAATAGTGAGTGTTCCCATCACAGTGTGACTTTGAGAGCATTCACTGTCCAGAGCAGAATAGTGAGTGTGACTTTGAGAGCAGTCACTGTGCTGAGCAGGATAGTGAGTGTTCCCATCACAGTGTGACTGAGAGCAGTCACTGTGTTGAGCAAAATAGTGAGTGTTCCCATCACAGTGTGACTTTGAGAGCATTCACTGTCCAGAGCAGAATAGTGAGTGTGACTTTGAGAGCAGTCATTGTGCTGAGCAGAATAGTGGGTGTTCCCATCACAGTGTTACTGAGAGCAGTCACTGTGCTGAGCAGAATAGTGAGTGTTAAAATCACAGTATGGCTAAGAGCAGTCACTGTGCTGAGCAGAATAGTGAATGTTCCCGCCACATTGTGACTGAGAGCAGTCACTGTGCTGAGCAGAATAGTGAGTGTTCCCATCACAGTGTGACTGAGAGCAGTCACTGTGCTGAGCAGAATAGTGAGTGTTCCCATCACAGTGTGACTGAGAGCAGTCACTGTGCTGAACAGAATAGTGAGTGTTCACATCACAGTGTAACTGAGAGCTGTCACTGTACTGAGCAGAATAGTGAGTGTTCCCATCACAGTGTGACTGTGAGAGCAGTCACTGTGCTGAGCAGAATAGTAAGTGTTTCCATCACAGTGTGACTGAGAGCTGTCATTGTGCTGAGCAGAATATTGGGTGTTCCCTTCACAGTGTGACTGTGAGAGCATTCACTGTGCTGAGTAGAATAGTGAGTGTTCCTATCCCAGTATGACTGTGAGAGCATTCACAGTGCTGAGCAGAATAGTGAGTGTTCCCATCACAGTGTGACTGAGAGCTGTCTCTGTGCTGAACAGAATAGTGAGTGTTCCCATCACAGTGTGACTGAGAGCTGTCAATATGCTGAGCAGAATAGTTAGTGTTCACATCACAGTGTGACCGAGAGCTCTCACTGTGCTGAGCAGCAGAGTGAGTGTTCCCATCACAGTGTGACTGAGAGCAGTCACTGTGTTGAGCAAAATGGTGAGTGTTCCCATCACAGTGTGATTTGAGAGCATTCACTGTCCAGAGCAGAATAGTGAGTGTGACTTTGAGAGCAGTCATTGTGCTGAGCAGAATAGTGGGTGTTCCCATCACAGTGTTACTGAGAGCAGTCACTGTGCTGAGCAGAATAGTGAGTGTTAAAATCACAGTATGGCTAAGAGCAGTCACTGTGCTGAGCAGAATAGTGAATGTTCCCGCCACATTGTGACTGAGAGCAGTCACTGTGCTGAGCAGAATAGTGAGTGTTAAAATCACAGTATGGCTAAGAGCAGTCACTGTGCTGAGCAGAATAGTGAATGTTCCCGCCACATTGTGACTGAGAGCAGTCACTGTGCTGAGCAGAATAGTGAGTGTTCCCATCACAGTGTGACTGAGAGCAGTCACTGTGCTGAGCAGAATAGTGAGTGTTCCCATCACAGTGTGACTGAGAGCAGTCACTGTGCTGAACAGAATAGTGAGTGTTCAAATCACAGTGTAACTGAGAGCTGTCACTGTGCTGAGCAGAATAGTGAGTGTTCCCATCACAGTGTGACTGTGAGAGCAGTCACTGTGCTGAGCAGAATAGTAAGTGTTTCCATCACAGTGTGACTGAGAGCTGTCATTGTGCTGAGCAGAATAATGGGTGTTCCCATCACAGTGGGACTGTGAGAGCATTCACTGTGCTGAGTAGAATAGTGAGTGTTCCTATCCCAGTATGACTGTGAGAGCATTCACTGTGCTGAGCAGAATAGTGAGTGTTCGATTCACAGTGTGACTTTGAGAGCATTCACTGTCCAGAGCAGAATAGTGAGTGTGACTTTGAGAGCTGTCACTGTGCTGAGCAGAATAGTGAGTGTTCCCATCACAGTGTGACTGAGAGCAGTCACTGTGCTGAGCAGAATAGTGAGTGTTCCCATCACAGTGTGACTATGTGAGCATTCACTGTGCTGAGCAGAATAGTGAGTGTTCCCGTCACAGTGTGACTGAGAGCTCTTATGTGCTGAGCAGAATAGTGAGTGTTTCCATCACAGTGTGACTGAGAGTAGTCACTGTGCTGAGCAGAATAGTGAGTGTTCACATCACAGTGTGACTGTGAGAGCAGTCACTGTGCTGAGTAGAATAGTGAGTGTTTCTATCCCAGTATGACTGTGAGAGCATTCACTGTGCTGAGCAGAATAGTGAGTGTTCGATTCACAGTGTGACTTTGAGAGCATTCACTGTCCAGAACAGAATAGTGAGTGTGACTTTGAGAGCTGTCACTGTGCTGAGCAGAATAGTGAGTGTTCACATCACTGTGTGACTGAGAGCAGTCACTGTGCTGAGCAGAATAGTAAGTGTTTCCATCACAGTGTGACTGAGAGCTGTCATTGTGCTGAGCAGAATAATGGGTCTTCCCATCACAGTGTGACTGTGAGAGCATTCACTGTGCTGAGTAGAATAGTGAGTGTTCCTATCCCAGTATGACTGTGAGAGCATTCACTGTGCTGAGCAGAATAGTGAGTGTTCGATTCACAGTGTGACTTTGAAAGCATTCACTGTCCAGAGCAGAATAGTGAGTGTGACTTTGAGAGCTGTCACTGTGCTGAGCAGAATAGTGAGTGTTCCCATCATAGTGTGACTGAGAGCAGTCACTGTGCTGAACAGAATAGTGAGTGTTCCCATCACAGTGTGACTTAGAGCAGTCACTGTGCTGAGCAGAATAGTGAGTGTTCCCATCACAATGCGACTGTGAGAGCAGTCACTGTGCAGAGCAGAATAGTGAGTGTTCCAATCACAGTGTGACTGAGAGCTGCCACTGTGCTGAGCAGAATAGTGAGTGTTCACATCACTGTGTGACTGAGAGCAGTCACTGTGCTGAGCAGAATAGTGAGTGTTCCCATCACAGTGTGAATGAGAGCAGTCACTGTGCTGAGCAGAATAGTGAGTGTTCCCATCACAGTGTGACTGAGAGCTGTCTCTGTGCTGAACAGAATAGTGAGTGTTCCCATCACAGTGTGACTGAGAGCTGTCAATATGCTGAGCAGAATAGTTAGTGTTTACATCACAGTGTGACCGAGAGCTCTCACTGTGCTGAGCAGCAGAGTGAGTGTTCCCATCACAGTGTGACTGAGAGCAGTCACTGTGTTGAGCAAAATAGTGAGTGTTCCCATCACAGTGTGACTTTGAGAGCATTCACTGTCCAGAGCAGAATAGTGAGTGTGACTTTGAGAGCAGTCACTGTGCTGAGCAGAATAGTGAGTGTTCCCATCACAGTGTGACTGAGAGCAGTCACTGTGTTGAGCAAAATAGTGAGTGTTCCTATCACAGTGTGACTTTGAGAGCATTCACTGTCCAGAGCAGAATAGTGAGTGTGACTTTGAGAGCAGTCATTGTGCTGAGCAGAATAGTGGGTGTTCCCATCACAGTGTTACTGAGAGCAGTCACTGTGCTGAGCAGAATAGTGAGTGTTAAAATCACAGTATGGCTAAGAGCAGTCACTGTGCTGAGCAGAATAGTGAATGTTCCCGCCACATTGTGACTGAGAGCAGTCACTGTGCTGAGCAGAATAGTGAGTGTTCCCATCACAGTGTGACTGAAAGCAGTCACTGTGCTGAGCAGAATAGTGAGTGTTCCCATCACAGTGTGACTGAGAGCAGTCACTGTGCTGAACAGAATAGTGAGTGTTCACATCACAGTGTAACTGAGAGCTGTCACTGTACTGAGCAGAATAGTGAGTGTTCCCATCACAGTGTGACTGAGAGCTGTCAATATGCTGAGCAGAATAGTTAGTGTTCACATCACAGTGTGACCGAGAGCTCTCACTGTGCTGAGCAGCAGAGTGAGTGTTCCCATCACAGTGTGACTGAGAGCAGTCACTGTGTTGAGCAAAATAGTGAGTGTTCCCATCACAGTGTGACTTTGAGAGCATTCACTGTCCAGAGCAGAATAGTGAGTGTGACTTTGAGAGCAGTCATTGTGCTGAGCAGAATAGTGGGTGTTCCCATCACAGTGTTACTGAGAGCAGTCACTGTGCTGAGCAGAATAGTGAGTGTTAAAATCACAGTATGGCTAAGAGCAGTCACTGTGCTGAGCAGAATAGTGAATGTTCCCGCCACATTGTGACTGAGAGCAGTCACTGTGCTGAGCAGAATAGTGAGTGTTAAAATCACAGTATGGCTAAGAGCAGTCACTGTGCTGAGCAGAATAGTGAATGTTCCCGCCACATTGTGACTGAGAGCAGTCACTGTGCTGAGCAGAATAGTGAGTGTTCCCATCACAGTGTGACTGAGAGCAGTCACTGTGCTGAGCAGAATAGTGAGTGTTCCCATCACAGTGTGACTGAGAGCAGTCACTGTGCTGAACAGAATAGTGAGTGTTCAAATCACAGTGTAACTGAGAGCTGTCACTGTGCTGAGCAGAATAGTGAGTGTTCCCATCACAGTGTGACTGTGAGAGCAGTCACTGTGCTGAGCAGAATAGTAAGTGTTTCCATCACAGTGTGACTGAGAGCTGTCATTGTGCTGAGCAGAATAATGGGTGTTCCCATCACAGTGGGACTGTGAGAGCATTCACTGTGCTGAGTAGAATAGTGAGTGTTCCTATCCCAGTATGACTGTGAGAGCATTCACTGTGCTGAGCAGAATAGTGAGTGTTCGATTCACAGTGTGACTTTGAGAGCATTCACTGTCCAGAGCAGAATAGTGAGTGTGACTTTGAGAGCTGTCACTGTGCTGAGCAGAATAGTGAGTGTTCCCATCACAGTGTGACTGAGAGCAGTCACTGTGCTGAGCAGAATAGTGAGTGTTCCCATCACAGTGTGACTATGTGAGCATTCACTGTGCTGAGCAGAATAGTGAGTGTTCCCGTCACAGTGTGACTGAGAGCTCTTATGTGCTGAGCAGAATAGTGAGTGTTTCCATCACAGTGTGACTGAGAGTAGTCACTGTGCTGAGCAGAATAGTGAGTGTTCACATCACAGTGTGACTGTGAGAGCAGTCACTGTGCTGAGTAGAATAGTGAGTGTTTCTATCCCAGTATGACTGTGAGAGCATTCACTGTGCTGAGCAGAATAGTGAGTGTTCGATTCACAGTGTGACTTTGAGAGCATTCACTGTCCAGAACAGAATAGTGAGTGTGACTTTGAGAGCTGTCACTGTGCTGAGCAGAATAGTGAGTGTTCACATCACTGTGTGACTGAGAGCAGTCACTGTGCTGAGCAGAATAGTAAGTGTTTCCATCACAGTGTGACTGAGAGCTGTCATTGTGCTGAGCAGAATAATGGGTCTTCCCATCACAGTGTGACTGTGAGAGCATTCACTGTGCTGAGTAGAATAGTGAGTGTTCCTATCCCAGTATGACTGTGAGAGCATTCACTGTGCTGAGCAGAATAGTGAGTGTTCGATTCACAGTGTGACTTTGAAAGCATTCACTGTCCAGAGCAGAATAGTGAGTGTGACTTTGAGAGCTGTCACTGTGCTGAGCAGAATAGTGAGTGTTCCCATCATAGTGTGACTGAGAGCAGTCACTGTGCTGAACAGAATAGTGAGTGTTCCCATCACAGTGTGACTTAGAGCAGTCACTGTGCTGAGCAGAATAGTGAGTGTTCCCATCACAATGCGACTGTGAGAGCAGTCACTGTGCAGAGCAGAATAGTGAGTGTTCCAATCACAGTGTGACTGAGAGCTGCCACTGTGCTGAGCAGAATAGTGAGTGTTCACATCACTGTGTGACTGAGAGCAGTCACTGTGCTGAGCAGAATAGTGAGTGTTCCCATCACAGTGTGAATGAGAGCAGTCACTGTGCTGAGCAGAATAGTGAGTGTTCCCATCACAGTGTGACTGAGAGCTGTCTCTGTGCTGAACAGAATAGTGAGTGTTCCCATCACAGTGTGACTGAGAGCTGTCAATATGCTGAGCAGAATAGTTAGTGTTTACATCACAGTGTGACCGAGAGCTCTCACTGTGCTGAGCAGCAGAGTGAGTGTTCCCATCACAGTGTGACTGAGAGCAGTCACTGTGTTGAGCAAAATAGTGAGTGTTCCCATCACAGTGTGACTTTGAGAGCATTCACTGTCCAGAGCAGAATAGTGAGTGTGACTTTGAGAGCAGTCACTGTGCTGAGCAGAATAGTGAGTGTTCCCATCACAGTGTGACTGAGAGCAGTCACTGTGTTGAGCAAAATAGTGAGTGTTCCCATCACAGTGTGACTTTGAGAGCATTCACTGTCCAGAGCAGAATAGTGAGTGTGACTTTGAGAGCAGTCATTGTGCTGAGCAGAATAGTGGGTGTTCCCATCACAGTGTTACTGAGAGCAGTCACTGTGCTGAGCAGAATAGTGAGTGTTAAAATCACAGTATGGCTAAGAGCAGTCACTGTGCTGAGCAGAATAGTGAATGTTCCCGCCACATTGTGACTGAGAGCAGTCACTGTGCTGAGCAGAATAGTGAGTGTTCCCATCACAGTGTGACTGAAAGCAGTCACTGTGCTGAGCAGAATAGTGAGTGTTCCCATCACAGTGTGACTGAGAGCAGTCACTGTGCTGAACAGAATAGTGAGTGTTCACATCACAGTGTAACTGAGAGCTGTCACTGTACTGAGCAGAATAGTGAGTGTTCCCATCACAGTGTGACTGAGAGCTGTCAATATGCTGAGCAGAATAGTTAGTGTTCACATCACAGTGTGACCGAGAGCTCTCACTGTGCTGAGCAGCAGAGTGAGTGTTCCCATCACAGTGTGACTGAGAGCAGTCACTGTGTTGAGCAAAATGGTGAGTGTTCCCATCACAGTGTGACTTTGAGAGCATTCACTGTCCAGAGCAGAATAGTGAGTGTGACTTTGAGAGCAGTCATTGTGCTGAGCAGAATAGTGGGTGTTCCCATCACAGTGTTACTGAGAGCAGTCACTGTGCTGAGCAGAATAGTGAGTGTTAAAATCACAGTATGGCTAAGAGCAGTCACTGTGCTGAGCAGAATAGTGAATGTTCCCGCCACATTGTGACTGAGAGCAGTCACTGTGCTGAGCAGAATAGTGAGTGTTAAAATCACAGTATGGCTAAGAGCAGTCACTGTGCTGAGCAGAATAGTGAATGTTCCCGCCACATTGTGACTGAGAGCAGTCACTGTGCTGAGCAGAATAGTGAGTGTTCCCATCACAGTGTGACTGAGAGCAGTCACTGTGCTGAGCAGAATAGTGAGTGTTCCCATCACAGTGTGACTGAGAGCAGTCACTGTGCTGAACAGAATAGTGAGTGTTCAAATCACAGTGTAACTGAGAGCTGTCACTGTGCTGAGCAGAATAGTGAGTGTTCCCATCACAGTGTGACTGTGAGAGCAGTCACTGTGCTGAGCAGAATAGTAAGTGTTTCCATCACAGTGTGACTGAGAGCTGTCATTGTGCTGAGCAGAATAATGGGTGTTCCCATCACAGTGGGACTGTGAGAGCATTCACTGTGCTGAGTAGAATAGTGAGTGTTCCTATCCCAGTATGACTGTGAGAGCATTCACTGTGCTGAGCAGAATAGTGAGTGTTCGATTCACAGTGTGACTTTGAGAGCATTCACTGTCCAGAGCAGAATAGTGAGTGTGACTTTGAGAGCTGTCACTGTGCTGAGCAGAATAGTGAGTGTTCCCATCACAGTGTGACTGAGAGCAGTCACTGTGCTGAGCAGAATAGTGAGTGTTCCCATCACAGTGTGACTATGTGAGCATTCACTGTGCTGAGCAGAATAGTGAGTGTTCCCGTCACAGTGTGACTGAGAGCTCTTATGTGCTGAGCAGAATAGTGAGTGTTTCCATCACAGTGTGACTGAGAGTAGTCACTGTGCTGAGCAGAATAGTGAGTGTTCACATCACAGTGTGACTGTGAGAGCAGTCACTGTGCTGAGTAGAATAGTGAGTGTTCCTATCCCAGTATGACTGTGAGAGCATTCACTGTGCTGAGCAGAATAGTGAGTGTTCGATTCACAGTGTGACTTTGAAAGCATTCACTGTCCAGAGCAGAATAGTGAGTGTGACTTTGAGAGCTGTCACTGTGCTGAGCAGAATAGTGAGTGTTCCCATCATAGTGTGACTGAGAGCAGTCACTGTGCTGAACAGAATAGTGAGTGTTCCCATCACAGTGTGACTTAGAGCAGTCACTGTGCTGAGCAGAATAGTGAGTGTTCCCATCACAATGCGACTGTGAGAGCAGTCACTGTGCAGAGCAGAATAGTGAGTGTTCCAATCACAGTGTGACTGAGAGCTGCCACTGTGCTGAGCAGAATAGTGAGTGTTCACATCACTGTGTGACTGAGAGCAGTCACTGTGCTGAGCAGAATAGTGAGTGTTCCCATCACAGTGTGAATGAGAGCAGTCACTGTGCTGAGCAGAATAGTGAGTGTTCCCATCACAGTGTGACTGAGAGCTGTCTCTGTGCTGAACAGAATAGTGAGTGTTCCCATCACAGTGTGACTGAGAGCTGTCAATATGCTGAGCAGAATAGTTAGTGTTTACATCACAGTGTGACCGAGAGCTCTCACTGTGCTGAGCAGCAGAGTGAGTGTTCCCATCACAGTGTGACTGAGAGCAGTCACTGTGTTGAGCAAAATAGTGAGTGTTCCCATCACAGTGTGACTTTGAGAGCATTCACTGTCCAGAGCAGAATAGTGAGTGTGACTTTGAGAGCAGTCACTGTGCTGAGCAGAATAGTGAGTGTTCCCATCACAGTGTGACTGAGAGCAGTCACTGTGTTGAGCAAAATAGTGAGTGTTCCCATCACAGTGTGACTTTGAGAGCATTCACTGTCCAGAGCAGAATAGTGAGTGTGACTTTGAGAGCAGTCATTGTGCTGAGCAGAATAGTGGGTGTTCCCATCACAGTGTTACTGAGAGCAGTCACTGTGCTGAGCAGAATAGTGAGTGTTAAAATCACAGTATGGCTAAGAGCAGTCACTGTGCTGAGCAGAATAGTGAATGTTCCCGCCACATTGTGACTGAGAGCAGTCACTGTGCTGAGCAGAATAGTGAGTGTTCCCATCACAGTGTGACTGAAAGCAGTCACTGTGCTGAGCATAATAGTGAGTGTTCCCATCACAGTGTGACTGAGAGCAGTCACTGTGCTGAACAGAATAGTGAGTGTTCACATCACAGTGTAACTGAGAGCTGTCACTGTACTGAGCAGAATAGTGAGTGTTCCCATCACAGTGTGACTGTGAGAGCAGTCACTGTGCTGAGCAGAATAGTAAGTGTTTCCATCACAGTGTGACTGAGAGCTGTCATTGTGCTGAGCAGAATATTGGGTGTTCCCATCACAGTGTGACTGTGAGAGCATTCACTGTGCTGAGTAGAATAGTGAGTGTTCCTATCCCAGTATGACTGTGAGAGCATTCACTGTGCTGAGCAGAATAGTGAGTGTTCCCATCATAGTGTGACTGAGAGCTGTCTCTGTGCTGAACAGAATAGTGAGTGTTCCCATCACAGTGTGACTGAGAGCTGTCAATATGCTGAGCAGAATAGTTAGTGTTCACATCACAGTGTGACCGAGAGCTCTCACTGTGCTGAGCAGCAGAGTGAGTGTTCCCATCACAGTGTGACTGAGAGCAGTCACTGTGTTGAGCAAAATAGTGAGTGTTCCCATCACAGTGTGACTTTGAGAGCATTCACTGTCCAGAGCAGAATAGTGAGTGTGACTTTGAGAGCAGTCATTGTGCTGAGCAGAATAGTGGGTGTTCCCATCACAGTGTTACTGAGAGCAGTCACTGTGCTGAGCAGAATAGTGAGTGTTAAAATCACAGTATGGCTAAGAGCAGTCACTGTGCTGAGCAGAATAGTGAATGTTCCCGCCACATTGTGACTGAGAGCAGTCACTGTGCTGAGCAGAATAGTGAGTGTTAAAATCACAGTATGGCTAAGAGCAGTCACTGTGCTGAGCAGAATAGTGAATGTTCCCGCCACATTGTGACTGAGAGCAGTCACTGTGCTGAGCAGAATAGTGAGTGTTCCCATCACAGTGTGACTGAGAGCAGTCACTGTGCTGAGCAGAATAGTGAGTGTTCCCATCACAGTGTGACTGAGAGCAGTCACTGTGCTGAACAGAATAGTGAGTGTTCAAATCACAGTGTAACTGAGAGCTGTCACTGTGCTGAGCAGAATAGTGAGTGTTCCCATCACAGTGTGACTGTGAGAGCAGTCACTGTGCTGAGCAGAATAGTAAGTGTTTCCATCACAGTGTGACTGAGAGCTGTCATTGTGCTGAGCAGAATAATGGGTGTTCCCATCACAGTGGGACTGTGAGAGCATTCACTGTGCTGAGTAGAATAGTGAGTGTTCCTATCCCAGTATGACTGTGAGAGCATTCACTGTGCTGAGCAGAATAGTGAGTGTTTGATTCACAGTGTGACTTTGAGAGCATTCACTGTCCAGAGCAGAATAGTGAGTGTGACTTTGAGAGCTGTCACTGTGCTGAGCAGAATAGTGAGTGTTCCCATCACAGTGTGACTGAGAGCAGTCACTGTGCTGAGCAGAATAGTGAGTGTTCCCATCACAGTGTGACTATGTGAGCATTCACTGTGCTGAGCAGAATAGTGAGTGTTTCCGTCACAGTGTGACTGAGAGCTCTTATGTGCTGAGCAGAATAGTGAGTGTTTCCATCACAGTGTGACTGAGAGTAGTCACTGTGCTGAGCAGAATAGTGAGTGTTCACATCACAGTGTGACTGTGAGAGCAGTCACTGTGCTGAGTAGAATAGTGAGTGTTTCTATCCCAGTATGACTGTGAGAGCATTCACTGTGCTGAGCAGAATAGTGAGTGTTCGATTCACAGTGTGACTTTGAGAGCATTCACTGTCCAGAACAGAATAGTGAGTGTGACTTTGAGAGCTGTCACTGTGCTGAGCAGAATAGTGAGTGTTCACATCACTGTGTGACTGAGAGCAGTCACTGTGCTGAGCAGAATAGTAAGTGTTTCCATCACAGTGTGACTGAGAGCTGTCATTGTGCTGAGCAGAATAATGGGTCTTCCCATCACAGTGTGACTGTGAGAGCATTCACTGTGCTGAGTAGAATAGGAGTGTTCCTATCCCAGTATGACTGTGAGAGCATTCACTGTGCTGAGCAGAATAGTGAGTGTTCGATTCACAGTGTGACTTTGAAAGCATTCACTGTCCAGAGCAGAATAGTGAGTGTGACTTTGAGAGCTGTCACTGTGCTGAGCAGAATAGTGAGTGTTCCCATCATAGTGTGACTGAGAGCAGTCACTGTGCTGAACAGAATAGTGAGTGTTCCCATCACAGTGTGACTTAGAGCAGTCACTGTGCTGAGCAGAATAGTGAGTGTTCCCATCACAATGCGACTGTGAGAGCAGTCACTGTGCAGAGCAGAATAGTGAGTGTTCCAATCACAGTGTGACTGAGAGCTGCCACTGTGCTGAGCAGAATAGTGAGTGTTCACATCACTGTGTGACTGAGAGCAGTCACTGTGCTGAGCAGAATAGTGAGTGTTCCCATCACAGTGTGAATGAGAGCAGTCACTGTGCTGCCCAGAATAGTGAGTGTTCCCATCACAGTGTGACTGAGAGCTGTCTCTGTGCTGAACAGAATAGTGAGTGTTCCCATCACAGTGTGACTGAGAGCTGTCAATATGCTGAGCAGAATAGTTAGTGTTTACATCACAGTGTGACCGAGAGCTCTCACTGTGCTGAGCAGCAGAGTGAGTGTTCCCATCACAGTGTGACTGAGAGCAGTCACTGTGTTGAGCAAAATAGTGAGTGTTCCCATCACAGTGTGACTTTGAGAGCATTCACTGTCCAGAGCAGAATAGTGAGTGTGACTTTGAGAGCAGTCACTGTGCTGAGCAGAATAGTGAGTGTTCCCATCACAGTGTGACTGAGAGCAGTCACTGTGTTGAGCAAAATAGTGAGTGTTCCCATCACAGTGTGACTTTGAGAGCATTCACTGTCCAGAGCAGAATAGTGAGTGTGACTTTGAGAGCAGTCATTGTGCTGAGCAGAATAGTGGGTGTTCCCATCACAGTGTTACTGAGAGCAGTCACTGTGCTGAGCAGAATAGTGAGTGTTAAAATCACAGTATGGCTAAGAGCAGTCACTGTGCTGAGCAGAATAGTGAATGTTCCCGCCACATTGTGACTGAGAGCAGTCACTGTGCTGAGCAGAATAGTGAGTGTTCCCATCACAGTGTGACTGAAAGCAGTCACTGTGCTGAGCAGAATAGTGAGTGTTCCCATCACAGTGTGACTGTGAGAGCAGTCACTGTGCTGAGCAGAATAGTAAGTGTTCCCATCACAGTGTGACTGAGAGCAGTCACTGTGTTGAGCAAAATAGTGAGTGTTCCCATCACAGTGTGACTTTGAGAGCATTCACTGTCCAGAGCAGAATAGTGAGTGTGACTTTGAGAGCAGTCACTGTGCTGAGCAGAATAGTGAGTGTTCCCATCACAGTGTGACTGAGAGCAGTCACTGTGTTGAGCAAAATAGTGAGTGTTCCCATCACAGTGTGACTTTGAGAGCATTCACTGTCCAGAGCAGAATAGTGAGTGTGACTTTGAGAGCAGTCATTGTGCTGAGCAGAATAGTGGGTGTTCCCATCACAGTGTTACTGAGAGCAGTCACTGTGCTGAACAGAATAGTGAGTGTTCACATCACAGTGTAACTGAGAGCTGTCACTGTGCTGAGCAGAATAGTGAGTGTTCCCATCACAGTGTGACTGTGAGAGCAGTCACTGTACTGAGCAGAATAGTAAGTGTTTCCATCACAGTGTGACTGAGAGCTGTCATTGTGCTGAGCAGAATATTGGGTGTTCCCATCACAGTGTGATTGTGAGAGCATTCACTGTGCTGAGTAGAATAGTGAGTGTTCCTATCCCAGTATGACTGTGAGAGCATTCACTGTGCTGAGCAGAATAGTGAGTGTTCGATTCACAGTGTGACTTTGAGAGCATTCACTGTCCAGAGCAGAATAGTGAGTGTGACTTTGAGAGCTGTCACTGTGCTGAGCAGAATAGTGAGTGTTCCCATCACAGTGTGACTGAGAGCAGTCAATATGCTGAGCAGAATAGTTAGTGTTCACATCACAGTGTGACCGAGAGCTCTCACTGTGCTGAGCAGCAGAGTGAGTGTTCCCATCACAGTGTGACTGAGAGCAGTCACTGTGTTGAGCAAAATAGTGAGTGTTCCCATCACAGTGTGACTTTGAGAGCATTCACTGTCCAGAGCAGAATAGTGAGTGTGACTTTGAGAGCAGTCACTGTGCTGAGCAGAATAGTGAGTGTTCCCATCACAGTGTGACTGAGAGCAGTCACTGTGTTAAGCAAAATAGTGAGTGTTCCCAACACAGTGTGACTTTGAGAGCATTCACTGTCCAGAGCAGAATAGTGAGTGTGACTTTGAGAGCAGTCATTGTGCTGAGCAGAATAGTGGGTGTTCCCATCACAGTGTTACTGAGAGCAGTCACTGTGCTGAGCAGAATAGTGAGTGTTAAAATCAGAGTATGGCTAAGAGCAGTCACTGTGCTGAGCAGAATAGTGAATGTTCCCGCCACATTGTGACTGAGAGCAGTCACTGTGCTGAGCAGAATAGTGAGTGTTCCCATCACAGTGTGACTGAAAGCAGTCACTGTGCTGAGCAGAATAGTGAGTGTTCCCATCACAGTGTGACTGAGAGCAGTCACTGTGCTGAACAGAATAGTGAATGTTCACATCACAGTGTAACTGAGAGCTGTCACTGTGCTGAGCAGAATATTAAGTGTTTCCATCACAGTGTGACAGAGAGCTGTCATTGTGCTGAGCAGAATAATGGGTGTTCCCATCACAGTGTGACTGTGAGAGCATTCACTGTGCTGAGTAGAATAGTGAGTGTTCCTATCCCAGTATGACTGTGAGAGCATTCACTGTGTTGAGCAGAATAGTGAGTGTTCGATTCACAGTGTGACTTTGAGAGCATTCACTGTCCAGAGCAGAATAGTGAGTGTGACTTTGAGAGCTGTCACTGTGCTGAGCAGAATAGTGAGTGTTCCCATCACAGTGTGACTGCAAGAGCATTCACTGTGCAGAGCAGAATAGTGAGTGTTCGCATCACAGTGTAACTGAGAGTTGTCACTGTGCTAAGCAGAATAGTGAGTGTTCCCATCACAGTGTTACTGTGAGAGCAGTCACTATGCTCAGCAGAATAGTAAGTGTTTCCATCACAGTGTGACTGAGAGCTGTCATTGTGCTGAGCAGAATAGTGGGTGTTCCCATCACAGTGTTACTGAGAGCAGTCACTGTGCTAAGCAGAATAGTGAGTGTTCCGATCACAGTGTGACTGTGAGAGCAGTCACTATGCTGAGCAGAATAGTGCGTGTTCCCGTCACAGTGTGACTGAGAGCTCTTATGTGCTGAGAAGAATAGTGAGTGTTCCCATCACAGTGTGACTGAGAGCAGTCACTGTGCTGAGCAGAATAGTGAGTGTTCCCATCACAGTCTGACTGTGAGAGCATTCACTGTGCTGAGCAGAATAGTGAGTGTTCCCGTCACAGTGTGACTGAGAGCTCTTATGTGCTGAGCAGAATAGTGAGTGTTCCCATCACAATGTGACTGAGGGCAGTCACTGTGCTGAGCAGAATAGTGAGTGTTCCCATCACAGTGTGACTGAGAGCAGTCACTGCGCTGAACAGAATAGTGAGTGTTCAAATCACAGTGTAACTGAGAGCTGTCACTGTGCTGAGCAGAATAGTGAGTGTTCCCATCACAGTGTGACTGTGAGAGCAGTCACTGTGCTGAGCAGAATAGTAAGTGTTTCCATCACAGTGTGACTGAGAGCTGTCATTGTGCTGAGCAGAATAATGGGTGTTCCCATCACAGTGGGACTGTGAGAGCATTCACTGTGCTGAGTAGAATAGTGAGTGTTCCTATCCCAGTATGACTGTGAGAGCATTCACTGTGCTGAGCAGAATAGTGAGTGTTCGATTCACAGTGTGACTTTGAGAGCATTCACTGTCCAGAGCAGAATAGTGAGTGTGACTTTGAGAGCTGTCACTGTGCTGAGCAGAATAGTGAGTGTTCACATCACTGTGTGACTGAGAGTAGTCACTGTGCTGAGCAGAAGAGTGAGTGTTCCCATCACAGTGTGACTGAGAGTTGTCAATATGCTGAGCAGAATAGTTAGTGTTCACATCACAGTGTGACCGAGAGCTCTCATTGTGCTGAGCAACAGAGTGAGTGTTCCCATCACAGTGTGACTGAGAGTGGTCACTGTGTTGAGCAAAATATTGAGTGTTCCCATCACAGTGTGACTTTGAGAGCATTCACTGTCCAGAGCAGAATAGTGAGTGTGACTTTGAGAGCAGTCATTGTGCTGAGCAGAATAGTGGGTGTTCCCATCACAGTGTGACTGAGAGCAGTCACTGTGTTGAGCAAAATAGTGAGTGTTCCCATCACAGTGTGACTTTGAGAGCATTCACTGTCCAGAGCAGAATAGTGAGTGTGACTTTGAGAGCAGTCACTGTGCTGAGCAGAATAGTGAGTGTTCCCATCACAGTGTGACTGAGAGCAGTCACTGTGTTGAGCAAAATAGTGAGTGTTCCCATCACAGTGTGACTTTGAGAGCATTCACTGTCCAGAGCAGAATAGTGAGTGTGACTTTGAGAGCAGTCATTGTGCTGAGCAGAATAGTGGGTGTTCCCATCACAGTGTTACTGAGAGCAGTCACTGTGCTGAACAGAATAGTGAGTGTTCACATCACAGTGTAACTGAGAGCTGTCACTGTGCTGAGCAGAATAGTGAGTGTTCCCATCACAGTGTGACTGTGAGAGCAGTCACTGTACTGAGCAGAATAGTAAGTGTTTCCATCACAGTGTGACTGAGAGCTGTCATTGTGCTGAGCAGAATATTGGGTGTTCCCATCACAGTGTGATTGTGAGAGCATTCACTGTGCTGAGTAGAATAGTGAGTGTTCCTATCCCAGTATGACTGTGAGAGCATTCACTGTGCTGAGCAGAATAGTGAGTGTTCGATTCACAGTGTGACCTTGAGAGCATTCACTGTCCAGAGCAGAATAGTGAGTGTGACTTTGAGAGCTGTCACTGTGCTGAGCAGAATAGTGAGTGTTCCCATCACAGTGTGACTGAGAGCAGTCAATATGCTGAGCAGAATAGTTAGTGTTCACATCACAGTGTGACCGAGAGCTCTCACTGTGCTGAGCAGCAGAGTGAGTGTTCCCATCACAGTGTGACTGAGAGCAGTCACTGTGTTGAGCAAAATAGTGAGTGTTCCCATCACAGTGTGACTTTGAGAGCATTCACTGTCCAGAGCAGAATAGTGAGTGTGACTTTGAGAGCAGTCACTGTGCTGAGCAGAATAGTGAGTGTTCCCATCACAGTGTGACTGAGAGCAGTCACTGTGTTAAGCAAAATAGTGAGTGTTCCCAACACAGTGTGACTTTGAGAGCATTCACTGTCCAGAGCAGAATAGTGAGTGTGACTTTGAGAGCAGTCATTGTGCTGAGCAGAATAGTGGGTGTTCCCATCACAGTGTTACTGAGAGCAGTCACTGTGCTGAGCAGAATAGTGAGTGTTAAAATCAGAGTATGGCTAAGAGCAGTCACTGTGCTGAGCAGAATAGTGAATGTTCCCGCCACATTGTGACTGAGAGCAGTCACTGTGCTGAGCAGAATAGTGAGTGTTCCCATCACAGTGTGACTGAAAGCAGTCACTGTGCTGAGCAGAATAGTGAGTGTTCCCATCACAGTGTGACTGAGAGCAGTCACTGTGCTGAACAGAATAGTGAATGTTCACATCACAGTGTAACTGAGAGCTGTCACTGTGCTGAGCAGAATATTAAGTGTTTCCATCACAGTGTGACAGAGAGCTGTCATTGTGCTGAGCAGAATAATGGGTGTTCCCATCACAGTGTGACTGTGAGAGCATTCACTGTGCTGAGTAGAATAGTGAGTGTTCCTATCCCAGTATGACTGTGAGAGCATTCACTGTGTTGAGCAGAATAGTGAGTGTTCGATTCACAGTGTGACTTTGAGAGCATTCACTGTCCAGAGCAGAATAGTGAGTGTGACTTTGAGAGCTGTCACTGTGCTGAGCAGAATAGTGAGTGTTCCCATCACAGTGTGACTGCAAGAGCATTCACTGTGCAGAGCAGAATAGTGAGTGTTCGCATCACAGTGTAACTGAGAGTTGTCACTGTGCTAAGCAGAATAGTGAGTGTTCCCATCACAGTGTTACTGTGAGAGCAGTCACTATGCTCAGCAGAATAGTAAGTGTTTCCATCACAGTGTGACTGAGAGCTGTCATTGTGCTGAGCAGAATAGTGGGTGTTCCCATCACAGTGTTACTGAGAGCAGTCACTGTGCTAAGCAGAATAGTGAGTGTTCCGATCACAGTGTGACTGTGAGAGCAGTCACTATGCTGAGCAGAATAGTGCGTGTTCCCGTCACAGTGTGACTGAGAGCTCTTATGTGCTGAGAAGAATAGTGAGTGTTCCCATCACAGTGTGACTGAGAGCAGTCACTGTGCTGAGCAGAATAGTGAGTGTTCCCATCACAGTCTGACTGTGAGAGCATTCACTGTGCTGAGCAGAATAGTGAGTGTTCCCGTCACAGTGTGACTGAGAGCTCTTATGTGCTGAGCAGAATAGTGAGTGTTCCCATCACAGTGTGACTGAGGGCAGTCACTGTGCTGAGCAGAATAGTGAGTGTTCCCATCACAGTGTGACTGAGAGCAGTCACTGCGCTGAACAGAATAGTGAGTGTTCAAATCACAGTGTAACTGAGAGCTGTCACTGTGCTGAGCAGAATAGTGAGTGTTCCCATCACAGTGTGACTGTGAGAGCAGTCACTGTGCTGAGCAGAATAGTAAGTGTTTCCATCACAGTGTGACTGAGAGCTGTCATTGTGCTGAGCAGAATAATGGGTGTTCCCATCACAGTGGGACTGTGAGAGCATTCACTGTGCTGAGTAGAATAGTGAGTGTTCCTATCCCAGTATGACTGTGAGAGCATTCACTGTGCTGAGCAGAATAGTGAGTGTTCGATTCACAGTGTGACTTTGAGAGCATTCACTGTCCAGAGCAGAATAGTGAGTGTGACTTTGAGAGCTGTCACTGTGCTGAGCAGAATAGTGAGTGTTCACATCACTGTGTGACTGAGAGTAGTCACTGTGCTGAGCAGAAGAGTGAGTGTTCCCATCACAGTGTGACTGAGAGTTGTCAATATGCTGAGCAGAATAGTTAGTGTTCACATCACAGTGTGACCGAGAGCTCTCATTGTGCTGAGCAACAGAGTGAGTGTTCCCATCACAGTGTGACTGAGAGTGGTCACTGTGTTGAGCAAAATATTGAGTGTTCCCATCACAGTGTGACTTTGAGAGCATTCACTGTCCAGAGCAGAATAGTGAGTGTGACTTTGAGAGCAGTCATTGTGCTGAGCAGAATAGTGGGTGTTCCCATCACAGTGTTACTGAGAGCAGTCACTGTGCTAAGCAGAATAGTGAGTGTTCTGATCACAGTGTGACTTTGAGAGCATTCACTGTTCAGAGCAGAATAGTGAGTGTGACTTTGAGAGCAGTCATTGTGCTGAGCAGAATAGTGGGTGTTCCCATCACAGTGTTACTGAGAGCAGTCACTGTGTTAGCAGAATAGTGAGTGTTCTGATCACAGTGTGACTGTGAGAGCAGTCACTATGCTGAGCAGAATAGTGCGTGTTCCCGTCACAGTGTGACTGAGAGCTCTTATGTGCTGAGCAGAATAGTGAGTGTTCCCATCACAGTGTGACTGAGAGCAGTCACTGTGCTGAGCAGAATAGTGAGTGTTCCCATCACAGTGTGACTGTGAGAGCATTCACTGTGCTGAGCAGAATAGTGAGTGTTCCCGTCAGTGTGACTGAGAGCTCTTATGTGCTAAGCAGAATAGTGAGTGTTCCCATCACAGTGTGACTTAGAGTAGTCACTGTGCTGAGCAGAATAGTGAGTGTTCCCATCACAGTGTGACTGAGAGTAGTCACTGTGCTGAACAGAATAGTGAGTGTTCACATCACAGTGTAACTGAGAGCTGTCACTGTGCTGAGCAGAATAGTGAGTGTTCCCATCACAGTGTGACTGTGAGAGCAGTCATTGTGCTGAGCAGAATATTAAGTGTTTCCATCACAGTGTGACTGAGAGCTGTCATTGTGCTGAGCAGAATAATGGGTGTTCCCATCACAGTGTGACTGTGAGAGCATTCACTGTGCTGAGTAGAATAGTGAGTGTTCCTATCCCAGTATGACTGTGAGAGCATTCACTGTGCTGAGCAGAATAGTGAGTGTTCGATTCACAGTGTGACTTTGAGAGCATTCACTGTCCAGAGCAGAATAGTGAGTGTGACTTTGAGAGCAGTCACTGTGCTGAGCAGAATAGTGAGTGTTCCCATCACAGTGTGACTGAGAGCAGTCACTGTGCTGAGCAGAATAGTGAGTGTTCCCGTCACAGTGTGACTGAGAGTTGTCAATATGCTGAGCAGAATAGTTAGTGTTCACATCACAGTGTGACCGAGAGCTCTCACTGTGCTGAGCAGCAGAGTGAGTGTTCCCATCACAGTGTGACTGAGAGCAGTCACTGTGTTGAGCAAAATATTGAGTGTTCCCATCACAGTGTGACTTTGAGAGCATTCACTGTCCAGAGCAGAATAGTGAGTGTGACTTTGAGAGCAGTCACTGTGCTGAGCAGCAGAGTGAGTGTTCCCATCACTGTGTGACTGAGAGCAGTCACTGTGTTGAGCAAAATAGTGAGTGTTCCCATCACAGTGTGACTTTGAGAGCATTCACTGTCCAGAGCAGAATAGTGAGTGTGACTTTGAGAGCAGTCATTGTGCTGAGCAGAATAGTGGGTGTTCCCATCACAGTGTTACTGAGAGCAGTCACTGTGCTAAGCAGAATAGTGAGTGTTCTGATCACAGTGTGACTGTGAGAGCAGTCACTATGCTGAGCAGAATAGTGCCTGTTCCCGTCACAGTGTGACTGAGAGCTCTTATGTGCTGAGCAGAATAGTTAGTGTTCCCATCACAGTGTGACTGAGAGCAGTCACTGTGCTGAGCAGAATAGTGAGTGTTCCCATCACAGTGTGACTGTGAGAGCATTCACTGTGCTGAGCAGAATAGTGAGTGTTCCCGTCACAGTGTGACTGAGAGCTCTTATGTGCTGAGCAGAATAGTGAGTGTTCCCATCACAGTGTGACTGAGAGTAGTCACTGTGCTGAGCAGAATAGTGAGTGTTCCCATCACAGTGTGACTGAGAGCAGTCACTGTGCTGAACAGAATAGTGAGTGTTCACATCACAGTGTAACTGAGAGCTGTCACTGTGCTGAGCAGAATAGTGAGTGTTTCCATCACAGTGTGACTGTGAGAGCAGTCACTGTGTTGAGCAGAATATTAAGTGTTTCCATCACAGTGTGACTGAGAGCTGTCATTGTGCTGAGCAGAATAATGGGTGTTCCCATCACAGTGTGACTGTGAAAGCATTCACTGTGCTGAGTAGAATAGTGAGTGTTCCTATCCCAGTATGACTGTGAGAGCATTCACTGTGTTGAGCAGAATAGTGAGTGTTCGATTCACAGTGTGACTTTGAGAGCATTTACTGTCCAGAGCAGAATAGTGAGTGTGACTTTGAGAGCTGTCACTGTGCTGAGCAGAATAGTGAGTGTTCCCATCACAGTGTGACTGCAAGAGCATTCACTGTGCAGAGCAGAATAGTGAGTGTTCGCATCACAGTGTAACTGAGAGTTGTCACTGTGCTAAGCAGAATAGTGAGTGTTCCCATCACAGTGTTACTGTGAGAGCAGTCACTATGCTGAGCAGAATAGTAAGTGTTTCCATCACAGTGTGACTGAGAGCTGTCATTGTGCTGAGCAGAATAGTGGGTGTTCCCATCACAGTGTTACTGAGAGCAGTCACTGTGCTAAGCAGAATAGTGAGTGTTCCGATCACAGTGTGACTGTGAGAGCAGTCACTATGCTGAGCAGAATAGTGCGTGTTCCCGTCACAGTGTGACTGAGAGCTCTTATGTGCTGAGAAGAATAGTGAGTGTTCCCATCACAGTGTGACTGAGAGCAGTCACTGTGCTGAACAGAATAGTGAGTGTTCCCATCACAGTGTGACTTAGAGTAGTCACTGTGCTGAGCAGAATAGTGAGTGTTCCCATCACAATGCGACTGTAAGAGCAGTCACTGTGCAGAGCAGAATAGTGAGTGTTCCAATCACAGTGTGACTGAGAGCTGTCACTGTGCTGAGCAGAATAGTGAGTGTTCACATCACTGTGTGACTGAGAGGAGTCACTGTGCTGAGCAGAATAGTGAGTGTTCCCATCACAGTGTGACTGAGAGCAGTCACTGTGCTGAGCAGAATAGTGAGTGTTCCCATCACAGTGTGACTGAGAGCAGTCACTGTGCTGAACAGAATAGTGAGTGTTCACATCACAGTGTAACTGAGAGCTGTCACTGTGCTGAGCAGAATAGTGAGTGTTCCCATCACAGTGTGACTGTGAGAGCAGTCATTGTGCTGAGCAGACTAGTAAGTGTTTCCATCACAGTGTGACTGAGAGCTTTCATTGTGCTGAGCAGAATAATGGGTGTTCCCATCACAGTGTGACTGTGAGAGCATTCACTGTGCTGAGTAGAATAGTGAGTGTTCCTATCCCAGTATGACTGTGAGAGCATTCACTGTGCTGAGCAGAATAGTGAGTGTTCGATTCACAGTGTGACTTTGAGAGCATTCACTGTCCAGAACAGAATAGTGAGTGTGACTTTGAGAGCTGTCACTGTGCTGAGCAGAATAGTGAGTGTTCACATCACTGTGTGACTGAGAGCAGTCACTGTGCTGAGCAGAATAGTAAGTGTTTCCATCACAGTGTGACTGAGAGCTGTCATTGTGCTGAGCAGAATAATGGGTCTTCCCATCACAGTGTGACTGTGAGAGCATTCACTGTGCTGAGTAGAATAGTGAGTGTTCCTATCCCAGTATGACTGTGAGAGCATTCACTGTGCTGAGCAGAATAGTGAGTGTTCGATTCACAGTGTGACTTTGAGAGCATTCACTGTCCAGAGCAGAATAGTGAGTGTGACTTTGAGAGCTGTCACTGTGCTGAGCAGAATAGTGAGTGTTCCCATCACAGTGTGACTGAGAGCAGTCACTGTGCTGAACAGAATAGTGAGTGTTCCCATCACAGTGTGACTTAGAGCAGTCACTGTGCTGAGCAGAATAGTGAGTGTTTCCATCATAATGCGACTGTGAGAGCAGTCACTGTGCAGAGCAGAATAGTGAGTGTTCCAATCACTGTGTGACTGAGAGCAGTCACTGTGCTGAGCAGAATAGTGAGTGTTCCCATCACAGTGTGACTGAGAGCAGTCACTGTGCTGAGCAGAATAGTGAGTGTTCCCATCACAGTGTGATTGAGAGCTGTCTCTGTGCTGAACAGAATAGTGAGTGTTCCCATCACAGTGTGACTGAGAGCTGTCAATATGCTGAGCAGAATAGTTAGTGTTCACATCAAAGTGTGACCGAGAACTCTCACTGTGCTGAGCAGCAGAGTGAGTGTTCCCATCACAGTGTGACTGAGAGCAGTCACTGTGTTGAGCAAAATAGTGAGTGTTCCCATCACAGTGTGACTTTGAGAGCATTCACTGTCCAGAGCAGAATAGTGAGTGTGACTTTGAGAGCAGTCACTGTGCTGAGCAGAATAGTGAGTGTTCCCATCACAGTGTGACTTTGAGAGCATTCACTGTCCAGAGCCGAATAGTGAGTGTAACTTTGAGAGCAGTCATTGTGCTGAGTAGAATAGTGGGTGTTCCCATCACAGTGTTACTGAGAGCAGTCACTGTGCTGAGCAGAATAGTGAGTGTTAAAATCACAGTATGGCTAAGAGCAGTCACTGTGCTGAGCAGAATATTGAATGTTCCCGCCACATTGTGACTGAGAGCAGTCACTGTGCTGAGCGGAATAGTGAGTGTTCCCATCACAGTGTGACTGAGAGCTGTCTCTGTGCTGAACAGAATAGTGAGTGTTCCCATCACAGTGTGACTGAGAGCTGTCAATATGCTGAGCAGAATAGTTAGTGTTCACATCACAGTGTGACCGAGAGCTCTCACTGTGCTGAGCAGCAGAGTGAGTGTTCCCATCACAGTGTGACTGAGAGCAGTCACTGTGTTGAGCAAAATAGTGAGTGTTCCCATCACAGTGTGACTTTGAGAGCATTCACTGTCCAGAGCAGAATAGTGAGTGTGACTTTGAGAGCAGTCATTGTGCTGAGCAGAATAGTGGGTGTTCCCATCACAGTGTTACTGAGAGCAGTCACTGTGCTGAGCAGAATAGTGAGTGTTCCCATCACAGTATGGCTAAGAGCAGTCACTGTGCTGAGCAGAATAGTGAATGTTCCCGCCACATTGTGACTGAGAGCAGTCACTGTGCTGAGCAGAATAGTGAGTGTTCCCATCACAGTGTGACTGAGAGCAGTCACTGTGCTGAGCAGAATAGTGAGTGTTCCCATCACAGTGTGACTGAGAGCAGTCACTGTGTTGAACAGAATAGTGAGTGTTCAAATCACAGTGTAACTGAGAGCTGTCACTGTGCTGAGCAGAATAGTGAGTGTTCCCATCACAGTGTGACTGTGAGAGCAGTCACTGTGCTGAGCAGAATAGTAAGTGTTTCCATCACAGTGTGACTGAGAGCTGTCATTGTGCTGAGCAGAATAATGGGTGTTCCCATCACAGTGGGACTGTGAGAGCATTCACTGTGCTGAGTAGAATAGTGAGTGTTTCTATCCCAGTATGACTGTGAGAGCATTCACTGTGCTGAGCAGAATAGTGAGTGTTCGATTCACAGTGTGACTTTGAGAGCATTCACTGTCCAGAGCAGAATAGTGAGTGTGACTTTGAGAGCTGTCACTGTGCTGAGCAGAATAGTGAGTGTTCCCATCACAGTGTGACTGAGAGCAGTCACTGTGCTGAGCAGAATAGTGAGTGTTCCCATCACAGTGTGACTATGAGAGCATTCACTGTGCTGAGCAGAATAGTGAGTGTTCCCGTCACAGTGTGACTGAGAGCTCTTATGTGCTGAGCAGAATAGTGAGTGTTTCCATCACAGTGTGACTGAGAGTAGTCACTGTGCTGAGCAGAATAGTGAGTGTTCACATCACAGTGTGACTGTGAGAGCAGTCACTGTGCTGAGTAGAATAGTGAGTGTTCCTATCCCAGTATGACTGTGAGAGCATTCACTGTGCTGAGCAGAATAGTGAGTGTTCGATTCACAGTGTGACTTTGAGAGCATTCACTGTCCAGAACAGAATAGTGAGTGTGACTTTGAGAGCTGTCACTGTGCTGAGCAGAATAGTGAGTGTTCACATCACTGTGTGACTGGGAGCAGTCACTGTGCTGAGCAGAATAGTAAGTGTTTCCATCACAGTGTGACTGAGAGCTGTCATTGTGCTGAGCAGAATAATGGGTCTTCCCATCACAGTGTGACTGTGAGAGCATTCACTGTGCTGAGTAGAATAGTGAGTGTTCCTATCCCAGTATGACTGTGAGAGCATTCACTGTGCTGAGCAGAATAGTGAGTGTGACTTTGAGAGCTGTCACTGTGCTAAGCAGAATAGTGAGTGTTCCCATCATAGTGTGACTGAGAGCAGTCACTGTGCTGAACAGAATAGTGAGTGTTCCCATCACAGTGTGACTTAGAGCAGTCACTGTGCTGAGCAGAATAGTGAGTGTTCCCATCACAATGCGACTGTGAGAGCAGTCACTGTGCAGAGCAGAATAGTGAGTGTTCCAATCACAGTGTGACTGAGAGCTGCCACTGTGCTGAGCAGAATAGTGAGTGTTCACATCACTGTGTGACTGAGAGCAGTCACTGTGCTGAGCAGAATAGTGAGTGTTCACATCACAGTGTGAATGAGAGCAGTCACTGTGCTGAGCAGAATAGTGAGTGTTCCCATCACAGTGTGACTGAGAGCTGTCTCTGTGCTGAACAGAATAGTGAGTGTTCCCATCACAGTGTGACTGAGAGCTGTCAATATGCTGAGCAGAATAGTTAGTGTTCACATCACAGTGTGACCCAGAGCTCTCACTGTGCTGAGCAGCAGAGTGAGTGTTCCCATCACAGTGTGACTGAGAGCAGTCACTGTGTTGAGCAAAATAGTGAGTGTTCCCATCACAGTGTGACTTTGAGAGCATTCACTGTCCAGAGCAGAATAGTGAGTGTGACTTTGAGAGCTCTCACTGTGCTGAGCAGAATAGTGAGTGTTCCCATCACAGTGTGACTGAGAGCAGTCACTGTGTTGAGCAAAATAGTGAGTATTCCCATCACAGTGTGACTTTGAGAGCATTCACTGTCCAGAGCAGAATAGTGAGTGTGACTTTGAGAGCAGTCATTGTGCTGAGCAGAATAGTGGGTGTTCCCATCACAGTGTGACTGAGAGCAGTCACTGTGTTGAGCAAAATAGTGAGTATTCCCATCACAGTGTGACTATGAGAGCATTCACTGTCCAGAGCAGAATAGTGAGTGTGACTTTGAGAGCAGTCACTGTGCTGAGCAGAATAGTGAGTGTTAAAATCACAGTATGGCTAAGAGCAGTCACTGTGCTGAGCAGAATAGTGAATGTTCCCGCCACATTGTGACTGAGAGCAGTCACTGTGCTGAGCAGAATAGTGAGTGTTCCCATCACAGTGTGACTGAAAGCAGTCACTGTGCTGAGCAGAATAGTGAGTGTTCCCATCACAGTGTGACTGAGAGCAGTCACTGTGCTGAACAGAATAGTGAGTGTTCACATCACAGTGTAACTGAGAGCTGTCACTGTGCTGAGCAGAATAGTGAGTGTTCCCATCACAGTGTGACTGTGAGAGCAGTCACTGTGCTGAGCAGAATAGTAAGTGTTCCCATCACAGTGTGACTGAGAGCAGTCACTGTGTTGAGCAAAATAGTGAGTGTTCCCATCACAGTGTGACTTTGAGAGCATTCACTGTCCAGAGCAGAATAGTGAGTGTGACTTTGAGAGCAGTCATTGTGCTGAGCAGAATAGTGGGTGTTCCCATCACAGTGTTACTGAGAGCAGTCACTGTGCTGAGCAGAATAGTGAGTGTTAAAATCACAGTATGGCTAAGAGCAGTCACTGTGCTGAGCAGAATAGTGAATGTTCCCGCCACATTGTGACTGAGAGCAGTCACGGTGCTGAGCAGAATAGTGAGTGTTAACATCACAGTATGGCTAAGAACAGTCACTGTGCTGAGCAGAATAGTAAATGTTCCCGCCACATTGTGACTGAGAGCAGTCACTGTGCTGAGCAGAATAGTGAGTGTTCCCATCACAGTGTGACTGAGAGCAGTCACTGTGCTGAGCAGAATAGTGAGTGTTCCCATCACAGTGTGACTGAGAGCAGTCACTGTGCTGAACAGAATAGTGAGTGTTCAAATCACAGTGTAACTGAGAGCTGTCACTGTGCTGAGCAGAATAGTGAGTGTTCCCATCACAGTGTGACTGTGAGAGCAGTCACTGTGCTGAGCAGAATAGTAAGTGTTTCCATCACAGTGTGACTGAGAGCTGTCATTGTGCTGAGCAGAATAATGGGTGTTCCCATCACAGTGGGACTGTGAGAGCATTCACTGTGCTGAGTAGAATAGTGAGTGTTCCTATCCCAGTATGACTGTGAGAGCATCTACTGTGCTGAGCAGAATAGTGAGTGTTCGATTCACAGTGTGACTTTGAGAGCATTCACTGTCCAGAGCAGAATAGTGAGTGTGACTTTGAGAGCTGTCACTGTGCTGAGCAGAATAGTGAGTGTTCCCATCACAGTGTGACTGAGAGCAGTCACTGTGCTGAGCAGAATAGTGAGTGTTCCCATCACAGTGTGACTTTGAGAGCATTCACTGTCCAGAGCAGAATAGTGAGTGTGACTTTGAGAGCAGTCACTGTGCTGAGCAGAATAGTGAGTGTTCCCATCACAGTGTGACTGAGAGCAGTCACTGTGTTGAGCAAAATAGTGAGTGTTCCCATCACAGTGTGACTTTGAGAGCATTCACTGTCCAGAGCAGAATAGTGAGTGTGACTTTGAGAGCAGTCATTGTGCTGAGCAGAATAGTGGGTGTTCCCATCACAGTGTTACTGAGAGCAGTCACTGTGCTGAACAGAATAGTGAGTGTTCACATCACACTGTAACTGAGAGCTGTCACTGTGCTGAGCAGAATAGTGAGTGTTTCCATCACAGTGTGACTGTGAGAGCAGTCACTGTGCTGAGCAGAATAGTAAGTGTTTCCATCACAGTGTGACTGAGAGCTGTCATTGTGCTGAGCAGAATATTGGGTGTTCCCATCACAGTGTGATTGTGAGAGCATTCACTGTGCTGAGTAGAATAGTGAGTGTTCCTATCCCAGTATGACTGTGAGAGCATTCACTGTGCTGAGCAGAATAGTGAGTGTTCGATTCACAGTGTGACTTTGAGAGCATTCACTGTCCAGAGCAGAATAGTGAGTGTGACTTTGAGAGCTGTCACTGTGCTGAGCAGAATAGTGAGTATTCCCATCACAGTGTGACTGAGAGCAGTCAATATGCTGAGCAGAATAGTTAGTGTTCACATCACAGTGTGACCGAGAGCTCTCACTGTGCTGAGCAGCAGAGTGAGTGTTCCCATCACAGTGTGACTGAGAGCAGTCACTGTGTTGAGCAAAATAGTGAGTGTTCCCATCACAGTGTGACTTTGAGAGCATTCACTGTCCAGAGCAGAATAGTGAGTGTGACTTTGAGAGCAGTCACTGTGCTGAGCAGAATAGTGAGTGTTCCCATCACAGTGTGACTGAGAGCAGTCACTGTGTTAAGCAAAATAGTGAGTGTTCCCAACACAGTGTGACTTTGAGAGCATTCACTGTCCAGAGCAGAATAGTGAGTGTGACTTTGAGAGCAGTCATTGTGCTGAGCAGAATAGTGGGTGTTCCCATCACAGTGTTACTGAGAGCAGTCACTGTGCTGAGCAGAATAGTGAGTGTTAAAATCAGAGTATGGCTAAGAGCAGTCACTGTGCTGAGCAGAATAGTGAATGTTCCCGCCACATTGTGACTGAGAGCAGTCACTGTGCTGAGCAGAATAGTGAGTGTTCCCATCACAGTGTGACTGAGAGCAGTCACTGTGCTGAGCAGAATAGTGAGTGTTCCCATCACAGTGTGACTGAGAGCAGTCACTGTGCTGAACAGAATAGTGAGTGTTCACATCACAGTGTAACTGAGAGCTGTCACTGTGCTGAGCAGAATAGTGAGTGTTCCCATCACAGTGTGACTGTGAGAGCAGTCACTGTGCTGAGCAGAATAGTAAGTGTTTCCATCACAGTGTGACTGAGAGCTGTCATTGTGCTGAGCAGAATAATGGATGTTCCCATCACAGTGTGACTGTGAGAGCATTCACTGTGCTGAGTAGAATAGTGAGTGTTCCTATCCCAGTATGACTGTGAGAGCATTCACTGTGCTGAGCAGAATAGTGAGTGTTCGATTCACAGTGTGACTTTGAGAGCATTCACTGTCCAGAGCAGAATAGTGAGTGTGACTTTGAGAGCTGTCACTGTGCTGAGTAGAATAGTGAGTGTTCCCATCACAGTGTGACTATGTGAGCATTCACTGTGCTGAGCAGAATAGTGAGTGTTCCCATCACAGTGTGACTGTGAGAGCAGTCACTGTGCTGAGCAGAATAGTAAGTGTTCCCATCACAGTGTGACTGAGAGCAGTCACTGTGTTGAGCAAAATAGTGAGTGTTCCCATCACAGTGTGACTTTGAGAGCATTCACTGTCCAGAGCAGAATAGTGAGTGTGACTTTGAGAGCAGTCACTGTGCTGAGCAGAATAGTGAGTGTTCCCATCACAGTGTGACTGAGAGCAGTCACTGTGTTGAGCAAAATAGTGAGTGTTCCCATCACAGTGTGACTTTGAGAGCATTCACTGTCCAGAGCAGAATAGTGAGTGTGACTTTGAGAGCAGTCATTGTGCTGAGCAGAATAGTGGGTGTTCCCATCACAGTGTTACTGAGAGCAGTCACTGTGCTGAACAGAATAGTGAGTGTTCACATCACACTGTAACTGAGAGCTGTCACTGTGCTGAGCAGAATAGTGAGTGTTTCCATCACAGTGTGACTGTGAGAGCAGTCACTGTGCTGAGCAGAATAGTGAGTGTTCCCATCACAGTGTGACTGTGAGAGCAGTCACTGTGCTGAGCAGAATAGTGAGTGTTAACATCACAGTATGGCTAAGAACAGTCACTGTGCTGAGCAGAATAGTAAATGTTCCCGCCACATTGTGACTGAGAGCAGTCACTGTGCTGAGCAGAATAGTGAGTGTTCCCATCACAGTGTGACTGAGAGCAGTCACTGTGCTGAGCAGAATAGTGAGTGTTCCCATCACAGTGTGACTGAGAGCAGTCACTGTGCTGAACAGAATAGTGAGTGTTCAAATCACAGTGTAACTGAGAGCTGTCACTGTGCTGAGCAGAATAGTGAGTGTTCCCATCACAGTGTGACTGTGAGAGCAGTCACTGTGCTGAGCAGAATAGTAAGTGTTTCCATCACAGTGTGACTGAGAGCTGTCATTGTGCTGAGCAGAATAATGGGTGTTCCCATCACAGTGGGACTGTGAGAGCATTCACTGTGCTGAGTAGAATAGTGAGTGTTCCTATCCCAGTATGACTGTGAGAGCATCTACTGTGCTGAGCAGAATAGTGAGTGTTCGATTCACAGTGTGACTTTGAGAGCATTCACTGTCCAGAGCAGAATAGTGAGTGTGACTTTGAGAGCTGTCACTGTGCTGAGCAGAATAGTGAGTGTTCCCATCACAGTGTGACTGAGAGCAGTCACTGTGCTGAGCAGAATAGTGAGTGTTCCCATCACAGTGTGACTATGTGAGCATTCACTGTGCTGAGCAGAATAGTGAGTGTTCCCGTCACAGTGTGACTGAGAGCTCTTATGTGCTGAGCAGAATAGTGAGTGTTTCCATCACAGTGTGACTGAGAGTAGTCACTGTGCTGAGCAGAATAGTGAGTGTTCACATCACAGTGTGACTGTGAGAGCAGTCACTGTGCTGAGTAGAATAGTAAGTGTTTCTATCCCAGTATGACTGTGAGAGCATTCACTGTGCTGAGCAGAATAGTGAGTGTTCGATTCACAGTGTGACTTTGAGAGCATTCACTGTCCTGAACAGAATAGTGAGTGTGACTTTGAGAGCTGTCACTGTGCTGAGCAGAATAGTGAGTGTTCACATCACTGTGTGACTGAGAGCAGTCACTGTGCTGAGCAGAATAGTAAGTGTTTCCATCACAGTGTGACTGAGAGCTGTCATTGTGCTGAGCAGAATAATGGGTCTTCCCATCACAGTGTGACTGTGAGAGCATTCACTGTGCTGAGTAGAATAGTGAGTGTTCCTATCCCAGTATGACTGTGAGAGCATTCACTGTGCTGAGCAGAATAGTGAGTGTTCGATTCACAGTGTGACTTTGAAAGCATTCACTGTCCAGAGCAGAATAGTGAGTGTGACTTTGAGAGCTGTCACTGTGCTGAGCAGAATAGTGAGTGTTCCCATCATAGTGTGACTGAGAGCAGTCACTGTGCTGAACAGAATAGTGAGTGTTCCCATCACAGTGTGACTTAGAGCAGTCACTGTGCTGAGCAGAATAGTGAGTGTTCCCATCACAATGCGACTGTGAGAGCAGTCACTGTGCAGAGCAGAATAGTGAGTGTTCCAATCACAGTGTGACTGAGAGCTGCCACTGTGCTGAGCAGAATAGTGAGTGTTCACATCACTGTGTGACTGAGAGCAGTCACTGTGCTGAGCAGAATAGTGAGTGTTCCCATCACAGTGTGAATGAGAGCAGTCACTGTGCTGAGCAGAATAGTGAGTGTTCCCATCACAGTGTGACTGAGAGCTGTCTCTGTGCTGAACAGAATAGTGAGTGTTCCCATCACAGTGTGACTGAGAGCTGTCAATATGCTGAGCAGAATAGTTAGTGTTTACATCACAGTGTGACCGAGAGCTCTCACTGTGCTGAGCAGCAGAGTGAGTGTTCCCCTCACAGTGTGACTGAGAGCAGTCACTGTGTTGAGCAAAATAGTGAGTGTTCCCATCACAGTGTGACTTTGAGAGCATTAACTGTCCAGAGCAGAATAGTGAGTGTGACTTTGAGAGCAGTCACTGTGCTGAGCAGAATAGTGAGTGTTCCCATCACAGTGTGACTGAGAGCAGTCACTGTGTTGAGCAAAATAGTGAGTGTTCCCATCACAGTGTGACTTTGAGAGCATTCACTGTCCAGAGCAGAATAGTGAGTGTGACTTTGAGAGCAGTCATTGTGCTGAGCAGAATAGTGGGTGTTCCCATCACAGTGTTACTGAGAGCAGTCACTGTGCTGAGCAGAATAGTGAGTGTTAAAATCACAGTATGGCTAAGAGCAGTCACTGTGCTGAGCAGAATAGTGAATGTTCCCGCCACATTGTGACTGAGAGCAGTCACTGTGCTGAGCAGAATAGTAAGTGTTCCCATCACAGTGTGACTGAAAGCAGTCACTGTGCTGAGCAGAATAGTGAGTGTTCCCATCACAGTGTGACCGAGAGCAGTCACTGTGCTGAACAGAATAGTGAGTGTTCACATCACAGTGTAACTGAGAGCTGTCACTGTGCTGAGCAGAATAGTGAGTGTTCCCATCACAGTATGACTGTGAGAGCAGTCACTGTGTTGAGCAGAATATTAAGTGTTTCCATCACAGTGTGACTGTGAGAGCATTCACTGTGCTGAGTAGAATAGTGAGTGTTCCTATCCCAGTATGACTGTGAGAGCATTCACTGTGTTGAGCAGAATAGTGAGTGTTCGATTCACAGTGTGACTTTGAGAGCATTCACTGTCCAGAGCAGAATAGTGAGTGTGACTTTGAGAGCTGTCACTGTGCTGAGCAGAATAGTGAGTGTTCCCATCACAGTGTGACTGCAAGAGCATTCACTGTGCAGAGCAGAATAGTGAGTGTTCGCATCACAGTGTAACTGAGAGTTGTCACTGTGCTAAGCAGAATAGTGAGTGTTCCCATCACAGTGTTACTGTGAGAGCAGTCACTATGCTGAGCAGAATATCAAAAAACATCAAAATAACAAGCAATTCGTATCGGATAAAACACCAAAATATATCACAAAGAAGCACATAAACCTTACCAAACACGTCAACAATAAATAAAAAGACGATGCCAAAAACTCAGCAAAGATAAAACGGATAAAATAAGCAAGCACTGGCAGAGAAAAATAGACAGTGGCAGCTACAGAGCAGTCATTGTGCTGAGCAGAATAGTGGGTGTTCCCATCACAGTGTTACTGAGAGCAGTCACTGTGCTAAGCAGAAAAGGTGAGTGTTCTGATCACAGTGTGACTGTGAGAGCAGTCACTTTGCTGAGCAGAATAGTGCGTGTTCCCGTCACAGTGTGACTGAGAGCTCTTATGTGCTGAGCAGAATAGTGAGTGTTCCCATCACAGTGTGACTGAGAGCAGTCACTGTGCTGAGCAGAATAGTGAGTGTTCCCATCACAGTGTGACTGTGAGAGCATTCACTGTGCTGAGCAGAATAGTGAGTGTTCCCGTCACAGTGTGACTGAGAGCTCTTATGTGCTGAGCAGAATAGTGAGTGTTCCCATCACAGTGTGACTGAGAGTAGTCACTGTGCTGAGCAGAGTAGTGAGTGTTCCCATCACAGTGTGACTGAGAGCAGTCACTGTGCTGAACAGAATAGTGAGTGTTCACATCACAGTGTAACTGAGAGCTGTCACTGTGCTGAGCAGAATAGTGAGTGTTCCCATCACAGTATGACTGTGAGAGCAGTCACTGTGTTGAGCAGAATATTAAGTGTTTCCATCACAGTGTGACTGTGAGAGCATTCACTGTGCTGAGTAGAATAGTGAGTGTTCCTATCCCAGTATGACTGTGAGAGCATTCACTGTGTTGAGCAGAATAGTGAGTGTTCGATTCACAGTGTGACTTTGAGAGCATTCACTGTCCAGAGCAGAATAGTGAGTGTGACTTTGAGAGCTGTCACTGTGCTGAGCAGAATAGTGAGTGTTCCCATCACAGTGTGACTGCAAGAGCATTCACTGTGCAGAGCAGAATAGTGAGTGTTCGCATCACAGTGTAACTGAGAGTTGTCACTGTGCTAAGCAGAATAGTGAGTGTTCCCATCACAGTGTTACTGTGAGAGCAGTCACTATGCTGAGCAGAATAGTAAGTGTTTCCATCACAGTGTGACTGAGAGCTGTCATTGTGCTGAGCAGAATAGTGGGTGTTCCCATCACAGTGTTACTGAGAGCAGTCACTTTGCTAAGGAGAATAGTGAGTGTTCCGATCACAGTGTGACTGTGAGAGCAGTCACTATGCTGAGCAGAATAGTGCGTGTTCCCGTCACAGTGTGACTGAGAGCTCTTATGTGCTGAGAAGAATAGTGAGTGTTCCCATCACAGTGTGACTGAGAGCAGTCACTGTGCTGAGCAGAATAGTGAGTGTTCCCGTCACAGTGTGACTGAGAGCTCTTATGTGCTGAGCAGAATAGTGAGTGTTCCCATCACAGTGTGACTGAGAGCAGTCACTGTGCTGAGCAGAATAGTGAGTGTTCCCATCACAGTGTGACTGAGAGCAGTCACTGTGCTGAACAGAATAGTGAGTGTTCCCATCACAGTGTGACTTAGAGCTGTCATTGTGCTGAGCAGAATAATGGGTGTTCCCATCACAGTGTGACTGTGAGAGCATTCACTGTGCTGAGTAGAATAGTGAGTGTTCCTATCCCAGTATGACTGTAAGAGCATTCACTGTGCTGAGCAGAATAGTGAGTGTTCGATTCACAGTGTGACTTTGAGAGCATTCACTGTCCAGAGCAGAATAGTGAGTGTGACTTTGAGAGCTGTCACTGTGCTGAGCAGAATAGTGAGTGTTCCCATCACAGTGTGACTGAGAGCAGTCACTGTGCTGAACAGAATAGTGAGTGTTCCCATCACAGTGTGACTTAGAGCAGTCACTGTGCTGAGCAGAATTGTGAGTGTTCCCATCACAATGCGACTGTGAGAGCAGACACTGTGCAGAGCAGAATAGTGAGTGTTCCAATCACAGTGTGTCTGAGAGCTGTCACTGTGCTGAGCAGAATAGTGAGTGTTCACATCACTGTGTGACTGAGAGCAGTCACTGTGCTGAGCAGAAGAGTGAGTGTTCCCATCACAGTGTGACTGAGAGTTGTCAATATGCTGAGCAGAATAGTTAGTGTTCACATCACAGTGTGACCGAGAGCTCTCACTGTGCTGAGCAGCAGAGTGAGTGTTCCCATCACAGTGTGACTGAGAGTGGTCACTGTGTTGAGCAAAATATTGAGTGTTCCCATCACAGTGTGACTTTGAGAGCATTCACTGTCCAGAGCAGAATAGTGAGTGTGACTTTGAGAGCAGTCATTGTGCTGAGCAGAATAGTGGGTGTTCCCATCACAGTGTTACTGAGAGCAGTCACTGTGCTAAGCAGAATAGTGAGTGTTCTGATCACAGTGTGACTTTGAGAGCATTCACTGTCCAGAGCAGAATAGTGAGTGTGACTTTGAGAGCAGTCATTGTGCTGAGCAGAATAGTGGGTGTTCCCATCACAGTGTTACTGAGAGCAGTCACTGTGTTAGCAGAATAGTGAGTGTTCCCATCACAGTGTGACTGTGAGAGCATTCACTGTGCTGAGCAGAATAGTGAGTGTTCCCATCACAGTGTGACTGTGAGAGCATTCACTGTGCTGAGTAGAATAGTGAGTGTTCCCATCACAGTGTGACTGCAAGAGCATTCACTGTGCAGAGCAGAATAGTGAGTGTTCGCATCACAGTGTAACTGAGAGTTGTCACTGTGCTAAGCAGAATAGTGAGTGTTCCCATCACAGTGTTACTGTGAGAGCAGTGACTATGCTGAGCAGAATAGTAAGTGTTTCCATAACAGTGTGACTGAGAGCTGTCATTGTGCTGAGCAGAATAGTGAGTGTTCCCATCACAGTGTGACTGAGAGCAGTCACTGTGCTGAGCAGAATAGTGAGTGTTCCCATCACAGTGTGACTGTGAGAGCATTCACTGTGCTGAGCAGAATAGTGAGTGTTTCCGTCAGTGTGACTGAGAGCTCTTATGTGCTGAGCAGAATAGTGAGTGTTCCCATCACAGTGTGACTGAGAGTAGTCACTGTGCTGAGCAGAATAGTGAGTGTTCCCATCACAGTGTGACTGAGAGCAGTCACTGTGCTGAACAGAATAGTGAGTGTTCACATCACAGTGTAACTGAGAGCTGTCACTGTGCTGAGCAGAATAGTGAGTGTTCCCATCACAGTGTGACTGTGAGAGCAGTCACTGTGCTGAGCATAATATTAAGTGTTTCCATCACAGTGTGACTGAGAGCTGTCATTGTGCTGAGCAGAATAATGGGTGTTCCCATCACAGTGTGACTGTGAGAGCATTCACTGTGCTGAGTAGAATAGTGAGTGTTCCCATCACAGTGTGACTGAGAGCTGTCATTGTGCTGAGCAGAATAATGGGTGTTCCCATCACAGTGTGACTGTGAGAGCATTCACTGTGCTGAGTAGAATAGTGAGTGTTCCCATCACAGTATGACTGTGAGAGCATTCACTGTCCAGAGCAGAATAGTGAGTGTGACTTTGAGAGCAGTCATTGTGCTGAGCAGAATAGTGGGTGTTCCCATCACAGTGTTACTGAGAGCAGTCACTGTGCTAAGCAGAATAGTGAGTGTTCCTATCCCAGTATGACTGTGAGAGCATTCACTGTGTTGAGCAGAATAGTGAGTGTTCGATTCACAGTGTGACTTTGAGAGCATTCACTGTCCAGAGCAGAATAGTGAGTGTGACTTTGAGAGCTGTCACTGTGCTGAGCAGAATAGTGAGTGTTCCCATCACAGTGTGACTGCAAGAGCATTCACTGTGCAGAGCAGAATAGTGAGTGTTCGCATCACAGTGTAACTGAGAGTTGTCACTGTGCTAAGCAGAAAAGTGAGTGTTCCCATCACAGTGTTACTGTGAGAGCAGTCACTATGCTGAGCAGAATAGTAAGTGTTTCCATCACAGTGTGACTGAGAGCTGTCATTGTGCTGAGCAGAATAGTGGGTGTTCCCATCACAGTGTTACTGAGAGCAGTCACTGTGCTAAACAGAATAGTGAGTGTTCCGATCACAGTGTGACTGTGAGAGCAGTCACTATGCTGAGCAGAATAGTGCGTGTTCCCGTCACAGTGTGACTGAGAGCTCTTATGTGCTGAGCAGAATAGTGAGTGTTCCCATCACAGGGTGACTGAGAGCAGTCACTGTGCTGAGCAGAATAGTCAGTGTTCCCATCACAGTGTGACTGTGAGAGCATTCACTGTGCTGAGCAGAATAGTGAGTGTTTCCGTCAGTGTGACTGAGAGCTCTTATGTGCTGAGCAGAATAGTGAGTGTTCCCATCACAGTGTGACTGAGAGTAGTCACTGTGCTGAGCAGAATAGTGAGTGTTCCCATCACAATGTGACTGAGAGCAGTCACTGTGCTGAACAGAATAGTGAGTGTTCACATCACAGTGTAACTGAGAGCTGTCACTGTGCTGAGCAGAATAGTGAGTGTTCCCATCACAGTGTGACTGTGAGAACAGTCACTGTGCTGAGCAGAATATTAAGTGTTTCCATCACAGTGTGACTGAGAGCTGTCATTGTGCTGAGCAGAATAATGGGTGTTCCCATCACAGTGTGACTGTGAGAGCATTCACTGTGTTGAGTAGAATAGTGAGTGTTCCTATCCCAGTATGACTGTGAGAGCATTCACTGTGCTGAGCAGAATAGTGAGTGTTCGATTCACAGTGTGACTTTGAGAGCATTCACTGTCCAGAGCAGAATAGTGAGTGTGACTTTGAGAACTGTCACTGTGCTGAGCAGAATAGTGAGTGTTCCCATCACAGTGTGACTGAGAGCAGTCACTGTGCTGAACAGAATAGTGAGTGTTCCCATCACAGTGTGACTTAGAGCAGTCACTGTGCTGAGCAGAATAGTGAGTGTTCCCATCACAATGCGACTGTGAGAGCAGTCACTGTGCAGAGCAGAATAGTGAGTGTTCCAATCACAGTGTGACTGAGAGCTGTCACTGTGCTGAGCAGAATAGTGAGTGTTCACATCACTGTGTGACTGAGAGCAGTCACTGTGCTGAGCAGAATAGTGAGTGTTCCCATCACAGTGTGACTGAGAGCAGTCACTGTGCTGAGCAGAATAGTGAGTGTTCCCATCACAGTGTGACTGAGAGCTGTCTCTGTGCTGAACAGAATAGTGAGTGTTCCCATCACAGTGTGACTGAGAGCTGTCAATATGCTGAGCAGAATAGTTAGTGTTCACATCACAGTGTGACCGAGAGCTCTCACTGTGCTGAGCAGCAGAGTGAGTGTTCCCATCACAGTGTGACTGAGAGCAGTCACTGTGTTGAGCAAAATAGTGAGTGTTCCCATCACAGTGTGACTTTGAGAGCATTCACTGTCCAGAGCAGAATAGTGAGTGTGACTTTGAGAGCAGTCATTGTGCTGAGCAGAATAGTGAGTGTTCCCATCACAGTGTGATTGAGAGCAGTCACTGTGTTGAGCAAAATAGTGAGTGTTCCCATCACAGTGTGACTTTGAGAGCATTCACTGTCCAGAGCAGAATAGTGAGTGTGACTTTGAGAGCAGTCATTGTGCTGAGCAGAATAGTGGGTGTTCCCATCACAGTGTTACAGAGAGCAGTCACTGTGCTGAGCAGAATAGTGAGTGTTAAAATCACAGTATGGCTAAGAGCAGTCACTGTGCTGAGCAGAATAGTGAATGTTCCCGCCACATTGTGACTGAGAGCAGTCACTGTGCTGAGCAGAATAGTGAGTGTTCCCATCACAGTGTGACTGCAAGAGCATTCACTGTGCAGAGCAGAATAGTGAGTGTTCGCATCACAGTGTAACTGAGAGTTGTCACTGTGCTAAGCAGAATAGTGAGTGTTCCCATCACAGTGTTACTGTGAGAGCAGTCACTATGCTGAGCAGAATAGTAAGTGTTTCCATCACAGTGTGACTGAGAGCTGTCATTGTGCTGAGCAGAATAGTGGGTGTTCCCATCACAGTGTTACTGAGAGCAGTCACTGTGCTAAGCAGAATAGTGAGTGTTCCGATCACAGTGTGACTGTGAGAGCAGTCACTATGCTGAGCAGAATAGTGCGCGTTCCCGTCACAGTGTGACTGGGAGCTCTTATGTGCTGAGCAGAATAGTGAGTGTTCCCATCACAGTGTGACTGAGAGCAGTCACTGTGCTGAGCAGAATAGTGAGTGTTCCCATCACAGTGTGACTGTAAGAGCATTCACTGTGCTGAGCAGAATAGTGAGTGTTCCCATCACAGTGTGACTAAGAGCAGTCACTGTGCTGAGCAGAATAGTGAGTGTTCCCATCACAGTGTGACTGAGGGCAGTCACTGTGCTGAACAGAATAGTGAGTGTTCACATCACAGTGTAACTGAGAGCTGTCACTGTGCTGAGCAGAATAGTGAGTGTTCCCATCACAGTGTGACTGTGAGAGCAGCCACTGTGCTGAGCAGAATAGTAAGTGTTTCCATCACAGTGTGACTGAGAGCTGTCATTGTGCTGAGCAGAATAATGGGTGTTCCCATCCCAGTATGACTGTGAGAGCATTCACTGTGCTGAGCAGAATAGTGAGTGTTCGATTCACAGTGTGACTTTGAGAGCATTCACTGTCCAGAGCAGAATAGTGAGTGTGACTTTGAGAGCTGTCACTGTGCTGAGCAGAATAGTGAGTGTTCCCATCACAGTGTGACTTAGAGCAGTCACTGTGCTGAGCAGAATAGTGAGTGTTCTCATCACAATGCGACTGTGAGAGCAGACACTATGCAGAGCAGAATAGTGAGTGTTCCAATCACAGTGTGACTTAGAGCAGTCACTGTGCTGAGCAGAATAGTGAGTGTTCCCATCACAGTGTGACTTAGAGCAGTCACTGTGCTGAGCAGAATAGTGAGTGTTCCCATCACAGTGTGACTGAGAGCAGTCACTGTGCTGAGCAGAATAGTGAGTGTTCCCATCACAGTGTGACTGAGAGTTGTCAATATGCTGAGCAGAATAGTTAGTGTTCACATCACAGTGTGACCGAGAGCTCTCACTGTGCTGAGCAGCAGAGTGAGTGTTCCCATCACAGTGTGACTGAGAACAGTCACTGTGTTGAGCAAAATATTGAGTGTTCCCATCACAGTGTGATTTTGAGAGCATTCACTGTCCAGAGCAGAATAGTGAGTGTGACTTTGAGAGCAGTCACTGTGCTGAGCAGCAGAGTGAGTGTTCCCATCACTGTGTGACTGAGAGCAGTCACTGTGTTGAGCAAAATAGTGAGTGTTCCCATCACAGTGTGACTTTGAGAGCATTCACTGTCCAGAGCAGAATAGTGAGTGTGACTTTGAGAGCAGTCATTGTGCTGAGCAGAATAGTGGGTGTTCCCATCACAGTGTTACTGAGAGCAGTCACTGTGCTAAGCAGAAAAGGTGAGTGTTCTGATCACAGTGTGACTGTGAGAGCAGTCACTTTGCTGAGCAGAATAGTGCGTGTTCCCGTCACAGTGTGACTGAGAGCTCTTATGTGCTGAGCAGAATAGTGAGTGTTCCCATCACAGTGTGACTGAGAGCAGTCACTGTGCTGAGCAGAATAGTGAGTGTTCCCATCACAGTGTGACTGTGAGAGCATTCACTGTGCTGAGCAGAATAGTGAGTGTTCCCGTCACAGTGTGACTGAGAGCTCTTATGTGCTGAGCAGAATAGTGAGTGTTCCCATCACAGTGTGACTGAGAGTAGTCACTGTGCTGAGCAGAGTAGTGAGTGTTCCCATCACAGTGTGACTGAGAGCAGTCACTGTGCTGAACAGAATAGTGAGTGTTCACATCACAGTGTAACTGAGAGCTGTCACTGTGCTGAGCAGAATAGTGAGTGTTCCCATCACAGTGTGACTGTGAGAGCAGTCACTGTGTTGAGCAGAATATTAAGTGTTTCCATCACAGTGTGACTGTGAGAGCATTCACTGTGCTGAGTAGAATAGTGAGTGTTCCTATCCCAGTATGACTGTGAGAGCATTCACTGTGTTGAGCAGAATAGTGAGTGTTCGATTCACAGTGTGACTTTGAGAGCATTCACTGTCCAGAGCAGAATAGTGAGTGTGACTTTGAGAGCTGTCACTGTGCTGAGCAGAATAGTGAGTGTTCCCATCACAGTGTGACTGCAAGAGCATTCACTGTGCATAGCAGAATAGTGAGTGTTCGCATCACAGTGTAACTGAGAGTTGTCACTGTGCTAAGCAGAATAGTGAGTGTTCCCATCACAGTGTTACTGTGAGAGCAGTCACTATGCTGAGCAGAATAGTAAGTGTTTCCATCACAGTGTGACTGAGAGCTGTCATTGTGCTGAGCAGAATAGTGGGTGTTCCCATCACAGTGTTACTGAGAGCAGTCACTTTGCTAAGCAGAATAGTGAGTGTTCCGATCACAGTGTGACTGTGAGAGCAGTCACTATGCTGAGCAGAATAGTGCGTGTTCCCGTCACAGTGTGACTGAGAGCTCTTATGTGCTGAGAAGAATAGTGAGTGTTCCCATCACAGTGTGACTGAGAGCAGTCACTGTGCTGAGCAGAATAGTGAGTGTTCCCATCACAGTCTGACTGTGAGAGCATTCACTGTGCTGAGCAGAATAGTGAGTGTTCCCGTCACAGTGTGACTGAGAGCTCTTATGTGCTGAGCAGAATAGTGAGTGTTCCCATCACAGTGTGACTGAGAGCAGTCACTGTGCTGAGCAGAATAGTGAGTGTTCCCATCACAGTGTGACTGAGAGCAGTCACTGTTCTGAACAGAATAGTGAGTGTTCCCATCACAGTGTGACTTAGAGCTGTCATTGTGCTGAGCAGAATAATGGGTGTTCCCATCACAGTGTGACTGTGAGAGCATTCACTGTGCTGAGTAGAATAGTGAGTGTTCCTATCCCAGTATGACTGTGAGAGCATTCACTGTGCTAAGCAGAATAGTGAGTGTTCGATTCACAGTGTGACTTTGAGAGCATTCACTGTCCAGAGCAGAATAGTGAGTGTGACTTTGAGAGCTGTCACTGTGCTGAGCAGAATAGTGAGTGTTCCCATCACAGTGCGACTGTGAGAGCAGACACTGTGCAGAGCAGAATAGTGAGTGTTCCAATCACAGTGTGACTGAGAGCTGTCACTGTGCTGAGCAGAATAGTGAGTGTTCACATCACTGTGTGACTGAGAGCAGTCACTGTGCTGAGCAGAAGAGTGAGTGTTCCCATCACAGTGTGACTGAGAGTTGTCAATATGCTGAGCAGAATAGTTAGTGTTCACATCACAGTGTGACCAAGAGCTCTCACTGTGCTGAGCAGCAGAGTGAGTGTTCCCATCACAGTGTGACTGAGAGTGGTCACTGTGTTGAGCAAAATATTGAGTGTTCCCATCACAGTGTGACTTTGAGAGCATTCACTGTCCAGAGCAGAATAGTGAGTGTGACTTTGAGAGCAGTCATTGTGCTGAGCAGAATAGTGGGTGTTCCCATCACAGTGTTACTGAGAGCAGTCACTGTGTTAGCAGAATAGTGAGTGTTCCCATCACAGTGTGACTGTGAGAGCATTCACTGTGCTGAGCAGAATAGTGAGTGTTCCCATCACAGTGTGACTGTGAGAGCATTCACTGTGCTGAGTAGAATAGTGAGTGTTCCCATCACAGTGTGACTGCAAGAGCATTCACTGTGCAGAGCAGAATAGTGAGTGTTCGCATCACAGTGTAACTGAGAGTTGTCACTGTGCTAAGCAGAATAGTGAGTGTTCCCATCACAGTGTTACTGTGAGAGCAGTGACTATGCTGAGCAGAATAGTAAGTGTTTCCATCACAGTGTGACTGAGAGCTGTCATTGTGCTGAGCAGAATAGTGAGTGTTCCCATCACAGTGTGACTGAGAGCAGTCACTGTGCTGAGCAGAATAGTGAGTGTTCCCATCACAGTGTGACTGTGAGAGCATTCACTGTGCTGAGCAGAATAGTGAGTGTTTCCGTCAGTGTGACTGAGAGCTCTTATGTGCTGAGCAGAATAGTGAGTGTTCCCATCACAGTGTGACTGAGAGTAGTCACTGTGCTGAGCAGAATAGTGAGTGTTCCCATCACAGTGTGACTGAGAGCAGTCACTGTGCTGAACAGAATAGTGAGTGTTCACATCACAGTGTAACTGAGAGCTGTCACTGTGCTGAGCAGAATAGTGAGTGTTCCCATCACAGTGTGACTGTGAGAGCAGTCACTGTGCTGAGCATAATATTAAGTGTTTCCATCACAGTGTGACTGAGAGCTGTCATTGTGCTGAGCAGAATAATGGGTGTTCCCATCACAGTGTGACTGTGAGAGCATTCACTGTGCTGAGTAGAATAGTGAGTGTTCCCATCACAGTGTGACTGTGAGAGCATTCACTGTGCTGAGTAGAATAGTGAGTGTTCCTATCCCAGTATGACTGTGAGAGCATTCACTGTCCAGAGCAGAATAGTGAGTTTGACTTTGAGAGCAGTCATTGTGCTGAGCAGAATAGTGGGTGTTCCCATCACAGTGTTACTGAGAGCAGTCACTGTGCTAAGCAGAATAGTGAGTGTTCCTATCCCAGTATGACTGTGAGAGCATTCACTGTGTTGAGCAGAATAGTGAGTGTTCGATTCACAGTGTGACTTTGAGAGCATTCACTGTCCAGAGCAGAATAGTGAGTGTGACTTTGAGAGCTGTCACTGTGCTGAGCAGAATAGTGAGTGTTCCCATCACAGTGTGACTGCAAGAGCATTCACTGTGCAGAGCAGAATAGTGAGTGTTCGCATCACAGTGTAACTGAGAGTTGTCACTGTGCTAAGCAGAAAAGTGAGTGTTCCCATCACAGTGTTACTGTGAGAGCAGTAACAATGCTGAGCAGAATAGTAAGTGTTTCCATCACAGTGTGACTGAGAGCTGTCATTGTGCTGAGCAGAATAGTGGGTGTTCCCATCACAGTGTTACTGAGAGCAGTCACTGTGCTAAACAGAATAGTGAGTGTTCCGATCACAGTGTGACTGTGAGAGCAGTCACTATGCTGAGCAGAATAGTGCGTGTTCCCGTCACAGTGTGACTGAGAGCTCTTATGTGCTGAGCAGAATAGTGAGTGTTCCCATCACAGTGTGACTGAGAGCAGTCACTGTGCTGAGCAGAATAGTGAGTGTTCCCATCACAGTGTGACTGTGAGAGCATTCACTGTGCTGAGCAGAATAGTGAGTGTTCCCGTCACAGTGTGACTGAGAGCTCTTATGTGCTGAGCAGAATAGTGAGTGTTCCCATCACAGTGTGACTGAGAGTAGTCACTGTGCTGAGCAGAGTAGTGAGTGTTCCCATCACAGTGTGACTGAGAGCAGTCACTGTGCTGAACAGAATAGTGAGTGTTCACATCACAGTGTAACTGAGAGCTGTCACTGTGCTGAGCAGAATAGTGAGTGTTCCCATCACAGTGTGACTGTGAGAGCAGTCACTGTGTTGAGCAGAATATTAAGTGTTTCCATCACAGTGTGACTGTGAGAGCATTCACTGTGCTGAGTAGAATAGTGAGTGTTCCTATCCCAGTATGACTGTGAGAGCATTCACTGTGTTGAGCAGAATAGTGAGTGTTCGATTCACAGTGTGACTTTGAGAGCATTCACTGTCCAGAGCAGAATAGTGAGTGTGACTTTGAGAGCTGTCACTGTGCTGAGCAGAATAGTGAGTGTTCCCATCACAGTGTGACTGCAAGAGCATTCACTGTGCATAGCAGAATAGTGAGTGTTCGCATCACAGTGTAACTGAGAGTTGTCACTGTGCTAAGCAGAATAGTGAGTGTTCCCATCACAGTGTTACTGTGAGAGCAGTCACTATGCTGAGCAGAATAGTAAGTGTTTCCATCACAGTGTGACTGAGAGCTGTCATTGTGCTGAGCAGAATAGTGGGTGTTCCCATCACAGTGTTACTGAGAGCAGTCACTTTGCTAAGCAGAATAGTGAGTGTTCCGATCACAGTGTGACTGTGAGAGCAGTCACTATGCTGAGCAGAATAGTGCGTGTTCCCGTCACAGTGTGACTGAGAGCTCTTATGTGCTGAGAAGAATAGTGAGTGTTCCCATCACAGTGTGACTGAGAGCAGTCACTGTGCTGAGCAGAATAGTGAGTGTTCCCATCACAGTCTGACTGTGAGAGCATTCACTGTGCTGAGCAGAATAGTGAGTGTTCCCGTCACAGTGTGACTGAGAGCTCTTATGTGCTGAGCAGAATAGTGAGTGTTCCCATCACAGTGTGACTGAGAGCAGTCACTGTGCTGAGCAGAATAGTGAGTGTTCCCATCACAGTGTGACTGAGAGCAGTCACTGTGCTGAACAGAATAGTGAGTGTTCCCATCACAGTGTGACTTAGAGCTGTCATTGTGCTGAGCAGAATAATGGGTGTTCCCATCACAGTGTGACTGTGAGAGCATTCACTGTGCTGAGTAGAATAGTGAGTGTTCCTATCCCAGTATGACTGTGAGAGCATTCACTGTGCTGAGCAGAATAGTGAGTGTTCGATTCACAGTGTGACTTTGAGAGCATTCACTGTCCAGAGCAGAATAGTGAGTGTGACTTTGAGAGCTGTCACTGTGCTGAGCAGAATAGTGAGTGTTCCCATCACAGTGCGACTGTGAGAGCAGACACTGTGCAGAGCAGAATAGTGAGTGTTCCAATCACAGTGTGACTGAGAGCTGTCACTGTGCTGAGCAGAATAGTGAGTGTTCACATCACTGTGTGACTGAGAGCAGTCACTGTGCTGAGCAGAAGAGTGAGTGTTCCCATCACAGTGTGACTGAGAGTTGTCAATATGCTGAGCAGAATAGTTAGTGTTCACATCACAGTGTGACCGAGAGCTCTCACTGTGCTGAGCAGCAGAGTGAGTGTTCCCATCACAGTGTGACTGAGAGTGGTCACTGTGTTGAGCAAAATATTGAGTGTTCCCATCACAGTGTGACTTTGAGAGCATTCACTGTCCAGAGCAGAATAGTGAGTGTGACTTTGAGAGCTGTCACTGTGCTGAGCAGAATAGTGAGTGTTCCCATCACAGTGTGACTGAGAGCAGTCACTGTGCTGAACAGAATAGTGAGTGTTCCCATCACAGTGTGACTTAGAGCAGTCACTGTGCTGAGCAGAATAGTGAGTGTTCCCATCACAATGCGACTGTGAGAGCAGTCACTGTGCAGAGCAGAATAGTGAGTGTTCCAATCACAGTGTGACTGAGAGCTGTCACTGTGCTGAGCAGAATAGTGAGTGTTCACATCACTGTGTGACTGAGAGCAGTCACTGTGCTGAGCAGAATAGTGAGTGTTCCCATCACAGTGTGACTGAGAGCAGTCACTGTGCTGAGCAGAATAGTGAGTGTTCCCATCACAGTGTGACTGAGAGCTGTCTCTGTGCTGAACAGAATAGTGAGTGTTCCCATCACAGTGTGACTGAGAGCTGTCAATATGCTGAGCAGAATAGTTAGTGTTCACATCACAGTGTGACCGAGAGCTCTCACTGTGCTGAGCAGCAGAGTGAGTGTTCCCATCACAGTGTGACTGAGAGCAGTCACTGTGTTGAGCAAAATAGTGAGTGTTCCCATCACAGTGTGACTTTGAGAGCATTCACTGTCCAGAGCAGAATAGTGAGTGTGACTTTGAGAGCAGTCATTGTGCTGAGCAGAATAGTGAGTGTTCCCATCACAGTGTGATTGAGAGCAGTCACTGTGTTGAGCAAAATAGTGAGTGTTCCCATCACAGTGTGACTTTGAGAGCATTCACTGTCCAGAGCAGAATAGTGAGTGTGACTTTGAGAGCAGTCATTGTGCTGAGCAGAATAGTGGGTGTTCCCATCACAGTGTTACAGAGAGCAGTCACTGTGCTGAGCAGAATAGTGAATGTTCCTGCCACATTGTGACTGAGAGCAGTCACTGTGCTGAGCAGAATAGTGAGTGTTCCCATCACAGTGTGACTGCAAGAGCATTCACTGTGCAGAGCAGAATAGTGAGTGTTCGCATCACAGTGTAACTGAGAGTTGTCACTGTGCTAAGCAGAATAGTGAGTGTTCCCATCACAGTGTTACTGTGAGAGCAGTCACTATGCTGAGCAGAATAGTAAGTGTTTCCATCACAGTGTGACTGAGAGCTGTCATTGTGCTGAGCAGAATAGTGGGTGTTCCCATCACAGTGTTACTGAGAGCAGTCACTTTGCTAAGCAGAATAGTGAGTGTTCCGATCACAGTGTGACTGTGAGAGCAGTCACTATGCTGAGCAGAATAGTGCGTGTTCCCGTCACAGTGTGACTGAGAGCTCTTATGTGCTGAGAAGAATAGTGAGTGTTCCCATCACAGTGTGACTGAGAGCAGTCACTGTGCTGAGCAGAATAGTGAGTGTTCCCATCACAGTCTGACTGTGAGAGCATTCACTGTGCTGAGCAGAATAGTGAGTGTTCCCGTCACAGTGTGACTGAGAGCTCTTATGTGCTGAGCAGAATAGTGAGTGTTCCCATCACAGTGTGACTGAGAGCAGTCACTGTGCTGAGCAGAATAGTGAGTGTTCCCATCACAGTGTGACTGAGAGCAGTCACTGTGCTGAACAGAATAGTGAGTGTTCCCATCACAGTGTGACTTAGAGCTGTCATTGTGCTGAGCAGAATAATGGGTGTTCCCATCACAGTGTGACTGTGAGAGCATTCACTGTGCTGAGTAGAATAGTGAGTGTTCCTATCCCAGTATGACTGTGAGAGCATTCACTGTGCTGAGCAGAATAGTGAGTGTTCGATTCACAGTGTGACTTTGAGAGCATTCACTGTCCAGAGCAGAATAGTGAGTGTGACTTTGAGAGCTGTCACTGTGCTGAGCAGAATAGTGAGTGTTCCCATCACAGTGCGACTGTGAGAGCAGACACTGTGCAGAGCAGAATAGTGAGTGTTCCAATCACAGTGTGACTGAGAGCTGTCACTGTGCTGAGCAGAATAGTGAGTGTTCACATCACTGTGTGACTGAGAGCAGTCACTGTGCTGAGCAGAAGAGTGAGTGTTCCCATCACAGTGTGACTGAGAGTTGTCAATATGCTGAGCAGAATAGTTAGTGTTCACATCACAGTGTGACCGAGAGCTCTCACTGTGCTGAGCAGCAGAGTGAGTGTTCCCATCACAGTGTGACTGAGAGTGGTCACTGTGTTGAGCAAAATATTGAGTGTTCCCATCACAGTGTGACTTTGAGAGCATTCACTGTCCAGAGCAGAATAGTGAGTGTGACTTTGAGAGCTGTCACTGTGCTGAGCAGAATAGTGAGTGTTCCCATCACAGTGTGACTGAGAGCAGTCACTGTGCTGAACAGAATAGTGAGTGTTCCCATCACAGTGTGACTTAGAGCAGTCACTGTGCTGAGCAGAATAGTGAGTGTTCCCATCACAATGCGACTGTGAGAGCAGTCACTGTGCAGAGCAGAATAGTGAGTGTTCCAATCACAGTGTGACTGAGAGCTGTCACTGTGCTGAGCAGAATAGTGAGTGTTCACATCACTGTGTGACTGAGAGCAGTCACTGTGCTGAGCAGAATAGTGAGTGTTCCCATCACAGTGTGACTGAGAGCAGTCACTGTGCTGAGCAGAATAGTGAGTGTTCCCATCACAGTGTGACTGAGAGCTGTCTCTGTGCTGAACAGAATAGTGAGTGTTCCCATCACAGTGTGACTGAGAGCTGTCAATATGCTGAGCAGAATAGTTAGTGTTCACATCACAGTGTGACCGAGAGCTCTCACTGTGCTGAGCAGCAGAGTGAGTGTTCCCATCACAGTGTGACTGAGAGCAGTCACTGTGTTGAGCAAAATAGTGAGTGTTTCCATCACAGTGTGACTTTGAGAGCATTCACTGTCCAGAGCAGAATAGTGAGTGTGACTTTGAGAGCAGTCATTGTGCTGAGCAGAATAGTGAGTGTTCCCATCACAGTGTGATTGAGAGCAGTCACTGTGTTGAGCAAAATAGTGAGTGTTCCCATCACAGTGTGACTTTGAGAGCATTCACTGTCCAGAGCAGAATAGTGAGTGTGACTTTGAGAGCAGTCATTGTGCTGAGCAGAATAGTGGGTGTTCCCATCACAGTGTTACAGAGAGCAGTCACTGTGCTGAGCAGAATAGTGAATGTTCCTGCCACATTGTGACTGAGAGCAGTCACTGTGCTGAGCAGAATAGTGAGTGTTCCCATCACAGTGTGACTGCAAGAGCATTCACTGTGCAGAGCAGAATAGTGAGTGTTCGCATCACAGTGTAACTGAGAGTTGTCACTGTGCTAAGCAGAATAGTGAGTGTTCCCATCACAGTGTTACTGTGAGAGCAGTCACTATGCTGAGCAGAATAGTAAGTGTTTCCATCACAGTGTGACTGAGAGCTGTCATTGTGCTGAGCAGAATAGTGGGTGTTCCCATCACAGTGTTACTGAGAGCAGTCACTGTGCTAAGCAGAATAGTGAGTGTTCCGATCACAGTGTGACTGTGAGAGCAGTCACTATGCTGATCAGAATAGTGCGTGTTCCCGTCACCGTGTGACTGAGAGCTCTTATGTGCTGAGCAGAATAGTGAGTGTTCCCATCACAGTGTGACTGAGAGCAGTCACTGTGCTGAGCAGAATAGTGAGTGTTCCCATCACAGTGTGACTGTGAGAGCATTCACTGTGCTGAGCAGAATAGTGAGTGTTCCCATCACAGTGTGACTGAGAGCAGTCACTGTGCTGAGCAGAATAGTGAGTGTTCCCATCACAGTGTGACTGAGAGCAGTCACTGTGCTGAGCAGAATAGTGAGTGTTCTCATCACAGTGTGACTGTGAGAGCAGCCACTGTGCTGAGCAGAATAGTAAGTGTTTCCATCACAGTGTGACTGAGAGCTGTCATTGTGCTGAGCAGAATAATGGGTGTTCCCATCCCAGTATGACTGTGAGAGCATTCAGTGTGCTGAGCAGAATAGTGAGTGTTCGATTCACAGTGTGACTTTGAGAGCATTCACTGTCCAGAGCAGAATAGTGAGTGTGACTTTGAGAGCTGTCACTGTGCTGAGCAGAATAGTGAGTGTTCCCATCACAGTGTGACTGAGAGCAGTCACTGTGCTGAGCAGAATAGTGAGTGTTCCCATCACAGTGTGACTTAGAGCAGTCACTGTGCTGAGCAGAATAGTGAGTGTTCTCATCACAATGCGACTGTGAGAGCAGACACTGTGCAGAGCAGAATAGTGAGTGTTCCAATCACAGTGTGACTGAGAGCTGTCACTGTGCTGAGCAGAATAGTGAGTGTTCACATCACTGTGTGACTGAGAGCAGTCACTGTGCTGAGCAGAATAGTGAGTGTTCCCATCACAGTGTGACTGAGAGCAGTCACTGTGCTGAGCAGAATAGTGAGTGTTCCCATCACAGTGTGACTGAGAGTTGTCAATATGCTGAGCAGAATAGTTAGTGTTCACATCACAGTGTGACCGAGAGCTCTCACTGTGCTGAGCAGCAGAGTGAGTGTTCCCATCACAGTGTGACTGAGAGCAGTCACTGTGTTGAGCAAAATATTGAGTGTTCCCATCACAGTGTGACTTTGAGAGCATTCACTGTCCAGAGCAGAATAGTGAGTGTGACTTTGAGAGCAGTCACTGTGCCGAGCAGCAGAGTGAGTGTTCCCATCACTGTGTGACTGAGAGCAGTCACTGTGTTGAGCAAAATAGTGAGTGTTCCCATCACAGTGTGACTTTGAGAGCATTCACTGTCCAGAGCAGAATAGTGAGTGTGACTTTGAGAGCAGTCATTGTGCTGAGCAGAATAGTGGGTGTTCCCATCACAGTGTTACTGAGAGCAGTCACTGTGCTAAGCAGAAAAGGTGAGTGTTCTGATCACAGTGTGACTGTGAGAGCAGTCACTTTGCTGAGCAGAATAGTGCGTGTTCCCGTCACAGTGTGACTGAGAGCTCTTATGTGCTGAGCAGAATAGTGAGTGTTCCCACCACAGTGTGACTGAGAGCAGTCACTGTGCTGAGCAGAATAGTGAGTGTTCCCATCACAGTGTGACTGTGAGAGCATTCACTGTGCTGAGCAGAATAGTGAGTGTTCCCGTCACAGTGTGACTGAGAGCTCTTATGTGCTGAGCAGAATAGTGAGTGTTCCCATCACAGTGTGACTGAGAGTAGTCACTGTGCTGAGCAGAATAGTGAGTGTTCCCATCACAGTGTGACTGAGAGCAGTCACTGTGCTGAACAGAATAGTGAGTGTTCACATCACAGTGTAACTGAGAGCTGTCACTGTGCTGAGCAGAATAGTGAGTGTTCCCATCACAGTGTGACTGTGAGAGCAGTCACTGTGTTGAGCAGAATATTAAGTGTTTCCATCACAGTGTGACTGAGAGCTGTCATTGTGCTGAGCAGAATAATGGGTGTTCCCATCACAGTGTGACTGTGAGAGCATTCACTGTGCTGAGTAGAATAGTGAGTGTTCCTATCCCAGTATGACTGTGAGAGCATTCACTGTGTTGAGCAGAATAGTGAGTGTTCGATTCACAGTGTGACTTTGAGAGCATTCACTGTCCAGAGCAGAATAGTGAGTGTGACTTTGAGAGCTGTCACTGTGCTGAGCAGAATAGTGAGTGTTCCCATCACAGTGTGACTGCAAGAGCATTCACTGTGCAGAGCAGAATAGTGAGTTTTCGCATCACAGTGTAACTGAGAGTTGTCACTGTGCTAAGCAGAATAGTGAGTGTTCCCATCACAGTGTTACTGTGAGAGCAGTCACTATGCTGAGCAGAATAGTAAGTGTTTCCATCACAGTGTGACTGAGAGCTGTCATTGTGCTGAGCAGAATAGTGGGTGTTCCCATCACAGTGTTACTGAGAGCAGTCACTGTGCTAAGCAAAATAGTGAGTGTTCCGATCACAGTGTGACTGTGAGAGCAGTCACTATGATGAGCAGAATAGGGCGTGTTCCCGTCACAGTGTGACTGAGAGCTCTTATGTGCTGAGCAGAATAGTGGGTGTTCCCATCACAGTGTTACTGAGAGCAGTCACTGTGCTAAGCAGAATAGTGAGTGTTCCCATCACAGTGTGACTGAGAGCAGTCACTGTGCTGAGCAGAATAGTGAGTGTTCCCATCACAGTCTGACTGTGAGAGCATTCACTGTGCTGAGCAGAATAGTGAGTGTTCCCGTCACAGTGTGACTGAGAGCTCTTATGTGCTGAGCAGAATAGTGAGTGTTCCCATCACAGTGTGACTGAGAGCAGTCACTGTGCTGAGCAGAATAGTGAGTGTTCCCATCACAGTGTGACTGAGAGCAGTCACTGTGCTGAACAGAATAGTGAGTGTTCAAATCACAGTGTAACTGAGAGCTGTCACTGTGCTGAGCAGAATAGTGAGTGTTCCCAGCACAGTGTGACTGTGAGAGCAGTCACTGTGCTGAGCAGAATAGTAAGTGTTTCCATCACAGTGTGACTGAGAGCTGTCATTGTGCTGAGCAGAATAATGGGTGTTCCCATCACAGTGGGACTGTGAGAGCATTCACTGTGCTGAGTAGAATAGTGAGTGTTCCTATCCCAGTATGACTGTGAGAGCATTCACTGTGTTGAGCAGAATAGTGAGTGTTCGATTCACAGTGTGACTTTGAGAGCATTCACTGTCCAGAGCAGAATAGTGAGTGTGACTTTGAGAGCTGTCACTGTGCTGAGCAGAATAGTGAGTGTTCCCATCACAGTGTGACTGAGAGCAGTCACTGTGCTGAACAGAATAGTGAGTGTTCCCATCACAGTGTGACTTAGAGCAGTCAATGTGCTGAGCAGAATAGTGAGTGTTCCCATCACAATGCGACTGTGAGAGCAGTCACTGTGCAGAGCAGAATAGTGAGTGTTCCAATCACAGTGTGACTGAGAGCTGTCACTGTGCTGAGCAGAATAGTGAGTGTTCCCATCACAGTGTGACCGAGAGCAGTCACTGTGCTGAGCAGAATAGTGAGTGTTCCCATCACAGTGTTACTGAGAGCTGTCTCTGTGCTGAACAGAATAGTGAGTGTTCCCATTACAGTGTGACTGAGAGCTGTCAATATGCTGAGCAGAATAGTTAGTGTTCACATCACAGTGTGACCGAGAGCTCTCATTGTGCTGAGCAGCAGGGTGAGTGTTCCCATCACAGTGTGACTGAGAGCAGTCACTGTGTTGAGCAAAATAGTGAGTGTTCCCATCACAGTGTGACTTTGAGAGCATTCACTGTCCAGAGCAGAATAGTGAGTGTGACTTTGAGAGCAGTCACTGTGCTGAGCAGAATAGTGAGTGTTCCCATCACAGTGTGATTGAGAGCAGTCACTGTGTTGAGCAAAATAGTCAGTGTTCCCATCACAGTGTGACTTTGAGAGCATTCACTGTCCAGAGCAGAATAGTGAGTGTGACTTTGAGAGCAGTCATTGTGCTGAGCAGAATAGTGGGTGTTCCCATCACAGTGTTACAGAGAGCAGTCACTGTGCTGAGCAGAATAGTGAGTGTTAAAATCACAGTATGGCTAAGAGCAGTCACTGTGCTGAGCAGAATAGTGAATGTTCCCGCCACATTGTGACTGAGAGCAGTCACTGTGCTGAGCAGAATAGTGAGTGTTCCCATCACAGTGTGACTGCAAGAGCATTCACTGTGCAGAGCAGAATAGTGAGTGTTTGCATCACAGTGTAACTGAGAGTTGTCACTGTGCTAAGCAGAATAGTGAGTGTTCCCATTACAGTGTTACTGTGAGAGCAGTCACTATGCTGAGCAGAATAGTAAGTGTTTCCATCACAGTGTGACTGAGAGCTGTCATTGTGCTGAGCAGAATAGTGGGTGTTCCCATCACAGTGTTACTTAGAGCAGTCACTGTGCTAAGCAGAATAGTGAGTGTTCCGATCACAGTGTGACTGTGAGAGCAGTCACTATGCTGAGCAGAATAGTGCGTGTTCCCGTCACAGTGTGACTGAGAGCTCTTATGTGCTGAGCAGAATAGTGAGTGTTCCCATCACAGTGTGACTGAGAGCAGTCACTGTGCTGAGCAGAATAGTGAGTGTTCCCATCACAGTGTGACTGTAAGAGCATTCACTGTGCTGAGCAGAATAGTGAGTGTTCCCATCACAGTGTGACTGAGATCAGTCACTGTGCTGAGCAGAATAGTGAGTGTTCCCATCACAGTGTGACTGAGGGCAGTCACTGTGCTGAACAGAATAGTGAGTGTTCACATCACAGTGTAACTGAGAGCTGTCACTGTGCTGAGCAGAATAGTGAGTGTTCCCATCACAGTGTGACTGTGAGAGCAGCCACTGTGCTGAGCAGAATAGTAAGTGTTTCCATCACAGTGTGACTGAGAGCTGTCATTGTGCTGAGCAGAATAATGGGTGTTCCCATCCCAGTATGACTGTGAGAGCATTCACTGTGCTGAGCAGAATAGTGAGTGTTCGATTCACAGTGTGACTTTGAGAGCATTCACTGTCCAGAGCAGAATAGTGAGTGTGACTTTGAGAGCTGTCACTGTGCTGAGCAGAATAGTGAGTGTTCCCATCACAGTGTGACTGAGAGCAGTCACTGTGCTGAGCAGAATAGTGAGTGTTCCCATCACAGTGTGACTTAGAGCAGTCACTGTGCTGAGCAGAATAGTGAGTGTTCTCATCACAATGCGACTGTGAGAGCAGACACTGTGCAGAGCAGAATAGTGAGTGTTCCAATCACAGTGTGACTTAGAGCAGTCACTGTGCTGAGCAGAATAGTGAGTGTTCCCATCACAGTGTGACTGAGAGCAGTCACTGTGCTGAGCAGAATAGTGAGTGTTCCCATCACAGTGTGACTGAGAGTTGTCAATATGCTGAGCAGAATAGTTAGTGTTCACATCACAGTGTGACCGAGAGCTCTCACTGTGCTGAGCAGCAGAGTGAGTGTTCCCATCACAGTGTGACTGAGAGCAGTCACTGTGTTGAGCAAAATATTGAGTGTTCCCATCACAGTGTGATTTTGAGAGCATTCACTGTCCAGAGCAGAATAGTGAGTGTGACTTTGAGAGCAGTCACTGTGCTGAGCAGCAGAGTGAGTGTTCCCATCACTGTGTGACTGAGAGCAGTCACTGTGTTGAGCAAAATAGTGAGTGTTCCCATCACAGTGTGACTTTGAGAGCATTCACTGTCCAGAGCAGAATAGTGAGTGTGACTTTGAGAGCAGTCATTGTGCTGAGCAGAATAGTGGGTGTTCCCATCACAGTGTTACTGAGAGCAGTCACTGTGCTAAGCAGAAAAGGTGAGTGTTCTGATCACAGTGTGACTGTGAGAGCAGTCACTTTGCCGAGCAGAATAGTGCGTGTTCCCGTCACAGTGTGACTGAGAGCTCTTATGTGCTGAGCAGAATAGTGAGTGTTTCCATCACAGTGTGACTGAGAGCAGTCACTGTGCTGAGCAGAATAGTGAGTGTTCCCATCACAGTGTGACTGTGAGAGCATTCACTGTGCTGAGCAGAATAGTGAGTGTTCCCGTCACAGTGTGACTGAGAGCTCTTATGTGCTGAGCAGAATAGTGAGTGTTCTCATCACAGTGTGACTGAGAGTAGTCACTGTGCTGAGCAGAGTAGTGAGTGTTCCCATCACAGTGTGACTGAGAGCAGTCACTGTGCTGAACAGAATAGTGAGTGTTCACATCACAGTGTAACTGAGAGCTGTCACTGTGCTGAGCAGAATAGTGAGTGTTCCCATCACAGTGTGACTGTGAGAGCAGTCACTGTGTTGAGCAGAATATTAAGTGTTTCCATCACAGTGTGACTGTGAGAGCATTCACTGTGCTGAGTAGAATAGTGAGTGTTCCTATCCCAGTATGACTGTGAGAGCATTCACTGTGTTGAGCAGAATAGTGAGTGTTCGATTCACAGTGTGACTTTGAGAGCATTCACTGTCCAGAGCAGAATAGTGAGTGTGACTTTGAGAGCTGTCACTGTGCTGAGCAGAATAGTGAGTGTTCGCATCACAGTGTAACTGAGAGTTGTCACTGTGCTAAGCAGAATAGTGAGTGTTCCCATCACAGTGTTACTGCAAGAGCATGCACTGTGCAGAGCAGAATAGTGAGTGTTCCGATCACAGTGTGACTGTGAGAGCAGTCACTATGCTGAGCAGAATAGTGCGTGTTCCCGTCACAGTGTGACTGAGAGCTCTTATGTGCTGAGAAGAATAGTGAGTGTTCCCATCACAGTGTGACTGAGAGCATTCACTGTGCTGAGCAGAATAGTGAGTGTTCCCGTCACAGTGTGACTGAGAGCTCTTATGTGCTGAGCAGAATAGTGAGTGTTCCCATCACAGTGTGACTGAGAGCAGTCACTGTGCTGAGCAGAATAGTGAGTGTTCCCATCACAGTGTGACTGAGAGCAGTCACTGTGCTGAACAGAATAGTGAGTGTTCCCATCACAGTGTGACTTAGAGCTGTCATTGTGCTGAGCAGAATAATGGGTGTTCCCATCACAGTGTGACTGTGAGAGCATTCACTGTGCTGAGTAGAATAGTGAGTGTTCCTATCCCAGTATGACTGTGAGAGCATTCACTGTGCTGAGCAGAATAGTGAGTGTTCGATTCACAGTGTGACTTTGAGAGCATTCACTGTCCAGAGCAGAATAGTGAGTGTGACTTTGAGAGCTGTCACTGTGCTGAGCAGAATAGTGAGTGTTCCCATCACAGTGTGACTGAGAGCAGTCACTGTGCTGAACAGAATAGTGAGTGTTCCCATCACAGTGTGACTTAGAGCAGTCACTGTGCTGAGCAGAATTGTGAGTGTTCCCATCACAATGCGACTGTGAGAGCAGACACTGTGCAGAGCAGAATAGTGAGTGTTCCAATCACAGTGTGACTGAGAGCTGTCACTGTGCTGAGCAGAATAGTGAGTGTTCACATCACTGTGTGACTGAGAGCAGTCACTGTGCTGAGCAGAAGAGTGAGTGTTCCCATCACAGTGTGACTGAGAGTTGTCAATATGCTGAGCAGAATAGTTAGTGTTCACATCACAGTGTGACCGAGAGCTCTCACTGTGCTGAGCAGCAGAGTGAGTGTTCCCATCACAGTGTGACTGAGAGTGGTCACTGTGTTGAGCAAAATATTGAGTGTTCCCATCACAGTGTGACTTTGAGAGCATTCACTGTCCAGAGCAGAATAGTGAGTGTGACTTTGAGAGCAGTCATTGTGCTGAGCAGAATAGTGGGTGTTCCCATCACAGTGTTACTGTGAGAGCAGCCACTGTGCTGAGCAGAATAGTAAGTGTTTCCATCACAGTGTGACTGAGAGCTGTCATTGTGCTGAGCAGAATAATGGGTGTTCCCATCCCAGTATGACTGTGAGAGCATTCACTGTGCTGAGCAGAATAGTGAGTGTTCGATTCACAGTGTGACTTTGAGAGCATTCACTGTCCAGAGCAGAATAGTGAGTGTGACTTTGAGAGCTGTCACTGTGCTGAGCAGAATAGTGAGTGTTCCCATCACAGTGTGACTGAGAGCAGTCACTGTGCTGAGCAGAATAGTGAGTGTTCCCATCACAGTGTGACTTAGAGCAGTCACTGTGCTGAGCAGAATAGTGAGTGTTCTCATCACAATGCGACTGTGAGAGCAGACACTGTGCAGAGCAGAATAGTGAGTGTTCCAATCACAGTGTGACTTAGAGCAGTCACTGTGCTGAGCAGAATAGTGAGTGTTCCCATCACAGTGTGACTGAGAGCAGTCACTGTGCTGAGCAGAATAGTGAGTGTTCCCATCACAGTGTGACTGAGAGTTGTCAATATGCTGAGCAGAATAGTTAGTGTTCACATCACAGTGTGACCGAGAGCTCTCACTGTGCTGAGCAGCAGAGTGAGTGTTCCCATCACAGTGTGACTGAGAGCAGTCACTGTGTTGAGCAAAATATTGAGTGTTCCCATCACAGTGTGATTTTGAGAGCATTCACTGTCCAGAGCAGAATAGTGAGTGTGACTTTGAGAGCAGTCACTGTGCTGAGCAGCAGAGTGAGTGTTCCCATCACTGTGTGACTGAGAGCAGTCACTGTGTTGAGCAAAATAGTGAGTGTTCCCATCACAGTGTGACTTTGAGAGCATTCACTGTCCAGAGCAGAATAGTGAGTGTGACTTTGAGAGCAGTCATTGTGCTGAGCAGAATAGTGGGTGTTCCCATCACAGTGTTACTGAGAGCAGTCACTGTGCTAAGCAGAAAAGGTGAGTGTTCTGATCACAGTGTGACTGTGAGAGCAGTCACTTTGCCGAGCAGAATAGTGCGTGTTCCCGTCACAGTGTGACTGAGAGCTCTTATGTGCTGAGCAGAATAGTGAGTGTTTCCATCACAGTGTGACTGAGAGCAGTCACTGTGCTGAGCAGAATAGTGAGTGTTCCCATCACAGTGTGACTGTGAGAGCATTCACTGTGCTGAGCAGAATAGTGAGTGTTCCCGTCACAGTGTGACTGAGAGCTCTTATGTGCTGAGCAGAATAGTGAGTGTTCTCATCACAGTGTGACTGAGAGTAGTCACTGTGCTGAGCAGAGTAGTGAGTGTTCCCATCACAGTGTGACTGAGAGCAGTCACTGTGCTGAACAGAATAGTGAGTGTTCACATCACAGTGTAACTGAGAGCTGTCACTGTGCTGAGCAGAATAGTGAGTGTTCCCATCACAGTGTGACTGTGAGAGCAGTCACTGTGTTGAGCAGAATATTAAGTGTTTCCATCACAGTGTGACTGTGAGAGCATTCACTGTGCTGAGTAGAATAGTGAGTGTTCCTATCCCAGTATGACTGTGAGAGCATTCACTGTGTTGAGCAGAATAGTGAGTGTTCGATTCACAGTGTGACTTTGAGAGCATTCACTGTCCAGAGCAGAATAGTGAGTGTGACTTTGAGAGCTGTCACTGTGCTGAGCAGAATAGTGAGTGTTCGCATCACAGTGTAACTGAGAGTTGTCACTGTGCTAAGCAGAATAGTGAGTGTTCCCATCACAGTGTTACTGCAAGAGCATGCACTGTGCAGAGCAGAATAGTGAGTGTTCCGATCACAGTGTGACTGTGAGAGCAGTCACTATGCTGAGCAGAATAGTGCGTGTTCCCGTCACAGTGTGACTGAGAGCTCTTATGTGCTGAGAAGAATAGTGAGTGTTCCCATCACAGTGTGACTGAGAGCATTCACTGTGCTGAGCAGAATAGTGAGTGTTCCCGTCACAGTGTGACTGAGAGCTCTTATGTGCTGAGCAGAATAGTGAGTGTTCCCATCACAGTGTGACTGAGAGCAGTCACTGTGCTGAGCAGAATAGTGAGTGTTCCCATCACAGTGTGACTGAGAGCAGTCACTGTGCTGAACAGAATAGTGAGTGTTCCCATCACAGTGTGACTTAGAGCTGTCATTGTGCTGAGCAGAATAATGGGTGTTCCCATCACAGTGTGACTGTGAGAGCATTCACTGTGCTGAGTAGAATAGTGAGTGTTCCTATCCCAGTATGACTGTGAGAGCATTCACTGTGCTGAGCAGAATAGTGAGTGTTCGATTCACAGTGTGACTTTGAGAGCATTCACTGTCCAGAGCAGAATAGTGAGTGTGACTTTGAGAGCTGTCACTGTGCTGAGCAGAATAGTGAGTGTTCCCATCACAGTGTGACTGAGAGCAGTCACTGTGCTGAACAGAATAGTGAGTGTTCCCATCACAGTGTGACTTAGAGCAGTCACTGTGCTGAGCAGAATTGTGAGTGTTCCCATCACAATGCGACTGTGAGAGCAGACACTGTGCAGAGCAGAATAGTGAGTGTTCCAATCACAGTGTGACTGAGAGCTGTCACTGTGCTGAGCAGAATAGTGAGTGTTCACATCACTGTGTGACTGAGAGCAGTCACTGTGCTGAGCAGAAGAGTGAGTGTTCCCATCACAGTGTGACTGAGAGTTGTCAATATGCTGAGCAGAATAGTTAGTGTTCACATCACAGTGTGACCGAGAGCTCTCACTGTGCTGAGCAGCAGAGTGAGTGTTCCCATCACAGTGTGACTGAGAGTGGTCACTGTGTTGAGCAAAATATTGAGTGTTCCCATCACAGTGTGACTTTGAGAGCATTCACTGTCCAGAGCAGAATAGTGAGTGTGACTTTGAGAGCAGTCATTGTGCTGAGCAGAATAGTGGGTGTTCCCATCACAGTGTTACTGAGAGCAGTCACTGTGCTAAGCAGAATAGTGAGTGTTCTGATCACAGTGTGACTTTGAGAGCATTCACTGTCCAGAGCAGAATAGTGAGTGTGACTTTGAGAGCAGTCATTGTGCTGAGCAGAATAGTGGGTGTTCCCATCACAGTGTTACTGAGAGCAGTCACTGTGTTAGCAGAATAGTGAGTGTTCCCATCACAGTGTGACTGTGAGAGCATTCACTGTGCTGAGCAGAATAGTGAGTGTTCCCATCACAGTGTGACTGTGAGAGCATTCACTGTGCTGAGTAGAATAGTGAGTGTTCCCATCACAGTGTGACTGCAAGAGCATTCACTGTGCAGAGCAGAATAGTGAGTGTTCGCATCACAGTGTAACTGAGAGTTGTCACTGTGCTAAGCAGAATAGTGAGTGTTCCCATCACAGTGTTACTGTGAGAGCAGTGACTATGCTGAGCAGAATAGTAAGTGTTTCCATCACAGTGTGACTGAGAGCTGTCATTGTGCTGAGCAGAATAGTGAGTGTTCCCATCACAGTGTGACTGAGAGCAGTCACTGTGCTGAGCAGAATAGTGAGTGTTCCCATCACAGTGTGACTGTGAGAGCATTCACTGTGCTGAGCAGAATAGTGAGTGTTTCCGTCAGTGTGACTGAGAGCTCTTATGTGCTGAGCAGAATAGTGAGTGTTCCCATCACAGTGTGACTGAGAGTAGTCACTGTGCTGAGCAGAATAGTGAGTGTTCCCATCACAGTGTGACTGAGAGCAGTCACTGTGCTGAACAGAATAGTGAGTGTTCACATCACAGTGTAACTGAGAGCTGTCACTGTGCTGAGCAGAATAGTGAGTGTTCCCATCACAGTGTGACTGTGAGAGCAGTCACTGTGCTGAGTAGAATAGTGAGTGTTCCCATCACAGTGTGACTGTGAGAGCATTCACTGTGCTGAGTAGAATAGTGAGTGTTCCTATCCCAGTATGACTGTGAGAGCATTCACTGTCCAGAGCAGAATAGTGAGTGTGACTTTGAGAGCAGTCATTGTGCTGAGCAGAATAGTGGGTGTTCCCATCACAGTGTTACTGAGAGCAGTCACTGTGCTAAGCAGAATAGTGAGTGTTCCTATCCCAGTATGACTGTGAGAGCATTCACTGTGTTGAGCAGAATAGTGAGTGTTCGATTCACAGTGTGACTTTGAGAGCATTCACTGTCCAGAGCAGAATAGTGAGTGTGACTTTGAGAGCTGTCACTGTGCTGAGCAGAATAGTGAGTGTTCCCATCACAGTGTGACTGCAAGAGCATTCACTGTGCAGAGCAGAATAGTGAGTGTTCGCATCACAGTGTAACTGAGAGTTGTCACTGTGCTAAGCAGAAAAGTGAGTGTTCCCATCACAGTGTTACTGTGAGAGCAGTCACTATGCTGAGCAGAATAGTAAGTGTTTCCATCACAGTGTGACTGAGAGCTGTCATTGTGCTGAGCAGAATAGTGGGTGTTCCCATCACAGTGTTACTGAGAGCAGTCACTGTGCTAAACAGAATAGTGAGTGTTCCGATCACAGTGTGACTGTGAGAGCAGTCACTATGCTGAGCAGAATAGTGCGTGTTCCCGTCACAGTGTGACTGAGAGCTCTTATGTGCTGAGCAGAATAGTGAGTGTTCCCATCACAGTGTGACTGAGAGCAGTCACTGTGCTGAGCAGAATAGTGAGTGTTCCCATCACAGTGTGACTGTGAGAGCATTCACTGTGCTGAGCAGAATAGTGAGTGTTTCCGTCAGTGTGACTGAGAGCTCTTATGTGCTGAGCAGAATAGTGAGTGTTCCCATCACAGTGTGACTGAGAGTAGTCACTGTGCTGAGCAGAATAGTGAGTGTTCCCATCACAGTGTGACTGAGAGCAGTCACTGTGCTGAACAGAATAGTGAGTGTTCACATCACAGTGTAACTGAGAGCTGTCACTGTGCTGAGCAGAATAGTGAGTGTTCCCATCACAGTGTGACTGTGAGAACAGTCACTGTGCTGAGCAGAATATTAAGTGTTTCCATCACAGTGTGACTGAGAGCTGTCATTGTGCTGAGCAGAATAATGGGTGTTCCCATCACAGTGTGACTGTGAGAGCATTCACTGTGTTGAGTAGAATAGTGAGTGTTCCTATCCCAGTATGACTGTGAGAGCATTCACTGTGCTGAGCAGAATAGTGAGTGTTCGATTCACAGTGTGACTTTGAGAGCATTCACTGTCCAGAGCAGAATAGTGAGTGTGACTTTGAGAGCTGTCACTGTGCTGAGCAGAATAGTGAGTGTTCCCATCACAGTGTGACTGAGAGCAGTCACTGTGCTGAACAGAATAGTGAGTGTTCCCATCACAGTGTGACTTAGAGCAGTCACTGTGTTGAGCAGAATAGTGAGTGTTCCCATCACAATGCGACTGTGAGAGCAGTCACTGTGCAGAGCAGAATAGTGAGTGTTCCAATCACAGTGTGACTGAGAGCTGTCAATGTGCTGAGCAGAATAGTGAGTGTTCACATCACTGTGTGACTGAGAGCAGTCACTGTGCTGAGCAGAATAGTGAGTGTTCCCATCACAGTGTGACTGAGAGCAGTCACTGTGCTGAGCAGAATAGTGAGTGTTCCCATCACAGTGTGACTGAGAGCTGTCTCTGTGCTGAACAGAATAGTGAGTGTTCCCATCACAGTGTGACTGAGAGCTGTCAATATGCTGAGCAGAATAGTTAGTGTTCACATCACAGTGTGACCGAGAGCTCTCACTGTGCTGAGCAGCAGAGTGAGTGTTCCCATCACAGTGTGACTGAGAGCAGTCACTGTGTTGAGCAAAATAGTGAGTGTTCCCATCACAGTGTGACTTTGAGAGCATTCCCTGTCCAGAGCAGAATAGTGAGTGTGACTTTGAGAGCAGTCATTGTGCTGAGCAGAATAGTGAGTGTTCCCATCACAGTGTGATTGAGAGCAGTCACTGTGTTGAGCAAAATAGTGAGTGTTCCCATCACAGTGTGACTTTGAGAGCATTCACTGTCCAGAGCAGAATAGTGAGTGTGACTTTGAGAGCAGTCATTGTGCTGAGCAGAATAGTGGGTGTTCCCATCACAGTGTTACAGAGAGCAGTCACTGTGCTGAGCAGAATAGTGAGTGTTAAAATCACAGTATGGCTAAGAGCAGTCACTGTGCTGAGCAGAATAGTGAATGTTCCCGCCACATTGTGACTGAGAGCAGTCAATGTGCTGAGCAGAATAGTGAGTGTTCCCATCACAGTGTGACTGCAAGAGCATTCACTGTGCAGAGCAGAATAGTGAGTGTTCGCATCACAGTGTAACTGAGAGTTGTCACTGTGCTAAACAGAATAGTTAGTGTTCCCATCACAGTGTTACTGTGAGAGCAGTCACTATGCTGAGCAGAATAGTAAGTGTTACCATCACAGTGTGACTGAGAGCAGTCACTGTGCTAAGCAGAATAGTGAGTGTTCCGATCACAGTGTGACTGTGAGAGCAGTCACTATGCTGAGCAGAATAGTGCGTGTTCCCGTCACAGTGTGACTGAGAGCTCTTATGTGCTGAGCAGAATAGTGAGTGTTCCCATCACAGTGTGACTGAGAGCAGTCACTGTGCTGAGCAGAATAGTGAGTGTTCCCATCACAGTGTGACTGTGAGAGCATTCACTGTGCTGAGCAGAATAGTGAGTGTTCCCATCACAGTGTGACTGAGAGCAGTCACTGTGCTGAGCAGAATAGTGAGTGTTCCCATCACAGTGTGACTGTAAGAGCAGCCACTGTGCTGAGCAGAATAGTAAGTGTTTCCATCACAGTGTGACTGAGAGCTGTCATTGTGCTGAGCAGAATAATGGGTGTTCCCATCCCAGTATGACTGTGAGAGCATTCACTGTGCTGAGCAGAATAGTGAGTGTTCGATTCACAGTGTGACTTTGAGAGCATTCACTGTCCAGAGCAGAATAGTGAGTGTGACTTTGAGAGCTGTCACTGTGCTGAGCAGAATAGTGAGTGTTCCCATCACAGTGTGACTGAGAGCAGTCACTGTGCTGAGCAGAATAGTGAGTGTTCCCATCACAGTGTGACTTAGAGCAGTCACTGTGCTGAGCAGAATAGTGAGTGTTCTCATCACAATGCGACTGTGAGAGCATTCACTGTGCAGAGCAGAATAGTGAGTCTTCGCATCACAGTGTAACTGAGAGTTGTCACTGTGCTAAGCAGAATAGTGAGTGTTCCCATCACAGTGTTACTGTGAGAGCAGTCACTATGCTGAGCAGAATAGTAAGTGTTTCCATCACAGTGTGACTGAGAGCTGTCATTGTGCTGAGCAGAATAGTGGGGGTTCCCATCACAGTGTTACTGAGAGCAGTCACTGTGCTAAGCAGAATAGTGAGTGTTCCGATCACAGTGTGACTGTGAGAGCAGTCACTATGCTGAGCAGAATAGGGCGTGTTCCCGTCACAGTGTGACTGAGAGCTCTTATGTGCTGAGCAGAATAGTGGGTGTTCCCATCACAGTGTTACTGAGAGCAGTCACTGTGCTAAGCAGAATAGTGAGTGTTCCCATCACAGTGTGACTGAGAGCAGTCACTGTGCTGAGCAGAATAGTGAGTGTTCCCATCACAGTCTGACTGTGAGAGCATTCACTGTGCTGAGCAGAATAGTGAGTATTCCAGTCACAGTGTGACTGAGAGCTCTTATGTGCTGAGCAGAATAGTGAGTGTTCCCATCACAGTGTGACTGAGAGCAGTCACTGTGCTGAGCAGAATAGTGAGTGTTCCCATCACAGTGTGACTGAGAGCAGTCACTGTGCTGAACAGAATAGTGAGTGTTCAAATCACAGTGTAACTGAGAGCTGTCACTGTGCTGAGCAGAATAGTGAGTGTTCCCATCACAGTGTGACTGTGAGAGCAGTCACTGTGCTGAGCGGAATAGTAAGTGTTTCCATCACAGTGTGACTGAGAGCTGTCATTGTGCTGAGCAGAATAATGGGTGTTCCCATCACAGTGGGACTGTGAGAGCATTCACTGTGCTGAGTAGAATAGTGAGTGTTCCTATCCCAGTATGACTGTGAGAGCATTCACTGTGCTGAGCAGAATAGTGAGTGTTCGATTCACAGTGTGACTTTGAGAGCATTCACTGTCCAGAGCAGAATAGTGAGTGTGACTTTGAGAGCTGTCACTGTGCTGAGCAGAATAGTGAGTGTTCCCATCACAGTGTGACTGAGAGCAGTCACTGTGCTGAGCAGAATAGTGAGTGTTCCCATCACAGTGTGACTGTGAGAGCATTCACTGTGCTGAGCAGAATAGTGAGTGTTCCCGTCACAGTGTGACTAAGAGCTCTTATGTGCTGAGCAGAATAGTAAGTGTTTCCATCACAGTGTGACTGAGAGCTGTCATTGTGCTGAGCAGAATAATGGGTGTTCCCATCACAGTGTGACTGTGAGAGCATTCACTGTGCTGAGTAGAATAGTGAGTGTTCCTATCCCAGTATGACTGTGAGAGCATTCACTGTGCTGAGCAGAATAGTGAGTGTTCGATTCACAGTGTGACTTTGAGAGCATTCACTGTCCAGAGCAGAATAGTGAGTGTGACTTTGAGAGCTGTCACTGTGCTGAGCAGAATAGTGAGTGTTCCCATCACAGTGTGACTGAGAGCAGTCACTGTGCTGAACAGAATAATGAGTGTTCCCATTACAGTGTGACTTAGAGCAGTCACTGTGCTGAGCAGAATTGTGAGTGTTCCCATCACAATGCGACTGTGAGAGCAGACACTGTGCAGAGCAGAATAGTGAGTGTTCCAATCACAGTGTGACTGAGAGATGTCACTGTGCTGAGCAGAATAGTGAGTGTTCACATCACTGTGTGACTGAGAGCAGTCACTGTGCTGAGCAGAAGAGTGAGTGTTCCCATCACAGTGTGACTGAGAGTTGTCAATATGCTGAGCAGAATAGTTAGTGTTCACATCACAGTGTGACCGAGAGCTCTCACTGTGCTGAGCAGCAGAGTGAGTGTTCCCATCACAGTGTGACTGAGAGTGGTCACTGTGTTGAGCAAAATATTGAGTGTTCCCATCACAGTGTGACTTTGAGCGCATTCACTGTCCAGAGCAGAATAGTGAGTGTGACTTTGAGAGCAGTCATTGTGCTGAGCAGAATAGTGGGTGTTCCCATCACAGTGTTACTGAGAGCAGTCACTGTGCTAAGCAGAATAGTGAGTGTTCTGATCACAGTGTGACTTTGAGAGCATTCACTGTCCAGAGCAGAATAGTGAGTGTGACTTTGAGAGCAGTCATTGTGCTGAGCAGAAAAGTGGGTGTTCCCATCACAGTGTTACTGAGAGCAGTCACTGTGTTAGCAGAATAGTGAGTGTTCCCATCACAGTGTGACTGTGAGAGCATTCACTGTGCTGAGCAGAATAGTGAGTGTTCCCATCACAGTGTGACTGTGAGAGCATTCACTGTGCTGAGTAGAATAGTGAGTGTTCCCATCACAGTGTGACTGCAAGAGCATTCACTGTGCAGAGCAGAATAGTGAGTGTTCGCATCACAGTGTAACTGAGAGTTGTCACTGTGCTAAGCAGAATAGTGAGTGTTCCCATCACAGTGTTACTGTGAGAGCAGTGACTATGCTGAGCAGAATAGTAAGTGTTTCCATCACAGTGTGACTGAGAGCTGTCATTGTGCTGAGCAGAATAGTGAGTGTTCCCATCACAGTGTGACTGAGAGCAGTCACTGTGCTGAGCAGAATAGTGAGTGTTCCCATCACAGTGTGACTGTGAGAGCATTCACTGTGCTGAGCAGAATAGTGAGTGTTTCCGTCAGTGTGACTGAGAGCTCTTATGTGCTGAGCAGAATAGTGAGTGTTCCCATCACAGTGTGACTGAGAGTAGTCACCGTGCTGAGCAGAATAGTGAGTGTTCACATCACAGTGTAACTGAGAGCTGTCACTGTGCTGAGCAGAATAGTGAGTGTTCCCATCACAGTGTGACTGTGAGAGCAGTCACTGTGCTGAACAGAATAGTGAGTGTTCCCATCCCAGTGTGACTTAGAGCAGTCACTGTGCTGAGCAGAATAATGGGTGTTCCCATCACAGTGTGACTGAGAGCAGTCACTGTGCTGAGCAGAATAGTGAGTGTTCCCATCACAGTGTGACTGTGAGAGCATTCACTGTGCTGAGCAGAATAGTGAGTGTTTCCGTCAGTGTGACTGAGAGCTCTTATGTGCTGAGCAGAATAGTGAGTGTTCCCATCACAGTGTGACTGAGAGTAGTCACCGTGCTGAGCAGAATAGTGAGTGTTCACATCACAGTGTAACTGAGAGCTGTCACTGTGCTGAGCAGAATAGTGAGTGTTCCCATCACAGTGTGACTGTGAGAGCAGTCACTGTGCTGAACAGAATAGTGAGTGTTCCCATCACAGTGTGACTTAGAGCAGTCACTGTGCTGAGCAGAATAATGGGTGTTCCCATCACAGTGTGACTGTGAGAGCATTCACTGTGCTGAGCAGAATAGTGAGTGTTCCAATCACAGTGTGACTGAGAGCTGTCACTGTGCTGAGCAGAATAGTGAGTGTTCACATCACTGTGTGACTGAGAGCAGTCACTGTGCTGAGCAGAAGAGTGAGTGTTCCCATCACAGTGTGACTGAGAGTTGTCAATATGCTGAGCAGAATAGTTAGTGTTCACATCACAGTGTGACCGAGAGCTCTCACTGTGCTGAGCAGCAGAGTGAGTGTTCCCATCACAGTGTGACTGAGAGTGTTCACTGTGTTGAGCAAAATATTGAGTGTTCCCATCACAGTGTGACTTTGAGAGCATTCACGGTCCAGAGCAGAATAGTGAGTGTGACTTTGAGAGCAGTCATTGTACTGAGCAGAATAGTGGGTGTTCCCATCACAGTGTTACTGAGAGCAGTCACTGTGCTAAGCAGAACAGTGAGTGTTCTGATCACAGTGTGACTTTGAGAGCATTCACTGTCCAGAGCAGAATAGTGAGTGTGACTTTGAGAGCAGTCATTGTGCTGAGCAGAATAGTGGGTGTTCCCATCACAGTGTTACTGAGAGCAGTCACTGTGTTAGCAGAATAGTGAGTGTTCCCATCACAGTGTGACTGTGAGAGCATTCACTGTGCTGAGCAGAATAGTGAGTGTTCCCATCACAGTGTGACTGTGAGAGCATTCACTGTGCTGAGTAGAATAGTGAGTGTTCCCATCACAGTGTGACTGCAAGAGCATTCACTGTGCATAGCAGAATAGTGAGTGTTCGCATCACAGTGTAACTGAGAGTTGTCACTGTGCTAAGCAGAATAGTGAGTGTTCCCATCACAGTGTTACTGTGAGAGCAGTGACTGTGCTGAGCAGAATAGTAAGTGTTTCCATCACAGTGTGACTGAGAGCTGTCATTGTGCTGAGCAGAATAGTGAGTGATCCCATCACAGTGTGACTGAGAGCAGTCACTGTGCTGAGCAGAATAGTGAGTGTTCCCATCACAGTGTGACTGTGAGAGCATTCACTGTGCTAAGCAGAATAGTGAGTGTTTCCGTCAGTGTGACTGAGAGCTCTTATGTGCTGAGCAGAATAGTGAGTGTTCCCATCACAGTGTGACTGAGAGTAGTCACTGTGCTGAGCAGAATAGTGAGTGTTCCCATCACAGTGTGACTGAGAGCAGTCACTGTGCTGAACAGAATAGTGAGTGTTCACATCACAGTGTAACTGAGAGCTGTCACTGTGCTGAGCAGAATAGTGAGTATTCCCATCACAGTGTGACTGTGAGAGCAGTCACTGTGCTGAGCAGAATATTAAGTGTTTCCATCACAGTGTGACTGAGAGCTGTCATTGTGCTGAGCAGAATAATGGGTGTTCCCATCACAGTGTGACTGTGAGAGCATTCACTGTGCTGAGTAGAATAGTGAGTGTTCCCAACACAGTGTGACTGTGAGAGCATTCACTGTGCTGAGTAGAATAGTGAGTGTTCCTATCCCAGTATGACTGTGAGAGCATTCACTGTCCAGAGCAGAATAGTGAGTGTGACTTTGAGAGCAGTCATTGTGCTGAGCAGAATAGTGGGTGTTCCCATAACAGTGTTACTGAGAGCAGTCACTGTGCTAAGCAGAATAGTGAGTGTTCCTATCCCAGTATGACTGTGAGAGCATTCACTGTGTTGAGCAGAATAGTGAGTGTTCGATTCACAGTGTGACTTTGAGAGCATTCACTGTCCAGAGCAGAATAGTGAGTGTGACTTTGAGAGCTGTCACTGTGCTGGGCAGAATAGTGAGTGTTCCCATCACAGTGTGACTGCAAGAGCATTCACTGTAGAGAGCAGAATAGTGAGTGTTCGCATCACAGTGTAACTGAGAGTTGTCACTGTGCTAAGCAGAATAGTGAGTGTTCCCATCACAGTGTTACTGTGAGAGCAGTCACTATGCTAAGCAGAATAGTAAGTGTTTCCATCACAGTGTGACTGAGAGCTGTCATTGTGCTGAGCAGAATAGTGGGTGTTCCCATCACAGTGTTACTGAGAGCAGTCACTGTGCTAAGCAGAATAGTGAGTGTTCCGATCACAGTGTGACTGTGAGAGCAGTCACTATGCTGAGCAGAATAGTGAGTGTTCCCGTCACAGTGTGACTGAGAGCTCTTATGTGCTGAGCAGAATAGTGAGTGTTCCCATCACAGTGTGACTGAGAGCAGTCACTGTGCTGAGCAGAATAGTGAGTGTTCCCATCACAGTGTGACTGTGAGAGCATTCACTGTGCTGAGCAGAATAGTGAGTGTTTCCGTCAGTGTGACTGAGAGCTCTTATGTGCTGAGCAGAATAGTGAGTGTTCCCATCACAGTGTGACTGAGAGTAGTCACTGTGCTGAGCAGAATAGTGAGTGTTCCCATCACAGTGTGACTGAGAGCAGTCACTGTGCTGAACAGAATAGTGAGTGTTCCCATCACAGTGTGACTGTGAGAGCAGTCACTGTGCTGAGCAGAATATTAAGTGTTTCCATCACAGTGTGACTGAGAGCTGTCATTGTGCTGAGCAGAATAATGGGTGTTCCCATCACAGTGTGACTGTGAGAGCATTCACTGTGCTGAGTAGAATAGTGAGTGTTCCTATCCCAGTATGACTGTGAGAGCATTCACTGTGCTGAGCAGAATAGTGAGTGTTCGATTCACAGTGTGACTTTGAGAGCATTCACTGTCCAGAGCAGAATAGTGAGTGTGACTTTGAGAGCTGTCACTGTGCTGAGCAGAATAGTGAGTGTTCCCATCACAGTGTGACTTAGAGCAGTCACTGTGCTGAGCAGAATAGTGAGTGTTCCCATCACAATGCGACTGTGAGAGCAGTCACTGTGCAGAGCAGAATAGTGAGTGTTCCAATCACAGTGTGACTGTGAGCTGTCACTGTGCTGAGCAGAATAGTGAGTGTTCACATCACTGTGTGACTGAGAGCAGTCACTGTGCTGAGCAGAATAGTGAGTGTTCCCATCACAGTGTGACTGAGAGCAGTCACTGTGCTGAGCAGAATAGTGAGTGTTCCCATCACAGTGTGACTGAGAGCTGTCTCTGTGCTGAACAGAATAGTGAGTGTTCCCATCACAGTGTGACTGAGAGCTGTCAATATGCTGAGCAGAATAGTTAGTGTTCACATCACAGTGTGACCGAGAGCTCTCACTGTGTTGAGCAGCAGAGTGAGTGTTCCCATCACAGTGTGACTGAGAGCAGTCACTGTGTTGAGCAAAATAGTGAGTGTTCCCATCACAGTGTGACTTTGAGAGCATTCACTATCCAGAGCAGAATAGTGAGTGTGACTTTGAGAGCAGTCATTGTGCTGAGCAGAATAGTGAGTGTTCCCATCACAGTGTGATTGAGAGCAGTCACTGTGTTGAGCAAAATAGTGAGTGTTCCCATCACAGTGTGACTTTGAGAGCATTCACTGTCCAGAGCAGAATAGTGAGTGTGACTTTGAGAGCAGTCATTGTGCTGAGCAGAATAGTGGGTGTTCCCATCACAGTGTTACAGAGAGCAGTCACTGTGCTGAGCAGAATAGTGAGTGTTAAAATCACAGTATGGCTAAGAGCAGTCACTGTGCTGAGCAGAATAGTGAATGTTCCCGCCACATTGTGACTGAGAGCAGTCACTGTGCTGAGCAGAATAGTGAGTGTTCCCATCACTGTGTGACTGCAAGAGCATTCACTGTGCTAAGTAGAATAGTGAGTGTTCCCATCACAGTGTTACTGTGAGAGCAGTGAATATGCTGAGCAGAATAGTAAGTGTTTCCATCACAGTGTGACTGAGAGCTGTCATTGTGCTGAGCAGAATAGTGAGTGTTCCCATCACAGTGTTACTGTGAGAGCAGTGAATATGCTGAGCAGAATAGTAAGTGTTTCCATCACAGTGTGACTGAGAGCTGTCATTGTGCTGAGCAGAATAGTGAGTGTTCCCATCACAGTGTGACTGAGAGCAGTCACTGTGCTGAGCAGAATAGTGAGTGTTCCCATCATAGTGTGACTGTGAGAGCATTCACGGTGCTGAGCAGAATAGTGAGTGTTTCCGTCAGTGTGACTGAGAGCTCTTATGTGCTGAGCAGAATAGTGAGTGTTCCCATCACAGTGTGACTGAGAGTAGTCACTGTGCTGAGCAGAATAGTGAGTGTTCCCATCACAGTGTGACTGAGAGCAGTCACTGTGCTGAACAGAATAGTGAGTGTTCACATCACAGTGTAACTGAGAGCTGTCACTGTGCTGAGCAGAATAGTGAGTGTTCCCATCACAGTGTGACTGTGAGAGCAGTCACTGTGCTGAGCAGAATATTAAGTGTTTCCATCACAGTGTGACTGAGAGCTGTCATTGTGCTGAGCAGAATAATGGGTGTTCCCATCACAGTGTGACTGTAAGAGCATTCACTGTGCTGAGTAGAATAGTGAGTGTTCCTATCCCAGTATGACTGTGAGAGCATTCACTGTGCTTAGCAGAATAGTGAGTGTTCAATTCACAGTGTGACTTTGAGAGCATTCACTGTCCAGAGCAGAATAGTGAGTGTGACTTTGAGAGCAGTCATTGTGCTGAGCAGAATAGTGGGTGTTCCCATCACAGTGTTACTGAGAGCAGTCACTGTGTTAGCAGAATAGTGAGTGTTCTGATCACAGTGTGACTGTGAGAGCAGTCACTATGCTGAGCAGAATAGTGCGTGTTCCCGTCACAGTGTGACTGAGAGCTCTTATGTGCTGAGCAGAATAGTGAGTGTTCCCATCGCAGTGTGACTGAGAGCAGTCACTGTGCTGAGCAGAATAGTGAGTGTTCCCATCACAGTGTGACTATGAGAGCATTCACTGTGCTGAGCAGAATAGTGAGTGTTTCCGTCAGTGTGACTGAGAGCAGTCACTGTGCTGAACAGAATAGTGAGTGTTCCCATCACAGTGTGACTTAGAGCAGTCACTGTGCGGAGCAGAATAGTGAGTGTTCCCATCACAATGCGACTGTGAGAGCAGTCACTGTGCAGAGCAGAATAGTGAGTGTTCCAATCACAGTGTGACTGAGAGCTGTCACTGTGCTGAGCAGAATAGTGAGTGTTCACATCACTGTGTGACTGAGAGCAGTCACTGTGCTGAGCAGAATAGTGAGTGTTCCCATCACAGTGTGACTGAGAGCAGTCACTGTGCTGAGCAGAATAGTGAGTGTTCCCATCACAGTGTGACTGAGAGCTGTCTCTGTGCTGAACAGAATAGTGAGTGTTCCCATCACAGTGTGACTGAGAGCTGTCAATATGCTGAGCAGAATAGTTAGTGTTCACATCACAGTGTGACCGAGAGCTCTCACTGTGCTGAGCAGAATAGTGAGTGTTCCCATCACAGTGTGACTGAGAGCAGTCACTGTGCTGAGCAGAATAGTGAGTGTTCCCATCACAATGCGACTGTGAGAGCAGTCACTGTGCAGAGCAGAATAGTGAGTGTTCCAATCACAGTGTGACTGAGAGCTGTCACTGTGCTGAGCAGAATAGTGAGTGTTCACATCACTGTGTGACTGAGAGCAGTCACTGTGCTGAGCAGAATAGTGAGTGTTCCCATCACAGTGTGACTGAGAGCAGTCACTGTGCTGAGCAGAATAGTGAGTGTTCCCATCACAGTGTGACTGAGAGCTGTCTCTGTGCTGAACAGAATAGTGAGTGTTCCCATCACAGTGTGACTGAGAGCTGTCAATATGCTGAGCAGAATAGTTAGTGTTCACATCACAGTGTGACCGAGAGCTCTCACTGTGCTGAGCAGAATAGTGAGTGTTCCCATCACAGTGTGACTGAGAGCAGTCACTGTGCTGAGCAGAATAGTGAGTGTTCCCATCACAGTGTGACTGTGAGAGCATTCACTGTGCTGAGCAGAATAGTGAGTGTTTCCGTCAGTGTGACTGAGAGCAGTCACTGTGCTGAACAGAATAGTGAGTGTTCCCATCACAGTGTGACTTAGAGCAGTCACTGTGCTGAGCAGAATAGTGAGTGTTCCCATCACAATGCGACTGTGAGAGCAGTCACTGTGCAGAGCAGAATAGTGAGTGTTCCAATCACAGTGTGACTGAGAGCTGTCACTGTGCAAAGCAGAATAGTGAGTGTTCACATCACTGTGTGACTGAGAGCAGTCACTGTGCTGAGCAGAATAGTGAGTGTTTCCATCACAGTGTGACTGAGAGCAGTCACTGTGCTGAGCAGAATAGTGAGTGTTCCCATCACAGTGTGACTGAGAGCTGTCTCTGTGCTGAACAGAATAGTGAGTGTTCCCATCACAGTGTGACTGAGAGCTGTCAATATGCTGAGCAGAATAGTTAGTGTTCACATCACAGTGTGACCGAGAGCTCTCACTGTGCTGAGCAGCAGAGTGAGTGTTCCCATCACAGTGTGACTGAGAGCAGTCACTGTGTTGAGCAAAATAGTGAGTGTTCCCATCACAGTGTGACTTTGAGAGCATTCACTGTCCAGAGCAGAATAGTGAGTGTGACTTTGAGAGCAGTCACTGTGCTGAGCAGAATAGTGAGTGTTCCCATCACAGTGTGATTGAGAGCAGTCACTGTGTTGAGCAAAATAGTGAGTGTTCCCATCACAGTGTGACTTTGAGAGCATTCACTGTCCAGAGCAGAATAGTGAGTGTGACTTTGAGAGCAGTCATTGTGCTGAGCAGAATAGTGGGTGTTCCCATCACAGTGTTACAGAGAGCAGTCACTGTGCTGAGCAGAATAGTGAGTGTTAAAATCACAGCCTGGCTAAGAGCAGTCACTGTGCTGAGCAGAATAGTGAATGTTCCCGCCACATTGTGACTGAGAGCAGTCACTGTGCTGAGTAGAATAGTGAGTGTTCCCGTCACAGTGTGACTGCAAGAGCATTCACTGTGCAGAGCAGAATAGTGAGTGTTCGCATCACAGTGTAACTGAGAGGTGTCACTGTGCTAAGCAGAATAGTGAGTGTTCCCATCACAGTGTTACTGTGAAAGCAGTGACTATGCTGAGCAGAATAGTAAGTGTTTCCATCACAGTGTGACTGAGAGCTGTCATTGTGCTGAGCAGAATAGTGGGTGTTCCCATCACAGTGTTACTGAGAGCAGTCACTGTGCTAAGCAGAATAGTGAGTGTTCCGATCACAGTGTGACTGTGAGATCAGTCACTATGCTGAGCAGAATAGTCCGTGTTCCCGTCACAGTGTGACTGAGAGCTCTTATGTGCTGAGCAGAATAGTGAGTGTTCCCATCACAGTGTGACTGAGAGCAGTCACTGTGCTGAGCAGAATAGTGAGTGTTCCCATCACAGTGTGACTGTGAGAGCATTCATTGTGCTGAGCAGAATAGTGAGTGTTTTCCCATCACAGTGTGACTGAGAGCAGTCACTGTGCTGAGCAGAATAGTGAGTGTTCCCATCACAGTGTGACTGAGAGCAGTCACTGTGCTGAACAGAATAGTGAGTGTTCACATCACAGTGTAACTGAGAGCTGTCACTGTGCTAAGCAGAATAATGGGTGTTCCCATCACAGTGTGACTGTAAGAGCATTCACTGTGCTGAGTAGAATAGTGAGTGTTCCTATCCCAGTATGACTGTGAGAGCATTCACTGTGCTGAGCAGAATAGTGAGTGTTCAATTCACAGTGTGACTTTGAGAGCATTCACTGTCCAGAGCAGAATAGTGAGTGTGACTTTGAGAGCAGTCATTGTGCTGAGCAGAATAGTGGGTGTTCCCATCACAGTGTTACTGAGAGCAGTCACTGTGTTAGCAGAATAGTGAGTGTTCTGATCACAGTGTGACTGTGAGAGCAGTCACTATGCTGAGCAGAATAGTGCGTGTTCCCGTCACAGTGTGACTGAGAGCTCTTATGTGCTGAGCAGAATAGTGAGTGTTCCCATCACAATGTGACTGAGAGCAGTCACTGTGCTGAGCAGAATAGTGAGTGTTCCCATCACAGTGTGACTGTGAGAGCATTCACTGTGCTGAGCAGAATAGTGAGTGTTTCCGTCAGTGTGACTGAGAGCAGTCACTGTGCTGAACAGAATAGTGAGTGTTCCCATCACAGTGTGACTTAGAGCAGTCACTGTGCTGAGCAGATTAGTGAGTGTTCCCATCACAATGCGACTGTGAGAGCAGTCACTGTGCAGAGCAGAATAGTGAGTGTTCCAATCACAGTGTGACTGAGAGCTGTCACTGTGCTGAGCAGAATAGTGAGTGTTCACATCACTGTGTGACTGAGAGCAGTCACTGTGCTGAGCAGAATAGTGAGTGTTCCCATCACAGTGTGACTGTGAGAGCATTCACTGTGCTGAGCAGAATAGTGAGTGTTTCCGTCAGTGTGACTGCCCAGCAAACACAAAACGTTTAAAAAACGTTTTTTAAACGTTTAAGTAGGTCCGCTAGGTCTTCGTCCTAAATAAACGTTTAAAAAACGTTATTTAAACGTTTAAATAGGCCCGCTAGGTCTTCGTCCTAAATAAACGTTTAAAAAACGTTTTTTAAACGTCCGCTACGTCTTGATTTTTAACAAACGTTTAAAAAACGTTTGGAGAACATCTAATTTTGACCTAATATTTGCCCCAAAGCAAAGGTTTTTTTAAAACGTTTACAAAACGTTTACGAAACGTTTGAACTTTTGGACTTTTAAAAAACGTTTTCTTTACGTCCAAGTCAAATAAAAACTAATTGTAATTAATTATTGTTTTTTAATATTATGATTTAATATGATTATTATTTTGATGATTAAATTGAGTAGCCTAATGATGGTGATTATGATGATGATTATGATTATGATGATCGATGATGATTATGATTATGATGATGATCATGATCGTCATCCTCATCGTGTGGCCCATATGGTCGTCGTCGACGTCGTTGATGTACGTAATTGTTATATTTTGTGACATCGATATCATGCGGTGCGCCGGCGCGGCCTGGCTGGCCGCCTACGTACAGCGTGCATGCCATCGTTTATATTCAAACGCTATGTTGGATGTTCTTGAAAGGTTTTCTGAACGTTCTGAATAGGTTTTCTGAACGTTCTTAAAAGGTTTTCTAGACGTTCTTAAAAGGTTTTCTGAACGTTCTTAAAAGGTTTTTTGAACGTTTTTAAAAGGTTTTCTAGACGTTCTTAAAAGGTTTTTTAAACGTCTAAAGGTTTTCTAGACGTCCTAAAAAGGCACTGCAAAAACTGTGGTGTTAAAATTTTAACACCAATGTTTTTTAATCTTTTGGAATGAACATTGGTGTTAAAATGAAGTAAAATGATTCTTGAAGTATTAGTTTCAAATCAAGTACTGGTGTTACGTACTTTTGGTGTTAAATTTGACCTAGTGCGCATGCGTGTGTGAAATAAAGCCCTCTGATTGGTCGATAAGGAATTATGGTATATGTTAACAATAGTCGATGTTAAATTGTTGTATTTAGTCCAAAAACCCATTTATTTTACCATAATATGTAATTATTTAAACGATTCCATGATTGAATTTTGATTTTTGTGCAAACATAGTTAAAAATTCGCGTTACATTTTATTCGTTTTCAAATTTTGACATTATTCATAAAAACTAGCTGCGACTTCGTCGTGGACAAAAAAGCGTAGTATAAAACTAACACGGCAATGGCTATGTGTGTAGTACGTATTCAGTAGGAATAGATTATTATTGTATGTATAGGGATGTGTAATGTGTAATAAGTCAGTTCTTTGTAATATTTCATTACGTAATTTGTCCATGCAGTTAATATGTACAAAATTATAGTGTTAAAACGGTATGATCCTCAAACTGGTGTTATTCAACACCCAATTTTTTTGCAGTGTAGACGTTCTTAAAGGGTTTTCTAAACGTTCTTAAAAGGTTTTCTAGACGTTCTTAAAGGTTTTCTAAACGTTCTTAAAAGGTTTTCTAAACGTCTAAATGTTTTCTGGAGAGCTGGTCTGGAAAACGAATACGAGACAAGGTTTTAAATTGGTTTTTTAAACGTTTTAAATTGGTTTTTTAAACGTTCAATAAAAACGTTTTTTAAACGTCCAAAACCTACCACAAAAAAACGTTTACAAAACGTTTTTTTTTGAACGTTTAAAAAACCAATTTAAAACGTTAAAAAAACGTTCAGAAAACGTCCGATTGTTAGCTGGGTGAGAGCAGTCACTGTGCTGAACAGAATAGTGAGTGTTCCCATCACAGTGTGACTTAGAGCAGTCACTGTGCTGAGCAGAATAGTGAGTGTTCCCATCACAATGCGACTGTGAGAGCAGTCACTGTGCTGAGCAGAATAGTGAGTGTTCACATCACTGTGTGACTGAGAGCAGTCACTGTGCTGAGCAGAATAGTGAGTGTTCCCATCACAGTGTGACTTAGAGCAGTCACTGTGCGGAGCAGAATAGTGAGTGTTCCCATCACAATGCGACTGTGAGAGCAGTCACTGTGCAGAGCAGAATAGTGAGTGTTCCAATCACAGTGTGACTGAGAGCTGTCACTGTGCTGAGCAGAATAGTGAGTGTTCACATCACTGTGTGACTGAGAGCAGTCACTGTGCTGAGCAGAATAGTGAGTGTTCCCATCACAGTGTGACTGAGAGCAGTCACTGTGCTGAGCAGAATAGTGAGTGTTCCCATCACAGTGTGACTGAGAGCTGTCTCTGTGCTGAACAGAATAGTGAGTGTTCCCATCACAGTGTGACTGAGAGCTGTCAATATGCTGAGCAGAATAGTTAGTGTTCACATCACAGTGTGACCGAGAGCTCTCACTGTGCTGAGCAGAATAGTGAGTGTTCCCATCACAGTGTGACTGAGAGCAGTCACTGTGCTGAGCAGAATAGTGAGTGTTCCCATCACAGTGTGACTGTGAGAGCATTCACTGTGCTGAGCAGAATAGTGAGTGTTTCCGTCAGTGTGACTGAGAGCAGTCACTGTGCTGAACAGAATAGTGAGTGTTCCCATCACAGTGTGACTTAGAGCAGTCACTGTGCTGAGCAGAATAGTGAGTGTTCCTATCACAATGCGACTGTGAGAGCAGTCACTGTGCAGAGCAGAATAGTGAGTGTTCCAATCACAGTGTGACTGAGAGCTGTCACTGTGCAAAGCAGAATAGTGAGTGTTCACATCACTGTGTGACTGAGAGCAGTCACTGTGCTGAGCAGAATAGTGAGTGTTCCCATCACAGTGTGACTGAGAGCAGTCACTGTGCTGAGTAGAATAGTGAGTGTTCCCATCACAGTGTGACTGAGAGCTGTCTCTGTGCTGAACAGAATAGTGAGTGTTCCCATCACAGTGTGACTGAGAGCTGTCAATATGCTGAGCAGAATAGTTAGTGTTCACATCACAGTGTGACCGAGAGCTCTCACTGTGCTGAGCAGCAGAGTGAGTGTTCCCATCACAGTGTGACTGAGAGCAGTCACTGTGTTGAGCAAAATAGTGAGTGTTCCCATCACAGTGTGACTTTGAGAGCATTCACTGTCCAGAGCAGAATAGTGAGTGTGACTTTGAGAGCAGTCACTGTGCTGAGCAGAATAGTGAGTGTTCCCATCACAGTGTGATTGAGAGCAGTCACTGTGTTGAGCAAAATAGTGAGTGTTCCCATCACAGTGTGACTTTGAGAGCATTCACTGTCCAGAGCAGAATAGTGAGTGTGACTTTGAGAGCAGTCATTGTGTTGAGCAGAATAGTGGGTGTTCCCATCACAGTGTTACAGAGAGCAGTCACTGTGCTGAGCAGAATAGTGAGTGTTAAAATCACAGCCTGGCTAAGAGCAGTCACTGTGCTGAGCAGAATAGTGAATGTTCCCGCCACATTGTGACTGAGAGCAGTCACTGTGCTGAGCAGAATAGTGAGTGTTCCCATCACAGTGTGACTGCAAGAGCATTCACTGTGCAGAGCAGAATAGTGAGTGTTCGCATCACAGTGTAACTGAGAGGTGTCACTGTGCTAAGCAGAATAGTGAGTGTTCCCATCACAGTGTTACTGTGAAAGCAGTGACTATGCTGAGCAGAATAGTAAGTGTTTCCATCACAGTGTGACTGAGAGCTGTCATTGTGCTGAGCAGAATAGTGGGTGTTCCCATCACAGTGTTACTGAGAGCAGTCACTGTGCTAAGCAGAATAGTGAGTGTTCCGATCACAGTGTGACTGTGAGATCAGTCACTATGCTGAGCAGAATAGTGCGTGTTCCCGTCACAGTGTGACTGAGAGCTCTTATGTGCTGAGCAGAATAGTGAGTGTTCCCATCACAGTGTGACTGAGAGCAGTCACTGTGCTGAGCAGAATAGTGAGTGTTCCCATCACAGTGTGACTGTGAGAGCATTCACTGTGCTGAGCAGAATAGTGAGTGTTTTCCCATCACAGTGTGACTGAGAGCAGTCACTGTGCTGAGCAGAATAGTGAGTGTTCCCATCACAGTGTGACTGAGAGCAGTCACTGTGCTGAACAGAACAGTGAGTGTTCACATCACAGTGTAACTGAGAGCTGTCACTGTGCTAAGCAGAATAATGGGTGTTCCCATCACAGTGTGACTGAGAGCTGTCAATATGCTGAGCAGAATAGTTAGTGTTCACATCACAGTGTGACCGAGAGCTCTCACTGTGCTGAGCAGAATAGTGAGTGTTCCCATCACAGTGTGACTGAGAGCAGTCACTGTGCTGAGCAGAATAGTGAGTGTTCCCATCACAGTGTGACTGTGAGAGCATTCACTGTGCTGAGCAGAATAGTGAGTGTTTCCGTCAGTGTGACTGAGAGCAGTCACTGTGCTGAACAGAATAGTGAGTGTTCCCATCACAGTGTGACTTAGAGCAGTCACTGTGCTGAGCAGAATAGTGAGTGTTCCTATCACAATGCGACTGTGAGAGCAGTCACTGTGCAGAGCAGAATAGTGAGTGTTCCAATCACAGTGTGACTGAGAGCTGTCACTGTGCAAAGCAGAATAGTGAGTGTTCACATCACTGTGTGACTGAGAGCAGTCACTGTGCTGAGCAGAATAGTGAGTGTTCCCATCACAGTGTGACTGAGAGCAGTCACTGTGCTGAGCAGAATAGTGAGTGTTCCCATCACAGTGTGACTGAGAGCTGTCTCTGTGCTGAACAGAATAGTGAGTGTTCCCATCACAGTGTGACTGAGAGCTGTCAATATGCTGAGCAGAATAGTTAGTGTTCACATCACAGTGTGACCGAGAGCTCTCACTGTGCTGAGCAGCAGAGTGAGTGTTCCCATCACAGTGTGACTGAGAGCAGTCACTGTGTTGAGCAAAATAGTGAGTGTTCCCATCACAGTGTGACTTTGAGAGCATTCACTGTCCAGAGCAGAATAGTGAGTGTGACTTTGAGAGCAGTCACTGTGCTGAGCAGAATAGTGAGTGTTCCCATCACAGTGTGATTGAGAGCAGTCACTGTGTTGAGCAAAATAGTGAGTGTTCCCATCACAGTGTGACTTTGAGAGCATTCACTGTCCAGAGCAGAATAGTGAGTGTGACTTTGAGAGCAGTCATTGTGCTGAGCAGAATAGTGGGTGTTCCCATCACAGTGTTACAGAGAGCAGTCACTGTGCTGAGCAGAATAGTGAGTGTTAAAATCACAGCCTGGCTAAGAGCAGTCACTGTGCTGAGCAGAATAGTGAATGTTCCCGCCACATTGTGACTGAGAGCAGTCACTGTGCTGAGCAGAATAGTGAGTGTTCCCATCACAGTGTGACTGCAAGAGCATTCACTGTGCAGAGCAGAATAGTGAGTGTTCGCATCACAGTGTAACTGAGAGGTGTCACTGTGCTAAGCAGAATAGTGAGTGTTCCCATCACAGTGTTACTGTGAAAGCAGTGACTATGCTGAGCAGAATAGTAAGTGTTTCCATCACAGTGTGACTGAGAGCTGTCATTGTGCTGAGCAGAATAGTGGGTGTTCCCATCACAGTGTTACTGAGAGCAGTCACTGTGCTAAGCAGAATAGTGAGTGTTCCGATCACAGTGTGACTGTGAGATCAGTCACTATGCTGAGCAGAATAGTGCGTGTTCCCGTCACAGTGTGACTGAGAGCTCTTATGTGCTGAGCAGAATAGTGAGTGTTCCCATCACAGTGTGACTGAGAGCAGTCACTGTGCTGAGCAGAATAGTGAGTGTTCCCATCACAGTGTGACTGTGAGAGCATTCACTGTGCTGAGCAGAATAGTGAGTGTTTTCCCATCACAGTGTGACTGAGAGCAGTCACTGTGCTGAGCAGAATAGTGAGTGTTCCCATCACAGTGTGACTGAGAGCAGTCACTGTGCTGAACAGAACAGTGAGTGTTCACATCACAGTGTAACTGAGAGCTGTCACTGTGCTAAGCAGAATAATGGGTGTTCCCATCACAGTGTGACTGTAAGAGCATTCACTGTGCTGAGTAGAATAGTGAGTGTTCCTATCCCAGTATGACTGTGAGAGCATTCACTGTGCTGAGCAGAATAGTGAGTATTCAATTCACAGTGTGACTTTGAGAGCATTCACTGTCCAGAGCAGAATAGTGAGTGTGACTTTGAGAGCAGTCATTGTGCTGAGCAGAATAGTGGGTGTTCCCATCACAGTGTTACTGAGAGCAGTCACTGTGTTAGCAGAATAGTGAGTGTTCTGATCACAGTGTGACTGTGAGAGCAGTCACTATGCTGAGCAGAATAGTGCGTGTTCCCGTCACAATGTGACTGAGAGCTCTTATGTGCTGAGCAGAATAGTGAGTGTTCCCATCACAGTGTGACTGAGAGCAGTCACTGTGCTGAGCAGAATAGTGAGTGTTCCCATCACAGGGTGACTGTGAGAGCATTCACTGTGCTGAGCAGAATAGTGAGTGTTTCCGTCAGTGTGACTGAGAGCAGTCACTGTGCTGAACAGAATAGTGAGTGTTCCCATCACAGTGTGACTTAGAGCAGTCACTGTGCTGAGCAGAATAGTGAGTGTTCCCATCACAATGCGACTGTGAGAGCAGTCACTGTGCAGAGCAGAATAGTGAGTGTTCCAATCACAGTGTGACTGAGAGCTGTCACTGTGCTGAGCAGAATAGTGAGTGTTCACATCACTGTGTGACTGAGAGCAGTCACTGTGCTGAGCAGAATAGTGAGTGTTCCCATCACAGTGTGACTGAGAGCAGTCACTGTGCTGAGCAGAATAGTGAGTGTTCCCATCACAGTGTGACTGAGAGCTGTCTCTGTGCTGAACAGAATAGTGAGTGTTCCCATCACAGTGTGACTGAGAGCTGTCAATATGCTGAGCAGAATAGTTAGTGTTCACATCACAGTGTGACCGAGAGCTCTCACTGTGCTGAGCAGAATAGTGAGTGTTCCCATCACAGTGTGACTGAGAGCAGTCACTGTGCTGAGCAGAATAGTGAGTGTTCCCATCACAGTGTGACTGTGAGAGCATTCACTGTGCTGAGCAGAATAGTGAGTGTTTCCGTCAGTGTGACCGAGAGCAGTCACTGTGCTGAACAGAATAGTGAGTGTTCCCATCACAGTGTGACTTAGAGCAGTCACTGTGCTGAGCAGAATAGTGAGTGTTCACATCACAGTGTAACTGAGAGCTGTCACTGTGCTGAGCAGAATAGTGAGTGTTCCCATCACAGTGTGACTGAGAGCAGTCACTGTGCTGAACAGAATAGTGAGTGTTCCCATCACAGTGTGACTTAGAGCAGTCACTGTGCTGAGCAGAATAGTGAGTGTTCCTATCACAATGCGACTGTGAGAGCAGTCACTGTGCAGAGCAGAATAGTGAGTGTTCCCATCACAGCTGTGACTAAGAGCTGTCACTGTGCTGAGCAGAATAGTGAGTGTTCCCATCACAGTGTGACTGAGAGCAGTCACTGTGCTGAGCAGAATAGTGAGTGTTCCCATCACATTGTGACTGAGAGCTGTCTCTGTGCTGAACAGAATAGTGAGTGTTCCCATCACAGTGTGACTGAGAGTTGTCAATATGCTGAGCAGAATATTTAGTGTTCACATCACAGTGTGACCGAGAGCTCTCACTGTGCTGAGCAGCAGAGTGAGTGTTCCCATCACAGTGTGACTGAGAGCAGTCACTGTGTTGAGCAAAATAGTGAGTGTTCCCATCACAGTGTGACTTTGAGAGCATTCACTGTCCAGAGCAGAATAGTGAGTGTGACTTTGAGAGCAGTCACTGTGCTGAGCAGAATAGTGAGTGTTCCCAACACAGTGTGACTGAGAGCAGTCACTGTGCTGAACAGAATAGTGAGTGTTCCCATCACAGTGTGACTTAGAGCAGTCATTGTGCTGAGCAGAATAGTGAGTGTTCCTATCACAATGCGACTGTGAGAGCAGTCACTGTGCAGAGCAGAATAGTGAGTGTTCCCGTCACAGCTGTGACTAAGAGCTGTCACTGTGCTGAGCAGAATAGTGAGTGTTCCCATCACAGTGTGACTGAGAGCAGTCACTGTGCTGAGCAGAATAGTGAGTGTTCCCAAAACACAGTGTGACTGAGAGCTGTCTCTGTGCTGAACAGAATAGTGAGTGTTCCCATTACAGTGTGACTGAGAGCTGTCAATATGCTGAGCAGAATAGTTAGTGTTCACATCACAGTGTGAACGAGAGCTCTCACTGTGCTGAGCAGCAGAGTGAGTGTTCCCATTACAGTGTGACTGAGAGCAGTCACTGTGTTGAGCAAAATAGTGAGTGTTCCCATCACAGTGTGACTTTGAGAGCATTCACTGTCCAGGGCAGAATAGTGAGTGTGAATTTGAGAGCTGTCACTGTGCTGAGCCGAATAGTGAGTGTTCCCATCACAGTGTGACTGAGAGCAGTCACTGTGCTGAACAGAATAGTGAGTGTTCCCATCACAGTGTGACTTAGAGCAGTCACTGTGCTGAGCAGAATAGTGAGTGTTCACATCACTGTGTGATTGAGAGCAGTCACTGTGCTGAGCAGAATAGTGAGTGTTCCCATCACAGTGCGACTGAGAGCAGTCACTGTGCTGAGCAGAATAGTGAGTGTTCCCATCACAGTGTGACTGTGAGAGCAGTCACTGTGCAGAGCAGAATAGTGAGTGTTCCCATCACAGCTGTGACTAAGATCTGTGACTGTGCTGAGCAGAATAGTGAGTGTTCACATCACTGTGTGACTGAGAGCAGTCACTGTGCTGAGCAGAATAGTGAGTGTTCCCATCACAGTGCGACTGAGAGCAGTCACTGTGCTGAGCAGAATAGTGAGTGTTCCCATCACAGTGTGACTGAGAGCTGTCTCTGTGCTGAACAGAATAGTGAGTGTTCCCATCACAGTGTGACTGAGAGCTGTCAATGTGCTGAGCAGAATAGTTAGTGTTCACATCACAGTGTGACCGAGAGCCCTCACTGTGCTGAGCAGCAGAGTGAGTGTTCCCATCACAGTGTGACTGAGAGCAGTCACTGTGCTGAGCAGAATAGTGAGTGTTCCCATCACAGTGTGACTGAGAGCTGTCAATCTGCTGACCAGAATAGTTAGTGTTCACATCACAGTGTGACCGAGAGCTGTCACTGTACTGAGCAGAATAGTGAGTGTTCCGATCACAGTGTGACTGTGAGAGCAGTCACTATGCTGAGCAGAATAGTAAGTGTTTCCATCACAGTGTAACTGAGAGCTGTCATTGTGCTGAGCTGAATAGTGGGTGTTCCCATCACAGTGTTACTAAGAGCAGTCACTGTGCTGAGCAGAATAGTGAGTGTTCCCATCACAGTGTGACTGTGAGAGCATTCGCTGTGCTGAGCAGAATAGTGAGTGTTCCCGTCACAGTGTGACTGAGAGCTATCACTGTGCTGAGCACAATGGTGAGTGTTCCCATAACAGTGTGACTGAGAGCAGTCACTTGGCTGTGCAGAATAGTGAGTGTTTCCTTTACAGTGTGACTGTGAGAGCAGTCACTGTGCTGAGCAGAATAGTGAGTGTTCCAATCACAGTATGGCTAAGAGCAGTCACTGTGCTGAGCAGAATAGTGAATGTTCCCGCCACAGTGTGACTGAGAGCAGTCACTGTGCTGAGCAGAATAGTGAGTGTTCACATCACAGTGTGACTGCGAGAGCATTCACTGTGCAGAGCAGAATAGTGAGTGTTCGCATCACAGTGTAACTGAGAGCTGTCATTGTGCTAAGCAGAATAGTGAGTGTTCCCATCACAGTGTGACTGTGAGAGCAGTCACTATGTTGATCAGAATAGTAAGTGTTACCATCACAGTGTGACTGAGAGCTGTCATTGTGCTGAGCAGAATAGTGGGTGTTCCCATCACAGTGTTACTGAGAGCAGTCACTGTGCTAAGCAGAAAAGTGAGTGTTCCGATCACAGTGTGACTGTGAGAGCAGTCACTATGCTGAGCAGAATAGTGAGTGTTCACATCACTGTGTGACTGAGAGCAGTCACTGTGCTGAGCAGAATAGTGAGTGTTCCCAAAACACAGTGTGACTGAGAGCTGTCTCTGTGCTGAACAGAATAGTGAGTGTTCCCATCACAGTGTGACTGAGAGCTGTCAATATGCTGAGCAGAATAGTTAGTGTTCACATCACAGTGTGAACGAGAGCTCTCACTGTGCTGAGCAGCAGAGTGAGTGTTCCCATCACAGTGTGACTGAGAGCAGTCACTGTGTTGAGCAAAATAGTGAGTGTTCCCATCACAGTGCGACTTTGAGAGCATTCACTGTCCAGAGCAGAATAGTGAGTGTGACTTTGAGAGCAGTCACTGTGCTGAGCAGAATAGTGAGTGTTCCCATCACAGTGTGACTGAGAGCAGTCACTGTGCTAAACAGAATAGTGAGTGTTCCCATCACAGTGTGACTTAGAGCAGTCACTGTGCTGAGCAGAATAGTGAGTGTTCCTATCACAATGCGACTGTGAGAGCAGTCACTGTGCAGAGCAGAATAGTGAGTGTCCCCATCACAGCTGTGACTAAGAGCTGTGACTGTGCTGAGCAGAATAGTGAGTGTTCACATCACTGTGTGACTGAGAGTAGTCACTGTGCTGAGCAGAATAGTGAGTGTTCCCATCACAGTGCGACTGAGAGCAGTCACTGTGCTGAGCAGAATAGTGAGTGTTCCATCACAGTGTGATTGAGAGCAGTCACTGTGCTGAACAGAATAGTGAGTGTTCCTATCACAATGCGACTGTGAGAGCAGTCACTGTGCTGAGCAGAATAGTGAGTGTTCCCATCACAGCTGTGACTAAGAGCTGTGACTGTGCTGAGCAGAATAGTGAGTGTTCACATCACTGTGTGACTGAGAGCAGTCACTGTGCTGAGCAGCATAGTGAGTGTTCCCATCACAGTGTGACTGAGAGCAGTCACTGTGCTGAACATAATAGTGAGTGTGACTTTGAGAGCAGTCACTGTGCTGAGCAGAATAGTGAGTGTTCCCATCACAGTGTGACTGAGAGCTGTCTCTGTCCTGAACAGAATAGTCAGTGTTCCCATCACAGTGTGACTGAGAGCTGTCAATATGCTGAGCAGAATAGTTAGTGTTCACATCACAGTGTGACCGAGAGCTCTCACTGTGCTGAGCAGCAGAGTGAGTGTTCCCATCACAGTGTGACTGAGAGCAGTCACTGTGTTGAGCAAAATAGTGAGTGTTCCCATCACAGTGTGAGTTTGAGAGCATTCACTGTCCAGAGCAGAATAGTGAGTGTGACTTTGAGAGCAGTCACTGTGCTGAGCAGAATAGTGAGTGTTCCCATCACAGTGTGACTGAGAGCCGTCACTGTGCTGAACAGAATAGTGAGTGTTCCCATCACAGTGTGACTTAGAGCTGTCATTGTGCTGAGTAGAATAGTGAGTGTTCCTATCACAATGCGACTGTGAGAGCAGTCACTGTGCAGAGCAGAATAGTGAGTGTTCCCGTCACAGCTGTGACTAAGAGCTGTCACTGTGCTCAGCAGAATAGTGAGTGTTCCCATCACAGTGTGACTGAGAGCAGTCACTGTGCTGAGCAGAATAGTGAGTGTTCCCAAAACACAGTGTTACTGAGAGCTGTCTCTGTGCTGAACAGAATAGTGAGTGTTCCCATCACAGTGTGACTGAGAGCTGTCAATATGCTGAGCAGAATAGTTAGTGTTCACATCACAGTGTGAACGAGAGCTCTCACTGTACTGAGCAGCAGAGTGAGTGTTCCCATCACAGTGTGACTGAGAGCAGTCACTGTGTTGAGCAAAATAGTGAGTATTCCCATCACAGTGTGAATTTGAGAGCATTCACTGTCCAGAGCAGAATAGTGAGTGTGACTTTGAGAGCAGTCACTGTGCTGAGCAGAATAGTGAGTGTTCCCATCACAGTGTGACTGAGAGCAGTCACTGTGCTGAACAGAATAGTGAGTGTTCCCATCACAGTGTGACTTAGAGCAGTCACTGTGCTGAGCAGAATAGTGAGTGTTCCTATCACAATGCGACTGTGAGAGCAGTCATTGTGCAGAGCAGAATAGTGAGTGTTCACATCACTGTGTGACTGAGAGCAGTCACTGTGCTGAGCAGCATAGTGAGTGTTCCCATCACAGTGTGACTGAGAGCAGTCACTGTGCTGAACATAATAGTGAGTGTGACTTTGAGAGCAGTCACTGTGCTGAGCAGAATAGTGAGTGTTCCCATCACAGTGTGACTGAGAGCTGTCTCTGTGCTGAACAGAATAGTGAGTGTTGCCATCACAGTGTGACTGAGAGCTGTCAATCTGCTGAGCAGAATAGTTAGTGTTCACATCACAGTGTGACCGAGAGCTGTCACTGTGCTGAGCAGAATAATGAGTGTTCTCATCACTATGTGACTGAGAGCAGTCATTGTGCTGAGCAGAATAGTGAGTGTTTACATCACAGTGTGACTGAGAGCAGTCACTGTGCTGAGCAAAATAGTGAGTGTTCCCAAAACACAGTGTGACTGAGAGCTGTCTCTGTGCTGAACAGAATAGTGAATGTTCCCATCACAGTGTGACTTTGAGAGCATTCACTGTCCAGAGCAGAATAGTGAGTGTGACTTTGAGAGCAGTCACTGTGCTGAGCAGGATAGTGAGTGTTCCCATCACAGTGTGACTGAGAGCAGTCACTGTGCTGAACAGAATAGTGAGTGTTCCCATCACAGTGTGACTTAGAGCAGTCACTGTGCTGAGCAGAATAGTGAGTGTTACCATCACAATGCGACTGTGAGAGCAGTCACTGTGCAGAGCAGAATAGTGAGTGTTCCAATCATAGTGTGACTGAGAGCTGTCAATATGCTGAGCAGAATAGTTAGTGTTCACATCACAGTTTGAACGAGAGCTCTCACTGTGCTGAGCAGCAGAGTGAGTGTTCCCATCACAGTGTGACTTTGAGAGCATTCACTGTCCAGAGCAGAATAGTGAGTGTGACTTTGAGAGCAGTCACTGTGCTGAACAGAATAGTGAGTGTTCCCATCACAGTGTGACTTAGAGCAGTCACTGTGCTGAGCAGAATAGTGAGTGTTCCTATCACAATGCGACTGTGAGAGCAGTCACTGTGCAGAGCAGAATAGTGAGTGTTCCCATCACAGTGTGACTGAGAGCTGTCACTGTGCTGAGCAGAATAGTGAGTGTTCACATCACTGTGTGACTGAGAGCAGTCACTGTGCTGAGCAGAATAGTGAGTGTTCCCATCACAGTGTGACTGAGAGCAGTCACTGTGCTGAGCAGAATAGTGAGTGTTCCCATCACAGTGTGACTGAGAGCTGTCTCTGTGCTGAACAGAATAGAGAGTGTTCCCATCACAGTGTGACTGAGAGCAGTCACTGTGTTGAGCAAAATAGTGAGTGTTCCCATCACAGTGTGACTTTGAGAGCATTCACTGTCCAGAGCAGAATAGTGAGTGTGACTTTGAGAGCAGTCACTGTGCTGAACAGAATAGTGAGTGTTCCCATCACAGTTTGACTGAGAGCAGTCACTGTGCTGAACAGAATAGTGAGTGTTCCCATCACAGTGTGACTTAGAGCAGTCATTGTGCTGAGCAGAATAGTGAGTGTTCCTATCACAATGCGACTGTGAGAGCAGTCACTGTGCAGAGCAGAATAGTGAGTGTTCCCGTCACAGCTGTGACTAAGAGCTGTCACTGTGCTGAGCAGAATAGTGAGTTTTCCCATCACAGTGTGACTGAGAGCAGTCACTGTGCTGAGCAGAATAGTGAGTGTTCCCAAAACACAGTGTGACTGAGAGCTGTCTCTGTCCTGAACAGAATAGTCAGTGTTCCCATCACAGTGTGACTGAGAGCTGTCAATATGCTGAGCAGAATAGTTAGTGTTCACATCACAGTGTGACCGAGAGCTCTCACTGTGCTGAGCAGAATAGTGAGTGTTCCCATCACAGTGTGACTGAGAGCAGTCACTGTGCTGAGCAGAATAGTGAGTGTTCCCATCACAGTGTGACTGAGAGCAGTCACTGTGCTGAACAGAATAGTGAGTGTTCCCATCACAGTGTGACTTAGAGCTGTCATTGTGCTGAGTAGAATAGTGAGTGTTCCTATCACAATGCGACTGTGAGAGCAGTCACTGTGCAGAGCAGAATAGTGAGTGTTCCCGTCACAGCTGTGACTAAGAGCTGTCACTGTGCTGAGCAGAATAGTGAGTGTTCCCATCACAGTGTGACTGAGAGCAGTCACTGTGCTGAGCAGAATAGTGAGTGTTCCCAAAACACAGTGTTACTGAGAGCTGTCTCTGTGCTGAACAGAATAGTGAGTGTTCCCATCACAGTGTGACTGAGAGCTGTCAATATGCTGAGCAGAATAGTTAGTGTTCACATCACAGTGTGAACGAGAGCTCTCACTGTGCTGAGCAGCAGAGTGAGTGTTCCCATCACAGTGTGACTGAGAGCAGTCACTGTGTTGAGCAAAATAGTGAGTATTCCCATCACAGTGTGAATTTGAGAGCATTCACTGTCCAGAGCAGAATAGTGAGTGTGACTTTGAGAGCAGTCACTGTGCTGAGCAGAATAGTGAGTGTTCCCATCACAGTGTGACTGAGAGCAGTCACTGTGCTGAACAGAATAGTGAGTGTTCCCATCACAGTGTGACTTAGAGCAGTCACTGTGCTGAGCAGAATAGTGAGTGTTCCTATCACAATGCGACTGTGAGAGCAGTCATTGTGCAGAGCAGAAAAGTGAGTGTTCCCATCACAGCTGTGACTAAGAGCTGTGACTGTGCTGAGCAGAATAGTGAGTGTTCACATCACTGTGTGATTGAGAGCAGTCACTGTGCTGAGCAGAATAGTGAGAGTTCCCATCACAGTGCGACGGAGAGCAGTCACTGTGCTGAGCAGAATAGTGAGTGTTCCCATCACAGTGTGACTGAGAGCAGTCACTGTGCTGAGCAGAATAGTGAGTGTTCCCATCACAATGCGACTGTGAGAGCAGTCAGTGTGCTGAGCAGAATAGTGAGTGTTCCCATCACAGTGTGACTTAGAGCAGTCACTGTGCTGAGCAGAATAGTGAGTGTTCACATCACTGTGTGACTGAAAGCAGTCACTGTGCTGAAAAGAATAGTGAGTGTTTCCATCACAGTGTGACTGAGAGCAGTCACTGTGCTGAGCAGAATAGTGAGTGTTCCCAAAACACAGTGTGACTGAGAGCTGTCTCTGTGCTGAACAGAATAGTGAATGTTCCCATCACAGTGTGACTTTGAGAGCATTCACTGTCCAGAGCAGAATAGTGAGTGTGACTTTGAGAGCAGTCACTGTGCTGAGCAGAATAGTGAGTGTTCCCATCACAGTGTGACTGAGAGCAGTCACTGTGCTGAACAGAATAGTGAGTGTTCCCATCACAGTGTGACTTAGAGCAGTCACTGTGCTGAGCACAATAGTGAGTGTTCCCATCACAATGCGAATGTGAGAGCAGTCACTGTGCAGAGCAGAATAGTGAGTGTTCCCGTCACAGCTGTGACTAAGAGCTGTCACTCTGCTGAGCAGAATAGTGAGTGTTCCCATCACAGTGTTACTGAGAGCAGTCACTGTGCTGAGCAGAATAGTGAGTGTTCCCAAAACACAGTGTTACTGAGAGCTGTCTCTGTGCTGAACAGAATAGTGAGTGTTCCCATCACAGTGTGACTGAGAGCTGTCAATATGCTGAGCAGAGTAGTTAGTGTTCACATCACAGTGTGAACGAGAGCTCTCACTGTGCTGAGCAGCAGAGTGAGTGTTCCCATCACAGTGTGACTGAGAGCAGTCACTGTGTTGAGCAAAATAGTGAGTATTCCCATCACAGTGTGAATTTGAGAGCATTCACTGTCCAGAGCAGAATAGTGAGTGTGACTTTGAGAGCAGTCACTGTGCTGAGCAGAATAGTGAGTGTTCCCATCACAGTGTGACTGAGAGCAGTCACTGTGCTGAACAGAATAGTGAGTGTTCCCATCACAGTGTGACTTAGAGCAGTCACTGTGCTGAGCAGAATAGTGAGTGTTCCTATCACAATGCGACTGTGAGAGCAGTCATTGTGCAGAGCAGAATAGTGAGTGTTCCCATCACAGCTGTGACTAAGAGCTGTGACTGTGCTGAGCAGAATAGTGAGTGTTCACATCACTGTGTGACTGAGAGCAGTCACTGTGCTGAGCAGAATAGTGAGTGTTCCCATCACAGTGCGACGGAGAGCAGTCACTGTGCTGAGCAGAATAGTGAGTGTTCCCATCACAGTGTGACTGAGAGCAGTCACTGTGCTGAGCAGAATAGTGAGTGTTCCCATCACAATGCGACTGTGAGAGCAGTCAGTGTGCTGAGCAGAATAGTGAGTGTTCCCATCACAGTGTGACTTAGAGCAGTCACTGTGCTGAGCAGAATAGTGAGTGTTCCTATAACAATGCGACTGTGAAAGCAGTCACTGTGCAGAGCAGAATAGTGAGTGTTCCCATCACAGCTGTGACTAAGAGCTGTCACTGTGCTGAGCAGAATAGTGAGTGTTCACATCACTGTGTGACTGAAAGCAGTCACTGTGCTGAAAAGAATAGTGAGTGTTTCCATCACAGTGTGACTGAGAGCAGTCACTGTGCTGAGCAGAATAGTGAGTGTTCCCAAAACACAGTGTGACTGAGAGCTGTCTCTGTGCTGAACAGAATAGTGAATGTTCCCATCACAGTGTGACTTTGAGAGCATTCACTGTCCAGAGCAGAATAGTGAGTGTGACTTTGAGAGCAGTCACTGTGCTGAGCAGAATAGTGAGTGTTCCCATCACAGTGTGACTGAGAGCAGTCACTGTGCTGAACAGAATAGTGAGTGTTCCCATCACAGTGTGACTTAGAGCAGTCACTGTGCTGAGCACAATAGTGAGTGTTCCCATCACAATGCGAATGTGAGAGCAGTCACTGTGCAGAGCAGAATAGTGAGTGTTCCCGTCACAGCTGTGACTAAGAGCTGTCACTCTGCTGAGCAGAATAGTGAGTGTTCCCATCACAGTGTTACTGAGAGCAGTCAAGGTGCTGAGCAGAATAGTGAGTGTTCCCAAAACACAGTGTTACTGAGAGCTGTCTCTGTGCTGAACAGAATAGTGAGTGTTCCCATCACAGTGTGACTGAGAGCTGTCAATATGCTGAGCAGAGTAGTTAGTGTTCACATCACAGTGTGAACGAGAGCTCTCACTGTGCTGAGCAGCAGAGTGAGTGTTCCCATCACAGTGTGACTGAGAGCAGTCACTGTGTTGAGCAAAATAGTGAGTATTCCCATCACAGTGTGAATTTGAGAGCATTCACTGTCCAGAGCAGAATAGTGAGTGTGACTTTGAGAGCAGTCACTGTGCTGAGCAGAATAGTGAGTGTTCCCATCACAGTGTGACTGAGAGCAGTCACTGTGCTGAACAGAATAGTGAGTGTTCCCATCACAGTGTGACTTAGAGCAGTCACTGTGCTGAGCAGAATAGTGAGTGTTCCTATCACAATGCGACTGTGAGAGCAGTCATTGTGCAGAGCAGAATAGTGAGTGTTCCCATCACAGCTGTGACTAAGAGCTGTGACTGTGCTGAGCAGAATAGTGAGTGTTCACATCACTGTGTGACTGAGAGCAGTCACTGTGCTGAGCAGAATAGTGAGTGTTCCCATCACAGTGCGACGGAGAGCAGTCACTGTGCTGAGCAGAATAGTGAGTGTTCCCATCACAGTGTGACTGAGAGCAGTCACTGTGCTGAGCAGAATAGTGAGTGTTCCCATCACAATGCGACTGTGAGAGCAGTCAGTGTGCTGAGCAGAATAGTGAGTGTTCCCATCACAGTGTGACTTAGAGCAGTCACTGTGCTGAGCAGAATAGTGAGTGTTCCTATAACAATGCGACTGTGAAAGCAGTCACTGTGCAGAGCAGAATAGTGAGTGTTCCCATCACAGCTGTGACTAAGAGCTGTCACTGTGCTGAGCAGAATAGTGAGTGTTCACATCACTGTGTGACTGAAAGCAGTCACTGTGCTGAAAAGAATAGTGAGTGTTTCCATCACAGTGTGACTGAGAGCAGTCACTGTGCTGAGCAGAATAGTGAGTGTTCCCAAAACACAGTGTGACTGAGAGCTGTCTCTGTGCTGAACAGAATAGTGAATGTTCCCATCACAGTGTGACTTTGAGAGCATTCACTGTCCAGAGCAGAATAGTGAGTGTGACTTTGAGAGCAGTCACTGTGCTGAGCAGAATAGTGAGTGTTCCCATCACAGTGTGACTGAGAGCAGTCACTGTGCTGAACATAATAGTGAGTGTTCCCATCACAGTGCGACTTAGAGCAGTCACTGTGCTGAGCAGAATAGTGAGTGTTCCCATCACAATGCGACTGTGAGAGCAGTCACTGTGCAGAGCAGAATAGTGAGTGTTCCAATCACAGTGTGACTGAGAGCTGTCAATATGCTGAGCAGAATAGTTAGTGTTCACATCACAGTTTGAACGAGAGCTCTCACTGTGCTGAGCAGCAGAGTGAGTGTTCCCATCACAGTGTGACTGAGAGCAGTCACTGTGTTGAGCAAAATAGTGAGTGTTCCCATCACAGTGTGACTTTGAGAGCATTCACTGTCCAGAGCAGAATAGTGAGTGTGACTTTGAGAGCAGTCACTGTGCTGAGTAGAATAGTGAGTGTTCCCATCACAGTGTGACTGAGAGCAGTCACTGTGCTGAACAGAATAGTGAGTGTTCCCATCACAGTGTGACTTAGAGCAGTCACTGTGCTGGGCAGAATAGTGAGTGTTCCTATCACAATGCGACTGTGAGAGCAGTCACTGTGCAGAGCAGAATAGTGAGTGTTTCCATCACAGTGTGACTGAGAGCTGTCACTGTGCTGAGCAGAATAGTGAGTGTTCACATCACTGTGTGACTGAGAGCACTCACTGTGCTGAGCAGAATAGTGAGTGTTCCCATCACAGTGTGACTGAGAGCAGTCACTGTGCTGAGCAGAATAGTGAGTGTTCCCATCACAGTGTGACTGAGAGCTGTCTCTGTGCTGAACAGAATAGAGAGTGTTCCCATCACAGTGTGACTGAGAGCAGTCACTGTGTTGAGCAAAATAGTGAGTGTTCCCATCACAGTGTGACTTTGAGAGCATTCACTGTCCAGAGCAGAATAGTGAGTGTGACTTTGAGAGCAGTCACTGTGCTGAGCAGAATAGTGAGTGTTCCCATCACAGTTTGACTGAGAGCAGTCACTGTGCTGAACAGAATAGTGAGTGTTCCCATCACAGTGTGACTTAGAGCAGTCATTGTGCTGAGCAGAATAGTGAGTGTTCCTATCACAATGCGACTGTGAGAGCAGTCACTGTGCAGAGCAGAATAGTGAGTGTTCCCGTCACAGCTGTGACTAAGAGCTGTCACTGTGCTGAGCAGAATAGTGAGTGTTCCCATCACAGTGTGACTGAGAGCAGTCACTGTGCTGAGCAGAATAGTGAGTATTCCCAAAACACAGTGTGACTGAGAGCTGTCTCTGTGCTGAACAGAATAGTCAGTGTTCCCATCACAGTGTGACTGAGAGCTGTCAATATGCTGAGCAGAATAGTTAGTGTTCACATCACAGTGTGACCGAGAGCTCTCACTGTGCTGAGCAGCAGAGTGAGTGTTCCCATCACAGTGTGACTGAGAGCAGTCACTGTGTTGAGCAAAATAGTGAGTGTTCCCATCACAGTGTGACTTTGAGAGCATTCACTGTCCAGAGCAGAATAGTGAGTGTGACTTTGAGAGCAGTCACTGTGCTGAGCAGAATAGTGAGTGTTCCCATCACAGTGTGACTGAGAGCAGTCACTGTGCTGAACAGAATAGTGAGTGTTCCCATCACAGTGTGACTTAGAGCAGTCATTGTGCTGAGTAGAATAGTGAGTGTTCCTATCACAATGCGACTGTGAGAGCAGTCACTGTGCAGAGCAGAATAGTGAGTGTTCCCGTCACAGCTGTGACTAAGAGCTGTCACTGTGCTGAGCAGAATAGTGAGTGTTCCCATCACAGTGTGACTGAGAGCAGTCACTGTGCTGAGCAGAATAGTGAGTGTTCCCAAAACACAGTGTTACTGAGAGCTGTCTCTGTGCTGAACAGAATAGTGAGTGTTCCCATCACAGTGTGACTGAGAGCTGTCAATATGCTGAGCAGAATAGTTAGTGTTCACATCACAGTGTGAACGAGAGCTCTCACTGTGCTGAGCAGCAGAGTGAGTGTTCCCATCACAGTGTGACTGAGAGCAGTCACTGTGTTGAGCAAAATAGTGAGTATTCCCATCACAGTGTGAATTTGAGAGCATTCACTGTCCAGAGCAGAATAGTGAGTGTGACTTTGAGAGCAGTCACTGTGCTGAGCAGAATAGTGAGTGTTCCCATCACAGTGTGACTGAGAGCAGTCACTGTGCTGAGCAGAATAGTGAGTGTTCCTATCACAATGCGACTGTGAGAGCAGTCACTGTGCAGAGCAGAATAGTGAGTGTTCCCATCACAGCTGTGACTAAGAGCTGTGACTGTGCTGAGCAGAATAGTGAGTGTTCACATCACTGTGTGACTGAGAGCAGTCACTGTGCTGAGCAGAATAGTGAGTGTTCCCATCACAGTGCGACGGAGAGCAGTCACTGTGCTGAGCAGAATAGTGAGTGTTCCCATCACAGTGTGACTGAGAGCAGTCACTGTGCTGAGCAGAATAGTGAGTGTTCCTATCACAATGCGACTGTGAGAGCAGTCACTGTGCAGAGCAGAATAGTGAGTGTTCCCATCACAGCTGTGACTAAGAGCTGTGACTGTGCTGAGCAGAATAGTGAGTGTTCACATCACTGTGTGACTGAGAGCAGTCACTGTGCTGAGCAGAATAGTGAGTGTTCCCATCACAGTGCGACTGAGAGCAGTCACTGTGCTGAGCAGAATAGTGAGTGTTCCCATCACAGTGTGACTGAGAGCTGTCTCTGTGCTGAATAGAATAGTGAGTGTTCCCATCACAGTGTGACTGAGAGCTGTCAATGTGCTGAGCAGAATAGTTAGTGTTCACATCACATTGTGACCGAGAGCCCTCACTGTGCTGAGCAGCAGAAAGAGTGTTCCCATCACAGTGTGACTGAGAGCAGTCACTGTGCTGAGCAAAATAGTGAGTGTTCCCATCACAGTGTGACTTTGAGAGCATTCACTGTCCAGAGCAGAATAGTGAGTGTGACTTTGAGAGCAGTCACTGTGCTGAGCAGAATAGTGAGTGTTCCCATCACAGTGTGACTGAGAGCTGTCTATGTGCTGAACAGAATAGTGAGTGTTGCCATCACAGTGTGACTGAGAGCTGTCAATCTGCTGAGCAGAATAGTTAGTGTTCACATCACACTGTGACCGAGAGCTGTCACTGTGCTGAGCAGAATAATGAGTGTTCACATCACTATGTGACTGAGAGCAGTCACTGTGCTGAGCAGAATAGTGAGTGTTCACATCACAGTGTGACTGAGAGCAGTCACTGTGCTGAGCAAAATAGTGAGTGTTCCCATCACAGATTGACTGCGAGAGCATTCACTGTGCTGAGCAGAATAGTGAGTGTTCCCGTCACAGTGTGACTGAGAGCAGCCACTGTGCTGAGCAGAATAATGAGTGTTCCCATCACAGTGTGACTGTGAGAGCATTCACTGTGCTGAGTAGAATAGTGAGTGTTCCCATACCAGTATGACTGTGAGAGCATTCACTGTGCTGAGCAGAATAGTGAGTGTTCCCGTCACAGTGTGACTTTGAGAGCATTCACTGTCCAGAGCAGAATAGTGAGTGTGACTTTGAGAGCTGTCACTGTGCTGAGCAGAATAGTGAGTGTTCCCATCACAGTGTGACTGAGAGCAGTCACTGTGCTGAACATAATAGTGAGTGTTCCCATCACAGTGTGACTTAGAGCAGTCACTGTGCTGAGCAGAATAGTGAGTGTTGCCATCACAATGCGACTGTGAGAGCAGTCAGTGTGCTGAGCAGAATAGTGAGTGTTCCCATCACAGTGTGACTGAGAGCAGTCACTGTGCTGAACATAATAGTGAGTGTTCCCATCACAGTGTGACTTAGAGCAGTCACTGTGCTGAGCAGAATAGTGAGTGTTCCCATCACAATGCGACTGTGAGAGCAGTCAGTGTGCTGAGCAGAATAGTGAGTGTTCACATCACTGTGTGACTGAGAGCAGTCACTGTGCTGAGCAGAATAGTGAGTGTTCCCATCACAGTGCGACTGAGAGCAGTCACTGTGCTGAGCAGAATAGTGAGTGTTCCCATCACAGTGTGACTGAGAGCTGTCTCTGTGCTGAATAGAATAGTGAGTGTTCCCATCACAGTGTGACTGAGAGCTGTCAATGTGCTGAGCAGAATAGTTAGTGTTCACATCACATTGTGACCGAGAGCCCTCACTGTGCTGAGCAGCAGAGTGAGTGTTCCCATCACAGTGTGACTGAGAGCAGTCACTGTGCTGAGCAAAATAGTGAGTGTTCCCATCACAGTGTGACTTTGAGAGCATTCACTGTCCAGAGCAGAATATTGAGTGTGACTTTGAGAGCAGTCACTGTGCTGAGCAGAATAGTGAGTGTTCCCATCACAGTGTGACTGAGAGCTGTCTATGTGCTGAACAGAATAGTGAGTGACTGTATTTCCGAGTACATCGAACTCCTTCAACATCAGTTCAGTGTCATTGGTTTCTGTGAAACTTGGCTGACGCATGATAGCCCTATTGATCTTTTAAATTTTCCTGGTTATAGTTTTGTTTCCAATAATAGACAGGGTAGATCCGGTGGGGGTGTGGCAATGTATATTCATAATTATTTTTCCTTTGTTCTTCGAAATGATTTGACTCTCCAAACTATCCATTGTGAGTCCCTTTTTATTGAAATTCCACAACTTCACAGTAAAAACCTGGTGGTGGGTATTGTTTATAAACCACCAGACTTCAATACTAATGACTTTGTTGATTTATTTGATAGTCTACTTGCTAATCTTAATATGGAAAATAAGCATGTTTTTATCATGGGAGATTTCAATGTTGATTTATTGAAGCATAATATTCACAATCCTACTTCTCGTTTTGTTGACAGTCTGTTTAGCAATTCTTTTTTGCCTCTCATTCACAAACCAACCCGCATCACTGCCACCACTGCTACTTTGATTGATAATATTCTTACGAACTGTAGTGATCTGCCATCTAAATCTGGTACATTGTACTGTGATGTTTCCGATCATTTGCCAATTTTTCAGATCACTTCACTACGTGGATTATCACATAAAAATGATACCAGAAGCTCGCATTCTTCTAGGTGTATTAATTCCAGCACCATTTATGAATTTCACTGTGGTTTGCAGGATGTTAACTGGAATACATTATTTTTGTGTGACAATCCTAATAATGCTTTTGATGATTTTTCAGCGAAGTTCTCAAGTTTGTATGATAAATGTTTTCCTGTCCGCCGGGCCGGTAAAAATATTCATAAAAATCTTAAGCCTTGGATGACGAGTGGTATCCTCAATTCTGTTTACTTTAAAAATAAGCTGTATAAGAAGTATCTTAATACACCTAACGATGTTAACAGAACTAATTATAAACGTTTCCGTAATAGACTAAATGCTCTGATTAAAGTTGCTAAAGTTAATTACTATGCGGACTTGTTTTCTAATGCCAAGTCTAATATTAAAGGCACCTGGAACATAATTAACTCTGTCTTGAAGAAAACGTCAAAAAAGAGTTGTCATAATAAATTCAATTACAATGGTAAATTAATTGATGATTGCGGTGAAATAGCAAATGCCTTTAATGATTATTTTACACAGATTGGACCATCCCTGGACCGAAAAATCCCTCCAGCGCATTCTGACTTTAAGCAGTTTCTTGGTCACCCTAATATAAACTCGATTTTCCTTGATCCTACATCTTCCTTGGAAATCTGTAAAATAACTGGGTCCTTTAAAAATACTGCTGCAGGTTTAGACGATATCAGTCCAAGGGTGGTCAAATCTGTGATTAGATGTATTAGTGAGCCTCTATGTCATATTTTTAACTTGTCTTTAACTACTGGCATTTTTCCGCAGCGGTTAAAGTTTGCTAGAGTTACTCCTATTTTTAAAAATGGAGATCAGAGTGACATTGGAAATTATAGACCTATTTCTGTTTTATCTTGTTTTTCTAAATTGCTTGAAAAACTTGTTTATACTAGGACCGTGAAATTTCTGGATAGTTTTAAGTTACTTTATGAAGGTCAGTATGGGTTTCGCAGCAATCGTTCCACTTCAATGGCTTTGATTGATCTCACCAACAAAATCATTAATGGCTTTGAAGATAACGTGTATACTATGGGTATTTTTTTAGACTTGTCTAAGGCCTTCGACACAATTAACCACTCTATTTTATTGAATAAGTTAGAAAATTATGGTATTCGCGGTGTGGCCCTCGACTGGTTCTCTAGTTATTTAACAAATCGTTATCAGTGCACTAAATATTTGAGTTCAACATCTGGTCTTTCTAAAATTACTTGTGGCGTTCCCCAGGGTTCTTTACTAGGTCCACTTCTTTTTATAATTTATATTAATGATATTTGCAATTCATCTAATATGTTTTCTTTTATACTTTATGCGGACGATACAAATGTACTGTGCTCTAACAGGGACTTGTCCGCATTATTTCATGATGCCAATATCCATCTTTCATTTGTATGTGATTGGTTCGTGGCCAATAGGTTGTCTATAAATTATAAGAAATGCAATTTTATCATTTTCTGTAACAGAAATAAAAATTGTGTCCATAATTCAACTATTACTATTTTGAATGAACCAATCGTCCAGGTAGACTGTACTACTTTTCTTGGAGTTCTAATTGACAGCCAACTGACATGGAAACAACACATTAATGGAATCTGTAACAAACTTGCCAAATCAATTGGTATTATTACTCGGTTGAAATGTTTTTTTCCTGATACTATACTACGTATGCTGTATTGTTCATTGATATTACCTTATCTTTCTTATTGTAATGTTGTGTGGGCAAATGGCTATCCAAGTAATTTATATAAATTAGTTACTTTACAGAAGAAGGCACTTCGTGTCGCTTCCAAAAGTCACTATAGGGCTCATACCAGTTTATTGTTTAAAAAATACAACCTGCTCCGTGTCAATGAAATTAACCTGTATCAGCAAAATGTTTTTGTTTACAAGCATTCCAAAAAACAACTTCCTGCACATTTTAATAATATTTTTCTCATTAATCATAATTTACACAATTATAATACCAGGTCCTCTTCTCTTTTGCATTTCCCTAAGTTTAGAACCTCAACATTTAAACATAGTATTTGCTACTCTGGACCTCTCAACTGGAATAAATTGCCTACTAGCCTACGAAACTGCTGTAATTTAAATATTTTCCAACGTAATTTGAAATGTTATCTGCTTCAAAACTAAGACTGTTCTGTTGTTTCTTTTTTAAGTTTTGTATAGCAAACGTACTTTTATTTTATGTTAGATTAATCATTGGAACCTGTCCTCTCGTGTCTTTGCGTCTATCTGTCTGCTTGTAGTATTCTGTGTTTGTATTGTAGGCTCGCCTACCTCAAGCTAACGCTTTTTTGGTCTGAGCCCCCATTTCCTAATGCTATATTGTTTTCATGTATAATGTATATTGTGAAATGGAAATGGAAATAAATGTTCTTGAAATTGAAATTGAAATTGAGTGTTGCCATCACAGTGTGACTGAGAGCTGTCAATCTGCTGAGCAGAATAGTTAGTGTTCACATCACAGTGTGACCGAGAGCTGTCACTGTGCTGAGCAGAATAATGAGTGTTCACATCACTATGTGACTGAGAGCAGTCACTGTGCTGAGCAGAATAGTGAGTGTTCACATCACAGTGTGACTGAGAGCAGTCACTGTGCTGAGCAAAATAGTGAGTGTTCCCATCACAGATTGACTGCGAGAGCATTCACTGTGCTGAGCAGAATAGTGAGTGTTCCCGTCACAGTGTGACTGAGAGCAGCCACTGTGCTGAGCAGAATAATGAGTGTTCCCATCACAGTGTGACTGTGAGAGCATTCACTGTGCTGAGTAGAATAGTGAGTGTTCCCATACCAGTATGACTGTGAGAGCATTCACTGTGCTGAGCAGAATAGTGAGTGTTCCCGTCACAGTGTGACTTTGAGAGCATTCACTGTCCAGAGCAGAATAGTGAGTGTGACTTTGAGAGCTGTCACTGTGCTGAGCAGAATAGTGAGTGTTCCCATCACAGTGTGACTGAGAGCAGTCACTGTGCTGAACATAATAGTGAGTGTTCCCATCACAGTGTGACTTAGAGCAGTCACTGTGCTGAGCAGAATAGTGAGTGTTCCCATCACAATGCGACTGTGAGAGCAGTCAGTGTGCTGAGCAGAATAGTGAGTGTTCCCATCACAGTGTGACTTAGAGCAGTCACTGTGCTGAGCAGAATAGTGAGTGTTCCTATAACAATGCGACTGTGAAAGCAGTCACTGTGCAGAGCAGAATAGTGAGTGTTCCCATCACAGCTGTGACTAAGAGCTGTCACTGTGCTGAGCAGAATAGTGAGTGTTCACATCACTGTGTGACTGAGAGCAGTCACTGTGCTGAAAAGAATAGTGAGTGTTTCCATCACAGTGTGACTGAGAGCAGTCACTGTGCTGAGCAGAATAGTAAGTGTTCCCAAAACACAGTGTGACTGAGAGCTGTCTCTGTGCTGAACAGAATAGTGAATGTTCCCATCACAGTGTGACTGAGAGCAGTCACTGTGCTGAGCAGAATAGTGAGTGTTCCCATCACAGTCTGACTGTGAGAGCATTCACTGTGCTGAGCAGAATAGTGAGTGTTCCCGTCACAGTGTGACTGAGAGCTCTTATGTGCTGAGCAGAATAGTGAGTGTTCCCATCACAGTGTGACTGAGAGCAGTCACTGTGCTGAGCAGAATAGTGAGTGTTCCCATCACAGTGTGACTGTGAGAGCAGTCACTGTGCTGAGCAGAATAGTAAGTGTTCAAATCACAGTGTGACTGAGAGCTGTCATTGTGCTGAGCAGAATAATGGGTGTTCCCATCACAGTGGGACTGTGAGAGCATTCACTGTGCTGAGTAGAATAGTGAGTGTTCCTATCCCAGTATGACTGTGAGAGCATTCACTGTGCTGAGCAGAATAGTGAGTGTTCGATTCACAGTGTGACTTTGAGAGCATTCACTGTCCAGAGCAGAATAGTGAGTGTGACTTTGAGAGCTGTCACTGTGCTGAGCAGAATAGTGAGTGTTCCCATCACAGTGTGACTGAGAGCAGTCACTGTGCTGAACAGAATAGTGAGTGTTCCCATCACAGTGTGACTTAGAGCAGTCACTGTGCTGAGCAGAATAGTGAGTGTTCCCATCACAGTGTGACTGAGAGCTGTCTATGTGCTGAACAGAATAGTGAGTGTTCCCATCACAGTGTGACTGAGAGCTGTCAATATGCTGAGCAGAATAGTTAGTGTTCACATCACAGTGTGACCGAGAGCTCTCACTGTGCTGAGCAGCAGAGTGAGTGTTCCCATCACAGTGTGACTGAGAGCAGTCACTGTGTTGAGCAAAATAGTGAGTGTTCCCATCACAGTGTGACTTTGAGAGCATTCACTGTCCAGAGCAGAATAGTGAGTGTGACTTTGAGAGCAGTCACTGTGCTGAGCAGAATAGTGAGTGTTCCCATCACAGTGTGACTGAGAGCTGTCATTGTGCTGAGCAGAATAGTGAGTGTTCCTATCCCAGTATGACTGTGAGAGCATTCACTGTGCTGAGCAGAATAGTGAGTGTTCGATTCACAGTGTGACTTTGAGAGCATTCACTGTCCAGAGCAGAATAGTGAGTGTGACTTTGAGAGCTGTCACTGTGCTGAGCAGAATAGTGAGTGTTCCCATCACAGTGTGACTGAGAGCAGTCACTGTGCTGAACAGAATAGTGAGTGTTCCCATCACAGTGTGACTTAGAGCAGTCACTGTGCTGAGCAGAATAGTGAGTGTTCCCATCACAGTGTGACTGAGAGCTGTCTATGTGCTGAACAGAATAGTGAGTGTTCCCATCACAGTGTGACTGAGAGCTGTCAATATGCTGAGCAGAATAGTTAGTGTTCACATCACAGTGTGACCGAGAGCTCTCACTGTGCTGAGCAGCAGAGTGAGTGTTCCCATCACAGTGTGACTGAGAGCAGTCACTGTGTTGAGCAAAATAGTGAGTGTTCCCATCACAGTGTGACTTTGAGAGCATTCACTGTCCAGAGCAGAATAGTGAGTGTGACTTTGAGAGCAGTCACTGTGCTGAGCAGAATAGTGAGTGTTCCCATCACAGTGTGATTGAGAGCAGTCACTGTGTTGAGCAAAATAGTGAGTGTTCCCATCACAGTGTGACTTTGAGAGCATTCACTGTCCAGAGCAGAATAGTGAGTGTGACTTTGAGAGCAGTCATTGTGCTGAGCAGAATAGTGGGTGTTCCCATCACAGTGTTACAGAGAGCAGTCACTGTGCTGAGCAGAATAGTGAGTGTTAAAATCACAGTATGGCTAAGAGCAGTCACTGTGCTGAGCAGAATAGTGAATGTTCCCGCCACATTGTGACTGAGAGCAGTCACTGTGCTGAGCAGAATAGTGAGTGTTCCCATCACAGTGTGACTGCAAGAGCATTCACTGTGCAGAGCAGAATAGTGAGTGTTCGCATGACAGTGTAACTGACAGTTGTCACTGTGCTAAGCAGAATAGTGAGTGTTCCCATCACAGTGTGACTTTGAGAGCATTCACTGTCCAGAGCAGAATAGTGAGTGTGACTTTGAGAGCAGTCATTGTGCTGAGCAGAATAGTGGGTGTTCCCATCACAGTGTTACAGAGAGCAGTCACTGTGCTGAGCAGAATAGTGAGTGTTAAAATCACAGTATGGCTAAGAGCAGTCACTGTGCTGAGCAGAATAGTGAATGTTCCCGCCACAGTGTGACTGAGAGCAGTCACTGTGCTGAGCAGAATAGTGAATGTTCCCGCCACATTGTGACTGAGAGCAGTCACTGTGCTGAACAGAATAGTGAGTGTTCCCATCACAGTGTGACTTAGAGCAGTCACTGTGCTGAGCAGAATAGTGAGTGTTCCCATCACAGTGTGAATGAGAGCTGTCTCTGTGCTGAACAGAATAGTGAGTGTTCCCATCACAGTGTGACTGAGAGCTGTCAATATGCTGAGAAGAATAGTTAGTGTTCACATCACAGTGTGACCGAGAGCTCTCACTGTGCTGAGCAGCAGAGTGAGTGTTCCCATCACAGTGTGACTGAGAGCAGTCACTGTGTTGAGCAAAATAGTGAGTGTTCCCATCACAGTGTGACTTTGAGAGCATTCACTATCCAGAGCAGAATAGTGAGTGTGACTTTGAGAGCAGTCACTGTGCTGAGCAGAATAGTGAGTGTTCCCATCACAGTGTGATTGAGAGCAGTCACTGTGTTGAGCAAAATAGTGAGTGTTCCCATCACAGTGTGACTTTGAGAGCATTCACTGTCCAGAGCAGAATAGTGAGTGTGACTTTGAGAGCAGTCATTGTGCTGAGCAGAATAGTGGGTGTTCCCATCACAGTGTTACAGAGAGCAGTCACTGTGCTGAGCAGAATAGTGAGTGTTAAAATCACAGTATGGCTAAGAGCAGTCACTGTGCTGAGCAGAATAGTGAATGTTCCCGCCACATTGTGACTGAGAGCAGTCACTGTGCTGAGCAGAATAGTGAGTGTTCCCATCACAGTGTGACTGCAAGAGCATTCACTGTGCAGAGCCGAATAGTGAGTGTTCGCATGACAGTGTAACTGAGAGTTGTCACTGTGCTAAGCAGAATAGTGAGTGTTCCCATCACAGTGTTACTGTGAGAGCAGTCACTATGCTGAGCAGAATAGTAAGTGTTCCCATCACAGTGTGACTTTGAGAGCATTCACTGTCCAGAGCAGAATAGTGAGTGTGACTTTGAGAGCAGTCATTGTGCTGAGCAGAATAGTGGGTGTTCCCATCACAGTGTTACAGAGAGCAGTCACTGTGCTGAGCAGAATAGTGAGTGTTAAAATCACAGTATGGCTAAGAGCAGTCACTGTGCTGAGCAGAATAGTGAATGTTCCCGCCACATTGTGACTGAGAGCAGTCACTGTGCTGAGCAGAATAGTTAGTGTTCACATCACAGTGTGAACGAGAGCTCTCACTGTGCTGAGCAGCAGAGTGAGTGTTTCCTTTACAGTGTGACTGTGAGAGCAGTCACTGTGCTGAGCAGAATAGTGAGTGTTCCCATCACAGTGTGACTGAGAGCAGTCACTGTGCTGAGCAGAATAGTGAGTGTTCCCATCACAGTGTGACTGAGAGCTGTCTCTGTGCTGAACAGAATAGTGAGTGTTCCCATCACAGTGTGACTGAGAGCTGTCAATGTGCTGAGCAGAATAGTTAGTGTTCACATCCCAGTGTGACCGAGAGCCCTCACTGTGCTGAGCAGCAGATTGAGTGTTCCCATCACAGTGGGACTGAGACTAGTCACTGTGCTGAGCAAAATAGTGAGTGTTCCCATCACAGTGTGACTTTGAGAGCATTCACTGTCCAGAGCAGAATAGTGAGTGTGACTTTGAGAGCAGTCACTGTGCTGAGCAGAATAGTGAGTGTTCCCATCACAGTGTGACTGAGAGCTGTCTCTGTGCTGAACAGAATAGTGAGTGTTGCCATCACAGTGTGACTGAGAGCTGTCAATCTGCTGACCAGAATAGTTAGTGTTCACATCACAGTTTGACCGAGAGCTGTCACTGTGCTGAGCAGAATAGTGAGTGTTCCCATCACAGTGTGACTGAGAGCAGTCACTGTGCTGAGCAAAATAGTGAGTGTTCCCATCACAGTGTGACTGAGAGCTGTCACTGTGCTAAGCAGAATAGTGAGTGTTCCGATCACAGTGTGACTGTGAGAGCAGTCACTATGCTGAGCAGAATAGTAAGTGTTTCCATCACAGTGTAACTGAGAGCTGTCATTGTGCTGAGCAGAATAGTGGGTGTTCCCATCACAGTGTTACTAAGAGCAGTCACTGTGCTGAGCAGAATAGTGAGTGTTCCCGTCACAGTGTGACTGAGAGCTATTACTGTGTTGAGCAGAATGGTGAGTGTTCCCATCACAGTGTGACTGAGAGCAGTCACTTGGCTGAGCAGAATAGTGAGTGTTTCCTTTACAGTGTGACTGTGAGAGCAGTCACTGTGCTGAGCAGAATAGTGAGTGTTCCAATCACAGTATGGCTAAGAGCAGTCACTGTGCTGAGCAGAATAGTGAATGTTCCCGCCACAGTGTGACTGAGAGCAGTCACTGTGCTGAGCAGAATAGTGAATGTTCCCGCCACATTGTGACTGAGAGCAGTCACTGTGCTGAACAGAATAGTGAGTGTTCCCATCACAGTGTGACTTAGAGCAGTCACTGTGCTGAGCAGAATAGTGAGTGTTCCCATCACAGTGTGAATGAGAGCTGTCTCTGTGCTGAACAGAATAGTGAGTGTTCCCATCACAGTGTGACTGAGAGCTGTCAATATGCTGAGCAGAATAGTTAGTGTTCACATCACAGTGTGACCGAGAGCTCTCACTGTGCTGAGCAGCAGAGTGAGTGTTCCCATCACAGTGTGACTGAGAGCAGTCACTGTGTTGAGCAAAATAGTGAGTGTTCCCATCACAGTGTGACTTTGAGAGCATTCACTATCCAGAGCAGAATAGTGAGTGTGACTTTGAGAGCAGTCACTGTGCTGAGCAGAATAGTGAGTGTTCCCATCACAGTGTGATTGAGAGCAGTCACTGTGTTGAGCAAAATAGTGAGTGTTCCCATCACAGTGTGACTTTGAGAGCATTCACTGTCCAGAGCAGAATAGTGAGTGTGACTTTGAGAGCAGTCATTGTGCTGAGCAGAATAGTGGGTGTTCCCATCACAGTGTTACAGAGAGCAGTCACTGTGCTGAGCAGAATAGTGAGTGTTAAAATCACAGTATGGCTAAGAGCAGTCACTGTGCTGAGCAGAATAGTGAATGTTCCCGCCACATTGTGACTGAGAGCAGTCACTGTGCTGAGCAGAATAGTGAGTGTTCCCATCACAGTGTGACTGCAAGAGCATTCACTGTGCAGAGCCGAATAGTGAGTGTTCGCATGACAGTGTAACTGAGAGTTGTCACTGTGCTAAGCAGAATAGTGAGTGTTCCCATCACAGTGTTACTGTGAGAGCAGTCACTATGCTGAGCAGAATAGTAAGTGTTCCCATCACAGTGTGACTTTGAGAGCATTCACTGTCCAGAGCAGAATAGTGAGTGTGACTTTGAGAGCAGTCATTGTGCTGAGCAGAATAGTGGGTGTTCCCATCACAGTGTTACAGAGAGCAGTCACTGTGCTGAGCAGAATAGTGAATGTTAAAATCACAGTATGGCTAAGAGCAGTCACTGTGCTGAGCAGAATAGTGAATGTTCCCGCCACATTGTGACTGAGAGCAGTCACTGTGCTGAGCAGAATAGTTAGTGTTCACATCACAGTGTGAACGAGAGCTCTCACTGTGCTGAGCAGCAGAGTGAGTGTTTCCTTTACAGTGTGACTGTGAGAGCAGTCACTGTGCTGAGCAGAATAGTGAGTGTTCCCATCACAGTGTGACTGAGAGCAGTCACTGTGCTGAGCAGAATAGTGAGTGTTCCCATCACAGTGTGACTGAGAGCTGTCTCTGTGCTAAACAGAATAGTGAGTGTTCCCATCACAGTGTGACTGAGAGCTGTCAATGTGCTGAGCAGAATAGTTAGTGTTCACATCCCAGTGTGACCGAGAGCCCTCACTGTGCTGAGCAGCAGATTGAGTGTTCCCATCACAGTGGGACTGAGACTAGTCACTGTGCTGAGCAAAATAGTGAGTGTTCCCATCACAGTGTGACTTTGAGAGCATTCACTGTCCAGAGCAGAATAGTGAGTGTGACTTTGAGAGCAGTCACTGTGCTGAGCAGAATAGTGAGTGTTCCCATCACAGTGTGACTGAGAGCTGTCTCTGTGCTGAACAGAATAGTGAGTGTTGCCATCACAGTGTGACTGAGAGCTGTCAATCTGCTGACCAGAATAGTTAGTGTTCACATCACAGTTTGACCGAGAGCTGTCACTGTGCTGAGCAGAATAGTGAGTGTTCCCATCACAGTGTGACTGAGAGCAGTCACTGTGCTGAGCAAAATAGTGAGTGTTCCCATCACAGTGTGACTGAGAGCTGTCACTGTGCTAAGCAGAATAGTGAGTGTTCCGATCACAGTGTGACTGTGAGAGCAGTCACTATGCTGAGCAGAATAGTAAGTGTTTCCATCACAGTGTAACTGAGAGCTGTCATTGTGCTGAGCAGAATAGTGGGTGTTCCCATCACAGTGTTACTAAGAGCAGTCACTGTGCTGAGCAGAATAGTGAGTGTTCCCGTCACAGTGTGACTGAGAGCTATTACTGTGCTGAGCAGAATGGTGAGTGTTCCCATCACAGTGTGACTGAGAGCAGTCACTTGGCTGAGCAGAATAGTGAGTGTTTCCTTTACAGTGTGACTGTGAGAGCAGTCACTGTGCTGAGCAGAATAGTGAGTGTTCCAATCACAGTATGGCTAAGAGCAGTCACTGTGCTGAGCAGAATAGTGAATGTTCCCGCCACAGTGTGACTGAGAGCAGTCACTGTGCTGAGCAGAATAGTGAATGTTCCCGCCACATTGTGACTGAGAGCAGTCACTGTGCTGAACAGAATAGTGAGTGTTCCCATCACAGTGTGACTTAGAGCAGTCACTGTGCTGAGCAGAATAGTGAGTGTTCCCATCACAGTGTGACTGAGAGCTGTCTCTGTGCTGAACAGAATAGTGAGTGTTCCCATCACAGTGTGACTGAGAGCTGTCAATATGCTGAGCAGAATAGTTAGTGTTCACATCACAGTGTGACCGAGAGCTCTCACTGTGCTGAGCAGCAGAGTGAGTGTTCCCATCACAGTGTGACTGAGAGCAGTCACTGTGTTGAGCAAAATAGTGAGTGTTCCCATCACAGTGTGACTTTGAGAGCATTCACTATCCAGAGCAGAATAGTGAGTGTGACTTTGAGAGCAGTCACTGTGCTGAGCAGAATAGTGAGTGTTCCCATCACAGTGTGATTGAGAGCAGTCACTGTGTTGGGAAAAATAGTGAATGTTCCCATCACAGTGTGACTTTGAGAGCATTCACTGTCCAGAGCAGAATAGTGAGTGTGACTTTGAGAGCAGTCATTGTGCTGAGCAGAATAGTGGGTGTTCCCATCACAGTGTTACAGAGAGCAGTCACTGTGCTGAGCAGAATAGTGAGTGTTAAAATCACAGTACGGCTAAGAGCAGTCACTGTGCTGAGCAGAATAGTGAATGTTCCCGCCACATTGTGACTGAGAGCAGTCACTGTGCTGAGCAGAATAGTGAGTGTTCCCATCACAGTGTGACTGCAAGAGCATTCACTGTGCAGAGCAGAATAGTGAGTGTTCGCATGACAGTGTAACTGAGAGTTGTCACTGTGCTAAGCAGAATAGTGAGTGTTCCCATCACAGTGTTACTGTGAGAGCAGTCACTATGCTGAGCAGAATAGTAAGTGTTCCCATCACAGTGTGACTTTGAGAGCATTCACTGTCCAGAGCAGAATAGTGAGTGTGACTTTGAGAGCAGTCATTGTGCTGAGCAGAATAGTGGGTGTTCCCATCACAGTGTTACAGAGAGCAGTCACTGTGCTGAGCAGAATAGTGAGTGTTAAAATCACAGTATGGCTAAGAGCAGTCACTGTGCTGAGCAGAATAGTGAATGTTCCCGCCACATTGTGACTGAGAGCAGTCACTGTGCTGAGCAGAATAGTTAGTGTTCACATCACAGTGTGAACGAGAGCTCTCACTGTGCTGAGCAGCAGAGTGAGTGTTTCCTTTACAGTGTGACTGTGAGAGCAGTCACTGTGCTGAGCAGAATAGTGAGTGTTCCCATCACAGTGTGACTGAGAGCAGTCACTGTGCTGAGCAGAATAGTGAGTGTTCCCATCACAGTGTGACTGAGAGCTGTCTCTGTGCTGAACAGAATAGTGAGTGTTCCCATCACAGTGTGACTGAGAGCTGTCAATGTGCTGAGCAGAATAGTTAGTGTTCACATCCCAGTGTGACCGAGAGCCCTCACTGTGCTGAGCAGCAGATTGAGTGTTCCCATCACAGTGGGACTGAGACTAGTCACTGTGCTGAGCAAAATAGTGAGTGTTCCCATCACAGTGTGACTTTGAGAGCATTCACTGTCCAGAGCAGAATAGTGAGTGTGACTTTGAGAGCAGTCACTGTGCTGAGCAGAATAGTGAGTGTTCCCATCACAGTGTGACTGAGAGCTGTCATTGTGCTGAGCAGAATAATGGGTGTTCCCATCACAGTGGGACTGTGAGAGCATTCACTGTGCTGAGTAGAATAGTGAGTGTTCCTATCCCAGTATGACTGTGAGAGCATTCACTGTGCTGAGCAGAATAGTGAGTGTTCGATTCACAGTGTGACTTTGAGAGCATTCACTGTCCAGAGCAGAATAGTGAGTGTGACTTTGAGAGCTGTCACTGTGCTGAGCAGAATAGTGAGTGTTCCCATCACAGTGTGACTGAGAGCAGTCACTGTGCTGAACAGAATAGTGAGTGTTCCCATCACAGTGTGACTTAGAGCAGTCACTGTGCTGAGCAGAATAGTGAGTGTTCCCATCACAGTGTGACTGAGAGCTGTCTATGTGCTGAACAGAATAGTGAGTGTTCCCATCACAGTGTGACTGAGAGCTGTCAATATGCTGAGCAGAATAGTTAGTGTTCACATCACAGTGTGACCGAGAGCTCTCACTGTGCTGAGCAGCAGAGTGAGTGTTCCCATCACAGTGTGACTGAGAGCAGTCACTGTGTTGAGCAAAATAGTGAGTGTTCCCATCACAGTGTGACTTTGAGAGCATTCACTGTCCAGAGCAGAATAGTGAGTGTGACTTTGAGAGCAGTCACTGTGCTGAGCAGAATAGTGAGTGTTCCCATCACAGTGTGATTGAGAGCAGTCACTGTGTTGAGCAAAATAGTGAGTGTTCCCATCACAGTGTGACTTTGAGAGCATTCACTGTCCAGAGCAGAATAGTGAGTGTGACTTTGAGAGCAGTCATTGTGCTGAGCAGAATAGTGGGTGTTCCCATCACAGTGTTACAGAGAGCAGTCACTGTGCTGAGCAGAATAGTGAGTGTTAAAATCACAGTATGGCTAAGAGCAGTCACTGTGCTGAGCAGAATAGTGAATGTTCCCGCCACATTGTGACTGAGAGCAGTCACTGTGCTGAGCAGAATAGTGAGTGTTCCCATCACAGTGTGACTGCAAGAGCATTCACTGTGCAGAGCAGAATAGTGAGTGTTCGCATGACAGTGTAACTGACAGTTGTCACTGTGCTAAGCAGAATAGTGAGTGTTCCCATCACAGTGTGACTTTGAGAGCATTCACTGTCCAGAGCAGAATAGTGAGTGTGACTTTGAGAGCAGTCATTGTGCTGAGCAGAATAGTGGGTGTTCCCATCACAGTGTTACAGAGAGCAGTCACTGTGCTGAGCAGAATAGTGAGTGTTAAAATCACAGTATGGCTAAGAGCAGTCACTGTGCTGAGCAGAATAGTGAATGTTCCCGCCACATTGTGACTGAGAGCAGTCACTGTGCTGAGCAGAATAGTTAGTGTTCACATCACAGTGTGAACGAGAGCTCTCACTGTGCTGAGCAGCAGAGTGAGTGTTTCCTTTACAGTGTGACTGTGAGAGCAGTCACTGTGCTGAGCAGAATAGTGAGTGTTCCCATCACAGTGTGACTGAGAGCAGTCACTGTGCTGAGCAGAATAGTGAGTGTTCCCATCACAGTGTGACTGAGAGCTGTCTCTGTGCTGAACAGAATAGTGAGTGTTCCCATCACAGTGTGACTGAGAGCTGTCAATGTGCTGAGCAGAATAGTTAGTGTTCACATCCCAGTGTGACCGAGAGCCCTCACTGTGCTGAGCAGCAGATTGAGTGTTCCCATCACAGTGGGACTGAGACTAGTCACTGTGCTGAGCAAAATAGTGAGTGTTCCCATCACAGTGTGACTTTGAGAGCATTCACTGTCCAGAGCAGAATAGTGAGTGTGACTTTGAGAGCAGTCATTGTGCTGAGCAGAATAGTGGGTGTTCCCATCACAGTGTTACAGAGAGCAGTCACTGTGCTGAGCAGAATAGTGAGTGTTAAAATCACAGTACGGCTAAGAGCAGTCACTGTGCTGAGCAGAATAGTGAATGTTCCCGCCACATTGTGACTGAGAGCAGTCACTGTGCTGAGCAGAATAGTGAGTGTTCCCATCACAGTGTGACTGCAAGAGCATTCACTGTGCAGAGCAGAATAGTGAGTGTTCGCATGACAGTGTAACTGAGAGTTGTCACTGTGCTAAGCAGAATAGTGAGTGTTCCCATCACAGTGTTACTGTGAGAGCAGTCACTATGCTGAGCAGAATAGTAAGTGTTCCCATCACAGTGTGACTTTGAGAGCATTCACTGTCCAGAGCAGAATAGTGAGTGTGACTTTGAGAGCAGTCATTGTGCTGAGCAGAATAGTGGGTGTTCCCATCACAGTGTTACAGAGAGCAGTCACTGTGCTGAGCAGAATAGTGAGTGTTAAAATCACAGTATGGCTAAGAGCAGTCACTGTGCTGAGCAGAATAGTGAATGTTCCCGCCACATTGTGACTGAGAGCAGTCACTGTGCTGAGCAGAATAGTTAGTGTTCACATCACAGTGTGAACGAGAGCTCTCACTGTGCTGAGCAGCAGAGTGAGTGTTTCCTTTACAGTGTGACTGTGAGAGCAGTCACTGTGCTGAGCAGAATAGTGAGTGTTCCCATCACAGTGTGACTGAGAGCAGTCACTGTGCTGAGCAGAATAGTGAGTGTTCCCATCACAGTGTGACTGAGAGCTGTCTCTGTGCTGAACAGAATAGTGAGTGTTCCCATCACAGTGTGACTGAGAGCTGTCAATGTGCTGAGCAGAATAGTTAGTGTTCACATCCCAGTGTGACCGAGAGCCCTCACTGTGCTGAGCAGCAGATTGAGTGTTCCCATCACAGTGGGACTGAGACTAGTCACTGTGCTGAGCAAAATAGTGAGTGTTCCCATCACAGTGTGACTTTGAGAGCATTTACTGTCCAGAGCAGAATAGTGAGTGTGACTTTGAGAGCAGTCACTGTGCTGAGCAGAATAGTGAGTGTTCCCATCACAGTGTGACTGAGAGCTGTCATTGTGCTGAGCAGAATAATGGGTGTTCCCATCACAGTGGGACTGTGAGAGCATTCACTGTGCTGAGTAGAATAGTGAATGTTCCTATCCCAGTATGACTGTGAGAGCATTCACTGTGCTGAGCAGAATAGTGAGTGTTCGATTCACAGTGTGACTTTGAGAGCATTCACTGTCCAGAGCAGAATAGTGAGTGTGACTTTGAGAGCTGTCACTGTGCTGAGCAGAATAGTGAGTGTTCCCATCACAGTGTGACTGAGAGCAGTCACTGTGCTGAACAGAATAGTGAGTGTTCCCATCACAGTGTGACTTAGAGCAGTCACTGTGCTGAGCAGAATAGTGAGTGTTCCCATCACAGTGTGACTGAGAGCTGTCTATGTGCTGAACAGAATAGTGAGTGTTCCCATCACAGTGTGACTGAGAGCTGTCAATATGCTGAGCAGAATAGTTAGTGTTCACATCACAGTGTGACCGAGAGCTCTCACTGTGCTGAGCAGCAGAGTGAGTGTTCCCATCACAGTGTGACTGAGAGCAGTCACTGTGTTGAGCAAAATAGTGAGTGTTCCCATCACAGTGTGACTTTGAGAGCATTCACTGTCCAGAGCAGAATAGTGAGTGTGACTTTGAGAGCAGTCACTGTGCTGAGCAGAATAGTGAGTGTTCCCATCACAGTGTGATTGAGAGCAGTCACTGTGTTGAGCAAAATAGTGAGTGTTCCCATCACAGTGTGACTTTGAGAGCATTCACTGTCCAGAGCAGAATAGTGAGTGTGACTTTGAGAGCAGTCATTGTGCTGAGCAGAATAGTGGGTGTTCCCATCACAGTGTTACAGAGAGCAGTCACTGTGCTGAGCAGAATAGTGAGTGTTAAAATCACAGTATGGCTAAGAGCAGTCACTGTGCTGAGCAGAATAGTGAATGTTCCCGCCACATTGTGACTGAGAGCAGTCACTGTGCTGAGCAGAATAGTGAGTGTTCCCATCACAGTGTGACTGCAAGAGCATTCACTGTGCAGAGCAGAATAGTGAGTGTTCGCATGACAGTGTAACTGACAGTTGTCACTGTGCTAAGCAGAATAGTGAGTGTTCCCATCACAGTGTGACTTTGAGAGCATTCACTGTCCAGAGCAGAATAGTGAGTGTGACTTTGAGAGCAGTCATTGTGCTGAGCAGAATAGTGGGTGTTCCCATCACAGTGTTACAGAGAGCAGTCACTGTGCTGAGCAGAATAGTGAGTGTTAAAATCACAGTATGGCTAAGAGCAGTCACTGTGCTGAGCAGAATAGTGAATGTTCCCGCCACATTGTGACTGAGAGCAGTCACTGTGCTGAGCAGAATAGTTAGTGTTCACATCACAGTGTGAACGAGAGCTCTCACTGTGCTGAGCAGCAGAGTGAGTGTTTCCTTTACAGTGTGACTGTGAGAGCAGTCACTGTGCTGAGCAGAATAGTGAGTGTTCCCATCACAGTGTGACTGAGAGCAGTCACTGTGCTGAGCAGAATAGTGAGTGTTCCCATCACAGTGTGACTGAGAGCTGTCTCTGTGCTGAACAGAATAGTGAGTGTTCCCATCACAGTGTGACTGAGAGCTGTCAATGTGCTGAGCAGAATAGTTAGTGTTCACATCCCAGTGTGACCGAGAGCCCTCACTGTGCTGAGCAGCAGATTGAGTGTTCCCATCACAGTGGGACTGAGACTAGTCACTGTGCTGAGCAAAATAGTGAGTGTTCCCATCACAGTGTGACTTTGAGAGCATTCACTGTCCAGAGCAGAATAGTGAGTGTGACTTTGAGAGCAGTCACTGTGCTGAGCAGAATAGTGAGTGTTCCCATCACAGTGTGACTGAGAGCTGTCTCTGTGCTGAACAGAATAGTGAGTGTTGCCATCACAGTGTGACTGAGAGCTGTCAATCTGCTGACCAGAATAGTTAGTGTTCACATCACAGTTTGACCGAGAGCTGTCACTGTGCTGAGCAGAATAGTGAGTGTTCCCATCACAGTGTGACTGAGAGCAGTCACTGTGCTGAGCAAAATAGTGAGTGTTCCCATCACAGTGTGACTGAGAGCTGTCACTGTGCTAAGCAGAATAGTGAGTGTTCCGATCACAGTGTGACTGTGAGAGCAGTCACTATGCTGAGCAGAATAGTAAGTGTTTCCATCACAGTGTAACTGAGAGCTGTCATTGTGCTGAGCAGAATAGTGGGTGTTCCCATCACAGTGTTACTAAGAGCAGTCACTGTGCTGAGCAGAATAGTGAGTGTTCCCGTCACAGTGTGACTGAGAGCTATTACTGTGCTGAGCAGAATGGTGAGTGTTCCCATCACAGTGTGACTGAGAGCAGTCACTTGGCTGAGCAGAATAGTGAGTGTTTCCTTTACAGTGTGACTGTGAGAGCAGTCACTGTGCTGAGCAGAATAGTGAGTGTTCCAATCACAGTATGGCTAAGAGCAGTCACTGTGCTGAGCAGAATAGTGAATGTTCCCGCCACAGTGTGACTGAGAGCAGTCACTGTGCTGAGCAGAATAGTGAATGTTCCCGCCACATTGTGACTGAGAGCAGTCACTGTGCTGAACAGAATAGTGAGTGTTCCCATCACAGTGTGACTTAGAGCAGTCACTGTGCTGAGCAGAATAGTGAGTGTTCCCATCACAGTGTGAATGAGAGCTGTCTCTGTGCTGAACAGAATAGTGAGTGTTCCCATCACAGTGTGACTGAGAGCTGTCAATATGCTGAGCAGAATAGTTAGTGTTCACATCACAGTGTGACCGAGAGCTCTCACTGTGCTGAGCAGCAGAGTGAGTGTTCCCATCACAGTGTGACTGAGAGCAGTCACTGTGTTGAGCAAAATAGTGAGTGTTCCCATCACAGTGTGACTTTGAGAGCATTCACTATCCAGAGCAGAATAGTGAGTGTGACTTTGAGAGCAGTCACTGTGCTGAGCAGAATAGTGAGTGTTCCCATCACAGTGTGATTGAGAGCAGTCACTGTGTTGAGCAAAATAGTGAGTGTTCCCATCACAGTGTGACTTTGAGAGCATTCACTGTCCAGAGCAGAATAGTGAGTGTGACTTTGAGAGCAGTCATTGTGCTGAGCAGAATAGTGGGTGTTCCCATCACAGTGTTACAGAGAGCAGTCACTGTGCTGAGCAGAATAGTGAGTGTTAAAATCACAGTATGGCTAAGAGCAGTCACTGTGCTGAGCAGAATAGTGAATGTTCCCGCCACATTGTGACTGAGAGCAGTCACTGTGCTGAGCAGAATAGTGAGTGTTCCCATCACAGTGTGACTGCAAGAGCATTCACTGTGCAGAGCCGAATAGTGAGTGTTCGCATGACAGTGTAACTGAGAGTTGTCACTGTGCTAAGCAGAATAGTGAGTGTTCCCATCACAGTGTTACTGTGAGAGCAGTCACTATGCTGAGCAGAATAGTAAGTGTTCCCATCACAGTGTGACTTTGAGAGCATTCACTGTCCAGAGCAGAATAGTGAGTGTGACTTTGAGAGCAGTCATTGTGCTGAGCAGAATAGTGGGTGTTCCCATCACAGTGTTACAGAGAGCAGTCACTGTGCTGAGCAGAATAGTGAGTGTTAAAATCACAGTATGGCTAAGAGCAGTCACTGTGCTGAGCAGAATAGTGAATGTTCGCGCCACATTGTGACTGAGAGCAGTCACTGTGCTGAGCAGAATAGTTAGTGTTCACATCACAGTGTGAACGAGAGCTCTCACTGTGCTGAGCAGCAGAGTGAGTGTTTCCTTTACAGTGTGACTGTGAGAGCAGTCACTGTGCTGAGCAGAATAGTGAGTGTTCCCATCACAGTGTGACTGAGAGCAGTCACTGTGCTGAGCAGAATAGTGAGTGTTCCCATCACAGTGTGACTGAGAGCTGTCTCTGTGCTGAACAGAATAGTGAGTGTTCCCATCACAGTGTGACTGAGAGCTGTCAATGTGCTGAGCAGAATAGTTAGTGTTCACATCCCAGTGTGACCGAGAGCCCTCACTGTGCTGAGCAGCAGATTGAGTGTTCCCATCACAGTGGGACTGAGACTAGTCACTGTGCTGAGCAAAATAGTGAGTGTTCCCATCACAGTGTGACTTTGAGAGCATTCACTGTCCAGAGCAGAATAGTGAGTGTGACTTTGAGAGCAGTCACTGTGCTGAGCAGAATAGTGAGTGTTCCCATCACAGTGTGACTGAGAGCTGTCTCTGTGCTGAACAGAATAGTGAGTGTTGCCATCACAGTGTGACTGAGAGCTGTCAATCTGCTGACCAGAATAGTTAGTGTTCACATCACAGTTTGACCGAGAGCTGTCACTGTGCTGAGCAGAATAGTGAGTGTTCCCATCACAGTGTGACTGAGAGCAGTCACTGTGCTGAGCAAAATAGTGAGTGTTCCCATCACAGTGTGACTGAGAGCTGTCACTGTGCTAAGCAGAATAGTGAGTGTTCCGATCACAGTGTGACTGTGAGAGCAGTCACTATGCTGAGCAGAATAGTAAGTGTTTCCATCACAGTGTAACTGAGAGCTGTCATTGTGCTGAGCAGAATAGTGGGTGTTCCCATCACAGTGTTACTAAGAGCAGTCACTGTGCTGAGCAGAATAGTGAGTGTTCCCGTCACAGTGTGACTGAGAGCTATTACTGTGCTGAGCAGAATGGTGAGTGTTCCCATCACAGTGTGACTGAGAGCAGTCACTTGGCTGAGCAGAATAGTGAGTGTTTCCTTTACAGTGTGACTGTGAGAGCAGTCACTGTGCTGAGCAGAATAGTGAGTGTTCCAATCACAGTATGGCTAAGAGCAGTCACTGTGCTGAGCAGAATAGTGAATGTTCCCGCCACAGTGTGACTGAGAGCAGTCACTGTGCTGAGCAGAATAGTGAATGTTCCCGCCACATTGTGACTGAGAGCAGTCACTGTGCTGAACAGAATAGTGAGTGTTCCCATCACAGTGTGACTTAGAGCAGTCACTGTGCTGAGCAGAATAGTGAGTGTTCCCATCACAGTGTGAATGAGAGCTGTCTCTGTGCTGAACAGAATAGTGAGTGTTCCCATCACAGTGTGACTGAGAGCTGTCAATATGCTGAGCAGAATAGTTAGTGTTCACATCACAGTGTGACCGAGAGCTCTCACTGTGCTGAGCAGCAGAGTGAGTGTTCCCATCACAGTGTGACTGAGAGCAGTCACTGTGTTGAGCAAAATAGTGAGTGTTCCCATCACAGTGTGACTTTGAGAGCATTCACTATCCAGAGCAGAATAGTGAGTGTGACTTTGAGAGCAGTCACTGTGCTGAGCAGAATAGTGAGTGTTCCCATCACAGTGTGATTGAGAGCAGTCACTGTGTTGAGCAAAATAGTGAGTGTTCCCATCACAGTGTGACTTTGAGAGCATTCACTGTCCAGAGCAGAATAGTGAGTGTGACTTTGAGAGCAGTCATTGTGCTGAGCAGAATAGTGGGTGTTCCCATCACAGTGTTACAGAGAGCAGTCACTGTGCTGAGCAGAATAGTGAGTGTTAAAATCACAGTATGGCTAAGAGCAGTCACTGTGCTGAGCAGAATAGTGAATGTTCCCGCCACATTGTGACTGAGAGCAGTCACTGTGCTGAGCAGAATAGTGAGTGTTCCCATCACAGTGTGACTGCAAGAGCATTCACTGTGCAGAGCAGAATAGTGAGTGTTCGCATGACAGTGTAACTGAGAGTTGTCACTGTGCTAAGCAGAATAGTGAGTGTTCCCATCACAGTGTTACTGTGAGAGCAGTCACTATGCTGAGCAGAATAGTGGGTGTTCCCATCACAGTGTTACAGAGAGCAGTCACTGTGCTAAGCAGAATAGTGAGTGTTAAAATCACAGTATGGCTAAGAGCAGTCACTGTGCTGAGCAGAATAGTGAATGTTCCCGCCACATTGTGACTGAGAGCAGTCACTGTGCTGAGCAGAATAGTTAGTGTTCACATCACAGTATGAACGAGAGCTCTCACTGTGCTGAGCAGCAGAGTGAGTGTTTCCTTTACAGTGTGACTGTGAGAGCAGTCACTGTGCTGAGCAGAATAGTGAGTGTTCCCATCACAGTGTGACTGAGAGCAGTCACTGTGCTGAGCAGAATAGTGAGTGTTCCCATCACAGTGTGACTGAGAGCTGTCTCTGTGCTGAACAGAATAGTGAGTGTTCCCATCACAGTGTGACTGAGAGCTGTCAATGTGCTGAGCAGAATAGTTAGTGTTCACATCCCAGTGTGACCGAGAGCCCTCACTGTGCTGAGCAGCAGATTGAGTGTTCCCATCACAGTGGGACTGAGACTAGTCACTGTGCTGAGCAAAATAGTGAGTGTTCCCATCACAGTGTGACTTTGAGAGCATTCACTGTCCAGAGCAGAATAGTGAGTGTGACTTTGAGAGCAGTCACTGTGCTGAGCAGAATAGTGAGTGTTCCCATCACAGTGTGACTGAGAGCTGTCTCTGTGCTGAACAGAATAGTGAGTGTTGCCATCACAGTGTGACTGAGAGCTGTCAATCTGCTGACCAGAATAGTTAGTGTTCACATCACAGTTTGACCGAGAGCTGTCACTGTGCTGAGCAGAATAGTGAGTGTTCCCATCACAGTGTGACTGAGAGCAGTCACTGTGCTGAGCAAAATAGTGAGTGTTCCCATCACAGTGTGACTGAGAGCTGTCACTGTGCTAAGCAGAATAGTGAGTGTTCCGATCACAGTGTGACTAAGAGCAGTCACTGTGCTGAGCAGAATAGTGAGTGTTCCCGTCACAGTGTGACTGAGAGCTATTACTGTGCTGAGCAGAATGGTGAGTGTTCCCATCACAGTGTGACTGAGAGCAGTCACTTGGCTGAGCAGAATAGTGAGTGTTTCCTTTACAGTGTGACTGTGAGAGCAGTCACTGTGCTGAGCAGAATAGTGAGTGTTCCAATCACAGTATGGCTAAGAGCAGTCACTGTGCTGAGCAGAATAGTGAATGTTCCCGCCACAGTGTGACTGAGAGCAGTCACTGTGCTGAGCAGAATAGTGAATGTTCCCGCCACATTGTGACTGAGAGCAGTCACTGTGCTGAACAGAATAGTGAGTGTTCCCATCACAGTGTGACTTAGAGCAGTCACTGTGCTGAGCAGAATAGTGAGTGTTCCCATCACAGTGTGAATGAGAGCTGTCTCTGTGCTGAACAGAATAGTGAGTGTTCCCATCACAGTGTGACTGAGAGCTGTCAATATGCTGAGCAGAATAGTTAGTGTTCACATCACAGTGTGACCGAGAGCTCTCACTGTGCTGAGCAGCAGAGTGAGTGTTCCCATCACAGTGTGACTGAGAGCAGTCACTGTGTTGAGCAAAATAGTGAGTGTTCCCATCACAGTGTGACTTTGAGAGCATTCACTATCCAGAGCAGAATAGTGAGTGTGACTTTGAGAGCAGTCACTGTGCTGAGCAGAATAGTGAGTGTTCCCATCACAGTGTGATTGAGAGCAGTCACTGTGTTGAGCAAAATAGTGAGTGTTCCCATCACAGTGTGACTTTGAGAGCATTCACTGTCCAGAGCAGAATAGTGAGTGTGACTTTGAGAGCAGTCATTGTGCTGAGCAGAATAGTGGGTGTTCCCATCACAGTGTTACAGAGAGCAGTCACTGTGCTGAGCAGAATAGTGAGTGTTAAAATCACAGTATGGCTAAGAGCAGTCACTGTGCTGAGCAGAATAGTGAATGTTCCCGCCACATTGTGACTGAGAGCAGTCACTGTGCTGAGCAGAATAGTGAGTGTTCCCATCACAGTGTGACTGCAAGAGCATTCACTGTGCAGAGCCGAATAGTGAGTGTTCGCATGACAGTGTAACTGAGAGTTGTCACTGTGCTAAGCAGAATAGTGAGTGTTCCCATCACAGTGTTACTGTGAGAGCAGTCACTATGCTGAGCAGAATAGTAAGTGTTCCCATCACAGTGTGACTTTGAGAGCATTCACTGTCCAGAGCAGAATAGTGAGTGTGACTTTGAGAGCAGTCATTGTGCTGAGCAGAATAGTGGGTGTTCCCATCACAGTGTTACAGGGAGCAGTCACTGTGCTGAGCAGAATAGTGAGTGTTAAAATCACAGTATGGCTAAGAGCAGTCACTGTGCTGAGCAGAATAGTGAATGTTCCCGCCACATTGTGACTGAGAGCAGTCACTGTGCTGAGCAGAATAGTTAGTGTTCACATCACAGTGTGAACGAGAGCTCTCACTGTGCTGAGCAGCAGAGTGAGTGTTTCCTTTACAGTGTGACTGTGAGAGCAGTCACTGTGCTGAGCAGAATAGTGAGTGTTCCCATCACAGTGTGACTGAGAGCAGTCACTGTGCTGAGCAGAATAGTGAGTGTTCCCATCACAGTGTGACTGAGAGCTGTCTCTGTGCTGAACAGAATAGTGAGTGTTCCCATCACAGTGTGACTGAGAGCTGTCAATGTGCTGAGCAGAATAGTTAGTGTTCACATCCCAGTGTGACCGAGAGCCCTCACTGTGCTGAGCAGCAGATTGAGTGTTCCCATCACAGTGGGACTGAGACTAGTCACTGTGCTGAGCAAAATAGTGAGTGTTCCCATCACAGTGTGACTTTGAGAGCATTCACTGTCCAGAGCAGAATAGTGAGTGTGACTTTGAGAGCAGTCACTGTGCTGAGCAGAATAGTGAGTGTTCCCATCACAGTGTGACTGAGAGCTGTCTCTGTGCTGAACAGAATAGTGAGTGTTGCCATCACAGTGTGACTGAGAGCTGTCAATCTGCTGACCAGAATAGTTAGTGTTCACATCACAGTTTGACCGAGAGCTGTCACTGTGCTGAGCAGAATAGTGAGTGTTCCCATCACAGTGTGACTGAGAGCAGTCACTGTGCTGAGCAAAATAGTGAGTGTTCCCATCACAGTGTGACTGAGAGCTGTCACTGTGCTAAGCAGAATAGTGAGTGTTCCGATCACAGTGTGACTGTGAGAGCAGTCACTATGCTGAGCAGAATAGTAAGTGTTTCCATCACAGTGTAACTGAGAGCTGTCATTGTGCTGAGCAGAATAGTGGGTGTTCCCATCACAGTGTTACTAAGAGCAGTCACTGTGCTGAGCAGAATAGTGAGTGTTCCCGTCACAGTGTGACTGAGAGCTATTACTGTGCTGAGCAGAATGGTGAGTGTTCCCATCACAGTGTGACTGAGAGCAGTCACTTGGCTGAGCAGAATAGTGAGTGTTTCCTTTACAGTGTGACTGTGAGAGCAGTCACTGTGCTGAGCAGAATAGTGAGTGTTCCAATCACAGTATGGCTAAGAGCAGTCACTGTGCTGAGCAGAATAGTGAATGTTCCCGCCACAGTGTGACTGAGAGCAGTCACTGTGCTGAGCAGAATAGTGAATGTTCCCGCCACATTGTGACTGAGAGCAGTCACTGTGCTGAACAGAATAGTGAGTGTTCCCATCACAGTGTGACTTAGAGCAGTCACTGTGCTGAGCAGAATAGTGAGTGTTCCCATCACAGTGTGACTGAGAGCTGTCTCTGTGCTGAACAGAATAGTGAGTGTTCCCATCACAGTGTGACTGAGAGCTGTCAATATGCTGAGCAGAATAGTTAGTGTTCACATCACAGTGTGACCGAGAGCTCTCACTGTGCTGAGCAGCAGAGTGAGTGTTCCCATCACAGTGTGACTGAGAGCAGTCACTGTGTTGAGCAAAATAGTGAGTGTTCCCATCACAGTGTGACTTTGAGAGCATTCACTATCCAGAGCAGAATAGTGAGTGTGACTTTGAGAGCAGTCACTGTGCTGAGCAGAATAGTGAGTGTTCCCATCACAGTGTGATTGAGAGCAGTCACTGTGTTGAGCAAAATAGTGAATGTTCCCATCACAGTGTGACTTTGAGAGCATTCACTGTCCAGAGCAGAATAGTGAGTGTGACTTTGAGAGCAGTCATTGTGCTGAGCAGAATAGTGGGTGTTCCCATCACAGTGTTACAGAGAGCAGTCACTGTGCTGAGCAGAATAGTGAGTGTTAAAATCACAGTATGGCTAAGAGCAGTCACTGTGCTGAGCAGAATAGTGAATGTTCCCGCCACATTGTGACTGAGAGCAGTCACTGTGCTGAGCAGAATAGTGAGTGTTCCCATCACAGTGTGACTGCAAGAGCATTCACTGTGCAGAGCAGAATAGTGAGTGTTCGCATGACAGTGTAACTGAGAGTTGTCACTGTGCTAAGCAGAATAGTGAGTGTTCCCATCACAGTGTTACTGTGAGAGCAGTCACTATGCTGAGCAGAATAGTAAGTGTTCCCATCACAGTGTGACTTTGAGAGCATTCACTGTCCAGAGCAGAATAGTGAGTGTGACTTTGAGAGCAGTCATTGTGCTGAGCAGAATAGTGGGTGTTCCCATCACAGTGTTACAGAGAGCAGTCACTGTGCTGAGCAGAATAGTGAGTGTTAAAATCACAGTATGGCTAAGAGCAGTCACTGTGCTGAGCAGAATAGTGAATGTTCCCGCCACATTGTGACTGAGAGCAGTCACTGTGCTGAGCAGAATAGTTAGTGTTCACATCACAGTGTGAACGAGAGCTCTCACTGTGCTGAGCAGCAGAGTGAGTGTTTCCTTTACAGTGTGACTGTGAGAGCAGTCACTGTGCTGAGCAGAATAGTGAGTGTTCCCATCACAGTGTGACTGAGAGCAGTCACTGTGCTGAGCAGAATAGTGAGTGTTCCCATCACAGTGTGACTGAGAGCTGTCTCTGTGCTGAACAGAATAGTGAGTGTTCCCATCACAGTGTGACTGAGAGCTGTCAATGTGCTGAGCAGAATAGTTAGTGTTCACATCCCAGTGTGACCGAGAGCCCTCACTGTGCTGAGCAGCAGATTGAGTGTTCCCATCACAGTGGGACTGAGACTAGTCACTGTGCTGAGCAAAATAGTGAGTGTTCCCATCACAGTGTGACTGAGAGCTGTCTCTGTGCTGAACAGAATAGTGAGTGTTCCCATCACAGTGTGATTGAGAGTTGTCAATATGCTGAGCAGAATAGTGAATGTTCCCGCCACATTGTGACTGAGAGCAGTCACTGTGCTGAGCAGAATAGTTAGTGTTCACATCACAGTGTGAACGAGAGCTCTCACTGTGCTGAGCAGCAGAGTGAGTGTTTCCTTTACAGTGTGACTGTGAGAGCAGTCACTGTGCTGAGCAGAATAGTGAGTGTTCCCATCACAGTGTGACTGAGAGCAGTCACTGTGCTGAGCAGAATAGTGAGTGTTCCCATCACAGTGTGACTGAGAGCTGTCACTGTGCTGAGCAGAATAGTGAGTGTTCCCATCACAGTGTGACTGAGAGCAGTCACTGTGCTGAGCAAAATAGTGAGTGTTCCCATCACAGTGTGACTGAGAGCTGTCACTGTGCTAAGCAGAATAGTGAGTGTTCCGATCACAGTGTGACTGTGAGAGCAGTCACTATGCTGAGCAGAATAGTAAGTGTTTCCATCACAGTGTAACTGAGAGCTGTCATTGTGCTGAGCAGAATAGTGGGTGTTCCCATCACAGTGTTACTAAGAGCAGTCACTGTGCTGAGCAGAATAGTGAGTGTTCCCGTCACAGTGTGACTGAGAGCTATTACTGTGCTGAGCAGAATGGTGAGTGTTCCCATCACAGTGTGACTGAGAGCAGTCACTTGGCTGAGCAGAATAGTGAGTGTTTCCTTTACAGTGTGACTGTGAGAGCAGTCACTGTGCTGAGCAGAATAGTGAGTGTTCCAATCACAGTATGGCTAAGAGCAGTCACTGTGCTGAGCAGAATAGTGAATGTTCCCGCCACAGTGTGACTGAGAGCAGTCACTGTGCTGAGCAGAATAGTGAATGTTCCCGCCACATTGTGACTGAGAGCAGTCACTGTGCTGAACAGAATAGTGAGTGTTCCCATCACAGTGTGACTGAGAGCTGTCAATATGCTGAGCAGAATAGATAGTGTTCACATCACAGTGTGACCGAGAGCTCTCACTGTGCTGAGCAGCAGAGTGAGTGTTCCCATCACAGTGTGACTGAGAGCAGTCACTGTGTTGAGCAAAATAGTGAGTGTTCCCATCACAGTGTGACTTTGAGAGCATTCACTATCCAGAGCAGAATAGTGAGTGTGACTTTGAGAGCAGTCACTGTGCTGAGCAGAATAGTGAGTGTTCCCATCACAGTGTGATTGAGAGCAGTCACTGTGTTGAGCAAAATAGTGAATGTTCCCATCACAGTGTGACTTTGAGAGCATTCACTGTCCAGAGCAGAATAGTGAGTGTGACTTTGAGAGCAGTCATTGTGCTGAGCAGAATAGTGGGTGTTCCCATCACAGTGTTACAGAGAGCAGTCACTGTGCTGAGCAGAATAGTGAGTGTTAAAATCACAGTATGGCTAAGAGCAGTCACTGTGCTGAGCAGAATAGTGAATGTTCCCGCCACATTGTGACTGAGAGCAGTCACTGTGCTGAGCAGAATAGTGAGTGTTCCCATCACAGTGTGACTGCAAGAGCATTCACTGTGCAGAGCAGAATAGTGAGTGTTCGCATGACAGTGTAACTGAGAGTTGTCACTGTGCTAAGCAGAATAGTGAGTGTTCCCATCACAGTGTTACTGTGAGAGCAGTCACTATGCTGAGCAGAATAGTAAGTGTTCCCATCACAGTGTGACTTTGAGAGCATTCACTGTCCAGAGCAGAATAGTGAGTGTGACTTTGAGAGCAGTCATTGTGCTGAGCAGAATAGTGGGTGTTCCCATCACAGTGTTACAGAGAGCAGTCACTGTGCTGAGCAGAATAGTGAGTGTTAAAATCACAGTATGGCTAAGAGCAGTCACTGTGCTGAGCAGAATAGTGAATGTTCCCGCCACATTGTGACTGAGAGCAGTCACTGTGCTGAGCAGAATAGTTAGTGTTCACATCACAGTGTGAACGAGAGCTCTCACTGTGCTGAGCAGCAGAGTGAGTGTTTCCTTTACAGTATGACTGTGAGAGCAGTCACTGTGCTGAGCAGAATAGTGAGTGTTCCCATCACAGTGTGACTGAGAGCAGTCACTGTGCTGAGCAGAATATTGAGTGTTCCCATCACAGTGTGACTGAGAGCTGTCTCTGTGCTGAACAGAATAGTGAGTGTTCCCATCACAGTGTGACTGAGAGCTGTCAATGTGCTGAGCAGAATAGTTAGTGTTCACATCCCAGTGTGACCGAGAGCCCTCACTGTGCTGAGCAGCAGATTGAGTGTTCCCATCACAGTGGGACTGAGACTAGTCACTGTGCTGAGCAAAATAGTGAGTGTTCCCATCACAGTGTGACTTTGAGAGCATTCACTGTCCAGAGCAGAATAGTGAGTGTGACTTTGAGAGCAGTCACTGTGCTGAGCAGAATAGTGAGTGTTCCCATCACAGTGTGACTGAGAGCTGTCTCTGTGCTGAACAGAATAGTGAGTGTTGCCATCACAGTGTGACTGAGAGCTGTCAATCTGCTGACCAGAATAGTTAGTGTTCACATCACAGTTTGACCGAGAGCTGTCACTGTGCTGAGCAGAATAGTGAGTGTTTCCATCACAGTGTGACTGAGAGCAGTCACTGTGCTGAGCAAAATAGTGAGTGTTCCCATCACAGTGTGACTGAGAGCTGTCACTGTGCTAAGCAGAATAGTGAGTGTTCCGATCACAGTGTGACTGTGAGAACAGTCACTATGCTGAGCAGAATAGTAAGTGTTTCCATCACAGTGTAACTGAGAGCTGTCATTGTGCTGAGCAGAATAGTGGGTGTTACCATCACAGTGTTACTAAGAGCAGTCACTGTGCTGAGCAGAATAGTGAGTGTTCCCATCACAGTGTGACTGTGAGAGCATTCACTGTGCTGAGCAGAATAGTGAGTGTTCCCGTCACAGTGTGACTGAGAGCTATTACTGTGCTGAGCAGAATGGTGAGTGTTCCCATCACAGTGTGACTGAGAGCAGTCACTTGGCTGAGCAGAATAGTGAGTGTTTCCTTTACAGTGTGACTGTGAGAGCAGTCACTGTGCTGAGCAGAATAGTGAGTGTTCCAATCACAGTATGGCTAAGAGCAGTCACTGTGCTGAGCAGAATAGTGAATGTTCCCGCCACAGTGTGACTGAGAGCAGTCACTGTGCTGAGCAGAATAGTGAGTGTTCACATCACAGATTGACTGCGAGAGCATTCACTGTGCTGAACAGAATAGTGAGTGTTCCCATCACAGTGTGACTGAGAGCTGTCAATGTGCTGAGCAGAATAGTTAGTGTTCACATCCCAGTGTGACCGAGAGCCCTCACTGTGCTGAGCAGCAGATTGAGTGTTCCCATCACAGTGGGACTGAGACTAGTCACTGTGCTGAGCAAAATAGTGAGTGTTCCCATCACAGTGTGACTTTGAGAGCATTCACTGTCCAGAGCAGAATAGTGAGTGTGACTTTGAGAGCAGTCACTGTGCTGAGCAGAATAGTGAGTGTTCCCATCACAGTGTGACTGAGAGCTGTCTCTGTGCTGAACAGAATAGTGAGTGTTGCCATCACAGTGTGACTGAGAGCTGTCAATCTGCTGACCAGAATAGTTAGTGTTCACATCACAGTTTGACCGAGAGCTGTCACTGTGCTGAGCAGAATAGTGAGTGTTTCCATCACAGTGTGACTGAGAGCAGTCACTGTGCTGAGCAAAATAGTGAGTGTTCCCATCACAGTGTGACTGAGAGCTGTCACTGTGCTAAGCAGAATAGTGAGTGTTCCGATCACAGTGTGACTGTGAGAACAGTCACTATGCTGAGCAGAATAGTAAGTGTTTCCATCACAGTGTAACTGAGAGCTGTCATTGTGCTGAGCAGAATAGTGGGTGTCACCATCACAGTGTTACTAAGACCAGTCACTGTGCTGAGCAGAATAGTGAGTGTTCCCATCACAGTGTGACTGTGAGAGCATTCACTGTGCTGAGCAGAATAGTGAGTGTTCCCGTCACAGTGTGACTGAGAGCTATTACTGTGCTGAGCAGAATGGTGAGTGTTCCCATCACAGTGTGACTGAGAGCAGTCACTTGGCTGAGCAGAATAGTGAGTGTTTCCTTTACAGTGTGACTGTGAGAGCAGTCACTGTGCTGAGCAGAATAGTGAGTGTTCCAATCACAGTATGGCTAAGAGCAGTCACTGTGCTGAGCAGAATAGTGAATGTTCCCGCCACAGTGTGACTGAGAGCAGTCACTGTGCTGAGCAGAATAGTGAGTGTTCACATCACAGTGTGACTGCGAGAGCATTCACTGTGCAGAGCAGAATAGTGAGTGTTCGCATCACAGTGTAACTGAGAGCTGTCACTGTGCTAAGCAGAATAGTGAGTGTTCCCATCACAGTGTGACTGTGAGAGCAGTCACTATGCTGATCAGAATAGTAAGTGTTTCCATCACAGTGTGACTGAGAGCTGTCATTGTGCTGAGCAGAATAGTGGGTGTTCCCATCACAGTGTGACTGAGAGCTGTCTCTGTGCTGAACAGAATAGTGAGTGTTCCCATCACAGTGTGACTGAGAGCTGTCAATGTGCTGAGCAGAATAGTTAGTGTTCACGTCACAGTGTGACCGAGAGCCCTCACTGTGCTGAGCAGCAGAGTGAGTGTTCCCATCACAGTGTGACTGAGAGCAGTCACTGTGCTGAGCAAAATAGTGAGTGTTCACATCACAGTGTGACTGAGAGCAGTCACTGTGCTGAGCAGAATAGTGAGTGTTCCCATCACAGTGTGACTGAGAGCAGTCACTGTGTTGAGCAAAATAGTGAGTGTTCCCATCACAGTGTGACTTTGAGAGCATTCACTGTCCAGAGCAGAATAGTGAGTGTGACTTTGAGAGCAGTCAATGTGCTGAGCAAAATAGTGAGTGTTCCCATCACAGTGTGACTTTGAGAGCATTCACTGTCCAGAGCAGAATAGTGAGTGTGACTTTGAGAGCAGTCATTGTGCTGAGCAGAATAGTGGGTGTTCCCATCACAGTGTTACAGAGAGCAGTCACTGTGCTGAGCAGAATAGTGAGTGTTAAAATCACAGTATGGCTAAGAGCAGTCACTGTGCTGAGCAGAATAGTGAATGTTCCCGCCACATTGTGACTGAGAGCAGTCACTGTGCTGAGCAGAATAGTGAGTGTTCCCATCACAGTGTGACTGCAAGAGCATTCACTGTGCAGAGCAGAATAGTGAGTGTTCGCATCACAGTGTAACTGAGAGTTGTCACTGTGCTAAGCAGAATAGTGAATGTTCCCATCACAGTGTTACTGTGAGAGCAGTCACTATGCTGAGCAGAATAGTAAGTGTTCCCATCACAGTGTGACTTTGAGAGCATTCACTGTCCAGAGCAGAATAGTGAGTGTGACTTTGAGAGCAGTCATTGTGCTGAGCAGAATAGTGGGTGTTCCCATCACAGTGTTACAGAGAGCAGTCACTGTGCTGAGCAGAATAGTGAGTGTTAAAATCACACTATGGCTAAGAGCAGTCACTGTGCTGAGCAGAATAGTGAATGTTCCCGCCACATTGTGACTGAGAGCAGTCACTGTGCTGAGCAGAATAGTTAGTGTTCACATCACAGTGTGAACGAGAGCTCTCACTGTGCTGAGCAGCAGAGTGAGTGTTTCCTTTACAGTGTGACTGTGAGAGCAGTCACTGTGCTGAGCAGAATAGTGAGTGTTCCCATCACAGTGTTACAGAGAGCAGTAACTGTGCTGAGCAGAATAGTGAGTGTTAAAATCACAGTATGGCTAAGAGCAGTCACTGTGCTGAGCAGAATAGTGAATGTTCCCGCCACAGTGTGACTGAGAGCAGTCACTGTGCTGAGCAGAATAGTGAATGTTCCCGCCACATTGTGACTGAGAGCAGTCACTGTGCTGAACAGAATAGTGAGTGTTCCCATCACAGTGTGACTTAGAGCAGTCACTGTGCTGAGCAGAATAGTGAGTGTTCCCATCACAGTGTGACTGAGAGCTGTCTCTGTGCTGAACAGAATAGTGAGTGTTCCCATCACAGTGTGACTGAGAGCTGTCAATATGCTGAGCAGAATAGTTAGTGTTCACATCACAGTGTGACCGAGAGCTCTCACTGTGCTGAGCAGCAGAGTGAGTGTTCCCATCACAGTGTGACTGAGAGCAGTCACTGTGTTGAGCAAAATAGTGAGTGTTCCCATCACAGTGTGACTTTGAGAGCATTCACTGTCCAGAGCAGAATAGTGAGTGTGACTTTGAGAGCAGTCACTGTGCTGAGCAGAATAGTGAGTGTTCCCATCACAGTGTGATTGAGAGCAGTCACTGTGCTGAGCAAAATAGTGAGTGTTCCCATCACAGTGTGACTTTGAGAGCATTCACTGTCCAGAGCAGAATAGTGAGTGTGACTTTGAGAGCAGTCATTGTGCTGAGCAGAATAGTGGGTGTTCCCATCACAGTGTTACAGAGAGCAGTCACTGTGCTGAGCAGAATAGTGAGTGTTCCCATCACAGTGTGACTGAGAGCAGTCACTGTGCTGAGCAGAATAGTGAGTGTTCCCATCACAGTGTGACTGAGAGCTGTCTCTGTGCTGAACAGAATAGTGAGTGTTCCCATCACAGTGTGACTGAGAGCTGTCAATGTGCTGAGCAGAATAGTTAGTGTTCACATCCCAGTGTGACCGAGAGCCCTCACTGTGCTGAGCAGCAGATTGAGTGTTCCCATCACAGTGGGACTGAGAGCAGTCACTGTGCTGAGCAAAATAGTGAGTGTTCCCATCACAGTGTGACTTTGAGAGCATTCACTGTCCAGAGCAGAATAGTGAGTGTGACTTTGAGAGCAGTCACTGTGCTGAGCAGAATAGTGAGTGTTCCCATCACAGTGTGACTGAGAGCTGTCTCTGTGCTGAACAGAATAGTGAGTGTTGCCATCACAGTCTGACTGAGAGCTGTCAATCTGCTGACCAGAATAGTTAGTGTTCACATCACAGTTTGACCGAGAGCTGTCACTGTGCTGAGCAGAATAGTGAGTGTTCCCATCACAGTGTGACTGAGAGCAGTCACTGTGCTGAGCAAAATAGTGAGTGTTCCCATTACAGTGTGACTGAGAGCTGTCAATGTGCTGAGCAGAATAGTTAGTGTTCACATCACAGTGTGACCGAGAGCTCTCACTGTGCTGAGCAGCAGAGTGAGTGTTTCCATCACAGTGTGACTGAGAGCAGTCACTGTGCTGAGCAGAATAGTGAGTGTTCCCATCACAGTGTCACTGAGAGCAGTCACTGTGCTGAGCAAAATAGTGAGTGTTCCCATCACAGTGTGACTGAGAGCTGTCACTGTGCTAAGCAGAATAGTGAGTGTTCCGATCACAGTGTGACTGTGAGAGCAGTCACTATGCTGAGCAGAATAGTGAGTGTTCCCGTCACAGCTGTGACTAAGAGCTGTCACTGTGCTGAGCAGAATAGTGAGTGTTCCCATCACAGTGTGACTGAGAGCAGTCACTGTGCTGAGCAGAATAGTGAGTGTTCCCAAAACACAGTGTGACTGAGAGCTGTCTCTGTGCTGAACAGAATAGTGAGTGTTCCCATTACAGTGTGACTGAGAGCTGTCAATATGCTGAGCAGAATAGTTAGTGTTCACATCACAGTGTGAACGAGAGCTCTCACTGTGCTGAGCAGCATAGTGAGTGTTCCCATTACAGTGTGACTGAGAGCAGTCACTGTGTTGAGCAAAATAGTGAGTGTTCCCATCACAGTGTGACTTTGAGAGCATTCACTGTCCAGAGCAGAATAGTGAGTGTGACTTTGAGAGCAGTCACTGTGCTGAGCAGAATAGTGAGTGTTCCCATCACAGTGTGACTGAGAGCAGTCACTGTGCTGAACAGAATAGTGAGTGTTCCCATCACAGTGTGACTTAGAGCAGTCACTGTGCTGAGCAGAATAGTGAGTGTTCCTATCACAATGCGACTGTGAGAGCAGTCACTGTGCAGAGCAAAATAGTGAGTGTTCCCATCACAGCTGTGACTAAGAGCTGTGACTGTGCTGAGCAGAATAGTGAGTGTTCACATCACTGTGTGACTGAGAGCAGTCACTGTGCTGAGCAGAATAGTGAGTGTTCCCATCACAGTGCGACTGAGAGCAGTCACTGTGCTGAGCAGAATAGTGAGTGTTCCCATCACAGTGTGACTGAGAGCAGTCACTGTGCTGAGCAGAATAGTGAGTGTTCCTATCACAATGCGACTGTGAGAGCAGTCACTGTGCAGAGCAGAATAGTGAGTGTTTCCATCACAGCTGTGACTAAGAGCTTTGACTGTGCTGAGCAGAATAGTGAGTGTTCACATCACTGTGTGACTGAGAGCAGTCACTGTACTGAGCAGAATAGTGAGTGTTCCCATCACAGTGCGACTGAGAGCAGTCACTGTGCTGAGCAGAATAGTGAGTGTTCCCATCACAGTGTGACTGAGAGCTGTCTCTGTGCTGAACAGAATAGTGAGTGTTCCCATCACAGTGTGACTGAGAGCTGTCAATGTGCTGAGCAGAATAGTTAGTGTTCACATCACAGTGTGACCGAGAGCCCTCACTGTGCTGAGCAGCAGAGTGAGTGTTCCCATCACAGTGTGAATGAGAGCAGTCACTGTGCTGAGCAGAATAGTGAGTGTTCCCATCACAGTGTGACTGAGAGCTGTGAATCTGCTGACCAGAATAGTTAGTGTTCACATCACAGTGTGACCGAGAGCTGTCACTGTGCTGAGCAGAATAGTGAGTGTTCCCATCACAGTGTGACTGAGAGCAGTCACTGTGCTGAGTAAAATAGTGAGTGTTCCCATCACAGTGTGACTGAGAGCTGTCACTGTGCTAAGCAGAATAGTGAGTGTTCCGATCACAGTGTGACTGTGAGAGCAGTCACTATGCTGAGCAGAATAGTAAGTGTTTCCATCACAGTGTAACTGAGAGCTGCCATTGTGCTGAGCTGAATAGTGGGTGTTCCCATCACAGTGTTACTAAGAGCAGTCACTGTGCTGAGCAGAATAGTGAGTGTTCCCATCACAGTGTGACTGTGAGAGCATTCACTGTGCTGAGCAGAATAGTGAGTGTTCCCGTCACAGTGTGACTGAGAGCTATCACTGTGCTGAGCAGAATAGTTAGTGTTCACATCACAGTGCGACTGAGAGCAGTCACTGTGCTGAGCAGAATAGTGAGTGTTCCCATCACAGTGTGACTGAGAGCAGTCACTGTGCTGAGCAAAATAGTGAGTGTTCCCATCACAGTGTGACTGAGAGCTGTCAATGTGCTGAGCAGAATAGTTAGTGTTCACATCACAGTGTGACCGAGAGCCCTCACTGTGCTGAGCAGCAGAGTGAGTGTTCCCATCACAGTGTGACTGAGAGCAGTCACTGTGCTGAGCAGAATAGTGAGTGTTCCCATCACAGTGTGACTGAGAGCTGTCAATCTGCTGACCAGAATAGTTAGTGTTCACATCACAGTGTGACCGAGAGCTGTCACTGTGCTGAGGAGAATAGTGAGTGTTCCCATCACAGTGTGACTGAGAGCAGTCACTGTGCGGAGCAAAATAGTGAGTGTTCCCATCACAGTGTGACTGAGAGCTGTCACTGTGCTAAGCAGAATAGTGAGTGTTCCGATCACAGTGTGACTGTGAGAGCAGTCACTATGCTGAGCAGAATAGTAAGTGTTTCCATCACAGTGTAACTGAGAGCTGCCATTGTGCTGAGCTGAATAGTGGGTGTTCCCATCACAGTGTTACTAAGAGCAGTCACTGTGCTGAGCAGAATAGTGAGTGTTCCCATCACAGTGTGACTGTGAGAGCATTCACTGTGCTGAGCAGAATAGTGAGTGTTCCCGTCACAGTGTGACTGAGAGCTATCACTGTGCTGAGCAGAATGGTGAGTGTTCCCATAACAGTGTGACTGAGAGCAGTCACTTGGCTGAGCAGAATAGTGAGTGTTTCCTTTACAGTGTGACTGTGAGAGCAGTCACTGTGCTGAGCAGAATAGTGAGTGTTCCAATCACAGTATGGCTAAGAGCAGTCACTGTGCTGAGCAGAATAGTGAATGTTCCCGCCACAGTGTGACTGAGAGCAGTCACTGTGCTGAGCAGAATAGTGAGTGTTCACATCACAGTGTGACTGCGAGAGCATTCACTGTGCAGAGCAGAATAGTGAGTGTTCGCATCACAGTGTAACTGAGAGCTGTCATTGTGCTAAGCAGAATAGTGAGTGTTCCCATCACAGTGTGACTGAGAGCAGTCACTGTGCTAAGCAGAATAGTGAGTGTTCCGATCACAGTGTGACTGTGAGAGCAGTCACTATGCTGAGCAGAATAGTGAGTGTTCACATCACTGTGTGACTGAGAGCAGTCACTGTGCTGAGCAGAATAGTGAGTGTTCCCATCACAGTGTGACTGAGAGCAGTCACTGTGCTGAGCAGAATAGTGAGTGTTCCCAAAACACAGTGTGACTGAGAGCTGTCTCTGTGCTGAACAGAATAGTGAGTGTTACCATCACAGTGTGACTGAGAGCTGTCAATATGTTGAGCAGAATAGTTAGTGTTCACATCACAGTGTGACCGAGAGCTCTCACTGTGCTGAGCAGCAGAGTGAGTGTTCCCATCACAGTGTGACTGAGAGCAGTCACTGTGTTGAGCAGAATAGTGAGTGTTCCCATCACAGTGTGACTTTGAGAGCATTCACTGTCCAGAGCAGAATAGTGAGTGTGACTTTGAGAGCAGTCACTGTGCTGAACAGAATAGTAAGTGTTCCCATCACAGTGTGACTTAGAGCAGTCACTGTGCTGAGCAGAATGGTGAGTGTTCCTATCACAATGCGACTGTGAGAGCAGTCACTGTGCAGAGCAGAATAGTGAGTGTTCCCATCACAGCTGTGACTAAGAGCTGTCACTGTGCTGAGCAGAATAGTGAGTGTTCCCATCACAGTGTGACTGAGAGCAGTCACTGTGCTGAGCAGAATAGTGAGTGTTCCCATCACATTGTGACTGAGAGCTGTCTCTGTGCTGAACAGAATAGTGAGTGAACATCACAGTGTGACTGAGAGTTGTCAATATGCTGAGCAGAATAGTTAGTGTTCACATCACAGTGTGACCGAGAGCTCTCACTTTGCTGAGCAGCAGAGTGAGTGTTCCCATCACAGTGTGACTGAGAGCAGTCACTGTGTTGAGCAAAATAGTGAGTGTTCCCATCACAGTGTGACTTTGAGAGCATTCACTGTCCAGAGCAGAATAGTGAGTGTGACTTTGAGAGCAGTCACTGTGCTGAGCAGAATAGTGAGTGTTCCCAACACAGTGTGACTGAGAGCAGTAACTGTGCTGAACAGAATAGTGAGTGTTCCCATCACAGTGTGACTTAGAGCAGTCATTGTGCTGAGCAGAATAGTGAGTGTTCCTATCACAATGCGACTGTGAGAGCAGTCACTGTGCAGAGCAGAATAGTGAGTGTTCCCGTCACAGCTGTGACTAAGAGCTGTCACTGTGCTGAGCAGAATAGTGAGTGTTCCCATCACAGTGTGACTGAGAGCAGTCACTGTGCTGAGCAGAATAGTGAGTGTTCCCATCACAGTGTGACTGAGAGCTGTCTCTGTGCTGAACAGAATAGTGAGTGTTCCCATCACAGTGTGACTGAGAGCTGTCAATGTGCTGAGCAGAATAGTTAGTGTTCACATCCCAGTGTGACCGAGAGCCCTCACTGTGCTGAGCAGCAGATTGAGTGTTCCCATCACAGTGGGACTGAGAGCAGTCACTGTGCTGAGCAAAATAGTGAGTGTTCCCATCACAGTGTGACTTTGAGAGCATTCACTGTCCAGAGCAGAATAGTGAGTGTGACTTTGAGAGCAGTCACTGTGCTGAGCAGAATAGTGAGTGTTCCCATCACAGTGTGACTGAGAGCTGTCTCTGTGCTGAACAGAATAGTGAGTGTTGCCATCACAGTCTGACTGAGAGCTGTCAATCTGCTGACCAGAATAGTTAGTGTTCACATCACAGTTTGACCGAGAGCTGTCACTGTGCTGAGCAGAATAGTGAGTGTTCCCATCACAGTGTGACTGAGAGCAGTCACTGTGCTGAGCAAAATAGTGAGTGTTCCCATTACAGTGTGACTGAGAGCTGTCAATGTGCTGAGCAGAATAGTTAGTGTTCACATCACAGTGTGACCGAGAGCTCTCACTGTGCTGAGCAGCAGAGTGAGTGTTTCCATCACAGTGTGACTGAGAGCAGTCACTGTGCTGAGCAGAATAGTGAGTGTTCCCATCACAGTGTCACTGAGAGCAGTCACTGTGCTGAGCAAAATAGTGAGTGTTCCCATCACAGTGTGACTGAGAGCTGTCACTGTGCTAAGCAGAATAGTGAGTGTTCCGATCACAGTGTGACTGTGAGAGCAGTCACTATGCTGAGCAGAATAGTGAGTGTTCCCGTCACAGCTGTGACTAAGAGCTGTCACTGTGCTGAGCAGAATAGTGAGTGTTCCCATCACAGTGTGACTGAGAGCAGTCACTGTGCTGAGCAGAATAGTGAGTGTTCCCAAAACACAGTGTGACTGAGAGCTGTCTCTGTGCTGAACAGAATAGTGAGTGTTCCCATTACAGTGTGACTGAGAGCTGTCAATATGCTGAGCAGAATAGTTAGTGTTCACATCACAGTGTGAACGAGAGCTCTCACTGTGCTGAGCAGCATAGTGAGTGTTCCCATTACAGTGTGACTGAGAGCAGTCACTGTGTTGAGCAAAATAGTGAGTGTTCCCATCACAGTGTGACTTTGAGAGCATTCACTGTCCAGAGCAGAATAGTGAGTGTGACTTTGAGAGCAGTCACTGTGCTGAGCAGAATAGTGAGTGTTCCCATCACAGTGTGACTGAGAGCAGTCACTGTGCTGAACAGAATAGTGAGTGTTCCCATCACAGTGTGACTTAGAGCAGTCACTGTGCTGAGCAGAATAGTGAGTGTTCCTATCACAATGCGACTGTGAGAGCAGTCACTGTGCAGAGCAAAATAGTGAGTGTTCCCATCACAGCTGTGACTAAGAGCTGTGACTGTGCTGAGCAGAATAGTGAGTGTTCACATCACTGTGTGACTGAGAGCAGTCACTGTGCTGAGCAGAATAGTGAGTGTTCCCATCACAGTGCGACTGAGAGCAGTCACTGTGCTGAGCAGAATAGTGAGTGTTCCCATCACAGTGTGACTGAGAGCAGTCACTGTGCTGAGCAGAATAGTGAGTGTTCCTATCACAATGCGACTGTGAGAGCAGTCACTGTGCAGAGCAGAATAGTGAGTGTTTCCATCACAGCTGTGACTAAGAGCTTTGACTGTGCTGAGCAGAATAGTGAGTGTTCACATCACTGTGTGACTGAGAGCAGTCACTGTACTGAGCAGAATAGTGAGTGTTCCCATCACAGTGCGACTGAGAGCAGTCACTGTGCTGAGCAGAATAGTGAGTGTTCCCATCACAGTGTGACTGAGAGCTGTCTCTGTGCTGAACAGAATAGTGAGTGTTCCCATCACAGTGTGACTGAGAGCTGTCAATGTGCTGAGCAGAATAGTTAGTGTTCACATCACAGTGTGACCGAGAGCCCTCACTGTGCTGAGCAGCAGAGTGAGTGTTCCCATCACAGTGTGAATGAGAGCAGTCACTGTGCTGAGCAGAATAGTGAGTGTTCCCATCACAGTGTGACTGAGAGCTGTGAATCTGCTGACCAGAATAGTTAGTGTTCACATCACAGTGTGACCGAGAGCTGTCACTGTGCTGAGCAGAATAGTGAGTGTTCCCATCACAGTGTGACTGAGAGCAGTCACTGTGCTGAGTAAAATAGTGAGTGTTCCCATCACAGTGTGACTGAGAGCTGTCACTGTGCTAAGCAGAATAGTGAGTGTTCCGATCACAGTGTGACTGTGAGAGCAGTCACTATGCTGAGCAGAATAGTAAGTGTTTCCATCACAGTGTAACTGAGAGCTGCCATTGTGCTGAGCTGAATAGTGGGTGTTCCCATCACAGTGTTACTAAGAGCAGTCACTGTGCTGAGCAGAATAGTGAGTGTTCCCATCACAGTGTGACTGTGAGAGCATTCACTGTGCTGAGCAGAATAGTGAGTGTTCCCGTCACAGTGTGACTGAGAGCTATCACTGTGCTGAGCAGAATAGTTAGTGTTCACATCACAGTGCGACTGAGAGCAGTCACTGTGCTGAGCAGAATAGTGAGTGTTCCCATCACAGTGTGACTGAGAGCAGTCACTGTGCTGAGCAAAATAGTGAGTGTTCCCATCACAGTGTGACTGAGAGCTGTCAATGTGCTGAGCAGAATAGTTAGTGTTCACATCACAGTGTGACCGAGAGCCCTCACTGTGCTGAGCAGCAGAGTGAGTGTTCCCATCACAGTGTGACTGAGAGCAGTCACTGTGCTGAGCAGAATAGTGAGTGTTCCCATCACAGTGTGACTGAGAGCTGTCAATCTGCTGACCAGAATAGTTAGTGTTCACATCACAGTGTGACCGAGAGCTGTCACTGTGCTGAGGAGAATAGTGAGTGTTCCCATCACAGTGTGACTGAGAGCAGTCACTGTGCGGAGCAAAATAGTGAGTGTTCCCATCACAGTGTGACTGAGAGCTGTCACTGTGCTAAGCAGAATAGTGAGTGTTCCGATCACAGTGTGACTGTGAGAGCAGTCACTATGCTGAGCAGAATAGTAAGTGTTTCCATCACAGTGTAACTGAGAGCTGCCATTGTGCTGAGCTGAATAGTGGGTGTTCCCATCACAGTGTTACTAAGAGCAGTCACTGTGCTGAGCAGAATAGTGAGTGTTCCCATCACAGTGTGACTGTGAGAGCATTCACTGTGCTGAGCAGAATAGTGAGTGTTCCCGTCACAGTGTGACTGAGAGCTATCACTGTGCTGAGCAGAATGGTGAGTGTTCCCATAACAGTGTGACTGAGAGCAGTCACTTGGCTGAGCAGAATAGTGAGTGTTTCCTTTACAGTGTGACTGTGAGAGCAGTCACTGTGCTGAGCAGAATAGTGAGTGTTCCAATCACAGTATGGCTAAGAGCAGTCACTGTGCTGAGCAGAATAGTGAATGTTCCCGCCACAGTGTGACTGAGAGCAGTCACTGTGCTGAGCAGAATAGTGAGTGTTCACATCACAGTGTGACTGCGAGAGCATTCACTGTGCAGAGCAGAATAGTGAGTGTTCGCATCACAGTGTAACTGAGAGCTGTCATTGTGCTAAGCAGAATAGTGAGTGTTCCCATCACAGTGTGACTGAGAGCAGTCACTGTGCTAAGCAGAATAGTGAGTGTTCCGATCACAGTGTGACTGTGAGAGCAGTCACTATGCTGAGCAGAATAGTGAGTGTTCACATCACTGTGTGACTGAGAGCAGTCACTGTGCTGAGCAGAATAGTGAGTGTTCCCATCACAGTGTGACTGAGAGCAGTCACTGTGCTGAGCAGAATAGTGAGTGTTCCCAAAACACAGTGTGACTGAGAGCTGTCTCTGTGCTGAACAGAATAGTGAGTGTTACCATCACAGTGTGACTGAGAGCTGTCAATATGTTGAGCAGAATAGTTAGTGTTCACATCACAGTGTGACCGAGAGCTCTCACTGTGCTGAGCAGCAGAGTGAGTGTTCCCATCACAGTGTGACTGAGAGCAGTCACTGTGTTGAGCAGAATAGTGAGTGTTCCCATCACAGTGTGACTTTGAGAGCATTCACTGTCCAGAGCAGAATAGTGAGTGTGACTTTGAGAGCAGTCACTGTGCTGAACAGAATAGTAAGTGTTCCCATCACAGTGTGACTTAGAGCAGTCACTGTGCTGAGCAGAATGGTGAGTGTTCCTATCACAATGCGACTGTGAGAGCAGTCACTGTGCAGAGCAGAATAGTGAGTGTTCCCATCACAGCTGTGACTAAGAGCTGTCACTGTGCTGAGCAGAATAGTGAGTGTTCCCATCACAGTGTGACTGAGAGCAGTCACTGTGCTGAGCAGAATAGTGAGTGTTCCCATCACATTGTGACTGAGAGCTGTCTCTGTGCTGAACAGAATAGTGAGTGAACATCACAGTGTGACTGAGAGTTGTCAATATGCTGAGCAGAATAGTTAGTGTTCACATCACAGTGTGACCGAGAGCTCTCACTTTGCTGAGCAGCAGAGTGAGTGTTCCCATCACAGTGTGACTGAGAGCAGTCACTGTGTTGAGCAAAATAGTGAGTGTTCCCATCACAGTGTGACTTTGAGAGCATTCACTGTCCAGAGCAGAATAGTGAGTGTGACTTTGAGAGCAGTCACTGTGCTGAGCAGAATAGTGAGTGTTCCCAACACAGTGTGACTGAGAGCAGTCACTGTGCTGAACAGAATAGTGAGTGTTCCCATCACAGTGTGACTTAGAGCAGTCATTGTGCTGAGCAGAATAGTGAGTGTTCCTATCACAATGCGACTGTGAGAGCAGTCACTGTGCAGAGCAGAATAGTGAGTGTTCCCGTCACAGCTGTGACTAAGAGCTGTCACTGTGCTGAGCAGCAGAGTGAGTGTTCCCATCACAGTGTGACTGAGAGCAGTCACTGTGTTGAGCAGAATAGTGAGTGTTCCCATCACAGTGTGACTTTGAGAGCATTCACTGTCCAGAGCAGAATAGTGAGTGTGACTTTGAGAGCAGTCACTGTGCTGAACAGAATAGTAAGTGTTCCCATCACAGTGTGACTTAGAGCAGTCACTGTGCTGAGCAGAATGGTGAGTGTTCCTATCACAATGCGACTGTGAGAGCAGTCACTGTGCAGAGCAGAATAGTGAGTGTTCCCATCACAGCTGTGACTAAGAGCTGTCACTGTGCTGAGCAGAATAGTGAGTGTTCCCATCACAGTGTGACTGAGAGCAGTCACTGTGCTGAGCAGAATAGTGAGTGTTCCCATCACATTGTGACTGAGAGCTGTCTCTGTGCTGAACAGAATAGTGAGTGAACATCACAGTGTGACTGAGAGTTGTCAATATGCTGAGCAGAATAGTTAGTGTTCACATCACAGTGTGACCGAGAGCTCTCACTTTGCTGAGCAGCAGAGTGAGTGTTCCCATCACAGTGTGACTGAGAGCAGTCACTGTGTTGAGCAAAATAGTGAGTGTTCCCATCACAGTGTGACTTTGAGAGCATTCACTGTCCAGAGCAGAATAGTGAGTGTGACTTTGAGAGCAGTCACTGTGCTGAGCAGAATAGTGAGTGTTCCCAACACAGTGTGACTGAGAGCAGTCACTGTGCTGAACAGAATAGTGAGTGTTCCCATCACAGTGTGACTTAGAGCAGTCATTGTGCTGAGCAGAATAGTGAGTGTTCCTATCACAATGCGACTGTGAGAGCAGTCACTGTGCAGAGCAGAATAGTGAGTGTTCCCGTCACAGCTGTGACTAAGAGCTGTCACTGTGCTGAGCAGAATAGTGAGTGTTCCCATCACAGTGTGACTGAGAGCAGTCACTGTGCTGAGCAGAATAGTGAGTGTTCCCAAAACACAGTGTGACTGAGAGCTGTCTCTGTGCTGAACAGAATAGTGAGTGTTCCCATTACTGTGTGACTGAGAGCTGTCAATATGCTGAGCAGAATAGTTAGTGTTCACATCACAGTGTGAACGAGAGCTCTCACTGTGCTGAGCAGCAGAGTGAGTGTTCCCATTACAGTGTGACTGAGAGCAGTCACTGTGTTGAGCAAAATAGTGAGTGTTCCCATAACATTGTGACTTTGAGAGCATTCACTGTCCAGAGCAGAATAGTGAGTGTGACTTTGAGAGCAGTCACTGTGCTGAGCAGAATAGTGAGTGTTCCCATCACAGTGTGACTGAGAGCAGTCACTGTGCTGAACAGAATAGTGAGTGTTCCCATCACAGTGTGACTTAGAGCAGTCACTGTGCTGAGCAGAATAGTGAGTGTTCCTATCACAATGCGACTGTGAGAGCAGTCACTGTGCAGAGCAGAATAGTGAGTGTTCCCATCACAGCTGTGACTAAGAGCTGTGACTGTGCTGAGCAGAATAGTGAGTGTTCACATCACTGTGTGACTGAGAGCAGTCACTGTGCTGAACAGAATAGTGAGTGTTCCCATCACAGTGTGACTGAGAGCAGTCACTGTGCTGAGCAGAATAGTGAGTGTTCCCATCACAGTGTGACTGAGAGCTGTCAATATGCTGAGCAGAATAGTTAGTGTTCACATCACAGTGTGACCGAGAGCTCTCACTGTGCTGAGCAGCAGAGTGAGTGTTCCCATCACAGTGTGACTGAGAGCAGTCACTGTGTTGAGCAAAATAGTGAGTGTTCCCATCACAGTGTGACTGAGAGCAGTCACTGTGCTGAGCAGAATAGTGAGTGTTCCCAAAACACAGTGTGACTGAGAGCTGTCTCTGTGCTGAACAGAATAGTGAGTGTTCCCATTACAGTGTGACTGAGAGCTGTCAATATGCTGAGCAGAATAGTTAGTGTTCACATCACAGTGTGAACGAGAGCTCTCACTGTGCTGAGCAGCAGAGTGAGTGTTCCCATTACAGTGTGACTGAGAGCAGTCACTGTGTTGAGCAAAATAGTGAGTGTTCCCATAACATTGTGACTTTGAGAGCATTCACTGTCCAGAGCAGAATAGTGAGTGTGACTTTGAGAGCAGTCACTGTGCTGAGCAGAATAGTGAGTGTTCCCATCACAGTGTGACTGAGAGCAGTCACTGTGCTGAACAGAATAGTGAGTGTTCCCATCACAGTGTGACTTAGAGCAGTCACTGTGCTGAGCAGAATAGTGAGTGTTCCTATCACAATGCGACTGTGAGAGCAGTCACTGTGCAGAGCAGAATAGTGAGTGTTCCCATCACAGCTGTGACTAAGAGCTGTGACTGTGCTGAGCAGAATAGTGAGTGTTCACATCACTGTGTGACTGAGAGCAGTCACTGTGCTGAACAGAATAGTGAGTGTTCCCATCACAGTGTGACTGAGAGCAGTCACTGTGCTGAGCAGAATAGTGAGTGTTCCCATCACAGTGTGACTGAGAGCTGTCTCTGTGCTGAACAGAATAGTGAGTGTTCCCATTACAGTGTGACTGAGAGCTGTCAATGTGCTGAGCAGAATAGTTAGTGTTCACATCACAGTGTGACCGAGAGCCCTCACTGTGCTGAGCAGCAGAGTGAGAGTTCCCATCACAGTGTGACTGAGAGCAGTCACTGTGCTGAGCAGAATAGTGAGTGTTCCCATCACAGTGTGACTGAGAGCTGTCAATCTGCTGACCAGAATAGTTAGTGTTCACATCACAGTGTGACCGAGAGCTGTCACTGTGCTGAGCAGAATAGTGAGTGTTCCCATCACAGTGTGACTGAGAGCAGTCACTGTGCTGAGCAAAATAGTGAGTGTTCCCATCACAGTGTGACTGAGAGCTGTCACTGTGCTAAGCAGAATAGTGAGTGTTCACATCACAGTGTGACCGAGAGCTCTCACTGTGCTGAGCAGCAGAGTGAGTGTTCCCATCACAGTGTGACTGAGAGCAGTCACTGTGTTGAGCAAAATAGTGAGTGTTCCCATCACAGTGTGACTGAGAGCAGTCACTGTGCTGAGCAGAATAGTGAGTGTTCCCAAAACACAGTGTGACTGAGAGCTGTCTCTGTGCTGAACAGAATAGTGAGTGTTCCCATTACAGTGTGACTGAGAGCTGTCAATATGCTGAGCAGAATAGTTAGTGTTCACATCACAGTGTGAACGAGAGCTCTCACTGTGCTGAGCAGCAGAGTGAGTGTTCCCATTACAGTGTGACTGAGAGCAGTCACTGTGTTGAGCAAAATAGTGAGTGTTCCCATAACATTGTGACTTTGAGAGCATTCACTGTCCAGAGCAGAATAGTGAGTGTGACTTTGAGAGCAGTCACTGTGCTGAGCAGAATAGTGAGTGTTCCCATCACAGTGTGACTGAGAGCAGTCACTGTGCTGAACAGAATAGTGAGTGTTCCCATCACAGTGTGACTTAGAGCAGTCACTGTGCTGAGCAGAATAGTGAGTGTTCCTATCACAATGCGACTGTGAGAGCAGTCACTGTGCAGAGCAGAATAGTGAGTGTTCCCATCACAGCTGTGACTAAGAGCTGTGACTGTGCTGAGCAGAATAGTGAGTGTTCACATCACTGTGTGACTGAGAGCAGTCACTGTGCTGAACAGAATAGTGAGTGTTCCCATCACAGTGTGACTGAGAGCAGTCACTGTGCTGAGCAGAATAGTGAGTGTTCCCATCACAGTGTGACTGAGAGCTGTCTCTGTGCTGAACAGAATAGTGAGTGTTCCCATTACAGTGTGACTGAGAGCTGTCAATGTGCTGAGCAGAATAGTTAGTGTTCACATCACAGTGTGACCGAGAGCCCTCACTGTGCTGAGCAGCAGAGTGAGAGTTCCCATCACAGTGTGACTGAGAGCAGTCACTGTGCTGAGCAGAATAGTGAGTGTTCCCATCACAGTGTGACTGAGAGCTGTCAATCTGCTGACCAGAATAGTTAGTGTTCACATCACAGTGTGACCGAGAGCTGTCACTGTGCTGAGCAGAATAGTGAGTGTTCCCATCACAGTGTGACTGAGAGCAGTCACTGTGCTGAGCAAAATAGTGAGTGTTCCCATCACAGTGTGACTGAGAGCTGTCACTGTGCTAAGCAGAATAGTGAGTGTTCCGATCACAGTGTGACTGTGAGAGCAGTCACTATGCTGAGCAGAATAGTAAGTGTTTCCATCACAGTGTAACTGAGAGCTGTCATTGTGCTGAGCTGAATAGTGGGTGTTCCCATCACAGTGTTACTAAGAGCAGTCACTGTGCTGAGCAGAATAGTGAGTGTTCCCATCACAGTGTGACTGTGAGAGCATTCACTGTGCTGAGCAGAATAGTGAGTGTTCCCGTCACAGTGTGACTGAGAGCTATCACTGTGCTGAGCAGAATGGTGAGTGTTCCCATAACAGTGTGACTGAGAGCAGTCACTTGGCTGAGCAGAATAGTGAGTGTTTCCTTTACAGTGTGACTGTGAGAGCAGTCACTGTGCTGAGCAGAATAGTGAGTGTTCACATCACAGTGTGACTGCGAGAGCATTCACTGTGCAGAGCAGAATAGTGAGTGTTCGCATCACAGTGTAACTGAGAGCTGTCATTGTGCTAAGCAGAATAGTGAGTGTTTCCATCACAGTGTGACTGTGAGAGCAGTCACTATGTTGATCAGAATAGTGAGTGTTTCCTTTACAGTGTGACTGTGAGAGCAGTCACTGTGCTGAGCAGAATAGTGAGTGTTCACATCACAGTGTGACTGCGAGAGCATTCACTGTGCAGAGCAGAATAGTGAGTGTTCGCATCACAGTGTAACTGAGAGCTGTCATTGTGCTAAGCAGAATAGTGAGTGTTCCCATCACAGTGTGACTGTGAGAGCAGTCACTATGTTGATCAGAATAGTAAGTGTTTCCATCACAGTGTGACTGAGAGCTGTCATTGTGCTGAGCAGAATAGTGGGTGTTCCCATCACAGTGTTACTGAGAGCAGTCACTGTGCTAAACAGAATAGTGAGTGTTCCGATCACAGTGTGACTGTGAGAGCAGTCACTATGCTGAGCAGAATAGTGAGTGTTCACATCACTGTGTGACTGAGAGCTGTCAATATGTTGAGCAGAATAGTTAGTGTTCACATCACAGTGTGACCGAGAGCTCTCACTGTGCTGAGCAGCAGAGTGAGTGTTCCCATCACAGTGTGACTGAGAGCAGTCACTGTGTTGAGCAAAATAGTGAGTGTTCCCATCACAGTGTGACTTTGAGAGCATTCACTGTCCAGAGCAGAATAGTGAGTGTGACTTTGAGAGCAGTCACTGTGCTGAGCAGAATAGTGAGTGTTCCCATCACAGTGTGACTGAGAGCAGTCACTGTGCTGAACAGAATAGTGAGTGTTCCCATCACAGTGTGACTTAGAGCAGTCACTGTGCTGAGCAGAATAGTGAGTGTTCCTATCACAATGCGACTGTGAGAGCAGTCACTGTGCAGAGCAGAATAGTGAGTGTTCCCATCACAGCTGTGACTAAGAGCTGTCACTGTGCTGAGCAGAATAGTGAGTGTTCCCATCACAGTGTGACTGAGAGCAGTCACTGTGCTGAGCAGAATAGTGAGTGTTCCCATCACAGTGTGACTGAGAGCTGTCAATCTGCTGACCAGAATAGTTAGTGTTCACATCACAGTGTGACCGAGAGCTGTCACTGTGCTGAGCAGAATAGTGAGTGTTCCCATCACAGTGTGACTGAGAGCAGTCACTGTGCTGAGCAAAATGGTGAGTGTTCCCATCACAGTGTGACTGAGAGCTGTCACTGTGCTAAGCAGAATAGTGAGTGTTCCGATCACAGTGTGACTGTGAGAGCAGTCACTATGCTGAGCAGAATAGTAAGTGTTTCCATCACAGTGTAACTGAGAGCTGTCATTGTGCTGAGCTGAATAGTGGGTGTTCCCATCACAGTGTTACTAAGAGCAGTCACTGTGCTGAGCAGAATAGTGAGTGTTCCCATCACAGTGTGACTGTGAGAGCATTCACTGTGCTGAGCAGAATAGTGAGTGTTCCCGTCACAGTGTGACTGAGAGCTATCACTGTGCTGAGCAGAATGGTGAGTGTTCCCATAACAGTGTGACTGAGAGCAGTCACTTGGCTGAGCAGAATAGTGAGTGTTTCCTTTACAGTGTGACTGTGAGAGCAGTCACTGTGCTGAGCAGAATAGTGAGTGTTCGCATCACAGTGTAACTGAGAGCTGTCATTGTGCTAAGCAGAATAGTGAGTGTTCCCATCACAGTGTGACTGTGAGAGCAGTCACTATGTTGATCAGAATAGTAAGTGTTTCCATCACAGTGTGACTGAGAGCTGTCATTGTGCTGAGCAGAATAGTGAGTGTTCCCATCACAGTGTGACTGAGAGCAGTCACTGTGTTGAGCAAAATAGTGAGTGTTCCCATCACAGTGTGACTTTGAGAGCATTCACTGTCCAGAGCAGAATAGTGAGTGTGACTTTGAGAGCAGTCACTGTGCTGAGCAGAATAGTGAGTGTTCCCATCACAGTGTGACTGAAAGCAGTCACTGTGCTGAACAGAATAGTGAGTGTTCCCATCACAGTGTGACTTAGAGCAGTCACTGTGCTGAGCAGAATAGTGAGTGTTCGCATTACAGTGTAACTGAGAGCTGTCATTGTGCTAAGCAGAATAGTGAGTGTTCCCATCACAGTGTGACTGTGAGAGCAGTCACTATGTTGATCAGAATAGTAAGTGTTTCCATCACAGTGTGACTGAGAGCTGTCATTGTGCTGAGCAGAATAGTGGGTGTTCCCATCACAGTGTTACTGAGAGCAGTCACTGTGCTAAACAGAATAGTGAGTGTTCCGATCACAGTGTGACTGTGAGAGCAGTCACTATGCTGAGCAGAATAGTGAGTGTTCACATCACTGTGTGACTGAGAGCTGTCAATATGTTGAGCAGAATAGTTAGTGTTCACATCACAGTGTGACCGAGAGCTCTCACTGTGCTGAGCAGCAGAGTGAGTGTTCCCATCACAGTGTGACTGAGAGCAGTCACTGTGTTGAGCAAAATAGTGAGTGTTCCCATCACAGTGTGACTTTGAGAGCATTCACTGTCCAGAGCAGAATAGTGAGTGTGACTTTGAGAGCAGTCACTGTGCTGAGCAGAATAGTGAGTGTTCCCATCACAGTGTGACTGAGAGCAGTCACTGTGCTGAACAAAATAGTGAGTGTTCCCATCACAGTGTGACTTAGAGCAGTCACTGTGCTGAGCAGAATAGTGAGTGTTCCTATCACAATGCGACTGTGAGAGCAGTCACTGTGCAGAGCAGAATAGTGAGTGTTCCCATCACAGCTGTGACTAAGAGCTGTCACTGTGCTGAGCAGAATAGTGAGTGTTCCCATCACAGTGTGACTGAGAGCAGTCACTGTGCTGAGCAGAATAGTGAGTGTTCCCATCACATTGTGACTGAGAGCTGTCTCTGTGCTGAACAGAATAGTGAGTGTTCCCATCACAGTGTGACTGAGAGTTGTCAATATGCTGAGCAGAATAGTTAGTGTTCACATCACAGTGTGACCGAGAGCTCTCACTGTGCTGAGCAGCAGAGTGAGTGTTCCCATCACAGTGTGACTGATAGCAGTCACTGTGTTGAGCAAAATAGTGAGTGTTCCCGTCACAGTGTTACTTTGAGAGCATTCACTGTCCAGAGCAGAATAGTGAGTGTGACTTTGAGAGCAGTCACTGTGCTGAGCAGAATAGTGAGTGTTCCCAACACAGTGTGACTGAGAGCAGTCACTGTGCTGAACAGAATAGTGAGTGTTCCCATCACAGTGTGACTTAGAGCAGTCATTGTGCTGAGCAGAATAGTGAGTGTTCCTATCACAATGCGACTGTGAGAGCAGTCACTGTGAAGAGCAGAATAGTGAGTGTTCCCGTCACAGCTGTGACTAAGAGCTGTCACTGTGCTGAGCAGAATAGTGAGTGTTCCCATCACAGTGTGACTGAGAGCAGTTACTGTGCTGAGCAGAATAGTGAGTGTTCCCAAAACACAGTGTGACTAAGAGCTGTCTCTGTGCTGAACAGAATAGTGAGTGTTCCCATCACAGTGTGACTGAGAGCTGTCAATATGCTGAGCAGAATAGTTAGTGTTCACATCACAGTGTGAACGAGAGCTCTCACTGTGCTGAGCAGCAGAGTGAGTGTTCCCATCACAGTGTGACTGAGAGCAGTCACTGTGTTGAGCAAAATAGTGAGTGTTCCCATCACAGTGTGACTTAGAGCAGTCACTGTGCTGAACAGAATAGTGAGTGTTCCCATCACAGTGTGACTTAGAGCAGTCACTGTGCTGAGCAGAATAGTGAGTGTTCCTATCACAATGCGACTGTGAGAGCAGTCACTGTGCAGAGCAGAATAGTGAGTGTGACTTTGAGAGCAGTCACTGTGCTGAGCAGAATAGTGAGTGTTCCCATCACAGTGTGACTGAGAGCAGTCACTGTGCTGAACAGAATAGTGAGTGTTCCCATCACAGTGTGACTTAGAGCAGTCACTGTGCTGAGCAGAATAGTGAGTGTTCCTATCACAATGCGACTGTGAGAGCAGTCACTGTGCAGAGCAGAATAGTGAGTGTTCCCATCACAGCTGTGACTAAGAGCTGTCACTGTGCTGAGCAGAATAGTGAGTGTTCCCATCACAGTGTGACTGAGAGCAGTCACTGTGCTGAGCAGAATAGTGAGTGTTCCCATCACATTGTGACTGAGAGCTGTATCTGTGCTGAACAGAATAGTGAGTGTTCCCATCACAGTGTGACTGAGAGTTGTCAATATGCTGAGCAGAATAGTTAGTGTTCACATCACAGTGTGACCGAGAGCTCTCACTGTGCTGAGCAGCAGAGTGAGTGTTCCCATCACAGTGTGACTGATAGCAGTCACTGTGTTGAGCAAAATAGTGAGTGTTCCCATCACAGTGTTACTTTGAGAGCATTCACTGTCCAGAGCAGAATAGTGAGTGTGACTTTGAGAGCAGTCACTGTGCTGAGCAGAATAGTGAGTGTTCCCAACACAGTGTGACTGAGAGCAGTCACTGTGCTGAACAGAATAGTGAGTGTTCCCATCACAGTGTGACTTAGAGCAGTCATTGTGCTGAGCAGAATGGTGAGTGTTCCTATCACAATGCGACTGTGAGAGCAGTCACAGTGAAGAGCAGAATAGTGAGTGTTCCCGTCACAGCTGTGACTAAGAGCTGTCACTGTGCTGAGCAGAATAGTGAGTGTTCCCATCACAGTGTGACTGAGAGCAGTTACTGTGCTGAGCAGAATAGTGAGTGTTCCCAAAACACAGTGTGACTAAGAGCTGTCTCTGTGCTGAACAGAATAGTGAGTGTTCCCATCACAGTGTGACTGAGAGCTGTCAATATGCTGAGCAGAATAGTTAGTGTTCACATCACAGTGTGAACGAGAGCTCTCACTGTGCTGAGCAGCAGAGTGAGTGTTCCCATCACAGTGTGACTGAGAGCAGTCACTGTGTTGAGCAAAATAGTGAGTGTTCCCATCACAGTGTGACTTAGAGCAGTCACTGTGCTGAACAGAATAGTGAGTGTTCCCATCACAGTGTGACTTAGAGCAGTCACTGTGCTGAGCAGAATAGTGAGTGTTCCTATCACAATGCGACTGTGAGAGCAGTCACTGTGCAGAGCAGAATAGTGAGTGTGACTTTGAGAGCAGTCACTGTGCTGAGCAGAATAGTGAGTGTTCCCATCACAGTGTGACTGAGAGCAGTCACTGTGCTGAACAGAATAGTGAGTGTTCCCATCACAGTGTGACTTAGAGCAGTCACTGTGCTGAGCAGAATAGTGAGTGTTCCTATCACAATGCGACTGTGAGAGCAGTCACTGTGCAGAGCAGAATAGTGAGTGTTCCCATCACAGCTGTGACTAAGAGCTGTCACTGTGCTGAGCAGAATAGTGAGTGTTCCCATCACAGTGTGACTGAGAGCTGTCACTGTGCTGAGCAGAATAGTGAGTGTTCCCATCACTGTGCGACTGAGAGCAGTCACTGTGCTGAGCAGAATAGTGAGTGTTCCCATCACAGTGTGACTGAGAGCAGTCTCTGTGCTGAGCAGAATAGTGAGTGTTCCTATCACAATGCGACTGTGAGAGCAGTCACTGTGCAGAGCAAAATAGTGAGTGTTCCCATCACAGCTGTGACTAAGAGCTATGACTGTGCTGAGCAGAATAGTGAGTGTTCACATCACTGTGTGACTGAGAGCAGTCACTGTGCTGAGCAGAATAGTGAGTGTTCCCATCACAGTGCGACTGAGAGCAGTCACTGTGCTGAGCAGAATAGTGAGTGTTCCCATCACAGTGTGACTGAGAGCTGTCTCTGTGCTGAACAAAATAGTGAGTGTTCCCATCACAGTGTGACTGAGAGCTGTCAATGTGCTGAGCAGAATAGTTAGTGTTCACATCACAGTGTGACCGAGAGCCCTCACTGTGCTGAGCAGCAGAGTGAGTGTTCCCATCACAGTGTGACTGAGAGCAGTCACTGTGCTGAGCAGAATAGTGAGTGTTCCCATCACAGTGTGACTGAGAGCTGTCAATCTGCTGACCAGAATAGTTAGTGTTCACATCACAGTGTGACCGAGAGCTGTCACTGTGCTGAGCAGAATAGTGAGTGTTCCCATCACAGTGTGACTGAGAGCAGTCACTGTGCTGAGCAAAATAGTGAGTGTTCCCATCACAGTGTGACTGAGAGCTGTCACTGTGCTAAGCAGAATAGTGAGTGTTCCGATCACAGTGTGACTGTGAGAGCAGTCACTATGCTGAGCAGAATAGTAAGTGTTTCCATCACAGTGTAACTGAGAGCTGTCATTGTGCTGAGCTGAATAGTGGGTGTTCCCATCACAGTGTTACTAAGAGCAGTCACTGTGCTGAGCAGAATAGTGAGTGTTCCCATCACAGTGTGACTGTGAGAGCATTCACTGTGCTGAGCAGAATAGTGAGTGTTCCCGTCACAGTGTGACTGAGAGCTATCACTGTGCTGAGCAGAATGTTGAGTGTTCCCATAACAGTGTGACTGAGAGCAGTCACTTGGCTGAGCAGAATAGTGAGTGTTCCCATCACATTGTGACTGAGAGCTGTCTCTGTGCTGAACAGAATAGTGAGTGTTCCCATCACAGTGTGACTGAGGGTTGTCAATAAGCTGAGCAGAATAGTTAGTGTTCACATCACTGTGTGACCGAGAGCTCTCACTGTGCTGAGCAGCAGAGTGAGTGTTCCCATCACAGTGTGACTGATAGCAGGCACTGTGTTGAGCAAAATAGTGAGTGTTCCCATCACAGTGTTACTTTGAGAGCATTCACTGTCCAGAGCAGAATAGTGAGTGTGACTTTGAGAGCAGTCACTGTGCTGAGCAGAATAGTGAGTGTTCCCTACACAGTGTGACTGAGAGCAGTCACTGTGCTGAACAGAATAGTGAGTGTTCCCATCACAGTGTGACTTAGAGCAGTCATTGTGCTGAGCAGAATAGTGAGTGTTCCTATCACAATGCGACTGTGAGAGCAGTCACTGTGAAGAGCAGAATAGTGAGTGTTCCCGTCACAGCTGTGACTAAGAGCTGTCACTGTGCTGAGCAGAATAGTGAGTGTTCCCATCACAGTGTGACTGAGAGCTGTCAATATGCTGAGCAGAATAGTTAGTGTTCCATCACAATGCGACTGTGAGAGCAGTCACTGTGCTGAGCAGAATAGTGAGTGTTCCCATCACAGTGTGACTTACAGCAGTCACTGTGCTGAGCAGAATAGTGAGTGTTCCTATCACAATGCGACTGTGAGAGCAGTCACTGTGCAGAGCAGAATAGTGAGTGTTCCCATCACAGCTGTGACTAAGAGCTGTCACTGTGCTGAGCAGATTAGTGAGTGTTCACATCACTGTGTGACTGAGAGCAGTCACTGTGCTGAAAAGAATAGTGAGTGTTTCCATCACAGTGTGACTGAGAGCAGTCACTGTGCTGAGCAGAATAGTGAGTGTTCCCAAAACACAGTGTGACTGAGAGCTGTCTCTGTGCTGAATAGAATAGTGAGTGTTCCCATCACAGTGTGACTGAGAGCTGTCAATATGCTGAGCAGAATAGTTAGTGTTCACATCACAGTGTGAACGAGAGCTCTCACTGTGCTGAGCAGCAGAGTGAGTGTTCCCATCACAGTGTGACTGAGAGCAGTCACTGTGCTGAGCAGAATAGTGAGTGTTCCTATCACAATGCGACTGTGAGAGCGGTCACTGTGCAGAGCAGAATAGTGATTGTTCCCATCACAGTGTGACTGAGAGCTGTCACTGTGCTGAGCAGAATAGTGAGTGTTCACATCACTGTGTGACTGAGAGCAGTCACTGTGCTGAGCAGAATAGTGAGTGTTCCCATCACAGTGTGACTGAGAGCAGTCACTGTGCTGAGCAGAATAGTGAGTGTTCCCATCACAGTGTGACTGAGAGCTGTCTCTGTGCTGAACAGAATAGTGAGTGTTCCCATCACAGTGTGACTGAGAGTTGTCAATATGCTGAGCAGAATAGTTAGTGTTCACATCACAGTGTGACCGAGAGCTCTCACTGTGCTGAGCAGCAGAGTGAGTGTTCCCATCACAGTGTGACTGAGAGCAGTCACTGTGTTGAGCAAAATAGTGAGTGTTCCCATCACAGTGCGACTTTGAGAGCATTCACTGTCCAGAGCAGAATAGTGAGTGTGACTTTGAGAGCAGTCACTGTGCTGAGCAGAATAGTGAGTGTTCCCATCACAGTGTGACTTACAGCAGTCACTGTGCTGAGCAGAATAGTGAGTGTTCCTATCACAATGCGACTGTGAGAGCAGTCACTGTGCAGAGCAAAATAGTGAGTGTTCCCATCACAGCTGTGACTAAGAGCTGTCACTGTGCTGAGCAGAATAGTGAGTGTTCACATCACTGTGTGACTGAGAGCAGTCACTGTGCTGAAAAGAATAGTGAGTGTTTCCATCACAGTGTGACTGAGAGCAGTCACTGTGCTGAGCAGAATAGTGAGTGTTCCCAAAACACAGTGTGACTGAGAGCTGTCTCTGTGCTGAATAGAATAGTGAGTGTTCCCATCACAGTGTGACTGAGAGCTGTCAATATGCTGAGCAGAATAGTTAGTGTTCACATCACAGTGTGAACGAGAGCTCTCACTTTGCTGAGCAGCAGAGTGAGTGTTCCCATCACAGTGTGACTGAGAGCAGTCACTGTGCTGAGCAGAATAGTGAGTGTTCCTATCACAATGCGACTGTGAGAGCGGTCACTGTGCAGAGCAGAATAGTGATTGTTCCCATCACAGTGTGACTGAGAGCTGTCACTGTGCTGAGCAGAATAGTGAGTGTTCACATCACTGTGTGACTGAGAGCAGTCACTGTGCTGAGCAGAATAGTGAGTGTTCCCATCACAGTGTGACTGAGAGCAGTCACTGTGCTGAGCAGAATAGTGAGTGTTCCCATCACAGTGTGACTGAGAGCTGTCTCTGTGCTGAACAGAATAGTGAGTGTTTCCATCACAGTGTGACTGAGAGTTGTCAATATGCTGAGCAGAATAGTTAGTGTTCACATCACAGTGTGACCGAGAGCTCTCACTGTGCTGAGCAGCAGAGTGAGTGTTCCCATCACAGTGTGACTGAGAGCAGTCACTGTGTTGAGCAAAATAGTGAGTGTTCCCATCACAGTGCGACTTTGAGAGCATTCACTGTCCAGAGCAGAATAGTGAGTGTGACTTTGAGAGCAGTCACTGTGCTGAGCAGAATAGTGAGTGTTCCCATCACAGTGTGACTGAGAGCAGTCACTGTGCTGAACAGAATAGTGAGTGTTCCCATCACAGTGTGACTTAGAGCAGTCACTGTGCTGAGCAGAATAGTGAGTGTTCCTATCACAATGCGACTGTGAGAGCAGTCACTGTGCAGAGCAGAATAGTGAGTGTTTCCATCACAGCTGTGACTAAGAGCTGTGACTGTGCTGAGCAGAATAGTGAGTGTTCACATCACTGTGTGACTGAGAGTAGTCACTGTGCTGAGCAGAATAGTGAGTGTTCCCATCACAGTGCGACTGAGAGCAGTCACTGTGCTGAGCAGAATAGTGAGTGTTCCCATCACAGTGTAATTGAGAGCAGTCACTGTGCTGAACAGAATAGTGAGTGTTCCTATCGCAATGCGACTGTGAGAGCAGTCACTGTGCAGAGCAGAATAGTGAGTATTCCCATCACAGTTGTGACTAAGAGCTGTGACTGTGCTGAGCAGAATAGTGAGTGTTCACATCACTGTGTGACTGAGAGCAGTCACTGTGCTGAGCAGAATAGTGAGTGTTCCCATCACAGTGCGACTGAGAGCAGTCACTGTGCTGAGCAGAACAGTGAGTGTTCCCATCACAGTGTGACTGAGAGCTGTCTCTGTGCTGAACAGAATAGTGAGTGTTCCCATCACAGTGTGACTGAGAGCTGTCAATGTGCTGAGCAGTATAGTTAGTGTTCACATCACAGTGTGACCGAGAGCCCTCACTGTGCTGAGCAGCAGAGTGAGTGTTCCCATCACAGTGTGACTGAGAGCAGTCACTGTGCTGAGCAGAATAGTGAGTGTTCCCATCACAGTGTGACTGAGAGCTGTCTCTGTGCTGAACAGAATAGTGAGTGTTCCCATAACAGTGTGACTGAGAGCTGTCAATGTGCTGAGCAGAATAGTTAGTGTTCACATCACAGTGTGACCGAGAGCCCTCACTGTGCTGAGCAGCAGAGTGAGTGTTCCCATCACAGTGTGACTGAGAGCAGTCACTGTGCTGAGCAAAATAGTGAGTGTTCCCATCACAGTGTGACTTTGAGAGCATTCACTGTCCAGAGCAGAATAGTGAGTGTGACTTTGAGAGCAGTCACTGTGCTGAGCAGAATAGTGAGTGTTCCCATCACAGTGTGACTGAGAGCTGTCTCTGTGCTGAACAGAATAGTGAGTGTTGCCATCACAGTGTGACTGAGAGCTGTCAATCTGCTGAGCAGAATAGTTAGTGTTCACATCACAGTGTGACCGAGAGCTGTCACTGTGCTGAGCAGAATAATGAGTGTTCACATCACTATGTGACTGAGAGCAGTCACTGTGCTGAGCAGAATAGTGAGTGTTCACATCACAGTGTGACTGAGAGCAGTCACTGTGCTGAGCAAAATAGTGAGTGTTCCCATCACAGATTGACTGCGAGAGCATTCACTGTGCTGAGCAGAATAGTGAGTGTTCCCGTCACAGTGTGACTGAGAGCAGCCACTGTGCTGAGCAGAATAATGAGTGTTCCCATCACAGTGTGACTGTGAGAGCATTCACTGTGCTGAGTAGAATAGTGAGTGTTCCCATACCAGTATGACTGTGAGAGCATTCACGGTGCTCAGCAGAATAGTGAGTGTTCCCGTCACAGTGTGACTTTGAGAGCATTCACTGTCCAGAGCAGAATAGTGAGTGTGACTTTGAGAGCTGTCACTGTGCTGAGCAGAATAGTGAGTGTTCCCATCACAGTGTGACTGAGAGCAGTCACTGTGCTGAACATAATAGTGAGTGTTCCCATCACAGTGTGACTTAGAGCAGTCACTGTGCTGAGCAGAATAGTGAGTGTTCCCACCACAATGCGACTGTGAGAGCAGTCACTGTGCTGAGCAGAATAGTGAGTGTTCCCATCACAGTGTGACTTACAGCAGTCACTGTGCTGAGCAGAATAGTGAGTGTTCCTATCACAATGCGACTGTGAGAGCAGTCACTGTGCAGAGCAGAATAGTGAGTGTTCCCATCACAGCTGTGACTAAGAGCTGTCACTGTGCTGAGCAGAATAGTGAGTGTTCACATCACTGTGTGACTGAGAGCAGTCACTGTGCTGAAAAGAATAGTGAGTGTTACCATCACAGTGTGACTGAGAGCAGTCACTGTGCTGAGCAGAATAGTGAGTGTTCCCAAAACACAGTGTGACTGAGAGCTGTCTCTGTGCTGAATAGAATAGTGAGTGTTCCCATCACAGTGTGACTGAGAGCTGTCAATATGCTGAGCAGAATAGTTAGTGTTCACATCACAGTGTGAACGAGAGCTCTCACTGTGCTGAGCAGCAGAGTGAGTGTTCCCATCACAGTGTGACTGAGAGCAGTCACTGTGCTGAGCAGAATAGTGAGTGTTCCTATCACAATGCGACTGTGAGAGCGGTCACTGTGCAGAGCAGAATAGTGATTGTTCCCATCACAGTGTGACTGAGAGCTGTCACTGTGCTGAGCAGAATAGTGAGTGTTCACATCACGGTGTGACTGAGAGCAGTCACTGTGCTGAGCAGAATAGTGAGTGTTCCCATCACAGTGTGACTGAGAGCAGTCACTGTGCTGAGCAGAATAGTGAGTGTTCCCATCACAGTGTGACTGAGAGCTGTCTCTGTGCTGAACAGAATAGTGAGTTTTCCCATCACAGTGTGACTGAGAGTTGTCAATATGCTGAGCAGAATAGTTAGTGTTCACATCACAGTGTGACCGAGAGCTCTCACTGTGCTGAGCAGCAGAGTGAGTGTTCCCATCACAGTGTGACTGAGAGCAGTCACTGTGTTGAGCAAAATAGAGAGTGTTTCCATCACAGTGTGACTTTGAGAGCATTCACTGTCCAGAGCAGAATAGTAAGTGTGACTTTGAGAGCAGTCACTGTGCTGAGCAGAATAGTGAGTGTTCCCATCACAGTGTGACTGAGAGCAGTCACTGTGCTGAACAGAATAGTGAGTGTTCCCATCGCAGTGTGACTTAGAGCAGTCACTGTGCTGAGCAGAATAGTGATTGTTCCTATCACAATGCGACTGTGAGAGCAGTCACTGTGCAGAGCAGAATAGTGAGTGTTCCCATCACAGCTGTGACTAAGAGCTGTGACTGTGCTGAGCAGAATAGTGAGTGTTCACATCACAGTGCGACTGAGAGCAGTCACTGTGCTGAGCAGAATAGTGAGTGTTCCCATCACAGTGTGACTGAGAGCTGTCTCTGTGCTGAACAGAATAGTGAGTGTTCCCATCACAGTGTGACTGAGAGCTGTCAATGTGCTGAGCAGAATAGTTAGTGTTCACATCACAGTGTGACCGAGAGCCCTCACTGTGCTGAGCAGCAGAGTGAGTGTTCCCATCACAGTGTGACTGAGAGCAGTCACTGTGCTGAGCAGAATAGTGAGTGTTCCCATTACAGTGTGACTGAGAGCTGTCTCTGTGCTGAACAGAATAGTGAGTGTTCCCATAACAGTGTGACTGAGAGCTGTCAATGTGCTGAGCAGAATAGTTAGTGTTCACATCACAGTGTGACCGAGAGCCCTCACTGTGCTGAGCAGCAGAGTGAGTGTTCCCATCACAGTGTGACTGAGAGCAGTCACTGTGCTGAGCAAAATAGTGAGTGTTCCCATCACAGTGTGACTTTGAGAGCATTCACTGTCCAGAGCAGAATAGTGAGTGTGACTTTGAGAGCAGTCACTGTGCTGAGCAGAATAGTGAGTGTTCCCATCACAGTGTGACTGAGAGCTGTCTCTGTGCTGAACAGAATAGTGAGTGTTGCCATCACAGTGTGACTGAGAGCTGTCAATCTGCTGAGCAGAATAGTTAGTGTTCACATCACAGTGTGACCGAGAGCTGTCACTGTGCTGAGCAGAATAATGAGTGTTCACATCACTATGTGACTGAGAGCAGTCACTGTGCTGAGCAGAATAGTGAGTGTTCACATCACAGTGTGACTGAGAGCAGTCACTGTGCTGAGCAAAATAGTGAGTGTTCCCATCACAGATTGACTGCGAGAGCATTCACTGTGCTGAGCAGAATAGTGAGTGTTCCCGTCACAGTGTGACTGAGAGCAGCCACTGTGCTGAGCAGAATAATGAGTGTTCCCATCACAGTGTGACTGTGAGAGCATTCACTGTGCTGAGTAGAATAGTGAGTGTTCCCATACCAGTATGACTGTGAGAGCATTCACGGTGCTCAGCAGAATAGTGAGTGTTCCCGTCACAGTGTGACTTTGAGAGCATTCACTGTCCAGAGCAGAATAGTGAGTGTGACTTTGAGAGCTGTCACTGTGCTGAGCAGAATAGTGAGTGTTCCCATCACAGTGTGACTGAGAGCAGTCACTGTGCTGAACATAATAGTGAGTGTTCCCATCACAGTGTGACTTAGAGCAGTCACTGTGCTGAGCAGAATAGTGAGTGTTCCCATCACAATGCGACTGTGAGAGCAGTCACTGTGCTGAGCAGAATAGTGAGTGTTCCCATCACAGTGTGACTTACAGCAGTCACTGTGCTGAGCAGAATAGTGAGTGTTCCTATCACAATGCGACTGTGAGAGCAGTCACTGTGCAGAGCAGAATAGTGAGTGTTCCCATCACAGCTGTGACTAAGAGCTGTCACTGTGCTGAGCAGAATAGTGAGTGTTCACATCACTGTGTGACTGAGAGCAGTCACTGTGCTGAAAAGAATAGTGAGTGTTTCCATCACAGTGTGACTGAGAGCAGTCACTGTGCTGAGCAGAATAGTGAGTGTTCCCAAAACACAGTGTGACTGAGAGCTGTCTCTGTGCTGAATAGAATAGTGATTGTTCCCATCACAGTGTGACTGAGAGCTGTCAATATGCTGAGCAGAATAGTTAGTGTTCACATCACAGTGTGAACGAGAGCTCTCACTGTGCTGAGCAGCAGAGTGAGTGTTCCCATCACAGTGTGACTGAGAGCAGTCACTGTGCTGAGCAGAATAGTGAGTGTTCCTATCACAATGCGACTGTGAGAGCGGTCACTGTGCAGAGCAGAATAGTGATTGTTCCCATCACAGTGTGACTGAGAGCTGTCACTGTGCTGAGCAGAATAGTGAGTGTTCACATCACTGTGTGACTGAGAGCAGTCACTGTGCTGAGCAGAATAGTGAGTGTTCCCATCACAGTGTGACTAAGAGCAGTCACTGTGCTGAGCAGAATAGTGAGTGTTCCCATCACAGTGTGACTGAGAGCTGTCTCTGTGCTGAACAGAATAGTGAGTGTTCCCATCACAGTGTGACTGAGAGTTGTCAATATGCTGAGCAGAATAGTTAGTGTTCACATCACAGTGTGACCGAGAGCTCTCACTGTGCTGAGCAGCAGAGTGAGTGATCCCATCACAGTGTGACTGAGAGCAGTCACTGTGTTGAGCAAAATAGTGAGTGTTCCCATCACAGTGTGACTTTGAGAGCATTCACTGTCCAGAGCAGAATATTAAGTGTGACTTTGAGAGCAGTCACTGTGCTGAGCAGAATAGTGAGTGTTCCCATCACAGTGTGACTGAGAGCAGTCACTGTGCTGAACAGAATAGTGAGTGTTCCCATCACAGTGTGACTTAGAGCAGTCATTGTGCTGAGCAGAATAGTGAGTGTTCCTATCACAATGCGACTGTGAGAGCAGTCACTGTGCAGAGCAGAATAGTGAGTGTTCCCGTCACAGTGTGACTGTGAGAGCATTCACGGTGCTCAGCAGAATAGTGAGTGTTCCCGTCACAGTGTGACTTTGAGAGCATTCACTGTCCAGAGCAGAATAGTGAGTGTGACTTTGAGAGCTGTCACTGTGCTGAGCAGAATAGTGAGTGTTCCCATCACAGTGTGACTGAGAGCAGTCACTGTGCTGAACATAATAGTGAGTGTTCCCATCACAGTGTGACTTAGAGCAGTCACTGTGCTGAGCAGAATAGTGAGTGTTCCCATCACAATGCGACTGTGAGAGCAGTCACTGTGCTGAGCAGAATAGTGAGTGTTCCCATCACAGTGTGACTTACAGCAGTCACTGTGCTGAGCAGAATAGTGAGTGTTCCTATCACAATGCGACTGTGAGAGCAGTCACTGTGCAGAGCAGAATAGTGAGTGTTCCCATCACAGCTGTGACTAAGAGCTGTCACTGTGCTGAGCAGAATAGTGAGTGTTTACATCACTGTGTGACTGAGAGCAGTCACTGTGCTGAAAAGAATAGTGAGTGTTTCCATCACAGTGTGACTGAGAGCAGTCACTGTGCTGAGCAGAATAGTGAGTGTTCCCAAAACACACTGTGTCTGAGAGCTGTCTCTGTGCTGAATAGAATAGTGAGTGTTCCCATCACAGTGTGACTGAGAGCTGTCAATATGCTGAGCAGAATAGTTAGTGTTCACATCACATTGTGAACGAGAGCTCTCACTGTGCTGAGCAGCAGAGTGAGTGTTCCCATCACAGTGTGACTGAGAGCAGTCACTGTGCTGAGCAGAATAGTGAGTGTTCCTATCACAATGCGACTGTGAGAGCGGTCACTGTGCAGAGCAGAATAGTGATTGTTCCCATCACAGTGTGACTGAGAGCTGTCACTGTGCTGAGCAGAATAGTGAGTGTTCACATCACTGTGTGACTGAGAGCAGTCACTGTGCTGAAAAGAATAGTGAGTGTTTCCATCACAGTGTGACTGAGAGCAGTCACTGTGCTGAGCAGAATAGTGAGTGTTCCCAAAACACAGTGTGACTGAGAGCTGTCTCTGTGCTGAATAGAATAGTGATTGTTCCCATCACAGTGTGACTGAGAGCTGTCAATATGCTGAGCAGAATAGTTAGTGTTCACATCACAGTGTGAACGAGAGCTCTCACTGTGCTGAGCAGCAGAGTGAGTGTTCCCATCACAGTGTGACTGAGAGCAGTCACTGTGCTGAGCAGAATAGTGAGTGTTCCTATCACAATGCGACTGTGAGAGCGGTCACTGTGCAGAGCAGAATAGTGATTGTTCCCATCACAGTGTGACTGAGAGCTGTCACTGTGCTGAGCAGAATAGTGAGTGTTCACATCACTGTGTGACTGAGAGCAGTCACTGTGCTGAGCAGAATAGTGAGTGTTCCCATCACAGTGTGACTAAGAGCAGTCACTGTGCTGAGCAGAATAGTGAGTGTTCCCATCACAGTGTGACTGAGAGCTGTCTCTGTGCTGAACAGAATAGTGAGTGTTCCCATCACAGTGTGACTGAGAGTTGTCAATATGCTGAGCAGAATAGTTAGTGTTCACATCACAGTGTGACCGAGAGCTCTCACTGTGCTGAGCAGCAGAGTGAGTGATCCCATCACAGTGTGACTGAGAGCAGTCACTGTGTTGAGCAAAATAGTGAGTGTTCCCATCACAGTGTGACTTTGAGAGCATTCACTGTCCAGAGCAGAATATTAAGTGTGACTTTGAGAGCAGTCACTGTGCTGAGCAGAATAGTGAGTGTTCCCATCACAGTGTGACTGAGAGCAGTCACTGTGCTGAACAGAATAGTGAGTGTTCCCATCACAGTGTGACTTAGAGCAGTCATTGTGCTGAGCAGAATAGTGAGTGTTCCTATCACAATGCGACTGTGAGAGCAGTCACTGTGCAGAGCAGAATAGTGAGTGTTCCCGTCACAGTGTGACTGTGAGAGCATTCACGGTGCTCAGCAGAATAGTGAGTGTTCCCGTCACAGTGTGACTTTGAGAGCATTCACTGTCCAGAGCAGAATAGTGAGTGTGACTTTGAGAGCTGTCACTGTGCTGAGCAGAATAGTGAGTGTTCCCATCACAGTGTGACTGAGAGCAGTCACTGTGCTGAACATAATAGTGAGTGTTCCCATCACAGTGTGACTTAGAGCAGTCACTGTGCTGAGCAGAATAGTGAGTGTTCCCATCACAATGCGACTGTGAGAGCAGTCACTGTGCTGAGCAGAATAGTGAGTGTTCCCATCACAGTGTGACTTACAGCAGTCACTGTGCTGAGCAGAATAGTGAGTGTTCCTATCACAATGCGACTGTGAGAGCAGTCACTGTGCAGAGCAGAATAGTGAGTGTTCCCATCACAGCTGTGACTAAGAGCTGTCACTGTGCTGAGCAGAATAGTGAGTGTTTACATCACTGTGTGACTGAGAGCAGTCACTGTGCTGAAAAGAATAGTGAGTGTTTCCATCACAGTGTGACTGAGAGCAGTCACTGTGCTGAGCAGAATAGTGAGTGTTCCCAAAACACACTGTGTCTGAGAGCTGTCTCTGTGCTGAATAGAATAGTGAGTGTTCCCATCACAGTGTGACTGAGAGCTGTCAATATGCTGAGCAGAATAGTTAGTGTTCACATCACATTGTGAACGAGAGCTCTCACTGTGCTGAGCAGCAGAGTGAGTGTTCCCATCACAGTGTGACTGAGAGCAGTCACTGTGCTGAGCAGAATAGTGAGTGTTCCTATCACAATGCGACTGTGAGAGCGGTCACTGTGCAGAGCAGAATAGTGATTGTTCCCATCACAGTGTGACTGAGAGCTGTCACTGTGCTGAGCAGAATAGTGAGTGTTCACATCACTGTGTGACTGAGAGCAGTCACTGTGCTGAGCAGAATAGTGAGTGTTCCCATCACAGTGTGACTGAGAGCAGTCACTGTGCTGAGCAGAATAGTGAGTGTTCCCATCACAGTGTGACTGAGAGCTGTCTCTGTGCTGAACAGAATAGTGAGTGTTCCCATCACAGTGTGACTGAGAGTTGTCAATATGCTGAGCAGAATAGTTAGTGTTCACATCACAGTGTGACCGAGAGCTCTCACTGTGCTGAGCAGCAGAGTGAGTGATCCCATCACAGTGTGACTGAGAGCAGTCACTGTGTTGAGCAAAATAGTGAGTGTTCCCATCACAGTGTGACTTTGAGAGCATTCACTGTCCAGAGCAGAATATTAAGTGTGACTTTGAGAGCAGTCACTGTGCTGAGCAGAATAGTGAGTGTTCCCATCACAGTGTGACTGAGAGCAGTCACTGTGCTGAACAGAATAGTGAGTGTTCTCATCACAGTGTGACTTAGAGCAGTCATTGTGCTGAGCAGAATAGTGAGTGTTCCTATCACAATGCGACTGTGAGAGCAGTCACTGTGCAGAGCAGAATAGTGAGTGTTCCCGTCACAGCTGTGACTAAGAGCTGTCACTGTGCTGAGCAGAATAGTGAGTGTTCCCATCACAGTGTGACTGAGAGCAGTCACTGTGCTGAGCAGATCAGTGAGTGTTCCCAAAACACAGTGTGACTGAGAGCTGTCTCTGTGCTGAACAGAATAGTGAGTGTTCCCATCACAGTGTGACTGAGAGCTGTCAATATGCTGAGCAGAATAGTTAGTGTTCACATCACAGTGTGACCGAGAGCTGTCACTGTGCTGAGCAGAATAATGAGTGTTCACATCACTATGTGACTGAGAGCAGTCACTGTGCTGAGCAGAATAGTGAGTGTTCACATCACAGTGTGACTGAGAGCAGTCACTGTGCTGAGCAAAATAGTGAGTGTTCCCATCACAGATTGACTGCGAGAGCATTCACTGTGCTGAGCAGAATAGTGAGTGTTCCCGTCACAGTGTGACAGAGAGCAGCCACTGTGCTGAGCAGAATAATGAGTGTTCCCATCACAGTGTGACTGTGAGAGCATTCACTGTGCTGAGTAGAATAGTGAGTGTTCCCATACCAGTATGACTGTGAGAGCATTCACGGTGCTCAGCAGAATAGTGAGTGTTCCCGTCACAGTGTGACTTTGAGAGCATTCACTGTCCAGAGCAGAATAGTGAGTGTGACTTTGAGAGCTGTCACTGTGCTGAGCAGAATAGTGAGTGTTCCCATCACAGTGTGACTGAGAGCAGTCACTGTGCTGAACATAATAGTGAGTGTTCCCATCACAGTGTGACTTAGAGCAGTCACTGTGCTGAGCAGAATAGTGAGTGTTCCCATCACAATGCGACTGTGAGAGCAGTCACTGTGCTGAGCAGAATAGTGAGTGTTCCCATCACAGTGTGACTTACAGCAGTCACTGTGCTGAGCAGAATAGTGAGTGTTCCTATCACAATGCGACTGTGAGAGCAGTCACTGTGCAGAGCAGAATAGTGAGTGTTCCCATCACAGCTGTGACTAAGAGCTGTCACTGTGCTGAGCAGAATAGTGAGTGTTCACATCACTGTGTGACTGAGAGCAGTCACTGTGCTGAAAAGAATAGTGAGTGTTTCCATCACAGTGTGACTGAGAGCAGTCACTGTGCTGAGCAGAATAGTGAGTGTTCCCAAAACACAGTGTGACTGAGAGCTGTCTCTGTGCTGAATAGAATAGTGAGTGTTCCCATCACAGTGTGACTGAGAGCTGTCAATATGCTGAGCAGAATAGTTAGTGTTCACATCACAGTGTGAACGAGAGCTCTCACTGTGCTGAGCAGCAGAGTGAGTGTTCCCATCACAGTGTGACTGAGAGCAGTCACTGTGCTGAGCAGAATAGTGAGTGTTCCTATCACAATGCGACTGTGAGAGCGGTCACTGTGCAGAGCAGAATAGTGATTGTTCCCATCACAGTGTGACTGAGAGCTGTCACTGTGCTGAGCAGAATAGTGAGTGTTCACATCACTGTGTGACTGAGAGCAGTCACTGTGCTGAGCAGAATAGTGAGTGTTCCCATCACAGTGTGACTGAGAGCAGTCACTGTGCTGAGCAGAATAGTGAGTGTTCCCATCACAGTGTGACTGAGAGTTGTCAATATGCTGAGCATAATAGTTAGTGTTCACATCACAGTGTGACCGAGAGCTCTCACTGTGCTGAGCAGCAGAGTGAGTGTTCCCATCACAGTGTGACTGAGAGCAGTCACTGTGTTGAGCAAAATAGTGAGTGTTCCCATCACAGTGTGACTTTGAGAGCATTCACTGTCCAGAGCAGAATAGTGAGTGTGACTTTGAGAGCAGTCACTGTGCTGAGCAGAATAGTGAGTGTTCCCATCACAGTGTGACTGAGAGCAGTAACTGTGCTGAACAGAATAGTGAGTGTTCCCATCACAGTGTGACTTAAAGCAGTCATTGTGCTGAGCAGAATAGTGAGTGTTCCTATCACAATGCGACTGTGAGAGCAGTCACTGTGCAGAGCAGAATAGTGAGTGTTCCCGTCACAGCTGTGACTAAGAGCTGTCACTGTGCTGAGCAGAATAGTGAGTGTTCCCATCACAGTGTGACTGAGAGCAGTCACTGTGCTGAGCAGATCAGTGAGTGTTCCTAAGACACAGTGTGACTGAGAGCTGTCTCTGTGCTGAACAGAATAGTGAGTGTTCCCATCACAGTGTGACTGAGAGCTGTCAATATGCTGAGCAGAATAGTTAGTGTTCACATCACAGTGTGACCGAGAGCTCTCACTGTGCTGAGCAGCAGAGTGAGTGTTCCCATCACAGTGTGACTGAGAGCAGTCACTGTGTTGAGCAAAATAGTGAGTGTTCCCATCACAGTGTGACTTTGAGAGCATTCACTGTCCAGAGCAGAATAGTGAGTGTGACTTTGAGAGCAGTCACTGTGTTGAGCAGAATAGTGAGTGTTCCCATCACAGTGTGACTGAGAGCAGTCACTGTGCTGAACAGAATAGTGAGTGTTCCCATCACAGTGTGACTTAGAGCAGTCATTGTGCTGAGTAGAATAGTGAGTGTTCCTATCACAATGCGACAGTGAGAGCAGTCACTGTGCAGAGCAGAATAGTGAGTGTTCCCATCACAGCTGTGACTAAGAGCTGTGACTGTGCTGAGCAGAATAGTGAGTGTTCACATCACTGTGTGACTGAGAGCAGTCACTGTTCTGAGCAGAACAGTGAGTGTTCCTATCACAATGCGACTGTGAGAGCAGTCACTGTGCAGAGCAGAATAGTGAATGTTCCCATCACAGCTGTGACTAAGAGCTGTGACTGTGCTGAGCAGAATAGTGAGTGTTCACATCACTGTGTGACTGAGAGCAGTCACTGTGCTGAGCAGAATAGTGAGTGTTCCCATCACAGTGCGACTGAGAGCAGTCACTGTGCTGAGCAGAATAGTGAGTGTTCCCATCACAGTGTGACTGAGAGCTGTCTCTGTGCTGAATAGAATAGTGAGTGTTCCCATCACAGTGTGACTGAGAGCTGTCAATGTGCTGAGCAGAATAGTTAGTGTTCACATCACATTGTGACCGAGAGCCCTCACTGTGCTGAGCAGCAGAGTGAGTGTTCCCATCACAGTGTGACTGAGAGCAGTCACTGTGCTGAGCAGAATAGTGAGTGTTCCCATCACAGTGTGACTGAGAGCTGTCTCTGTGCTGAACAGAATAGTGAGTGTTCCCATCACAGTGTGACTTAGAGCTGTCAATGTGCTGAGCAGAATAGTTAGTGTTCACATCACAGTGTGACCGAGAGCCCTCACTATGCTGAGCAGCAGAGTGAGTGTTCCCATCACAGTGTGACTGAGAGCAGTCACTGTGCTGAGCAGAATAGTGAGTGTTCCCATCACAGTGTGACTGAGAGCTGTCTCTGTGCTGAATAGAATAGTGAGTGTTCCCATCACAGTGTGACTGAGAGCTGTCAATGTGCTGAGCAGAATAGTTAGTGTTCACATCACAGTGTGACCGAGAGCTGTCACTGTGCTGAGCAGAATAATGAGTGTTCACATCACTATGTGACTGAGAGCAGTCACTGTGCTGAGCAGAATAGTGAGTGTTCACATCACAGTGTGACTGAGAGCAGTCACTGTGCTGAGCAAAATAGTGAGTGTTCCCATCACAGATTGACTGCGAGAGCATTCACTGTGCTGAGCAGAATAGTGAGTGTTCCCATCACAGTGTGACTGAGAGCAGTCACTGTGCTGAGCAAAATAGTGAGTGTTCCCATCACAGTGTGACTTTGAGAGCATTCACTGTCCAGAGCAGAATAGTGAGTGTGACTTTGAGAGCAGTCACTGTGCTGAGCAGAATAGTGAGTGTTCCCATTACAGTGTGACTGAGAGCTGTCTCTGTGCTGAACAGAATAGTGAGTGTTGCCATCACAGTGTGACTGAGAGCTGTCAATCTGCTGAGCAGAATAGTTAGTGTTCACATCACAGTGTGACCGAGAGCTGTCACTGTGCTGAGCAGAATAATGTGTGTTCACATCACTATGTGACTGAGAGCAGTCACTGTGCTGAGCAGAATAATGAGTGTTCACATCACAGTGTGACTGAGAGCAGTCACTGTGCTGAGCAAAATAGTGAGTGTTCCCATCACAGATTGACTGCGAGAGCATTCACTGTGCTGAGCAGAATAGTGAGTGTTCCCGTCACAGTGTGACTGAGAGCAGTCACTGTGCTGAACAGAATAGTGAGTGTTCCCATCACAGTGTGACTGAGAGCAGTCACTGTGCTGAACAGAATAGTGAGTGTTCCCATCACAGTGTGACTTAGAGCAGTCATTGTGCTGAGCAGAATAGTGAGTGTTCCTATCACAATGCGACTGTGAGAGCAGTCACTGTGCAGAGCAGAATAGTGAGTGTTCCCGTCACAGATTGACTGCGAGAGCATTCACTGTGCTGAGCAGAATAGTGAGTGTTCCCGTCACAGTGTGACTGAGAGCAGCCACTGTGCTGAGCAGAATAATGAGTGTTCCCATCACAGTGTGACTGTGAGAGCATTCACTGTGCTGAGTAGAATAGTGAGTGTTCCCATACCAGTATGACTGTGAGAGCATTCACGGTGCTCAGCAGAATAGTGAGTGTTCCCGTCACAGTGTGACTTTGAGAGCATTCACTGTCCAGAGCAGAATAGTGAGTGTGACTTTGAGAGCTGTCACTGTGCTGAGCAGAATAGTGAGTGTTCCCATCACAGTGTGACTGAGAGCAGTCACTGTGCTGAACATAATAGTGAGTGTTCCCATCACAGTGTGACTTAGAGCAGTCACTGTGCTGAGCAGAATAGTGAGTGTTCCCATCACAATGCGACTGTGAGAGCAGTCACTGTGCTGAGCAGAATAGTGAGTGTTCCCATCACAGTGTGACTTACAGCAGTCACTGTGCTGAGCAGAATAGTGAGTGTTCCTATCACAATGCGACTGTGAGAGCAGTCACTGTGCAGAGCAGAATAGTGAGTGTTCCCATCACAGCTGTGACTAAGAGCTGTCACTGTGCTGAGCAGAATAGTGAGTGTTCCCATCACAGTGTGACTGAGAGCTGTCTCTGTGCTGAACAGAATAGTGAGTGTTCCCATCACAGTGTGACTTAGAGCTGTCAATGTGCTGAGCAGAATAGTTAGTGTTCACATCACAGTGTGACCGAGAGCCCTCACTATGCTGAGCAGCAGAGTGAGTGTTCCCATCACAGTGTGACTGAGAGCAGTCACTGTGCTGAGCAGAATAGTGAGTGTTCCCATCACAGTGTGACTGAGAGCTGTCTCTGTGCTGAATAGAATAGTGAGTGTTCCCATCACAGTGTGACTGAGAGCTGTCAATGTGCTGAGCAGAATAGTTAGTGTTCACATCACAGTGTGACCGAGAGCTGTCACTGTGCTGAGCAGAATAATGAGTGTTCACATCACTATGTGACTGAGAGCAGTCACTGTGCTGAGCAGAATAGTGAGTGTTCACATCACAGTGTGACTGAGAGCAGTCACTGTGCTGAGCAAAATAGTGAGTGTTCCCATCACAGATTGACTGCGAGAGCATTCACTGTGCTGAGCAGAATAGTGAGTGTTCCCATCACAGTGTGACTGAGAGCAGTCACTGTGCTGAGCAAAATAGTGAGTGTTCCCATCACAGTGTGACTTTGAGAGCATTCACTGTCCAGAGCAGAATAGTGAGTGTGACTTTGAGAGCAGTCACTGTGCTGAGCAGAATAGTGAGTGTTCCCATTACAGTGTGACTGAGAGCTGTCTCTGTGCTGAACAGAATAGTGAGTGTTGCCATCACAGTGTGACTGAGAGCTGTCAATCTGCTGAGCAGAATAGTTAGTGTTCACATCACAGTGTGACCGAGAGCTGTCACTGTGCTGAGCAGAATAATGTGTGTTCACATCACTATGTGACTGAGAGCAGTCACTGTGCTGAGCAGAATAATGAGTGTTCACATCACAGTGTGACTGAGAGCAGTCACTGTGCTGAGCAAAATAGTGAGTGTTCCCATCACAGATTGAATGCGAGAGCATTTACTGTGCTGAGCAGAATAGTGAGTGTTCCCGTCACAGTGTGACTGAGAGCAGTCACTGTGCTGAACAGAATAGTGAGTGTTCCCATCACAGTGTGACTGAGAGCAGTCACTGTGCTGAACAGAATAGTGAGTGTTCCCATCACAGTGTGACTTAGAGCAGTCATTGTGCTGAGCAGAATAGTGAGTGTTCCTATCACAATGCGACTGTGAGAGCAGTCACTTTGCAGAGCAGAATAGTGAGTGTTCCCGTCACAGATTGACTGCGAGAGCATTCACTGTGCTGAGCAGAATAGTGAGTGTTCCCGTCACAGTGTGACTGAGAGCAGCCACTGTGCTGAGCAGAATAATGAGTGTTCCCATCACAGTGTGACTGTGAGAGCATTCACTGTGCTGAGTAGAATAGTGAGTGTTCCCATACCAGTATGACTGTGAGAGCATTCACGGTGCTCAGCAGAATAGTGAGTGTTCCCGTCACAGTGTGACTTTGAGAGCATTCACTGTCCAGAGCAGAATAGTGAGTGTGACTTTGAGAGCTGTCACTGTGCTGAGCAGAATAGTGAGTGTTCCCATCACAGTGTGACTGAGAGCAGTCACTGTGCTGAACATAATAGTGAGTGTTCCCATCACAGTGTGACTTAGAGCAGTCACTGTGCTGAGCAGAATAGTGAGTGTTCCCATCACAATGCGACTGTGAGAGCAGTCACTGTGCTGAGCAGAATAGTGAGTGTTCCCATCACAGTGTGACTTACAGCAGTCACTGTGCTGAGCAGAATAGTGAGTGTTCCTATCACAATGCGACTGTGAGAGCAGTCACTGTGCAGAGCAGAATAGTGAGTGTTCCCATCACAGCTGTGACTAAGAGCTGTCACTGTGCTGAGCAGAATAGTGAGTGTTCACATCACTGTGTGACTGAGAGCAGTCACTGTGCTGAAAAGAATAGTGAGTGTTTCCATCACAGTGTGACTGAGAGCAGTCACTGTGCTGAGCAGAATAGTGAGTGTTCCCAAAACACAGTGTGACTGAGAGCTGTCTCTGTGCTGAATAGAATAGTGAGTGTTCCCATCACAGTGTGACTGAGAGCTGTCAATATGCTGAGCAGAATAGTTAGTGTTCACATCACAGTGTGAACGAGAGCTCTCACTGTGCTGAGCAGCAGAGTGAGTGTTCCCATCACAGTGTGACTGAGAGCAGTCACTGTGCTGAGCAGAATAGTGAGTGTTCCTATCACAATGCGACTGTGAGAGCGGTCACTGTGCAGAGCAGAATAGTGATTGTTCCCATCACAGTGTGACTGAGAGCTGTCACTGTGCTGAGCAGAATAGTGAGTGTTCACATCACTGTGTGACTGAGAGCAGTCACTGTGCTGAGCAGAATAGTGAGTGTTCCCATCACAGTGTGACTGAGAGCAGTCACTGTGCTGAGCAGAATAGTGAGTGTTCCCATCACAGTGTGACTGAGAGCTGTCTCTGTGCTGAACAGAATAGTGAGTGTTCCCATCACAGTGTGACTGAGAGTTGTCAATATGCTGAGCAGAATAGTTAGTGTTCACATCACAGTGTGACCGAGAGCTGTCACTGTGCTGAGCAGCAGAGTGAGTGTTCCCATCACAGTGTGACTGAGAGCAGTCACTGTGTTGAGCAAAATAGTGAGTGTTCCCATCACAGTGTGACTTTGAGAGCATTCACTGTCCAGAGCAGAATAGTGAGTGTGACTTTGAGAGCAGTCACTGTGCTGAGCAGAATAGTGAGTGTTCCCATCACAGTGTGACTGAGAGCAGTCACTGTGCTGAACAGAATAGTGAGTGTTCCCATCACAGTGTGACTTAGAGCAGTCATTGTGCTGAGCAGAATAGTGAGTGTTCCTATCACAATGCGACTGTGAGAGCAGTCACTGTGCAGAGCAGAATAGTGAGTGTTCCCGTCACAGCTGTGACTAAGAGCTGTCACTGTGCTGAGCAGAATAGTGAGTGTTCCCATCACAGTGTGACTGAGAGCAGTCACTGTGCTGAGCAGATCAGTGAGTGTTCCCAAAACACAGTGTGACTGAGAGCTGTCTCTGTGCTGAACAGAATAGTGAGTGTTCCCATCACAGTGTGACTGAGAGCTGTCAATATGCTGAGCAGAATAGTTAGTGTTCACATCACAGTGTGACCGAGAGCTCTCACTGTGCTGAGCAGCAGAGTGAGTGTTCCCATCACAGTGTGACTGAGAGCAGTCACTGTGTTGAGCAAAATAGTGAGTGTTCCCATCACAGTGTGACTTTGAGAGCATTCACTGTCCAGAGCAGAATAGTGAGTGTGACTTTGAGAGCAGTCACTGTGCTGAGCAGAATAGTGAGTGTTCCCATCACAGTGTGACTGAGAGCAGTCACTGTGCTGAACAGAATAGTGAGTGTTCCTATCACAGTGTGACTTAGAGCAGTCATTGTGCTGAGTAGAATAGTGAGTGTTCCTATCACAATGCGACAGTGAGAGCAGTCACTGTGCAGAGCAGAATAGTGAGTGTTCCCATCACAGCTGTGACTAAGAGCTGTGACTGTGCTGAGCAGAATAGTGAGTGTTCACATCACTGTGTGACTGAGAGCAGTCACTGTGCTGAGCAGAACAGTGAGTGTTCCTATCACAATGCGACTGTGAGAGCAGTCACTGTGCAGAGCAGAATAGTGAATGTTCCCATCACAGCTGTGACTAAGAGCTGTGACTGTGCTGAGCAGAATAGTGAGTGTTCACATCACTGTGTGACTGAGAGCAGTCACTGTGCTGAGCAGAATAGTGAGTGTTCCCATCACAGTGCGACTGAGAGCAGTCACTGTGCTGAGCAGAATAGTGAGTGTTCCCATCACAGTGTGACTGAGAGCTGTCTCTGTGCTGAATAGAATAGTGAGTGTTCCCATCACAGTGTGACTGAGAGCTGTCAATGTGCTGAGCAGAATAGTTACTGTTCACATCACATTGTGACCGAGAGCCCTCACTGTGCTGAGCAGCAGAGTGAGTGTTCCCATCACAGTGTGACTGAGAGCAGTCACTGTGCTTAGCAGAATAGTGAGTGTTCCCATCACAGTGTGACTGAGAGCTGTCTCTGTGCTGAACAGAATAGTGAGTGTTCCCATCACAGTGTGACTTAGAGCTGTCAATGTGCTGAGCAGAATAGTTAGTGTTCACATCACAGTGTGACCGAGAGCCCTCACTATGCTGAGCAGCAGAGTGAGTGTTCCCATCACAGTGTGACTGAGAGCAGTCACTGTGCTGAGCAGAATAGTGAGTGTTCCCATCACAGTGTGACTGAGAGCTGTCTCTGTGCTGAATAGAATAGTGAGTGTTCCCATCACAGTGTGACTGAGAGCTGTCAATGTGCTGAGCAGAATAGTTAGTGTTCACATCACAGTGTGACCGAGAGCTGTCACTGTGCTGAGCAGAATAATGAGTGTTCACATCACTATGTGACTGAGAGCAGTCACTGTGCTGAGCAGAATTGTGAGTGTTCACATCACAGTGTGACTGAGAGCAGTCACTGTGCTGAGCAAAATAGTGAGTGTTCCCATCACAGATTGACTGCGAGAGCATTCACTGTGCTGAGCAGAATAGTGAGTGTTCCCGTCACAGTGTGACTGAGAGCAGCCACTGTGCTGAGCAGAATAATGAGTGTTCCCATCACAGTGTGACTGTGAGAGCATTCACTGTGCTGAGTAGAATAGTGAGTGTTCCCATACCAGTATGACTGTGAGAGCATTCACGGTGCTCAGCAGAATAGTGAGTGTTCCCGTCACAGTGTGACTTTGAGAGCATTCACTGTCCAGAGCAGAATAGTGAGTGTGACTTTGAGAGCTGTCACTGTGCTGAGCAGAATAGTGAGTGTTCCCATCACAGTGTGACTGAGAGCAGTCACTGTGCTGAACATAATAGTGAGTGTTCCCATCACAGTGTGACTTAGAGCAGTCACTGTGCTGAGCAGAATAGTGAGTGTTCCCATCACAATGCGACTGTGAGAGCAGTCACTGTGCTGAGCAGAATAGTGAGTGTTCCCATCACAGTGTGACTTACAGCAGTCACTGTGCTGAGCAGAATAGTGAGTGTTCCTATCACAATGCGACTGTGAGAGCAGTCACTGCGCAGAGCAGAATAGTGAGTGTTCCCATCACAGTGTGACTGAGAGCTGTCTCTGTGCTGAACAGAATAGTGAGTGTTCCCATCACAGTGTGACTGAGAGTTGTCAATATGCTGAGCAGAATAGTTAGTGTTCACATCACAGTGTGACCGAGAGCTCTCACTGTGCTGAGCAGCAGAGTGAGTGTTCCCATCACAGTGTGACTGAGAGCAGTCACTGTGTTGAGCAAAATAGTGAGTGTTCCCATCACAGTGTGACTTTGAGAGCATTCACTGTCCAGAGCAGAATAGTGAGTGTGACTTTGAGAGCAGTCACTGTGCTGAGCAGAATAGTGAGTGTTCCCATCACAGTGTGACTGAGAGCAGTCACTGTGCTGAACAGAATAGTGAGTGTTCCCATCACAGTGTGACTTAGAGCAGTCATTGTGCTGAGCAGAATAGTGAGTGTTCCTATCACAATGCGACTGTGAGAGCAGTCACTGTGCAGAGCAGAATAGTGAGTGTTCCCGTCACAGCTGTGACTAAGAGCTGTCACTGTGCTGAGCAGAATAGTGAGTGTTCCCATCACAGTGTGACTGAGAGCAGTCACTGTGCTGAGCAGATCAGTGAGTGTTCCCAAAACACAGTGTGACTGAGAGCTGTCTCTGTGCTGAACAGAATAGTGAGTGTTCCCATCACAGTGTGACTGAGAGCTGTCAATATGCTGAGCAGAATAGTTAGTGTTCACATCACAGTGTGACCGAGAGCTCTCACTGTGCTGAGCAGCAGAGTGAGTGTTCCCATCACAGTGTGACTGAGAGCAGTCACTGTGTTGAGCAAAATAGTGAGTGTTCCCATCACAGTGTGACTTTGAGAGCATTCACTGTCCAGAGCAGAATAGTGAGTGTGACTTTGAGAGCAGTCACTGTGCTGAGCAGAATAGTGAGTGTTCCCATCACAGTGTGACTGAGAGCAGTCACTGTGCTGAACAGAATAGTGAGTGTTCCCATCACAGTGTGACTTAGAGCAGTCATTGTGCTGAGTAGAATAGTGAGTGTTCCTATCACAATGCGACAGTGAGAGCAGTCACTGTGCAGAGCAGAATAGTGAGTGTTCCCATCACAGCTGTGACTAAGAGCTGTGACTGTGCTGAGCAGAATAGTGAGTGTTCACATCACTGTGTGACTGAGAGCAGTCACTGTGCTGAGCAGAACAGTGAGTGTTCCTATCACAATGCGACTGTGAGAGCAGTCACTGTGCAGAGCAGAATAGTGAATGTTCCCATCACAGCTGTGACTAAGAGCTGTGACTGTGCTGAGCAGAATAGTGAGTGTTCACATCACTGTGTGACTGAGAGCAGTCACTGTGCTGAGCAGAATAGTGAGTGTTCCCATCACAGTGCGACTGAGAGCAGTCACTGTGCTGAGCAGAATAGTGAGTGTTCCCATCACAGTGTGACTGAGAGCTGTCTCTGTGCTGAATAGAATAGTGAGTGTTCCCATCACAGTGTGACTGAGAGCTGTCAATGTGCTGAGCAGAATAGTTAGTGTTCACATCACATTGTGACCGAGAGCCCTCACTGTGCTGAGCAGCAGAGTGAGTGTTCCCATCACAGTGTGACTGAGAGCAGTCACTGTGCTGAGCAGAATAGTGAGTGTTCCCATCACAGTGTGACTGAGAGCTGTCTCTGTGCTGAACAGAATAGTGAGTGTTCCCATCACAGTGTGACTTAGAGCTGTCAATGTGCTGAGCAGAATAGTTAGTGTTCACATCACAGTGTGACCGAGAGCCCTCACTATGCTGAGCAGCAGAGTGAGTGTTCCCATCACAGTGTGACTGAGAGCAGTCACTGTGCTGAGCAGAATAGTGAGTGTTCCCATCACAGTGTGACTGAGAGCTGTCTCTGTGCTGAATAGAATAGTGAGTGTTCCCATCACAGTGTGACTGAGAGCTGTCAATGTGCTGAGCAGAATAGTTAGTGTTCACATCACAGTGTGACCGAGAGCTGTCACTGTGCTGAGCAGAATAATGAGTGTTCACATCACTATGTGACTGAGAGCAGTCACTGTGCTGAGCAGAATAGTGAGTGTTCACATCACAGTGTGACTGAGAACAGTCACTGTGCTGAGCAAAATAGTGAGTGTTCCCATCACAGATTGACTGCGAGAGCATTCACTGTGCTGAGCAGAATAGTGAGTGTTCCCGTCACAGTGTGACTGAGAGCAGCCACTGTGCTGAGCAGAATAATGAGTGTTCCCATCACAGTGTGACTGTGAGAGCATTCACTGTGCTGAGTAGAATAGTGAGTGTTCCCATACCAGTATGACTGTGAGAGCATTCACGGTGCTCAGCAGAATAGTGAGTGTTCCCGTCACAGTGTGACTTTGAGAGCATTCACTGTCCAGAGCAGAATAGTGAGTGTGACTTTGAGAGCTGTCACTGTGCTGAGCAGAATAGTGAGTGTTCCCATCACAGTGTGACTGAGAGCAGTCACTGTGCTGAACATAATAGTGAGTGTTCCCATCACAGTGTGACTTAGAGCAGTCACTGTGCTGAGCAGAATAGTGAGTGTTCCCATCACAATGCGACTGTGAGAGCAGTCACTGTGCTGAGCAGAATAGTGAGTGTTCCCATCACAGTGTGACTTACAGCAGTCACTGTGCTGAGCAGAATAGTGAGTGTTCCTATCACAATGCGACTGTGAGAGCAGTCACTGTGCAGAGCAGAATAGTGAGTGTTCCCATCACAGCTGTGACTAAGAGCTGTCACTGTGCTGAGCAGAATAGTGAGTGTTCACATCACTGTGTGACTGAGAGCAGTCACTGTGCTGAAAAGAATAGTGAGTGTTTCCATCACAGTGTGACTGAGAGCAGTCACTGTGCTGAGCAGAATAGTGAGTGTTCCCAAAACACAGTGTGACTGAGAGCTGTCTCTGTGCTGAATAGAATAGTGAGTGTTCCCATCACAGTGTTAATGAGAGCTGTCAATATGCTGAGCAGAATAGTTAGTGTTCACATCACAGTGTGAACGAGAGCTCTCACTGTGCTGAGCAGCAGAGTGAGTGTTCCCATCACAGTGTGACTGAGAGCAGTCACTGTGCTGAGCAGAATAGTGAGTGTTCCTATCACAATGCGACTGTGAGAGCGGTCACTGTGCAGAGCAGAATAGTGATTGTTCCCATCACAGTGTGACTGAGAGCTGTCACTGTGCTGAGCAGAATAGTGAGTGTTCACATCAATGTGTGACTGAGAGCAGTCACTGTGCTGAGCAGAATAGTGAGTGTTCCCATCACAGTGTGACTGAGAGCAGTCACTGTGCTGAGCAAAATAGTGAGTGTTCCCATCACAGTGTGACTTTGAGAGCATTCACTGTCCAGAGCAGAATAGTGAGTGTGACTTTGAGAGCAGTCACTGTGCTGAGCAGAATAGTGAGTGTTCCCATCACAGTGTGACTGAGAGCTGTCTTGAGAGCAGTCACTGTGCTGAGCAGAATAGTGAGTGTTCCCATCACAGTGTGACTGAGAGCAGTCACTGTGCTGAACAGAATAGTGAGTGTTCCCATCACAGTGTGACTTAGAGCAGTCACTGTGCTGAGCAGAATAGTGAATGTTCCTATCACAATGCGACAGTGAGAGCAGTCACTGTGCAGAGCAGAATAGTGAGTGTTCCCATCACAGCTGTGACTAAGAGCTGTGACTGTGCTGAGCAGAATAGTGATTGTTCACATCACTGTGTGACTGAGAGCAGTCACTGTGCTGAGCAGAACAGTGAGTGTTCCTATCACAATGCGACTGTGAGAGCAGTCACTGTGCAGAGCAGAATAGTGAATGTTCCCATCACAGCTGTGACTAAGAGCTGTGACTGTGCTGAGCAGAATAGTGAGTGTTCACATCACTGTGTGACTGAGAGCAGTCACTGTGCTGAGCAGAATAGTGAGTGTTCCCATCACAGTGCGACTGAGAGCAGTCACTGTGCTGAGCAGAATAGTGAGTGTTCCCATCACAGTGTGACTGAGAGCTGTCTCTGTGCTGAATAGAATAGTGAGTGTTCCCATCACAGTGTGACTGAGAGCTGTCAATGTGCTGAGCAGAATAGTTACTGTTCACATCACATTGTGACCGAGAGCCCTCACTGTGCTGAGCAGCAGAGTGAGTGTTCCCATCACAGTGTGACTGAGAGCAGTCACTGTGCTTAGCAGAATAGTGAGTGTTCCCATCACAGTGTGACTGAGAGCTGTCTCTGTGCTGAACAGAATAGTGAGTGTTCCCATCACAGTGTGACTTAGAGCTGTCAATGTGCTGAGCAGAATAGTTAGTGTTCACATCACAGTGTGACCGAGAGCCCTCACTATGCTGAGCAGCAGAGTGAGTGTTCCCATCACAGTGTGACTGAGAGCAGTCACTGTGCTGAGCAGAATAGTGAGTGTTCCCATCACAGTGTGACTGAGAGCTGTCTCTGTGCTGAATAGAATAGTGAGTGTACCCATCACAGTGTGACTGAGAGCTGTCAATGTGCTGAGCAGAATAGTTAGTGTTCACATCACAGTGTGACCGAGAGCTGTCACTGTGCTGAGCAGAATAGTGAGTGTTCACATCACTGTGTGACTGAGAGCAGTCACTGTGCTGAGCAGAATAGTGAGTGTTCCCATCACAGTGCGACTGAGAGCAGTCACTGTGCTGAGCAGAATAGTGAGTGTTCCCATCACAGTGTGACTGAGAGCTGTCTCTGTGCTGAATAGAATAGTGAGTGTTCCCATCACAGTGTGACTGAGAGCTGTCAATGTGCTGAGCAGAATAGTTAGTGTTCACATCACATTGTGACCGAGAGCCCTCACTGTGCTGAGCAGCAGAGTGAGTGTTCCCATCACAGTGTGACTGAGAGCAGTCACTGTGCTGAGCAGAATAGTGAGTGTTCCAATCACAGTGTGACTGAGAGCTGTCTCTGTGCTGAACAGAATAGTGAGTGTTCCCATCACAGTGTGACTTAGAGCTGTCAATGTGCTGAGCAGAATAGTTAGTGTTCACATCACAGTGTGACCGAGAGCCCTCACTATGCTGAGCAGCAGAGTGAGTGTTCCCATCACAGTGTGACTGAGAGCAGTCACTGTGCTGAGCAGAATAGTGAGTGTTCCCATCACAGTGTGACTGAGAGCTGTCTCTGTGCTGAATAGAATAGTGAGTGTTCCCATCACAGTGTGACTGAGAGCTGTCAATGTGCTGAGCAGAATAGTTAGTGTTCACATCACAGTGTGACCGAGAGCTGTCACTGTGCTGAGCAGAATAATGAGTGTTCACATCACTATGTGACTGAGAGCAGTCACTGTGCTGAGCAGAATAGTGAGTGTTCACATCACAGTGTGACTGAGAACAGTCACTGTGCTGAGCAAAATAGTGAGTGTTCCCATCACAGATTGACTGCGAGAGCATTCACTGTGCTGAGCAGAATAGTGAGTGTTCCCGTCACAGTGTGACTGAGAGCAGCCACTGTGCTGAGCAGAATAATGAGTGTTCCCATCACAGTGTGACTGTGAGAGCATTCACTGTGCTGAGTAGAATAGTGAGTGTTCCCATACCAGTATGACTGTGAGAGCATTCACGGTGCTCAGCAGAATAGTGAGTGTTCCCGTCACAGTGTGACTTTGAGAGCATTCACTGTCCAGAGCAGAATAGTGAGTGTGACTTTGAGAGCTGTCACTGTGCTGAGCAGAATAGTGAGTGTTCCCATCACAGTGTGACTGAGAGCAGTCACTGTGCTGAACATAATAGTGAGTGTTCCCATCACAGTGTGACTTAGAGCAGTCACTGTGCTGAGCAGAATAGTGAGTGTTCCCATCACAATGCGACTGTGAGAGCAGTCACTGTGCTGAGCAGAATAGTGAGTGTTCCCATCACAGTGTGACTTACAGCAGTCACTGTGCTGAGCAGAATAGTGAGTGTTCCTATCACAATGCGACTGTGAGAGCAGTCACTGTGCAGAGCAGAATAGTGAGTGTTCCCATCACAGCTGTGACTAAGAGCTGTCACTGTGCTGAGCAGAATAGTGAGTGTTCACATCACTGTGTGACTGAGAGCAGTCACTGTGCTGAAAAGAATAGTGAGTGTTTCCATCACAGTGTGACTGAGAGCAGTCACTGTGCTGAGCAGAATAGTGAGTGTTCCCAAAACACAGTGTGACTGAGAGCTGTCTCTGTGCTGAATAGAATAGTGAGTGTTCCCATCACAGTGTTAATGAGAGCTGTCAATATGCTGAGCAGAATAGTTAGTGTTCACATCACAGTGTGAACGAGAGCTCTCACTGTGCTGAGCAGCAGAGTGAGTGTTCCCATCACAGTGTGACTGAGAGCAGTCACTGTGCTGAGCAGAATAGTGAGTGTTCCTATCACAATGCGACTGTGAGAGCGGTCACTGTGCAGAGCAGAATAGTGATTGTTCCCATCACAGTGTGACTGAGAGCTGTCACTGTGCTGAGCAGAATAGTGAGTGTTCACATCAATGTGTGACTGAGAGCAGTCACTGTGCTGAGCAGAATAGTGAGTGTTCCCATCACAGTGTGACTGAGAGCAGTCACTGTGCTGAGCAAAATAGTGAGTGTTCCCATCACAGTGTGACTTTGAGAGCATTCACTGTCCAGAGCAGAATAGTGAGTGTGACTTTGAGAGCAGTCACTGTGCTGAGCAGAATAGTGAGTGTTCCCATCACAGTGTGACTGAGAGCTGTCTTGAGAGCAGTCACTGTGCTGAGCAGAATAGTGAGTGTTCCCATCACAGTGTGACTGAGAGCAGTCACTGTGCTGAACAGAATAGTGAGTGTTCCCATCACAGTGTGACTTAGAGCAGTCACTGTGCTGAGCAGAATAGTGAATGTTCCTATCACAATGCGACAGTGAGAGCAGTCACTGTGCAGAGCAGAATAGTGAGTGTTCCCATCACAGCTGTGACTAAGAGCTGTGACTGTGCTGAGCAGAATAGTGATTGTTCACATCACTGTGTGACTGAGAGCAGTCACTGTGCTGAGCAGAACAGTGAGTGTTCCTATCACAATGCGACTGTGAGAGCAGTCACTGTGCAGAGCAGAATAGTGAATGTTCCCATCACAGCTGTGACTAAGAGCTGTGACTGTGCTGAGCAGAATAGTGAGTGTTCACATCACTGTGTGACTGAGAGCAGTCACTGTGCTGAGCAGAATAGTGAGTGTTCCCATCACAGTGCGACTGAGAGCAGTCACTGTGCTGAGCAGAATAGTGAGTGTTCCCATCACAGTGTGACTGAGAGCTGTCTCTGTGCTGAATAGAATAGTGAGTGTTCCCATCACAGTGTGACTGAGAGCTGTCAATGTGCTGAGCAGAATAGTTACTGTTCACATCACATTGTGACCGAGAGCCCTCACTGTGCTGAGCAGCAGAGTGAGTGTTCCCATCACAGTGTGACTGAGAGCAGTCACTGTGCTTAGCAGAATAGTGAGTGTTCCCATCACAGTGTGACTGAGAGCTGTCTCTGTGCTGAACAGAATAGTGAGTGTTCCCATCACAGTGTGACTTAGAGCTGTCAATGTGCTGAGCAGAATAGTTAGTGTTCACATCACAGTGTGACCGAGAGCCCTCACTATGCTGAGCAGCAGAGTGAGTGTTCCCATCACAGTGTGACTGAGAGCAGTCACTGTGCTGAGCAGAATAGTGAGTGTTCCCATCACAGTGTGACTGAGAGCTGTCTCTGTGCTGAATAGAATAGTGAGTGTACCCATCACAGTGTGACTGAGAGCTGTCAATGTGCTGAGCAGAATAGTTAGTGTTCACATCACAGTGTGACCGAGAGCTGTCACTGTGCTGAGCAGAATAATGAGTGTTCACATCACTATGTGACTGAGAGCAGTCACTGTGCTGAGCAGAATTGTGAGTGTTCACATCACAGTGTGACTGAGAGCAGTCACTGTGCTGAGCAAAATAGTGAGTGTTCCCATCACAGATTGACTGCGAGAGCATTCACTGTGCTGAGCAGAATAGTGAGTGTTCCCGTCACAGTGTGACTGAGAGCAGCCACTGTGCTGAGCAGAATAATGAGTGTTCCCATCACAGTGTGACTGTGAGAGCATTCACTGTGCTGAGTAGAATAGTGAGTGTTCCCATACCAGTATGACTGTGAGAGCATTCACGGTGCTCAGCAGAATAGTGAGTGTTCCCGTCACAGTGTGACTTTGAGAGCATTCACTGTCCAGAGCAGAATAGTGAGTGTGACTTTGAGAGCTGTCACTGTGCTGAGCAGAATAGTGAGTGTTCCCATCACAGTGTGACTGAGAGCAGTCACTGTGCTGAACATAATAGTGAGTGTTCCCATCACAGTGTGACTTAGAGCAGTCACTGTGCTGAGCAGAATAGTGAGTGTTCCCATCACAATGCGACTGTGAGAGCAGTCACTGTGCTGAGCAGAATAGTGAGTGTTCCCATCACAGTGTGACTTACAGCAGTCACTGTGCTGAGCAGAATAGTGAGTGTTCCTATCACAATGCGACTGTGAGAGCAGTCACTGTGCAGAGCAGAATAGTGAGTGTTCCCATCACAGTGTGACTGAGAGCTGTCTCTGTGCTGAACAGAATAGTGAGTGTTCCCATCACAGTGTGACTGAGAGTTGTCAATATGCTGAGCAGAATAGTTAGTGTTCACATCACAGTGTGACCGAGAGCTCTCACTGTGCTGAGCAGCAGAGTGAGTGTTCCCATCACAGTGTGACTGAGAGCAGTCACTGTGTTGAGCAAAATAGTGAGTGTTCCCATCACAGTGTGACTTTGAGAGCATTCACTGTCCAGAGCAGAATAGTGAGTGTGACTTTGAGAGCAGTCACTGTGCTGAGCAGAATAGTGAGTGTTCCCATCACAGTGTGACTGAGAGCAGTCACTGTGCTGAACAGAATAGTGAGTGTTCCCATCACAGTGTGACTTAGAGCAGTCATTGTGCTGAGCAGAATAGTGAGTGTTCCTATCACAATGCGACTGTGAGAGCAGTCACTGTGCAGAGCAGAATAGTGAGTGTTCCCGTCACAGCTGTGACTAAGAGCTGTCACTGTGCTGAGCAGAATAGTGAGTGTTCCCATCACAGTGTGACTGAGAGCAGTCACTGTGCTGAGCAGATCAGTGAGTGTTCCCAAAACACAGTGTGACTGAGAGCTGTCTCTGTGCTGAACAGAATAGTGAGTGTTCCCATCACAGTGTGACTGAGAGCTGTCAATATGCTGAGCAGAATAGTTAGTGTTCACATCACAGTGTGACCGAGAGCTCTCACTGTGCTGAGCAGCAGAGTGAGTGTTCCCATCACAGTGTGACTGAGAGCAGTCACTGTGTTGAGCAAAATAGTGAGTGTTCCCATCACAGTGTGACTTTGAGAGCATTCACTGTCCAGAGCAGAATAGTGAGTGTGACTTTGAGAGCAGTCACTGTGCTGAGCAGAATAGTGAGTGTTCCCATCACAGTGTGACTGAGAGCAGTCACTGTGCTGAACAGAATAGTGAGTGTTCCCATCACAGTGTGACTTAGAGCAGTCATTGTGCTGAGTAGAATAGTGAGTGTTCCTATCACAATGCGACAGTGAGAGCAGTCACTGTGCAGAGCAGAATAGTGAGTGTTCCCATCACAGCTGTGACTAAGAGCTGTGACTGTGCTGAGCAGAATAGTGAGTGTTCACATCACTGTGTGACTGAGAGCAGTCACTGTGCTGAGCAGAACAGTGAGTGTTCCTATCACAATGCGACTGTGAGAGCAGTCACTGTGCAGAGCAGAATAGTGAATGTTCCCATCACAGCTGTGACTAAGAGCTGTGACTGTGCTGAGCAGAATAGTGAGTGTTCACATCACTGTGTGACTGAGAGCAGTCACTGTGCTGAGCAGAATAGTGAGTGTTCCCATCACAGTGCGACTGAGAGCAGTCACTGTGCTGAGCAGAATAGTGAGTGTTCCCATCACAGTGTGACTGAGAGCTGTCTCTGTGCTGAATAGAATAGTGAGTGTTCCCATCACAGTGTGACTGAGAGCTGTCAATGTGCTGAGCAGAATAGTTAGTGTTCACATCACATTGTGACCGAGAGCCCTCACTGTGCTGAGCAGCAGAGTGAGTGTTCCCATCACAGTGTGACTGAGAGCAGTCACTGTGCTGAGCAGAATAGTGAGTGTTCCCATCACAGTGTGACTGAGAGCTGTCTCTGTGCTGAACAGAATAGTGAGTGTTCCCATCACAGTGTGACTTAGAGCTGTCAATGTGCTGAGCAGAATAGTTAGTGTTCACATCACAGTGTGACCGAGAGCCCTCACTATGCTGAGCAGCAGAGTGAGTGTTCCCATCACAGTGTGACTGAGAGCAGTCACTGTGCTGAGCAGAATAGTGAGTGTTCCCATCACAGTGTGACTGAGAGCTGTCTCTGTGCTGAATAGAATAGTGAGTGTTCCCATCACAGTGTGACTGAGAGCTGTCAATGTGCTGAGCAGAATAGTTAGTGTTCACATCACAGTGTGACCGAGAGCTGTCACTGTGCTGAGCAGAATAATGAGTGTTCACATCACTATGTGACTGAGAGCAGTCACTGTGCTGAGCAGAATAGTGAGTGTTCACATCACAGTGTGACTGAGAACAGTCACTGTGCTGAGCAAAATAGTGAGTGTTCCCATCACAGATTGACTGCGAGAGCATTCACTGTGCTGAGCAGAATAGTGAGTGTTCCCGTCACAGTGTGACTGAGAGCAGCCACTGTGCTGAGCAGAATAATGAGTGTTCCCATCACAGTGTGACTGTGAGAGCATTCACTGTGCTGAGTAGAATAGTGAGTGTTCCCATACCAGTATGACTGTGAGAGCATTCACGGTGCTCAGCAGAATAGTGAGTGTTCCCGTCACAGTGTGACTTTGAGAGCATTCACTGTCCAGAGCAGAATAGTGAGTGTGACTTTGAGAGCTGTCACTGTGCTGAGCAGAATAGTGAGTGTTCCCATCACAGTGTGACTGAGAGCAGTCACTGTGCTGAACATAATAGTGAGTGTTCCCATCACAGTGTGACTTAGAGCAGTCACTGTGCTGAGCAGAATAGTGAGTGTTCCCATCACAATGCGACTGTGAGAGCAGTCACTGTGCTGAGCAGAATAGTGAGTGTTCCCATCACAGTGTGACTTACAGCAGTCACTGTGCTGAGCAGAATAGTGAGTGTTCCTATCACAATGCGACTGTGAGAGCAGTCACTGTGCAGAGCAGAATAGTGAGTGTTCCCATCACAGCTGTGACTAAGAGCTGTCACTGTGCTGAGCAGAATAGTGAGTGTTCACATCACTGTGTGACTGAGAGCAGTCACTGTGCTGAAAAGAATAGTGAGTGTTTCCATCACAGTGTGACTGAGAGCAGTCACTGTGCTGAGCAGAATAGTGAGTGTTCCCAAAACACAGTGTGACTGAGAGCTGTCTCTGTGCTGAATAGAATAGTGAGTGTTCCCATCACAGTGTGAATGAGAGCTGTCAATATGCTGAGCAGAATAGTTAGTGTTCACATCACAGTGTGAACGAGAGCTCTCACTGTGCTGAGCAGCAGAGTGAGTGTTCCCATCACAGTGTGACTGAGAGCAGTCACTGTGCTGAGCAGAATAGTGAGTGTTCCTATCACAATGCGACTGTGAGAGCGGTCACTGTGCAGAGCAGAATAGTGATTGTTCCCATCACAGTGTGACTGAGAGCTGTCACTGTGCTGAGCAGAATAGTGAGTGTTCACATCAATGTGTGACTGAGAGCAGTCACTGTGCTGAGCAGAATAGTGAGTGTTCCCATCACAGTGTGACTGAGAGCAGTCACTGTGCTGAGCAAAATAGTGAGTGTTCCCATCACAGTGTGACTTTGAGAGCATTCACTGTCCAGAGCAGAATAGTGAGTGTGACTTTGAGAGCAGTCACTGTGCTGAGCAGAATAGTGAGTGTTCCCATCACAGTGTGACTGAGAGCTGTCTTGAGAGCAGTCACTGTGCTGAGCAGAATAGTGAGTGTTCCCATCACAGTGTGACTGAGAGCAGTCACTGTGCTGAACAGAATAGTGAGTGTTCCCATCACAGTGTGACTTAGAGCAGTCATTGTGCTGAGCAGAATAGTGAGTGTTCCTATCACAATGCGACTGTGAGAGCAGTCACTGTGCAGAGCAGAATAGTGAGTGTTCCCGTGTTCCCGAGTGTTCCCGTGACTAAGAGCTGTCACTGTGCTGAGCAAAATAGTGAGTGTTCCCATCACAGTGTGACTGAGAGCAGTCACTGTGCTGAGCAGAATAGTGAGTGTTCCCAAAACACAGTGTGAGTGAGAGCTGTCTCTGTGCTGAACAGAATAGTCAGTGTTCCCATCACAGTGTGACTGAGAGCTGTCAATATGCTGAGCAGAATAGTTAGTGTTCACATCACAGTGTGACCGAGAGCTCTCACTGTGCTGAGCAGCAGAGTGAGTGTTCCCATCACAGTGTGACTGAGAGCAGTCACTGTGTTGAGCAAAATAGTGAGTGTTCCCATCACAGTGTGACTTTGAGAGCATTCACTGTCCAGAGCAGAATAGTGAGTGTGACTTTGAGAGCAGTCACTGTGCTGAGCAGAATAGTGAGTTTTCCCATCACAGTGTGACTGAGAGCAGTCACTGTGCTGAACAGAATAGTGAGTGTTCCCATCACAGTGTGACTTAGAGCAGTCATTGTGCTGAGTAGAATAGTGAGTGTTCCTATCACAATGCGACTGTGAGAGCAGTCACTGTGCAGAGCAGAATAGTGAGTGTTCCCGTCACAGCTGTGACTAAGAGCTGTCACTGTGCTGAGCAGAATAGTGAGTGTTCCCATCACAGTGTGACTGAGAGCAGTCACTGTGCTGAGCAGAATAGTGAGTGTTCCCAAAACACAGTGTGACTGAGAGCTGTCTCTGTGCTGAACAGAATAGTGAGTGTTCCCATCACAGTGTGACTGAGAGCTGTCAATATGCTGAGCAGAATAGTTAGTGTTCACATCACAGTGTGAACGAGAGCTCTCACTGTGCTGAGCAGCAGAGTGAGTGTTCCCATCACAGTGTGACTGAGAGCAGTCACTGTGTTGAGCAAAATAGTGAGTATTCCCATCACAGTGTGAATTTGAGAGCATTCACTGTCCAGAGCAGAATAGTGAGTGTGACTTTGAAAGCAGTCACTGTGCTGAGCAGAATAGTGAGTGTTCCCATCACAGTGTGACTGAGAGCAGTCACTGTGCTGAACAGAATAGTGAGTGTTCCCATCACAGTGTGACTTAGAGCAGTCACTGTGCTGAGCAGAATAGTGAATGTTCCTATCACAATGCGACAGTGAGAGCAGTCACTGTGCAGAGCAGAATAGTGAGTGTTCCCATCACAGCTGTGACTAAGAGCTGTGACTGTGCTGAGCAGAATAGTGATTGTTCACATCACTGTGTGACTGAGAGCAGTCACTGTGCTGAGCAGAACAGTGAGTGTTCCTATCACAATGCGACTGTGAGAGCAGTCACTGTGCAGAGCAGAATAGTGAATGTTCCCATCACAGCTGTGACTAAGAGCTGTGACTGTGCTGAGCAGAATAGTGAGTGTTCACATCACTGTGTGACTGAGAGCAGTCACTGTGCTGAGCAGAATAGTGAGTGTTCCCATCACAGTGCGACTGAGAGCAGTCACTGTGCTGAGCAGAATAGTGAGTGTTCCCATCACAGTGTGACTGAGAGCTGTCTCTGTGCTGAATAGAATAGTGAGTGTTCCCATCACAGTGTGACTGAGAGCTGTCAATGTGCTGAGCAGAATAGTTACTGTTCACATCACATTGTGACCGAGAGCCCTCACTGTGCTGAGCAGCAGAGTGAGTGTTCCCATCACAGTGTGACTGAGAGCAGTCACTGTGCTTAGCAGAATAGTGAGTGTTCCCATCACAGTGTGACTGAGAGCTGTCTCTGTGCTGAACAGAATAGTGAGTGTTCCCATCACAGTGTGACTTAGAGCTGTCAATGTGCTGAGCAGAATAGTTAGTGTTCACATCACAGTGTGACCGAGAGCCCTCACTATGCTGAGCAGCAGAGTGAGTGTTCCCATCACAGTGTGACTGAGAGCAGTCACTGTGCTGAGCAGAATAGTGAGTGTTCCCATCACAGTGTGACTGAGAGCTGTCTCTGTGCTGAATAGAATAGTGAGTGTACCCATCACAGTGTGACTGAGAGCTGTCAATGTGCTGAGCAGAATAGTTAGTGTTCACATCACAGTGTGACCGAGAGCTGTCACTGTGCTGAGCAGAATAATGAGTGTTCACATCACTATGTGACTGAGAGCAGTCACTGTGCTGAGCAGAATTGTGAGTGTTCACATCACAGTGTGACTGAGAGCAGTCACTGTGCTGAGCAAAATAGTGAGTGTTCCCATCACAGATTGACTGCGAGAGCATTCACTGTGCTGAGCAGAATAGTGAGTGTTCCCGTCACAGTGTGACTGAGAGCAGCCACTGTGCTGAGCAGAATAATGAGTGTTCCCATCACAGTGTGACTGTGAGAGCATTCACTGTGCTGAGTAGAATAGTGAGTGTTCCCATACCAGTATGACTGTGAGAGCATTCACGGTGCTCAGCAGAATAGTGAGTGTTCCCGTCACAGTGTGACTTTGAGAGCATTCACTGTCCAGAGCAGAATAGTGAGTGTGACTTTGAGAGCTGTCACTGTGCTGAGCAGAATAGTGAGTGTTCCCATCACAGTGTGACTGAGAGCAGTCACTGTGCTGAACATAATAGTGAGTGTTCCCATCACAGTGTGACTTAGAGCAGTCACTGTGCTGAGCAGAATAGTGAGTGTTCCCATCACAATGCGACTGTGAGAGCAGTCACTGTGCTGAGCAGAATAGTGAGTGTTCCCATCACAGTGTGACTTACAGCAGTCACTGTGCTGAGCAGAATAGTGAGTGTTCCTATCACAATGCGACTGTGAGAGCAGTCACTGTGCAGAGCAGAATAGTGAGTGTTCCCATCACAGTGTGACTGAGAGCTGTCTCTGTGCTGAACAGAATAGTGAGTGTTCCCATCACAGTGTGACTGAGAGTTGTCAATATGCTGAGCAGAATAGTTAGTGTTCACATCACAGTGTGACCGAGAGCTCTCACTGTGCTGAGCAGCAGAGTGAGTGTTCCCATCACAGTGTGACTGAGAGCAGTCACTGTGTTGAGCAAAATAGTGAGTGTTCCCATCACAGTGTGACTTTGAGAGCATTCACTGTCCAGAGCAGAATAGTGAGTGTGACTTTGAGAGCAGTCACTGTGCTGAGCAGAATAGTGAGTGTTCCCATCACAGTGTGACTGAGAGCAGTCACTGTGCTGAACAGAATAGTGAGTGTTCCCATCACAGTGTGACTTAGAGCAGTCATTGTGCTGAGCAGAATAGTGAGTGTTCCTATCACAATGCGACTGTGAGAGCAGTCACTGTGCAGAGCAGAATAGTGAGTGTTCCCGTCACAGCTGTGACTAAGAGCTGTCACTGTGCTGAGCAGAATAGTGAGTGTTCCCATCACAGTGTGACTGAGAGCAGTCACTGTGCTGAGCAGATCAGTGAGTGTTCCCAAAACACAGTGTGACTGAGAGCTGTCTCTGTGCTGAACAGAATAGTGAGTGTTCCCATCACAGTGTGACTGAGAGCTGTCAATATGCTGAGCAGAATAGTTAGTGTTCACATCACAGTGTGACCGAGAGCTCTCACTGTGTTGAGCAGCAGAGTGAGTGTTCCCATCACAGTGTGACTGAGAGCAGTCACTGTGTTGAGCAAAATAGTGAGTGTTCCCATCACAGTGTGACTTTGAGAGCATTCACTGTCCAGAGCAGAATAGTGAGTGTGACTTTGAGAGCAGTCACTGTGCTGAGCAGAATAGTGAGTGTTCCCATCACAGTGTGACTGAGAGCAGTCACTGTGCTGAACAGAATAGTGAGTGTTCCCATCACAGTGTGACTTAGAGCAGTCATTGTGCTGAGTAGAATAGTGAGTGTTCCTATCACAATGCGACAGTGAGAGCAGTCACTGTGCAGAGCAGAATAGTGAGTGTTCCCATCACAGCTGTGACTAAGAGCTGTGACTGTGCTGAGCAGAATAGTGAGTGTTCACATCACTGTGTGACTGAGAGCAGTCACTGTGCTGAGCAGAACAGTGAGTGTTCCTATCACAATGCGACTGTGAGAGCAGTCACTGTGCAGAGCAGAATAGTGAATGTTCCCATCACAGCTGTGACTAAGAGCTGTGACTGTGCTGAGCAGAATAGTGAGTGTTCACATCACTGTGTGACTGAGAGCAGTCACTGTGCTGAGCAGAATAGTGAGTGTTCCCATCACAGTGCGACTGAGAGCAGTCACTGTGCTGAGCAGAATAGTGAGTGTTCCCATCACAGTGTGACTGAGAGCTGTCTCTGTGCTGAATAGAATAGTGAGTGTTCCCATCACAGTGTGACTGAGAGCTGTCAATGTGCTGAGCAGAATAGTTAGTGTTCACATCACATTGTGACCGAGAGCCCTCACTGTGCTGAGCAGCAGAGTGAGTGTTCCCATCACAGTGTGACTGAGAGCAGTCACTGTGCTGAGCAGAATAGTGAGTGTTCCCATCACAGTGTGACTGAGAGCTGTCTCTGTGCTGAACAGAATAGTGAGTGTTCCCATCACAGTGTGACTTAGAGCTGTCAATGTGCTGAGCAGAATAGTTAGTGTTCACATCACAGTGTGACCGAGAGCCCTCACTATGCTGAGCAGCAGAGTGAGTGTTCCCATCACAGTGTGACTGAGAGCAGTCACTGTGCTGAGCAGAATAGTGAGTGTTCCCATCACAGTGTGACTGAGAGCTGTCTCTGTGCTGAATAGAATAGTGAGTGTACCCATCACAGTGTGACTGAGAGCTGTCAATGTGCTGAGCAGAATAGTTAGTGTTCACATCACAGTGTGACCGAGAGCTGTCACTGTGCTGAGCAGAATAATGAGTGTTCACATCACTATGTGACTGAGAGCAGTCACTGTGCTGAGCAGAATTGTGAGTGTTCACATCACAGTGTGACTGAGAGCAGTCACTGTGCTGAGCAAAATAGTGAGTGTTCCCATCACAGATTGACTGCGAGAGCATTCACTGTGCTGAGCAGAATAGTGAGTGTTCCCGTCACAGTGTGACTGAGAGCAGCCACTGTGCTGAGCAGAATAATGAGTGTTCCCATCACAGTGTGACTGTGAGAGCATTCACTGTGCTGAGTAGAATAGTGAGTGTTCCCATACCAGTATGACTGTGAGAGCATTCACGGTGCTCAGCAGAATAGTGAGTGTTCCCGTCACAGTGTGACTTTGAGAGCATTCACTGTCCAGAGCAGAATAGTGAGTGTGACTTTGAGAGCTGTCACTGTGCTGAGCAGAATAGTGAGTGTTCCCATCACAGTGTGACTGAGAGCAGTCACTGTGCTGAACATAATAGTGAGTGTTCCCATCACAGTGTGACTTAGAGCAGTCACTGTGCTGAGCAGAATAGTGAGTGTTCCCATCACAATGCGACTGTGAGAGCAGTCACTGTGCTGAGCAGAATAGTGAGTGTTCCCATCACAGTGTGACTTACAGCAGTCACTGTGCTGAGCAGAATAGTGAGTGTTCCTATCACAATGCGACTGTGAGAGCAGTCACTGTGCAGAGCAGAATAGTGAGTGTTCCCATCACAGTGTGACTGAGAGCTGTCTCTGTGCTGAACAGAATAGTGAGTGTTCCCATCACAGTGTGACTGAGAGTTGTCAATATGCTGAGCAGAATAGTTAGTGTTCACATCACAGTGTGACCGAGAGCTCTCACTGTGCTGAGCAGCAGAGTGAGTGTTCCCATCACAGTGTGACTGAGAGCAGTCACTGTGTTGAGCAAAATAGTGAGTGTTCCCATCACAGTGTGACTTTGAGAGCATTCACTGTCCAGAGCAGAATAGTGAGTGTGACTTTGAGAGCAGTCACTGTGCTGAGCAGAATAGTGAGTGTTCCCATCACAGTGTGACTGAGAGCAGTCACTGTGCTGAACAGAATAGTGAGTGTTCCCATCACAGTGTGACTTAGAGCAGTCATTGTGCTGAGCAGAATAGTGAGTGTTCCTATCACAATGCGACTGTGAGAGCAGTCACTGTGCAGAGCAGAATAGTGAGTGTTCCCGTCACAGCTGTGACTAAGAGCTGTCACTGTGCTGAGCAGAATAGTGAGTGTTCCCATCACAGTGTGACTGAGAGCAGTCACTGTGCTGAGCAGATCAGTGAGTGTTCCCAAAACACAGTGTGACTGAGAGCTGTCTCTGTGCTGAACAGAATAGTGAGTGTTCCCATCACAGTGTGACTGAGAGCTGTCAATATGCTGAGCAGAATAGTTAGTGTTCACATCACAGTGTGACCGAGAGCTCTCACTGTGTTGAGCAGCAGAGTGAGTGTTCCCATCACAGTGTGACTGAGAGCAGTCACTGTGTTGAGCAAAATAGTGAGTGTTCCCATCACAGTGTGACTTTGAGAGCATTCACTGTCCAGAGCAGAATAGTGAGTGTGACTTTGAGAGCAGTCACTGTGCTGAGCAGAATAGTGAGTGTTCCCATCACAGTGTGACTGAGAGCAGTCACTGTGCTGAACAGAATAGTGAGTGTTCCCATCACAGTGTGACTTAGAGCAGTCATTGTGCTGAGTAGAATAGTGAGTGTTCCTATCACAATGCGACAGTGAGAGCAGTCACTGTGCAGAGCAGAATAGTGAGTGTTCCCATCACAGCTGTGACTAAGAGCTGTGACTGTGCTGAGCAGAATAGTGAGTGTTCACATCACTGTGTGACTGAGAGCAGTCACTGTGCTGAGCAGAACAGTGAGTGTTCCTATCACAATGCGACTGTGAGAGCAGTCACTGTGCAGAGCAGAATAGTGAATGTTCCCATCACAGCTGTGACTAAGAGCTGTGACTGTGCTGAGCAGAATAGTGAGTGTTCACATCACTGTGTGACTGAGAGCAGTCACTGTGCTGAGCAGAATAGTGAGTGTTCCCATCACAGTGCGACTGAGAGCAGTCACTGTGCTGAGCAGAATAGTGAGTGTTCCCATCACAGTGTGACTGAGAGCTGTCTCTGTGCTGAATAGAATAGTGAGTGTTCCCATCACAGTGTGACTGAGAGCTGTCAATGTGCTGAGCAGAATAGTTAGTGTTCACATCACATTGTGACCGAGAGCCCTCACTGTGCTGAGCAGCAGAGTGAGTGTTCCCATCACAGTGTGACTGAGAGCAGTCACTGTGCTGAGCAGAATAGTGAGTGTTCCCATCACAGTGTGACTGAGAGCTGTCTCTGTGCTGAACAGAATAGTGAGTGTTCCCATCACAGTGTGACTTAGAGCTGTCAATGTGCTGAGCAGAATAGTTAGTGTTCACATCACAGTGTGACCGAGAGCCCTCACTATGCTGAGCAGCAGAGTGAGTGTTCCCATCACAGTGTGACTGAGAGCAGTCACTGTGCTGAGCAGAATAGTGAGTGTTCCCATCACAGTGTGACTGAGAGCTGTCTCTGTGCTGAATAGAATAGTGAGTGTTCCCATCACAGTGTGACTGAGAGCTGTCAATGTGCTGAGCAGAATAGTTAGTGTTCACATCACAGTGTGACCGAGAGCTGTCACTGTGCTGAGCAGAATAATGAGTGTTCACATCACTATGTGACTGAGAGCAGTCACTGTGCTGAGCAGAATAGTGAGTGTTCACATCACAGTGTGACTGAGAACAGTCACTGTGCTGAGCAAAATAGTGAGTGTTCCCATCACAGATTGACTGCGAGAGCATTCACTGTGCTGAGCAGAATAGTGAGTGTTCCCGTCACAGTGTGACTGAGAGCAGCCACTGTGCTGAGCAGAATAATGAGTGTTCCCATCACAGTGTGACTGTGAGAGCATTCACTGTGCTGAGTAGAATAGTGAGTGTTCCCATACCAGTATGACTGTGAAAGCATTCACGGTGCTCAGCAGAATAGTGAGTGTTCCCGTCACAGTGTGACTTTGAGAGCATTCACTGTCCAGAGCAGAATAGTGAGTGTGACTTTGAGAGCTGTCACTGTGCTGAGCAGAATAGTGAGTGTTCCCATCACAGTGTGACTGAGAGCAGTCACTGTGCTGAACATAATAGTGAGTGTTCCCATCACAGTGTGACTTAGAGCAGTCACTGTGCTGAGCAGAATAGTGAGTGTTCCCATCACAATGCGACTGTGAGAGCAGTCACTGTGCTGAGCAGAATAGTGAGTGTTCCCATCACAGTGTGACTTACAGCAGTCACTGTGCTGAGCAGAATAGTGAGTGTTCCTATCACAATGCGACTGTGAGAGCAGTCACTGTGCAGAGCAGAATAGTGAGTGTTCCCATCACAGCTGTGACTAAGAGCTGTCACTGTGCTGAGCAGAATAGTGAGTGTTCACATCACTGTGTGACTGAGAGCAGTCACTGTGCTGAAAAGAATAGTGAGTGTTTCCATCACAGTGTGACTGAGAGCAGTCACTGTGCTGAGCAGAATAGTGAGTGTTCCCAAAACACAGTGTGACTGAGAGCTGTCTCTGTGCTGAATAGAATAGTGAGTGTTCCCATCACAGTGTGAATGAGAGCTGTCAATATGCTGAGCAGAATAGTTAGTGTTCACATCACAGTGTGAACGAGAGCTCTCACTGTGCTGAGCAGCAGAGTGAGTGTTCCCATCACAGTGTGACTGAGAGCAGTCACTGTGCTGAGCAGAATAGTGAGTGTTCCTATCACAATGCGACTGTGAGAGCGGTCACTGTGCAGAGCAGAATAGTGATTGTTCCCATCACAGTGTGACTGAGAGCTGTCACTGTGCTGAGCAGAATAGTGAGTGTTCACATCAATGTGTGACTGAGAGCAGTCACTGTGCTGAGCAGAATAGTGAGTGTTCCCATCACAGTGTGACTGAGAGCAGTCACTGTGCTGAGCAAAATAGTGAGTGTTCCCATCACAGTGTGACTTTGAGAGCATTCACTGTCCAGAGCAGAATAGTGAGTGTGACTTTGAGAGCAGTCACTGTGCTGAGCAGAATAGTGAGTGTTCCCATCACAGTGTGACTGAGAGCTGTCTTGAGAGCAGTCACTGTGCTGAGCAGAATAGTGAGTGTTCCCATCACAGTGTGACTGAGAGCAGTCACTGTGCTGAACAGAATAGTGAGTGTTCCCATCACAGTGTGACTTAGAGCAGTCATTGTGCTGAGCAGAATAGTGAGTGTTCCTATCACAATGCGACTGTGAGAGCAGTCACTGTGCAGAGCAGAATAGTGAGTGTTCCCGTGTTCCCGAGTGTTCCCGTGACTAAGAGCTGTCACTGTGCTGAGCAAAATAGTGAGTGTTCCCATCACAGTGTGACTGAGAGCAGTCACTGTGCTGAGCAGAATAGTGAGTGTTCCCAAAACACAGTGTGAGTGAGAGCTGTCTCTGTGCTGAACAGAATAGTCAGTGTTCCCATCACAGTGTGACTGAGAGCTGTCAATATGCTGAGCAGAATAGTTAGTGTTCACATCACAGTGTGACCGAGAGCTCTCACTGTGCTGAGCAGCAGAGTGAGTGTTCCCATCACAGTGTGACTGAGAGCAGTCACTGTGTTGAGCAAAATAGTGAGTGTTCCCATCACAGTGTGACTTTGAGAGCATTCACTGTCCAGAGCAGAATAGTGAGTGTGACTTTGAGAGCAGTCACTGTGCTGAGCAGAATAGTGAGTTTTCCCATCACAGTGTGACTGAGAGCAGTCACTGTGCTGAACAGAATAGTGAGTGTTCCCATCACAGTGTGACTTAGAGCAGTCATTGTGCTGAGTAGAATAGTGAGTGTTCCTATCACAATGCGACTGTGAGAGCAGTCACTGTGCAGAGCAGAATAGTGAGTGTTCCCGTCACAGCTGTGACTAAGAGCTGTCACTGTGCTGAGCAGAATAGTGAGTGTTCCCATCACAGTGTGACTGAGAGCAGTCACTGTGCTGAGCAGAATAGTGAGTGTTCCCAAAACACAGTGTGACTGAGAGCTGTCTCTGTGCTGAACAGAATAGTGAGTGTTCCCATCACAGTGTGACTGAGAGCTGTCAATATGCTGAGCAGAATAGTTAGTGTTCACATCACAGTGTGAACGAGAGCTCTCACTGTGCTGAGCAGCAGAGTGAGTGTTCCCATCACAGTGTGACTGAGAGCAGTCACTGTGTTGAGCAAAATAGTGAGTATTCCCATCACAGTGTGAATTTGAGAGCATTCACTGTCCAGAGCAGAATAGTGAGTGTGACTTTGAAAGCAGTCACTGTGCTGAGCAGAATAGTGAGTGTTCCCATCACAGTGTGACTGAGAGCAGTCACTGTGCTGAACAGAATAGTGAGTGTTCCCATCACAGTGTGACTTAGAGCAGTCACTGTGCTGAGCAGAATAGTGAATGTTCCTATCACAATGCGACTGTGAGAGCAGTCACTGTGCAGAGCAGAATAGTGAGTGTTCCCATCACAGCTGTGACTAAGAGCTGTGACTGTGCTGAGCAGAATAGTGAGTGTTCACATCACTGTGTGACTGAGAGCAGTCACTGTGCTGAGCAGAATAGTGAGTGTTCCCATCACAGTGCGACGGAGAGCAGTCACTGTGCTGAGCAGAATAGTGAGTGTTCCCATCACAGTGTGACTGAGAGCAGTCACTGTGCTGAGCAAAATAGTGAGTGTTCCCATCACAGTGTGACTTTGAGAGCATTCACTGTCCAGAGCAGAATAGTGAGTGTGACTTTGAGAGCAGTCACTGTGCTGAGCAGAATAGTGAGTGTTCCCATTACAGTGTGACTGAGAGCTGTCTCTGTGCTGAACAGAATAGTGAGTGTTGCCATCACAGTGTGACTGAGAGCTGTCAATCTGCTGAGCAGAATAGTTAGTGTTCACATCACAGTGTGACCGAGAGCTGTCACTGTGCTGAGCAGAATAATGTGTGTTCACATCATTATGTGACTGAGAGCAGTCACTGTGCTGAGCAGAATAATGAGTGTTCACATCACAGTGTGACTGAGAGCAGTCACTGTGCTGAGCAAAATAGTGAGTGTTCCCATCACAGATTGACTGCGAGAGCATTCACTGTGCTGAGCAGAATAGTGAGTGTTCCCGTCACAGTGTGACTGAGAGCAGCCACTGTGCTGAGCAGAATAATGAGTGTTCCCATCACAGTGTGACTGTGAGAGCATTCACTGTGCTGAGTAGAATAGTGAGTGTTCCATACCAGTATGACTGTGAGAGCATTCACTGTGCTGAGCAGAATAGTGAGTGTTCCCGTCACAGTGTGACTTTGAGAGCATTCACTGTCCAGAGCAGAATAGTGCGTGTGACTTTGAGAGCTGTCACTGTGCTGAGCAGAATAGTGAGTGTTCCCATCACAGTGTGACTGAGAGCAGTCACTGTGCTGAACATAATAGTGAGAGTTCCCATCACAGTGTGACTTAGAGCAGTCACTGTGCTGAGCAGAATAGTGAGTGTTCCCATCACAATGCGACTGTGAGAGCAGTCAGTGTGCTGAGCAGAATAGTGAGTGTTCCCATCACAGTGTGACTTAGAGCAGTCACTGTGCTGAGCAGAATAGTGAGTGTTCCTATAACAATGCGACTGTGAAAGCAGTCACTGTGCAGAGCAGAATAGTGAGTGTTCCCATCACAGTGTGAGTGAGAGCTGTCAATATGCTGAGCAGAATAGTTAGTGTTCACATCACAGTGTGAACGAGAGCTCTCACTGTACTGAGCAGCAGAGTGAGTGTTCCCATCACAGTGTGACTGAGAGCAGTCACTGTGTTGAGCAAAATAGTGAGTATTCCCATCACAGTGTGAATTTGAGAGCATTCACTGTCCAGAGCAGAATAGTGAGTGTGACTTTGAAAGCAGTCACTGTGCTGAGCAGAATAGTGAGTGTTCCCATCACAGTGTGACTGAGAGCAGTCACTGTGCTGAACAGAATAGTGAGTGTTCCCATCACAGTGTGACTTAGAGCAGTCACCGTGCAGAGCAGAATAGTGAATGTTCCTATCACAATGCGACTGTGAGAGCAGTCACTGTGCAGAGCAGAATAGTGAGTGTTCCCATCACAGCTGTGACTAAGAGCTGTGACTGTGCTGAGCAGAATAGTGAGTGTTCACATCACTGTGTGACTGAGAGCAATCACTGTGCTGAGCAGAATAGTGAGTGTTCCCATCACAGTGCGACGGAGAGCAGTCACTCTGCTGAGCAGAATAGTGAGTATTCCCATCACAGTGTGACTGAGAGCAGTCACTGTGCTGAGCAAAATAGTGAGTGTTCCCATCACAGTGTGACTTTGAGAGCATTCACTGTCCAGAGCAGAATAGTGAGTGTGACTTGGAGAGCAGTCACTGTGCTGAGCAGAATAGTGAGTGTTCCCATTACAGTGTGACTGAGAGCTGTCTCTGTGCTGAACAGAATAGTGAGTGTTGCCATCACAGTGTGACTGAGAGCTGTCAATCTGCTGAGCAGAATAGTTAGTGTTCACATCACAGTGTGACCGAGAGCTGTCACTGTGCTGAGCAGAATAATGAGTGTTCACATCACTATGTGACTGAGAGCAGTCACTGTGCTGAGCAGAATAATGAGTGTTCACATCACAGTGTGACTGAGAGCAGTCACTGTGCTGAGCAAAATAGTGAGTGTTCCCATCACAGATTGACTGCGAGAGCATTCACTGTGCTGAGCAGAATAGTGAGTGTTCCCGTCACAGTGTGACTGAGAGCAGCCACTGTGCTGAGCAGAATAATGAGTGTTCCCATCACAGTGTGACTGTGAGAGCATTCACTGTGCTGAGTAGAATAGTGAGTGTTCCATACCAGTATGACTGTGAGAGCATTCACTGTGCTGAGCAGAATAGTGAGTGTTCCCGTCACAGTGTGACTTTGAGAGCATTCACTGTCCAGAGCAGAATAGTGCGTGTGACTTTGAGAGCTGTCACTGTGCTGAGCAGAATAGTGAGTGTTCCCATCACAGTGTGACTGAGAGCAGTCACTGTGCTGAACATAATAGTGAGAGTTCCCATCACAGTGTGACTTAGAGCGGTCACTGTGCTGAGCAGAATAGTGAGTGTTCCCATCACAATGCGACTGTGAGAGCAGTCAGTGTGCTGAGCAGAATAGTGAGTGTTCCCATCACAGTGTGACTTAGAGCAGTCACTGTGCTGAGCAGAATAGTGAGTGTTCCTATAACAATGCGACTGTGAAAGCAGTCACTGTGCCGAGCAGAATAGTGAGTGTTCACAACACTGTGTGACTGAGAGCAGTCACTGTGCTGAAAAGAATAGTGAGTGTTTCCATCACAGTGTTACTGAGAGCAGTCACTGTGCTGAGCAGAATAGTGAGTGTTCCCAAAACACAGTGTGACTGAGAGCTGTCTCTGTGCTGAACAGAATAGTGAATGTTCCCATCACAGTGTGACTTTGAGAGCATTCACTGTCCAGAGCAGAATAGTGAGTGTGACTTTGAGAGCAGTCACTGTGCTGAGCAGAATAGTGAGTGTTCCCATCACAGTGTGACTGAGAGCAGTCACTGTGCTGAACAGAATAGTGAGTGTTGCCATCACAGTGTGACTGAGAGCTGTCAATCTGCTGAGCAGAATAGTTAGTGTTCACATCACAGTGTGACCGAGAGCTGTCACTGTGCTGAGCAGAATAATGTGTGTTCACATCACTATGTGACTGAGAGCAGTCACTGTGCTGAGCAGAATAATGAGTGTTCACCTCACAGTGTGACTGAGAGCAGTCACTGTGCTGAGCAAAATAGTGAGTGTTCCCATCACAGATTGACTGCGAGAGCATTCATTGTGCTGAGCAGAATAGTGAGTGTTCCCGTCACAGTGTGACTGAGAGCAGCCACTGTGCTGAGCAGAATAATGAGTGTTCCCATCACAGTGTGACTGTGAGAGCATTCACTGTGCTGAGTAGAATAGTGAGTGTTCCATACCAGTATGACTGTGAGAGCATTCACTGTGCTGAGCAGAATAGTGAGTGTTCCCGTCACAGTGTGACTTTGAGAGCATTCACTGTCCAGAGCAGAATAGTGCGTGTGACTTTGAGAGCTGTCACTGTGCTGAGCAGAATAGTGAGTGTTCCCATCACAGTGTGACTGAGAGCAGTCACTGTGCTGAACATAATAGTGAGAGTTCCCATCACAGTGTGACTTAGAGCAGTCACTGTGCTGAGCAGAATAGTGAGTGTTCCCATCACAATGCGACTGTGAGAGCAGTCAGTGTGCTGAGCAGAATAGTGAGTGTTCCCATCACAGTGTGACTTAGAGCAGTCACTGTGCTGAGCAGAATAGTGAGTGTTCCTATAACAATGCGACTGTGAAAGCAGTCACTGTGCTGAGCAGAATAGTGAGTGTTCCCATTACAGTGTGACTGAGAGCTGTCTCTGTGCTGAACAGAATAGTGAGTGTTGCCATCACAGTGTGACTGAGAGCTGTCAATCTGCTGAGCAGAATAGTTAGTGTTCACATCACAGTGTGACCGAGAGCTGTCACTGTGCTGAGCAGAATAATGAGTGTTCACATCACTATGTGACTGAGAGCAGTCACTGTGCTGAGCAGAATAATGAGTGTTCACATCACAGTGTGACTGAGAGCAGTCACTGTGCTGAGCAAAATTGTGAGTGTTCCCATCACAGATTGATTGCGAGAGCATTCACTGTGCTGAGCAGAATAGTGAGTGTTCCCGTCACAGTGTGACTGAGAGCAGCCACTGTGCTGAGCAGAATAATGAGTGTTCCCATCACAGTGTGACTGTGAGAGCATTCACTGTGCTGAGTAGAATAGTGAGTGTTCCATACCAGTATGACTGTGAGAGCATTCACTGTGCTGAGCAGAATAGTGAGTGTTCCCGTCACAGTGTGACTGAGAGCTGTCTCTGTGCTGAACAGAATAGTGAGTGTTGCCATCACAGTGTGACTGAGAGCTGTCAATCTGCTGAGCAGAATAGTTAGTGTTCACATCACAGTGTGACCGAGAGCTGTCACTGTGCTGAGCAGAATAATGAGTGTTCACATCACTATGTGACTGAGAGCAGTCACTGTGCTGAGCAGAATAATGAGTGTTCACATCACAGTGTGACTGAGAGCAGTCACTGTGCTGAGCAAAATAGTGAGTGTTCCCATCACAGATTGACTGCGAGAGCAGTCACTGTGCTGAGCAGAATAGTGAGTGTTCCCGTCACAGTGTGACTGAGAGCAGCCACTGTGCTGAGCAGAATAATGAGTGTTCCCATCACAGTGTGACTGTGAGAGCATTCACTGTGCTGAGTAGAATAGTGAGTGTTCCATACCAGTATGACTGTGAGAGCATTCACTGTGCTGAGCAGAATAGTGAGTGTTCCCGTCACAGTGTGACTTTGAGAGCATTCACTGTCCAGAGCAGAATAGTGCGTGTGACTTTGAGAGCTGTCACTGTGCTGAGCAGAATAGTGAGTGTTCCCATCACAGTGTGACTGAGAGCAGTCACTGTGCTGAACATAATAGTGAGAGTTCCCATCACAGTGTGACTTAGAGCGGTCACTGTGCTGAGCAGAATAGTGAGTGTTCCCATCACAATGCGACTGTGAGAGCAGTCAGTGTGCTGAGCAGAATAGTGAGTGTTCCCATCACAGTGTGACTTAGAGCAGTCACTGTGCTGAGCAGAATAGTGAGTGTTCCTATAACAATGCGACTGTGAAAGCAGTCACTGTGCCGAGCAGAATAGTGAGTGTTCACATCACTGTGTGACTGAGAGCAGTCACTGTGCTGAAAAGAATAGTGAGTGTTTCCATCACAGTGTGACTGAGAGCAGTCACTGTGCTGAGCAGAATAGTGAGTGTTCCCAAAACACAGTGTGACTGAGAGCTGTCTCTGTGCTGAACAGAATAGTGAATGTTCCCATCACAGTGTGACTTTGAGAGCATTCACTGTCCAGAGAAGAATAGTGAGTGTGACTTTGAGAGCAGTCACTGTGCTGAGCAGAATAGTGAGTGTTCCCATCACAGTGTGACTGAGAGCAGTCACTGTGCTGAACAGAATAGTGAGTGTTCCCATCACAGTGTGACTTAGAGAAGTCACTGTGCTGAGCAGAATAGTGAGTGTTCCCATCACAATGCGACTGTGAGAGCAGTCACTGTGCAGAGCAGAATAGTGAGTGTTCCAATCACAGTGTGACTGAGAGCTGTCAATATGCTGAGCAGAATAGTTAGTGTTCACATCACAGTTTGAACGAGAGCTCTCACTGTGCTGAGCAGCAGAGTGAGTGTTCCCATCACAGTGTGACTGAGAGCAGTCACTGTGTTGAGCAAAATAGTGAGTGTTCCCATCACAGTGTGACTTTGAGAGCATTCACTGTCCAGAGCAGAATAGTGAGTGTGACTTTGAGAGCAGTCACTGTGCTGAGCAGAATAGTGAGTGTTCCCATCACAGTGTGACTGAGAGCAGTCACTGTGCTGAACAGAATAATGAGTGTTCCCATCACAGTGTGACTTAGAGCAGTCGATGTGCTGAGCAGAATAGTGAGTGTTCCTATCACAATGCGACTGTGAGAGCAGTCACTGTGCAGAGCAGAATAGTGAGTGTTCCCATCACAGTGTGACTGAGAGCTGTCACTGTGCTGAGCAGAATAGTGAGTGTTCACATCACTGTGTGACTGAGAGCAGTCACTGTGCTGAGCAGAATAGTGAGTGTTCCCATCACAGTGTGACTGAGAGCAGTCACTGTGCTGAGCAGAATAGTGAGTGTTCCCATCACAGTGTGACTGAGAGCTGTCTCTGTGCTGAACAGAATAGAGAGTGTTCCCATCACAGTGTGACTGAGAGTTGTCAATATGCTGAGCAGAATAGGTAGTGTTCAAATCACAGTGTGACAGAGAGCTCTCACTGTGCTGAGCAGCAGAGTGAGTGTTCCCATCACAGTGTGACTGAGAGCAGTCACTGTGTTGAGCAAAATAGTGAATGTTCCCATCACAGTGTGACTTTGAGAGCATTCACTGTCCAGAGCAGAATAGTGAGTGTGACTTTGAGAGCAGTCACTGTGCTGAGCAGAATAGTGAGTGTTCCCATCACAGTGTGACTGAGAGCAGTCATTGTGCTGAACAGAATAGTGAGTGTTCCCATCACAGTGTGACTTAGAGCAGTCATTGTGCTGAGCAGAATAGTGAGTGTTCCTATCACAATGCGACTGTGAGAGCAGTCACTGTGCAGAGCAGAATAGTAAGTGTTCCCGTCACAGCTGTGACTCAGAGCTGTCACTGTGCTGAGCAGAATAGTGAGTGTTCCCATCACAGTGTGACTGAGAGCAGTCACTGTGCTGAGCAGAATAGTGAGTGTTCCCAAAACACAGTGTGACTGAGAGCTGTCTCTGTGCTGAACAGAATAGTCAGTGTTCCCATCACAGTGTGACTGAGAGCTGTCAATATGCTGAGCAGAATAGTTAGTGTTCACATCACAGTGTGACCGAGAGCTCTCACTGTGCTGAGCAGCAGAGTGAGTGTTCCCATCACAGTGTGACTGAGAGCAGTCACTGTGTTGAGCAAAATAGTGAGTGTTCCCATCACAGTGTGACTTTGAGAGCATTCACTGTCCAGAGCAGAATAGTGAGTGTGACTTTGAGAGCAGTCACTGTGCTGAGCAGAATAGTGAGTGTTCCCATCACAGTGTGACTGAGAGCAGTCACTGTGCTGAACAGAATAGTGAGTGTTCCCATCACAGTGTGACTTAGAGCAGTCATTGTGCTGAGTAGAATAGTTAGTGTTCCTATCACAATGCGACTGTGAGAGCAGTCACTGTGCTGAGCAGAATAGTGAGTGTTCCCGTCACAGCTGTGACTAAGAGCTGTCACTGTGCTGAGCAGAATAGTGAGTGTTCCCATCACAGTGTGACTGAGAGCAGTCACTGTGCTGAGCAGAATAGTGAGTGTTCCCAAAACACAGTGTGACTGAGAGCTGTCTCTGTGCTGAACAGAATAGTGAGTGTTCCCATCACAGTGTGACTGAGAGCTGTCAATATGCTGAGCAGAATAGTTAGTGTTCACATCACAGTGTGAACGAGAGCTCTCACTGTGCTGAGCAGCAGAGTGAGTGTTCCCATCACAGTGTGACTGAGAGCAGTCACTGTGTTGAGCAAAATAGTGAGTATTCCCATCACAGTGTGAAATTGAGAGCATTCACTGTCCAGAGCAGAATAGTGAGTGTGACTTTGAGAGCAGTCACTGTGCTGAGCAGAATAGTGAGTGTTCCCATCACAGTGTGACTGAGAGCAGTCACTGTGCTGAACAGAATAGTGAGTGTTCCCATCACAGTGTGACTTAGAGCAGTCACTGTGCTGAGCAGAATAGTGAGTGTTCCTATCACAATGCGACTGTGAGAGCAGTCACTGTGCAGAGCAGAATAGTGAGTGTTCCCATCACAGCTGTGACTAAGAGCTGTGACTGTGCTGAGCAGAATAGTGAGTGTTCACATCACTGTGTGACTGAGAGCAGTCACTGTGCTGAGCAGAATAATGAGTGTTCCCATCACAGTGCGACGGAGAGCAGTCACTGTGCTGAGCAGAATAGTGAGTGTTCCCATCACAGTGTGACTGAGAGCAGTCACTGTGCTGAGCAGAATAGTGAGTGTTCCTGTCACAATGCGACTGTGAGAGCAGTCACTGTGCAGAGCAGAATAGTGAGTGTTCCCATCACAGCTGTGACTAAGAGCTGTGACTGTGCTGAGCAGAATAGTGAGTGTTCACATCACTGTGTGACTGAGAGCAGTCACTGTGCTGAGCAGAATAGTGAGTGTTCCCATCACAGTGCGACTGAGAGCAGTCACTGTGCTGAGCACAATAGTGAGTGTTCCCATCACAGTGTGACTGAGAGCTGTCTCTGTGCTGAATAGAATAGTGAGTGTTCCCATCACAGTGTGACTGAGAGCTGTCAATGTGCTGAGCAGAATAGTTAGTGTTCACATCACATTGTGACCGAGAGCCCTCACTGTGCTGAGCAGCAGAGTGAGTGTTCCCATCACAGTGTGACTGAGAGCAGTCACTGTGCTGAGCAGAATAGTGAGTGTTCCCATCACAGTGTGACTGAGAGCTGTCTCTGTGCTGAACAGAATAGTGAGTGTTCCCATCACAGTGTGACTGAGAGCTGTCAATGTGCTGAGCAGAATAGTTAGTGTTCACATCACAGTGTGACCGAGAGCCCTCACTGTGCTAAGCAGCAGAGTGAGTGTTCCCATCACAGTGTGACTGAGAGCAGTCACTGTGCTGAGCAAAATAGTGAGTGTTCCCATCACAGTGTGACTGAGAGCTGTCTCTGTGCTGAACAGAATAGTGAGTGTTGCCATCACAGTGTGACTGAGAGCTGTCTCTGTGCTGAACAGAATAGTGAGTGTTGCCATCACAGTGTGACTGAGAGCTGTCAATCTGCTGAGCAGAATAGCTAGTGTTCACATCACAGTGTGACCGAGAGCTGTCACTGTGCTGAGCAGAATAATGAGTGTTCACATCACTATGTGACTGAGAGCAGTCACTGTGCTGAGCAAAATAGTGAGTGTTCACATCACAGTGTGACTGAGAGCAGTGACTGTGCTGAGCAAAATAGTGAGTGTTCCCATCACAGATTGACTGCGAGAGCATTCACTGTGCTGAGCAGAATAGTGAGTGTTCCCGTCACAGTGTGACTGAGAGCAGCCACTGTGCTGAGCAGAATAATGAGTGTTCCCATCACAGTGTGACTGTGAGAGCATTCACTGTGCTGAGTAGAATAGTGAGTGTTCCCATACCAGTATGACTGTGAGAGCATTCACTGTGCTGAGCAGAATAATGAGTGTTCCCGTCACAGTGTGACTTTGAGAGCATTCACTGTCCAGAGCAGAATAGTGAGTGTGACTTTGAGAGCTGTCACTGTGCTGAGCAGAATAGTGAGTGTTCCCATCACAGTGTGACTGAGAGCAGTCACTGTGCTAAACATAATAGTGAGTGTTCCCATCACAGTGTGACTTAGAGCCGTCACTGTGCTGAGCAGAATAGTGAGTGTTCCCATCACAATGCGACTGTGAGAGCAGTCAGTGTGCTGAGCAGAATAGTGAGTGTTCCCATCACAGTGTGACTTAGAGCAGTCACTGTGCTGAGCAGAAAAGTGAGTGTTCCTATAACAATGCGACTGTGAAAGCAGTCACTGTGCAGAGCAGAATAGTGAGTGTTCCCATCACAGCTGTGACTAAGAGCTGTCACTGTGCTGAGCAGAATAGTGAGTGTTCACATCACTGTGTGACTGAGAGCAGTCACTGTGCTGAAAAGAATAGTGAGTGTTTCCATCACAGTGTGACTGAGAGCAGTCACTGTGCTGAGCAGAATAGTGAGTGTTCCCAAAACACAGTGTGACTGAGAGCTGTCTCTGTGCTGAACAGAATAGTGAATGTTCCCATCACAGTGTGACTTTAAGAGCATTCACTGTCCAGAGCAAAATAGTGAGTGTGACTTTGAGAGCAGTCACTGTGCTGAGCAGAATAGTGAGTGTTCCCATCACAGTGTGACTGAGAGCAGTCACTGTGCTGAACAGAATAGTGAGTGTTCCCATCACAGTGTGACTTAGAGCAGTCACTGTGCTGAGCAGAATAGTGAGTGTTCCAATCACAGTGTGACTGAGAGCTGTCAATATGCTGAGCAGAATAGTTAGTGTTCACATCACAGTTTGAACGAGAGCTCTCACTGTGCTGAGCAGCAGAGTGAGTGTTCCCATCACAGTGTGACTGAGAGCAGTCACTGTGTTGAGCAAAATAGTGAGTGTTCCCATCACAGTGTGACTTTGAGAGCATTCACTATCCAGAGCAGAATAGTGAGTGTGACTTTGAGAGCAGTCACTGTGCTGAGCAGAATAGTGAGTGTTCCCATCACAGTGTGACTTAGAGCAGTCACTGTGCTGAGCAGAATAGTGAGTTTTCCTATCACAATGCGACTGTGAGAGCAGTCACTGTGCAGAGCAGAATAGTGAGTGTTCCCATCACAGTGTGACTGAGAGCTGTCACTGTGCTGAGCAGAATAGTGAGTGTTCACATCACTGTGTGACTGAGAGCAGTCACTGTGCTGAGCAGAATAGTGAGTGTTCCCATCACAGTGTGACTTAGAGCAGTCACTGTGCTGAGCAGAATAGTGAGTGTTCCCATCACAGTGTGACTGAGAGCAGTCACTGTGCTGAGCAGAATAGTGAGTGTTCCCATCACAGTGTGACTGAGAGCTGTCTCTGTGCTGAACAGAATAGTGAGTGTTCCCATCACAGTTTGACTGAGAGTTGTCAATATGCTGAGCAGAATAGTTAGTGTTCACATCACAGTGTGACCGAGAGCTCTCACTGTGCTGAGCAGCAGAGTGAGTGTTCCCATCACAGTGTGACTGAGAGCAGTCACTGTGTTGAGCAAAATAGTGAGTGTTCCCATCACAGTGTGACTTTGAGAGCATTCTCTGTCCAGAGCAGAATAGTGAGTGTGACTTTGAGAGCAGTCACTGTGCTGAGCAGAATAGTGAGTGTTCCCATCACTTTGTGACTGAGAGCAGTCACTGTGCTGAACAGAATAGTGAGTGTTCCCATCACAGTGTGACTTAGAGCAGTCACTGTGCTGAGCAGAATAGTGAGTGTTCCTATCACAATGCGACTGTGAGAGCAGTCACTGTGCACAGCAGAATAGTGAGTGTTCCCATCACAGATGTGACTAAGAGCTGTCACTGTGCTGAGCAGAATAATGAGTGTTCACATCACTATGTGACTGAGAGCAGTCACTGTGCTGAGCAGAATAGTGAGTGTTCACATCACAGTGTGACTGAGAGCAGTCACTGTGCTGAGCAAAATAGTGAGTGTTCCCATCACAGATTGACTGCGAGAGCATTCACTGTGCTGAGCAGAATAGTGAGTGTTCCCGTCACAGTGTGACTGAGAGCAGTCACTGTGCTGAGCAGAATAGTGAGTGTTCCTATCACAATGCGACTGTGAGAGCAGTCACTGTGCAGAGCAGAATAGTGAGTGTTCCCATCACAGCTGTGACTAAGAGCTGTGACTGTGCTGAGCAGAATAGTGAGTGTTCACATCACTGTGTGACTGAGAGCAGTCACTGTGCTGAGCAGAATAGTGAGTGTTCCCATCACAGTGTGACTGAGAGCTAGCTGTCTCTGTGCTGAACAGAATAGTGAGTGTTCCCATCACTGTGTGACTGAGAGCTGTCAATGTGCTGAGCAGAATAGTTAGTGTTCACATCACAGTGTGACCGAGAGCCCTCACTGTGCTGAGCAGCAGAGTGAGTGTTACAATCACAGTGTGACTGAGAGCAGTCACTGTGCTGAGCAGAATAGTGAGTGTTCCCATCACAGTGTGACTGAGAGCTGTCTCTGTGCTGAACAGAATAGTGAGTGTTCCCATCACAGTGTGACTGAGAGCTGTCAATGTGCTGAGCAGAATAGTTGGTGTTCACATCACAGTGTGACCGAGAGCCCTCACTGTGCTGAGCAGCAGAGTGAGTGTTCCCATCACAGTGTGACTGAGAGCATTCACTGTGCTGAGCAAAATAGTGAGAGTTCCCATCACAGTGTGACTTTGAGAGCATTAACTGTCCAGAGCAGAATAGTGAGTGTGACTTTGAGAGCAGTCACTGTGCTGAGCAGCATAGTGAATGTTCCCATCACAGTGTGACTGAGAGCTGTCTCTGTGCTGAACAGAATAGTGAGTGTTGCCATCACAGTGTGACTGAGAGCTGTCAATCTGCTGAGCAGAATAGTTAGTGTTCACATCACAGTGTGACCGAGAGCTGTCACTGTGCTGAGCAGAATAATGAGTGTTCACATCACTATGTGACTGAGAGCAGTCACTGTGCTGAGCAGAATAGTGAGTGTTCACATCACAGTGTGACTGAGAGCAGTCACTGTGCTGAGCAAAATAGTGAGTGTTCCCATCACAGATTGACTGCGAGAGCATTCACTGTGCTGAGCAGAATAGTGAGTGTTCCCGTCACAGTGTGACTGAGAGCAGCCACTGTGCTGAGCAGAATAATGAGTGTTCCCATCACAGTGTGACTGTGAGAGCATTCACTGTGCTGAGTAGAATAGTGAGTTTTCCCATACCAGTATGACTGTGAGAGCATTCACTGTGCTGATCAGAATAGTGAGTGTTCCAGTCACAGTGTGACTTTGAGAGCATTCACTGTCCAGAGCAGAATAGTGAGTGTGACTTTCAGAGCTGTCACTGTGCTGAGCAGAATAGTGAGTGTTCCCATCACAGTGTGACTGAGAGCAGTCACTGTGCTGAACATAATAGTGAGTGTTCCCATCACAGTGTGACTTAGAGCAGTCACTGTGCTGAGCAGAATAGTGAGTGTTCCCATCACAATGCGACTGTGAGAGCAGTCACTGTGCTGAGCAGAATAGTGAGTGTTCCCATCACAGTGTGACTTAGAGCAGTCACTGTGCTGAGCAGAATAGTGAGTGTTCCTATCACAATGCGACTGTGAGAGCAGTCACTGTGCAGAGCAGAATAGTGAGTGTTCCCATCACAGCTGTGACTAAGAGCTGTCACTGTGCTGAGCAGAATAGTGAGTGTTCACATCACTGTGTGACTGAGAGCAGTCACTGTGCTGAAAATAATAGTGAGTGTTTCCATCACAGTGTGACTGAGAGCAGTCACTGTGCTGAGCAGAATAGTGAGTGTTCCCAAAACACAGTGTGACTGAGAGCTGTCTCTGTGCTGAACAGAATAGTGAGTGTTCCCATCACAGTGTGACTGAGAGCTGTCAATATGCTGAGCAGAATAGTTAGTGTTCACATCACAGTTTGAACGAGAGCTCTCACTGTGCTGAGCAGCAGAGTGAGTGTTCCCATCACAGTGTGACTGAGAGCAGTCACTGTGTTGAGCAAAATAGTGAGTGTTCCCATCACAGTGTGACTTTGAGAGCATTCACTGTCCAGAGCAGAATAGTGAGTGTGACTTTGAGAGCAGTCACTGTGCTGAGCTGAATAGTGAGTGTTCCCATCACAGTGTGAATGAGAGCAGTCACTGTGCTGAACAGAATAGTGAGTGTTCCCATCACAGTGTGACTTAGAGCAGTCACTGTGCTGAGCAGAATAGTGAGTGTTCCTATCACAATGCGACTGTGAGAGCAGTCACTGTGCAGAGCAGAATAGTGAGTGTTCCCATCACAGTGTGACTGAGAGCTGTCACTGTGCTGAGCAGAATAGTGAGTGTTCACATCACTGTGTGACTGAGAGCAGTCACTGTGCAGAGCAGAATAGTGAGTGTTCCCATCACAGTGTGACTGAGAGCAGTCACTGTGCTGAGCAGAATAGTGAGTGTTCCCATCACAGTGTGACTGAGAGCTGTCTCTGTGCTGAACAGAATAGTGAGTGTTCCCTTCACAGTGTGACTGAGAGTTGTCAATATGCTGAGCAGAATAGTTAGTGTTCACATCACAGTGTGACCGAGAGCTCTCACTGTGCTGAGCAGCAGAGTGAGTGTTCCCATCACAGTGTGACTGAGAGCAGTCACTGTGTTGAGCAAAATAGTGAGTGTTCCCATCACAGTGTGACTTTGAGAGCATTCGCTGTCCAGAGCAGAATAGTGAGTGTGATTTTGAGAGCATTCACTGTGCTGAGTAGAATAGTGAGTATTCCCATACCAGTATGACTGTGAGAGCATTCACTGTGATGAGCAGAATAGTGAGTGTTCCCGTCACAGTGTAACTTTGAGAGCATTCACTGTCCAGAGCAGAATAGTGAGTGTGACTTTGAGAGCTGTCACTGTGCTGAGCAGAATAGTGAGTGTTCCCATCACAGTGTGACTGAGAGCAGTCACTGTGCTGAACATAATAGTGAGTGTTCCCATCACAGTGTGACTTAGAGCAGTCACTGTGCTGAGCAGAATAGTGAGTGTTCCCATCACAATGCGACTGTGAGAGCAGTCAGTGTGCTGAGCAGAATAGTGAGTGTTCCCATCACAGTGTGACTTAGAGCAGTCACTGTGCTGAGCAGAATAGTGAGTGTTCCTATAACAATGCGACTGTGAAAGCAGTCACTGTGCAGAGCAGAATAGTGAGTGTTCCCATCACAGCTGTGACTAAGAGCTGTCACTGTGCTGAGCAGAATAGTGAGTGTTCACATCACTGTGTGACTGAGAGCAGTCACTGTGCTGAAAAGAATAGTGAGTGTTTCCATCACAGTGTGACTGAGAGCAGTCACTGTGCTGAGCAGAATAGTGAGTGTTCCCAAAACACAGTGTGACTGAGAGCTGTCTCTGTGCTGAACAGAATAGTGAATGTTCCCATCACAGTGTGACTTTGAGAGCATTCACTGTCCAGAGCAGAATAGTGAGTGTGACTTTGAGAGCAGTCACTGTGCTGAGCAGAATAGTGAGTGTTCCCATCACAGTGTGACTGAGAGCAGTCACTGTGCTGAACAGAATAGTGAGTGTTCCCATCACAGTGTGACTTAGAGCAGTCACTGTGCTGAGCAGAATAGTGAGTGTTCCCATCACAATGCGACTGTGAGAGCAGTCACTGTGCAGAGCAGAATAGTGAGTGTTCCTATCACAATGCGACTGTGAGAGCAGTCACTGTGCTGAGCAGAATAGTGAGTGTTCCCATCACAGTGTGACTGAGAGCAGTCACTGTGCTGAACAGAATAGTGAGTGTTCCCATCACAGTGTGACTTAGAGCAGTCACTGTGCTGAGCAGAATAGTGAGTGTTCCTATCACAATGCGACTGTGAGAGCAGTCACTGTGCACAGCAGAATAGTGAGTGTTCCCATCACAGCTGTGACTAAGAGCTGTCACTGTGCTGAGCAGAATAATGAGTGTTCACATCACTATGTGACTGAGAGCAGTCACTGTGCTGAGCAGAATTGTGAGTGTTCACATCACAGTGTGACTGAGAGCAGTCACTGTGCTGAGCAAAATAGTGAGTGTTCCCATCACAGATTGACTGCGAGAGCATTCACTGTGCTGAGCAGAATAGTGAGTGTTCCAGTCACAGTGTGACTGAGAGCAGTCACTGTGCTGAACAGAATAGTGAGTGTTCCCATCACAGTGTGACTGAGAGCAGTCACTGTGCTGAGCAGAATAGTGAGTGTTCCTATCACAATGCGACTGTGAGAGCAGTCACTGTGCAGAGCAGAATAGTGAGTGTTCCCATCACAGCTGTGACTAAGAGCTGTGACTGTGCTGAGCAGAATAGTGAGTGTTCACATCACTGTGTGACTGAGAGCAGTCACTGTGCTGAGCAGAATAGTGAGTGTTCCCATCACACTGCGACTGTGAGAGCAGTCACTGTGCAGAGCAGAATAGTGAGTGTTCCAATCACAGTGTGACTGAGAGCAGTCACTGTGCTGAGCAGAATAGTGAGTGTTCCTATCACAATGCGACTGTGAGAGCAGTCACTGTGCAGAGCAGAATAGTGAGTGTTCCCATCACAGCTGTGACTAAGAGCTAGCTGTCTCTGTGCTGAACAGAATAGTGAGTGTTCACATCACTGTGTGACTGAGAGCTGTCAATGTGCTGAGCAGAATAGTTAGTGTTCACATCACAGTGTGACCGAGAGCCCTCACTGTGCTGAGCAGCAGAGTGAGTGTTCCCATCACTGTGTGACTGAGAGCAGTCACTGTGCTGAGCAGAATAGTGAGTGTTCCCATCACAGTGTGACTGAGAGCTGTCTCTGTGCTGAACAGAATAGTGAGTGTTCCCATCACAGTGTGACTGAGAGCAGTCACTGTGCTGAGCAAAATAGTGAGAGTTCCCATCACAGTGTGACTTTGAGAGCATTAACTGTCCAGAGCAGAATAGTGAGTGTGACTTTGAGAGCAGTCACTGTGCTGAGCAGAATAATGAGTGTTCACATCACTATGTGACTGAGAGCAGTCACTGTGCTGAGCAGAATAGTGAGTGTTCACATCACAGTGTGACTGAGAGCAGTCACTGTGCTGAGCAAAATAGTGAGTGTTCCCATCACAGATTGACTGCGAGAGCATTCACTGTGCTGAGCAGAATAGTGAGTGTTCCCATCACAGTGTGACTGAGAGCAGTCACTGTGTTGAGCAAAATAGTGAGTGTTCCCATCACAGTGTGACTTTGAGAGCATTCACTGTCCAGAACAGAATAGTGAGTGTGACTTTGAGAGCAGTCACTGTGCTGAGCAGAATAGTGAGTGTTCCCATCACAGTGTGACTGAGAGCAGTCACTGTGCTGAACAGAATAGTGAGTGTTCCCATCACAGTGTGACTGAGAGCAGTCACTGTGCAGAGCAGAATAGTGAGTGTTCCCATCACAGTGTGACTGAGAGCTGTCACTGTGCTGAGCAGAATAGTGAGTGTTCACATCACTGTGTGACTGAGAGCAGTCACTGTGCAGAGCAGAATAGTGAGTGTTCCCATCACAGTGTGACTGAGAGCAGTCACTGTGCTGAGCAGAATAGTGAGTGTTCCCATCACAGTGTGACTGAGAGCTGTCTCTGTGCTGAACAGAATAGTGAGTGTTCCCATCACAGTGTGACTGAGAGTTGTCAATATGCTGAGCAGAATAGTTAGTGTTCACATCACAGTGTGACCGAGAGCTCTCACTGTGCTGAGCAGCAGAGTGAGTGTTCCCATCACAGTGTGACTGAGAGCAGTCACTGTGTTGAGCAAAATAGTGAGTGTTCCCATCACAGTGTGACTTTGAGAGCATTCGCTGTCCAGAGCAGAATAGTGAGTGTGATTTTGAGAGCATTCACTGTGCTGAGTAGAATAGTGAGTATTCCCATACCAGTATGACTGTGAGAGCATTCACTGTGATGAGCAGAATAGTGAGTGTTCCCGTCACAGTGTAACTTTGAGAGCATTCACTGTCCAGAGCAGAATAGTGAGTGTGACTTTGAGAGCTGTCACTGTGCTGAGCAGAATAGTGAGTGTTCCCATCACAGTGTGACTGAGAGCAGTCACTGTGCTGAACATAATAGTGAGTGTTCCCATCACAGTGTGACTTAGAGCAGTCACTGTGTTGAGCAGAATAGTGAGTGTTCCCATCACAATGCGACTGTGAGAGCAGTCAGTGTGCTGAGCAGAATAGTGAGTGTTCCCATCACAGTGTGACTTAGAGCAGTCACTGTGCTGAGCAGAATAGTGAGTGTTCCTATAACAATGCGACTGTGAGAGCAGTCACTGTGCAGAGCAGAATAGTGAGTGTTCCCATCACAGCTGTGACTAAGAGCTGTCACTGTGCTGAGCAGAATAGTGAGTGTTCACATCACTGTGTGACTGAGAGCAGTCACTGTGCTGAAAAGAATAGTGAGTGTTTCCATCACAGTGTGACTGAGAGCAGTCACTGTGCTGAGCAGAATAGTGAGTGTTCCCAAAACACAGTGTGACTGAGAGCTGTCTCTGTGCTGAACAGAATAGTGAATGTTCCCATCACAGTGTGACTTTGAGAGCATTCACTGTCCAGAGCAGAATAGTGAGTGTGACTTTGAGAGTAGTCACTGTGCTGAGCAGAATAGTGAGTGTTCCCATCACAGTGTGACTGAGAGCAGTCACTGTGCTGAACAGAATAGTGAGTGTTCCCATCACAGTGTGACTTAGAGCAGTCACTGTGCTGAGCAGAATAGTGAGTGTTCCTATCACAATGCGACTGTGAGAGCAGTCACTGTGCAGAGCAGAATAGTGAGTGTTCCCATCACAGTGTGACTGAGAGCTGTCACTGTGCTGAGCAGAATAGTGAGTGTTCACATCACTGTGTGACTGAGAGCAGTCACTGTGCTGAGCAGAATAGTGAGTGTTCCCATCACAGTGTGACTTAGAGCAGTAACTGTGCTGAGCAGAATAGTGAGTGTTCCAATCACAGTGTGACTGAGAGCTGTCAATATGCTGAGCAGAATAGTTAGTGTTCACATCACAGTTTGAACGAGAGTTCTCACTGTGCTGAGCAGCAGAGTGAGTGTTCTCATCACAGTGTGACTGAGAGCAGTCACTATGTTGAGCAAAATAGTGAGTGTTCCCATCACAGTGTGACTTTGAGAGCATTCACTGTCCAGAGCAGAATAGTGAGTGTGACTTTGAGAGCAGTCACTGTGCTGAGCAGAATAGTGAGTGTTCCCATCACAGTGTGACTGAGAGCAGTCACTGTGCTGAACAGAATAGTGAGTGTTCCCATCACAGTGTGACTTAGAGCAGTCACTGTGCTGAGCAGAATAGTGAGTGTTCCTATCACAATGCGACTGTGAGAGCAGTCACTGTGCTGAGCAGAATAGTGAGTGTTCCCATCACAGTGTGACTGAGAGCAGTCACTGTGCTGAACAGAATAGTGAGTGTTCCCATCACAGTGTGACTTAGAGCAGTCACTGTGCTGAGCAGAATAGTGAGTGTTCCTATCACAATGCGACTGTGAGAGCAGTCACTGTGCACAGCAGAATAGTGAGTGTTCCCATCACAGCTGTGACTAAGAGCTGTCACTGTGCTGAGCAGAATAATGAGTGTTCACATCACTATGTGACTGAGAGCAGTCACTGTGCTGAGCAGAATAGTGAGTGTTCACATCACAGTGTGACTGAGAGCAGTCACTGTGCTGAGCAAAATAGTGAGTGTTCCCATCACAGATTGACTGCGAGAGCATTCACTGTGCTGAGCAGAATAGTGAGTGTTCCCGTCACAGTGTGACTGAGAGCAGCCACTGTGCTGAGCAGAATAGTGAGTGTTCCCATCACAGTGTGACTGAGAGCAGTCACTGTGCTGAGCAGAATAGTGAGTGTTCCTATCACAATGCGACTGTGAGAGCAGTCACTGTGCAGAGCAGAATAGTGAGTGTTCCCATCACAGCTGTGACTAAGAGCTGTGACTGTGCTGAGCAGAATAGTGAGTGTTCACATCACTGTGTGACTGAGAGCAGTCACTGTGCTGAGCAGAATAGTGAGTGTTCCCATCACAATGCGACTGTGAGAGCAGTCACTGTGCAGAGCAGAATAGTGAGTGTTCCAATCACAGTGTGACTGAGAGCTGTCAATATGCTGAGCAGAATAGTTAGTGTTCACATCACAGTTTGAACGAGAGCTCTCACTGTGCTGAGCAGCAGAGTGAGTGTTCCCATCACAGTGTGACTGAGAGCAGTCACTGTGTTGAGCAAAAAAGTGAGTGTTCCCATCACAGTGTGACTTTGAGAGCATTCACTGTCCAGAGCAGAATAGTGAGTGTGACTTTGAGAGCAGTCACTGTGCTGAGCAGAATAGTGAGTGTTCCCATCACAGTGTGACTGAGAGCAGTCACTGTGCTGAACAGAATAGTGAGTGTTCCCATCACAGTGTGACTTAGAGCAGTCACTGTGCTGAGCAGAATAGTGAGTGTTCCTATCACAATGCGACTGTGAGAGCAGTCACTGTGCAGAGCAGAATAGTGAGTGTTCCCATCACAGTGTGACTGAGAGCTGTCACTGTGCTGAGAAGAATAGTGAGTGTTCACATCACTGTGTGACTGAGAGCAGTCACTGTGCTGAGCAGAATAGTGAGTGTTCCCATCACAGTGTGACTTAGAGCAGTCACTGTGCTGAGCAGAATAGTGAGTGTTCCCATCACAATGCGACTGTGAGAGCAGTCACTGTGCAGAGCAGAATAGTGAGTGTTCACATCACTGTGTGACTGAGAGCAGTCACTGTGCAGAGCAGAATAGTGAGTGTTCCCATCACAGTGTGACTGAGAGCAGTCACTGTGCTGAGCAGAATAGTGAGTGTTCCCATCACAGTGTGACTGAGAGCTGTCTCTGTGCTGAACAGAATAGTGAGTGTTCCCTTCACAGTGTGACTGAGAGTTGTCAATATGCTGAGCAGAATAGTTAGTGTTCACATCACAGTGTGACCGAGAGCTCTCACTGTGCTGAGCAGCAGAGTGAGTGTTCCCATCACAGTGTGACTGAGAGCAGTCACTGTGTTGAGCAAAATAGTGAGTGTTCCCATCACAGTGTGACTTTGAGAGCATTCGCTGTCCAGAGCAGAATAGTGAGTGTGATTTTGAGAGCATTCACTGTGCTGAGTAGAATAGTGAGTATTCCCATACCAGTATGACTGTGAGAGCATTCACTGTGATGAGCAGAATAGTGAGTGTTCCCGTCACAGTGTAACTTTGAGAGCATTCACTGTCCAGAGCAGAATAGTGAGTGTGACTTTGAGAGCTGTCACTGTGCTGAGCAGAATAGTGAGTGTTCCCATCACAGTGTGACTGAGAGCAGTCACTGTGCTGAACATAATAGTGAGTGTTCCCATCACAGTGTGACTTAGAGCAGTCACTGTGCTGAGCAGAATAGTGAGTGTTCCCATCACAATGCGACTGTGAGAGCAGTCAGTGTGCTGAGCAGAATAGTGAGTGTTCCCATCACAGTGTGACTTAGAGCAGTCACTGTGCTGAGCAGAATAGTGAGTGTTCCTATAACAATGCGACTGTGAAAGCAGTCACTGTGCAGAGCAGAATAGTGAGTGTTCCCATCACAGCTGTGACTAAGAGCTGTCACTGTGCTGAGCAGAATAGTGAGTGTTCACATCACTGTGTGACTGAGAGCAGTCACTGTGCTGAAAAGAATAGTGAGTGTTTCCATCACAGTGTGACTGAGAGCAGTCACTGTGCTGAGCAGAATAGTGAGTGTTCCCAAAACACAGTGTGACTGAGAGCTGTCTCTGTGCTGAACAGAATAGTGAATGTTCCCATCACAGTGTGACTTTGAGAGCATTCACTGTCCAGAGCAGAATAGTGAGTGTGACTTTGAGAGCAGTCACTGTGCTGAGCAGAATAGTGAGTGTTCCCATCACAGTGTGACTGAGAGCAGTCACTGTGCTGAACAGAATAGTGAGTGTTCCCATCACAGTGTGACTTAGAGCAGTCACTGTGCTGAGCAGAATAGTGAGTGTTCCCATCACAATGCGACTGTGAGAGCAGTCACTGTGCAGAGCAGAATAGTGAGTGTTCCTATCACAATGCGACTGTGAGAGCAGTCACTGTGCTGAGCAGAATAGTGAGTGTTCCCATCACAGTGTGACTGAGAGCAGTCACTGTGCTGAACAGAATAGTGAGTGTTCCCATCACAGTGTGACTTAGAGCAGTCACTGTGCTGAGCAGAATAGTGAGTGTTCCTATCACAATGCGACTGTGAGAGCAGTCACTGTGCACAGCAGAATAGTGAGTGTTCCCATCACAGCTGTGACTAAGAGCTGTCACTGTGCTGAGCAGAATAATGAGTGTTCACATCACTATGTGACTGAGAGCAGTCACTGTGCTGAGCAGAATTGTGAGTGTTCACATCACAGTGTGACTGAGAGCAGTCACTGTGCTGAGCAAAATAGTGAGTGTTCCCATCACAGATTGACTGCGAGAGCATTCACTGTGCTGAGCAGAATAGTGAGTGTTCCAGTCACAGTGTGACTGAGAGCAGTCACTGTGCTGAACAGAATAGTGAGTGTTCCCATCACAGTGTGACTGAGAGCAGTCACTGTGCTGAGCAGAATAGTGAGTGTTCCTATCACAATGCGACTGTGAGAGCAGTCACTGTGCAGAGCAGAATAGTGAGTGTTCCCATCACAGCTGTGACTAAGAGCTGTGACTGTGCTGAGCAGAATAGTGAGTGTTCACATCACTGTGTGACTGAGAGCAGTCACTGTGCTGAGCAGAATAGTGAGTGTTCCCATCACACTGCGACTGTGAGAGCAGTCACTGTGCAGAGCAGAATAGTGAGTGTTCCAATCACAGTGTGACTGAGAGCAGTCACTGTGCTGAGCAGAATAGTGAGTGTTCCTATCACAATGCGACTGTGAGAGCAGTCACTGTGCAGAGCAGAATAGTGAGTGTTCCCATCACAGCTGTGACTAAGAGCTAGCTGTCTCTGTGCTGAACAGAATAGTGAGTGTTCACATCACTGTGTGACTGAGAGCTGTCAATGTGCTGAGCAGAATAGTTAGTGTTCACATCACAGTGTGACCGAGAGCCCTCACTGTGCTGAGCAGCAGAGTGAGTGTTCCCATCACTGTGTGACTGAGAGCAGTCACTGTGCTGAGCAGAATAGTGAGTGTTCCCATCACAGTGTGACTGAGAGCTGTCTCTGTGCTGAACAGAATAGTGAGTGTTCCCATCACAGTGTGACTGAGAGCTGTCAATGTGCTGAGCAGAATAGTTAGTGTTCACATCACAGTGTGACCGAGAGCCCTCACTGTGCTGAGCAGCAGAGTGAGTGTTCCCATCACAGTGTGACTGAGAGCAGTCACTGTGCTGAGCAAAATAGTGAGAGTTCCCATCACAGTGTGACTTTGAGAGCATTAACTGTCCAGAGCAGAATAGTGAGTGTGACTTTGAGAGCAGTCACTGTGCTGAGCAGAATAATGAGTGTTCACATCACTATGTGACTGAGAGCAGTCACTGTGCTGAGCAGAATAGTGAGTGTTCACATCACAGTGTGACTGAGAGCAGTCACTGTGCTGAGCAAAATAGTGAGTGTTCCCATCACAGATTGACTGCGAGAGCATTCACTGTGCTGAGCAGAATAGTGAGTGTTCCCATCACAGTGTGACTGAGAGCAGTCACTGTGTTGAGCAAAATAGTGAGTGTTCCCATCACAGTGTGACTTTGAGAGCATTCACTGTCCAGAACAGAATAGTGAGTGTGACTTTGAGAGCAGTCACTGTGCTGAGCAGAATAGTGAGTGTTCCCATCACAGTGTGACTGAGAGCAGTCACTGTGCTGAACAGAATAGTGAGTGTTCCCATCACAGTGTGACTGAGAGCAGTCACTGTGCAGAGCAGAATAGTGAGTGTTCCCATCACAGTGTGACTGAGAGCTGTCACTGTGCTGAGCAGAATAGTGAGTGTTCACATCACTGTGTGACTGAGAGCAGTCACTGTGCAGAGCAGAATAGTGAGTGTTCCCATCACAGTGTGACTGAGAGCAGTCACTGTGCTGAGCAGAATAGTGAGTGTTCCCATCACAGTGTGACTGAGAGCTGTCTCTGTGCTGAACAGAATAGTGAGTGTTCCCATCACAGTGTGACTGAGAGTTGTCAATATGCTGAGCAGAATAGTTAGTGTTCACATCACAGTGTGACCGAGAGCTCTCACTGTGCTGAGCAGCAGAGTGAGTGTTCCCATCACAGTGTGACTGAGAGCAGTCACTGTGTTGAGCAAAATAGTGAGTGTTCCCATCACAGTGTGACTTTGAGAGCATTCGCTGTCCAGAGCAGAATAGTGAGTGTGATTTTGAGAGCATTCACTGTGCTGAGTAGAATAGTGAGTATTCCCATACCAGTATGACTGTGAGAGCATTCACTGTGATGAGCAGAATAGTGAGTGTTCCCGTCACAGTGTAACTTTGAGAGCATTCACTGTCCAGAGCAGAATAGTGAGTGTGACTTTGAGAGCTGTCACTGTGCTGAGCAGAATAGTGAGTGTTCCCATCACAGTGTGACTGAGAGCAGTCACTGTGCTGAACATAATAGTGAGTGTTCCCATCACAGTGTGACTTAGAGCAGTCACTGTGTTGAGCAGAATAGTGAGTGTTCCCATCACAATGCGACTGTGAGAGCAGTCAGTGTGCTGAGCAGAATAGTGAGTGTTCCCATCACAGTGTGACTTAGAGCAGTCACTGTGCTGAGCAGAATAGTGAGTGTTCCTATAACAATGCGACTGTGAGAGCAGTCACTGTGCAGAGCAGAATAGTGAGTGTTCCCATCACAGCTGTGACTAAGAGCTGTCACTGTGCTGAGCAGAATAGTGAGTGTTCACATCACTGTGTGACTGAGAGCAGTCACTGTGCTGAAAAGAATAGTGAGTGTTTCCATCACAGTGTGACTGAGAGCAGTCACTGTGCTGAGCAGAATAGTGAGTGTTCCCAAAACACAGTGTGACTGAGAGCTGTCTCTGTGCTGAACAGAATAGTGAATGTTCCCATCACAGTGTGACTTTGAGAGCATTCACTGTCCAGAGCAGAATAGTGAGTGTGACTTTGAGAGTAGTCACTGTGCTGAGCAGAATAGTGAGTGTTCCCATCACAGTGTGACTGAGAGCAGTCACTGTGCTGAACAGAATAGTGAGTGTTCCCATCACAGTGTGACTTAGAGCAGTCACTGTGCTGAGCAGAATAGTGAGTGTTCCTATCACAATGCGACTGTGAGAGCAGTCACTGTGCAGAGCAGAATAGTGAGTGTTCCCATCACAGTGTGACTGAGAGCTGTCACTGTGCTGAGCAGAATAGTGAGTGTTCACATCACTGTGTGACTGAGAGCAGTCACTGTGCTGAGCAGAATAGTGAGTGTTCCCATCACAGTGTGACTTAGAGCAGTAACTGTGCTGAGCAGAATAGTGAGTGTTCCAATCACAGTGTGACTGAGAGCTGTCAATATGCTGAGCAGAATAGTTAGTGTTCACATCACAGTTTGAACGAGAGTTCTCACTGTGCTGAGCAGCAGAGTGAGTGTTCTCATCACAGTGTGACTGAGAGCAGTCACTATGTTGAGCAAAATAGTGAGTGTTCCCATCACAGTGTGACTTTGAGAGCATTCACTGTCCAGAGCAGAATAGTGAGTGTGACTTTGAGAGCAGTCACTGTGCTGAGCAGAATAGTGAGTGTTCCCATCACAGTGTGACTGAGAGCAGTCACTGTGCTGAACAGAATAGTGAGTGTTCCCATCACAGTGTGACTTAGAGCAGTCACTGTGCTGAGCAGAATAGTGAGTGTTCCTATCACAATGCGACTGTGAGAGCAGTCACTGTGCTGAGCAGAATAGTGAGTGTTCCCATCACAGTGTGACTGAGAGCAGTCACTGTGCTGAACAGAATAGTGAGTGTTCCCATCACAGTGTGACTTAGAGCAGTCACTGTGCTGAGCAGAATAGTGAGTGTTCCTATCACAATGCGACTGTGAGAGCAGTCACTGTGCACAGCAGAATAGTGAGTGTTCCCATCACAGCTGTGACTAAGAGCTGTCACTGTGCTGAGCAGAATAATGAGTGTTCACATCACTATGTGACTGAGAGCAGTCACTGTGCTGAGCAGAATAGTGAGTGTTCACATCACAGTGTGACTGAGAGCAGTCACTGTGCTGAGCAAAATAGTGAGTGTTCCCATCACAGATTGACTGCGAGAGCATTCACTGTGCTGAGCAGAATAGTGAGTGTTCCCGTCACAGTGTGACTGAGAGCAGCCACTGTGCTGAGCAGAATAGTGAGTGTTCCCATCACAGTGTGACTGAGAGCAGTCACTGTGCTGAGCAGAATAGTGAGTGTTCCTATCACAATGCGACTGTGAGAGCAGTCACTGTGCAGAGCAGAATAGTGAGTGTTCCCATCACAGCTGTGACTAAGAGCTGTGACTGTGCTGAGCAGAATAGTGAGTGTTCACATCACTGTGTGACTGAGAGCAGTCACTGTGCTGAGCAGAATAGTGAGTGTTCCCATCACAATGCGACTGTGAGAGCAGTCACTGTGCAGAGCAGAATAGTGAGTGTTCCAATCACAGTGTGACTGAGAGCTGTCAATATGCTGAGCAGAATAGTTAGTGTTCACATCACAGTTTGAACGAGAGCTCTCACTGTGCTGAGCAGCAGAGTGAGTGTTCCCATCACAGTGTGACTGAGAGCAGTCACTGTGTTGAGCAAAAAAGTGAGTGTTCCCATCACAGTGTGACTTTGAGAGCATTCACTGTCCAGAGCAGAATAGTGAGTGTGACTTTGAGAGCAGTCACTGTGCTGAGCAGAATAGTGAGTGTTCCCATCACAGTGTGACTGAGAGCAGTCACTGTGCTGAACAGAATAGTGAGTGTTCCCATCACAGTGTGACTTAGAGCAGTCACTGTGCTGAGCAGAATAGTGAGTGTTCCTATCACAATGCGACTGTGAGAGCAGTCACTGTGCAGAGCAGAATAGTGAGTGTTCCCATCACAGTGTGACTGAGAGCTGTCACTGTGCTGAGAAGAATAGTGAGTGTTCACATCACTGTGTGACTGAGAGCAGTCACTGTGCTGAGCAGAATAGTGAGTGTTCCCATCACAGTGTGACTTAGAGCAGTCACTGTGCTGAGCAGAATAGTGAGTGTTCCCATCACAATGCGACTGTGAGAGCAGTCACTGTGCAGAGCAGAATAGTGAGTGTTCCAATCACAGTGTGACTGAGAGCTGTCAATATGCTGAGCAGAATAGTTAGTGTTCACATCACAGTTTGAACGAGAGCTCTCACTGTGCTGAGCAGCAGAGTGAGTGTTCTCATCACAGTGTGACTGAGAGCAGTCACTGTGTTGAGCAAAATAGTGAGTGTTCCCATCACAGTGTGACTTTGAGAGCATTCACTGTCCAGAGCAGAATAGTGAGTGTGACTTTGAGAGCAGTCACTGTGCTGAGCAGAATAGTGAGTGTTCCCATCACAGTGTGACTGAGAGCAGTCACTGTGCTGAACAGAATAGTGAGTGTTCCCATCACAGTGTGACTTAGAGCAGTCACTGTGCTGAGCAGAATAGTGAGTGTTCCTATCACAATGCGACTGTGAGAGCAGTCACTGTGCTGAGCAGAATAGTGAGTGTTCCCATCACAGTGTGACTGAGAGCAGTCACTGTGCTGAACAGAATAGTGAGTGTTCCCATCACAGTGTGACTTAGAGCAGTCACTGTGCTGAGCAGAATAGTGAGTGTTCCTATCACAATGCGACTGTGAGAGCAGTCACTGTGCACAGCAGAATAGTGAGTGTTCCCATCACAGCTGTGACTAAGAGCTGTCACTGTGCTGAGCAGAATAATGAGTGTTCACATCACTATGTGACTGAGAGCAGTCACTGTGCTGAGCAGAATAGTGAGTGTTCACATCACAGTGTGACTGAGAGCAGTCACTGTGCTGAGCAAAATAGTGAGTGTTCCCATCACAGATTGACTGCGAGAGCATTCACGGTGCTGAGCAGAATAGTGAGTGTTCCCGTCACAGTGTGACTGAGAGCAGTCACTGTGTTGAGCAAAATAGTGAGTGTTCCCATCACAGTGTGACTTTGAGAGCATTCACTGTCCAGAGCAGAATAGTGAGTGTGACTTTGAGAGCAGTCACTGTGCTGAGCAGAATAGTGAGTGTTCCCATCACAGTGTGACTGAGAGCAGTCACTGTGCTGAACAGAATAGTGAGTGTTCCCATCACAGTGTGACTTAGAGCAGTCACTGTGCTGAGCAGAATAGTGAGTGTTCCTATCACAATGCGACTGTGAGAGCAGTCACTGTGCAGAGCAGAATAGTGAGTGTTCCCATCACAGTGTGACTGAGAGCTGTCACTGTGCTGAGCAGAATAGTGAGTGTTCACATCACTGTGTGACTGAGAGCAGTCACTGTGCTGAGCAGAATAGTGAGTGTTCCCATCACAGTGTGACTGAGAGCAGTCACTGTGCTGAGCAGAATAGTGAGTGTTCCCCTCACAGTGTGACTGAGAGCTGTCTCTGTGCTGAACAGAATAGTGAGTGTTCCCATCACAGTGTGACTGAGAGTTGTCAATATGCTGAGCAGAATAGTTAGTGTTCCCATCACAGATTGACTGCGAGAGCATTCACTGTGCTGAGCAGAATAGTGAGTGTTCCCGTCACAGTGTGACTGAGAGCAGCCACTGTGCTGAGCAGAATAATGAGTGTTCCCATCACAGTGTGACTGTGAGAGCATTCACTGTGCTGAGTAGAATAGTGAGTGTTCCCATACCAGTATGACTGTGAGAGCATTCACTGTGCTGAGCAGAATAGTGAGTGTTCCCGTCACAGTGTGACTTTGAGAGCATTCACTGTCCAGAGCAGAATAGTGAGTGTGACTTTGAGAGCTGTCACTGTGCTGAGCAGAATAGTGAGTGTTCCCATCACAGTGTGACTGAGAGCAGTCACTGTGCTGAACATAATAGTGAGTGTTCCCATCACAATGCGACTGTGAGAGCAGTCACTGTGCAGAGCAGAATAGTGAGTGTTCCCATCACAGTGTGACTGAGAGCTGTCACTGTGCTGAGAAGAATAGTGAGTGTTCACATCACTGTGTGACTGAGAGCAGTCACTGTGCTGAGCAGAATAGTGAGTGTTCCCATCACAGTGTGACTTAGAGCAGTCACTGTGCTGAGCAGAATAGTGAGTGTTCCCATCACAATGCGACTGTGAGAGCAGTCACTGTGCAGAGCAGAATAGTGAGTGTTCCAATCACAGTGTGACTGAGAGCTGTCAATATGCTGAGCAGAATAGTTAGTGTTCACATCACAGTTTGAACGAGAGCTCTCACTGTGCTGAGCAGCAGAGTGAGTGTTCTCATCACAGTGTGACTGAGAGCAGTCACTGTGTTGAGCAAAATAGTGAGTGTTCCCATCACAGTGTGACTTTGAGAGCATTCACTGTCCAGAGCAGAATAGTGAGTGTGACTTTGAGAGCAGTCACTGTGCTGAGCAGAATAGTGAGTGTTCCCATCACAGTGTGACTGAGAGCAGTCACTGTGCTGAACAGAATAGTGAGTGTTCCCATCACAGTGTGACTTAGAGCAGTCACTGTGCTGAGCAGAATAGTGAGTGTTCCTATCACAATGCGACTGTGAGAGCAGTCACTGTGCTGAGCAGAATAGTGAGTGTTCCCATCACAGTGTGACTGAGAGCAGTCACTGTGCTGAACAGAATAGTGAGTGTTCCCATCACAGTGTGACTTAGAGCAGTCACTGTGCTGAGCAGAATAGTGAGTGTTCCTATCACAATGCGACTGTGAGAGCAGTCACTGTGCACAGCAGAATAGTGAGTGTTCCCATCACAGCTGTGACTAAGAGCTGTCACTGTGCTGAGCAGAATAATGAGTGTTCACATCACTATGTGACTGAGAGCAGTCACTGTGCTGAGCAGAATAGTGAGTGTTCACATCACAGTGTGACTGAGAGCAGTCACTGTGCTGAGCAAAATAGTGAGTGTTCCCATCACAGATTGACTGCGAGAGCATTCACGGTGCTGAGCAGAATAGTGAGTGTTCCCGTCACAGTGTGACTGAGAGCAGTCACTGTGTTGAGCAAAATAGTGAGTGTTCCCATCACAGTGTGACTTTGAGAGCATTCACTGTCCAGAGCAGAATAGTGAGTGTGACTTTGAGAGCAGTCACTGTGCTGAGCAGAATAGTGAGTGTTCCCATCACAGTGTGACTGAGAGCAGTCACTGTGCTGAACAGAATAGTGAGTGTTCCCATCACAGTGTGACTTAGAGCAGTCACTGTGCTGAGCAGAATAGTGAGTGTTCCTATCACAATGCGACTGTGAGAGCAGTCACTGTGCAGAGCAGAATAGTGAGTGTTCCCATCACAGTGTGACTGAGAGCTGTCACTGTGCTGAGCAGAATAGTGAGTGTTCACATCACTGTGTGACTGAGAGCAGTCACTGTGCTGAGCAGAATAGTGAGTGTTCCCATCACAGTGTGACTGAGAGCAGTCACTGTGCTGAGCAGAATAGTGAGTGTTCCCATCACAGTGTGACTGAGAGCTGTCTCTGTGCTGAACAGAATAGTGAGTGTTCCCATCACAGTGTGACTGAGAGTTGTCAATATGCTGAGCAGAATAGTTAGTGTTCCCATCACAGATTGACTGCGAGAGCATTCACTGTGCTGAGCAGAATAGTGAGTGTTCCCGTCACAGTGTGACTGAGAGCAGCCACTGTGCTGAGCAGAATAATGAGTGTTCCCATCACAGTGTGACTGTGAGAGCATTCACTGTGCTGAGTAGAATAGTGAGTGTTCCCATACCAGTATGACTGTGAGAGCATTCACTGTGCTGAGCAGAATAGTGAGTGTTCCCGTCACAGTGTGACTTTGAGAGCATTCACTGTCCAGAGCAGAATAGTGAGTGTGACTTTGAGAGCTGTCACTGTGCTGAGCAGAATAGTGAGTGTTCCCATCACAGTGTGACTGAGAGCAGTCACTGTGCTGAACATAATAGTGAGTGTTCCCATCACAGTGTGACTTAGAGCAATCACTGTGCTGAGCAGAATAGTGAGTGTTCCCATCACAATGCGACTGTGAGAGCAGTCAGTGTGCTGAGCAGAATAGTGAGTGTTCCCATCACAGTGTGACTTAGAGCAGTCACTGTGCTGAGCAGAAAAGTGAGTGTTCCTATAACCATGCGACTGTGAAAGCAGTCACTGTGCAGAGCATAATAGTGAGTGTTCCCATCACAGCTGTGACTAAGAGCTGTCACTGTGCTGAGCAGAATAGTGAGTGTTCACATCACTGTGTGACTGAGAGCAGTCACTGTGCTGAAAAGAATAGTGAGTGTTTCCATCACAGTGTGACTGAGAGCAGTCACTGTGCTGAGCAGAATAGTGAGTGTTCCCAAAACACAGTGTGACTGAGAGCTGTCTCTGTGCTGAACAGAATAGTGAATGTTCCCATCACAGTGTGACTTTGAGAGCATTCACTGTCCAGAGCAGAATAGTGAGTGTGACTTTGAGAGCAGTCACTGTGCTGAGCAGAATAGTGAGTGTTCCCATCACAGTGTGACTGAGAGCAGTCACTGTGCTGAACAGAATAGTGAGTGTTCCCATCACAGTGTGACTTAGAGCAGTCACTGTGCTGAGCAGAATAGTGAGTGTTCCCATCACAATGCGACTGTGAGAGCAGTCACTGTGCAGAGCAGAATAGTGAGTGTTCCAATCACAGTGTGACTTTGAGAGCATTCACTGTCCAGAGCAGAATAGTGAGTGTGACTTTGAGAGCAGTCACTGTGCTGAGCAGAATGGTGAGTGTTCCCATCACAGTGTGACTGAGAGCAGTCACTGTGCTGAACAGAATAGTGAGTGTTCCCATCACAGTGTGACTTAGAGCAGTCACTGTGCTGAGCAGAATAGTGAGTGTTCCTATCACAATGCGACTGTGAGAGCAGTCACTGTGCAGAGCAGAATAGTGAGTGTTCCCATCACAGTGTGACTGAGAGCTGTCACTGTGCTGAGCAGAATAGTGAGTGTTCACATCACTGTGTGACTGAGAGCAGTCACTGTGCTGAGCAGAATAGTGAGTGTTCCCATCACAGTGTGACTGAGAGCAGTCACTGTGCTGAGCAGAATAGTGAGTGTTCCCATCACAGTGTGACTGAGAGCTGTCTCTGTGCTGAACAGAATAGTGAGTGTTCCCATCACAGTGTGACTGAGAGTTGTCAATATGCTGAGCAGAATAGTTAGTGTTCCCATCACAGATTGACTGCGAGAGCATTCACTGTGCTGAGCAGAATAGTGAGTGTTCCCGTCACAGTGTGACTGAGAGCAGCCACTGTGCTGAGCAGAATAATGAGTGTTCCCATCACAGTGTGACTGTGAGAGCATTCACTGTGCTGAGTAGAATAGTGAGTGTTCCCATACCAGTATGACTGTGAGAGCATTCACTGTGCTGAGCAGAATAGTGAGTGTTCCCGTCACAGTGTGACTTTGAGAGCATTCACTGTCCAGAGCAGAATAGTGAGTGTGACTTTGAGAGCTGTCACTGTGCTGAGCAGAATAGTGAGTGTTCCCATCACAGTGTGACTGAGAGCAGTCACTGTGCTGAACATAATAGTGAGTGTTCCCATCACAGTGTGACTTAGAGCTAGCTGTCTCTGTGCTGAACAGAATAGTGAGTGTTCCCATCACAGTGTGACTGAGAGCTGTCAATATGCTGAGCAGAATAGTTAGTGTTCACATCACAGAGTGACCGAGAGCTCTCACTGTGCTGAGAAGCAGAGTGAGTGTTCCCATCACAGTGTGACTGAGAGCAGTAACTGTGTTGAGCAAAATAGTGAGTGTTCCCATCACAGTGTGACTTTGAGAGCATTCACTGTCCAGAGCAGAATAGTGAGTGTGACTTTGAGAGCAGTCACTGTGCTGAGCAGAATAGTGAGTGTTCCCATCACAGTGTGACTGAGAGCAGTCACTGTGCTGAACAGAATAGTGAGTGTTCCCATCACAGTGTGACTTAGAGCAGTCACTGTGCTGAGCAGAATAGTGAGTGTTCCTATCACAATGCGACTGTGAGAGCAGTCACTGTGCACAGCAGAATAGTGAGTGTTCCCATCACAGCTGTGACTAAGAGCTGTCACTGTGCTGAGCAGAATAATGAGTGTTCACATCACTATGTGACTGAGAGCAGTCACTGTGCTGAGCAGAATAGTGAGTGTTCACATCACAGTGTGACTGAGAGCAGTCACTGTGCTGAGCAAAATAGTGAGTGTTCCCATCACAGATTGACTGCGAGAGCATTCACTGTGCTGAGCAGAATAGTGAGTGTTCCCGTCACAGTGTGACTGAGAGCAGCCACTGTGCTGAGCAGAATAGTGAGTGTTCCCATCACAGTGTGACTGAGAGCAGTCACTGTGCTGAGCAGAATAGTGAGTGTTCCTATCACAATGCGACTGTGAGAGCAGTCACTGTGCAGAGCAGAATAGTGAGTGTTCCCATCACAGCTGTGACTAAGAGCTGTGACTGTGCTGAGCAGAATAGTGAGTGTTCACATCACTGTGTGACTGAGAGCAGTCACTGTGCTGAGCAGAATAGTGAGTGTTCCCATCACAGTGTGACTGAGAGCTAGCTGTCTCTGTGCTGAACAGAATAGTGAGTGTTCCCATCACTGTGTGACTGAGAGCTGTCAATGTGCTGAGCAGAATAGTTAGTGTTCACATCACAGTGTGACCGAGAGCCCTCACTGTGTTGAGCAGCAGAGTGAATGTTCCCATCACAGTGTGACTGACAGCAGTCACTGTGCTGAGCAGAATAGTGAGTGTTCCCATCACAGTGTGACTGAGAGCTGTCTCTGTGCTGAACAGAATAGTGAGTGTTCCCATCACAGTGTGACTGAGAGCTGTCAATGTGCTGAGCAGAATAGTTAGTGTTCACATCACAGTGTGACCGAGAGCCCTCACTGTGCTGAGCAGCAGAGTGAGTGTTCCCATCACAGTGTGACTGAGAGAAGTCACTGTGCTGAGCAAAATAGTGAGAGTTCCCATCACAGTGTGACTTTGAGAGCATTAACTGTCCAGAGCAGAATAGTGAGTGTGACTTTGAGAGCAGTCACTGTGCTGAGCAGAATAATGAGTGTTCACATCAATATGTGACTGAGAGCAGTCACTGTGCTGAGCAGAATAGTGAGTGTTCACATCACAGTGTGACTGAGAGCAGTCACTGTGCTGAGCAAAATAGTGAGTGTTCCCATCACAGATTGACTGCGAGAGCATTCACTGTGCTGAGCAGAATAGTGAGTGTTCCCGTCACAGTGTGACTGAGAGCAGCCACTGTGCTGAGCAGAATAGTGAGTGTGACTTTCAGAGCTGTCACTGTGCTGAGCAGAATAGTGAGTGTTCCCATCACAGTGTGACTGAGAGCAGTCACTGTGCTGAACATAATAGTGAGTGTTCCCATCACAGTGTGACTTAGAGCAGTCACTGTGCTGAGCAGAATAGTGAGTGTTCCCATCACAATTCGACTGTGAGAGCAGTCACTGTGCTGAGCAGAATAGTGAGTGTTCCCATCACAGTGTGACTTAGAGCAGTCACTGTGCTGAGCAGAATAGTGAGTGTTCCTATCACAATGCGACTGTGAGAGCAGTCACTGTGCAGAGCAGAATAGTGAGTGTTCCCATCACAGCTGTGACTAAGAGCTGTCACTGTGCTGAGCAGAATAGTGAGTGTTCACATCACTGTGTGACTGAGAGCAGTCACGGTGCTGAAAAGAATAGTGAGTGTTTCCATCACAGTGTGACTGAGAGCAGTCACTGTGCTGAGCAGAATAGTGAGTGTTCCCAAAACACAGTGTGACTGAGAGCTGTCTCTGTGCTGAACAGAATAGTGAGTGTTCCCATCACAGTGTGACTGAGAGCTGTCAATATGCTGAGCAGAATAGTTAGTGTTCACATCACAGTTTGAACGAGAGCTCTCACTGTGCTGAGCAGCAGAGTGAGTGTTCCCATCACAGTGTGACTGAGAGCAGTCACTGTGTTGAGCAAAATAGTGAGTGTTCCCATCACAGTGTGACTTTGAGAGCATTCACTGTCCAGAGCAGAATAGTGAGTGTGACTTTGAGAGCAGTCACTGTGCTGAGCAGAATAGTGAGTGTTCCCATCACAGTGTGACTGAGAGCAGTCACTGTGCTGAACAGAATAGTGAGTGTTCCCATCACAGTGTGACTTAGAGCAGTCACTGTGCTGAGCAGAATAGTGAGTGTTCCTATCACAATGCGACTGTGAGAGCAGTCACTGTGCAGAGCAGAATAGTGAGTGTTCCCATCACAGTGTGACTGAGAGCTGTCAATGTGCTGAGCAGAATAGTGAGTGTTCACATCACTGTGTGACTGAGAGCAGTCACTGTGCAGAGCAGAATAGTGAGTGTTCCCATCACAGTGTGACTGAGAGCAGTCACTGTGCTGAGCAGAATAGTGAGTGTTCCCATCACAGTGTGACTGAGAGCTGTCTCTGTGCTGAACAGAATAGTGAGTGTTCCCATCACAGTGTGACTGAGAGTTGTCAATATGCTGAGCAGAATAGTTAGTGTTCACATCACAGTGTGACCGAGAGCTCTCACTGTGCTGAGCAGCAGAGTGAGTGTTCCCATCACAGTGTGACTGAGAGCAGTCACTGTGTTGAGCAAAATAGTGAGTGTTCCCATCACAGTGTGACTTTGAGAGCATTCGCTGTCCAGAGCACAATAGTGAGTGTGACTTTGAGAGCATTCACTGTGCTGAGTAGAATAGTGAGTGTTCCCATACCAGTATGACTGTGAGAGCATTCACTGTGATAAGCAGAATAGTGAGTGTTCCCGTCACAGTGTAACTTTGAGAGCATTCACTGTCCAGAGCAGAATAGTGAGTGTGACTTTGAGAGCTGTCACTGTGCTGAGCAGAATAGTGAGTGTTCCCATCACAGTGTGACTGAGAGCAGTCACTGTGCTGAACAGAATAGTGAGTGTTCCCATCACAGTGTGACTTAGAGCAGTCACTGTGCTGAGCAGAATAGTGAGTGTTCCTATCACAATGCGACTGTGAGAGCAGTCACTGTGCAGAGCAGAATAGTGAGTGTTCCCATCACAGTGTGACTGAGAGCTGTCACTGTGCTGAGCAGAATAGTGAGTGTTCACATCACTGTGTGACTGAGAGCAGTCACTGTGCAGAGCAGAATAGTGAGTGTTCCCATCACAGTGTGACTGAGAGCAGTCACTGTGCTGAGCAGAATAGTGAGTGTTCCCATCACAGTGTGACTGAGAGCTGTCTCTGTGCTGAACAGAATAGTGAGTGTTCCCATCACAGTGTGACTGAGAGTTGTCAATATGCTGAGCAGAATAGTTAGTGTTCACATCACAGTGTGACCGAGAGCTCTCACTGTGCTGAGCAGCAGAGTGAGTGTTCCCATCACAGTGTGACTGAGAGCAGTCACTGTGTTGAGCAAAATAGTGAGTGTTCCCATCACAGTGTGACTTTGAGAGCATTCGCTGTCCAGAGCACAATAGTGAGTGTGACTTTGAGAGCATTCACTGTGCTGAGTAGAATAGTGAGTGTTCCCATACCAGTATGACTGTGAGAGCATTCACTGTGATGAGCAGAATAGTGAGTGTTCCCGTCACAGTGTAACTTTGAGAGCATTCACTGTCCAGAGCAGAATAGTGAGTGTGACTTTGAGAGCTGTCACTGTGCTGAGCAGAATAGTGAGTGTTCCCATCACAGTGTGACTGAGAGCAGTCACTGTGCTGAACATAATAGTGAGTGTTCCCATCACAGTGTGACTTAGAGCAGTCACTGTGCTGAGCAGAATAGTGAGTGTTCCCATCACAGCTGTGACTAAGAGCTGTCACTGTGCTGAGCAGAATAGTGAGTGTTCACATCACTGTGTGACTGAGAGCAGTCACTGTGCTGAAAAGAATAGTGAGTGTTTCCATCACAGTGTTACTGAGAGCAGTCACTGTGCTGAGCAGAATAGGGAGTGTTCCCAAAACACAGTGTGACTGAGAGCTGTCTCTGTGCTGAACAGAATAGTGAATGTTCCCATCACAGTGTGACTTTGAGAGCATTCACTGTCCAGAGCAGAATAGTGAGTGTGACTTTGAGAGCAGTCACTGTGCTGAGCAGAATAGTGAGTGTTCCCATCACAGTGTGACTGAGAGCAGTCACTGTGCTGAACAGAATAGTGAGTGTTCCCATCACAGTGTGACTTAGAGCAGTCACTGTGCTGAGCAGAATAGTGAGTGTTCCCATCACAATGCGACTGTGAGAGCAGTCACTGTGCAGAGCAGAATAGTGAGTGTTCCAATCACAGTGTGACTGAGAGCTGTCAATATGCTGAGCAAAATAGTTAGTGTTCACATCACAGTTTGAACGAGAGCTCTCACTGTGCTGAGCAGCAGAGTGAGTGTTCTCATCACAGTGTGACTGAGAGCAGTCACTGTGTTGAGCAAAATAGTGAGTGTTCCCATCACAGTGTGACTTTGAGAGCATTCACTGTCCAGAGCAGAATAGTGAGTGTGACTTTGAGAGCAGTCACTGTGCTGAGCAGAATAGTGAGTGTTCCCATCACAGTGTGACTGAGAGCAGTCACTGTGCTGAGCAGAATAGTGAGTGTTTCCATCACAGTGTGACTTAGAGCAGTCACTGTGCTGAGCAGAATAGTGAGTGTTCCTATCACAATGCGACTGTGAGAGCAGTCACTGTGCTGAGCAGAATAGTGAGTGTTCCCATCACAGTGTGACTGAGAGCAGTCACTGTGCTGAACAGAATAGTGAGTGTTCCCATCACAGTGTGACTTAGAGCAGTCACTGTGCTGAGCAGAATAGTGAGTGTTCCTATCACAATGCGACTGTGAGAGCAGTCACTGTGCACAGCAGAATAGTGAGTGTTCCCATCACAGCTGTGACTAAGAGCTGTCACTGTGCTGAGCAGAATAATGAGTGTTCACATCACTATGTGACTGAGAGCAGTCACTGTGCTGAGCAGAATAGTGAGTGTTCACATCACAGTGTGACTGAGAGCAGTCACTGTGCTGAGCAAAATAGTGAGTGTTCCCATCACAGATTGACTGCGAGAGCATTCACTGTGCTGAGCAGAATAGTGAGTGTTCCCGTCACAGTGTGACTGAGAGCAGCCACTGTGCTGAGCAGAATAGTGAGTGTTCCCATCACAGTGTGACTGAGAGCAGTCACTGTGCTGAGCAGAATAGTGAGTGTTCCTATCACAATGCGACTGTGAGAGCAGTCACTGTGCAGAGCAGAATAGTGAGTGTTCCCATCACAGCTGTGACTAAGAGCTGTGACTGTGCTGAGCAGAATAGTGAGTGTTCACATCACTGTGTGACTGAGAGCAGTCACTGTGCTGAGCAGAATAGTGAGTGTTCCCATCACAGTGTGACTGAGAGCTGTCTCTGTGCTGAACAGAATAGTGAGTGTTCCCATCACAGTGTGACTGAGAGCTGTCAATGTGCTGAGCAGAATAGTTAGTGTTCACATCACAGTGTGACCGAGAGCCCTCACTGTGCTGAGCAGCAGAGTGAGTGTTCCCATCACAGTGTGACTGAAAGCAGTCACTGTGCTGAGCAGAATAGTGAGTGTTCCCATCACAGTGTGACTGAGAGCTGTCTCTGTGCTGAACAGAATAGTGAGTGTTCCCATCACAGTGTGACTGAGAGCTGTCAATGTGATGAGCAGAATAGTTAGTGTTCACATCACAGTGTGACCGAGAGCCCTCACTGTGCTGAGCAGCAGAGTGAGTGTTCCCATCACAGTATGACTTTGAGAGCATTCACTGTCCAGAGCAGAATAGTGAGTGTTCCTATCACAATGCGACTGTGAGAGCAGTCACTGTGCACAGCAGAATAGTGAGTGTTCCCATCACAGCTGTGACTAAGAGCTGTCACTGTGCTGAGCAGAATAATGAGTGTTCACATCACTATGTGACTGAGAGCAGTCACTGTGCTGAGCAGAATAGTGAGTGTTCACATCACAGTGTGACTGAGAGCAGTCACTGTGCTGAGCAAAATAGTGAGTGTTCCCATCACAGATTGACTGCGAGAGCATTCACTGTGCTGAGCAGAATAGTGAGTGTTCCCGTCACAGTGTGACTGAGAGCAGCCACTGTGCTGAGCAGAATAGTGAGTGTTCCCATCACAGTGTGACTGAGAGCAGTCACTGTGCTGAGCAGAATAGTGAGTGTTCCTATCACAATGCGACTGTGAGAGCAGTCACTGTGCAGAGCAGAATAGTGAGTGTTCCCATCACAGCTGTGACTAAGAGCTGTGACTGTGCTGAGCAGAATAGTGAGTGTTCACATCACTGTGTGACTGAGAGCAGTCACTGTGCTGAGCAGAATAGTGAGTGTTCCCATCACAGTGTGACTGAGAGCTGTCTCTGTGCTGAACAGAATAGTGAGTGTTCCCATCACAGTGTGACTGAGAGCTGTCAATGTGCTGAGCAGAATAGTTAGTGTTCACATCACAGTGTGACCGAGAGCCCTCACTGTGCTGAGCAGCAGAGTGAGTGTTCCCATCACAGTGTGACTGAAAGCAGTCACTGTGCTGAGCAGAATAGTGAGTGTTCCCATCACAGTGTGACTGAGAGCTGTCTCTGTGCTGAACAGAATAGTGAGTGTTCCCATCACAGTGTGACTGAGAGCTGTCAATGTGATGAGCAGAATAGTTAGTGTTCACATCACAGTGTGACCGAGAGCCCTCACTGTGCTGAGCAGCAGAGTGAGTGTTCCCATCACAGTATGACTTTGAGAGCATTCACTGTCCAGAGCAGAATAGTGAGTGTGACTGTGAGAGCAGTCACTGTGCAGAGCAGAATAGTGAGTGTTCCCATCACAGTGTGACTGAGAGCTGTCACTGTGCTGAGCAGAATAGTGAGTGTTCACATCACTGTGTGACTGAGAGCAGTCACTGTGCTGAGCAGAATAGTGAGTGTTCCCATCACAGTGTGACTGAGAGCAGTCACTGTGCTGAGCAGAATAGTGAGTGTTCCCATCACAGTGTGACTGACAGCAGTCACTGTGCTGAACAGAATAGTGAGTGTTCCCATCACAGTGTGACTTAGAGCAGTCATTGTGCTGAGCAGAATAGTGAGTGTTCCTATCACAATGCGACTGTGAGAGCAGTCACTGTGCAGAGCAGAATAGTGAGTGTTCCCGTCACAGCTGTGACTAAGAGCTGTCACTGTGCTTTGCAGAATAGTGAGTGTTCCCATCACAGTGTGACTGAGAGCAGTCACTGTGCTGAGCAGAATAGTGAGTGTTCCCAAAACACAGTGTGACTGAGAGCTGTCTCTGTGCTGAACAGAATAGTGAGTGTTCCCATCACAGTGTGACTGAGAGCTGTCAATATGCTGAGCAGAATAGTTAGTGTTCACATCACAGAGTGACCGAGAGCTCTCACTGTGCTGAGCAGCAGAGTGAGTGTTCCCATCACAGTGTGACCGAGAGCAGTAACTGTGTTGAGCAAAATAGTGAGTGTTCCCATCACAGTGTGACTTTGAGAGCATTCACTGTCCAGAGCAGAATAGTGAGTGTGACCTTGAGAGCAGTCACTGTGCTGAGCAGAATAGTGAGTGTTCCCATCACAGTGTGACTGAGAGCAGTCACTGTGCTGAACAGAATAGTGAGTGTTCCCATCACAGTGTGACCGAGAGCAGTCACTGTGCTGAACAGAATAGTGAGTGTTTCCATCACAGTGTGACTTAGAGCAGTCACTGTGCTGAGCAGAATAGTGAGTGTTCCTATCACAATGCGACTATGAGAGCAGTCACTGTGCTGAGCAGAATAGTGAGTGTTCCCATCACAGTGTGACTTAGAGCAGTCACTGTGCTGAACAGAATAGTGAGTGTTCCCATCACAGTGTGACTTAGAGTAGTCACTGTGCTGAGCAGAATAGTGAGTGTTCCTATCACAATGCGACTGTGAGAGCAGTCACTGTGCACAGCAGAATAGTGAGTGTTCCCATCACAGCTGTGACTAAGAGCTTTCACTGTGCTGAGCAGAATAATGAGTGTTCACATCACTATGTGACTGAGAGCAGTCACTGTGCTGAGCAGAATAGTGAGTGTTCACATCACAGTGTGACTGAGAGCAGTCACTGTGCTGAGCAAAATAGTGAGTGTTCCCATCACAGATTGACTGCGAGAGCATTCACTGTGCTGAGCAGAATAGTGAGTGTTCCCGTCACAGTGTGACTGAGAGCAGCCACTGTGCTGAGCAGAATAGTGAGTGTTCCCATCACAGTGTGACTGAGAGCAGTCACTGTGCTGAGCAGAATAGTGAGTGTTCCTATCACAATGCGACTGTGAGAGCAGTCACTGTGCAAAGCAGAATAGTGAGTGTTCCCATCACAGCTGTGACTAAGAGCTGTGACTGTGCTGAGCAGAATAGTGAGTGTTCACATCAATGTGTGACTGAGAGCAGTCACTGTGCTGAGCAGAATAGTGAGTGTTCCCATCACAATGCGACTGTGAGAGCAGTCACTGTGCAGAGCAGAATAGTGAGTGTTCCAATCACAGTGTGACTGAGAGCTGTCAATATGCTGAGCAGAATAGTTAGTGTTCACATCACAGTTTGAACGAGAGCTCTCACTGTGCTGAGCAGCAGAGTGAGTGTTCCCATCACAGTGTGACTGAGAGCAGTCACTGTGTTGAGCAAAATAGTGAGTGTTCCCATCACAGTGTGACTTTGAGAGCATTCACTGTCCAGAGCAGAATAGTGAGTGTGACTTTGAGAGCAGTCACTGTGCTGAGCAGAATAGTGAGTGTTCCCATCACAGTGTGACTGAGAGCAGTCACTGTGCTGAACAGAATAGTGAGTGTTCCCATCACAGTGTGACTTAGAGCAGTCACTGTGCTGAGCAGAATAGTGAGTGTTCCTATCACAATGCGACTGTGAGAGCAGTCACTGTGCAGAGCAGAATAGTGAGTGTTCCCATCACAGTGTGACTGAGAGCTGTCACTGTGCTGAGCAGAATAGTGAGTGTTCACATCACTGTGTGACTGAGAGCAGTCACTGTGCTGAGCAGAATAGTGAGTGTTCCCATCACAGTGTGACTGAGAGCAGTCACTGTGCTGAGCAGAATAGTGAGTGTTCCCATCACAGTGTGACTGACAGCAGTCACTGTGCTGAACAGAATAGTGAGTGTTCCCATCACAGTGTGACTTAGAGCAGTCATTGTGCTGAGCAGAATAGTGAGTGTTCCTATCACAATGCGACTGTGAGAGCAGTCACTGTGCAGAGCAGAATAGTGAGTGTTCCCGTCACAGCTGTGACTAAGAGCTGTCACTGTGCTTTGCAGAATAGTGAGTGTTCCCATCACAGTGTGACTGAGAGCAGTCACTGTGCTGAGCAGAATAGTGAGTGTTCCCAAAACACAGTGTGACTGAGAGCTGTCTCTGTGCTGAACAGAATAGTGAGTGTTCCCATCACAGTGTGACTGAGAGCTGTCAATATGCTGAGCAGAATAGTTAGTGTTCACATCACAGAGTGACCGAGAGCTCTCACTGTGCTGAGCAGCAGAGTGAGTGTTCCCATCACAGTGTGACTGAGAGCAGTAACTGTGTTGAGCAAAATAGTGAGTGTTCCCATCACAGTGTGACTTTGAGAGCATTCACTATCCAGAGCAGAATAGTGAGTGTGACCTTGAGAGCAGTCACTGTGCTGAGCAGAATAGTGAGTGTTCCCATCACAGTGTGACTGAGAGCAGTCACTGTGCTGAACAGAATAGTGAGTGTTCCCATCACAGTGTGACTTAGAGCAGTCACTGTGCTGAGCAGAATAGTGAGTGTTCCTATCACAATGCGACTGTGAGAGCAGTCACTGTGCACAGCAGAATAGTGAGTGTTCCCATCACAGCTGTGACTAAGAGCTGTCACTGTGCTGAGCAGAATAATGAGTGTTCACATCACTATGTGACTGAGAGCAGTCACTGTGCTGAGCAGAATAGTGAGTGTTCACATCACAGTGTGACTGAGAGCAGTCACTGTGCTGAGCAAAATAGTGAGTGTTCCCATCACAGATTGACTGCGAGAGCATTCACTGTGCTGAGCAGAATAGTGAGTGTTCCCGTCACAGTGTGACTGAGAGCAGCCACTGTGCTGAGCAGAATAGTGAGTGTTCCCATCACAGTGTGACTGAGAGCAGTCACTGTGCTGAGCAGAATAGTGAGTGTTCCTATCACAATGCGACTGTGAGAGCAGTCACTGTGCAGAGCAGAATAGTGAGTGTTCCCATCACAGCTGTGACTAAGAGCTGTGACTGTGCTGAGCAGAATAGTGAGTGTTCACATCACTGTGTGACTGAGAGCAGTCACTGTGCTGAGCAGAATAGTGAGTGTTCCCATCACAGTGTGACTGAGAGCTGTCTCTGTGCTGAACAGAATAGTGAGTGTTCCCATCACAGTGTGACTGAGAGCTGTCAATGTGCTGAGCAGAATAGTTAGTGTTCACATCACAGTGTGACCGAGAGCCCTCACTGTGCTGAGCAGCAGAGTGAGTGTTCCCATCACAGTGTGACTGAAAGCAGTCACTGTGCTGAGCAGGATAGTGAGTGTTCCCATCACAGTGTGACTGAGAGCTGTCTCTGTGCTGAACAGAATAGTGAGTGTTCCCATCACAGTGTGACTGAGAGCTGTCAATGTGATGAGCAGAATAGTTAGTGTTCACATCACAGTGTGACCGAGAGCCCTCACTGTGCTGAGCAGCAGAGTGAGTGTTCCCATCACAGTGTGACTGAGAGCAGTCACTGTGCTGAGCAAAATAGTGAGTGTTCCCATCACAGTGTGACTTTGAGAGCATTCACTGTCCAGAGCAGAATAGTGAGTGTGACTTTGAGAGCAGTCACTGTGCTGAGCAGAATAGTGAGTGTTCCCATCACAGTGTGACTGAGAGCTGTCTCTGTGCTGAACAGAATAGTGAGTGTTGCCATCACAGTGTGACTGAGAGCTGTCAATCTGCTGAGCAGAATAGTTAGTGTTCACATAACAGTGTGACCGAGAGCTGTCACTGTGCTGAGCAGAATAATGAGTGTTCACATCACTATGTGACTGAGAGCAGTCACTGTGCTGAGCAGAATAGTGAGTGTTCACATCACAGTGTGACTGAGAGCAGTCACTGTGCTGAGCAAAATAGTGAGTGTTCCCATCACAGATTGACTGCGAGAGCATTCACTGTGCTGAGCAGAATAGTGAGTATTCCCATCACAGTGTGACTGTGAGAGCATTCACTGTGCTGAGTAGAATAGTGAGTGTTCCCGTCACAGTGTGACTTTGAGAGCATTCACTGTCCAGAGCAGAATAGTGAGTGTTACTTTCAGAGCTGTCACTGTGCTGAGCAGAATAGTGAGTGTTCCCATCACAGTGTGACTGAGAGCAGTCACTGTGCTGAACATAATAGTGAGTGTTCCCATCACAGTGTGACTTAGAGCAGTCACTGTGCTGAGCAGAATAGTGAGTGTTCCCATCACAATGCGACTGTGAGAGCAGTCACTGTGCTGAGCAGAATAGTGAGTGTTCCCATCACAGTGTGACTTAGAGCAGTCACTGTGCTGAGCAGAATAGTGAGTGTTCCTATCACAATGCGACTGTGAGAGCAGTCACTGTGCAGAGCAGAATAGTGAGTGTTCCCATCACAGCTGTGACTAAGAGCTGTCACTGTGTTGAGCAAAATAGTGAGTGTTCCCATCACAGTGTGACATTGAGAGCATTCACTGTCCAGAGCAGAATAGTGAGTGTGACTTTGAGAGCAGTCACTGTGCTGAGCAGAATAGTGAGTGTTCCCATCACAGTGTGACTGACAGCAGTCACTGTGCTGAACAGAATAGTGAGTGTTCCCATCAAAGTGTGACTTAGAGCAGTCATTGTGCTGAGCAGAATAGTGAGTGTTCCTATCACAATGCGACTGTGAGTGCAGTCACTGTGCAGAGCAGAATAGTGAGTGTTCCCGTCACAGCTGTGACTAAGAGCTGTCACTGTGCTGAGCAGAATAGTGAGTGTTCCCATCACAGTGTGACTGAGAGCAGTCACTGTGCTGAGCAGAATAGTGAGTGTTCCCAAAACACAGTGTGACTGAGAGCTGTCTCTGTGCTGAACAGAATAGTGAGTGTTCCCATCACAGTGTGACTGAGAGCTGTCAATATGCTGAGCAGAATAGTTAGTGTTCACATCACAGAGTGACCGAGAGCTCTCACGTTGCTGAGCAGCAGAGTGAGTGTTCCCATCACAGTGTGACTGAGAGCAGTAACTGTGTTGAGCAAAATAGTGAGTGTTCCCATCACAGTGTGACTTTGAGAGCATTCACTGTCCAGAGCAGAATAGTGAGTGTGACTTTGAGAGCAGTCACTGTGCTGAGCAGAATAGTGAGTGTTCCCATCACAATGTGACTTAGAGCAGTCACTGTGCTGAGCAGAATAGTGAGTGTTCCTATCACAATGCGACTGTGAGAGCAGTCACTGTGCACAGCAGAATAGTGAGTGTTCCCATCACAGCTGTGACTAAGAGCTGTGACTGTGCTGAGCAGAATAGTGAGTGTTCACATCACTGTGTGACTGAGAGCAGTCACTGTGCTGAGCAGAATAGTGAGTGTTCCCATCACAGTGTGACTGAGAGCTGTCTCTGTGCTGAACAGAATAGTGAGTGTTCCCATCACAGTGTGACTGAGAGCTGTCAATGTGCTGAGCAGAATAGTTAGTGTTCACATCACAGTGTGACCGAGAGCCCTCACTGTGCTGAGCAGCAGAGTGAGTGTTCCCATCACAGTGTGACTGAAAGCAGTCACTGTGCTGAGCAGAATAGTGAGTGTTCCCATCACAGTGTGACTGAGAGCTGTCTCTGTGCTGAACAGAATAGTGAGTGTTCCCATCACAGTGTGACTGAGAGCTGTCAGTGTGATGAGCAGAATAGTTAGTGTTCACATCACAGTGTGACCGAGAGCCCTCACTGTGCTGAGCAGCAGAGTGAGTGTTCCCATCACAGTGTGACTGAGAGCAGTCACTGTGCTGAGCAAAATAGTGAGTGTTCCCATCACAGTGTGACTTTGAGAGCATTCACTGTCCAGAGCAGAATAGTGAGTGTGACTTTGAGAGCAGTCACTGTGCTGAGCAGAATAGTGAGTGTTCCCATCACAGTGTGACTGAGAGCTGTCTCTGTGCTGAACAGAATAGTGAGTGTTGCCATCACAGTGTGACTGAGAGCTGTCAATCTGCTGAGCAGAATAGTTAGTGTTCACATAACAGTGTGACCGAGAGCTGTCACTGTGCTGAGCAGAATAATGAGTGTTCACATCACTATGTGACTGAGAGCAGTCACTGTGCTGAGCAGAATAGTGAGTGTTCACATCACAGTGTGACTGAGAGCAGTCACTGTGCTGAGCAAAATAGTGAGTGTTCCCATCACAGATTGACTGCGAGAGCATTCACTGTGCTGAGCAGAATAGTGAGTATTCCCATCACAGTGTGACTGTGAGAGTATTCACTGTGCTGAGTAGAATAGTGAGTGTTCCCATACCAGTATGACTGTGAGAGCATTCACTGTGCTGAGCAGAATAGTGAGTGTTCCCGTCACAGTGTGACTTTGAGAGCATTCACTGTCCAGAGCAGAATAGTGAGTGTGACTTTCAGAGCTGTCACTGTGCTGAGCAGAATAGTGAGTGTTCCCATCACAGTGTGACTGAGAGCAGTCACTGTGCTGAACATAATAGTGAGTGTTCCCATCACAGTGTGACTTAGAGCAGTCACTGTGCTGAGCAGAATAGTGAGTGTTCCCATCACAATGCGACTGTGAGAGCAGTCACTGTGCTGAGCAGAATAGTGAGTGTTCCCATCACAGTGTGACTTAGAGCAGTCACTGTGCTGAGCAGAATAGTGAGTGTTCCTATCACAATGCGACTGTGAGAGCAGTCACTGTGCAGAGCAGAATAGTGAGTGTTCCCATCACAGCTGTGACTAAGAGCTGTCACTGTGTTGAGCAAAATAGTGAGTGTTCCCATCACAGTGTGACATTGAGAGCATTCACTGTCCAGAGCAGAATAGTGAGTGTGACTTTGAGAGCAGTCACTGTGCTGAGCAGAATAGTGAGTGTTCCCATCACAGTGTGACTGACAGCAGTCACTGTGCTGAACAGAATAGTGAGTGTTCCCATCAAAGTGTGACTTAGAGCAGTCATTGTGCTGAGCAGAATAGTGAGTGTTCCTATCACAATGCGACTGTGAGTGCAGTCACTGTGCAGAGCAGAATAGTGAGTGTTCCCGTCACAGCTGTGACTAAGAGCTGTCACTGTGCTGAGCAGAATAGTGAGTGTTCCCATCACAGTGTGACTGAGAGCAGTCACTGTGCTGAGCAGAATAGTGAGTGTTCCCAAAACACAGTGTGACTGAGAGCTGTCTCTGTGCTGAACAGAATAGTGAGTGTTCCCATCACAGTGTGACTGAGAGCTGTCAATATGCTGAGCAGAATAGTTAGTGTTCACATCACAGAGTGACCGAGAGCTCTCACGTTGCTGAGCAGCAGAGTGAGTGTTCCCATCACAGTGTGACTGAGAGCAGTAACTGTGTTGAGCAAAATAGTGAGTGTTCCCATCACAGTGTGACTTTGAGAGCATTCACTGTCCAGAGCAGAATAGTGAGTGTGAGTTTGAGAGCAGTCACTGTGCTGAGCAGAATAGTGAGTGTTCCCATCACAATGTGACTTAGAGCAGTCACTGTGCTGAGCAGAATAGTGAGTGTTCCTATCACAATGCGACTGTGAGAGCAGTCACTGTGCACAGCAGAATAGTGAGTGTTCCCATCACAGCTGTGACTAAGAGCTGTCACTGTGCTGAGCAGAATAATGAGTGTTCACATCACTATGTGACTGAGAGCAGTCACTGTGCTGAGCAGAATAGTGAGTGTTCACATCACAGTGTGACTGAGAGCAGTCACTGTGCTGAGCAAAATAGTGAGTGTTCCCATCACAGATTGACTGCGAGAGCATTCACTGTGCTGAGCAGAATAGTGAGTGTTCCCGTCACAGTGTGACTGAGAGCAGCCACTGTGATGAGCAGAATAGTGAGTGTTCCCATCACAGTGTGACTGAGAGCAGTCACTGTGCTGAGCAGAATAGTGAGTGTTCCTATCACAATGCGACTGTGAGAGCAGTCACTGTGCAGAGCAGAATAGTGAGTGTTCCTATCACAGCTGTGACTAAGAGCTGTGACTGTGCTGAGCAGAATAGTGAGTGTTCACATCACTGTGTGACTGCGAGCAGTCACTGTGCTGAGCAGAATAGTGAGTGTTCCCATCACAGTGTGACTGAGAGCTGTCTCTGTGCTGAACAGAATAGTGAGTGTTCCCATCACAGTGTGACTGAGAGCTGTCAATGTGCTGAGCAGAATAGTTAGTGTTCACATCACAGTGTGACCGAGAGCCCTCACTGTGCTGAGCAGCAGAGTGAGTGTTCCCATCACAGTGTGACTGAGAGCAGTCACTGTGCTGGGCAGAATAGTGAGTGTTCCCATCACAGTGTGACTGAGAGCTGTCTCTGTGCTGAACAGAATAGTGAGTGTTCCCATCACAGTGTGACTGAGAGCTGTCAATGTGCTGAGCAGAATAGTTAGTGTTCACATCACAGTGTGACCGAGAGCCCTCACTGTGCTGAGCAGCAGAGTGAGTGTTCCCATCACAGTGTGACTGAGAGCAGTCACTGTGCTGAGCAAAATAGTGAGTGTTCCCATCACAGTGTGACTTTGAGAGCATTCACTGTCCAGAGCAGAATAGTGAGTGTGACTTTGAGAGCAGTCACTGTGCTGAGCAGAATAGTGAGTGTTCCCATCACAGTGTGACTGAGAGCTGTCTCTGTGCTGAACAGAATAGTGAGTGTTGCCATCACAGTGTGACTGAGAGCTGTCAATCTGCTGAGCAGAATAGTTAGTGTTCACATCACAGTGTGACCGAGAGCTGTCACTGTGCTGAGCAGAATAATGAGTGTTCACATCACTATGTGACTGAGAGCAGTCACTGTGCTGAGCAGTATAGTGAGTGTTCACATCACAGTGTGACTGAGAGCAGTCACTGTGCTGAGCAAAATAGTGAGTGTTCCCATCACAGATTGACTGCGAGAGCATTCACTGTGCTGAGCAGAATAGTGAGTGTTCCCGTCACAGTGTGACTTTGAGAGCATTCACTGTCCAGAGCAGAATAGTGAGTGTGACTTTCAGAGCTGTCACTGTGCTGAGCAGAATAGTGAGTGTTCCCATCACAGTGTGACTGAGAGCAGTCACTGTGCTGAACATAATAGTGAGTGTTCCCATCACAGTGTGACTTAGAGAAGTCACTGTGCTGAGCAGAATAGTGAGTGTTCCCATCACAATGCGACTGTGAGAGCAGTCACTGTGCTGAGCAGAATAGTGAGTGTTCCCATCACAGTGTGACTTAGAGCAGTCACTGTGCTGAGCAGAATAGTGAGTGTTCCTATCACAATGCGACTGTGAGAGCAGTCACTGTGCAGAGCAGAATAGTGAGTGTTCCCATCACAGCTGTGACTAAGAGCTGTCACTGTGCTGAGCAAAATAGTGAGTGTTCCCATCACAGTGTGACTTTGAGAGCATTCACTGTCAAGAGCAGAATAGTGAGTGTGACTTTGAGAGCAGTCACTGTGCTGGGCAGAATAGTGAGTGTTCTTATCACAGTGTGACTGAGAGCAGTCACTGTGCTTAGCAGAATAGTTAGTGTTCCCATCACAGTGTGACTGAGAGCTGTCTCTGTGCTGAACAGAATAGTGAGTGTTCCCATCACAGTGTGACTGAGAGCTGTCAATGTGCTGAGCAGAATAGTTAGTGTTCACATCACAGTGTGACGGAGAGCTCTCACTGTGCTGAGCAGCAGAGTGAGTGTTCCCATCACAGTGTGACTGAGAGCAGTCACTGTGCTGAGCAAAATAGTGAGTGTTCCCATCACAGTGTGACTTTGAGAGCATTCACTGTCAAGAGCAGAATAGTGAGTGTGACTTTGAGAGCAGTCACTGTGCTGGGCAGAATAGTGAGTGTTCTTATCACAGTGTGACTGAGAGCAGTCAATGTGCTGAACAGAATAGTGAGTGTTCCCATCACAGTGTGACTTAGAGCAGTCACTGTGCTGAGCAGAATAGTGAGTGTTCCTATCACAATGCGACTGTGAGAGCAGTCACTGTGCAGAGCAGAATAGTGAGTGTTCCCATCACAGCTGTGACTAAGAGCTGTCACTGTGCTGAGCAGAATAGTGAGTGTTCACATCACTGTGTGACTGAGAGCAGTCACTGTGCTGAGCAGAATGGTGAGTGTTCCCATCACAGTGTGACTGAGAGCTGTCAATATGCTGAGCAGAATAGTTAGTGTTCACATCACAGTGTGACCGAGAGCTCTCACTGTGCTGAGCAGCAGAGTGAGTGTTCCCAACACAGTGTGACTGAGAGCTGTCACTGTGCTGAGCAGAATAGTGAGTGTTCACATCAGTGTGTGACTGAGAGCAGTCACTGTGATGAGCAGAATAATGAGTGTTCACATCAAAGTGTGACTGAGAGCAGTCACTGTGCTGAGCGAAATAGTGAGTGTTCCCATCACAGAGTGACTGCGAGAGCATTCACTGTGCTGAGCAGAATAGTGAGTGTTCCCGTCACAGTGTGACTGAGAGCAGCCACTGTGCTGAGCAAATAATTAGTGTTCCCATCACAGTGTGACTGTGAGAGCATTCACTGTGCTGAGCAGAATAGTGAGTGTTCCTATCACAGTGTGACTGTGAGAGCATTCACTGTGCTGAGCAGAATAATGAGTGTTCCCATCACAGTGTGACTGAGAGCTGTCTCTGTGCTGAACAGAATAGTGGGTGTTCCTATCACAGTGTGACTGTTAGAGCATTCACTGTGCTGAGCAGAATAGTGAGTGTTCCCATCACAGTGTGACTGCGAGCAGTCACTGTGCTGAACAGAATAGTGAGTGTTCCCATCACAGTATGACTTTGAGAGCAGTCACTGTGCTGAGCAGAATAGTGAGTGTTCCCATCACAGTGTGACTTAGAGCAGTCACTGTGCTGAGCAGAATAGTGAGTGTTCCTATCACAATGCGACTGTGAGAGCAGTCACTGTGCAGAGCAGAATAGTGAGTGTTCCCATCACAGTGTGACTAAGAGCTGTCACTGTGCTGAGCAGAATAGTGAGTGTTCCCATCACAGTGTGACTGAGAGCTGTCACTGTGCTGAGCAGAATAGTGAGTGTTCACATCACAGTGTGACTGAGAGCTGTCACTGTGCTGAACAGAATAGTGAGTGTTCACATCACAGTGTGACCGAGAGCTCTCACTGTGCTGAACATCAGAGTGAGTGTTCCCATCACAGTGTGACTGAGAGCAGTCACTGTGCTGAGCAAAATAGTAAGTGTTCCCATCACAGTGTGACTGAGAGCTGTCACTGTGCTAAGCAGAATAGTGAGTGTTCCGATCACAGTGTGACTGTGAGAGCAGTCACTATGCTGAGCAGAATAGTAATTGTTTCCATCACAGTGTAACTGAGAGCTGTCATTGTACTGAGCAGAATAGTGAGTGTTCCCATCACAGTGTGACTTAGAGCAGTCACTATGCTTAGCAGAATAGTAAGTGTTTCCATCACAGTGTGACTGAGAGCTGTCATTGTGCTGAGCAGAATAATGGGTGTTCCCATCACTGTGTGACTTAGAGCTCTCACATTGCTGAGCAGAATAGTGAGTGTTCCCATTACAGTGTTACCGAGAGCAGTCACTCTGCTTAGCAGAATAGTAAGTGTTTCCCTCACAGTGTGACTGAGAGCTGTCATTGTGCTGAGCAGAATAGTTAGTGTTCACATCACAGTGTGACGGAGAGCTCTCACTGTGCTGAGCAGCAGAGTGAGTGTTCCTATCACAGTGTGACTGAGAGCAGTCACTGTGCTGAGCAAAATAGTGAGTGTTCCCATCACAGTGTGACTTTGAGAGCATTCACTGTCAAGAGCAGAATAGTGAGTGTGACTTTGAGAGCAGTCACTGTGCTGGGCAGAAAAGTGAGTGTTCTTATCATAGTGTGACTGAGAGCAGTCAATGTGCTGAACAGAATAGTGAGTGTTCCCATCACAGTGTGACTTAGAGCAGTCACTGTGCTGAGCAGAATAGTGAGTGTTCCTATCACAATGCGACTGTGAGAGCAGTCACTGTGCAGAGCAGAATAGTGAGTGTTCCCATCACAGCTGTGACTAAGAGCTGTCACTGTGCTCAGCAGAATAGTGAGTGTTCACATCACTGTGTGACTGAGAGCAGTCACTGTGCTGAGCAGAATAGTGAGTGTTCCCATCACAGTGAGACTGAGAGCAGTCACTGTGCTGAGCAGAATAGTGAGTGCTCCCATCACAGTGTGACTGAGAGCTGTAAATATGCTGAGCAGAATAGTTAGTGTTCACATCACAGTGTGACCGAGAGCTCTCACTGTGCTGAGCAGCAGAGTGAGTGTTCCCATCACAGTGTGACTGAGAGCTGTCACTGTGCTGAGCAGAATAGTGAGTGTTCACATCAGTGTGTGACTGAGAGCAGTCACTGTGATGAGCAGAATAATGAGTGTTCACATCAAAGTGTGACTGAGAGCAGTCACTGTGCTGAGCGATATAGTGAGTGTTCCCATCACAGAGTGACTGCGAGAGCATTCACTGTGCTGAGCAGAATAGTGAGTGTTCCCGTCACAGTGTGACTGAGAGCAGCCACTGTGCTGAGCAAATAATTAGTGTTCCCATCACAGTGTGACTGTGAGAGCATTCACTGTGCTGAGCAGAATAGTGAGTGTTCCTATCACAGTGTGACTGTGAGAGCATTCACTGTGCTGAGCAGAATAATGAGTGTTCCCATCACAGTGTGACTGAGAGCTGTCTCTGTGCTCAACAGAATAGTGGGTGTTCCTATCACAGTGTGACTGTGAGAGCATTCACTGTGCTGAGCAGAATAGTGAGTGTTCCCATCACAGTGTGACTGCGAGCAGTCACTGTGCTGAACAGAATAGTGAGTGTTCCCATCACAGTATGACTTTGAGAGCAGTCACTGTGCTGAGCAGAATAATGAGTGTTCCCATCATAGTGTGACTTAGAGCAGTCACTGTGCTGAGCAGAATAGTGAGTGTTCCTATCACAATGCGACTGTGAGAGCAGTCACTGTGCAGAGCAGAATAGTGAGTGTTCCCATCACAGTGTGACTAAGAGCTGTCACTGTGCTGAGCAGAATAGTGAGTGTTCCCATCACAGTGTGACTGAGAGCAGTCACTGTGCTGAGCAAAATAGTAAGTGTTCCCATCACAGTGTGACTGAGAGCTGTCACTGTGCTAAGCAGAATAGTGAGTGTTCCGATCACAGTGTGACTGTGAGAGCAGTCACTATGCTGAGCAGAATAGTAATTATTTCCATCACAGTGTAACTGAGAGCTGTCATTGTACTGAGCAGAATAGTGAGTGTTCCCATCACAGTGTGACTTAGAGCAGTCACTATGCTTAGCAGAATAGTAAGTGTTTCCATCACAGTGTGACTGAGAGCTGTCATTGTGCTGAGCAGAATAATGGGTGTTCCCATCACAGTGTGACTTAGAGCTCTCACATTGCTGAGCAGAATAGTGAGTGTTCCCATTACAGTGTTACCGAGAGCAGTCACTCTGCTTAGCAGAATAGTAAGTGTTTCCCTCACAGTGTGACTGAGAGCTGTCATTGTGCTGAGCAGAATAGTTAGTGTTCACATCACAGTGTGACGGAGAGCTCTCACTGTGCTGAGCAGCAGAGTGAGTGTTCCCATCACAGTGTGACTGAGAGCAGTCACTGTGCTGAGCAAAATAGTGAGTGTTCCCATCACAGTGTGACTTTGAGAGCATTCACTGTCAAGAGCAGAATAGTGAGTGTGACTTTGAGAGCAGTCACTGTGCTGGGCAGAATAGTGAGTGTTCTTATCACAGTGTGACTGAGAGCAGTCAATGTGCTGAACAGAATAGTGAGTGTTCCCATCACAGTGTGACTTAGAGCAGTCACTGTGCTGAGCAAAATAGTGAGTGTTCCTATCACAATGCGACTGTGAGAGCAGTCACTGTGCAGAGCAGAATAGTGAGTGTTCCCATCACAGCTGTGACTAAGAGCTGTCACTGTGCTGAGCAGAATAGTGAGTGTTCACATCACTGTGTGACTGAGAGCAGTCACTGTGCTGAGCAGAATAGTGAGTGTTCCCATCACAGTGAGACTGAGAGCAGTCACTGTGCTGAACAGAATAGTGAGTGCTCCCATCACAGTGTGACTGAGAGCTGTCAATATGCTGAGCAGAATAGTTAGTGTTCACATCACAGTGTGACCGAGAGCTCTCACTGTGCTGAGCAGCAGAGTGAGTGTTCCCATCACAGTGTGACTGAGAGCTGTCACTGTGCTGAGCAGAATAGTGAGTGTTCACATCAGTGTGTGACTGAGAGCAGTCACTGTGATGAGCAGAATAATGAGTGTTCACATCAAAGTGTGACTGAGAGCAGTCACTGTGCTGAGCGATATAGTGAGTGTTCCCATCACAGAGTGACTGCGAGAGCATTCACTGTGCTAAGCAGAATAGTGAGTGTTCCCGTCACAGTGTGACTGAGAGCAGCCACTGTGCTGAGCAAATAATTAGTGTTCCCATCACAGTGTGACTGTGAGAGCATTCACTGTGCTGAGCAGAATAGTGAGTGTTCCTATCACAGTGTGACTGTGAGAGCATTCACTGTGCTGAGCAGAATAATGAGTGTTCCCATCACAGTGTGACTGAGAGCTGTCTCTGTGCTCAACAGAATAGTGGGTGTTCCTATCACAGTGTGACTGTGAGAGCATTCACTGTGCTGAGCAGAATAGTGAGTGTTCCCATCACAGTGTGACTGCGAGCAGTCACTGTGCTGAACAGAATAGTGAGTGTTCCCATCACAGTATGACTTTGAGAGCAGTCACTGTGCTGAGCAGAATAATGAGTGTTCCCATCACAGTGTGACTTAGAGCAGTCACTGTGCTGAGCAGAATAGTGAGTGTTCCTATCACAATGCGACTGTGAGAGCAGTCACTGTGCAGAGCAGAATAGTGAGTGTTCCCATCACAGTGTGACTAAGAGCTGTCACTGTGCTGAGCAGAATAGTGAGTGTTCCCATCACAGTGTGACTGAGAGCAGTCACTGTGCTGAGCAAAATAGTAAGTGTTCCCATCACAGTGTGACTGAGAGCTGTCACTGTGCTAAGCAGAATAGTGAGTGTTCCGATCACAGTGTGACTGTGAGAGCAGTCACTATGCTGAGCAGAATAGTAATTGTTTCCATCACAGTGTAACTGAGAGCTGTCATTGTACTGAGCAGAATAGTGAGTGTTCCCATCACAGTGTGACTTAGAGCAGTCACTATGCTTAGCAGAATAGTAAGTGTTTCCATCACAGTGTGACTGAGAGCTGTCATTGTGCTGAGCAGAATAATGGGTGTTCCCATCACAGTGTGACTTAGAGCTCTCACATTGCTGAGCAGAATAGTGAGTGTTCCCATTACAGTGTTACCGAGAGCAGTCACTCTGCTTAGCAGAATAGTAAGTGTTTCCCTCACAGTGTGACTGAGAGCTGTCATTGTGCTGAGCAGAATAGTTAGTGTTCACATCACAGTGTGACGGAGAGCTCTCACTGTGCTGAGCAGCAGAGTGAGTGTTCCCATCACAGTGTGACTGAGAGCAGTCACTGTGCTGAGCAAAATAGTGAGTGTTCCCATCACAGTGTGACTTTGAGAGCATTCACTGTCAAGAGCAGAATAGTGAGTGTGACTTTGAGAGCAGTCACTGTGCTGGGCAGAATAGTGAGTGTTCTTATCACAGTGTGACTGAGAGCAGTCAATGTGCTGAACAGAATAGTGAGTGTTCCCATCACAGTGTGACTTAGAGCAGTCACTGTGCTGAGCAGAATAGTGAGTGTTCCTATCACAATGCGACTGTGAGAGCAGTCACTGTGCAGAGCAGAATAGTGAGTGTTCCCATCACAGCTGTGACTAAGAGCTGTCACTGTGCTGAGCAGAATAGTGAGTGTTCACATCACTGTGTGACTGAGAGCAGTCACTGTGCTGAGCAGAATAGTGAGTGTTCCCATCACAGTGAGACTGAGAGCAGTCACTGTGCTGAACAGAATAGTGAGTGTTCCCATCACAGTATGACTTTGAGAGCAGTCACTGTGCTGAGCAGAATAATGAGTGTTCCCATCACAGTGTGACTTAGAGCAGTCACTGTGCTGAGCAGAATAGTGAGTGTTCCTATCACAATGCGACTGTGAGAGCAGTCACTGTGCAGAGCAGAATAGTGAGTGTTCCCATCACAGTGTGACTAAGAGCTGTCACTGTGCTGAGCAGAATAGTGAGTGTTCCCATCACAGTGTGACTGAGAGCAGTCACTGTGCTGAGCAAAATAGTAAGTGTTCCCATCACAGTGTGACTGAGAGCTGTCACTGTGCTAAGCAGAATAGTGAGTGTTCCGATCACAGTGTGACTGTGAGAGCAGTCACTATGCTGAGCAGAATAGTAATTGTTTCCATCACAGTGTAACTGAGAGCTGTCATTGTACTGAGCAGAATAGTGAGTGTTCCCATCACAGTGTGACTTAGAGCAGTCACTATGCTTAGCAGAATAGTAAGTGTTTCCATCACAGTGTGACTGAGAGCTGTCATTGTGCTGAGCAGAATAATGGGTGTTCCCATCACAGTGTGACTTAGAGCTCTCACATTGCTGAGCAGAATAGTGAGTGTTCCCATTACAGTGTTACCGAGAGCAGTCACTCTGCTTAGCAGAATAGTAAGTGTTTCCCTCACAGTGTGACTGAGAGCTGTCATTGTGCTGAGCAGAATAGTTAGTGTTCACATCACAGTGTGACGGAGAGCTCTCACTGTGCTGAGCAGCAGAGTGAGTGTTCCCATCACAGTGTGACTGAGAGCAGTCACTGTGCTGAGCAAAATAGTGAGTGTTCCCATCACAGTGTGACTTTGAGAGCATTCACTGTCAAGAGCAGAATAGTGAGTGTGACTTTGAGAGCAGTCACTGTGCTGGGCAGAATAGTGAGTGTTCTTATCACAGTGTGACTGAGAGCAGTCAATGTGCTGAACAGAATAGTGAGTGTTCCCATCACAGTGTGACTTAGAGCAGTCACTGTGCTGAGCAGAATAGTGAGTGTTCCTATCACAATGCGACTGTGAGAGCAGTCACTGTGCAGAGCAGAATAGTGAGTGTTCCCATCACAGCTGTGACTAAGAGCTGTCACTGTGCTGAGCAGAATAGTGAGTGTTCACATCACTGTGTGACTGAGAGCAGTCACTGTGCTGAGCAGAATAGTGAGTGTTCCCATCACAGTGAGACTGAGAGCAGTCACTGTGCTGAGCAGAATAGTGAGTGCTCCCATCACAGTGTGACTGAGAGCTGTCAATATGCTGAGCAGAATAGTTAGTGTTCACATCACAGTGTGACCGAGAGCTCTCACTGTGCTGAGCAGCAGAGTGAGTGTTCCCATCACAGTGTGACTGAGAGCTGTCACTGTGCTGAGCAGAATAGTGAGTGTTCACATCAGTGTGTGACTGAGAGCAGTCACTGTGATGAGCAGAATAATGAGTGTTCACATCAAAGTGTGACTGAGAGCAGTCACTGTGCTGAGCGATATAGTGAGTGTTCCCATCACAGAGTGACTGCGAGAGCATTCACTGTGCTGAGCAGAATAGTGAGTGTTCCCGTCACAGTGTGACTGAGAGCAGCCACTGTGCTGAGCAAATAATTAGTGTTCCCATCACAGTGTGACTGTGAGAGCATTCACTGTGCTGAGCAGAATAGTGAGTGTTCCTATCACAGTGTGACTGTGAGAGCATTGACTGTGCTGAGCAGAATAATGAGTGTTCCCATCACAGTGTGACTGAGAGCTGTCTCTGTGCTCAACAGAATAGTGGGTGTTCCTATCACAGTGTGACTGTGAGAGCATTCACTGTGCTGAGCAGAATAGTGAGTGTTCCCATCACAGTGTGACTGCGAGCAGTCACTGTGCTGAACAGAATAGTGAGTGTTCCCATCACAGTATGACTTTGAGAGCAGTCACTGTGCTGAGCAGAATAATGAGTGTTCCCATCACAGTGTGACTTAGAGCAGTCACTGTGCTGAGCAGAATAGTGAGTGTTCCTATCACAATGCGACTGTGAGAGCAGTCACTGTGCAGAGCAGAATAGTGAGTGTTCCCATCACAGTGTGACTAAGAGCTGTCACTGTGCTGAGCAGAATAGTGAGTGTTCCCATCACAGTGTGACTGAGAGCAGTCACTGTGCTGAGCAGAATAGTGAGTGTTCCCATCACAGTGTGACTGAGAGCTGTCACTGTGCTGAGCAGAATAGTGAGTGTTCACATCACAGTGTGACTGAGAGCTGTCACTGTGCTGAACAGAATAGTGAGTGTTCCCATCACAGTGTGACTGAAAGCTGTCAATGTGCTGAGCAGAATAGTTAGTGTTCACATCACAGTGTGACCGAGAGCTCTCACTGTGCTGAGCATCAGAGTGAGTGTTCCCATCACAGTGTGACTGAGAGCAGTCACTGTGCTGAGCAAAATAGTAAGTGTTCCCATCACAGTGTGACTGAGAGCTGTCACTGTGCTAAGCAGAATAGTGAGTGTTCTGATCACAGTGTGACTGTGAGAGCAGTCACTATGCTGAGCAGAATAGTAATTGTTTCCATCACAGTGTAACTAAGAGCTGTCATTGTACTGAGCAGAATAGTGGGTGTTCCCATCACAGTGTTACTGAGAGCAGTCACTGTGCTGAGCAGAATAGTGAGTGTTCCCATCACAGTGTGACTAAGAGCTGTCACTGTGCTGAGCAGAATAGTGAGTGTTCCCATCACAGTGTGACTGAGAGCAGTCACTGTGCTGAGCAAAATAGTAAGTGTTCCCATCACAGTGTGACTGAGAGCTGTCACTGTGCTAAGCAGAATAGTGAGTGTTCCGATCACAGTGTGACTGTGAGAGCAGTCACTATGCTGAGCAGAATAGTAATTGTTTCCATCACAGTGTAACTGAGAGCTGTCATTGTACTGAGCAGAATAGTGAGTGTTCCCATCACAGTGTGACTTAGAGCAGTCAGTATGCTTAGCAGAATAGTAAGTGTTTCCATCACAGTGTGACTGAGAGCTGTCATTGTGCTGAGCAGAATAATGGGTGTTCCCATCACAGTGTGACTTAGAGCTCTCACATTGCTGAGCAGAATAGTGAGTGTTCCCATTACAGTGTTACCGAGAGCAGTCACTCTGCTTAGCAGAATAGTAAGTGTTTCCCTCACAGTGTGACTGAGAGCTGTCATTGTGCTGAGCAGAATAGTTAGTGTTCACATCACAGTGTGACGGAGAGCTCTCACTGTGCTGAGCAGCAGAGTGAGTGTTCCCATCACAGTGTGACTGAGAGCAGTCACTGTGCTGAGCAAAATAGTGAGTGTTCCCATCACAGTGTGACTTTGAGAGCATTCACTGTCAAGAGCAGAATAGTGAGTGTGACTTTGAGAGCAGTCACTGTGCTGGGCAGAATAGTGAGTGTTCTTATCACAGTGTGACTGAGAGCAGTCAATGTGCTGAACAGAATAGTGAGTGTTCCCATCACAGTGTGACTTAGAGCAGTCACTGTGCTGAGCAGAATAGTGAGTGTTCCTATCACAATGCGACTGTGAGAGCAGTCACTGTGCAGAGCAGAATAGTGAGTGTTCCCATCACAGCTGTGACTAAGAGCTGTCACTGTGCTGAGCAGAATAGTGAGTGTTCACATCACTGTGTGACTGAGAGCAGTCACTGTGCTGAGCAGAATAGTGAGTGTTCCCATCACAGTGAGACTGAGAGCAGTCACTGTGCTGAGCAGAATAGTGAGTGCTCCCATCACAGTGTGACTGAGAGCTGTCAATATGCTGAGCAGAATAGTTAGTGTTCACATCACAGTGTGACCGAGAGCTCTCACTGTGCTGAGCAGCAGAGTGAGTGTTCCCATCACAGTGTGACTGAGAGCTGTCACTGTGCTGAGCAGAATAGTGAGTGTTCACATCAGTGTGTGACTGAGAGCAGTCACTGTGATGAGCAGAATAATGAGTGTTCACATCAAAGTGTGACTGAGAGCAGTCACTGTGCTGAGCGATATAGTGAGTGTTCCCATCACAGAGTGACTGCGAGAGCATTCACTGTGCTGAGCAGAATAGTGAGTGTTCCCGTCACAGTGTGACTGAGAGCAGCCACTGTGCTGAGCAAATAATTAGTGTTCCCATCACAGTGTGACTGTGAGAGCATTCACTGTGCTGAGCAGAATAGTGAGTGTTCCTATCACAGTGTGACTGTGAGAGCATTCACTGTGCTGAGCAGAATAATGAGTGTTCCCATCACAGTGTGACTGAGAGCTGTCTCTGTGCTCAACAGAATAGTGGGTGTTCCTATCACAGTGTGACTGTGAGAGCATTCACTGTGCTGAGCAGAATAGTGAGTGTTCCCATCACAGTGTGACTGCGAGCAGTCACTGTGCTGAACAGAATAGTGAGTGTTCCCATCACAGTATGACTTTGAGAGCAGTCACTGTGCTGAGCAGAATAATGAGTGTTCCCATCACAGTGTGACTTAGAGCAGTCACTGTGCTGAGCAGAATAGTGAGTGTTCCTATCACAATGCGACTGTGAGAGCAGTCACTGTGCAGAGCAGAATAGTGAGTGTTCCCATCACAGTGTGACTAAGAGCTGTCACTGTGCTGAGCAGAATAGTGAGTGTTCCCATCACAGTGTGACTGAGAGCAGTCACTGTGCTGAGCAGAATAGTGAGTGTTCCCATCACAGTGTGACTGAGAGCTGTCACTGTGCTGAGCAGAATAGTGAGTGTTCACATCACAGTGTGACTGAGAGCAGCCACTGTGCTGAGCAAATAATTAGTGTTCCCATCACAGTGTGACTGTGAGAGCATTCACTGTGCTGAGCAGAATAGTGAGTGTTCCTATCACAGTGTGACTGTGAGAGCATTGACTGTGCTGAGCAGAATAATGAGTGTTCCCATCACAGTGTGACTGAGAGCTGTCTCTGTGCTCAACAGAATAGTGGGTGTTCCTATCACAGTGTGACTGTGAGAGCATTCACTGTGCTGAGCAGAATAGTGAGTGTTCCCATCACAGTGTGACTGCGAGCAGTCACTGTGCTGAACAGAATAGTGAGTGTTCCCATCACAGTATGACTTTGAGAGCAGTCACTGTGCTGAGCAGAATAATGAGTGTTCCCATCACAGTGTGACTTAGAGCAGTCACTGTGCTGAGCAGAATAGTGAGTGTTCCTATCACAATGCGACTGTGAGAGCAGTCACTGTGCAGAGCAGAATAGTGAGTGTTCCCATCACAGTGTGACTAAGAGCTGTCACTGTGCTGAGCAGAATAGTGAGTGTTCCCATCACAGTGTGACTGAGAGCAGTCACTGTGCTGAGCAGAATAGTGAGTGTTCCCATCACAGTGTGACTGAGAGCTGTCACTGTGCTGAGCAGAATAGTGAGTGTTCACATCACAGTGTGACTGAGAGCTGTCACTGTGCTGAACAGAATAGTGAGTGTTCCCATCACAGTGTGACTGAAAGCTGTCAATGTGCTGAGCAGAATAGTTAGTGTTCACATCACAGTGTGACCGAGAGCTCTCACTGTGCTGAGCATCAGAGTGAGTGTTCCCATCACAGTGTGACTGAGAGCAGTCACTGTGCTGAGCAAAATAGTAAGTGTTCCCATCACAGTGTGACTGAGAGCTGTCACTGTGCTAAGCAGAATAGTGAGTGTTCTGATCACAGTGTGACTGTGAGAGCAGTCACTATGCTGAGCAGAATAGTAATTGTTTCCATCACAGTGTAACTAAGAGCTGTCATTGTACTGAGCAGAATAGTGGGTGTTCCCATCACAGTGTTACTGAGAGCAGTCACTGTGCTGAGCAGAATAGTGAGTGTTCCCATCACAGTGTGACTAAGAGCTGTCACTGTGCTGAGCAGAATAGTGAGTGTTCCCATCACAGTGTGACTGAGAGCAGTCACTGTGCTGAGCAAAATAGTAAGTGTTCCCATCACAGTGTGACTGAGAGCTGTCACTGTGCTAAGCAGAATAGTGAGTGTTCCGATCACAGTGTGACTGTGAGAGCAGTCACTATGCTGAGCAGAATAGTAATTGTTTCCATCACAGTGTAACTGAGAGCTGTCATTGTACTGAGCAGAATAGTGAGTGTTCCCATCACAGTGTGACTTAGAGCAGTCACTATGCTTAGCAGAATAGTAAGTGTTTCCATCACAGTGTGACTGAGAGCTGTCATTGTGCTGAGCAGAATAATGGGTGTTCCCATCACAGTGTGACTTAGAGCTCTCACATTGCTGAGCAGAATAGTGAGTGTTCCCATTACAGTGTTACCGAGAGCAGTCACTCTGCTTAGCAGAATAGTAAGTGTTTCCCTCACAGTGTGACTGAGAGCTGTCATTGTGCTGAGCAGAATAGTTAGTGTTCACATCACAGTGTGACGGAGAGCTCTCACTGTGCTGAGCAGCAGAGTGAGTGTTCCCATCACAGTGTGACTGAGAGCAGTCACTGTGCTGAGCAAAATAGTGAGTGTTCCCATCACAGTGTGACTTTGAGAGCATTCACTGTCAAGAGCAGAATAGTGAGTGTGACTTTGAGAGCAGTCACTGTGCTGGGCAGAATAGTGAGTGTTCTTATCACAGTGTGACTGAGAGCAGTCAATGTGCTGAACAGAATAGTGAGTGTTCCCATCACAGTGTGACTTAGAGCAGTCACTGTGCTGAGCAGAATAGTGAGTGTTCCTATCACAATGCGACTGTGAGAGCAGTCACTGTGCAGAGCAGAATAGTGAGTGTTCCCATCACAGCTGTGACTAAGAGCTGTCACTGTGCTGAGCAGAATAGTGAGTGTTCACATCACTGTGTGACTGAGAGCAGTCACTGTGCTGAGCAGAATAGTGAGTGTTCCCATCACAGTGAGACTGAGAGCAGTCACTGTGCTGAGCAGAATAGTGAGTGCTCCCATCACAGTGTGACTGAGAGCTGTCAATATGCTGAGCAGAATAGTTAGTGTTCACATCACAGTGTGACCGAGAGCTCTCACTGTGCTGAGCAGCAGAGTGAGTGTTCCCATCACAGTGTGACTGAGAGCTGTCACTGTGCTGAGCAGAATAGTGAGTGTTCACATCAGTGTGTGACTGAGAGCAGTCACTGTGATGAGCAGAATAATGAGTGTTCACATCAAAGTGTGACTGAGAGCAGTCACTGTGCTGAGCGATATAGTGAGTGTTCCCATCACAGAGTGACTGCGAGAGCATTCACTGTGCTGAGCAGAATAGTGAGTGTTCCCGTCACAGTGTGACTGAGAGCAGCCACTGTGCTGAGCAAATAATTAGTGTTCCCATCACAGTGTGACTGTGAGAGCATTCACTGTGCTGAGCAGAATAGTGAGTGTTCCTATCACAGTGTGACTGTGAGAGCATTCACTGTGCTGAGCAGAATAATGAGTGTTCCCATCACAGTGTGACTGAGAGCTGTCTCTGTGCTCAACAGAATAGTGGGTGTTCCTATCACAGTGTGACTGTGAGAGCATTCACTGTGCTGAGCAGAATAGTGAGTGTTCCCATCACAGTGTGACTGCGAGCAGTCACTGTGCTGAACAGAATAGTGAGTGTTCCCATCACAGTATGACTTTGAGAGCAGTCACTGTGCTGAGCAGAATAATGAGTGTTCCCATCACAGTGTGACTTAGAGCAGTCACTGTGCTGAGCAGAATAGTGAGTGTTCCTATCACAATGCGACTGTGAGAGCAGTCACTGTGCAGAGCAGAATAGTGAGTGTTCCCATCACAGTGTGACTAAGAGCTGTCACTGTGCTGAGCAGAATAGTGAGTGTTCCCATCACAGTGTGACTGAGAGCAGTCACTGTGCTGAGCAGAATAGTGAGTGTTCCCATCACAGTGTGACTGAGAGCTGTCACTGTGCTGAGCAGAATAGTGAGTGTTCACATCACAGTGTGACTGAGAGCTGTCACTGTGCTGAACAGAATAGTGAGTGTTCCCATCACAGTGTGACTGAAAGCTGTCAATGTGCTGAGCAGAATAGTTAGTGTTCACATCACAGTGTGACCGAGAGCTCTCACTGTGCTGAGCATCAGAGTGAGTGTTTCCATCACAGTGTGACTGAGAGCAGTCACTGTGCTGAGCAAAATAGTAAGTGTTCCCATCACAGTGTGACTGAGAGCTGTCACTGTGCTAAGCAGAATAGTGAGTGTTCTGATCACAGTGTGACTGTGAGAGCAGTCACTATGCTGAGCAGAATAGTAATTGTTTCCATCACAGTGTAACTGAGAGCTGTCATTGTACTGAGCAGAATAGTGGGTGTTCCCATCACAGTGTTACTGAGAGCAGTCACTGTGCTGAGCAGAATAGTGAGTGTTCCTATCACAGTGTGACTGTGAGAGCATTCACTGTGCTGAGCAGAATAATGAGTGTTCCCATCACAGTGTTACTGAGAGCAGTCACTGTGCTGAGCAGAATAGTGAGTGTTCCCATCACAGTGTGACTGTGAGAGCATTCACTGTGCTGAGCAGAATAGTGAGTGTTCCCGTCACAGTGTGACTGAGAGCTCTCACTGTTCTGAGCAGAATAGTGAGTGTTCCCATCACAGTGTGACTTAGAGCAGTCACTATGCTTAGCAGAATAGTAAGTGTTTCCATCACAGTGTGACTGAGAGCTGTCATTGTGCTGAGCAGAATAATGGGTGTTCCCATCACAGTGTGACTTAGAGCTCTCACTTTGCTGAGCAGAATAGTGAGTGTTCCCATTACAGTGTTACCGAGAGCAGTCACTCTGCTTAGCAGAATAGTAAGTGTTTCCCTCACAGTGTGACTGAGAGCTGTCATTGTGCTGAGCAGAATAATGGGTGTTCCCATCACAGTGTGACTTAGAGCTCTCACTTTGCTGAGCAGAATAGTGAGTGTTCCCATTACAGTGTTACCGAGAGCAGTCACTCTGCTTAGCAGAATAGTGAGTGTTTCCATCACAGTGCGACTGTGAGAGCAGTCACTGTGCAGAACAGAATAGTGAGTGTTCCCATCACAGTGTGACTGCGAGAGCATTCACTTTGCTGAGCACAAGAGTGAGTGTTCCCATCACAGTGTGACTGTGAGAGCAGTCACTGTGCTGAGCAGAATAGTGAATGTTCCTGCCACAGTGTGACTGAGAGCAGTGACTGTGCTGAGCAAAATAGTGAGTGTTCCCATCACAGTGTGACTGCGATAGCATTCACTGTGCAGAGCAGAATAGTGGGTGTTCCCATCACAGTGTGATTGAGAGCTGTCATTGTGCTGAGCAGAATAGTGAGTGTTCACATCACTGTGTGACTGAGAGCAGTCACTGTGCTGAGCAGAATAATGAGTGTTCACATCAAAGTGTGACTGAGAGCAGTCACTGTGCTGAGCGAAATAGTGAGTGTTCCCATCACAGAGTGACTGCGAGAGCATTCACTGTGCTGAGCAGAATAGTGAGTGTTCCCGTCACAGTGTGACTGAGAGCAGCCACTGTGCTGAGTAGAATAGTGAGTGTTCCCATCACAGTGTGAATGCGAGAGCATTCACTGTGCAGAGCAGAATAGTGAGTGTTCACATCACAGTGTAACTGTGAGAGCAGTCACTGTGCTGAGCAGAATAGTGAGTGTTCACATCACAGTGTGACTGAGAGCTGTCATTGTGCTGAGCAGAATAGTGGGTGTTCCCATCACAGTGTTACTGAGAGCAGTCACTGTGCTGAACAGAATAGTGAGTGTTCCCATCACAGTGTGACTGTGAGAGCATTCACTGTGCTGATCAGAATAGTGAGTGTTCCCGTCAGTGTGACTGAGAGCTCTCACTGTGCTGAGCAGAATAGTTAGTGTTCCCATCACAGTGTGACTGAGAGCAGTCACTTGGCTGAGCAGAATAGTGAGTGTTCCCATCACAGTGTGACTGAGAGCAGTCACTGTGCTAAGCAGAATAGTGAATGTTCCCGCCACAGTGTGACTGAGAGCAGTCACTGTGCTGAGCAGAATAATGAGTGTTCCCATCACAGTGTGACTGTGAGAGCAGTCACTGTGCTGAGCAGAATAATCAGTGTTCCCATCACAGTGTGACTGAGAGCAGTCACTGTGCAGAGCAGAATAGGAAGTGTTTCCATCACAGTGTGACTGCGAGAGCATTCAATGTGCAGAGCAGAATAGTGAGTGTTCCCATCACAGTGTGACTGAGAGCAGTCACTTGGCTGAGCAGAATAGTGAGTGTTTCCTTTACAGTGTGACTGTGAGAGCAGTGCTGAGCAGAATAGTGAGTGTTCCAATCACAGTATGGCTAAGAGCAGTCACTGTGCTGAGCAGAATAGTGAGTGTTCCATCACAGTGTGACTGAGAGCAGTCACTGTGCTGAGCAAAATAGTAAGTGTTCCCATCACAGTGTGACTGAGAGCTGTCACTGTGCTAAGCAGAATAGTGAGTGTTCCGATCACAGTGTGACTGTGAGAGCAGTCACTATGCTGAGCAGAATAGTAATTGTTTCCATCACAGTGTAACTGAGAGCTGTCACTGTACTGAGCAGAATAGTGGGTGTTCCCATCACAGTGTGACTGAGAGCTGTCAATATGCTGAGCAGAATAGTTAGTGTTCACATCACAGTGTGACCGAGAGCTCTCACTGTGCTGAGCAGCAGAGTGAGTGTTCCCATCACAGTGTGACTGAGAGCTGTCACTGTGCTGAGCAGAATAGTGAGTGTTCACATCAGTGTGTGACTGAGAGCAGTCACTGTGATGAGCAGAATAATGAGTGTTCACATCAAAGTGTGACTGAGAGCAGTCACTGTGCTGAGCGATATAGTGAGTGTTCCCATCACAGAGTGACTGCGAGAGCATTCACTGTGCTGAGCAGAATAATGAGTGTTCCCATCACAGTGTGACTGAGAGCTGTCTCTGTGCTCAACAGAATAGTGGGTGTTCCTATCACAGTGTGACTGTGAGAGCATTCACTGTGCTGAGCAGAATAGTGAGTGTTCCCATCACAGTGTGACTGCGAGCAGTCACTGTGCTGAACAGAATAGTGAGTGTTCCCATCACAGTATGACTTTGAGAGCAGTCACTGTGCTGAGCAGAATAATGAGTGTTCCCATCACAGTGTGACTTAGAGCAGTCACTGTGCTGAGCAGAATAGTGAGTGTTCCTATCACAATGCGACTGTGAGAGCAGTCACTGTGCAGAGCAGAATAGTGAGTGTTCCCATCACAGTGTGACTAAAAGCTGTCACTGTGCTGAGCAGAATAGTGAGTGTTCCCATCACAGTGTGACTGAGAGCAGTCACTGTGCTGAGCAGAATAGTGAGTGTTCCCATCACATTGTGACTGAGAGCTGTCACTGTGCTGAGCAGAATAGTGAGTGTTCACATCACAGTGTGACTGAGAGCTGTCACTGTGCTGAACAGAATAGTGAGTGTTCCCATCACAGTGTGACTGAAAGCTGTCAATGTGCTGAGCAGAATAGTTAGTGTTCACATCACAGTGTGACCGAGAGCTCTCACTGTGCTGAGCATCAGAGTGAGTGTTCCCATCACAGTGTGACTGAGAGCAGTCACTGTGCTGAGCAAAATAGTAAGTGTTCCCATCACAGTGTGACTGAGAGCTGTCACTGTGCTAAGCAGAATAGTGAGTGTTCTGATCACAGTGTGACTGTGAGAGCAGTCACTATGCTGAGCAGAATAGTAATTGTTTCCATCACAGTGTAACTAAGAGCTGTCATTGTACTGAGCAGAATAGTGGGTGTTCCCATCACAGTGTTACTGAGAGCAGTCACTGTGCTGAGCAGAATAGTGAGTGTTCCCATCACAGTGTGACTAAGAGCTGTCACTGTGCTGAGCAGAATAGTGAGTGTTCCCATCACAGTGTGACTGAGAGCAGTCACTGTGCTGAGCAAAATAGTAAGTGTTCCCATCACAGTGTGACTGAGAGCTGTCACTGTGCTAAGCAGAATAGTGAGTGTTCCGATCACAGTGTGACTGTGAGAGCAGTCACTATGCTGAGCAGAATAGTAATTGTTTCCATCACAGTGTAACTGAGAGCTGTCATTGTACTGAGCAGAATAGTGAGTGTTCCCATCACATTGTGACTTAGAGCAGTCACTATGCTTAGCAGAATAGTAAGTGTTTCCATCACAGTGTGACTGAGAGCTGTCATTGTGCTGAGCAGAATAATGGGTGTTCCCATCACAGTGTGACTTAGAGCTCTCACATTGCTGAGCAGAATAGTGAGTGTTCCCATTACAGTGTTACCGAGAGCAGTCACTCTGCTTAGCAGAATAGTAAGTGTTTCCCTCACAGTGTGACTGAGAGCTGTCATTGTGCTGAGCAGAATAGTTAGTGTTCACATCACAGTGTGACGGAGAGCTCTCACTGTGCTGAGCAGCAGAGTGAGTGTTCCCATCACAGTGTGACTGAGAGCAGTCACTGTGCTGAGCAAAATAGTGAGTGTTCCCATCACAGTGTGACTTTGAGAGCATTCACTGTCAAGAGCAGAATAGTGAGTGTGACTTTGAGAGCAGTCACTGTGCTGGGCAGAATAGTGAGTGTTCTTATCACAGTGTGACTGAGAGCAGTCAATGTGCTGAACAGAATAGTGAGTGTTCCCATCACAGTGTGACTTAGAGCAGTCACTGTGCTGAGCAGAATAGTGAGTGTTCCTATCACAATGCGACTGTGAGAGCAGTCACTGTGCAGAGCAGAATAGTGAGTGTTCCCATCACAGCTGTGACTAAGAGCTGTCACTGTGCTGAGCAGAATAGTGAGTGTTCACATCACTGTGTGACTGAGAGCAGTCACTGTGCTGAGCAGAATAGTGAGTGTTCCCATCACAGTGAGACTGAGAGCAGTCACTGTGCTGAGCAGAATAGTGAGTGCTCCCATCACAGTGTGACTGAGAGCTGTCAATATGCTGAGCAGAATAGTTAGTGTTCACATCACAGTGTGACCGAGAGCTCTCACTGTGCTGAGCAGCAGAGTGAGTGTTCCCATCACAGTGTGACTGAGAGCTGTCACTGTGCTGAGCAGAATAGTGAGTGTTCACATCAGTGTGTGACTGAGAGCAGTCACTGTGATGAGCAGAATAATGAGTGTTCACATCAAAGTGTGACTGAGAGCAGTCACTGTGCTGAGCGATATAGTGAGTGTTCCCATCACAGAGTGACTGCGAGAGCATTCACTGTGCTTAGCAGAATAGTGAGTGTTCCCGTCACAGTGTGACTGAGAGCAGCCACTGTGCTGAGCAAATAATTAGTGTTCCCATCACAGTGTGACTGTGAGAGCATTCACTGTGCTGAGCAGAATAGTGAGTGTTCCTATCACAGTGTGACTGTGAGAGCATTCACTGTGCTGAGCAGAATAATGAGTGTTCCCATCACAGTGTGACTGAGAGCTGTCTCTGTGCTCAACAGAATAGTGGGTGTTCCTATCACAGTGTGACTGTGAGAGCATTCACTGTGCTGAGCAGAATAGTGAGTGTTCCCATCACAGTGTGACTGCGAGCAGTCACTGTGCTGAACAGAATAGTGAGTGTTCCCATCACAGTATGACTTTGAGAGCAGTCACTGTGCTGAGCAGAATAATGAGTGTTCCCATCACAGTGTGACTTAGAGCAGTCACTGTGCTGAGCAGAATAGTGAGTGTTCCTATCACAATGCGACTGTGAGAGCAGTCACTGTGCAGAGCAGAATAGTGAGTGTTCCCATCACAGTGTGACTAAGAGCTGTCACTGTGCTGAGCAGAATAGTGAGTGTTCCCATCACAGTGTGACTGAGAGCAGTCACTGTGCTGAGCAGAATAGTGAGTGTTCCCATCACAGTGTGACTGAGAGCTGTCACTGTGCTGAGCAGAATAGTGAGTGTTCACATCACAGTGTGACTGAGAGCTGTCACTGTGCTGAACAGAATAGTGAGTGTTCCCATCACAGTGTGACTGAAAGCTGTCAATGTGCTGAGCAGAATAGTTAGTGTTCACATCACAGTGTGACCGAGAGCTCTCACTGTGCTGAGCATCAGAGTGAGTGTTTCCATCACAGTGTGACTGAGAGCAGTCACTGTGCTGAGCAAAATAGTAAGTGTTCCCATCACAGTGTGACTGAGAGCTGTCACTGTGCTAAGCAGAATAGTGAGTGTTCTGATCACAGTGTGACTGTGAGAGCAGTCACTATGCTGAGCAGAATAGTAATTGTTTCCATCACAGTGTAACTGAGAGCTGTCATTGTACTGAGCAGAATAGTGGGTGTTCCCATCACAGTGTTACTGAGAGCAGTCACTGTGCTGAGCAGAATAGTGAGTGTTCCCATCACAGTGTGACTGTGAGAGCATTCACTGTGCTGAGCAGAATAGTGAGTGTTCCCGTCACAGTGTGACTGAGAGCTCTCACTGTGCTTAGCAGAATAGTAAGTGTTTCCATCACAGTGTGACTGAGATCTGTCATTGTGCTGAGCAGAATAGTGAGTGCTCCCATCACAGTGTGACTGAGAGCTGTCAATATGCTGAGCAGAATAGTTAGTGTTCACATCACAGTGTGACCGAGAGCTCTCACTGTGCTGAGCAGCAGAGTGAGTGTTCCCATCACAGTGTGACTGAGAGCTGTCACTGTGCTGAGCAGAATAGTGAGTGTTCACATCAGTGTGTGACTGAGAGCAGTCACTGTGATGAGCAGAATAATGAGTGTTCACATCAAAGTGTGACTGAGAGCAGTCACTGTGCTGAGCGATATAGTGAGTGTTCCCATCACAGAGTGACTGCGAGAGCATTCACTGTGCTGAGCAGAATAGTGAGTGTTCCCGTCACAGTGTGACTGAGAGCAGCCACTGTGCTGAGCAAATAATTAGTGTTCCCATCACAGTGTGACTGTGAGAGCATTCACTGTGCTGAGCAGAATAGTGAGTGTTCCTATCACAGTGTGACTGTGAGAGCATTCACTGTGCTGAGCAGAATAATGAGTGTTCCCATCACAGTGTGACTGAGAGCTGTCTCTGTGCTCAACAGAATAGTGGGTGTTCCTATCACAGTGTGACTGTGAGAGCATTCACTGTGCTGAGCAGAATAGTGAGTGTTCCCATCACAGTGTGACTGCGAGCAGTCACTGTGCTGAACAGAATAGTGAGTGTTCCCATCACAGTATGACTTTGAGAGCAGTCACTGTGCTGAGCAGAATAGTGAGTGTTCCCATCACAGTGTGACTTAGAGCAGTCACTGTGCTGAGCAGAATAGTGAGTGTTCCTATCACAATGCGACTGTGAGAGCAGTCACTGTGCAGAGCAGAATAGTGAGTGTTCCCATCACAGTGTGACTAAGAGCTGTCACTGTGCTGAGCAGAATAGTGAGTGTTCCCATCACAGTGTGACTGAGAGCAGTCACTGTGCTGAGCAGAATAGTGAGTGTTCCCATCACAGTGTGACTGAGAGCTGTCAATGTGCTGAGCAGAATAGTGAGTGTTCACATCACAGTGTGACTGAGAGCTGTCACTGTGCTGAACAGAATAGTGAGTGTTCCCATCACAGTGTGACTGAAAGCTGTCAATGTGCTGAGCAGAATAGTTAGTGTTCACATCACAGTGTGACCGAGAGCTCTCACTGTGCTGAGCATCAGAGTGAGTGTTCCCATCACAGTGTGACTGAGAGCAGTCACTGTGCTGAGCAAAATAGTAAGTGTTCCCATTACAGTGTGACTGAGAGCTGTCACTGTGCTAAGCAGAATAGTGAGTGTTCCGATCACAGTGTGACTGTGAGAGCAGTCACTATGCTGAGCAGAATAGTAATTGTTTCCATCACAGTGTAACTGAGAGCTGTCATTGTACTGAGCAGAATAGTGGGTGTTCCCATCACAGTGTTACTGAGAGCAGTCACTGTGCTGAGCAGAATAGTGAGTGTTCCCATCACAGTGTGACTGAGAGCTCTCACTGTGCTGAGCAGAATAGTGAGTGTTCCCATCACAGTGTGACTTAGAGCAGTCACTATGCTTAGCAGAATAGTAAGTGTTTCCATCACAGTGTGACTGAGAGCTGTCATTGTGCTGAGCAGAATAATGGGTGTTCCCATCACAGTGTGACTTAGAGCTCTCACTTTGCTGAGCAGAATAGTGAGTGTTCCCATTACAGTGTTACCGAGAGCAGTCACTCTGCTTAGCAGAATAGTAAGTGTTTCCCTCACAGTGTGACTGAGAGCTGTCATTGTGCTGAGCAGAATAATGGGTGTTCCCATCACAGTGTGACTTAGAGCTCTCACTTTGCTGAGCAGAATAGTGAGTGTTCCCATTACAGTGTTACCGAGAGCAGTCACTCTGCTTAGCAGAATAGTGAGTGTTTCCATCACAGTGCGACTGTGAGAGCAGTCACTGTGCAGAACAGAATAGTGAGTGTTCCCATCACAGTGTGACTGCGAGAGCATTCACTTTGCTGAGCACAAGAGTGAGTGTTCCCATCACAGTGTGACTGTGAGAGCAGTCACTGTGCTGAGCAGAATAGTGAATGTTCCTGCCACAGTGTGACTGAGAGCAGTGACTGTGCTGAGAAAAATAGTGAGTGTTCCCATCACAGTGTGACTGCGATAGCATTCACTGTGCAGAGCAGAATAGTGGGTGTTCCCATCACAGTGTGACTGAGAGCTGTCATTGTGCTGAGCAGAATAGTGAGTGTTCACATCACTGTGTGACTGAGAGCAGTCACTGTGCTGAGCAGAATAATGAGTGTTCACATCAAAGTGTGACTGAGAGCAGTCACTGTGCTGAGCGAAATAGTGAGTGTTCCCATCACAGAGTGACTGCGAGAGCATTCACTGTGCTGAGCAGAATAGTGAGTGTTCCCGTCACAGTGTGACTGAGAGCAGCCACTGTGCTGAGTAGAATAGTGAGTGTTCCCATCACAGTGTGAATGCGAGAGCATTCACTGTGCAGAGCAGAATAGTGAGTGTTCACATCACAGTGTAACTGTGAGAGCAGTCACTGTGCTGAGCAGAATAGTGAGTGTTCACATCACAGTGTGACTGTGAGAGCAGTCACTGTGCTGAGCATAATAGTAAGTGTTTCCATCACAGTGTAACTGAGAGCTGTCATTGTGCTGAGCAGAATAGTGGGTGTTCCCATCACAGTGTTACTGAGAGCAGTCACTGTGCTGAACAGAATAGTGAGTGTTCCCATCACAGTGTGACTGTGAGAGCATTCACTGTGCTGATCAGAATAGTGAGTGTTCCCGTCAGTGTGACTGAGAGCTCTCACTGTGCTGAGCAGAATAGTTAGTGTTCCCATCACAGTGTGACTGAGAGCAGTCACTTGGCTGAGCAGAATAGTGAGTGTTCCCATCACAGTGTGACTGAGAGCAGTCACTGTGCTAAGCAGAATAGTGAATGTTCCCGCCACAGTGTGACTGAGAGCAGTCACTGTGCTGAGCAGAATAATGAGTGTTCCCATCACAGTGTGACTGTGAGAGCAGTCACTGTGCTGAGCAGAATAATCAGTGTTCCCATCACAGTGTGACTGAGAGCAGTCACTGTGCAGAGCAGAATAGGAAGTGTTTCCATCACAGTGTGACTGCGAGAGCATTCAATGTGCAGAGCAGAATAGTGAGTGTTCCCATCACAGTGTGACTGAGAGCAGTCACTTGGCTGAGCAGAATAGTGAGTGTTTCCTTTACAGTGTGACTGTGAGAGCAGTGCTGAGCAGAATAGTGAGTGTTCCAATCACAGTATGGCTAAGAGCAGTCACTGTGCTGAGCAGAATAGTGAGTGTTCCATCACAGTGTGACTGAGAGCAGTTACTGTGCTGAGCAAAATAGTAAGTGTTCCCATCACAGTGTGACTGAGAGCTGTCACTGTGCTAAGCAGAATAGTGAGTGTTCCGATCACAGTGTGACTGTGAGAGCAGTCACTATGCTGAGCAGAATAGTAATTGTTTCCATCACAGTGTAACTGAGAGCTGTCATTGTACTGAGCAGAATAGTGGGTGTTCCCATCACAGTGTGACTGAGAGCTGTCAATATGCTGAGCAGAATAGTTAGTGTTCACATCACAGTGTGACCGAGAGCTCTCACTGTGCTGAGCAGCAGAGTGAGTGTTCCCATCACAGTGTGACTGAGAGCTGTCACTGTGCTGAGCAGAATAGTGAGTGTTCACATCAGTGTGTGACTGAGAGCAGTCACTGTGATGAGCAGAATAATGAGTGTTCACATCAAAGTGTGACTGAGAGCAGTCACTGTGCTGAGCGATATAGTGAGTGTTCCCATCACAGAGTGACTGCGAGAGCATTCACTGTGCTGAGCAGAATAGTGAGTGTTCCCGTCACAGTGTGACTGAGAGCAGCCACTGTGCTGAGCAAATAATTAGTGTTCCCATCACAGTGTGACTGTGAGAGCATTCACTGTGCTGAGCAGAATAGTGAGTGTTCCTATCACAGTGTGACTGTGAGAGCATTCACTGTGCTGAGCAGAATAATGAGTGTTCCCATCACAGTGTGACTGAGAGCTGTCTCTGTGCTCAACAGAATAGTGGGTGTTCCTATCACAGTGTGACTGTGAGAGCATTCACTGTGCTGAGCAGAATAGTGAGTGTTCCCATCACAGTGTGACTGCGAGCAGTCACTGTGCTGAACAGAATAGTGAGTGTTCCCATCACAGTATGACTTTGAGAGCAGTCACTGTGCTGAGCAGAATAGTGAGTGTTCCCATCACAGTGTGACTTAGAGCAGTCACTGTGCTGAGCAGAATAGTGAGTGTTCCTATCACAATGCGACTGTGAGAGCAGTCACTGTGCAGAGCAGAATAGTGAGTGTTCCCATCACAGTGTGACTAAGAGCTGTCACTGTGCTGAGCAGAATAGTGAGTGTTCCCATCACAGTGTGACTGAGGGCAGTCACTGTGCTGAGCAGAATAGTGAGTGTTCCCATCACAGTGTGACTGAGAGCTGTCACTGTGCTGAGCAGAATAATGAGTGTTCACATCACAGTGTGACTGAGAGCTGTCACTGTGCTGAACAGAATAGTGAGTGTTCCCATCACAATGTGACTGAAAGCTGTCAATGTGCTGAGCAGAATAGTTAGTGTTCACATCACAGTGTGACCGAGAGCTCTCACTGTGCTGAGCATCAGAGTGAGTGTTCCCATCACAGTGTGACTGAGAGCAGTCACTGTGCTGAGCAAAATAGTAAGTGTTCCCATCACAGTGTGACTGAGAGCTGTCACTGTGCTAAGCAGAATAGTGAGTGTTCCGATCACAGTGTGACTGTGAGAGCAGTCACTATGCTGAGCAGAATAGTAATTGTTTCCATCACAGTGTAACTGAGAGCTGTCATTGTACTGAGCAGAATAGTGGGTGTTCCCATCACAGTGTTACTGAGAGCAGTCACTGTGCTGAGCAGAATAGTGAGTGTTCCCATCACAGTGTGACTGTGAGAGCATTCACTGTGCTGAGCAGAATAGTGCGTGTTCCCGTCACAGTGTGACTGAGAGCTCTCACTGTGCTGAGCAGAATAGTGAGTGTTCCCATCACAGTGTGACTTAGAGCAGTCACTATGCTTAGCAGAATAGTAAGTGTTTCCATCACAGTGTGACTGAGAGCTGTCATTGTGCTGAGCAGAATAATGGGTGTTCCCATCACAGTGTGACTTAGAGCTCTCACTTTGCTGAGCAGAATAGTGAGTGTTCCCATTACAGTGTTACCGAGAGCAGTCACTCTGCTTAGCAGAATAGTAAGTGTTTCCCTCACAGTGTGACTGAGAGCTGTCATTGTGCTGAGCAGAATAATGGGTGTTCCCATCACAGTGTGACTTAGAGCTCTCACTTTGCTGAGCAGAATAGTGAGTGTTCCCATTACAGTGTTACCGAGAGCAGTCACTCTGCTTAGCAGAATAGTGAGTGTTTCCATCACAGTGCGACTGTGAGAGCAGTCACTGTGCAGAACAGAATAGTGAGTGTTCCCATCACAGTGTGACTGCGAGAGCATTCACTTTGCTGAGCACAAGAGTGAGTGTTCCCATCACAGTGTGACTGTGAGAGCAGTCACTGTGCTGAGCAGAATAGTGAATGTTCCTGCCACAGTGTGACTGAGAGCATTGACTGTGCTGAGCAAAATAGTGAGTGTTCCCATCACAGTGTGACTGCGATAGCATTCACTGTGCAGAGCAGAATAGTGGGTGTTCCCATCACAGTGTGACTGAGAGCTGTTATTGTGCTGAGCAGAATAGTGAGTGTTCACATCACTGTGTGACTGAGAGCAGTCACTGTGCTGAGCAGAATAATGAGTGTTCACATCAAAGTGTGACTGAGAGCAGTCACTGTGCTGAGCGAAATAGTGAGTGTTCCCATCACAGAGTGACTGCGAGAGCATTCACTGTGCTGAGCAGAATAATGAGTGTTCCCATCACAGTGTGACTGAGAGCTGTCTCTGTGCTCAACAGAATAGTGGGTGTTCCTATCACAGTGTGACTGTGAGAGCATTCACTGTGCTGAGAAGAATAGTGAGTGTTCCCATCACAGTGTGACTGCGAGCAGTCACTGTGCTGAACAGAATAGTGAGTGTTCCCATCACAGTATGACTTTGAGAGCAGTCACTGTGCTGAGCAGAATAGTGAGTGTTCCCATCACAGTGTGACTTAGAGCAGTCACTATGCTTAGCAGAATAGTAAGTGTTTCCATCACAGTGTGACTGAGAGCTGTCATTGTGCTGAGCAGAATAATGGGTGTTCCCATCACAGTGTGACTTAGAGCTCTCACTTTGCTGAGCAGAATAGTGAGTGTTCCCATTACAGTGTTACCGAGAGCAGTCACTCTGCTTAGCAGAATAGTAAGTGTTTCCCTCACAGTGTGACTGAGAGCTGTCATTGTGCTGAGCAGAATAATGGGTGTTCCCATCACAGTGTGACTTAGAGCTCTCACTTTGCTGAGCAGAATAGTGAGTGTTCCCATTACAGTGTTACCGAGAGCAGTCACTCTGCTTAGCAGAATAGTGAGTGTTTCCATCACAGTGCGACTGTGAGAGCAGTCACTGTGCAGAACAGAATAGTGAGTGTTCCCATCACAGTGTGACTGCGAGAGCATTCACTTTGCTGAGCACAAGAGTGAGTGTTCCCATCACAGTGTGACTGTGAGAGCAGTCACTGTGCTGAGCAGAATAGTGAATGTTCCTGCCACAGTGTGACTGAGAGCATTGACTGTGCTGAGCAAAATAGTGAGTGTTCCCATCACAGTGTGACTGCGATAGCATTCACTGTGCAGAGCAGAATAGTGGGTGTTCCCATCACAGTGTGACTGAGAGCTGTTATTGTGCTGAGCAGAATAGTGAGTGTTCACATCACTGTGTGACTGAGAGCAGTCACTGTGCTGAGCAGAATAATGAGTGTTCACATCAAAGTGTGACTGAGAGCAGTCACTGTGCTGAGCGAAATAGTGAGTGTTCCCATCACAGAGTGACTGCGAGAGCATTCACTGTGCTGAGCAGAATAATGAGTGTTCCCATCACAGTGTGACTGAGAGCTGTCTCTGTGCTCAACAGAATAGTGGGTGTTCCTATCACAGTGTGACTGTGAGAGCATTCACTGTGCTGAGAAGAATAGTGAGTGTTCCCATCACAGTGTGACTGCGAGCAGTCACTGTGCTGAACAGAATAGTGAGTGTTCCCATCACAGTATGACTTTGAGAGCAGTCACTGTGCTGAGCAGAATAGTGAGTGTTCCCATCACAGTGTGACTTAGAGCAGTCACTGTGCTGAGCAGAATAGTGAGTGTTCCTATCACAATGCGACTGTGAGAGCAGTCACTGTGCAGAGCAGAATAGTGAGTGTTCCCATCACAGTGTGACTAAGAGCTGTCACTGTGCTGAGCAGAATAGTGAGTGTTCCCATCACAGTGTGACTGAGAGCAGTCACTGTGCTGAGCAGAATAGTTAGTGTTCCCATCACAGTGTGACTGAGAGCTGTCACTGTGCTGAGCAGAATAGTGAGTGTTCACATCACAGTGTGACTGAGAGCTGTCACTGTGCTGAACAGAATAGTGAGTGTTCCCATCACAGTGTGACTGAAAGCTGTCAATGTGCTGAGCAGAATAGTTAGTGTTCACATCACAGTGTGACCGAGAGCTCTCACTGTGCTGAGCATCAGAGTGAGTGTTCCCATCACAGTGTGACTGAGAGCAGTCACTGTGCTGAGCAAAATAGTAAGTGTTCCCATCACAGTGTGACTGAGAGCTGTCACTGTGCTAAGCAGAATAGTGAGTGTTCCGATCACAGTGTGACTGTGAGAGCAGTCACTATGCTGAGGAGAATAGTAATTGTTTCCATCACAGTGTAACTGAGAGCTGTCATTGTACTGAGCAGAATAGTGGGTGTTCCCATCACAGTGTTACTGAGAGCAGTCACTGTGCTGAGCAGAATAGTGAGTGTTCCCATCACAGTGTGACTGTGAGAGCATTCACTGTGCTGAGCAGAATAGTGAGTGTTCCCGTCACAGTGTGACTGAGAGCTCTCACTGTGCTGAGCAGAATAGTGAGTGTTCCCATCACAGTGTGACTTAGAGCAGTCACTATGCTTAGCAGAATAGTAAGTGTTTCCATCACAGTGTGACTGAGAGCTGTCATTGTGCTGAGCAGAATAATGGGTGTTCCAATCACAGTGTGACTTAGAGCTCTCACTTTGCTGAGCAGAATAGTGAGTGTTCCCATTACAGTGTTACCGAGAGCAGTCACTCTGCTTAGCAGAATAGTAAGTGTTTCCCTCACAGTGTGACTGAGAGCTGTCATTGTGCTGAGCAGAATAATGGGTGTTCCCATCACAGTGTGACTTAGAGCTCTCACTTTGCTGAGCAGAATAGTGAGTGTTCCCATTACAGTGTTACCGAGAGCAGTCACTCTGCTTAGCAGAATAGTGAGTGTTTCCATCACAGTGCGACTGTGAGAGCAGTCACTGTGCAGAACAGAATAGTGAGTGTTCCCATCACAGTGTGACTGCGAGAGCATTCACTTTGCTGAGCACAAGAGTGAGTGTTCCCATCACAGTGTGACTGTGAGAGCAGTCACTGTGCTGAGCAGAATAGTGAATGTTCCTGCCACAGTGTGACTGAGAGCAGTGACTGTGCTGAGCAAAATAGTGAGTGTTCCCATCACAGTGTGACTGCGATAGCATTCACTGTGCAGAGCAGAATAGTGGGTGTTCCCATCACAGTGTGACTGAGAGCTGTTATTGTGCTGAGCAGAATAGTGAGTGTTCACATCACTGTGTGACTGAGAGCAGTCACTGTGCTGAGCAGAATAATGAGTGTTCACATCAAAGTGTGACTGAGAGCAGTCACTGTGCTGAGCGAAATAGTGAGTGTTCCCATCACAGAGTGACTGCGAGAGCATTCACTGTGCTGAGCAGAATAGTGAGTGTTCCCGTCACAGTGTGACTGAGAGCAGCCACTGTGCTGAGTAGAATAGTGAGTGTTCCCATCACAGTGTGAATGCGAGAGCATTCACTGTGCAGAGCAGAATAGTGAGTGTTCACATCACAGTGTAACTGTGAGAGCAGTCACTGTGCTGAGCAGAATAGTGAGTGTTCCAATCACAGTATGGCTAAAGCAGTCACTGTGCTGAGCAGAATAGTGAGTGTTCTCATCACAGTGTGACTGAAACAGTCACTGTGCTGAGCAGAAGAGTGAGTGTTCCCAAAACACAGTGTGACTGAGAGCTGTCTCTGTGCTGAACAGAATAGTGAGTGTTCCCATCACAGTGTGACTGAGAGCTGTCAATATGCTGAGCAGAATAGTTAGTGTTCACATCACAGTGTGACCGAGAGCTCTCCCTGTGCTGAGCAGCAGAGTGAGTGTTCCCATCACAGTGTGACTGAGAGCAGTCACTGTGCTGAGCAAAATAGTAAGTGTTCCCATCACAGTGTGACTGAGAGCTGTCACTGTGCTAAGCAGAATAGTGAGTGTTCCGATCACAGTGTGACTGTGAGAGCAGTCACTATGCTGAGCAGAATAGTAATTGTTTCCATCACAGTGTAACTGAGAGCTGTCATTGTACTGAGCAGAATAGTGGGTGTTCCCATCACAGTGTGACTGAGAGCTGTCAATATGCTGAGCAGAATAGTTAGTGTTCACATCACAGTGTGACCGAGAGCTCTCACTGTGCTGAGCAGCAGAGTGAGTGTTCCCATCACAGTGTGACTGAGAGCTGTCACTGTGCTGAGCAGAATAGTGAGTGTTCATATCAGTGTGTGACTGAGAGCAGTCACTGTGATGAGCAGAATAATGAGTGTTCACATCAAAGTGTGACTGAGAGCAGTCACTGTGCTGAGCGATATAGTGAGTGTTCCCATCACAGAGTGACTGCGAGAGCATTCACTGTGCTGAGCAGAATAGTGAGTGTTCCCGTCACAGTGTGACTGAGAGCAGCCACTGTGCTGAGCAAATAATTAGTGTTCCCATCACAGTGTGACTGTGAGAGCATTCACTGTGCTGAGCAGAATAGTGAGTGTTCCTATCACAGTGTGACTGTGAGAGCATTCACTGTGCTGAGCAGAATAATGAGTGTTCCCATCACAGTGTGACTGAGAGCTGTCTCTGTGCTCAACAGAATAGTGGGTGTTCCTATCACAGTGTGACTGTGAGAGCATTCACTGTGCTGAGCAGAATAGTGAGTGTTCCCATCACAGTGTGACTGCGAGCAGTCACTGTGCTGAACAGAATAGTGAGTGTTCCCATCACAGTATGACTTTGAGAGCAGTCACTGTGCTGAGCAGAATAGTGAGTGTTCCCATCACAGTGTGACTTAGAGCAGTCACTGTGCTGAGCAGAATAGTGAGTGTTCCTATCACAATGCGACTGTGAGAGCAGTCACTGTGCAGAGCAGAATAGTGAGTGTTCCCATCACAGTGTGACTAAGAGCTGTCACTGTGCTGAGCAGAATAGTGAGTGTTCCCATCACAGTGTGACTGAGGGCAGTCACTGTGCTGAGCAGAATAGTGAGTGTTCCCATCACAGTGTGACTGAGAGCTGTCACTGTGCTGAGCAGAATAGTGAGTGTTCACATCACAGTGTGACTGAGAGCTGTCACTGTGCTGAACAGAATAGTGAGTGTTCCCATCACAATGTGACTGAAAGCTGTCAATGTGCTGAGCAGAATAGTTAGTGTTCACATCACAGTGTGACCGAGAGCTCTCACTGTGCTGAGCATCAGAGTGAGTGTTCCCATCACAGTGTGACTGAGAGCAGTCACTGTGCTGAGCAAAATAGTAAGTGTTCCCATCACAGTGTGACTGAGAGCTGTCACTGTGCTAAGCAGAATAGTGAGTGTTCCGATCACAGTGTGACTGTGAGAGCAGTCACTATGCTGAGCAGAATAGTAATTGTTTCCATCACAGTGTAACTGAGAGCTGTCATTGTACTGAGCAGAATAGTGGGTGTTCCCATCACAGTGTTACTGAGAGCAGTCACTGTGCTGAGCAGAATAGTGAGTGTTCCCATCACAGTGTGACTGAGAGCATTCACTGTGCTGAGCAGAATAGTGAGTGTTCCCGTCACAGTGTGACTGAGAGCTCTCACTGTGCTGAGCAGAATAGTGAGTGTTCCCATCACAGTGTGACTTAGAGCAGTCACTATGCTTAGCAGAATAGTAAGTGTTTCCATCACAGTGTGACTGAGAGCTGTCATTGTGCTGAGCAGAATAATGGGTGTTCCCATCACAGTGTGACTTAGAGCTCTCACTTTGCTGAGCAGAATAGTGAGTGTTCCCATTACAGTGTTACCGAGAGCAGTCACTCTGCTTAGCAGAATAGTAAGTGTTTCCCTCACAGTGTGACTGAGAGCTGTCATTGTGCTGAGCAGAATAATGGGTGTTCCCATCACAGTGTGACTTAGAGCTCTCACTTTGCTGAGCAGAATAGTGAGTGTTCCCATTACAGTGTTACCGAGAGCAGTCACTCTGCTTAGCAGAATAGTGAGTGTTTCCATCACAGTGCGACTGTGAGAGCAGTCACTGTGCAGAACAGAATAGTGAGTGTTCCCATCACAGTGTGACTGCGAGAGCATTCACTTTGCTGAGCACAAGAGTGAGTGTTCCCATCACAGTGTGACTGTGAGAGCAGTCACTGTGCTGAGCAGAATAGTGAATGTTCCTGCCACAGTGTGACTGAGAGCATTGACTGTGCTGAGCAAAATAGTGAGTGTTCCCATCACAGTGTGACTGCGATAGCATTCACTGTGCAGAGCAGAATAGTGGGTGTTCCCATCACAGTGTGACTGAGAGCTGTTATTGTGCTGAGCAGAATAGTGAGTGTTCACATCACTGTGTGACTGAGAGCAGTCACTGTGCTGAGCAGAATAATGAGTGTTCACATCAAAGTGTGACTGAGAGCAGTCACTGTGCTGAGCGAAATAGTGAGTGTTCCCATCACAGAGTGACTGCGAGAGCATTCACTGTGCTGAGCAGAATAATGAGTGTTCCCATCACAGTGTGACTGAGAGCTGTCTCTGTGCTCAACAGAATAGTGGGTGTTCCTATCACAGTGTGACTGTGAGAGCATTCACTGTGCTGAGCAGAATAGTGAGTGTTCCCATCACAGTGTGACTGCGAGCAGTCACTGTGCTGAACAGAATAGTGGGTGTTCCCATCACAGTATGACTTTGAGAGCAGTCACTGTGCTGAGCAGAATAGTGAGTGTTCCCATCACAGTGTGACTTAGAGCAGTCACTGTGCTGAGCAGAATAGTGAGTGTTCCTATCACAATGCGACTGTGAGAGCAGTCACTGTGCAGAGCAGAATAGTGAGTGTTCCCATCACAGTGTGACTAAGAGCTGTCACTGTGCTGAGCAGAATAGTGAGTGTTCCCATCACAGTGTGACTGAGAGCAGTCACTGTGCTGAGCAGAATAGTTAGTGTTCCCATCACAGTGTGACTGAGAGCTGTCACTGTGCTGAGCAGAATAGTGAGTGTTCACATCACAGTGTGACTGAGAGCTGTCACTGTGCTGAACAGAATAGTGAGTGTTCCCATCACAGTGTGACTGAAAGCTGTCAATGTGCTGAGCAGAATAGTTAGTGTTCACATCACAGTGTGACCGAGAGCTCTCACTGTGCTGAGCATCAGAGTGAGTGTTCCCATCACAGTGTGACTGAGAGCAGTCACTGTGCTGAGCAAAATAGTAAGTGTTCCCATCACAGTGTGACTGAGAGTTGTCACTGTGCTAAGCAGAATAGTGAGTGTTCCGATCACAGTGTGACTGTGAGAGCAGTCACTATGCTGAGGAGAATAGTAATTGTTTCCATCACAGTGTAACTGAGAGCTGTCATTGTACTGAGCAGAATAGTGGGTGTTCCCATCACAGTGTTACTGAGAGCAGTCACTGTGCTGAGCAGAATAGTGAGTGTTCCCATCACAGTGTGACTGTGAGAGCATTCACTGTGCTGAGCAGAATAGTGAGTGTTCCCGTCACAGTGTGACTGAGAGCTCTCACTGTGCTGAGCAGAATAGTGAGTGTTCCCATCACAGTGTGACTTAGAGCAGTCACTATGCTTAGCAGAATAGTAAGTGTTTCCATCACAGTGTGACTGAGAGCTGTCATTGTGCTGAGCAGAATAATGGGTGTTCCAATCACAGTGTGACTTAGAGCTCTCACTTTGCTGAGCAGAATAGTGAGTGTTCCCATTACAGTGTTACCGAGAGCAGTCACTCTGCTTAGCAGAATAGTAAGTGTTTCCCTCACAGTGTGACTGAGAGCTGTCATTGTGCTGAGCAGAATAATGGGTGTTCCCATCACAGTGTGACTTAGAGCTCTCACTTTGCTGAGCAGAATAGTGAGTGTTCCCATTACAGTGTTACCGAGAGCAGTCACTCTGCTTAGCAGAATAGTGAGTGTTTCCATCACAGTGCGACTGTGAGAGCAGTCACTGTGCAGAACAGAATAGTGAGTGTTCCCATCACAGTGTGACTGCGAGAGCATTCACTTTGCTGAGCACAAGAGTGAGTGTTCCCATCACAGTGTGACTGTGAGAGCAGTCACTGTGCTGAGCAGAATAGTGAATGTTCCTGCCACAGTGTGACTGAGAGCAGTGACTGTGCTGAGCAAAATAGTGAGTGTTCCCATCACAGTGTGACTGCGATAGCATTCACTGTGCAGAGCAGAATAGTGGGTGTTCCCATCACAGTGTGACTGAGAGCTGTTATTGTGCTGAGCAGAATAGTGAGTGTTCACATCACTGTGTGACTGAGAGCAGTCACTGTGCTGAGCAGAATAATGAGTGTTCACATCAAAGTGTGACTGAGAGCAGTCACTGTGCTGAGCGAAATAGTGAGTGTTCCCATCACAGAGTGACTGCGAGAGCATTCACTGTGCTGAGCAGAATAGTGAGTGTTCCCGTCACAGTGTGACTGAGAGCAGCCACTGTGCTGAGTAGAATAGTGAGTGTTCCCATCACAGTGTGAATGCGAGAGCATTCACTGTGCAGAGCAGAATAGTGAGTGTTCACATCACAGTGTAACTGTGAGAGCAGTCACTGTGCTGAGCAGAATAGTGAGTGTTCCAATCACAGTATGGCTAAAGCAGTCACTGTGCTGAGCAGAATAGTGAGTGTTCTCATCACAGTGTGACTGAAACAGTCACTGTGCTGAGCAGAAGAGTGAGTGTTCCCAAAACACAGTGTGACTGAGAGCTGTCTCTGTGCTGAACAGAATAGTGAGTGTTCCCATCACAGTGTGACTGAGAGCTGTCAATATGCTGAGCAGAATAGTTAGTGTTCACATCACAGTGTGACCGAGAGCTCTCCCTGTGCTGAGCAGCAGAGTGAGTGTTCCCATCACAGTGTGACTGAGAGCAGTCACTGTGCTGAGCAAAATAGTAAGTGTTCCCATCACAGTGTGACTGAGAGCTGTCACTGTGCTAAGCAGAATAGTGAGTGTTCCGATCACAGTGTGACTGTGAGAGCAGTCACTATGCTGAGCAGAATAGTAATTGTTTCCATCACAGTGTAACTGAGAGCTGTCATTGTACTGAGCAGAATAGTGGGTGTTCCCATCACAGTGTGACTGAGAGCTGTCAATATGCTGAGCAGAATAGTTAGTGTTCACATCACAGTGTGACCGAGAGCTCTCACTGTGCTGAGCAGCAGAGTGAGTGTTCCCATCACAGTGTGACTGAGAGCTGTCACTGTGCTGAGCAGAATAGTGAGTGTTCATATCAGTGTGTGACTGAGAGCAGTCACTGTGATGAGCAGAATAATGAGTGTTCACATCAAAGTGTGACTGAGAGCAGTCACTGTGCTGAGCGATATAGTGAGTGTTCCCATCACAGAGTGACTGCGAGAGCATTCACTGTGCTGAGCAGAATAGTGAGTGTTCCCGTCACAGTGTGACTGAGAGCAGCCACTGTGCTGAGCAAATAATTAGTGTTCCCATCACAGTGTGACTGTGAGAGCATTCACTGTGCTGAGCAGAATAGTGAGTGTTCCTATCACAGTGTGACTGTGAGAGCATTCACTGTGCTGAGCAGAATAATGAGTGTTCCCATCACAGTGTGACTGAGAGCTGTCTCTGTGCTCAACAGAATAGTGGGTGTTCCTATCACAGTGTGACTGTGAGAGCATTCACTGTGCTGAGCAGAATAGTGAGTGTTCCCATCACAGTGTGACTGAAACAGTCACTGTGCTGAGCAGAAGAGTGAGTGTTCCCAAAACACAGTGTGACTGAGAGCTGTCTCTGTGCTGAACAGAATAGTGAGTGTTCCCATCACAGTGTGACTGAGAGCTGTCAATATGCTGAGCAGAATAGTTAGTGTTCACATCACAGTGTGACCGAGAGCTGTCTCTGTGCTCAACAGAATAGTGGGTGTTCCTATCACAGTGTGACTGTGAGAGCATTCACTGTGCTGAGCAGAATAGTGAGTGTTCCCATCACAGTGTGACTGAAACAGTCACTGTGCTGAGCAGAAGAGTGAGTGTTCCCAAAACACAGTGTGACTGAGAGCTGTCTCTGTGCTGAACAGAATAGTGAGTGTTCCCATCACAGTGTGACTGAGAGCAGTCACTGTGCTGAGCAGAATAGTGAGTGTTCCAATCACAGTATGGCTAAAGCAGTCACTGTGCTGAGCAGAATAGTGAGTGTTCTCATCACAGTGTGACTGAAACAGTCACTGTGCTGAGCAGAAGAGTGAGTGTTCCCAAAACACAGTGTGACTGAGAGCTGTCTCTGTGCTGAACAGAATAGTGAGTGTTCCCATCACAGTGTGACTGAGAGCTGTCAATATGCTGAGCAGAATAGTTAGTGTTCACATCACAGTGTGACCGAGAGCAGTCACTCTGCTTAGCAGAATAGTGAGTGTTTCCATCACAGTGCGACTGTGAGAGCAGTCACTGTGCAGAACAGAATAGTGAGTGTTCCCATCACAGTGTGACTGCGAGAGCATTCACTTTGCTGAGCACAAGAGTGAGTGTTCCCATCACAGTGTGACTGTGAGAGCAGTCACTGTGCTGAGCAGAATAGTGAATGTTCCTGCCACAGTGTGACTGAGAGCATTGACTGTGCTGAGCAAAATAGTGAGTGTTCCCATCACAGTGTGACTGCGATAGCATTCACTGTGCAGAGCAGAATAGTGGGTGTACCCATCACAGTGTGACTGAGAGCTGTTATTGTGCTGAGCAGAATAGTGAGTGTTCACATCACTGTGTGACTGAGAGCAGTCACTGTGCTGAGCAGAATAATGAGTGTTCACATCAAAGTGTGACTGAGAGCAGTCACTGTGCTGAGCGAAATAGTGAGTGTTCCCATCACAGAGTGACTGCGAGAGCATTCACTGTGCTGAGCAGAATAATGAGTGTTCCCATCACAGTGTGACTGAGAGCTGTCTCTGTGCTCAACAGAATAGTGGGTGTTCCTATCACAGTGTGACTGTGAGAGCATTCACTGTGCTGAGCAGAATAGTGAGTGTTCCCATCACAGTGTGACTGCGAGCAGTCACTGTGCTGAACAGAATAGTGGGTGTTCCCATCACAGTATGACTTTGAGAGCAGTCACTGTGCTGAGCAGAATAGTGAGTGTTCCCATCACAGTGTGACTTAGAGCAGTCACTGTGCTGAGCAGAATAGTGAGTGTTCCTATCACAATGCGACTGTGAGAGCAGTCACTGTGCAGAGCAGAATAGTGAGTGTTCCCATCACAGTGTGACTAAGAGCTGTCACTGTGCTGAGCAGAATAGTGAGTGTTCCCATCACAGTGTGACTGAGAGCAGTCACTGTGCTGAGCAGAATAGTTAGTGTTCCCATCACAGTGTGACTGAGAGCTGTCACTGTGCTGAGCAGAATAGTGAGTGTTCACATCACAGTGTGACTGAGAGCTGTCACTGTGCTGAACAGAATAGTGAGTGTTCCCATCACAGTGTGACTGAAAGCTGTCAATGTGCTGAGCAGAATAGTTAGTGTTCACATCACAGTGTGACCGAGAGCTCTCACTGTGCTGAGCATCAGAGTGAGTGTTCCCATCACAGTGTGACTGAGAGCAGTCACTGTGCTGAGCAAAATAGTAAGTGTTCCCATCACAGTGTGACTGAGAGTTGTCACTGTGCTAAGCAGAATAGTGAGTGTTCCGATCACAGTGTGACTGTGAGAGCAGTCACTATGCTGAGGAGAATAGTAATTGTTTCCATCACAGTGTAACTGAGAGCTGTCATTGTACTGAGCAGAATAGTGGGTGTTCCCATCACAGTGTTACTGAGAGCAGTCACTGTGCTGAGCAGAATAGTGAGTGTTCCCATCACAGTGTGACTGTGAGAGCATTCACTGTGCTGAGCAGAATAGTGAGTGTTCCCGTCACAGTGTGACTGAGAGCTCTCACTGTGCTGAGCAGAATAGTGAGTGTTCCCATCACAGTGTGACTTAGAGCAGTCACTATGCTTAGCAGAATAGTAAGTGTTTCCATCACAGTGTGACTGAGAGCTGTCATTGTGCTGAGCAGAATAATGGGTGTTCCAATCACAGTGTGACTTAGAGCTCTCACTTTGCTGAGCAGAATAGTGAGTGTTCCCATTACAGTGTTACCGAGAGCAGTCACTCTGCTTAGCAGAATAGTAAGTGTTTCCCTCACAGTGTGACTGAGAGCTGTCATTGTGCTGAGCAGAATAATGGGTGTTCCCATCACAGTGTGACTTAGAGCTCTCACTTTGCTGAGCAGAATAGTGAGTGTTCCCATTACAGTGTTACCGAGAGCAGTCACTCTGCTTAGCAGAATAGTGAGTGTTTCCATCACAGTGCGACTGTGAGAGCAGTCACTGTGCAGAACAGAATAGTGAGTGTTCCCATCACAGTGTGACTGCGAGAGCATTCACTTTGCTGAGCACAAGAGTGAGTGTTCCCATCACAGTGTGACTGTGAGAGCAGTCACTGTGCTGAGCAGAATAGTGAATGTTCCTGCCACAGTGTGACTGAGAGCAGTGACTGTGCTGAGCAAAATAGTGAGTGTTCCCATCACAGTGTGACTGCGATAGCATTCACTGTGCAGAGCAGAATAGTGGGTGTTCCCATCACAGTGTGACTGAGAGCTGTTATTGTGCTGAGCAGAATAGTGAGTGTTCACATCACTGTGTGACTGAGAACAGTCACTGTGCTGAGCAGAATAATGAGTGTTCACATCAAAGTGTGACTGAGAGCAGTCACTGTGCTGAGCGAAATAGTGAGTGTTCCCATCACAGAGTGACTGCGAGAGCATTCACTGTGCTGAGCAGAATAGTGAGTGTTCCCGTCACAGTGTGACTGAGAGCAGCCACTGTGCTGAGTAGAATAGTGAGTGTTCCCATCACAGTGTGAATGCGAGAGCATTCACTGTGCAGAGCAGAATAGTGAGTGTTCACATCACAGTGTAACTGTGAGAGCAGTCACTGTGCTGAGCAGAATAGTGAGTGTTCCAATCACAGTATGGCTAAAGCAGTCACTGTGCTGAGCAGAATAGTGAGTGTTCTCATCACAGTGTGACTGAAACAGTCACTGTGCTGAGCAGAAGAGTGAGTGTTCCCAAAACACAGTGTGACTGAGAGCTGTCTCTGTGCTGAACAGAATAGTGAGTGTTCCCATCACAGTGTGACTGAGAGCTGTCAATATGCTGAGCAGAATAGTTAGTGTTCACATCACAGTGTGACCGAGAGCTCTCCCTGTGCTGAGCAGCAGAGTGAGTGTTCCCATCACAGTGTGACTGAGAGCAGTCACTGTGCTGAGCAGAATAGTGAGTGTTCCCATCACAGTGTGACTGAGAGCAGTCACTGTGCTGAACAGAATAGTGAGTGTTCCCATCACAGTGTGACTTAGAGCAGTCACTGTGCTGAGCAGAATAGTGAGTGTTCCTATCACAATGCGACTGTGAGAGCAGTCACTGTGCAGAGCAGAATAGTGAGTGTTCCCATCACAGCTGTGAGTAAGAGCTGTCACTGTGCTGAGCAGAATAGTGAGTGTTCCCATCACAGTGTGACTGGGAGCTGTAAATGTGCTGAGCAGAATAGTTAGTGTTCACATCACAGTGTGACTGAGAGCAGTCACTGTGCTGAGCAAAATAGTGAGTGTTCCCATCACAGATTGACTGCGAGAGCATTCACTGTGCTGAGCAGAATAGTGAGTGTTCCCATCACAGTGTGACTTTGAGAGCATTCACTGTCCAGAGCAGAATAGTGAGTGTGACTTTGAGAGCAGTCACTGTGCTGAGCAGAATAGTGAGTGTTCACATCACAGTGTGACTGAGAGCAGTCACTGTGCTGAGCAAAATAGTGAGTGTTCCCATCACAGATTGACTGCGAGAGCATTCACTGTGCTGAGCAGAATAGTGAGTGTTCCCGTCACAGTGTGACTGAGAGCAGCCACTGTGCTGAGCAGAATAATGAGTGTTCCCATCACAGTGTGACTGTGAGAGCATTCACTGTGCTGAGTAGAATAGTGAGTGTTCCCATACCAGTATGACTGTGAGATCATTCACTGTGCTGAGCAGAATAGTGAGTGTTCCCGTCACAGTGTGACTTTGAGAGCATTCACTGTCCAGAGCAGAATAGTGAGTGTGACTTTGAGAGCTGTCACTGTGCTGAGCAGAATAGTGAGTGTTCCCATCACAGTGTGACTGAGAGTAGTCACTGTGCTGAGCAGAATAGTGAGTGTTCCCATCACAGTGTGACTGAGAGCAGTCACTGTGCTGAACAGAATAGTGAGTGTTCACATCACAGTGTAACTGAGAGCTGTCAATGTGCTGAGCAGAATAGTGAGTGTTCCCATCACAGTGTGACTGTGAGAGCAGTCACTGTGCTGAGCCGAATATTAAGTGTTTCCATCACAGTGTGACTGAGAGCTGTCATTGTGCTGAGCAGAATAATGGGTGTTCCCATCACAGTGTGACTGTGAGAGCATTCACTGTGCTGAGTAGAATAGTGAGTGTTCCTATCCCAGTATGACTGTGAGAGCATTCACTGTGTTGAGCAGAATAGTGAGTGTTCGATTCACAGTGTGACTTTGAGAGCATTCACTGTCCAGAGCAGAATAGTGAGTGTGACTTTGAGAGCTGTCACTGTGCTGAGCAGAATAGTGAGTGTTCCCATCACAGTGTGACTGAGAGCAGTCACTGTGCTGAACAGAATAGTGAGTGTTCCCATCACAGTGTGACTTGGAGCAGTCACTTTGCTGAGCAGAATAGTGAGTGTTCCCATCACAATGCGACTGTGAGAGCAGTCACTGTGCAGAGCAGAATAGTGAGTGTTCCAATCACAGTGTGACTGAGAGCTGTCACTGTGCTGAGCAGAATAGTGAGTGTTCACATCACTGTGTGACTGAGAGCAGTCACTGTGCTGAGCAGAATAGTGAGTGTTCCCATCACAGCTGTGACTAAGAGCTGTCACTGTGCTGAGCAGAATAGTGAGTGTTCCCATCACAGTGTGACTGAGAGCAGTCACTGTGCTGAACAGAATAGTGAGTGTTCCCATCACAGTGTGACTTGGAGCAGTCACTTTGCTGAGCAGTATAGTGAGTGTTCCCATCATAATGCGACTGTGAGAGCAGTCACTGTGCAGAGCAGAATAGTGAGTGTTCCAATCACAGTGTGACTGAGAGCTGTCACTGTGCTGAGCAGAATAGTGAGTGTTTCCATCACAGTGTGACTGAGAGCAGTCACTGTGCTGAGCAGAATAGTGAGTGTTCCCATCACAGTGTGACTGAGAGCTGTCTCTGTGCTGAACAGAATAGTGAGTGTTCCCATCACAGTGTGACTGAGAGCTGTCAATATGCTGAGCAGAATAGTTAGTGTTCACATCACAGTGTGACCGAGAGCTCTCACTGTGCTGAGCAGCAGAGTGAGTGTTTGGTGGTTCGGGGTTATTTTAATGTACTTAAACCAAAAACCACCAAGGTTCATACTAAAATTATAAGATAATAAATAAGTCGCCTGCCCGAGGCGTACTGGAATAATATATATAATACTTGCTCGTTGGTTTCAGAGGGTTAATGTTAAATTAATACAGGACTTGCCCGCAACTGCCAAGGCTTACCAAAATAAAGAATGAAAACTCCAAGGGTAACGTCTGTTTTTAAAGTATAGACAACTATGTGGACTCGTCCTCCGTGAGGGGCAAACACCACCTAACCAGTATCGGAACCCACATAGTTGGTATATTAAAGCTTGCTATTTACTATATCGACGTATTATTCCAGTCGTGCTCAATCAAATGAAGTTGTCGTCTCTGCGAGCTGGAGTGGACTGGGTACTCTCACGTAGCGCCTCAAGCTTTTATACTGGTGATTACGTAATGGCCAATTCAGAGGAAAAGAAAAGAAACACATGCGTCTTCTGCACGCACGAACTATTTTATTTGCTGAATAGTGGTCGCATATTTGGGACCGTTTTAACAAAAAGGAGGAATTCACCACAGCTAGTCCCCACCTAGATCACCAACTCGGTGATCGGTAATAAACTATGTTTCAAAAATAGAAAAACAAAAAATCAAATCATTTTTCAGAAAGATATCTGCTTGGCCAGCGAACATGTCGCCCAGAACGGGTAAATCTGTCAGGATGTTCTGCTGGCTTTGTAGGTTTATCTTGTTCTACCATTGGACGCGAAGTTTGAGATGGTTGTATCTCATCAGTGTAGGCGATCTTAAGCCTGTCGATGCTAACAGTGTTATTTTTTCCATTGATGTCGATAATGAAAAATTTGTCTTTTCTGTCAAGAACACGAAATGGCCCATGGTAAGGGGGTTGTAGAGGTTTCCTAACTTTATCTATGCGTACAAAAACATGTGTGCATGAATATAGATCTTTATGCAATCGACTGAAAAGTTTGCTAGGTCTTGTACGTACTGGTTTTAATTCAGTCATAATACGGCGTAGACGATCGACATAACTGTTTGGATCTAGAACTTGAAATTCTTCCATTGGAACTATGAATTCACCTGGTAGTCTAAGAGTTGTACCAAATACTAGTTCTGCTACGCTGCAACCCAAATCTACTTTCACGGATGTTCTTATTCCCATCAAAATTAATGGCAAAGACTCTGTCCAGCGATTTGGTTCAGTTTGAGCCTTGAAAGCCGATTTCAGTTGTCTATGAAATCGTTCGACTAAACCATTTGCTTGCGGGTGATATGCTGTAGTACGGATGCGGTTACATCCTAAGAGACGAGATAGATTTCTGAAAAGACTAGATTCAAATTGACTACCTCTATCAGTGGTGATTGTTGCAGGTACCCCATAAGTAGCTACCCATCGTTCAACGAATGCTCTTGCAACAGTTTCAGCAGTAATATTCGAAATAGGAACTGCTTCAGGCCATCGAGTAAATCGATCTATGCATGTGAGTAAGTAGTTAGATCCCTGAGATGGTGGTAATGGACCAACTATATCAATGTGAATATGGTTAAAACGAGCGTCAGGTGTTGCGAAGCTACCTATCGGTGTCACAGAGTGACGATGTACCTTAGCACGTTGACACTGTATGCAATGTTTGGTCCATGATCGAATATCTTTGTTAATGGATGACCAAACAAATCGTTGCGTTATTAAACGTTGCGTAGCTCTTATTCCTGGATGAGATGTACCATGAATAGAATTAAATACACTTCGCCTAAATTCAGGAGGTATGTAAGGACGCGGTTGACCAGTGGATACATCACATGTAATAGTACCATGTGAAGTAAAAAGTGGCATTTCTTGAAATTTAAGATTCGACGATGTACGTAGCTTAAATAGCTCTTCGTCGGTCTTTTGTTTACAAGCTATTGCGTCGTAATCCACTATACCGATTGATGTTGTGGAAGTCATAGCAATGTCGAGTCTAGAAAGTGCATCGGCTACAGTATTTTCACTACCTTTTACATGGCGTATATCTGTACTGAACTGAGAAATATAATCCAAGTGACGGATCTCCCTAGGTGAATAACGATCAGGCTTCGCTGTAAAGGCATATGTAAGTGGTTTGTGATCGGTTAAAATGCAAAAATCACGACCTTCTAGCAAATGTCTAAAATGGCGAATAGACAAGTATACTGCCAATAGCTCGCGACCAAATGTACTGTATTTAGTTTCTGCTGGTTGTAAGCGCTTTGAAAAGAAAGCAATGGGCATAACAACATTATCGACACATTGATGAATTGCTCCGCCGATTGCAACGCTAGACGCATCAGTCATGAGGCAAAGTGAGCTTTTCGCATTTGGGTGTACTAACAAAGTAGCTTCAGCAAGGCAGGATTTAGCTGTCTGAAAAGCTTTCAAGGCAGTCTCGGAAAGTACGATTGCTTGATTTTTGGATTTAGGCCTACCTGACAAAAGGTCAGTGAGGGGTTGCAATATGTCTGCACAGTTTGGAATGAATCTGCGGTAGAAATTAATCAATCCTAAAAATTCTCGTAACTTGCGGATAGTTTGGGGAATTGGAAAATCTTTGAGTACTTTGATTTTATCATTCAATGGCAAAATGCCATTGTTATCAATGTAATGGCCAAGAAATTCCAATGAAGTTGCACCAAACTGACACTTGTTAGGATTGATTACCACTCCATATTGCCGCAAACGCTCAAACACTAGTTCGAGGTGTTGTCGATGTTCTTGTTCATCGATGCTAGCTATTAATACATCGTCTATATATGCATATACAAAGTCTAGTCCATTGAGTACTTGGTCGATGAATCTTTGAAATGTTTGTGCAGCATTTCTTAAGCCAAAAGGCATTCGAACATATTTAAAAAGACCAAAAGGTGTTGTGATCGCAGTTTTCGGAATGTCCGATGGTTCGATAGGAATTTGGTGATAGGCCTTAACCAGATCGATTTTAGAAAAGACTTTCTTGTTATTTAAAGTAGCAGTAAAGTCGTGAATGTGCGGAATTGGATATCGGTCTGGAGTTGTGGCGTTATTCAAAGCGCGGTAATCGCCGCAAGGTCTCCAATCACCGGTTTTCTTCGGAACCATATGCAAAGGTGACGACCAAGCACTCTCAGATGGGCGAATAATACCTAGTTCTAACATATGGTTGAATTCGGCTTTGGCTATCGGTAATTTGTTTGAGGCAAGACGCCGAGGTTTGGAATATACTGGCGGACCTCTGGTATGGATATGATGTGTAACAGTGTGCTTGATAGCAGTTTCATCATAATTTGGTTTAGTTATTTCGGGAAACTGGTTAAGCAAAGCATGATATACGTTGTCTGTTTCAGGAATTGAAAACATCGGTTTTGGAGAAACTACTGATGTTTTGCAACCACGAATCTCAAGTTCGGTTTGAGAATCGATCAGTTTTCTATTTTTCATATCCACTACCAATGAAAAATGCCTCAAAAAATCCGCACCAATAATCGGTATAGGAACTTCTGCGATAATGAAAATCCACTTAAATGCACGTCTTAAACCTATATCAATGGTCATAGATCTTTCGCCATAGGTTGATATAATGGATTTATTTACTGCTTGTAATGTATACGGACTCGAGTTCTTTTTGTCTGTTCTAGTAGGTGGCAGCACACTAACTTCAGCGCCAGTGTCTATCAAAAATCTAGTGCCAGAGATTATATCGGTAATGTAGAATAGACGACTTTTAGGTTTGCCAGACACACTTGTCGTCTCTAGTTGCTGGCGGTCCAGTTTTCCGGTGTTGCGGATTTATCCTTTTGTTCAACAAAAGTACAAGGTTTGACGCATTTCAGCGCTTTGTCACCGAAACGCCAATGATACCAACATTCCGAACCTGATCGCGGCAGAGTTTTAGGTTGGTATTTAGGTCTGCTTCGAGAACGGGAGGAATTTCGATATTTGTTTTGAAACCGTTCCTTAGAACGTTCGCGATTAGGATACATTTGTTCGTGTCCACCTTTTGATTCATTAGAAACGACCAATGTTTGTACCAAGGCTGTTAATTGCGAAACTTGTGTTTGCAGATTGTCTAATTGCGATTTATAAGATGGGGGTACTACTGTTGACGGTGCAGCTGCAGCACCTAAAGTAAAAGTAGACACCGAGGACGGAACGGCTACTTCTAGAATCTTATCTGCAATAACGGCTAATTGGTCTAGATCAACTGCGTCACTAGAGGAAACTAAAATAAGCTGAACATTTTGTGGCAAACGTTGTAAAAATAACTGCCTTAAAATGTTATCCTCCAATAAATTGTTGCCAAGAAGTTGTTTCATACGTCGCAAAAGTTGAGTTGGTTTTCTATCTCCTAGTTCTTCCGAGATTAATAACTGATGCAAACGTTTTTGTTCCGATTCCGAGGTCCGTTTTATGAGCTCCGTTTTTAATTTGTCGTACGGATTTGTTTCAGGGGGAGAAATTAATAAATCTCGGATCTCTTGTGCGATTTCGGGTTGCAAAGATGAAACAACGTATGAGAATTTAGTTGACTGGCTAGTGATTTGGCGAGTCTGAAATTGAGCTTCTACTTGCGCGAACCATATTGTTGGATCACGTGGCCAAAATGGAGGTAATTTTAGGCTTACAGCTGCAAGTGGCTCAAATTTGACACTGGGTCCTGCATCCATGATCACTATTTGTTACTATTTATAATTGTTGCAGCGCAGTGTAGTCAATCATAAATGAACGATACATTTCCGAAAACCAGCGCTGTTTTAGTTTAAAGTCGCCGTGCAAACCGTCGTACAAGTGTGCGAAGTGGTTTCTTGCGTTGCGTGTTGTTTTACCGCGACGAGTTCTCTTTTCCACTTTTCTTATTGTGTTGTGCCAAGACAGTGTTCTCAATACAATTCTACTCTGAGCAATGCTATTGTGTTGTATAATCCTCTCATTAACGTCGTCGGTTATTGCATTGTGATTACGTTGAAAATCCTGAATGTCGTTCTTTGAAAGGATTGGTACGCGTAGCTTTTTGCTTGCTTGGAACTTAGCAAACGACATAGGAGGAATAGTGACAAAAGAAACCAAGGTATTTGGTCTTGCAGATACGATGGCGCCTTTGAAATTGTCCAATTCGGTAAATAAGCTCTCTGCTGTATGATTAGAAGGCTTCAATACGCGATATTCGTGCGTTATGTCGTATTCAAACTTAGTGAGGTCATTAATACCGGCTGCAAGACGTACGACTACGCGATCATTGGCGTTATACGAACTTAATTTGCGAACAGTAGGTCCTACGAGATTATAAATTTTAGAACCGCGTATAACAACAAAATCAACTGTGAAAGAAAATGCTTTCGGTTCTGGCTTAGAATACTTTGAAAACTTGTGTCCCCTAGAATCGGCAACGAATAAATACCTAATCATATTACTCCTTAGGTTTTATGTCGAGGTCACCAGTTTTGGTGGTTCGGGGTTATTTTAATGTACTTAAACCAAAAACCACCAAGGTTCATACTAAAATTATAAGATAATAAATAAGTCGCCTGCCCGAGGCGTACTGGAATAATATATATAATACTTGCTCGTTGGTTTCAGAGGGTTAATGTTAAATTAATACAGGACTTGCCCGCAACTGCCAAGGCTTACCAAAATAAAGAATGAAAACTCCAAGGGTAACGTCTGTTTTTAAAGTATAGACAACTATGTGGACTCGTCCTCCGTGAGGGGCAAACACCACCTAACCAGTATCGGAACCCACATAGTTGGTATATTAAAGCTTGCTATTTACTATATCGACGTATTATTCCAGTCGTGCTCAATCAAATGAAGTTGTCGTCTCTGCGAGCTGGAGTGGACTGGGTACTCTCACGTAGCGCCTCACGCTTTTATACTGGTGATTACGTAAGGGCCAATTCAGAGGAAAAGAAAAGAAACACATGCGTCTTCTGCACGCACGAACTATTTTATTTGCTGAATAGTGGTCGCATATTTGGGACCGTTTTAACAAAAAGGAGGAATTCACCACAAGTGTTCCCATCACAGTGTGACTGAGAGCAGTCACTGTGTTGAGCAAAATAGTGAGTGTTCCCATCACAGTGTGACTTTGAGAGCATTCACTGTCCAGAGCAGAATAGTGAGTGTGACTTTGAGAGCAGTCACTGTGCTGAGCAGAATAGTGAGTGTTCCCATCACAGTGTGACTGAGAGCAGTCACTGTGTTGAGCAAAATAGTGAGTGTTCCCATCACAGTGTGACTTTGAGAGCATTCACTGTCCAGAGCAGAAAAGTGAGTGTGACTTTGAGAGCAGTCATTGTGCTGAGCAGAATAGTGGGTGTTCCCATCACAGTGTTACTGAGAGCAGTCACTGTGTTGAGCAAAATAGTGAGTGTTCCCGTCACAGTGTGACTGAGAGCTCTTATGTGCTGAGCAGAATAGTGAGTGTTCCCATCACAATGTGACTGTGAGAGCATTCACTGTGCTGAGCAGAATAGTGAGTGTTCCCGTCACAGTGTGACTGAGAGCTCTTATGTGCTGAGCGGAAAAGTGAGTGTTCCCATCACAGTGTGACTGAGAGTAGTCACTGTGCTGAGCAGAATAGTGAGTGTTCCCATCACAGTGTGACTGAGAGCAGTCACTGTGCTGAACAGAATAGTGAGTGTTCACATCACAGTGTGACTGAGAGCTGTCACTGTGCTGAGCAGAATAGTGAGTGTTCCCATCACAGTGTGACTTTGAGATCATTCACTGTCCAGAGCAGAATAGTGAGTGTGACTTTGAGAGCAGTCACCGTGCTGAGCAGAATAGTGAGTGTTCCCATCACAGTGTGACTGAGAGCAGTCACTGTGCTGAACAGAATAGTGAGTGTTTCCATCACAGTGTGACTTTGAGCAGTCATTGTGCTGAACAGAATAGTGAGTGTTCCCATCACAGTGTGACTGAGAGCTGTCAATGTGCTGAGCAGAATAGTTAGTGTTCACATCACAGTGTGACCGAAAGCCCTCACTGTGCTGAGCAGCAGAGTGAGTGTTCCCATCACAGTGTGACTGAGAGCAGTCACTGTGCTGAGCAAAATAGTGAGTGTTCACATCACAGTGTGACTGAGAGCAGTCACCGTGCTGAGCAGAATAGTGAGTGTTCCCATCACAGTGTGACTGAGAGCTGTCTCTGTGCTGAGCAGAATAGTGAGTGTTCACATCACAGTGTGACTGAGAGCAGTCACTGTGCTGAGCAGAATAGTGAATGTTCCCGCCACAGTGTGACTGAGAGCAGTCACTGTGCAGAGCAGAATAGTGAGTGTTCCCATCACAGTGTGACTGCGAGAGCATTCACTTTGCTGAGCACAAGAGTGAGTGTTCCCATCACAGTGTGACTGTGAGAGCAGTCACTGTGCTGAGCAGAATAGTGAATGTTCCTGCCACAGTGTGACTAAGAGCAGTGACTGTGCTGAGCAAAATAGTTAGTGTTCCCATCACAGTGTGACTGCGATAGCATTCACTGTGCAGAGCAGAATAGTGAGTGTTCCCATCACAGTGTGACTGAGAGCAGTCACTGTGCAGAGCAGAATATTAAGTGTTTCCATCACAGTGCGACTGTCAGAGCAGTCACTGTGCTGGGCAGAATAGTGAGTGTTCTTATCACAGTGTGACTGAGAGCAGTCAATGTGCTGAACAGAATAGTGAGTGTTCCCATCACAGTGTGACTTAGAGCAGTCACTGTGCAGAGCAGAATAGTGAGTGTTCCCATCACAGCTGTGACTAAGAGCTGTCACTGTGCTGAGCAGAATAGTGAGTGTTCACATCACTGTGTGACTGTGAGAGCAGTCACTATGCTGAGCAGAATAGTAATTGTTTCCATCACAGTGTAACTGAGAGCTGTCATTGTACTGAGCAGAATAGTGGGTGTTCCCATCACAGTGTTACTGAGAGCAGTCACTGTGCTGAGCAGAATAGTGAGTGTTCCCATCACAGTGTGACTGTGAGAGCATTCACTGTGCTGAGCAGAATAGTGAGTGTTCCCGTCACAGTGTGACTGAGAGCTCTCACTGTGCTGAGCAGAATAGTGAGTGTTCCCATCACAGTGTGACTGAGAGCAGTCACTATGCTTAGCAGAATAGTAAGTGTTTCCATCACAGTGTGACTAAGAGCTGTCATTGTGCTGGGCAGAATAATGGGTGTTCCCATCACAGTGTGACTTAGAGCTCTCACTTTGCTGAGCAGAATAGTGAGTGTTCCCATTACAGTGTTACCGAGAGCAGTCACTCTGCTTAGCAAAATAGTAAGTGTTTCCATCACAGTGTGACTGAGAGCTGTCATTGTGCTGAGCAGAATAATGGGTGTTCCCATCACAGTGTGACTTAGAGCTCTCACTTTGCTGAGCAGAATGGTGAGTGTTCCCATTACAGTGTTACCGAGAGCAGTCACTCTGCTTAGCAGAATAGTGAGTGTTCCCATCACAGTGTTACTGAGAGCAGTCACTGTGCTGAGCATAATAGTGAGTGTTCCCATCACAGTGTGACTGAGAGCTGTCACTGTGCTGAGCAGAATAGTGAGTGTTCACATCAATGTGTGACTGAAAGCAGTCACTGTGCTGAGCAGAATAGTGAGTGTTCCCATCACAGTGTGACTGAGAGCAGTCACTGTGCAGAGCAGAATATTAAGTGTTTCCATCACAGTGCGACTGTCAGAGCAGTCACTGTGCTGAGCAGAATAGTGAATGTTCCTGCCACAGTGTGACTGAGAGCAGTCACTGTGCTGAGCAGAATAGTGAGTGTTCCCATCACAGTGTGACTGCGAGAGCATTCACTGTGCAGAGCTGAATAGTGAGTGTTCCCATCACAGTGTGACTGAGAGCTGTCAGTGTGCTGAGCAGAATAGTGAGTGTTCACATCAATGTGTGACTGAAAGCAGTCACTGTGCAGAGCAGAATATTAAGTGTTTCCATCACAGTGCGACTGTCAGAGCAGTCACTGTGCTGAGCAGAATAGTGAATGTTCCTGCCACAGTGTGACTGAGAGCAGTCACTGTGCTGAGCAGAATAGTGAGTGTTCCCATCACAGTGTGACTGCGAGAGCATTCACTGTGCAGAGCTGAATAGTGAGTGTTCCCATCACAGTGTGACTGAGAGCTGTCAGTGTGCTGAGCAGAATAGTGAGTGTTCACATCACTGTGTGACTGAGAGCAGTCACTGTGCTGAGCAGAATAGTGAGTGTTCCCATCACAGTGTGACTAAGAGCTGTCACTGTGCTGAGCAGAATAGTGAGTGTTCACATCACAGTATGGCTAAGAGCAGTCACTGTGCTGAGCAGAATAGTGAGTGTTCCATCACAGTGTGACTGAGAGCAGTCACTGTGCTGAGCAAAATAGTAGGTGTTCCCATCACAGTGTGACTGAGAGCTGTCACTGTGCTAAGCAGAATAGTGAGTGTTCCGATCACAGTGTGACTGTGAGAGCAGTCACTATGCTGAGCAGAATAGTAATTGTTTCCATCACAGTGTAACTGAGAGCTGTCATTGTACTGAGCAGAATAGTGGGTGTTCCCATCACAGTGTTACTGAGAGCAGTCACTGTGCTGAGCAGAATAGTGAGTGTTCCCATCACAGTGTGACTGTGAGAGCATTCACTGTGCAGAGCAGAATAGTGAGTGTTCCCGTCACAGTGTGACTGAGAGCTCTCACTGTGCTGAGCAGAATAGTGAGTGTTCCCATCACAGTGTGACTGAGAGCAGTCACTATGCTTAGCAGAATAGTAAGTGTTTCCATCACAGTGTGACTGAGAGCTGTCATTGTGCTGAGCAGAATAATGGGTGTTCCCATCACAGTGTGACTTAGAGCTCTCACTTTGCTGAGCAGAATAGTGAGTGTTCCCATTACAGTGTTACCGAGAGCAGTCACTCTGCTTAGCAGAATAGTGAGTGTTTCCTTTATAGTGTGACTGTGAGAGCAGTGCTGAGCAGAATAGTGAGTGTTCCAATCACAGTATGGCTAAGAGCAGTCACTGTGCTGAGCAGAATAGTGAGTGTTCCCATCACAGTGTGACTGAGAGCAGTCACTGTGCTGAGCAGAATAGTGAATGTTCCCGCCACAGTGTGACTGAGAGCAGTCACTGTGCAGAGCAGAATAGTGAGTGTTCCCATCACAGTGTGACTGCGAGAGCATTCACTTTGCTGAGCACAAGAGTGAGTGTTCCCATCACAGTGTGACTGTGAGAGCAGTCACTGTGCTGAGCAGAATAGTGAATGTTCCTGCCACAGTGTGACTAAGAGCAGTGACTGTGCTGAGCAAAATAGTTAGTGTTCCCATCACAGTGTGACTGCGATAGCATTCACTGTGCAGAGCAGAATAGTGAGTGTTCCCATCACAGTGTGACTGAGAGCAGTCACTGTGCAGAGCAGAATATTAAGTGTTTCCATCACAGTGCGACTGTCAGAGCAGTCACTGTGCTGGGCAGAATAGTGAGTGTTCTTATCACAGTGTGACTGAGAGCAGTCAATGTGCTGAACAGAATAGTGAGTGTTCCCATCACAGTGTGACTTAGAGTAGTCACTGTGCTGAGCAGAATAGTGAGTGTTCCTATCACAATGCGACTGTGAGAGCAGTCACTGTGCAGAGCAGAATAGTGAGTGTTCCCATCACAGCTGTGACTAAGAGCTGTCACTGTGCTGAGCAGAATAGTGAGTGTTCACATCACTGTGTGACTGTGAGAGCAGTCACTATGCTGAGCAGAATAGTAATTGTTTCCATCACAGTGTAACTGAGAGCTGTCATTGTACTGAGCAGAATAGTGGGTGTTCCCATCACAGTGTTACTGAGAGCAGTCACTGTGCTGAGCAGAATAGTGAGTGTTCCCATCACAGTGTGACTTTGAGAGCATTCACTGTGCTGAGCAGAATAGTGAGTGTTCCCGTCACAGTGTGACTGAGAGCTCTCACTGTGCTGAGCAGAATAGTGAGTGTTCCCATCACAGTGTGACTGAGAGCAGTCACTATGCTTAGCAGAATAGTAAGTGTTTCCATCACAGTGTGACTAAGAGCTGTCATTGTGCTGGGCAGAATAATGGGTGTTCCCATCACAGTGTGACTGAGAGCAGTCACTATGCTTAGCAGAATAGTAAGTGTTTCCATCACAGTGTGACTGAGAGCTGTCATTGTGCTGAGCAGAATAATGGGTGTTCCCATCACAGTGTGACTTAGAGCTCTCACTTTGCTGAGCAGAATAGTGAGTGTTCCCATTACAGTGTTACCGAGAGCAGTCACTCTGCTTAGCAGAATAGTGAGTGTTCCCATCACAGTGTTACTGAGAGCAGTCACTGTGCTGAGCATAATAGTGAGTGTTCCCATCACAGTGTGACTGAGAGCTGTCACTGTGCTGAGCAGAATAGTGAGTGTTCACATCAATGTGTGACTGAAAGCAGTCACTGTGCTGAGCAGAATAGTGAGTGTTCCCATCACAGTGTGACTGAGAGCAGTCACTGTGCAGAGCAGAATATTAAGTGTTTCCATCACAGTGCGACTGTCAGAGCAGTCACTGTGCTGAGCAGAATAGTGAATGTTCCTGCCACAGTGTGACTGAGAGCAGTCACTGTGCTGAGCAGAATAGTGAGTGTTCCCATCACAGTGTGACTGCGAGAGCATTCACTGTGCAGAGCTGAATAGTGAGTGTTCCCATCACAGTGTGACTGAGAGCTGTCAGTGTGCTGAGCAGAATAGTGAGTGTTCACATCAATGTGTGACTGAAAGCAGTCACTGTGCAGAGCAGAATATTAAGTGTTTCCATCACAGTGCGACTGTCAGAGCAGTCACTGTGCTGAGCAGAATAGTGAATGTTCCTGCCACAGTGTGACTGAGAGCAGTCACTGTGCTGAGCAGAATAGTGAGTGTTCCCATCACAGTGTGACTGCGAGAGCATTCACTGTGCAGAGCTGAATAGTGAGTGTTCCCATCACAGTGTGACTGAGAGCTGTCAGTGTGCTGAGCAGAATAGTGAGTGTTCACATCACTGTGTGACTGAGAGCAGTCACTCTGCTGAGCAGAATAGTGAGTGTTCCCATCACAGTGTGACTGAGAGCAGTCACTTGGCTGATCAGAATAGTGAGTGTTTTCTTTACAGTGTGACTGTGAGAGCAGTCACTGTGCTGAGCAGAATAGTGAGTGTTCCAATCACAGTATGGCTAAGAGCAGTCACTGTGCTGAGCAGAATAGTGAGTGTTCCCATCACAGTGTGACTGAAACAGTCACTGTGCTGAGCAGAATAGTGAGTGTTCCCAAAACACAGTGTGACTGAGAGCTGTCTCTGTGCTGAACAGAATAGTGAGTGTTCCCATCACAGTGTGACTGAGAGCTGTCAATATGCTGAGCAGAATAGTTAGTGTTCACATCACAGTGTGACCGAGAGCTCTCACTGTGCTGAGCAGCAGAGTGAGTGTTCCCATCACAGTGTGACTGAGAGCAGTCACTGTGTTGAGCAAAATAGTGAGTGTTCCCATCACAGTGTGACTTTGAGAGCATTTACTGTCCAGAGCAGAATAGTGAGTGTGACTTTGAGAGCAGTCACTGTGCTGAGCAGAATAGTGAGTGTTTCCATCACAGTGTGACTGAGAGCAGTCACTGTGCTGAGCAGAATAGTGAGTGTTCCCATCACAGTGTGACTGAGAGCTGTCTCTGTGCTGAACAGAATAGTGAGTGTTCCCATCACAGTGTGACTGAGAGCTGTCAATATGCTGAGCAGAATAGTGAGTGTTCCCACCACAGTGTGACTGAGAGCTGTCAATGTGCTGAGCAGAATAGTTAGTGTTCACATCACAGTGTGACTGAGAGCAGTCACCGTGCTGAGCAAAATAGTGAGTGTTCCCATCACAGTGTGACTTTGAGAGCATTCACTGTCCAGAGCAGAATAGTGAGTGTGACTTTGAGAGCAGTCACTGTGCTGAGCAGAATAGTGAGTGTTCCCATCACAGTGTGACTGAGAGCTGTCTCTGTGCTGAACAGAATAGTGAGTGTTGCCATCACAGTGTGACTGAGAGCTGTCAATCTGCTGAGCAGAATAGTTAGTGTTCACATCACAGTGTGACCGAGAGCTGTCACTGTGCTGAGCAGAATAATGAATGTTCACATCAATATGTGACTGAGAGCAGTCACTGTGCTGAGCAGAATAGTGAGTGTTCACATCACAGTGTGACTGAGAGCAGTCACTGTGCTGAGCAAAATAGTGAGTGTTTCCATCACAGATTGACTGCGAGAGCATTCACTGTGCTGAGCAGAATAGTGAGTGTTCCCGTCACAGTGTGACTGAGAGCAGCCACTGTGCTGAGCAGAATAATGAGTGTTCCCATCACAGTGTGACTGTGAGAGCATTCACTGTGCTGAGTAGAATAGTGAGTGTTCCCATACCAGTATGACTGTGAGAGCATTCACTGTGCTGAGCAGAATAGTAAGTGTTCCCGTCACAGTGTGACTTTGAGAGCATTCACTGTCCAGAGCAGAATAGTGAGTGTGACTTTGAGAGCTGTCACTGTGCTGAGCAGAATAGTGAGTGTTCCCATCACAGTGTGACTGAGAGCAGTCACTGTGCTGAACATAATAGTGAGTGTTCCCATCACAGTGTGACTTAGAGCAGTCACTGTGCTGAGCAGAATAGTGAGTGTTCCCATCACAATGCGACTGTGAGAGCAGTCACTGTGCTGAGCAGAATAGTGAGTGTTCCCATCACAGTGTGACTTAGAGCAGTCACTGTGCTGAGCAGAATAGTGAGTGTTCCTATCACAATGCGACTGTGAGAGCAGTCACTGTGCAGAGCAGAATAGTGAGTGTTCCTATCACAGCTGTGACTAAGAGCTGTCACTGTGCTGAGCAGAATAGTGAGTGTTCACATCACTGTGTGACTGAGAGCAGTCACTGTGCTGAGCAGAATAGTGAGTGTTCCCATCACAGTGTGACTGAGAGCAGTCACTGTGCTGAGCAGAATAGTGAGTGTTCCCATCACAGTGTGACTGAGAGCTGTCTCTGTGCTGAACGGAATAGTGAGTGTTCCCATCACAGTGTGACTGAGAGCTGTCAATATGCTGAGCAGAATAGTTAGTGTTCACATCACAGTGTGACCGAGAGCTCTCACTGTGCTGAGCAGCAGAGTGAGTGTTCCCATCACAGTGTGACTGAGAGCAGTCACTGTGTTGAGCAAAATAGTGAGTGTTCCCATCACAGTGTGACTTTGAGAGCATTCACTGTCCAGAGCAGAATAGTGAGTGTGACTTTGAGAGCAGTCACTGTGCTGAGCAGAATAGTGAGTGTTCCCATCACAGTGTGACTGAGAGCAGTCACTGTGTTGAGCAAAATAGTGAGTGTTCCCATCACAGTGTGACTTTGAGAGCATTCACTGTCCAGAGCAGAATAGTGAGTGTGACTTTGAGAGCAGTCATTGTGCTGAGCAGAATAGTGGGTGTTCCCATCACAGTGTTACTGAGAGCAGTCACTGTGTTGAGCAAAATAGTGGGTGTTCCCGTCACAGTGTGACTGAGAGCTCTTATGTGCTGAGCAGAATAGTGAGTGTTCCCATCACAGTGTGACTGTGAGAGCATTCACTGTGCTGAACAGAATAGTGAGTGTTCCCGTCACAGTGTGACTGAGAGCTCTTATGTGCTGAGCAGAATAGTGAGTGTTCCCATCACAGTGTGACTGAGAGTAGTCACTGTGCTGAGCAGAATAGTGAGTGTTCCCATCACAGTGTGACTGAGAGCAGTCACTGTGCTGAGCAGAATAGTGAGTGTTCCCATCACAGTGTTACTGTGAGAGCATTCACTGTGCTGAGCAGAATAGTGAGTGTTCCCGTCACAGTGTGACTGAGAGCTCTTATGTGCTGAGCAGAATAGTGAGTGTTTCCATCACAGTGTGACTGAGAGTAGTCACTGTGCTGAGCAGAATAGTGAGTGTTCCCATCACAGTGTGACTGAGAGCAGTCACTGTGCTGAACAGAATAGTGAGTGTTCACATCACAGTGTGACTGTGAGAGCAGTCACTGTGCTGAGCAGAATATTAAGTGTTTCCATCACAGTGTGACTGAGAGCTGTCATTGTGCTGAGCAGAATAATGGGTGTTCCCATCACAGTGTGACTGTGTGAGCATTCACTGTGCTGAGTAGAATAGTGAGTGTTTCTATCCCAGTATGACTGTGAGAGCATTCACTGTGTTGAGCAGAATAGTGAGTGTTCGATTCACAGTGTGACTTTGAGAGCATTCACTGTCCAGAGCAGAATAGTGAGTGTGACTTTGAGAGCTGTCACTGTGCTGAGCAGAATTGTGAGTGTTCCCATCACAATGCGACTGTGAGAGCAGTCACTGTGCAGAGCAAAATAGTGAGTGTTCCCATCACATTGTGACTGCGATAGCATTCACTGTGCAGAGCAGAATAGTGAGTGTTCCCATCACAGTGTGACTTGGAGCAGTCACTGTGCTGAGCAGAATAGTGAGTGTTCCCATCACAATGCGACTGTGAGAGCAGTCACTGTGCAGAGCAGAATAGTGAGTGTTCCAATCACAGTGTGACTGAGAGCTGTCTCTGTGCTGAACAGAATAGTGAGTGTTCCCATCACAGTGTGACTGAGAGCTGTCAATATGCTGAGCAGTATAGTCAGTGTTCACATCACAGTGTGACCGAGAGCTCTGAATGTGCTGAGCAGCAGAGTGAGTGTTCCCATCACAGTGTGACTGAGCAGTCACTGTGCTGAGCAGAATAGTGAGTGTTCCTATCACAATGCGACTGTGAGAGCAGTCACTGTGCAGAGCAGAATAGTGAGTGTTCCTATCACAGCTGTGACTAAGAGCTGTCACTGTGCTGAGCAGAATAGTGAGTGTTCACATCACTGTGTGACTGAGAGCAGTCACTGTGCTGAACAGAATAGTGAGTGTTCCCATCACAGTGTGACTGAGAGCAGTCACTGTGCTGAGCAGAATAGTGAGTGTTCCCATCACAGTGTGACTGAGAGCTGTCTCTGTGCTGAACGGAATAGTGAGTGTTCCCATCACAGTGTGACTGAGAGCTGTCAATATGCTGAGCAGAATAGTTAGTGTTCACATCACAGTGTGACCGAGAGCTCTCACTGTGCTGAGCAGCAGAGTGAGTGTTCCCATCACAGTGTGACTGAGAGCAGTCACTGTGTTGAGCAAAATAGTGAGTGTTCCCATCACAGTGTGACTTTGAGAGCATTCACTGTCCAGAGCAGAATAGTGAGTGTGACTTTGAGAGCAGTCACTGTGCTGAGCAGAATAGTGAGTGTTCCCATCACAGTGTGACTGAAAGCAGTCACTGTGTTGAGCAAAATAGTGAGTGTTCCCATCACAGTGTGACTTTGAGAGCATTCACTGTCCAGAGCAGAATAGTGAGTGTGACTTTGAGAGCAGTCATTGTGCTGAGCAGAATAGTGGGTGTTCCCATCACAGTGTTACTGAGAGCAGTCACTGTGTTGAGCAAAATAGTGAGTGTTCCCGTCACAGTGTGACTGAGAGCTCTTATGTGCTGAGCAGAATAGTGAGTGTTCCCATCACAGTGTGACTGTGAGAGCATTCACTGTGCTGAACAGAATAGTGAGTGTTCCCGTCACAGTGTGACTGAGAGCTCTTATGTGCTGAGCAGAATAGTGAGTGTTCCCATCACAGTGTGACTGAGAGTAGTCACTGTGCTGAGCAGAATAGTGAGTGTTCCCATCACAGTGTGACTGAGAGCAGTCACTGTGCTGAGCAAAATAGTGAGTGTTCCCATCACAGTGTTACTGTGAGAACATTCACTGTGCTGAGCAGAATAGTGAGTGTTCCCGTCACAGTGTGACTGAGAGCTCTTATGTGCTGAGCAGAATAGTGAGTGTTTCCATCACAGTGTGACTGAGAGTAGTCACTGTGCTGAGCAGAATAGTGAGTGTTCCCATCACAGTGTGACTGAGAGCAGTCACTGTGCTGAACAGAATAGTGAGTGTTCACATCACAGTGTGACTGTGAGAGCAGTCACTGTGCTGAGCAGAATATTAAGTGTTTCCATCACAGTGTGACTGAGAGCTGTCATTGTGCTGAGCAGAATAATGGGTGTTCCCATCACAGTGTGACTGTGTGAGCATTCACTGTGCTGAGTAGAATAGTGAGTGTTTCTATCCCAGTATGACTGTGAGAGCATTCACTGTGTTGAGCAGAATAGTGAGTGTTCGATTCACAGTGTGACTTTGAGAGCATTCACTGTCCAGAGCAGAATAGTGAGTGTGACTTTGAGAGCTGTCACTGTGCTGAGCAGAATTGTGAGTGTTCCCATCACAATGCGACTGTGAGAGCAGTCACTGTGCAGAGCAAAATAGTGAGTGTTCCCATCACATTGTGACTGCGATAGCATTCACTGTGCAGAGCAGAATAGTGAGTGTTCCCATCACAGTGTGACTTGGAGCAGTCACTGTGCTGAGCAGAATAGTGAGTGTTCCCATCACAATGCGACTGTGAGAGCAGTCACTGTGCAGAGCAGAATAGTGAGTGTTCCAATCACAGTGTGACTGAGAGCTGTCTCTGTGCTGAACAGAATAGTGAGTGTTCCCATCACAGTGTGACTGAGAGCTGTCAATATGCTGAGCAGTATAGTCAGTGTTCACATCACAGTGTGACCGAGAGCTCTGAATGTGCTGAGCAGCAGAGTGAGTGTTCCCATCACAGTGTGACTGAGAGCAGTCACTGTGTTGAGCAAAATAGTGAGTGTTCCCATCACAGTGTGACTTTGAGAGCATTTACTGTCCAGAGCAGAATAGTGAGTGTGACTTTGAGAGCAGTCACTGTGCTGAGCAGAATAGTGAGTGTTCCCATCACAGTGTGACTGAGAGCAGTCACTGTGCTGAACAGAATAGTGAGTGTTCCCATCACAGTGTGACTTAGAGCAGTCACTGTGCTGAGCAGAATAGTGAGTGTTCCTATCACAGTGTGACTGAGAGCAGTGACTGTGCTGAGCAAAATAGTGAGTGTTCCCATCACAGTGTGACTGCGATAGCATTCACTGTGCAGAGCAGAATAGTGAGTGTTCCCATCACAGTGTGACTGAGAGCAGTCACTGTGCAGAGCAGAATATTAAGTGTTTCCATCACAGTGCGACTGTCAGAGCAGTCACTGTGCTGGGCAGAATAGTGAGTGTTCTTATCACAGTGTGACTGAGAGCAGTCAATGTGCTGAACAGAATAGTGAGTGTTCCCATCACAGTGTGACTTAGAGCAGTCACTGTGCTGAGCAGAATAGTGAGTGTTCCTATCACAATGCGACTGTGAGAGCAGTCACTGTGCAAAGCAGAATAGTGAGTGTTCCCATCACAGCTGTGACTAAGAGGTGTCACTGTGCTGAGCAGAATAGTGAGTGTTCACATCACTGTGTGACTGTGAGAGCAGTCACTATGCTGAGCAGAATAGTAATTGTTTCCATCACAGTGTAACTGAGAGCTGTCATTGTACTGAGCAGAATAGTGGGTGTTCCCATCACAGTGTTACTGAGAGCAGTCACTGTGCTGAGTAGAATAGTGAGTGTTCCCATCACAGTGTGACTGTGAGAGCATTCACTGTGCTGAGCAGAATAGTGAGTGTTCCCGTCACAGTGTGACTGAGAGCTCTCACTGTGCTGAGCAGAATAGTGAGTGTTCCCATCACAGTGTGACTGAGAGCAGTCACTATGCTTAGCAGAATAGTAAGTGTTTCCATCACAGTGTGACTAAGAGCTGTCATTGTGCTGAGCAGAATAATGGGTGTTCCCATCACAGTGTGACTTAGAGCTCTCACTTTGCTGAGCAGAATAGTGAGTGTTCCCATTACAGTGTTACCGAGAGCAGTCACTCTGCTTAGCAGAATAGTAAGTGTTTCCATCACAGTGTGACTGAGAGCTGTCATTGTGCTGAGCAGAATAATGGGTGTTCCCATCACAGTGTGACTTAGAGCTCTCACTTTGCTGAGCAGAATAGTGAGTGTTCCCATTACAGTGTTACCGAGAGCAGTCACTCTGCTTAGCAGAATAGTGAGTGTTCCCATCACAGTGTTACTGAGAGCAGTCACTGTGCTGAGCATAATAGTGAGTGTTCCCATCACAGTGTGACTGAGAGCTGTCACTGTGCTGAGCAGAATAGTGAGTGTTCACATCAATGTGTGACTGAAAGCAGTCACTGTGCTGAGCAGAATAGTGAGTGTTCCCATCACAGTGTGACTGAGAGCAGTCACTGTGCAGAGCAGAATATTAAGTGTTTCCATCACAGTGCGACTGTCAGAGCAGTCACTGTTCTGAGCAGAATAGTGAATGTTCCCGCCACAGTGTGACTGAGAGCAGTCACTGTGCTGAGCAGAATAGTGAGTGTTCCCATCACAGTGTGACTGCGAGAGCATTCACTGTGCAGAGCAGAATAGTGAGTGTTCCCATCACAGTGTGACTGAGAGCTGTCAGTGTGCTGAGCAGAATAGTGAGTGTTCACATCACTGTGTGACTGAGAGCAGTCACTGTGCTGAGCAGAATAGTGAGTGTTCCCATCACAGTGTGACTGAGAGCAGTCACTTGGCTGATCAGAATAGTGAGTGTTTCCATCACAGTGTAACTGAGAGCTGTCATTGTGTTGAGCAGAATAGTGGGTGTTCCCATCACAGTGTGACTGAGAGCAGTCACTGTGCTGAACAGAATAGTGAGTGTTCCCATCACAGTGTGACTTGGAGCAGTCACTGTGCTGAGCAGAATAGTGAGTGTTCCGATCACAATGCGACTGTGAGAGCAGTCACTGTGCAGAGCAGAATAGTGAGTGTTCCAATCACAGTGTGACTGGTTAAATGATAATTCAAGCATGAGTATTTTAAATATGCCTGGGTACACACTGCTAACTAAAAACAGAAATTGCAGAATTGGAGGTGGTGTTGCCTTATATATATCCACAAATTTGTCTTATGTTCCACGACCCGATCTGAATGCTATGGGTGATGATTCATTAGAATGTGTCTTTGCTGAAATTGCTTCTCCTAGTAACCACAAAAACATTATTTTTGGGGCTATATATAGGGCACCAGATGTTAATTTTAATAATTTTCTTACTTGCTTCCAAAGTTTGCTTGACAAAGTGTCAAAAGAAAACAAGCATATTTTAATAACTGGTGATTTTAATATAAATTTACTCAGTTTTGAACACAGTAGCCAACCACAGGAATTCCTTGATGTAATATACTCTTCCGCTTGCATACCATTAATTAATAAACCCACTAGAGTTACAAATGCATCAGCAACCCTTATAGATAATATTTTTTCAAATATCCTACCGATTCCGAAATCTGCAATTGTACTGGCAGACATATCTGATCATTTTCCTATATTTACTTCTTTTCCATTTGCTAAAAACCACCCAAATCTTGAAAATATTTGTGTACGTGATTATTCACATGAAAATCTATTACATTTAAATCAACAACTTAACTCCAGTGATTGGAGTTCAGTTTTTAATGCACATGATGCCAATTCTGCATTTGATAATTTCATGAACATTTTTAATACAAAATTTAATAAGCATATCCCTTTGAAACGTAGCAAGGTAAATTCACGTAAATTGACTCCAAAGTTGCCCTGGATCACTGTCTCCTTGTGTAAATCTATTTGCCATAAAAACAAACTTTACCATAGATATATTTCTAATCCCATTGACATAAACCGTTCTAATTATGTACGCTATAAAAACATACTGACTAATGTTCTTCGTAACGCTAAGCGTAACTATTATGCTAAACAATTTAATAAACAAAAGGGAAATATGAAAAATACACGGAAAATTATTAATAGTGTACTGCAAAAGACCCAGCGCCCTACAATCACATCGATTAAAACTGAAAATACATCAATTTATAATCCACAACTTATAGCCAACCACTTTTAATAATTATTTTGCTACTATCGGTAAGAACCTTAGTGACCAGATTCCATCCAACAATTATAATTTCTTTGACTACCTACTTAATCCCAACCCAAATTGTGTATTTTTCTCACCTGTTACAGAAGGAGAAATCATTAATATAGTGTTTAAGTTACCAAATAAGAAAAGTGCAGGGATCGATCAAATTAATTGTCCAGTGATAAAGGCTGTGATCCATGCAATCGTCAAGCCTTTAATGTTTATTATAAATTTATCCATTTCCATGGGAGTAGTGCCAGAAAATATGAAGACGGCAAGGGTCACTCCTGTTTTTAAGAGTGGTAATCCTACTCTAGTCAGTAACTATAGACCAATTTCTATTCTTACTTCTTTCTCTAAAATTTTAGAACGTGTGATATATAAAGGTACAGTGTTTTTCCTAGAAAATAATAATATAATCTCAGATAATCAATATGGGTTTCGAGAAAAGCACTCAACATCACATGCTATTATCAAATTACTTGACACAATAACTAATAATCTAGATTCATCAACCACGACCATTGGTATATTCTTAGACTTCTCCAAGGCATTTGATACTGTTAACCATGACATACTCCTTTCCAAGCTGAATTATTATGGTATCAGAGGAATTGCCTTGGAGTGGTTTAGAAGCTACTTATCCAATCGTAAACAATTTGTTAAGATTAATGATTCTTCTTCTTCCTCCTGTAACATTTCTCATGGAGTACCACAAGGATCCATTCTAGGCCCCTTACTATTTAGCGTATATATAAATGATCTTGAAAAGTCTTCTGACTTGCTTTCCTTTATTCTTTTTGCCGACGACAGCAACTTATTTTATAGTCACAGTGATCCAGAGCAACTTGTTGATATAATAAATGTTGAACTTAATAAGGTCTCTACATGGATCAAAGCAAATAAATTGACTATCAATAAAAAGAAAACAAATTTTACTATATTTAGCAAAAGGAAATACCGACTAACCCCTGATATATTTATTGATAATGCTAAAATTAGCCAGACTGACATAGTCAAATTTTTGGGACTTTATATTGATAACAACCTTTCTTGGAAATCACATATTACTTATATTTGTTCAGTAGTATCAAAGAGCATTGGCATTATATGCAAATTAAGAGCATTTTTTTCCATTTAGTATTTTAATGACTTTATATAATACATTAGTCTTACCTTACTTAACATATGGTATCCTTGCATGGGGTAACTGTGGTACTGGCCTGATAAATAGAATACTTAGACTTCAAAAAAAGGTTTTGCGAATAATTAACTTTAAAACTTTTCAGGAACACAGTGATCCTCTTTTTCATAAATGTAAAGTATTAAAAGTTAAAGATATTTATTTTTCCCAACTTGGAACTTTTATGCATCAACTTAATAACTCTAAACTACCTAAATCTATCTGCTCAATGTTTACAAAAAATGTTAATATTCATCACTATTTTACAAGACAACGTACTGATTTTCACCGTGTTTTCTCACGTACCAAACTTCGTGCAAATACTGTAAAACACCAGGGTCCCAAATTATGGAACTCACTGGATACATCTTTAAAAAATACCTGCAGCAAATCATTTTTTAAATACAAATATAAGACTCACTTACTTAATAATTATCTATAGGGGTTGCTGGTCATGTTCATGTAGTCTGTACATGTAGTAATTTTATAGGTTATTTATGTGGATGTACATTGATTCAATTCTTTTAACTTAAATCAATTTTGTATACGGGTTTACTGGTTAACTTTTGTTACTTGTGGTAATTTTTGTGTCGTTTATGTCTGTAATGTGGTCTGATTGTTGTTTTTTAAATTAATTACGGTGAGGTCACTACTCGACAAGCTTTGCTTTTTAGAGACCCCCATCCACATTATTGTAATCTGGTTATACTTTTGTATGGTTTGCCTTTTGTTATGTGGTAAATAAAGTAAGATTGATTGAGAGCTGTCTCTGTGCTGAACAGAATAGTGAGTGTTCCCATCACAGTGTGACTGAGAGCTGTCAATATGCTGAGCAGAATAGTTAGTGTTCACATCACAGTGTGACCGAGAGCAGTCACTGTGCTGAACAGAATAGTGAGTGTTCCCATCACAGTGTGACTTGGAGCAGTCACTGTGCTGAGCAGAATAGTGAGTGTTCCCATCACAATGCGACTGTGAGAGCAGTCACTGTGCAGAGCAGAATAGTGAGTGTTCCAATCACAGTGTGACTGAGAGCTGTCTCTGTGCTGAACAGAATAGTGAGTGTTCCCATCACAGTGTGACTGAGAGCTGTCAATATGCTGAGCAGAATAGTTAGTGTTCACATCACAGTGTGACCGAGAGCTCTCACTGTGCTGAGCAGCAGAGTGAGTGTTCCCATCACAGTGTGACTGAGAGCAGTCACTGTGTTGAGCAAAATAGTGAGTGTTCCCATCACAGTGTGACTTTGAGAGCATTTACTGTCCAGAGCAGAATAGTGAGTGTGACTTTGAGAGCAGTCACTGTGCTGAGCAGAATAGTGAGTGTTCCCATCACAGTGTGACTGAGAGCAGTCACTGTGCTGAACAGAATAGTGAGTGTTCCCATCACAGTGTGACTTAGAGCAGTCACTGTGCTGAGCAGAATAGTGAGTGTTCCTATCACAATGCGACTGTGAGAGCAGTCACTGTGCAGAGCAGAATAGTGAGTGTTCCCATCACAGCTGTGACTAAGAGCTGTCACTGTGCTGAGCAGAATAGTGAGTGTTCCCATCACAGTGTGACTGAGAGCAGTGACTGTGCTGAGCAAAATAGTGAGTGTTCCCATCACAGTGTGACTGCGATAGCATTCACTGTGCAGAGCAGAATAGTGAGTGTTCCCATCACAGTGTGACTGAGAGCAGTCACTGTGCAGAGCAGAATATTAAGTGTTTCCATCACAGTGCGACTGTCAGAGGAGTCACTGTGCTGGGCAGAATAGTGAGTGTTCTTATCACAGTGTGACTGAGAGCAGTCAATGTGCTGAACAGAATAGTGAGTGTTCCCATCACAGTGTGACTTAGAGCAGTCACTGTGCTGAGCAGAATAGTGAGTGTTTCTATCACAATGCGACTGTGAGAGCAGTCACTGTGCAGAGCAGAATAGTGAGTGTTCCCATCACAGCTGTGACTAAGAGCTGTCACTGTGCTGAGCAGAATAGTGAGTGTTCACATCACTGTGTGACTGTGAGAGCAGTCACTATGCTGAGCAGAATAGTAATTGTTTCCATCACAGTGTAACTGAGAGCTGTCATTGTACTGAGCAGAATAGTGGGTGTTGCCATCACAGTGTTACTGAGAGCAGTCACTGTGCTGAGTAGAATAGTGAGTGTTCCCATCACAGTGTGACTGTGAGAGCATTCACTGTGGTGAGCAGAATAGTGAGTGTTCCCGTCACAGTGTGACTGAGAGCTCTCACCGTGCTGAGCAGAATAGTGAGTGTTCCCATCACAGTGTGACTGAGAGCAGTCACCATGCTTAGCAGAATAGTAAGTGTTTCCATCACAGTGTGACTAAGAGCTGTCATTGTGCTGAGCAGAATAATGGGTGTTCCCATCACAGTGTGACTTAGAGCTCTCACATTGCTGAGCAGAATAGTGAGTGTTCCCATTACAGTGTTACCGAGAGCAGTCACTCTGCTTAGCAGAATAGTAAGTGTTTCCATCACAGTGTGACTGAGAGCTGTCATTGTGCTGAGCAGAATAATGGGTGTTCCCATCACAGTGTGACTTAGAGCTCTCACTTTGCTGAGCAGAATAGTGAGTGTTCCCATTACAGTGTTACCGAGAGCAGTCACTCTGCTTAGCAGAATAGTGAGTGTTCCCATCACAGTGTTACTGAGAGCAGTCACTGTGCTGAGCATAATAGTGAGTGTTCCCATCACAGTGTGACTGAGAGCTGTCACTGTGCTGAGCAGAATAGTGAGTGTTCACATCAATGTGTGACTGAAAGCAGTCATTGTGCTGAGCAGAATAGTGAGTGTTCCCATCACAGTGTGACTGAGAGCAGTCACTGTGCAGAGCAGAATATTAAGTGTTTCCATCACAGTGCGACTGTCAGAGCAGTCACTGTGCTGAGCAGAATAGTGAATGTTCCCGCCACACTAGGGAGATTGCAAAACTACTACGGATGGATACGTAGGTTACGTACCCGATAAGGTATCACAATGTGCATGCTGATTGGATGGCGCTTACTGGGCTCTAACAAAGGGTTTATATGATTGCGTGCGTTTGTTTTTGATTGAAATAGGGGACGTATGACAAAGGGAACAATGGGGTCCCCTATTCCGCAAAGGTCCCCAATTCAGACTCGTGTGCAAATCTTATGGCGATCATCTGAAAACGTTAGAGTACAAACAAAAGAGGGAAGACGGTCGGACAATGCCCCGTCCCCTATTGACGGCATTTACCCACTTGTGTGCGTGTGTGGGTGTGTCTTACTTGTTTAACGCCCTTTCCATTCCACAGCATTACAGACAACGTCCTCCGACAATTAACCACTGCTGTTGACTGCATTTGTTGCAAAATGAACAGAACCGACTACTAATGACATTAATCTGGCTCCGTAAATATCCGGACTTTAATTCGCTTTCGGTTTTGTTTGATGTCAGTGAGAGCTAGACCGCAGGGCATGGCCGATTATCTTGCGCCTTCTTGACGCATATCGTGAATCTATATAAATTTTACTTTAAACTACTGAGGAAGTTGTTGGGAAACTCACAAATAAAATCCCCAAACGGTCTGCGAACCAGTACTCGATAAAATCTCAATTTAAAATTCATGTTTTCCAACGACCAATCAACGAGGCCCTTCTGTCGTGGTGCGGCACGTTTGTGCGAATTGTGGGAAAATGGACCAATAGCGGGCGTTGTAAAATAGAGCGAGCGTAGGCGCTGTTGACACGAGCTGCTCAGATGATAGCGATTTGAACAAGAAAAAGTATATTATGCACGGTTCAGATGCAGATTCCACGGTTTTGTTGTTCTCTGAAAAGAGTTTAAAACAATTCCACGCTTGTGCCGGTAGGTGGAAAAATGTATCCAAGCAAAAATCGCCGAAAAAGCGGAGATGATCATATTGGCATTCTAATCGTACACGCACTGGTTGATGTACCGCAGGAATCCGCATTGTCAACAGTACGTGATGTAGTTGAGTATATGCCGTTAAAAAAAGAGAACAGAGGTGGAGTTTGGACAAAAAGACCCGAACAACTGTCCTTGACAAACATTCACAATGCAAGACGCTAACTGTAGGAAAGCTTCTGGAAGCAGCGAGGAAAAAAGAAAATCAGTGGCTGCTCTCACAGATCGAAGGGAAGGATCTTATCACCACAGAAACATTGTATCACACAGTCTGCTTTCCATCTGACTCTCCCTAATATAAATTCAGCTGGAAATGGGCAAAATGTTTGTTATAACAGAATTGTGTATTAAATGTAAATCGGTACGAGTTGTTGTTCAGCCACTCACAAGTACATTGTTAAAGACATGGACAAATTTCAGTTTTACCGTCACGAATAAACATGTATCAAAGACTAAAGCTAAAAAAAAACTCTGGTCGTGTATATATTTTTTTCATACAATTTACATTTAGATTTTTAATCCCCCCCCCAAAAAAAAAAAAAAATTAAACAATTATAATACAAAAATCAAACAATAACAATAAAAAAATGACACTATTAAAAAGTTCAAATTATGGCAATGAACAAAATTTGTATTAAGACATTAAAACACATCCTAATTCCTCTTTAATCGAATTTTGTCTCTGTAGATTCCCTTTTGAGCAAGCAACTGCAATAAGCAATCTTTTCCCATTTCCAATCCTGGTCAATAGAGGGCGCCCGTTATACACAGGTGATTAAAATGCAAATATTTAATTAACTGGTGAACATTTAATTGGGGATTTTTGTTTTTCGTGATCCACATGATCCCAGCTAACAGACTGCAGTGATTCCACTTAGATTCAAGAGGTGCGCCAAGGAAATTGATTTCTGAGCACATTTTGCAGCCAAGCCCTGTGGTCTAAGCACCGCGTTGAGGATAACAAAGTCTGTCCCTAACATAAGCCAACAAACGAACATAGTTATTTCTGTGTACCAGCCATCCTCTACGAATTACTCTCTTTTCTTGGTCACTCATTACAAAGCGACCCCTTGCAACTGCTTTGTCTGCCATCGTGGCGACACACTCAAAGTTTACTGTACTTGGCGATACTCAATCACATCTGGCTTGTAAAAGATTAAAAGGAATAGACGCGGTGAAAACCATTTTCAGTGATAACAATGATGAAGCTATCCTACCGTACACTATCATAATGGTATTATTATGGAAATTTCCAGGTGGCTAGCGAGAGTTGGGGGCCTCTCTATCTTTATTTTTTTTCTTTTGTCTCATTATGGTAATTGCCAAGCGCTCCTACTTGTCAAAGGCTGGACCATCACTGGCCAATTGCATACTCGGATACGCTACCGATAGCTAATAATTATTCATTACAGTGATTTTGGGAGGATACGTAGTTCTGTAGGTCATTTACGTATCCGTCCGTAATAGTTTTGCAATCGACCTACTGTGACTGAGAGCAGTCACTGTGCTGAGCAGAATAGTGAGTGTTCCCATCACAGTGTGACTGCGAGAGCATTCACTGTGCAGAGCAGAATAGTGAGTGTTCCCATCACAGTGTGACTGAGAGCTGTCAGTGTGCTGAGCAGAATAGTGAGTATTCACATCACTGTGTGACTGAGAGCAGTCACTGTGCTGAGCAGAATAGTGAGTGTTCCCATCACAGTGTGACTGAGAGCAGTCACTTGGCTGATCATAATAGTGAGTGTTTTCTTTACAGTGTGACTGTGAGAGCAGTCACTGTGCTGAGCAGAATAGTGAGTGTTCCAATCACAGTATGGCTAAGAGCAGTCACTGTGCTGAGCAGAATAGTGAGTGTTACCATCACAGTGTGACTGAAACAGTCACTGTGCTGAGCAGAATAGTGAGTGTTCCCAAAACACAGTGTGACTGAGAGCTGTCTCTGTGCTGAACAGAATAGTAAGTGTTCCCATCAAAGTGTGACTGAGAGCTGTCAATATGCTGAGCAGAATAGTTAGTGTTCACATCACAGTGTGACCGAGAGCTCTCATTGTGCTGAGCAGCAGAGTGAGTGTTCCCCTCACAGTGTGACTGAGAGCAGTCACTGTGTTGAGCAAAATAGTGAGTGTTCCCATCACAGTGTGACTTTGAGAGCATTTACTGTCCAAAGCAGAATAGTGAGTGTGACTTTGAGAGCAGTCACTGTGCTGAGCAGAATAGTGAGTGTTCCCATCACAGTGTGACTGAGAGCAGTCACTGTGCTGAACAGAATAGTGAGTGTTCCCATCACAGTGTGACTTAGAGCAGTCACTGTGCTGAGCAGAATAGTGAGTGTTCCTATCACAATGCGACTGTGAGAGCAGTCACTGTGCAGAGCAGAATAGTGAGTGTTCCCATCACAGCTGTGACTAAGAGCTGTCTCTGTGCTGAGCAGAATAGTGAGTGTTCCCATCACAGTGTGACTGAGAGCTGTCAATGTGCTGAGCAGAATAGTTAGTGTTCACATCACAGTGTGACTGAGAGCAGTCACTGTGCTGAGCAAAATAGTGAGTGTTCCCATCACAGTGTGACTTTGAGAGCATTCACTGTCCAGAGCAGAATAGTGAGTGTGACTTTGAGAGCAGTCACTGTGCTGAGCAGAATAGTGAGTGTTCCCACCACAGTGTGACTGAGAGCTGTCTCTGTGCTGAACAGAATAGTGAGTGTTGCCATCACAGTGTGACTGAGAGCTGTCAATCTGCTGAGCAGAATAGTTAGTGTTCACATCACAGTGTGACCGAGAGCTGTCACTGTGCTGAGCAGAATAATGAGTGTTCACATCAATATGTGACTGAGAGCAGTCACTGTGCTGAGCAGAATAGTGAGTGTTCACATCACAGTGTGACTGAGAGCAGTCACTGTGCTGAGCAAAATAGTGAGTGTTCCCATCACAGATTGACTGCGAGAGCATTCACTGTGCTGAGCAGAATAGTGAGTGTTCCCGTCACAGTGTGACTGAGAGCAGCCACTGTGCTGAGCAGAATAATGAGTGTTCCCATCACAGTGTGACTGTGAGAGCATTCACTGTGCTGAGTAGAATAGTGAGTGTTCCCATACCAGTATGACTGTGAGAGCATTCACTGTGCTGAGCAGAATAGTGAGTGTTCCCGTCACAGTGTGACTTTGAGAGCATTCACTGTCCAGAGCACAATAGTGAGTGTGACTTTGAGAGCTGTCACTGTGCTGAGCAGAATAGTGAGTGTTCCCATCACAGTGTGACTGAGAGCTGTCTCTGTGCTGAGCAGAATAGTGAGTGTTCCCATCACAGTGTGACTGAGAGCAGTCACTGTGCTGAGCAGAATAGTGAGTGTTCCCATCACAGCTGTGACTAAGAGCTGTCACTGTGCTGAGCAGAATAGTGAGTGTTCACATCACTGTGTGACTGTGAGAGCAGTCACTATGCTGAGCAGAATAGTAATTGTTTCCATCACAGTGTAACTGAGAGCTGTCATTGTACTGAGCAGAATAGTGGGTGTTCCCATCACAGTGTTACTGAGAGCAGTCACTGTGCTGAGTAGAATAGTGAGTGTTCCCATCACAGTGTGACTGTGAGAGCATTCACTGTGGTGAGCAGAATAGTGAGTGTTCCCGTCACAGTGTGACTGAGAGCTCTCGCTGTGCTGAGCAGAATAGTGAGTGTTCCCATCACAGTGTGACTGAGAGCAGTCACCATGCTTAGCAGAATAGTAAGTGTTTCCATCACAGTGTGACTAAGAGCTGTCATTGTGCTGAGCAGAATAATGGGTGTTCCCATCACAGTGTGACTTAGAGCTCTCACATTGCTGAGCAGAATAGTGAGTGTTCCCATTACAGTGTTACCGAGAGCAGTCACTCTGCTTAGCAGAATAGTAAGTGTTTCCATCACAGTGTGACTGAGAGCTGTCATTGTGCTGAGCAGAATAATGGGTGTTCCCATCACAGTGTGACTTAGAGCTCTCACTTTGCTGAGCAGAATAGTGAGTGTTCCCATTACAGTGTTACCGAGAGCAGTCACTCTGCTTAGCAGAATAGTGAGTGTTCCCATCACAGTGTTACTGAGAGCAGTCACTGTGCTGAGCATAATAGTGAGTGTTCCCATCACAGTGTGACTGAGAGCTGTCACTGTGCTGAGCAGAATAGTGAGTGTTCACATCAATGTGTGACTGAAAGCAGTCATTGTGCTGAGCAGAATAGTGAGTGTTCCCATCACAGTGTGACTGAGAGCAGTCACTGTGCAGAGCAGAATATTAAGTGTTTCCATCACAGTGCGACTGTCAGAGCAGTCACTGTGCTGAGCAGAATAGTGAATGTTCCCGCCACACTAGGGAGATTGCAAAACTACTACGGATGGATACGTAGGTTACGTACCCGATAAGGTATCACAATGTGCATGCTGATTGGATGGCGCTTACTGGGCTCTAACAAAGGGTTTATATGATTGCGTGCGTGTGTGGGTGTGTCTTACTTGTTTAACGCCCTTTCCATTCCACAGCATTACAGACAACGTCCTCCGACAATTAACCACTGCTGTTGACTGCATTTGTTGCAAAATGAACAGAACCGACTACTAATGACATTAATCTGGCTCCGTAAATATCCGGACTTTAATTCGCTTTCGGTTTTGTTTGATGTCAGTGAGAGCTAGACCGCAGGGCATGGCCGATTATCTTGCGCCTTCTTGACGCATATCGTGAATCTATATAAATTTTACTTTAAACTACTGAGGAAGTTGTTGGGAAACTCACAAATAAAATCCCCAAACGGTCTGCGAACCAGTACTCGATAAAATCTCAATTTAAAATTCATGTTTTCCAACGACCAATCAACGAGGCCCTTCTGTCGTGGTGCGGCACGTTTGTGCGAATTGTGGGAAAATGGACCAATAGCGGGCGTTGTAAAATAGAGCGAGCGTAGGCGCTGTTGACACGAGCTGCTCAGATGATAGCGATTTGAACAAGAAAAAGTATATTATGCACGGTTCAGATGCAGATTCCACGGTTTTGTTGTTCTCTGAAAAGAGTTTAAAACAATTCCACGCTTGTGCCGGTAGGTGGAAAAATGTATCCAAGCAAAAATCGCCGAAAAAGCGGAGATGATCATATTGGCATTCTAATCGTACACGCACTGGTTGATGTACCGCAGGAATCCGCATTGTCAACAGTACGTGATGTAGTTGAGTATATGCCGTTAAAAAAAGAGAACAGAGGTGGAGTTTGGACAAAAAGACCCGAACAACTGTCCTTGACAAACATTCACAATGCCAGACGCTAACTGTAGGAAAGCTTCTGGAAGCAGCGAGGAAAAAAGAAAATCAGTGGCTGCTCTCACAGATCGAAGGGAAGGATCTTATCACCACAGAAACATTGTATCACACAGTCTGCTTTCCATCTGACTCTCCCTAATATAAATTCAGCTGGAAATGGGCAAAATGTTTGTTATAACAGAATTGTGTATTAAATGTAAATCGGTACGAGTTGTTGTTCAGCCACTCACAAGTACATTGTTAAAGACATGGACAAATTTCAGTTTTACCGTCACGAATAAACATGTATCAAAGACTAAAGCTAAAAAAAAACTCTGGTCGTGTATATATTTTTTTCATACAATTTACATTTAGATTTTTAACCCCCCCCCAAAAAAAAAAAAAAAATTAAACAATTATAATACAAAAATCAAACAATAACAATAAAAAAATGACACTATTAAAAAGTTCAAATTATGGCAATGAACAAAATTTGTATTAAGACATTAAAACACATCCTAATTCCTCTTTAATCGAATGTTGTCTCTGTAGATTCCCTTTTGAGCAAGCAACTGCAATAAGCAATCTTTTCCCATTTCCAATCCTGGTCAATAGAGGGCGCCCGTTATACACAGGTGATTAAAATGCAAATATTTAATTAACTGGTGAACATTTAATTGGGGATTTTTGTTTTTCGTGATCCACATGATCCCAGCTAACAGACTGCAGTGATTCCACTTAGATTCAAGAGGTGCGCCAAGGAAATTGATTTCTGAGCACATTTTGCAGCCAAGCCCTGTGGTCTAAGCACCGCGTTGAGGATAACAAAGTCTGTCCCTAACATAAGCCAACAAACGAACATAGTTATTTCTGTGTACCAGCCATCCTCTACGAATTACTCTCTTTTCTTGGTCACTCATTACAAAGCGACCCCTTGCAACTGCTTTGTCTGCCATCGTGGCGATACACTCAAAGTTTACTGTACTTGGCGATACTCAATCACATCTGGCTTGTAAAAGATTAAAAGGAATAGACGCGGTGAAAACCATTTTCAGTGATAACAATGATGAAGCTATCCTACCGTACACTATCATAAGGGTATTATTATGGAAATTTCCAGGTGGCTAGCGAGAGTTGGGGGCCTCTTTATTTTTTTCTTTTGTCTCATTATGGTAATTGCCAAGCGCTCCTACTTGTCAAAGGCTGGACCATCACTGGCCAATTGCATACTCGGATACGCTACCGATAGCTAATAATTATTCATTACAGTGATTTTGGGAGGATACGTAGTTCTGTAGGTCATTTACGTATCCGTCCGTAATAGTTTTGCAATCGACCTACTGTGACTGAGAGCAGTCACTGTGCTGAGCAGAATAGTGAGTGTTCCCATCACAGTGTGACTGCGAGAGCATTCACTGTGCAGAGCAGAATAGTGAGTGTTCCCATCACAGTGTGACTGAGAGCTGTCAGTGTGCTGAGCAGAATAGTGAGTATTCACATCACTGTGTGACTGAGAGCAGTCACTGTGCTGAGCAGAATAGTGAGTGTTCCCATCACAGTGTGACTGAGAGCAGTCACTTGGCTGATCATAATAGTGAGTGTTTTCTTTACAGTGTGACTGTGAGAGCAGTCACTGTGCTGAGCAGAATAGTGAGTGTTCCAATCACAGTATGGCTAAGAGCAGTCACTGTGCTGAGCAGAATAGTGAGTGTTCCCATCACAGTGTGACTGAAACAGTCACTGTGCTGAGCAGAATAGTGAGTGTTCCCAAAACACAGTGTGACTGAGAGCTGTCTCTGTGCTGAACAGAATAGTGAGTGTTCCCATCAAAGTGTGACTGAGAGCTGTCAATATGCTGAGCAGAATAGTTAGTGTTCACATCACAGTGTGACCGAGAGCTCTCACTGTGCTGAGCAGCAGAGTGAGTGTTCCCCTCACAGTGTGACTGAGAGCAGTCACTGTGTTGAGCAAAATAGTGAGTGTTCCCATCACAGTGTGACTTTGAGAGCATTTACTGTCCAAAGCAGAATAGTGAGTGTGACTTTGAGAGCAGTCACTGTGCTGAGCAGAATAGTGAGTGTTCCCATCACAGTGTGACTGAGAGCAGTCACTGTGCTGAACAGAATAGTGAGTGTTCCCATCACAGTGTGACTTAGAGCAGTCACTGTGCTGAGCAGAATAGTGAGTGTTCCTATCACAATGCGACTGTGAGAGCAGTCACTGTGCAGAGCAGAATAGTGAGTGTTCCCATCACAGCTGTGACTAAGAGCTGTCTCTGTGCTGAGCAGAATAGTGAGTGTTCCCATCACAGTGTGACTGAGAGCTGTCAATGTGCTGAGCAGAATAGTTAGTGTTCACATCACAGTGTGACTGAGAGCAGTCACTGTGCTGAGCAAAATAGTGAGTGTTCCCATCACAGTGTGACTTTGAGAGCATTCACTGTCCAGAGCAAAATAGTGAGTGTGACTTTGAGAGCAGTCACTGTGCTGAGCAGAATAGTGAGTGTTCCCACCACAGTGTGACTGAGAGCTGTCTCTGTGCTGAACAGAATAGTGAGTGTTGCCATCACAGTGTGACTGAGAGCTGTCAATCTGCTGAGCAGAATAGTTAGTGTTCACATCACAGTGTGACCGAGAGCTGTCACTGTGCTGAGCAGAATAATGAGTGTTCACATCAATATGTGACTGAGAGCAGTCACTGTGCTGAGCAGAATAGTGAGTGTTCACATCACAGTGTGACTGAGAGCAGTCACTGTGCTGAGCAAAATAGTGAGTGTTCCCATCACAGTGTGACTTTGAGAGCATTCACTGTCCAGAGCAGAATAGTGAGTGTGACTTTGAGAGCAGTCATTGTGCTGAGCAGAATAGTGGGTGTTCCCATCACAGTGTTACTGAGAGAAGTCACTGTGCTAAGCAGAATAGTGAGTGTTCCCATCACAGTGTGACTGAGAGTTGTCAATATACTGAGCAGAATAGTTAGTGTTCACATCACAGTGTGACCGAGAGCTCTCACTGTGCTGAGCAGCAGAGTGAGTGTTCCCATCACAGTGTGACTGAGAGCAGTCACTGTGTTGAGCAAAATATTGAGTGTTCCCATCACAGTGTGACTTTGAGAGCATTCACTGTCCAGAGCAGAATAGTGAGTGTGACTTTGAGAGCAGTCATTGTGCTGAGCAGAATAGTGGGTGTTCCCATCACAGTGTTACTGAGAGCAGTCACTGTGCTAAGCAGAATAGTGAGTGTTCTGATCACAGTGTGACTGTGCGAGCAGTCACTATGGTGAGCAGAACAGTGCGTGTTCCCGTCACAGTGTGATTGAGAGCTCTTATGTGCTGAGCAGATTAGTGAGTGTTCCCATCACAGTGTGACTGAGAGCAGTCACTGTGCTGAGCAGAATAGTGAGTGTTCCCATCACAGTGTGACTGTGAGAGCATTCACTGTGCTGAGCAGAATAGTGAGTGTTCCCGTCACAGTGTGATTGAGAGCTCTTATGTGCTGAGCAGAATAGTGAGTGTTGCCATCACAGTGTGACTGAGAGCTGTCAATCTGCTGAGCAGAATAGTTAGTGTTCACATCACAGTGTGACCGAGAGCTGTCACTGTGCTGAGCAGAATAATGAGTGTTCACATCAATATGTGACTGAGAGCAGTCACTGTGCTGAGCAGAATAGTGAGTGTTCACATCACAGTGTGACTGAGAGCAGTCACTGTGCTGAGCAAAATAGTGAGTGTTCCCATCACAGATTGACTGCGAGAGCATTCACTGTGCTGAGCAGAATAGTGAGTGTTCCCGTCACAGTGTGACTGAGAGCAGCCACTGTGCTGAGCAGAATAATGAGTGTTCCCATCACAGTGTGACTGTGAGAGCATTCACTGTGCTGATTAGAATAGTGAGTGTTCCCATACCAGTATGACTGTGAGAGCATTCACTGTGCTGAGCAGAATAGTGAGTGTTCCCGTCACAGTGTGACTTTGAGAGCATTCACTGTCCAGAGCACAATAGTGAGTGTGACTTTGAGAGCTGTCACTGTGCTGAGCAGAATAGTGAGTGTTCCCATCACAGTGTGACTGAGAGCTGTCTCTGTGCTGAGCAGAATAGTGAGTGTTCCCATCACAGTGTGACTGAGAGCAGTCACTGTGCTGAGCAGAATAGTGAGTGTTCCCATCACAGTGTGACTGAGAGCTGTCTCTGTGCTGAACAGAATAGTGAGTGTTCCCATCACAGTGTGACTGAGAGCTGTCAATATGCTGAGCAGAATAGTTAGTGTTCACATCACAGTGTGACCGAGAGCTCTCACTGTGCTGAGCAGCAGAGTGAGTGTTCCCATCACAGTGTGACTGAGAGCAGTCACTGTGTTGAGCAAAATAGTGAGTGTTCCCATCACAGTGTGACTTTGAGAGCATTTACTGTCCAAAGCAGAATAGTGAGTGTGACTTTGAGAGCAGTCACTGTGCTGAGCAGAATAGTGAGTGTTCCCATCACAGTGTGACTGAGAGCAGTCACTGTGCTGAACAGAATAGTGAGTGTTCCCATCACAGTGTGACTTAGAGCAGTCACTGTGCTGAGCAGAATAGTGAGTGTTCCTTTCACAATGCGACTGTGAGAGCAGTCACTGTGCAGAGCAGAATAGTGAGTGTTCCCATCACAGCTGTGACTAAGAGCTGTCTCTGTGCTGAGCAGAATAGTGAGTGTTCCCATCACAGTGTGACTGAGAGCTGTCAATGTGCTGAGCAGAATAGTTAGTGTTCACATCACAGTGTGACTGAGAGCAGTCACTGTGCTGAGCAAAATAGTGAGTGTTCCCATCACAGTGTGACTTTGAGAGCATTCACTGTCCAGAGCAAAATAGTGAGTGTGACTTTGAGAGCAGTCACTGTGCTGAGCAGAATAGTGAGTGTTCCCACCACAGTGTGACTGAGAGCTGTCTCTGTGCTGAACAGAATAGTGAGTGTTGCCATCACAGTGTGACTGAGAGCTGTCAATCTGCTGAGCAGAATAGTTAGTGTTCACATCACAGTGTGACCGAGAGCTGTCACTGTGCTGAGCAGAATAATGAGTGTTCACATCAATATGTGACTGAGAGCAGTCACTGTGCTGAGCAGAATAGTGAGTGTTCACATCACAGTGTGACTGAGAGCAGTCACTGTGCTGAGCAAAATAGTGAGTGTTCCCATCACAGTGTGACTTTGAGAGCATTCACTGTCCAGAGCAGAATAGTGAGTGTGACTTTGAGAGCAGTCATTGTGCTGAGCAGAATAGTGGGTGTTCCCATCACAGTGTTACTGAGAGAAGTCACTGTGCTAAGCAGAATAGTGAGTGTTCCCATCACAGTGTGACTGAGAGTTGTCAATATACTGAGCAGAATAGTTAGTGTTCACATCACAGTGTGACCGAGAGCTCTCACTGTGCTGAGCAGCAGAGTGAGTGTTCCCATCACAGTGTGACTGAGAGCAGTCACTGTGTTGAGCAAAATATTGAGTGTTCCCATCACAGTGTGACTTTGAGAGCATTCACTGTCCAGAGCAGAATAGTGAGTGTGACTTTGAGAGCAGTCATTGTGCTGAGCAGAATAGTGGGTGTTCCCATCACAGTGTTACTGAGAGCAGTCACTGTGCTAAGCAGAATAGTGAGTGTTCTGATCACAGTGTGACTGTGCGAGCAGTCACTATGGTGAGCAGAACAGTGCGTGTTCCCGTCACAGTGTGATTGAGAGCTCTTATGTGCTGAGCAGAATAGTGAGTGTTCCCATCACAGTGTGACTGTGAGAGCATTCACTGTGCTGAGCAGAATAGTGAGTGTTCCCGTCACAGTGTGATTGAGAGCTCTTATGTGCTGAGCAGAATAGTGAGTGTTGCCATCACAGTGTGACTGAGAGCTGTCAATCTGCTGAGCAGAATAGTTAGTGTTCACATCACAGTGTGACCGAGAGCTGTCACTGTGCTGAGCAGAATAATGAGTGTTCACATCAATATGTGACTGAGAGCAGTCACTGTGCTGAGCAGAATAGTGAGTGTTCACATCACAGTGTGACTGAGAGCAGTCACTGTGCTGAGCAAAATAGTGAGTGTTCCCATCACAGATTGACTGCGAGAGCATTCACTGTGCTGAGCAGAATAGTGAGTGTTCCCGTCACAGTGTGACTGAGAGCAGCCACTGTGCTGAGCAGAATAATGAGTGTTCCCATCACAGTGTGACTGTGAGAGCATTCACTGTGCTGATTAGAATAGTGAGTGTTCCCATACCAGTATGACTGTGAGAGCATTCACTGTGCTGAGCAGAATAGTGAGTGTTCCCGTCACAGTGTGACTTTGAGAGCATTCACTGTCCAGAGCACAATAGTGAGTGTGACTTTGAGAGCTGTCACTGTGCTGAGCAGAATAGTGAGTGTTCCCATCACAGTGTGACTGAGAGCTGTCTCTGTGCTGAGCAGAATAGTGAGTGTTCCCATCACAGTGTGACTGAGAGCAGTCACTGTGCTGAGCAGAATAGTGAGTGTTCCCATCACAGTGTGACTGAGAGCTGTCTCTGTGCTGAACAGAATAGTGAGTGTTCCCATCACAGTGTGACTGAGAGCTGTCAATATGCTGAGCAGAATAGTTAGTGTTCACATCACAGTGTGACCGAGAGCTCTCACTGTGCTGAGCAGCAGAGTGAGTGTTCCCATCACAGTGTGACTGAGAGCAGTCACTGTGTTGAGCAAAATAGTGAGTGTTCCCATCACAGTGTGACTTTGAGAGCATTTACTGTCCAAAGCAGAATAGTGAGTGTGACTTTGAGAGCAGTCACTGTGCTGAGCAGAATAGTGAGTGTTCCCATCACAGTGTGACTGAGAGCAGTCACTGTGCTGAACAGAATAGTGAGTGTTCCCATCACAGTGTGACTTAGAGCAGTCACTGTGCTGAGCAGAATAGTGAGTGTTCCTTTCACAATGCGACTGTGAGAGCAGTCACTGTGCAGAGCAGAATAGTGAGTGTTCCCATCACAGCTGTGACTAAGAGCTGTCTCTGTGCTGAGCAGAATAGTGAGTGTTCCCATCACAGTGTGACTGAGAGCTGTCAATGTGCTGAGCAGAATAGTTAGTGTTCACATCACAGTGTGACTGAGAGCAGTCACTGTGCTGAGCAAAATAGTGAGTGTTCCCATCACAGTGTGACTTTGAGAGCATTCACTGTCCAGAGCAAAATAGTGAGTGTGACTTTGAGAGCAGTCACTGTGCTGAGCAGAATAGTGAGTGTTCCCACCACAGTGTGACTGAGAGCTGTCTCTGTGCTGAACAGAATAGTGAGTGTTGCCATCACAGTGTGACTGAGAGCTGTCAATCTGCTGAGCAGAATAGTTAGTGTTCACATCACAGTGTGACCGAGAGCTGTCACTGTGCTGAGCAGAATAATGAGTGTTCACATCAATATGTGACTGAGAGCAGTCACTGTGCTGAGCAGAATAGTGAGTGTTCACATCACAGTGTGACTGAGAGCAGTCACTGTGCTGAGCAAAATAGTGAGTGTTCCCATCACAGTGTGACTTTGAGAGCATTCACTGTCCAGAGCAGAATAGTGAGTGTGACTTTGAGAGCAGTCATTGTGCTGAGCAGAATAGTGGGTGTTCCCATCACAGTGTTACTGAGAGAAGTCACTGTGCTAAGCAGAATAGTGAGTGTTCCCATCACAGTGTGACTGAGAGTTGTCAATATACTGAGCAGAATAGTTAGTGTTCACATCACAGTGTGACCGAGAGCTCTCACTGTGCTGAGCAGCAGAGTGAGTGTTCCCATCACAGTGTGACTGAGAGCAGTCACTGTGTTGAGCAAAATATTGAGTGTTCCCATCACAGTGTGACTTTGAGAGCATTCACTGTCCAGAGCAGAATAGTGAGTGTGACTTTGAGAGCAGTCATTGTGCTGAGCAGAATAGTGGGTGTTCCCATCACAGTGTTACTGAGAGCAGTCACTGTGCTAAGCAGAATAGTGAGTGTTCTGATCACAGTGTGACTGTGCGAGCAGTCACTATGGTGAGCAGAACAGTGCGTGTTCCCGTCACAGTGTGATTGAGAGCTCTTATGTGCTGAGCAGATTAGTGAGTGTTCCCATCACAGTGTGACTGAGAGCAGTCACTGTGCTGAGCAGAATAGTGAGTGTTCCCATCACAGTGTGACTGTGAGAGCATTCACTGTGCTGAGCAGAATAGTGAGTGTTCCCGTCACAGTGTGATTGAGAGCTCTTATGTGCTCAACAGAATAGTGAGTGTTCCCATCACAGTGTGACTTAGAGCAGTCACTGTGCTGAGCAGAATAGTGAGTGTTCCTATCACAATGCGACTGTGAGAGCAGTCACTGTGCAGAGCAGAATAGTGAGTGTTCCCATCACAGCTGTGACTAAGAGCTGTCACTGTGCTGAGCAGAATAGTGAGTGTTCCCATCACAGTGTGACTGAGAGCTGTCAATGTGCTGAGCAGAATAGTTAGTGTTCACATCACAGTGTGACTGAGAGCAGTCACTGTGCTGAGCAAAATAGTGAGTGTTCCCATCACAGTGTGACTTTGAGAGCATTCACTGTCCAGAGCAGAATAGTGAGTGTGACTTTGAGAGCAGTCACTGTGCTGAGCAGAATAGTGAGTGTTGCCATCACAGTGTGACTGAGAGCTGTCAATCTGCTGAGCAGAATAGTTAGTGTTCACATCACAGTGTGACCGAGAGCTGTCACTGTGCTGAGCAAAATAATGAGTGTTCACATCAATATGTGACTGAGAGCAGTCACTGTGCTGAGCAGAATAGTGAGTGTTCACATCACAGTGTGACTGAGAGCAGTCACTGTGCTGAGCAAAATAGTGAGTGTTACCATCACAGATTGACTGCGAGAGCTTTCACTGTGCTGAGCAGAATAGTGAGTCTTCCCGTCACAGTGTGACTGAGTGCAGCCACTGTGCTGAGCAGAATAATGAGTGTTCCCGTCACAGTGTGACTGTGAGAGCATTCACTGTGCTGAGTAGAATAGTGAGTGTTCCCATACCAGTATGACTGTGAGAGCATTCACTGTGCTGAGCAGAATAGTGAGTGTTCCCGTCACAGTGTGACTTTGAGAGCATTCACTGTCCAGAGCAGAATAGTGAGTGTGACTTTGAGAGCTGTCACTGTGCTGAGCAGAATAGTGAGTGTTCCCATCACAGTGTGACTGAGAGCAGTCACTGTGCTGAACATAATAGTGAGTGTTCCCATCACAGTGTGACTTAGAGCAGTCACTGTGCTGAGCAGAATAATGAGTGTTCCCATCACAGTGTGACTGAGAGCAGTCACTGTGCTAAACATAATAGTGAGTGTTCCCATCACAGCTGTGACTAAGAGCTGTCACTGTGCTGAGCAGAATAGTGAGTGTTCACATAACTGTGTGACTGAGAGCAGTCACTGTGCTGAGCAGAATAGTGAGTGTTCCCATCACAATGCGACTGTGAGAGCAGTCACTGTGCAGAGCAGAATAGTGAGTGTTCCAATCACAGTGTGACTGAGAGCAGTCACTGTGCTGAGCAGAATAGTGAGTGTTCACATCACTGTGTGACTGAGAGCATTCACTGTCCAGAGCAGAATAGTGAGTGTGACTTTGAGAGCTGTCACTGTGCTGAGCAGAATAGTGAGTGTTCCCATCACAGTGTGACTGAGAGCAGTCACTGTGCTGAACATAATAGTGAGTGTTCCCATTACAGCTGTGACTAAGAGCTGTCACTGTGCTGAGCAGAATAGTGAGTGTTCACATCACTGTGTGACTGAGAGCATTCACTGTGCTGAGCAGAATAGTGAGTGTTCCCATCACAGTGTGACTGAGAGCAGTCACTGTGCTGAGCATAATAGTGAGTGTTCCCATCACAGTGTGACTAAGAGCTGTCTCTGTGCTGAACAGAATAGTGAGTGTTCCCATCACAGTGTGACTGAGAGCTGTCAATATGCTGAGCAGAATAGTTAGTGTTCACATCACAGTGTGACTTTGAGAGCATTCACTGTGTTGAGCAAAATAGTGAGTGTTCCCATCACAGTGTGACTTTGAGAGCATTCACTGTGTTGAGCAAAATAGTGAGTGTTCCCATCACAGTGTGACTTTGAGAGCATTCACTGTCCAGAGCAGAATAGTGAGTGTGACTTTGAGAGCAGTCACTGTGCTGAGCAGAATAGTGAGTGTTCCCATCACAGTGTGACTGAGAGCAGTCACTGTGTTGAGCAAAATAGTGAGTGTTCCCATCACAGTGTGACTTTGAGAGCATTCACTGTCCAGAGCAGAATAGTGAGTGTGACTTTGAGAGCAGTCATTGTGCTGAGCAGAATAGTGGGTGTTCCCATCACAGTGTTACTGAGAGCAGTCACTGTGTTGAGCAAAATAGTGAGTGTTCCCGTCACAGTGTGACTGAGAGCTCTTATGTGCTGAGCAGAATAGTGAGTGTTCCCATCACAGTGTGACTGTGAGAGCATTCACTGTGCTGAGCAGAATAGTGAGTGTTCCCGTCACAGTGTGACTGAGAGCTCTTATGTGCTGAGCAGAATAGTGAGTGTTCCCATCACAGTGTGACTGAGAGTAGTCACTGTGCTGAGCAGAATAGTGAGTGTTCCCATCACAGTGTGACTGAGAGCAGTCACTGTGCTGAGCAGAATAGTGAGTGTTCCCATCACAGTGTGACTGTGAGAGCATTCACTGTGCTGAGCAGAATAGTGAGTGTTCCCGTCACAGTGTGACTGAGAGCTCTTATGTGCTGAGCAGAATAGTGAGTGTTTCCATCACAGTGTGACTGAGAGTAGTCACTGTGCTGAGCAGAATAGTGAGTGTTCCCATCACAGTGTGACTGAGAGCAGTCACTGTGCTGAACAGAATAGTGAGTGTTCACATCACAGTGTGACTGTGAGAGCAGTCACTGTGCTGAGCAGAATATTAAGTGTTTCCATCACAGTGTGACTGAGAGCTGTCATTGTGCTGAGCAGAATAATGGGTGTTCCCATCACAGTGTGACTGTGAGAGCATTCACTGTGCTGAGTAGAATAGTGAGTGTTCCTATCCCAGTATGACTGTGAGAGCATTCACTGTGTTGAGCAGAATAGTGAGTGTGACTTTGAGAGCTGTCACTGTGCTGAGCAGAATAGTGAGTGTTCCCGTCACAGTGTGACTTTGAGAGCATTCACTGTCCAGAGCAGAATAGTGAGTGTGACTTTGAGAGCTGTCACTGTGCTGAGCAGAATAGTGAGTGTTCCCGTCACAGTGTGACTTTGAGAGCATTCACTGTCCAGAGCAGAATAGTGAGTGTGACTTTGAGAGCTGTCACTGTGCTGAGCAGAATAGTGAGTGTTCCCATCACAGTGTGACTGAGAGCAGTCACTGTGCTGAACATAATAGTGAGTGTTCCCATCACAGTGTGACTTAGAGCAGTCACTGTGCTGAGCAGAATAGTGAGTGTTCCCATCACAGTGTGACTGAGAGCAGTCACTGTGCTGAACATAATAGTGAGTGTTCCCATCACAGCTGTGACTAAGAGCTGTCACTGTGCTGAGCAGAATAGTGAGTGTTCACATCACTGTGTGACTGAGAGCAGTCACTGTGCTGAGCAGAATAGTGAGTGTTCCCATCACAGTGTGACTGAGAGCAGTCACTGTGCTGAGCAGAATAGTGAGTGTTCACATCACTGTGTGACTGAGAGCATTCACTGTCCAGAGCAGAATAGTGAGTGTGACTTTGAGAGCTGTCACTGTGCTGAGCAGAATAGTGAGTGTTCCCATCACAGTGTGACTGAGAGCAGTCACTGTGCTGAACATAATAGTGAGTGTTCCCATCACAGCTGTGACTAAGAGCTGTCACTGTGCTGAGCAGAATAGTGAGTGTTCACATCACTGTGTGACTGAGAGCAGTCACTGTGCTGAGCAGAATAGTGAGTGTTCCCATCACAGTGTGACTGAGAGCAGTCACTGTGCTGAGCAGAATAGTGAGTGTTCCCATCACAGTGTGACTGAGAGCTGTCTCTGTGCTGAACAGAATAGTGAGTGTTCCCATCACAGTGTGACCGAGAGCTCTCACTGTGCTGAGCAGCAGAGTGAGTGTTCCCATCACAGTGTGACTGAGAGCAGTCACTGTGTTGAGCAAAATAGTGAGTGTTCCCATCACAGTGTGACTTTGAGAACATTCACTGTCCAGAGCAGAATAGTGAGTGTGACTTTGAGAGCAGTCACTGTGCTGAGCAGAATAGTGAGTGTTCCCATCACAGTGTGACTGAGAGCAGTCACTGTGCTGAGCAGAATAGTGAGTGTTCCCATCACAGTGTGACTGTGAGAGCATTCACTGTGCTGAGCAGAATAGTGAGTGTTCCCGTCACAGTGTGACTGAGAGCTCTTATGTGCTGAGCAGAATAGTGAGTGTTTCCATCACAGTGTGACTGAGAGTAGTCACTGTGCTGAGCAGAATAGTGAGTGTTCCCATCACAGTGTGACTGAGAGCAGTCACTGTGCTGAACAGAATAGTGAGTGTTCACATCACAGTGTGACTGTGAGAGCAGTCACTGTGCTGAGCAGAATATTAAGAGTTTCCATCACAGTGTGACTGAGAGCTGTCATTGTGCTGAGCAGAATATTGGGTGTTCCCATCACAGTGTGACTGTGAGAGCATTCACTGTGCTGAGTAGAATAGTGAGTGTTCCTATCCCAGTATGACTGTGAGAGCATTCACTGTGTTGAGCAGAATAGTGAGTGTTCGATTCACAGTGTGACTTTGAGAGCATTCACTGTCCAGAGCAGAATAGTGAGTGTGACTTTGAGAGCTGTCACTGTGCTGAGCAGAATAGTGAGTGTTCCCATCACAGTGTGACTGAGAGCAGTCACTGTGCTGAACAGAATAGTGAGTGTTCCCATCACAGTGTGACTTGGAGCAGTCACTGTGCTGAGCAGAATAGTGAGTGTTCCCATCACAATGCGACTGTGAGAGCGGTCACTGTGCAGAGCAGAATAGTGAGTGTTCCAATCACAGTGTGACTGAGAGCTGTCACTGTGCTGAGCAGAATAGTGAGTGTTCACATCACTGTGTGACTGAGAGCAGTCACTGTGCTGAGCAGAATAGTGAGTGTTCCCATCACAGTGTGACTGAGAGCAGTCACTGTGCTGAGCAGAATAGTGAGTGTTCCCATCACAGTGTGACTGAGAGCTGTCTCTGTGCTGAACAGAATAGTGAGTGTTCCCATCACAGTGTGACTGAGAGCTGTCAATATGCTGAGCAGAATAGTTAGTGTTCACATCACAGTGTGACCGAGAGCTCTCATTGTGTTGAGCAGCAGAGTGAGTGTTCCCATCACAGTGTGACTGAGAGCAGTCACTGTGTTGAGCAAAATAGTGAGTGTTCCCATCACAGTGTGACTTTGAGAGCATTCACTGTCCAGAGCAGAATAGTGAGTGTGACTTTGAGAGCAGTCACTGTGCTGAGCAGAATAGTGAGTGTTCCCATCACAGTGTGACTGAGAGCAGTCACTGTGTTGAGCAAAATAGTGAGTGTTCCCATCACAGTGTGACTTTGAGAGCATTCACTGTCCAGAGCAGAATAGTGAGTGTGACTTTGAGAGCAGTCATTGTGCTGAGCAGAATAGTGGGTGTTCCCATCACAGTGTTACTGAGAGCAGTCACTGTGTTGAGCAAAATAGTGAGTGTTCCCGTCACAGTGTGACTGAGAGCTCTTATGTGCTGAGCAGAATAGTGAGTGTTCACATCACAGTGTGACCGAGAGCTGTCACTGTGCTGAGCAGAATAGTGAGTGTTCACATCACTATGTGACTGAGAGCAGTCACTGTGCTGAGCAGAATAGTGAGTGTTCACATCACAGTGTGACTGAGAGCAGTCACTGTGCTGAGCAAAATAGTGAGTGTTCCCATCACAGATTGACTGCGAGAGCATTCACTGTGCTGAGCAGGATAGTGAGTGTTCCCGTCACAGTGTGACTGAGAGCAGCCACTATGCTGAGCAGAATAATGAGTGTTCCCATCACAGTGTGACTGTGAGAGCATTCACTGTGCTGAGTAGAATAGTGAGTGTTCCTATCCCAGTATGATTGTGAGAGCATTCACTGTGCTGAGCAGAATAGTGAGTGTTCACATCACTGTGTGACTGAGAGCAGTCACTGTGCTGAGCAGAATAGTGAGTGTTCCCATCACAGTGTGACTGAGAGCAGTCACTGTGCTGAGCAGAATAGTGAGTGTTCCCATCACAGTGTTACCGAGAGCTCTCACTGTGCTGAGCAGCAGAGTGAGTGTTCCCATCACAGTGTGACTGAGAGCAGTCACTGTGTTGAGCAAAATAGTGAGTGTTCCCATCACAGTGTGACTTTGAGAGCATTCACTGTCCAGAGCAGAATAGTGAGTGTGACTTTGAGAGCAGTCACTGTGCTGAGCAGAATAGTGAGTGTTCCCATCACAGTGTGACTGAGAGCAGTCACTGTGTTGAGCAAAATAGTGAGTGTTCCCATCACAGTGTGACTTTGAGAGCATTCACTGTCCAGAGCAGAATAGTGAGTGTGACTTTGAGAGCAGTCATTGTGCTGAGCAGAATAGTGGGTGTTCCCATCACAGTGTTACTGAGAGCAGTCACTGTGTTGGGCAAAATAGTGAGTGTTCCCGTCACAGTGTGACTGAGAGCTCTTACGTGCTGAGCAGAATAGTGAGTGTTCACATCACAGTGTGACCGAGAGCTGTCACTGTGCTGAGCAGAATAGTGAGTGTTCACATCACTATGTGACTGAGAGCAGTCACTGTGCTGAGCAGAATAGTGAGTGTTCACATCACAGTGTGACTGAGAGCAGTCACTGTGCTGAGCAAAATAGTGAGTGTTCCCATCACAGATTGACTGCGAGAGCATTCACTGTGCTGAGCAGGATAGTGAGTGTGACTGAGAGCAGCCACTATGCTGAGCAGAATAATGAGTGTTCCCATCACAGTGTGACTGTGAGAGCATTCACTGTGCTGAGTAGAATAGTGAGTGTTCATATCCCAGTATGATTGTGAGAGCATTCACTGTGCTGAGCAGAATAGTGAGTGTTCACATCACTGTGTGACTGAGAGCAGTCACTGTGCTGAGCAGAATAGTGAGTGTTCCCATCACAGTGTGACTGAGAGCAGTCACTGTGCTGAGCAGAATAGTGAGTGTTCCTATCACAGTGTGACTGAGAGCTGTCAATATGCTGAGCAGAATAGTTAGTGTTCACATCACAGTGTGACCGAGAGCTCTCACTGTGCTGAGCAGCAGAGTGAGTGTTCCCATCACAGTGTGACTGAGAGCAGTCACTGTGTTGAGCAAAATAGTGAGTGTTCCCATCACAGTGTGACTTTGAGAGCATTCACTGTCCAGAGTAGAATAGTGAGTGTTCCTATCACAATGCGACTGTGAGAGCAGTCACTGTGCAGAGCAGAATAGTGAGTGTTCCCATCACAGCTGTGACTAAGAGCTGTCAATGTGCTGAGCAGAATAGTTAGTGTTCACGTCACAGTGTAACTGAGAGCAGTCACTGTGCTGAACAGAATAGTGAGTGTTCCCATCACAGTGTGACTTAGAGCAGTCACTGTGCTGAGCAGAAGAGTGAGTGTTCCCAAAACACAGTGTGACTGAGAGCTGTCTCTGTGCTGAGCAGAATAGTGAGTGTTCACATCACTGTGTGACTGAGAGCAGTCACTGTGCTGAGCAGAATAGTGAGTGTTCCCATCACAGTGTGACTGAGAGCAGTCACTGTGCTGAACATAATAGTGAGTGTTCCCATCACAGCTGTGACTAAGAGCTGTCACTGTGCTGAGCAGAATAGTGAGTGTTCCCATCACAGTGTGACTGAGAGCAGTCACTGTGCTGAGCAGAATAGTGAGTGTTCCCATCACAGTGTGACTGAGAGCTGTCTCTGTGCTGAACAGAATAGTGAGTGTTCCCATCACAGTGTGACTGAGAGCTGTCAATATGCTGAGCAGAATAGTTAGTGTTCACATCACAGTGTGACCGAGAGCTCTCATTGTGTTGAGCAGCAGAGTGAGTGTTCCCATCACAGTGTGACTGAGAGCAGTCACTGTGTTGAGCAAAATAGTGAGTGTTCCCATCACAGTGTGACTTTGAGAGCATTCACTGTCCAGAGCAGAATAGTGAGTGTGACTTTGAGAGCAGTTACTGTGCTGAGCAGAATAGTGAGTGTTCCCATCACAGTGTGACTGAGAGCAGTCACTGTGTTGAGCAAAATAGTGAGTGTTCCCATCACAGTGTGACTTTGAGAGCATTCACTGTCCAGAGCAGAATAGTGAGTGTGACTTTGAGAGCAGTCATTGTGCTGAGCAGAATAGTGGGTGTTCCCATCACAGTGTTACTGAGAGCAGTCACTGTGTTGAGCAAAATAGTGAGTGTTCCCGTCACAGTGTGACTGAGAGCTCTTATGTGCTGAGCAGAATAGTGAGTGTTCACATCACAGTGTGACCGAGAGCTGTCACTGTGCTGAGCAGAATAGTGAGTGTTCACATCACTATGTGACTGAGAGCAGTCACTGTGCTGAGCAGAATAGTGAGTGTTCACATCACAGTGTGACTGAGAGCAGTCACTGTGCTGAGCAAAATAGTGAGTGTTCCCATCACAGATTGACTGCGAGAGCATTCACTGTGCTGAGCAGGATAGTGAGTGTTCCCGTCACAGTGTGACTGAGAGCAGCCACTATGCTGAGCAGAATAATGAGTGTTCCCATCACAGTGTGACTGTGAGAGCATTCACTGTGCTGAGTAGAATAGTGAGTGTTCCTATCCCAGTATGATTGTGAGAGCATTCACTGTGCTGAGCAGAATAGTGAGTGTTCACATCACTGTGTGACTGAGAGCAGTCACTGTGCTGAGCAGAATAGTGAGTGTTCCCATCACAGTGTGACTGAGAGCAGTCACTGTGCTGAGCAGAATAGTGAGTGTTCCCATCACAGTGTTACCGAGAGCTCTCACTGTGCTGAGCAGCAGAGTGAGTGTTCCCATCACAGTGTGACTGAGAGCAGTCACTGTGTTGAGCAAAATAGTGAGTGTTCCCATCACAGTGTGACTTTGAGAGCATTCACTGTCCAGAGCAGAATAGTGAGTGTGACTTTGAGAGCAGTCACTGTGCTGAGCAGAATAGTGAGTGTTCCCATCACAGTGTGACTGAGAGCAGTCACTGTGTTGAGCAAAATAGTGAGTGTTCCCATCACAGTGTGACTTTGAGAGCATTCACTGTCCAGAGCAGAATAGTGAGTGTGACTTTGAGAGCAGTCATTGTGCTGAGCAGAATAGTGGGTGTTCCCATCACAGTGTTACTGAGAGCAGTCACTGTGTTGGGCAAAATAGTGAGTGTTCCCGTCACAGTGTGACTGAGAGCTCTTACGTGCTGAGCAGAATAGTGAGTGTTCACATCACAGTGTGACCGAGAGCTGTCACTGTGCTGAGCAAAATAGTGAGTGTTCCCATCACAGATTGACTGCGAGAGCATTCACTGTGCTGAGCAGGATAGTGAGTGTGACTGAGAGCAGCCACTATGCTGAGCAGAATAATGAGTGTTCCCATCACAGTGTGACTGTGAGAGCATTCACTGTGCTGAGTAGAATAGTGAGTGTTCATATCCCAGTATGATTGTGAGAGCATTCACTGTGCTGAACAGAATAGTGAGTGTTCACATCACTGTGTGACTGAGAGCAGTCACTGTGCTGAGCAGAATAGTGAGTGTTCCCATCACAGTGTGACTGAGAGCAGTCACTGTGCTGAGCAGAATAGTGAGTGTTCCTATCACAGTGTGACTGAGAGCTGTCAATATGCTGAGCAGAATAGTTATTGTTCACATCACAGTGTGACCGAGAGCTCTCACTGTGCTGAGCAGCAGAGTGAGTGTTCCCATCACAGTGTGACTGAGAGCAGTCACTGTGCTGAGCAGAATAGTGAGTGTTCCTATCACAGTGTGACTGAGAGCTGTCAATATGCTGAGCAGAATAGTTATTGTTCACATCACAGTGTGACCGAGAGCTCTCACTGTGCTGAGCAGCAGAGTGAGTGTTCCCATCACAGTGTGACTGAGAGCAGTCACTGTGTTGAGCAAAATAGTGAGTGTTCCCATCACAGTGTGACTTTGAGAGCATTCACTGTCCAGAGTAGAATAGTGAGTGTTCCTATCACAATGCGACTGTGAGAGCAGTCACTGTGCAGAGCAGAATAGTGAGTGTTCCCATCACAGCTGTGACTAAGAGCTGTCAATGTGCTGAGCAGAATAGTTAGTGTTCACGTCACAGTGTAACTGAGAGCAGTCACTGTGCTGAACAGAATAGTGAGTGTTCCCATCACAGTGTGACTTAGAGCAGTCACTGTGCTGAGCAGAAGAGTGAGTGTTCCCAAAACACAGTGTGACTGAGAGCTGTCTCTGTGCTGAGCAGAATAGTGAGTGTTCACATCACTGTGTGACTGAGAGCAGTCACTGTGCTGAGCAGAATAGTGAGTGTTCCCATCACAGTGTGACTGAGAGCAGTCACTGTGCTGAACATAATAGTGAGTGTTCCCATCACAGCTGTGACTAAGAGCTGTCACTGTGCTGAGCAGAATAGTGAGTGTTCCCATCACAGTGTGACTGAGAGCAGTCACTGTGCTGAGCAGAATAGTGAGTGTTCCCATCACAGTGTGACTGAGAGCTGTCTCTGTGCTGAACAGAATAGTGAGTGTTCCCATCACAGTGTGACTGAGAGCTGTCAATATGCTGAGCAGAATAGTTAGTGTTCACATCACAGTGTGACCGAGAGCTCTCATTGTGTTGAGCAGCAGAGTGAGTGTTCCCATCACAGTGTGACTGAGAGCAGTCACTGTGTTGAGCAAAATAGTGAGTGTTCCCATCACAGTGTGACTTTGAGAGCATTCACTGTCCAGAGCAGAATAGTGAGTGTGACTTTGAGAGCAGTTACTGTGCTGAGCAGAATAGTGAGTGTTCCCATCACAGTGTGACTGAGAGCAGTCACTGTGTTGAGCAAAATAGTGAGTGTTCCCATCACAGTGTGACTTTGAGAGCATTCACTGTCCAGAGCAGAATAGTGAGTGTGACTTTGAGAGCAGTCATTGTGCTGAGCAGAATAGTGGGTGTTCCCATCACAGTGTTACTGAGAGCAGTCACTGTGTTGAGCAAAATAGTGAGTGTTCCCGTCACAGTGTGACTGAGAGCTCTTATGTGCTGAGCAGAATAGTGAGTGTTCACATCACAGTGTGACCGAGAGCTGTCACTGTGCTGAGCAGAATAGTGAGTGTTCACATCACTATGTGACTGAGAGCAGTCACTGTGCTGAGCAGAATAGTGAGTGTTCACATCACAGTGTGACTGAGAGCAGTCACTGTGCTGAGCAAAATAGTGAGTGTTCCCATCACAGATTGACTGCGAGAGCATTCACTGTGCTGAGCAGGATAGTGAGTGTTCCCGTCACAGTGTGACTGAGAGCAGCCACTATGCTGAGCAGAATAATGAGTGTTCCCATCACAGTGTGACTGTGAGAGCATTCACTGTGCTGAGTAGAATAGTGAGTGTTCCTATCCCAGTATGATTGTGAGAGCATTCACTGTGCTGAGCAGAATAGTGAGTGTTCACATCACTGTGTGACTGAGAGCAGTCACTGTGCTGAGCAGAATAGTGAGTGTTCCCATCACAGTGTGACTGAGAGCAGTCACTGTGCTGAGCAGAATAGTGAGTGTTCCCATCACAGTGTTACCGAGAGCTCTCACTGTGCTGAGCAGCAGAGTGAGTGTTCCCATCACAGTGTGACTGAGAGCAGTCACTGTGTTGAGCAAAATAGTGAGTGTTCCCATCACAGTGTGACTTTGAGAGCATTCACTGTCCAGAGCAGAATAGTGAGTGTGACTTTGAGAGCAGTCACTGTGCTGAGCAGAATAGTGAGTGTTCCCATCACAGTGTGACTGAGAGCAGTCACTGTGTTGAGCAAAATAGTGAGTGTTCCCATCACAGTGTGACTTTGAGAGCATTCACTGTCCAGAGCAGAATAGTGAGTGTGACTTTGAGAGCAGTCATTGTGCTGAGCAGAATAGTGGGTGTTCCCATCACAGTGTTACTGAGAGCAGTCACTGTGTTGGGCAAAATAGTGAGTGTTCCCGTCACAGTGTGACTGAGAGCTCTTACGTGCTGAGCAGAATAGTGAGTGTTCACATCACAGTGTGACCGAGAGCTGTCACTGTGCTGAGCAGAATAGTGAGTGTTCACATCACTATGTGACTGAGAGCAGTCACTGTGCTGAGCAGAATAGTGAGTGTTCACATCACAGTGTGACTGAGAGCAGTCACTGTGCTGAGCAAAATAGTGAGTGTTCCCATCACAGATTGACTGCGAGAGCATTCACTGTGCTGAGCAGGATAGTGAGTGTGACTGAGAGCAGCCACTATGCTGAGCAGAATAATGAGTGTTCCCATCACAGTGTGACTGTGAGAGCATTCACTGTGCTGAGTAGAATAGTGAGTGTTCATATCCCAGTATGATTGTGAGAGCATTCACTGTGCTGAGCAGAATAGTGAGTGTTCACATCACTGTGTGACTGAGAGCAGTCACTGTGCTGAGCAGAATAGTGAGTGTTCCCATCACAGTGTGACTGAGAGCAGTCACTGTGCTGAGCAGAATAGTGAGTGTTCCTATCACAGTGTGACTGAGAGCTGTCAATATGCTGAGCAGAATAGTTATTGTTCACATCACAGTGTGACCGAGAGCTCTCACTGTGCTGAGCAGCAGAGTGAGTGTTCCCATCACAGTGTGACTGAGAGCAGTCACTGTGTTGAGCAAAATAGTGAGTGTTCCCATCACAGTGTGACTTTGAGAGCATTCACTGTCCAGAGTAGAATAGTGAGTGTTCCTATCACAATGCGACTGTGAGAGCAGTCACTGTGCAGAGCAGAATAGTGAGTGTTCCCATCACAGCTGTGACTAAGAGCTGTCAATGTGCTGAGCAGAATAGTTAGTGTTCACGTCACAGTGTAACTGAGAGCAGTCACTGTGCTGAACAGAATAGTGAGTGTTCCCATCACAGTGTGACTTAGAGCAGTCACTGTGCTGAGCAGAAGAGTGAGTGTTCCCAAAACACAGTGTGACTGAGAGCAGTCACTGTGCTGAACATAATAGTGAGTGTTCCCATCACAGCTGTGACTAAGAGCTGTCACTGTGCTGAGCAGAATAGTGAGTGTTCACATCACTGTGTGACTGAGAGCAGTCACTGTGCTGAGCAGAATAGTGAGTGTTCCCATCACAGTGTGACTGAGAGCAGTCACTGTGCTGAGCAGAATAGTGAGTGTTCACATCACTGTGTGACTGAGAGCATTCACTGTCCAGAGCAGAATAGTGAGTGTGACTTTGAGAGCTGTCACTGTGCTGAGCAGAATAGTGAGTGTTCCCATCACAGTGTGACTGAGAGCAGTCACTGTGCTGAACATAATAGTGAGTGTTCCCATCACAGCTGTGACTAAGAGCTGTCACTGTGCTGAGCAGAATAGTGAGTGTTCACATCACTGTGTGACTGAGAGCAGTCACTGTGCTGAGCAGAATAGTGAGTGTTCCCATCACAGTGTGACTGAGAGCAGTCACTGTGCTGAGCAGAATAGTGAGTGTTCCCATCACAGTGTGACTGAGAGCTGTCTCTGTGCTGAACAGAATAGTGAGTGTTCCCATCACAGTGTGACCGAGAGCTCTCACTGTGCTGAGCAGCAGAGTGAGTGTTCCCATCACAGTGTGACTGAGAGCAGTCACTGTGTTGAGCAAAATAGTGAGTGTTCCCATCACAGTGTGACTTTGAGAACATTCACTGTCCAGAGCAGAATAGTGAGTGTGACTTTGAGAGCAGTCACTGTGCTGAGCAGAATAGTGAGTGTTCCCATCACAGTGTGACTGAGAGCAGTCACTGTGCTGAGCAGAATAGTGAGTGTTCCCATCACAGTGTGACTGTGAGAGCATTCACTGTGCTGAGCAGAATAGTGAGTGTTCCCGTCACAGTGTGACTGAGAGCTCTTATGTGCTGAGCAGAATAGTGAGTGTTTCCATCACAGTGTGACTGAGAGTAGTCACTGTGCTGAGCAGAATAGTGAGTGTTCCCATCACAGTGTGACTGAGAGCAGTCACTGTGCTGAACAGAATAGTGAGTGTTCACATCACAGTGTGACTGTGAGAGCAGTCACTGTGCTGAGCAGAATATTAAGTGTTTCCATCACAGTGTGACTGAGAGCTGTCATTGTGCTGAGCAGAATAATGGGTGTTCCCATCACAGTGTGACTGTGAGAGCATTCACTGTGCTGAGTAGAATAGTGAGTGTTCCTATCCCAGTATGACTGTGAGAGCATTCACTGTGTTGAGCAGAATAGTGAGTGTTCGATTCACAGTGTGACTTTGAGAGCATTCACTGTCCAGAGCAGAATAGTGAGTGTGACTTTGAGAGCTGTCACTGTGCTGAGCAGAATAGTGAGTGTTCCCATCACAGTGTGACTGAGAGCAGTCACTGTGCTGAACAGAATAGTGAGTGTTCCCATCACAGTGTGACTTGGATCAGTCACTGTGCTGAGCAGAATAGTGAGTGTTCCCATCACAATGCGACTGTGAGAGCAGTCACTGTGCAGAGCAGAATAGTGAGTGTTCCAATCACAGTGTGACTGAGAGCTGTCACTGTGCTGAGCAGAATAGTGAGTGTTCACATCACTGTGTGACTGAGAGCAGTCACTGTGCTGAGCAGAATAGTGAGTGTTCCCATCACAGTGTGACTAAGAGCTGTCAATGTGCTGAGCAGAATAGTTAGTGTTCACGTCACAGTGTGACCGAGAGCCCTCACTGTGCTGAGCAGCAGAGTGAGTGTTCCCATCACAGTGTGACTGAGAGTAGTCACTGTGCTGAGCAGAATAGTGAGTGTTCCCATCACAGTGTGACTGAGAGCAGTCACTGTGCTGAGCAGAATAGTGAGTGTTCCCAAAACACAGTGCGACTGAGAGCTGTCTCTGTGCTGAACAGAATAGTGAGTGTTCCCCTCACAGTGTGACTGAGAGCTGTCAATATGCTGAGCAGAATAGTTAGTGTTCACATCACAGTGTGACCGAGAGCTCTCACTGTGCTGAGCAGCAGAGTGAGTGTTCCCATCACAGTGTGACTGAGAGCAGTCACTGTGTTGAGCAAAATAGTGAGTGTTCCCATCACAGTGTGACTTTGAGAGCAGTCACTGTGCTGAACAGAATAGTGAGTGTTCCCATCACAGTGTGACTTAGAGCAGTCACTGTGCTGAGCAGAATAGTGAGTGTTCACATCACTGTGTGACTGAGAGCAGTCACTGTGCTGAGCAGAATAGTGAGTGTTCCCATCACAGTGTGACTGAGAGCAGTCACTGTGCTGAGCAGAATAGTGAGTGTTCCCATCACAGTGTGACTTAGAGCTGTCTCTGTGCTGAACAGAATAGTGAGTGTTCCCATCACAGTGTGACTGAGAGTTGTCAATATGCTGAGCAGAATAGTTAGTGTTCACATCACAATGTGACCGAGAGCTCTCACTGTGCTGAGCAGCAGAGTGAGTGTTCCCATCACAGTGTGACTGAGAGCAGTCACTGTGTTGAGCAAAATAGTGAGTGTTCCCATCACAGTGTGACTTTGAGAGCATTCACTGTCCAGAGCAGAATAGTGAGTGTGACTTTGAGAGCAGTCACTGTGCTGAGCAGAATAGTGAGTGTTCCCATCACAGTGTGACTGAGAGCAGTCACTGTGCTGAACAGAATAGTGAGTGTTCCCATCACAGTGTGACTTAGAGCAGTCACTGTGCTGAGCAGAATAGTGAGTGTTCCTATCACAATGCGACTGTGAGAGCAGTCACTGTGCAGAGCAGAATAGTGAGTGTTCCCGTCACAGCTGTGACTAAGAGCTGTCACTGTGCTGAGCAGAATAGTGAGTGTTCACATCACTGTGTGACTGAGAGCAGTCACTGTGCTGAGCAGAATAGGGAGTGTTCCCATCACAGTGTGACTGAGAGCAGTCACTGTGCTGAGCAGAATAGTGAGTGTTCCCATCACAGTGTGACTGAGAGCTGTCAATATGCTGAGCAGAATAGTTAGTGTTCACATCACAGTGTGACCGAGAGCTCTCACTGTGCTGAGCAGCAGAGTGAGTGTTCCCATCACAGTGTGACTTTGAGAGCATTCACTGTCCAGAGTAGAATAGTGAGTGTTCCTATCACAATGCGACTGTGAGAGCAGTCACTGTGCAGAGCAGAATAGTGAGTGTTCCCATCACAGCTGTGACTAAGAGCTGTCAATGTGCTGAGCAGAATAGTTAGTGTTCACGTCACAGTGTAACTGAGAGCAGTCACTGTGCTGAACAGAATAGTGAGTGTTCCCATCACAGTGTGACTTAGAGCAGTCACTGTGCTGAGCAGAAGAGTGAGTGTTCCCAAAACACAGTGTGACTGAGAGCAGTCACTGTGCTGAACATAATAGTGAGTGTTCCCATCACAGCTGTGACTAAGAGCTGTCACTGTGCTGAGCAGAATAGTGAGTGTTCACATCACTGTGTGACTGAGAGCAGTCACTGTGCTGAGCAGAATAGTGAGTGTTCCCATCACAGTGTGACTGAGAGCAGTCACTGTGCTGAGCAGAATAGTGAGTGTTCACATCACTGTGTGACTGAGAGCATTCACTGTCCAGAGCAGAATAGTGAGTGTGACTTTGAGAGCTGTCACTGTGCTGAGCAGAATAGTGAGTGTTCCCATCACAGTGTGACTGAGAGCAGTCACTGTGCTGAACATAATAGTGAGTGTTCCCATCACAGCTGTGACTAAGAGCTGTCACTGTGCTGAGCAGAATAGTGAGTGTTCACATCACTGTGTGACTGAGAGCAGTCACTGTGCTGAGCAGAATAGTGAGTGTTCCCATCACAGTGTGACTGAGAGCAGTCACTGTGCTGAGCAGAATAGTGAGTGTTCCCATCACAGTGTGACTGAGAGCTGTCTCTGTGCTGAACAGAATAGTGAGTGTTCCCATCACAGTGTGACCGAGAGCTCTCACTGTGCTGAGCAGCAGAGTGAGTGTTCCCATCACAGTGTGACTGAGAGCAGTCACTGTGTTGAGCAAAATAGTGAGTGTTCCCATCACAGTGTGACTTTGAGAACATTCACTGTCCAGAGCAGAATAGTGAGTGTGACTTTGAGAGCAGTCACTGTGCTGAGCAGAATAGTGAGTGTTCCCATCACAGTGTGACTGAGAGCAGTCACTGTGCTGAGCAGAATAGTGAGTGTTCCCATCACAGTGTGACTGTGAGAGCATTCACTGTGCTGAGCAGAATAGTGAGTGTTCCCGTCACAGTGTGACTGAGAGCTCTTATGTGCTGAGCAGAATAGTGAGTGTTTCCATCACAGTGTGACTGAGAGTAGTCACTGTGCTGAGCAGAATAGTGAGTGTTCCCATCACAGTGTGACTGAGAGCAGTCACTGTGCTGAACAGAATAGTGAGTGTTCACATCACAGTGTGACTGTGAGAGCAGTCACTGTGCTGAGCAGAATATTAAGTGTTTCCATCACAGTGTGACTGAGAGCTGTCATTGTGCTGAGCAGAATAATGGGTGTTCCCATCACAGTGTGACTGTGAGAGCATTCACTGTGCTGAGTAGAATAGTGAGTGTTCCTATCCCAGTATGACTGTGAGAGCATTCACTGTGTTGAGCAGAATAGTGAGTGTTCGATTCACAGTGTGACTTTGAGAGCATTCACTGTCCAGAGCAGAATAGTGAGTGTGACTTTGAGAGCTGTCACTGTGCTGAGCAGAATAGTGAGTGTTCCCATCACAGTGTGACTGAGAGCAGTCACTGTGCTGAACAGAATAGTGAGTGTTCCCATCACAGTGTGACTTGGATCAGTCACTGTGCTGAGCAGAATAGTGAGTGTTCCCATCACAATGCGACTGTGAGAGCAGTCACTGTGCAGAGCAGAATAGTGAGTGTTCCAATCACAGTGTGACTGAGAGCTGTCACTGTGCTGAGCAGAATAGTGAGTGTTCACATCACTGTGTGACTGAGAGCAGTCACTGTGCTGAGCAGAATAGTGAGTGTTCCCATCACAGTGTGACTAAGAGCTGTCAATGTGCTGAGCAGAATAGTTAGTGTTCACGTCACAGTGTGACCGAGAGCCCTCACTGTGCTGAGCAGCAGAGTGAGTGTTCCCATCACAGTGTGACTGAGAGTAGTCACTGTGCTGAGCAGAATAGTGAGTGTTCCCATCACAGTGTGACTGAGAGCAGTCACTGTGCTGAGCAGAATAGTGAGTGTTCCCAAAACACAGTGCGACTGAGAGCTGTCTCTGTGCTGAACAGAATAGTGAGTGTTCCCCTCACAGTGTGACTGAGAGCTGTCAATATGCTGAGCAGAATAGTTAGTGTTCACATCACAGTGTGACCGAGAGCTCTCACTGTGCTGAGCAGCAGAGTGAGTGTTCCCATCACAGTGTGACTGAGAGCAGTCACTGTGTTGAGCAAAATAGTGAGTGTTCCCATCACAGTGTGACTTTGAGAGCAGTCACTGTGCTGAACAGAATAGTGAGTGTTCCCATCACAGTGTGACTTAGAGCAGTCACTGTGCTGAGCAGAATAGTGAGTGTTCACATCACTGTGTGACTGAGAGCAGTCACTGTGCTGAGCAGAATAGTGAGTGTTCCCATCACAGTGTGACTGAGAGCAGTCACTGTGCTGAGCAGAATAGTGAGTGTTCCCATCACAGTGTGACTTAGAGCTGTCTCTGTGCTGAACAGAATAGTGAGTGTTCCCATCACAGTGTGACTGAGAGTTGTCAATATGCTGAGCAGAATAGTTAGTGTTCACATCACAATGTGACCGAGAGCTCTCACTGTGCTGAGCAGCAGAGTGAGTGTTCCCATCACAGTGTGACTGAGAGCAGTCACTGTGTTGAGCAAAATAGTGAGTGTTCCCATCACAGTGTGACTTTGAGAGCATTCACTGTCCAGAGCAGAATAGTGAGTGTGACTTTGAGAGCAGTCACTGTGCTGAGCAGAATAGTGAGTGTTCCCATCACAGTGTGACTGAGAGCAGTCACTGTGCTGAACAGAATAGTGAGTGTTCCCATCACAGTGTGACTTAGAGCAGTCACTGTGCTGAGCAGAATAGTGAGTGTTCCTATCACAATGCGACTGTGAGAGCAGTCACTGTGCAGAGCAGAATAGTGAGTGTTCCCGTCACAGCTGTGACTAAGAGCTGTCACTGTGCTGAGCAGAATAGTGAGTGTTCACATCACTGTGTGACTGAGAGCAGTCACTGTGCTGAGCAGAATAGGGAGTGTTCCCATCACAGTGTGACTGAGAGCAGTCACTGTGCTGAGCAGAATAGTGAGTGTTCCCATCACAGTGTGACTGAGAGCTGTCAATATGCTGAGCAGAATAGTTAGTGTTCACATCACAGTGTGACCGAGAGCTCTCACTGTGCTGAGCAGCAGAGTGAGTGTTCCCATCACAGTGTGACTTTGAGAGCATTCACTGTCCAGAGCAGAATAGTGAGTGTGACTTTGAGAGCAGTCACTGTGCTGAGCAGAATAGTGAGTGTTCCCATCACAGTGTGACTGAGAGCAGTCACTGTGCTGAACAGAATAGTGAGTGTTACCATCACAGTGTGACTTAGAGCAGTCAATGTGCTGAGCAGAATAGTGAGTGTTCCTATAACAATGCGACTGTGAGAGCAGTCACTGTGCAGAGCAGAATAGTGAGTGTTCCCATCACTGTGTGACTGAGAGCAGTCACTGTGCTGAGCAGAATAGTGAGTGTTCCCATAACAGCTGTGACTAAGAGCTGTCACTGTGCTGAGCAGAATAGTGAGTGTTCACATCACTGTGTGACTGAGAGCAGTCACTGTGCTGAGCAGAATAGTGAGTGTTCCCATCACAGTGTGACTGAGAGCTGTCTCTGTGCTGAACAGAATAGTGAGTGTTCCCATCACAGTGTGACTGAGAGCTGTCAATGTGCTGAGCAGAATAGTTAGTGTTCACGTCACAGTGTGACCGAGAGCCCTCACTGTGCTGAGCAGCAGAGTGAGTGTTCCCATCACAGTGTGACTGAGAGTAGTCACTGTGCTGAGCAAAATAGTGAGTGTTCACATCACAGTGTGACTGAGAGCAGTCACTGTGCTGAGCAGAATAGTGAGTGTTCCCATCACAGTGTGACTGAGAGCTGTCTCTGTGCTGAACAGAATAGTGAGTGTTCCCATCACAGTGTGACTGAGAGCTGTCAATGTGCTGAGCAGAATAGTAAGTGTTCACATCCCAGTGTGACCGAGAGCCCTCACTGTGCTGAGCAGCAGAGTGAGTGTTCCCATCACAGTGTGACTGAGAGCAGTCACTGTGCTGAGCAGAATAGTGAGTGTTCACATCACAGTGTGACTGAGAGCAGTCACTGTGCTGAGCAAAATAGTGAGTGTTCCCATCACAGATTGACTGCGAGAGCATTCACTGTGCTGAGCAGGATAGTGAGTGTTCCCGTCACAGTGTGACTGAGAGCAGCCACTATGCTGAGCAGAATAATGAGTGTTCCCATCACAGTGTGACTGTGAGAGCATTCACTGTGCTGAGTAGAATAGTGAGTGTTCCTATCCCAGTATGATTGTGAGAGCATTCACTGTGCTGAGCAGAATAGTGAGTGTTCACATCACTGTGTGACTGAGAGCAGTCACTGTGCTGAGCAGAATAGTGAGTGTTCCCATCACAGTGTGACTGAGAGCAGTCACTGTGCTGAGCAGAATAGTGAGTGTTCCCATCACAGTGTGACTGAGAGCTGTCAATATGCTGAGCAGAATAGTTAGTGTTCACATCACAGTGTGACCGAGAGCTCTCACTGTGCTGAGCAGCAGAGTGAGTGTTCCCATCACAGTGTGACTGAGAGCAGTCACTGTGTTGAGCAAAATAGTGAGTGTTCCCATCACAGTGTGACTTTGAGAGCATTCACTGTCCAGAGTAGAATAGTGAGTGTTCCTATCACAATGCGACTGTGAGAGCAGTCACTGTGCAGAGCAGAATAGTGAGTGTTCCCATCACAGCTGTGACTAAGAGCTGTCAATGTGCTGAGCAGAATAGTTAGTGTTCACGTCACAGTGTGACTGAGAGCAGTCACTGTGATGAACAGAATAGTGAGTGTTCCCATCACAGTGTGACTTAGAGCAGTCACTGTGCTGAGCAGAATAGTGAGTGTCCCTATCACAATGCGACTGTGAGAGCAGTCACTGTGCAGAGCAGAATAGTGAGTGTTCCCATCACAGCTGTGACTAAGAGCTGTCAATGTGCTGAGCAGAATAGTTAGTGTTCACGTCACAGTGTGACCGAGAGCCCTCACTGTGCTGAGCAGCAGAGTGAGTGTTCCCATCACAGTGTGACTGAGAGTAGTCACTGTGCTGAGCAGAATAGTGAGTGTTCCCATCACAGTGTGACTGAGAGCAGTCACTGTGCTGAGCAGAATAGTGAGTGTTCCCAAAACACAGTGCGACTGAGAGCTGTCTCTGTGCTGAACAGAATAGTGAGTGTTCCCCTCACAGTGTGACTGAGAGCTGTCAATATGCTGAGCAGAATAGTTAGTGTTCCCATCACAGTGTGACTTTGAGAGCATTCACTGTCCAGAGCAGAATAGTGAGTGTGACTTTGAGAGCAGTCACTGTGCTGAGCAGAATAGTGAGTGTTCCCATCACAGTGTGACTGAGAGCAGTCACTGTGCTGAACAGAATAGTGAGTGTTCCCATCACAGTGTGACTTAGAGCAGTCACTGTGCTGAGCAGAATAGTGAGTGTTCACATCACTGTGTGACTGAGAGCAGTCACTGTGCTGAGCAGAATAGTGAGTGTTCCCATCACAGTGTGACTGAGAGCAGTCACTGTGCTGAGCAGAATAGTGAGTGTTCCCATCACAGTGTGACTTAGAGCTGTCTCTGTGCTGAACAGAATAGTGAGTGTTCCCATCACAGTGTGACTGAGAGTTGTCAATATGCTGAGCAGAATAGTTAGTGTTCACATCACAATGTGACCGAGAGCTTTCACTGTGCTGAGCAGCAGAGTGAGTGTTCCCATCACAGTGTGACTGAGAGCAGTCACTGTGTTGAGCAAAATAGTGAGTGTTCCCATCACAGTGTGACTTTGAGAGCATTCACTGTCCAGAGCAGAATAGTGAGTGTGACTTTGAGAGCAGTCACTGTGCTGAGCAGAATAGTGAGTGTTCCCATCACAGTGTGACTGAGAGCAGTCACTGTGCTGAACAGAATAGTGAGTGTTCCCATCACAGTGTGACTTAGAGCAGTCACTGTGCTGAGCAGAATAGTGAGTGTTCCTATCACAATGCGACTGTGAGAGCAGTCACTGTGCAGAGCAGAATAGTGAGTGTTCCCGTCACAGCTGTGACTAAGAGCTGTCACTGTGCTGAGCAGAATAGTGAGTGTTCACATCACTGTGTGACTGAGAGCAGTCACTGTGCTGAGCAGAATAGGGAGTGTTCCCATCACAGTGTGACTGAGAGCAGTCACTGTGCTGAGCAGAATAGTGAGTGTTCCCATCACAGTGTGACTGAGAGCTGTCAATATGCTGAGCAGAATAGTTAGTGTTCACATCACAGTGTGACCGAGAGCTCTCACTGTGCTGAGCAGCAGAGTGAGTGTTCCCATCACAGTGTGACTGAGAGCAGTCACTGTGTTGAGCAAAATAGTGAGTGTTCCCATCACAGTGTGACTTTGAGAGCATTCACTGTCCAGAGTAGAATAGTGAGTGTTCCTATCACAATGCGACTGTGAGAGCAGTCACTGTGCAGAGCAGAATAGTGAGTGTTCCCATCACAGCTGTGACTAAGAGCTGTCAATGTGCTGAGCAGAATAGTTAGTGTTCACGTCACAGTGTGACTGAGAGCAGTCACTGTGCTGAACAGAATAGTGAGTGTTCCCATCACAGTGTGACTTAGAGCAGTCACTGTGCTGAGCAGAATAGTGAGTGTCCCTATCACAATGCGACTGTGAGAGCAGTCACTGTGCAGAGCAGAATAGTGAGTGTTCCCATCACAGCTGTGACTAAGAGCTGTCAATGTGCTGAGCAGAATAGTTAGTGTTCACGTCACAGTGTGACCGAGAGCCCTCACTGTGCTGAGCAGCAGAGTGAGTGTTCCCATCACAGTGTGACTGAGAGTAGTCACTGTGCTGAGCAGAATAGTGAGTGTTCCCATCACAGTGTGACTGAGAGCAGTCACTGTGCTGAGCAGAATAGTGAGTGTTCCCAAAACACAGTGCGACTGAGAGCTGTCTCTGTGCTGAACAGAATAGTGAGTGTTCCCCTCACAGTGTGACTGAGAGCTGTCAATATGCTGAGCAGAATAGTTAGTGTTCCCATCACAGTGTGACTTTGAGAGCATTCACTGTCCAGAGCAGAATAGTGAGTGTGACTTTGAGAGCAGTCACTGTGCTGAGCAGAATAGTGAGTGTTCCCATCACAGTGTGACTGAGAGCAGTCACTGTGCTGAACAGAATAGTGAGTGTTCCCATCACAGTGTGACTTAGAGCAGTCACTGTGCTGTGCAGAATAGTGAGTGTTCACATCACTGTGTGACTGAGAGCAGTCACTGTGCTGAGCAGAATAGTGAGTGTTCCCATCACAGTGTGACTGAGAGCAGTCACTGTGCTGAGCAGAATAGTGAGTGTTCCCATCACAGTGTGACTTAGAGCTGTCTCTGTGCTGAACAGAATAGTGAGTGTTCCCATCACAGTGTGACTGAGAGTTGTCAATATGCTGAGCAGAATAGTTAGTGTTCACATCACAATGTGACCGAGAGCTTTCACTGTGCTGAGCAGCAGAGTGAGTGTTCCCATCACAGTGTGACTGAGAGCAGTCACTGTGTTGAGCAAAATAGTGAGTGTTCCCATCACAGTGTGACTTTGAGAGCATTCACTGTCCAGAGCAGAATAGTGAGTGTGACTTTGAGAGCAGTCACTGTGCTGAGCAGAATAGTGAGTGTTCCCATCACAGTGTGACTGAGAGCAGTCACTGTGCTGAACAGAATAGTGAGTGTTCCCATCACAGTGTGACTTAGAGCAGTCACTGTGCTGAGCAGAATAGTGAGTGTTCCTATCACAATGCGACTGTGAGAGCAGTCACTGTGCAGAGCAGAATAGTGAGTGTTCCCGTCACAGCTGTGACTAAGAGCTGTCACTGTGCTGAGCAGAATAGTGAGTGTTCACATCACTGTGTGACTGAGAGCAGTCACTGTGCTGAGCAGAATAGGGAGTGTTCCCATCACAGTGTGACTGAGAGCAGTCACTGTGCTGAGCAGAATAGTGAGTGTTCCCATCACAGTGTGACTGAGAGCTGTCAATATGCTGAGCAGAATAGTTAGTGTTCACATCACAGTGTGACCGAGAGCTCTCACTGTGCTGAGCAGCAGAGTGAGTGTTCCCATCACAGTGTGACTTTGAGAGCATTCACTGTCCAGAGCAGAATAGTGAGTGTGACTTTGAGAGCAGTCACTGTGCTGAGCAGAATAGTGAGTGTTCCCATCACAGTGTGACTGAGAGCAGTCACTGTGCTGAACAGAATAGTGAGTGTTACCATCACAGTGTGACTTAGAGCAGTCAATGTGCTGAGCAGAATAGTGAGTGTTCCTATAACAATGCGACTGTGAGAGCAGTCACTGTGCAGAGCAGAATAGTGAGTGTTCCCATCACTGTGTGACTGAGAGCAGTCACTGTGCTGAGCAGAATAGTGAGTGTTCCCATCACAGCTGTGACTAAGAGCTGTCACTGTGCTGAGCAGAATAGTGAGTGTTCACATCACTGTGTGACTGAGAGCAGTCACTGTGCTGAGCAGGATAGTGAGTGTTCCCATCACAGTGTGACTGAGAACTGTCTCTGTGCTGAACAGAATAGTGAGTGTTCCCATCACAGTGTGACTGAGAGCTGTCAATGTGCTGAGCAGAATAGTTAGTGTTCACGTCACAGTGTGACCGAGAGCCCTCACTGTGCTGAGCAGCAGAGTGAGTGTTCCCATCACAGTGTGACTGAGAGTAGTCACTGTGCTGAGCAAAATAGTGAGTGTTCACATCACAGTGTGACTGAGAGCAGTCACTGTGCTGAGCAGAATAGTGAGTGTTCCCATCACAGTGTGACTGAGAGCTGTCTCTGTGCTGAACAGAATAGTGAGTGTTCCCATCACAGTGTGACTGAGAGCTGTCAATGTGCTGAGCAGAATAGTAAGTGTTCACATCCCAGTGTGACTGAGAGCAGTCACTGTGCTGAGCAAAATAGTGAGTGTTCCCATCACAGATTGACTGCGAGAGCATTCACTGTGCTGAACAGGATAGTGAGTGTTCCCGTCACAGTGTGACTGAGAGCAGCCACTATGCTGAGCAGAATAATGAGTGTTCCCATCACAGTGTGACTGTGAGAGCATTCACTGTGCTGAGTAGAATAGTGAGTGTTCCTATCCCAGTATGATTGTGAGAGCATTCACTGTGCTGAGCAGAATAGTGAGTGTTCACATCACTGTGTGACTGAGAGCAGTCACTGTGCTGAGCAGAATAGTGAGTGTTCCCATCACAGTGTGACTGAGAGCAGTCACTGTGCTGAGCAGAATAGTGAGTGTTCCCATCACAGTGTGACTGAGAGCTGTCAATATGCTGAGCAGAATAGTTAGTGTTCACATCACAGTGTGACCGAGAGCTCTCACTGTGCTGAGCAGCAGAGTGAGTGTTCCCATCACAGTGTGACTGAGAGCAGTCACTGTGTTGAGGAAAATAGTGAGTGTTCCCATCACAGTGTGACTTTGAGAGCATTCACTGTCCAGAGTAGAATAGTGAGTGTTCCTATCACAATGCGACTGTGAGAGCAGTCACTGTGCAGAGCAGAATAGTGAGTGTTCCCATCACAGCTGTGACTAAGAGCTGTCAATGTGCTGAGCAGAATAGTTAGTGTTCACGTCACAGTGTGACTGAGAGCAGTCACTGTGCTGAACATAATAGTGAGTGTTCCCATCACAGTGTGACTTAGAGCAGTCACTGTGCTGAGCAGAATAGTGAGTGTCCCTATCACAATGCGACTGTGAGAGCAGTCACTGTGCAGAGCAGAATAGTGAGTGTTCCCATCACAGCTGTGACTAAGAGCTGTCAATGTGCTGAGCAGAATAGTTAGTGTTCACGTCACAGTGTGACCGAGAGCCCTCACTGTGCTGAGCAGCAGAGTGAGTGTTCCCATCACAGTGTGACTGAGAGTAGTCACTGTGCTGAGCAGAATAGTGAGTGTTCCCATCACAGTGTGACTGAGAGCAGTCACTGTGCTGAGCAGAATAGTGAGTGTTCCCAAAACACAGTGCGACTGAGAGCTGTCTCTGTGCTGAACAGAATAGTGAGTGTTCCCCTCACAGTGTGACTGAGAGCTGTCAATATGCTGAGCAGAATAGTTAGTGTTCCCATCACAGTGTGACTTTGAGAGCATTCACTGTCCAGAGCAGAATAGTGAGTGTGACTTTGAGAGCAGTCACTGTGCTGAGCAGAATAGTGAGTGTTCCCATCACAGTGTGACTGAGAGCAGTCACTGTGCTGAACAGAATAGTGAGTGTTCCCATCACAGTGTGACTTAGAGCAGTCACTGTGCTGAGCAGAATAGTGAGTGTTCACATCACTGTGTGACTGAGAGCAGTCACTGTGCTGAGCAGAATAGTGAGTGTTCCCATCACAGTGTGACTGAGAGCAGTCACTGTGCTGAGCAGAATAGTGAGTGTTCCCATCACAGTGTGACTTAGAGCTGTCTCTGTGCTGAACAGAATAGTGAGTGTTCCCATCACAGTGTGACTGAGAGTTGTCAATATGCTGAGCAGAATAGTTAGTGTTCACATCACAATGTGACCGAGAGCTCTCACTGTGCTGAGCAGCAGAGTGAGTGTTCCCATCACAGTGTGACTGAGAGCAGTCACTGTGTTGAGCAAAATAGTGAGTGTTCCCATCACAGTGTGACTTTGAGAGCATTCACTGTCCAGAGCAGAATAGTGAGTGTGACTTTGAGAGCAGTCACTGTGCTGAGCAGAATAGTGAGTGTTCCCATCACAGTGTGACTGAGAGCAGTCACTGTGCTGAACAGAATAGTGAGTGTTCCCATCACAGTGTGACTTAGAGCAGTCACTGTGCTGAGCAGAATAGTGAGTGTTCCTATCACAATGCGACTGTGAGAGCAGTCACTGTGCAGAGCAGAATAGTGAGTGTTCCCGTCACAGCTGTGACTAAGAGCTGTCACTGTGCTGAGCAGAATAGTGAGTGTTCACATCACTGTGTGACTGAGAGCAGTCACTGTGCTGAGCAGAATAGGGAGTGTTCCCATCACAGTGTGACTGAGAGCAGTCACTGTGCTGAGCAGAATAGTGAGTGTTCCCATCACAGTGTGACTGAGAGCTGTCAATATGCTGAGCAGAATAGTTAGTGTTCACATCACAGTGTGACCGAGAGCTCTCACTGTGTTGAGCAGCAGAGTGAGTGTTCCCATCACAGTGTGACTTTGAGAGCATTCACTGTCCAGAGCAGAATAGTGAGTGTGACTTTGAGAGCAGTCACTGTGCTGAGCAGAATAGTGAGTGTTCCCATCACATTGTGTCTGAGAGCTGTCTATGTGCTGAACAGAATAGTGAGTGTTCCCATCACAGTGTGACTGAGAGTTGTCAATATGCTGAGCAGAATAGTTAGTGTTCACATCACAGTGTGACCGAGAGCTCTCACTGTGCTGATAAGCAGAGTGAGTGTTCCCATCACAGTGTGACTGAGAGCAGTCACTGTGTTGAGCAAAATAGTGAGTGTTCCCATCACAGTGTGACTTTGAGAGCATTCACTGTCCAGAGCATTATAGTGAGTGTGACTTTGAGAGCAGTCACTGTGCTGAGCAGAATAGTGAGTGTTCCCATCACAGTGTGACTGAGAGCAGTCACTGTGCTGAACAGAATAGTGAGTGTTCCCATCACAGTGTGACTTAGAGCAGTCACTGTGCTGAGCAGAATAGTGAGTGTTCCTATCACAATGCGAATGTGAGAGCAGTCACTGTGCAGAGCAGAATAGTGAGTGTTCCCATCACAGCTGTGACTAAGAGCTGTGACTGTGCTGAGCAGAATAGTGAGTGTTCACATCACTGTGTGACTGAGAGCAGTCACTGTGCTGAGCAGAATAGTGAGTGTTCCCATCACAGTGCGACTGAGAGCAGTCACGGTGCTGAGCAGAATAGTGAGTGTTCCCATCACAGTGTGACTGAGAGCAGTCACTGTGCTGAGCAGAATAGTGAGTGTTCCTATCACAATGCGACTGTGAGAGCAGTCACTGTGCAGAGTAGAATAGTGAGTGTTCCCATCACAGCTGTGACTAAGAGCTGTGACTGTGCTGAGCAGAATAGTGAGTGTTCACATCACTGTGTGACTGAGAGCAGTCACTGTGCTGAGCAGAATAGTGAGTGTTCCTATCACAATGCGACTGTGAGAGCAGTCACTGTGCAGAGCAGAATAGTGAGTGTTCCCATCACAGCTGTGACTAAGAGCTGTCACTGTGCTGAGCAGAATAGTGAGTGTTCCCATCACAGTGTGACTGAGAGCAGTCACTGTGCTGAGCAGAATAGTGAGTGTTCCCATCACATTGTGTCTGAGAGCTGTCTATATGCTGAACAGAATAGTGAGTGTTCCCATCACAGTGTGACTGAGAGTTGTCAATATGCTGAGCAGAATAGTTAGTGTTCACATCACAGTGTGACCGAGAGCTCTCACTGTGCTGATAAGCAGAGTGAGTGTTCCCATCACAGTGTGACTGAGAGCAGTCACTGTGTTGAGCAAAATAGTGAGTGTTCCCATCACAGTGTGACTTTGAGAGCATTCACTGTCCAGAGCAGAATAGTGAGTGTGACTTTGAGAGCAGTCACTGTGCTGAGCAGAATAGTGAGTGTTCCCATCACAGTGTGACTGAGAGCAGTCACTGTGCTGAACAGAATAGTGAGTGTTCCCATCACAGTGTGACTTAGAGCAGTCACTGTGCTGAGCAGAATAGTGAGTGTTCCTATCACAATGCGACTGTGAGAGCAGTCACTGTGCAGAGCAGAATAGTGAGTGTTCCCATCACAGCTGTGACTAAGAGCTGTGACTGTGCTGAGCAGAATAGTGAGTGTTCACATCACTGTGTGACTGAGAGCAGTCACTGTGCTGAGCAGAATAGTGAGTGTTCCCATCACAGTGCGACTGAGAGCAGTCACGGTGCTGAGCAGAATAGTGAGTGTTCCCATCACAGTGTGACTGAGAGCAGTCACTGTGCTGAGCAGAATAGTGAGTGTTCCTATCACAATGCGACTGTGAGAGCAGTCACTGTGCAGAGTAGAATAGTGAGTGTTCCCATCACAGCTGTGACTAAGAGCTGTGACTGTGCTGAGCAGAATAGTGAGTGTTCACATCACTGTGTGACTGAGAGCAGTCACTGTGCTGAGCAGAATAGTGAGTGTTCCCATCACAGTGCGACTGAGAGCAGTCACTGTGCTGAGCAGAATAGTGAGTGTTCCCATCACAGTGTGACTGAGAGCTGTCAATATGCTGAGCAGAATTGTTAGTGTTCACATCACAGTGTGACCGAGAGCTCTCACTGTGCTGAGCAGCAGAGTGAGTGTTCCCATCACAGTGTGACTGAGAGCAGTCACTGTGTTGAGCAAAATAGTGAGTGTTCCCATCACAGTGTGACTTTGAGAGCATTCACTGTCCAGAGCAGAATAGTGAGTGTGACTTTGAGAGCAGTCACTGTGCTGAGCAGAATAGTGAGTGTTCCCATCACTGTGTGACTGAGAGCAGTCACTGTGCTGAGCAGAATAGTGAGTGTTCCCATCACAGTGTGACTGAGAGCAGTCACTGTGCTGAGCAGAATAGTGAGTGTTCCCAAAACACAGTGTGACTGAGAGCTGTCTCTGTGCTGAACAGAATAGTGAGTGTTCCCATCACAGTGTGACTGAGAGCTGTCAATATGTTAAGCAGAATAGTTAGTGTTCACATCACAGTGTGACCGAGAGCTCTCACTGTGCTGAGCAGCATAGTGAGTGTTCCCATCACAGTGTGACTGAGAGCAGTCACTGTGTTGAGCAAAATAGTGAGTGTTCCCATCACAGTGTGACTTTGAGAGCATTCACTGTCCAGAGCAGAATAGTGAGTGTGACTTTGAGAGCAGTCACTGTGCTGAGCAGAATAGTGAGTGTTCCCATCACAGTGTGACTGAGAGCAGTCACTGTGCTGAACAGAATAGTGAGTGTTCCCATCACAGTGTGACTTAGAGCAGTCACTGTGCTGAGCAGAATAGTGAGTGTTCCTATCACAATGCGACTGTGAGAGCAGTCACTGTGCAGAGCAGAATAGTGAGTGTTCCCATCACAGCTGTGACTAAGAGCTGTCACTGTGCTGAGCAGAATAGTGAGTGTTCCCATCACAGTGTGACTGAGAGCAGTCACTGTGCTGAGCAGAATAGTGAGTGTTCCCATCACATTGTGTCTGAGAGCTGTCTATGTGCTGAACAGAATAGTGAGTGTTCCCATCACAGTGTGACTGAGAGTTGTCAATATGCTGAGCAGAATAGTTAGTGTTCACATCACTGTGTGACTGAGAGCAGTCACTGTGCTGAGCAGAATAGTGAGTGTTCCCATCACAGTGCGACTGAGAGCAGTCACGGTGCTGAGCAGAATAGTGAGTGTTCCCATCACAGTGTGACTGAGAGCAGTCACTGTGCTGAGCAGAATAGTGAGTGTTCCTATCACAATGCGACTGTGAGAGCAGTCACTGTGCAGAGTAGAATAGTGAGTGTTCCCATCACAGCTGTGACTAAGAGCTGTGACTGTGCTGAGCAGAATAGTGAGTGTTCACATCACTGTGTGACTGAGAGCAGTCACTGTGCTGAGCAGAATAGTGAGTGTTCCCATCACAGTGCGACTGAGAGCAGTCACTGTGCTGAGCAGAATAGTGAGTGTTCCCATCACAGTGTGACTGAGAGCTGTCAATATGCTGAGCAGAATAGTTAGTGTTCACATCACAGTGTGACCGAGAGCTCTCACTGTGCTGAGCAGCAGAGTGAGTGTTCCCATCACAGTGTGACTAAGAGCAGTCACTGTGTTGAGCAAAATAGTGAGTGTTCCCATCACAGTGTGACTTTGAGAGCATTCACTGTCCAGAGCAGAATAGTGAGTGTGACTTTGAGAGCAGTCACTGTGCTGAGCAGAATAGTGAGTGTTCCCATCACAGTGTGACTGAGAGCAGTCACTGTGCTGAACAGAATAGTGAGTGTTACCATCACAGTGTGACTTAGAGCAGTCAATGTGCTGAGCAGAATAGTGAGTGTTGCTATAACAATGCGACTGTGAGAGCAGTCACTGTGCGGAGCAGAATAGTGAGTGTTCCCATCACAGCTGTGACTAAGAGCTGTCACTGTGCTGAGCAGAATAGTGAGTGTTCACATCACTGTGTGACTGAGAGCAGTCACTGTGCTGAGCAGAATAGTGAGTGTTCCCATCACAGTGTGACTGAGAGCTGTCTCTGTGCTGAACAGAATAGTGAGTGTTCCCATCACAGTGTGACCGAGAGCTGTCAATGTGCTGAGCAGAATAGTTAGTGTTCACGTCACAGTGTGACCGAGAGCCCTCACTGTGCTGAGCAGCAGAGTGAGTGTTCCCATCACAGTGTGACTGAGAGTAGTCACTGTGCTGAGCAAAATAGTGAGTGTTCACATCACAGTGTGACTGAGAGCAGTCACTGTGCTGAGCAGAATAGTGAGTGTTCCCATCACAGTGTGACTGAGAGCTGTCAATATGCTGAGCAGAATAGTTAGTGTTCACATCACAGTGTGACCGAGAGCTCTCACTGTGCTGAGCAGCAGAGTGAGTGTTCCCATCACAGTGTGACTGAGAGCTGTCAATATGTTAAGCAGAATAGTTAGTGTTCACATCACAGTGTGACCGAGAGCTCTCACTGTGCTGAGCAGCATAGTGAGTGTTCCCATCACAGTGTGACTGAGAGCAGTCACTGTGTTGAGCAAAATAGTGAGTGTTCCCATCACAGTGTGACTTTGAGAGCATTCACTGTCCAGAGCAGAATAGTGAGTGTGACTTTGAGAGCAGTCACTGTGCTGAGCAGAATAGTGAGTGTTCCCATCACAGTGTGACTGAGAGCAGTCACTGTGCTGAACAGAATAGTGAGTGTTCCCATCACAGTGTGACTTAGAGCAGTCACTGTGCTGAGCAGAATAGTGAGTGTTCCTATCACAATGCGACTGTGAGAGCAGTCACTGTGCAGAGCAGAATAGTGAGTGTTCCCATCACAGCTGTGACTAAGAGCTGTCACTGTGCTGAGCAGAATAGTGAGTGTTCCCATCACAGTGTGACTGAGAGCAGTCACTGTGCTGAGCAGAATAGTGAGTGTTCCCATCACATTGTGTCTGAGAGCTGTCTATGTGCTGAACAGAATAGTGAGTGTTCCCATCACAGTGTGACTGAGAGTTGTCAATATGCTGAGCAGAATAGTTAGTGTTCACATCACTGTGTGACTGAGAGCAGTCACTGTGCTGAGCAGAATAGTGAGTGTTCCCATCACAGTGCGACTGAGAGCAGTCACGGTGCTGAGCAGAATAGTGAGTGTTCCCATCACAGTGTGACTGAGAGCAGTCACTGTGCTGAGCAGAATAGTGAGTGTTCCTATCACAATGCGACTGTGAGAGCAGTCACTGTGCAGAGTAGAATAGTGAGTGTTCCCATCACAGCTGTGACTAAGAGCTGTGACTGTGCTGAGCAGAATAGTGAGTGTTCACATCACTGTGTGACTGAGAGCAGTCACTGTGCTGAGCAGAATAGTGAGTGTTCCCATCACAGTGCGACTGAGAGCAGTCACTGTGCTGAGCAGAATAGTGAGTGTTCCCATCACAGTGTGACTGAGAGCTGTCAATATGCTGAGCAGAATAGTTAGTGTTCACATCACAGTGTGACCGAGAGCTCTCACTGTGCTGAGCAGCAGAGTGAGTGTTCCCATCACAGTGTGACTAAGAGCAGTCACTGTGTTGAGCAAAATAGTGAGTGTTCCCATCACAGTGTGACTTTGAGAGCATTCACTGTCCAGAGCAGAATAGTGAGTGTGACTTTGAGAGCAGTCACTGTGCTGAGCAGAATAGTGAGTGTTCCCATCACAGTGTGACTGAGAGCAGTCACTGTGCTGAACAGAATAGTGAGTGTTACCATCACAGTGTGACTTAGAGCAGTCAATGTGCTGAGCAGAATAGTGAGTGTTGCTATAACAATGCGACTGTGAGAGCAGTCACTGTGCGGAGCAGAATAGTGAGTGTTCCCATCACAGCTGTGACTAAGAGCTGTCACTGTGCTGAGCAGAATAGTGAGTGTTCACATCACTGTGTGACTGAGAGCAGTCACTGTGCTGAGCAGAATAGTGAGTGTTCCCATCACAGTGTGACTGAGAGCTGTCTCTGTGCTGAACAGAATAGTGAGTGTTCCCATCACAGTGTGACCGAGAGCTGTCAATGTGCTGAGCAGAATAGTTAGTGTTCACGTCACAGTGTGACCGAGAGCCCTCACTGTGCTGAGCAGCAGAGTGAGTGTTCCCATCACAGTGTGACTGAGAGTAGTCACTGTGCTGAGCAAAATAGTGAGTGTTCACATCACAGTGTGACTGAGAGCAGTCACTGTGCTGAGCAGAATAGTGAGTGTTCCCATCACAGTGTGACTGAGAGCTGTCAATATGCTGAGCAGAATAGTTAGTGTTCACATCACAGTGTGACCGAGAGCTCTCACTGTGCTGAGCAGAATAGTGAGTGTTCCCATCACAGTGTGACTGAGAGCAGTCACTGTGCTGAACAGAATAGTGAGTGTTACCATCACAGTGTGACTTAGAGCAGTCAATGTGCTGAGCAGAATAGTGAGTGTTTCTATAACAATGCGACTGTGAGAGCAGTCACTGTGCAGAGCAGAATAGTGAGTGTTCCCATCACTGTGTGACTGAGAGCAGTCACTGTGCTGAGCAGAATAGTGAGTGTTCCCATCACAGCTGTGACTAAGAGCTGTCACTGTGCTGAGCAGAATAGTGAGTGTTCACATCACTGTGTGACTGAGAGCAGTCACTGTGCTGAGCAGAATAGTGAGTGTTCCCATCACAGTGTGACTGAGAACTGTCTCTGTGCTGAACAGAATAGTGAGTGTTCCCATCACAGTGTGACTGAGAGCTGTCAATGTGCTGAGCAGAATAGTTAGTGTTCACGTCACAGTGTGACCGAGAGCCCTCACTGTGCTGAGCAGCAGAGTGAGTGTTCCAATCACAGTGTGACTGAGAGTAGTCACTGTGCTGAGCAAAATAGTGAGTGTTCACATCACAGTGTGACTGAGAGCAGTCACTGTGCTGAGCAGAATAGTGAGTGTTCCCATCACAGTGTGACTGAGAGCTGTCTCTGTGCTGAACAGAATAGTGAGTGTTCCCATCACAGTGTGACTGAGAGCTGTCAATGTGCTGAGCAGAATAGTAAGTGTTCACATCCCAGTGTGACTGAGAGCAGTCACTGTGCTGAGCAAAATAGTGAGTGTTCCCATCACAGATTGACTGCGAGAGCATTCACTGTGCTGAGCAGGATAGTGAGTGTTCCCGTCACAGTGTGACTGAGAGCAGCCACTATGCTGAGCAGAATAATGAGTGTTCCCATCACAGTGTGACTGTGAGAGCATTCACTGTGCTGAGTAGAATAGTGAGTGTTCCTATCCCAGTATGATTGTGAGAGCATTCACTGTGCTGAGCAGAATAGTGAGTGTTCACATCACTGTGTGACTGAGAGCAGTCACTGTGCTGAGCAGAATAGTGAGTGTTCCCATCACAGTGTGACTGAGAGCAGTCACTGTGCTGAGCAGAATAGTGAGTGTTCCCATCACAGTGTGACTGAGAGCTGTCAATATGCTGAGCAGAATAGTTAGTGTTCACATCACAGTGTGACCGAGAGCTCTCACTGTGCTGAGCAGCAGAGTGAGTGTTCCCATCACAGTGTGACTGAGAGCAGTCACTGTGTTGAGCAAAATAGTGAGTGTTCCCATCACAGTGTGACTTTGAGAGCATTCACTGTCCAGAGTAGAATAGTGAGTGTTCCTATCACAATGCGACTGTGAGAGCAGTCACTGTGCAGAGCAGAATAGTGAGTGTTCCCATCACAGCTGTGACTAAGAGCTGTCAATGTGCTGAGCAGAATAGTTAGTGTTCACGTCACAGTGTGACTGAGAGCAGTCACTGTGCTGAACAGAATAGTGAGTGTTCCCATCACAGTGTGACTTAGAGCAGTCACTGTGCTGAGCAGAATAGTGAGTGTCCCTATCACAATGCGACTGTGAGAGCAGTCACTGTGCAGAGCAGAATAGTGAGTGTTCCCATCACAGCTGTGACTAAGAGCTGTCAATGTGCTGAGCAGAATAGTTAGTGTTCACGTCACAGTGTGACCGAGAACCCTCACTGTGCTGAGCAGCAGAGTGAGTGTTCCCATCACAGTGTGACTGAGAGTAGTCACTGTGCTGAGCAGAATAGTGAGTGTTCCCATCACAGTGTGACTGAGAGCAGTCACTGTGCTGAGCAGAATAGTGAGTGTTCCCAAAACACAGTGCGACTGAGAGCTGTCTCTGTGCTGAACAGAATAGTGAGTGTTCCCCTCACAGTGTGACTGAGAGCTGTCAATATGCTGAGCAGAATAGTTAGTGTTCCCATCACAGTGTGACTTTGAGAGCATTCACTGTCCAGAGCAGAATAGTGAGTGTGACTTTGAGAGCAGTCACTGTGCTGAGCAGAATAGTGAGTGTTCCCATCACAGTGTGACTGAGAGCAGTCACTGTGCTGAACAGAATAGTGAGTGTTCCCATCACAGTGTGACTTAGAGCAGTCACTGTGCTGAGCAGAATAGTGAGTGTTCACATCACTGTGTGACTGAGAGCAGTCACTGTGCTGAGCAGAATAGTGAGTGTTCCCATCACAGTGTGACTGAGAGCAGTCACTGTGCTGAGCAGAATAGTGAGTGTTCCCATCACAGTGTGACTTAGAGCTGTCTCTGTGCTTATCAGAATAGTGAGTGTTCCCATCACAGTGTGACTGAGAGTTGTCAATATGCTGAGCAGAATAGTTAGTGTTCACATCACAATGTGACCGAGAGCTCTCACTGTGCTGAGCAGCAGAGTGAGTGTTCCCATCACAGTGTGACTGAGAGCAGTCACTGTGTTGAGCAAAATAGTGAGTGTTCCCATCACAGTGTGACTTTGAGAGCATTCACTGTCCAGAGCAGAATAGTGAGTGTGACTTTGAGAGCAGTCACTGTGCTGAGCAGAATAGTGAGTGTTCCCATCACAGTGTGACTGAGAGCAGTCACTGTGCTGAACAGAATAGTGAGTGTTCCCATCACAGTGTGACTTAGAGCAGTCACTGTGCTGAGCAGAATAGTGAGTGTTCCTATCACAATGCGACTGTGAGAGCAGTCACTGTGCAGAGCAGAATAGTGAGTGTTCCCGTCACAGCTGTGACTAAGAGCTGTCACTGTGCTGAGCAGAATAGTGAGTGTTCACATCACATTGTGACTGAGAGCAGTCACTGTGCTGAGCAGAATAGGGAGTGTTCCCATCACAGTGTGACTGAGAGCAGTCACTGTGCTGAGCAGAATAGTGAGTGTTCCCATCACAGTGTGACTGAGAGCTGTCAATATGCTGAGCAGAATAGTTAGTGTTCACATCACAGTGTGACCGAGAGCTCTCACTGTGCTGAGCAGCAGAGTGAGTGTTCCCATCACAGTGTGACTTTGAGAGCATTCACTGTCCAGAGCAGAATAGTGAGTGTGACTTTGAGAGCAGTCACTGTGCTGAGCAGAATAGTGAGTGTTCCCATCACAGTGTGACTGAGAGCAGTCACTGTGCTGAACAGAATAGTGAGTGTTACCATCACAGTGTGACTTAGAGCAGTCAATGTGCTGAGCAGAATAGTGAGTGTTCCTATAACAATGCGACTGTGAGAGCAGTCACTGTGCAGAGCAGAATAGTGAGTGTTCCCATCACTGTGTGACTGAGAGCAGTCACTGTGCTGAGCAGAATAGTGAGTGTTCCCATCACAGCTGTGACTAAGAGCTGTCACTGTGCTGAGCAGAATAGTGAGTGTTCACATCACTGTGTGACTGAGAGCAGTCACTGTGCTGAGCAGAATAGTGAGTGTTCCCATCACAGTGTGACTGAGAACTGTCTCTGTGCTGAACAGAATAGTGAGTGTTCCCATCACAGTGTGACTGAGAGCTGTCAATGTGCTGAGCAGAATAGTTAGTGTTCACGTCACAGTGTGACCGAGAGCCCTCACTGTGCTGAGCAGCAGAGTGAGTGTTCCCATCACAGTGTGACTGAGAGTAGTCACTGTGCTGAGCAAAATAGTGAGTGTTCACATCACAGTGTGACTGAGAGCAGTCACTGTGCTGAGCAGAATAGTGAGTGTTCCCATCACAGTGTGACTGAGAGCTGTCTCTGTGCTGAACAGAATAGTGAGTGTTCCCATCACAGTGTGACTGAGAGCTGTCAATGTGCTGAGCAGAATAGTAAGTGTTCACATCCCAGTGTGACCGAGAGCCCTCACTGTGCTGAGCAGCAGAGTGAGTGTTCCCATCACAGTGTGACTGAGAGCAGTCACTGTGCTGAGCAAAATAGTGAGTGTTCCCATCACAGTGTGACTTTGAGAGCATTCACTGTCCAGAGCAGAATAGTGAGTGTGACTTTGAGAGCAGTCACTGTGCTGAGCAGAATAGTGAGTGTTCCCATCACAGTGTGACTGAGAGCAGTCACTGTGCTGAACAGAATAGTGAGTGTTACCATCACAGTGTGACTTAGAGCAGTCAATGTGCTGAGCAGAATAGTGAGTGTTCCTATAACAATGCGACTGTGAGAGCAGTCACTGTGCAGAGCAGAATAGTGAGTGTTCCCATCACAGCTGTGACTAAGAGCTGTCACTGTGCTGAGCAGAATAGTGAGTGTTCACATCACTGTGTGACTGAGAGCAGTCACTGTGCTGAGCAGAATAGTGAGTGTTCCCATCACAGCTGTGACTAAGAACTGTCACTGTGCTGAGCAGAATAGTGAGTGTTCACATCACAGTGTGACTGAGAGCAGTCACTGTGCTGAGCAAAATAGTGAGTGTTCCCATCACAGATTGACTGCGAGAGCATTCACTGTGCTGAGCAGGATAGTGAGTGTTCCCGTCACAGTGTGACTGAGAGCAGCCACTATGCTGAGCAGAATAATGAGTGTTCCCATCACAGTGTGACTCTGAGAGCATTCACTGTGCTGAGTAGAATAGTGAGTGTTCCTATCCCAGTATGATTGTGAGAGCATTCACTGTGCTGAGCAGAATAGTGAGTGTTCACATCACTGTGTGACTGAGAGCAGTCACTGTGCTGAGCAGAATAGTGAGTGTTCCCATCACAGTGTGACTGAGAGCAGTCACTGTGCTGAGCAGAATAGTGAGTGTTCCCATCACAGTGTGACTGAGAGCTGTCAATATGCTGAGCAGAATAGTTAGTGTTCACATCACAGTGTGACCGAGAGCTCTCACTGTGCTGAGCAGCAGAGTGAGTGTTCCCATCACAGTGTGACCGAGAGCAGTCACTGTGTTGAGCAAAATAGTGAGTGTTCCCATCACAGTGTGACTTTGAGAGCATTCACTGTCCAGAGTAGAATAGTGAGTGTTCCTATCACAATGCGACTGTGAGAGCAGTCACTGTGCAGAGCAGAATAGTGAGTGTTCCCATCACAGCTGTGACTAAGAGCTGTCAATGTGCTGAGCAGAATAGTTAGTGTTCACGTCACAGTGTGACTGAGAGCAGTCACTGTGCTGAACAGAATAGTGAGTGTTCCCATCACAGTGTGACTTAGAGCAGTCACTGTGCTGAGCAGAATAGTGAGTGTCCCTATCACAATGCGACTGTGAGAGCAGTCACTGTGCAGAGCAGAATAGTGAGTGTTCCCATCACAGCTGTGACTAAGAGCTGTCAATGTGCTGAGCAGAATAGTGAGTGTTCCCATCACAGTGTGACTGAGAGCAGTCACTGTGCTGAGCAGTATAGTGAGTGTTCCCAAAACACAGTGCGACTGAGAGCTGTCTCTGTGCTGAACAGAATAGTGAGTGTTCCCCTCACAGTGTGACTGAGAGCTGTCAATATGCTGAGCAGAATAGTTAGTGTTCACATCACAGTGTGACCGAGAGCTCTCACTGTGCTGAGCAGCAGAGTGAGTGTTCCCATCACAGTGTGACTGAGAGCAGTCACTGTGTTGAGCAAAATAGTGAGTGTTCCCATCACAGTGTGACTTTGAGAGCATTCACTGTCCAGAGCAGAATAGTGAGTGTGACTTTGAGAGCAGTCACTGTGCTGAGCAGAATAGTGAGTGTTCCCATCACAGTGTGACTGAGAGCAGTCACTGTGCTGAACAGAATAGTGAGTGTTCCCATCACAGTGTGACTTAGAGCAGTCACTGTGCTGAGCAGAATAGTGAGTGTTCCTATCACAATGCGACTGTGAGAGCAGTCACTGTGCAGAGCAGAATAGTGAGTGTTCCCATCACAGCTGTGACTAAGAGCTGTCACTGTGCTGAGCAGAATAGTGAGTGTTCCCATCACAGTGTGACTGAGAGCAGTCACTGTGCTGAGCAGAATAGTGAGTGTTCCCATCACATTGTGTCTGAGAGCTGTCTATGTGCTGAACAGAATAGTGAGTGTTCCCATCACAGTGTGACTGAGAGTTGTCAATATGCTGAGCAGAATAGTTAGTGTTCACATCACAGTGTGACCGAGAGCTCTCACTGTGCTGATAAGCAGAGTGAGTGTTCCCATCACAGTGTGACTGAGAGCAGTCACTGTGTTGAGCAAAATAGTGAGTGTTCCCATCACAGTGTGACTTTGAGAGCATTCACTGTCCAGAGCAGAATAGTGAGTGTGACTTTGAGAGCAGTCACTGTGCTGAGCAGAATAGTGAGTGTTCCCATCACAGTGTGACTGAGAGCAGTCACTGTGCTGAACAGAATAGTGAGTGTTCCCATCACAGTGTGACTTAGAGCAGTCACTGTGCTGAGCAGAATAGTGAGTGTTCCTATCACAATGCGACTGTGAGAGCAGTCACTGTGCAGAGCAGAATAGTGAGTGTTCCCATCACAGCTGTGACTAAGAGCTGTGACTGTGCTGAGCAGAATAGTGAGTGTTCACATCACTGTGTGACTGAGAGCAGTCACTGTGCTGAGCAGAATAGTGAGTGTTCCCATCACAGTGCGACTGAGAGCAGTCACGGTGCTGAGCAGAATAGTGAGTGTTCCCATCACAGTGTGACTGAGAGCAGTCACTGTGCTGAGCAGAATAGTGAGTGTTCCTATCACAATGCGACTGTGAGAGCAGTCACTGTGCAGAGTAGAATAGTGAGTGTTCCCATCACAGCTGTGACTAAGAGCTGTGACTGTGCTGAGCAGAATAGTGAGTGTTCACATCACTGTGTGACTGAGAGCAGTCACTGTGCTGAGCAGAATAGTGAGTGTTCCTATCACAATGCGACTGTGAGAGCAGTCACTGTGCAGAGCAGAATAGTGAGTGTTCCCATCACAGCTGTGACTAAGAGCTGTCACTGTGCTGAGCAGAATAGTGAGTGTTCCCATCACAGTGTGACTGAGAGCAGTCACTGTGCTGAGCAGAATAGTGAGTGTTCCCATCACATTGTGTCTGAGAGCTGTCTATGTGCTGAACAGAATAGTGAGTGTTCCCATCACAGTGTGACTGAGAGTTGTCAATATGCTGAGCAGAATAGTTAGTGTTCACATCACAGTGTGACCGAGAGCTCTCACTGTGCTGATAAGCGGAGTGAGTGTTCCCATCACAGTGTGACTGAGAGCAGTCACTGTGTTGAGCAAAATAGTGAGTGTTCCCATCACAGTGTGACTTTGAGAGCATTCACTGTCCAGAGCAGAATAGTGAGTGTGACTTTGAGAGCAGTCACTGTGCTGAGCAGAATAGTGAGTGTTCCCATCACAGTGTGACTGAGAGCAGTCACTGTGCTGAACAGAATAGTGAGTGTTCCCAAAACACAGTGTGACTGAGAGCAGTCACTGTGCTGAGCAGAATAGTGAGTGTTCCCATCACATTGTGTCTGAGAGCTGTCTATGTGCTGAACAGAATAGTGAGTGTTCCCATCACAGTGTGACTGAGAGTTGTCAATATGCTGAGCAGAATAGTTAGTGTTCACATCACAGTGTGACCGAGAGCTCTCACTGTGCTGATAAGCAGAGTGAGTGTTCCCATCACAGTGTGACTGAGAGCAGTCACTGTGTTGAGCAAAATAGTGAGTGTTCCCATCACAGTGTGACTTTGAGAGCATTCACTGTCCAGAGCAGAATAGTGAGTGTGACTTTGAGAGCAGTCACTGTGCTGAGCAGAATAGTGAGTGTTCCCATCACAGTGTGACTGAGAGCAGTCACTGTGCTGAACAGAATAGTGAGTGTTCCCATCACAGTGTGACTTAGAGCAGTCACTGTGCTGAGCAGAATAGTGAGTGTTCCTATCACAATGCGACTGTGAGAGCAGTCACTGTGCAGAGCAGAATAGTGAGTGTTCCCATCACAGCTGTGACTAAGAGCTGTGACTGTGCTGAGCAGAATAGTGAGTGTTCACATCACTGTGTGACTGAGAGCAGTCACTGTGCTGAGCAGAATAGTGAGTGTTCCCATCACAGTGCGACTGAGAGCAGTCACGGTGCTGAGCAGAATAGTGAGTGTTCCCATCACAGTGTGACTGAGAGCAGTCACTGTGCTGAGCAGAATAGTGAGTGTTCCTATCACAATGCGACTGTGAGAGCAGTCACTGTGCAGAGTAGAATAGTGAGTGTTCCCATCACAGCTGTGACTAAGAGCTGTGACTGTGCTGAGCAGAATAGTGAGTGTTCACATCACTGTGTGACTGAGAGCAGTCACTGTGCTGAGCAGAATAGTGAGTGTTCCTATCACAATGCGACTGTGAGAGCAGTCACTGTGCAGAGCAGAATAGTGAGTGTTCCCATCACAGCTGTGACTAAGAGCTGTCACTGTGCTGAGCAGAATAGTGAGTGTTCCCATCACAGTGTGACTGAGAGCAGTCACTGTGCTGAGCAGAATAGTGAGTGTTCCCATCACATTGTGTCTGAGAGCTGTCTATGTGCTGAACAGAATAGTGAGTGTTCCCATCACAGTGTGACTGAGAGTTGTCAATATGCTGAGCAGAATAGTTAGTGTTCACATCACAGTGTGACCGAGAGCTCTCACTGTGCTGATAAGCGGAGTGAGTGTTCCCATCACAGTGTGACTGAGAGCAGTCACTGTGTTGAGCAAAATAGTGAGTGTTCCCATCACAGTGTGACTTTGAGAGCATTCACTGTCCAGAGCAGAATAGTGAGTGTGACTTTGAGAGCAGTCACTGTGCTGAGCAGAATAGTGAGTGTTCCCATCACAGTGTGACTGAGAGCAGTCACTGTGCTGAACAGAATAGTGAGTGTTCCCATCACAGTGTGACTTAGAGCAGTCACTGTGCTGAGCAGAATAGTGAGTGTTCCTATCACAATGCGACTGTGAGAGCAGTCACTGTGCAGAGCAGAATAGTGAGTGTTCCCATCACAGCTGTGACTAAGAGCTGTGACTGTGCTGAGCAGAATAGTGAGTGTTCACATCACTGTGTGACTGAGAGCAGTCACTGTGCTGAGCAGAATAGTGAGTGTTCCCATCACAGTGCGACTGAGAGCAGTCACGGTGCTGAGCAGAATAGTGAGTGTTCCCATCACAGTGTGACTGAGAGCAGTCACTGTGCTGAGCAGAATAGTGAGTGTTCCTATCACAATGCGACTGTGAGAGCAGTCACTGTGCAGAGTAGAATAGTGAGTGTTCCCATCACAGCTGTGACTAAGAGCTGTGACTGTGCTGAGCAGAATAGTGAGTGTTCACATCACTGTGTGACTGAGAGCAGTCACTGTGCTGAGCAGAATAGTGAGTGTTCCCATCACAGTGCGACTGAGAGCAGTCACTGTGCTGAGCAGAATAGTGAGTGTTCCCATCACAGTGTGACTGAGAGCTGTCAATATGCTGAGCAGAATTGTTAGTGTTCACATCACAGTGTGACCGAGAGCTCTCACTGTGCTGAGCAGCAGAGTGAGTGTTCCCATCACAGTGTGACTGAGAGCAGTCACTGTGTTGAGCAAAATAGTGAGTGTTCCCATCACAGTGTGACTTTGAGAGCATTCACTGTCCAGAGCAGAATAGTGAGTGTGACTTTGAGAGCAGTCACTGTGCTGAGCAGAATAGTGAGTGTTCCCATCACTGTGTGACTGAGAGCAGTCACTGTGCTGAGCAGAATAGTGAGTGTTCCCATCACAGTGTGACTGAGAGCAGTCACTGTGCTGAACAGAATAGTGAGTGTTCCCATCACAGTGTGACTTAGAGCAGTCACTGTGCTGAGCAGAATAGTGAGTGTTCCTATCACAATGCGACTGTGAGAGCAGTCACTGTGCAGAGCAGAATAGTGAGTGTTCCCATCACAGCTGTGACTAAGAGCTGTCACTGTGCTGAGCAGAATAGTGAGTGTTCCCATCACAGTGTGACTGAGAGCAGTCACTGTGCTGAGCAGAATAGTGAGTGTTCCCATCACATTGTGTCTGAGAGCTGTCTATGTGCTGAACAGAATAGTGAGTGTTCCCATCACAGTGTGACTGAGAGTTGTCAATATGCTGAGCAGAATAGTTAGTGTTCACATCACTGTGTGACTGAGAGCAGTCACTGTGCTGAGCAGAATAGTGAGTGTTCCCATCACAGTGCGACTGAGAGCAGTCACGGTGCTGAGCAGAATAGTGAGTGTTCCCATCACAGTGTGACTGAGAGCAGTCACTGTGCTGAGCAGAATAGTGAGTGTTCCTATCACAATGCGACTGTGAGAGCAGTCACTGTGCAGAGTAGAATAGTGAGTGTTCCCATCACAGCTGTGACTAAGAGCTGTGACTGTGCTGAGCAGAATAGTGAGTGTTCCCATCACAGTGCGACTGAGAGCAGTCACTGTGCTGAGCAGAATAGTGAGTGTTCCCATCACAGTGTGACTGAGAGCTGTCAATATGCTGAGCAGAATAGTTAGTGTTCACATCACAGTGTGACCGAGAGCTCTCACTGTGCTGAGCAGCAGAGTGAGTGTTCCCATCACAGTGTGACTAAGAGCAGTCACTGTGTTGAGCAAAATAGTGAGTGTTCCCATCACAGTGTGACTTTGAGAGCATTCACTGTCCAGAGCAGAATAGTGAGTGTGACTTTGAGAGCAGTCACTGTGCTGAGCAGAATAGTGAGTGTTCCCATCACAGTGTGACTGAGAGCAGTCACTGTGCTGAACAGAATATTGAGTGTTACCATCACAGTGTGACTTAGAGCAGTCAATGTGCTGAGCAGAATAGTGAGTGTTCCTATAACAATGCGACTGTGAGAGCAGTCACTGTGCGGAGCAGAATAGTGAGTGTTCCCATCACAGCTGTGACTAAGAGCTGTCACTGTGCTGAGCAGAATAGTGAGTGTTCACATCACTGTGTGACTGAGAGCAGTCACTGTGCTGAGCAGAATAGTGAGTGTTCCCATCACAGCTGTGACTAAGAGCTGTCACTGTGCTGAGCAGAATAGTGAGTGTTCACATCACTGTGTGACTGAGAGCAGTCACTGTGCTGAGCAGAATAGTGAGTGTTCCCATCACAGTGTGACTGAGAGCTGTCTCTGTGCTGAACAGAATAGTGAGTGTTCCCATCACAGTGTGACCGAGAGCTGTCAATGTGCTGAGCAGAATAGTTAGTGTTCACGTCACAGTGTGACCGAGAGCCCTCACTGTGCTGAGCAGCAGAGTGAGTGTTCCCATCACAGTGTGACTGAGAGTAGTCACTGTGCTGAGCAAAATAGTGAGTGTTCACATCACAGTGTGACTGAGAGCAGTCACTGTGCTGAGCAGAATAGTGAGTGTTCCCATCACCGTGTGACTGAGAGCTGTCTCTGTGCTGAACAGAATAGTGAGTGTTCCCATCACAGTCTAACTGAGAGCTGTCAATGTGCTGAGCAGAATAGTTAGTGTTCACATCCCAGTGTGACCGAGAGCCCTCACTGTGCTGAGCAGCAGAGTGAGTGTTCCCATCACAGTGTGACTGAGAGCAGTCACTGTGCTGAGCAAAATAGTGAGTGTTCCCATCACAGTGTGACTTTGAGAGCATTCACTGTCCAGAGCAGAATAGTGAGTGTGACTTTGAGAGCAGTCACTGTGCTGAGCAGAATAGTGAGTGTTCCCATCACAGTGTGACTGAGAGCTGTCTCTGTGCTGAACAGAATAGTGAGTGTTGCCATCACAGTGTGACTGAGAGCTGTCAATCTGCTGACCAGAATAGTTAGTGTTCACATCACAGTGTGACCGAGAGCTGTCACTGTGCTGAGCAGAATAGTGAGTGTTCCCATCACAGTGTGACTGAGAGCAGTCACTGTGCTGAGCAAAATAGTGAGTGTTCCCATCACAGTGTGACTGTGAGAGCATTCACTGTGCTGAGCAGAATAGTGAGTGTTCCCGTCACAGTGTGACTGAGAGCTATCACTGTGCTGAGCAGAATGGTGAGTGTTCCCATCACAGTGTGACTGAGAGCAGTCACTGTGCTGAGCAAAATAGTGAGTGTTCCCATCACAGTGTGACTGAGAACTGTCACTGTGCTAAGCAGAATAGTGAGTGTTCCGATCACAGTGTGACTGTGAGAGCAGTCACTATGCTGAGCAGAATAGTAAGTGTTTCCATCACAGTGTAACTGAGAGCTGTCATTGTGCTGAGCAGAATAGTGGGTGTTCCCATCACAGTGTTACTAAGAGCAGTCACTGTGCTGAGCAGAATAGTGAGTGTTCCCATCACAGTGTGACTGTGAGAGCATTCACTGTGCTGAGCAGAATAGTGAGTGTTCCCGTCACAGTGTGACTGAGAGCTATCACTATGCTGAGCAGAATAGTAAGTGTTTCCATCACAGTGTAACTGAGAGCTGTCATTGTGCTGAACAGAATAGTGGGTGTTCCCATCACAGTGTTACTAAGAGCAGTCACTGTGCTGAGCAGAATAGTGAGTGTTCCCATCACAGTGTGACTGTGAGAGCATTCACTGTGCTGAGCAGAATAGTGAGTGTTCCCGTCACAGTGTGACTGAGAGCTATCACTGTGCTGAGCAGAATGGTGAGTGTTCCCATAACAGTGTGACTGAGAGCAGTCACTTGGCTGAGCAGAATAGTGAGTGTTTCCTTTACAGTGTGACTGTGAGAGCAGTCACTGTGCTGAGCAGAATAGTGAGTGTTCCAATCACAGTATGGCTAAGAGCAGTCACTGTGCTGAGCAGAATAGTGAATGTTCCCGCCACAGTGTGACTGAGAGCAGTCACTGTGCTGAGCAGAATAGTGAGTGTTCACATCACAGTGTGACTGCGAGAGCATTCACTGTGCAGAGCAGAATAGTGAGTGTTCCCATCACAGTGTTACTGAGAGCAGTCACTGTGCTAAGCAGAATAGTGAGTGTTCCGATCACAATGTGACTGTGAGAGCAGTCACTATGCTGAGCAGAATAGTGAGTGTTCACATCACTCTGTGACTGAGAGCAGTCACTGTGCTGAGCAGAATAGTGAGTGTTCCCATCACAGTGTGACTGAGAGCAGTCACTGTGCTGAGCAGAATAGCGAGTGTTCCCAAAACACAGTGTGACTGAGAGCTGTCTCTGTGCTGAACAGAATAGTGAGTGTTCCCATCACAGTGTGACTGAGAGCTGTCAATATGTTGAGCAGAATAGTTAGTGTTCACATCACAGTGTGACCGAGAGCTCTCACTGTGCTGAGCAGCAGAGTGAGTGTTCCCATCACAGTGTGACTGAGAGCAGTCACTGTGTTGAGCAAAATAGTGAGTGTTCCCATCACAGTGTGACTTTGAGAGCATTCACTGTCCAGAGCAGAATAGTGAGTGTGACTTTGAGAGCAGTCACTGTGCTGAGCAGAATAGTGAGTGTTCCCATCACAGTGTGACTGAGAGCAGTCACTGTGCTGAACAGAATAGTGAGTGTTCCCATCACAGTGTGACTTAGAGCAGTCACTGTGCTGAGCAGAATAGTGAGTGTTCCTATCACAATGCGACTGTGAGAGCAGTCACTGTGCAGAGCAGAATAGTGAGTGTTCCCATCACAGCTGTGACTAAGAGCTGTCACTGTGCTGAGCAGAATGGTGAGTGTTCCCATCACAGTGTGACTGAGAGCAGTCACTTGGCTGAGCAGAATAGTGAGTGTTTCCTTTACAGTGTGACTGTGAGAGCAGTCACTGTGCTGAGCAGAATAGTGAGTGTTCCAATCACAGTATGGCTAAGAGCAGTCACTGTGCTGAGCAGAATAGTGAGTGTTCCCATCACAGTGTGACTGAGAGCTGTCTCTGTGCTGAACAGAATAGTGAGTGTTGCCATCACAGTGTGACTGAGAGCTGTCAATCTGCTGACCAGAATAGTTAGTGTTCACATCACCGTGTGACCGAGAGCAGTCACTGTGCTGAGCAGAATAGTGAGTGTTCACATCACAGTGTGACTGCGAGAGCATTCACTGTGCAGAGCAGAATAGTGAGTGTTCCCATCACAGTGTTACTGAGAGCAGTCACTGTGCTAAGCAGAATAGTGAGTGTTCCGATCACAATGTGACTGTGAGAGCAGTCACTATGCTGAGCAGAATAGTGAGTGTTCACATCACTGTGTGACTGAGAGCAGTCACTGTGCTGAGCAGAATAGTGAGTGTTCCCATCACAGTGTGACTGAGAGCAGTCACTGTGCTGAGCAGAATAGTGAGTGTTCCCAAAACACAGTGTGACTGAGAGCTGTCTCTGTGCTGAACAGAATAGTGAGTGTTCCCATCACAGTGTGACTGAGAGCTGTCAATATGTTGAGCAGAATAGTTAGTGTTCACATCACAGTGTGACCGAGAGCTCTCACTGTGCTGAGCAGCAGAGTGAGTGTTCCCATCACAGTGTGACTGAGAGCAGTCACTGTGTTGAGCAAAATAGTGAGTGTTCCCATCACAGTGTGACTTTGAGAGCATTCACTGTCCAGAGCAGAATAGTGAGTGTGACTTTGAGAGCAGTCACTGTGCTGAGCAGAATAGTGAGTGTTCCCATCACAGTGTGACTGAGAGCAGTCACTGTGCTGAACAGAATAGTGAGTGTTCCCATCACAGTGTGACTTAGAGCAGTCACTGTGCTGAGCAGAATAGTGAGTGTTCCTATCACAATGCGACTGTGAGAGCAGTCACTGTGCAGAGCAGAATAGTGAGTGTTCCCATCACAGCTGTGACTAAGAGCTGTCACTGTGCTGAGCAGAATGGTGAGTGTTCCCATCACAGTGTGACTGAGAGCAGTCACTTGGCTGAGCAGAATAGTGAGTGTTTCCTTTACAGTGTGACTGTGAGAGCAGTCACTGTGCTGAGCAGAATAGTGAGTGTTCCAATCACAGTATGGCTAAGAGCAGTCACTGTGCTAAGCAGAATAGTGAGTGTTCCCATCACAGTGTGACTGAGAGCTGTCTCTGTGCTGAACAGAATAGTGAGTGTTGCCATCACAGTGTGACTGAGAGCTGTCAATCTGCTGACCAGAATAGTTAGTGTTCACATCACAGTGTGACCGAGAGCTGTCACTGTGCTGAGGAGAATAGTGAGTGTTCCCATCAAAGTGTGACTGAGAGTAGTCACTGTGCTGAGCAAAATAGTGAGTGTTCCCATCAAAGTGTGACTGAGAGCTGTCACTGTGCTAAGCAGAATAGTGAGTGTTCCGATCACAGTGTGACTGTGAGAGCAGTCACTATGCTGAGCAGAATAGTAAGTGTTTCCATCACAGTGTAACTGAGAGCTGTCACTGTGCTGAGCAGAATAGTGGGTGTTCCCATCACAGTGTGACTGAGAGCAGTCACTGTGCTGAGCAGAATAGTGAGTGTTCCCAAAACACAGTGTGACTGAGAGCTGTCTCTGTGCTGAACAGAATAGTGAGTGTTCCCATCACAGTGTGACTGAGAGCTGTCAATATGTTGAGCAGAATAGTTAGTGTTCACATCACAGTGTGACCGAGAGCTCTCACTGTGCTGAGCAGCAGAGTGAGTGTTCCCATCACAGTGTGACTGAGAGCAGTCACTGTGTTGAGCAAAATAGTGAGTGTTCCCATCACAGTGTGACTTTGAGAGCATTCACTGTCCAGAGCAGAATAGTGAGTGTGACTTTGAGAGCAGTCACTGTGCTGAGCAGAATAGTGAGTGTTCCCATCACAGTGTGACTGAGAGCAGTCACTGTGCTGAACAGAATAGTGAGTGTTCCCATCACAGTGTGACTTAGAGCAGTCACTGTGCTGAGCAGAATAGTGAGTGTTCCTATCACAATGCGACTGTGAGAGCAGTCACTGTGCAGAGCAGAATAGTGAGTGTTCCCATCACAGCTGTGACTAAGAGCTGTCACTGTGCTGAGCAGAATGGTGAGTGTTCCCATCACAGTGTGACTGAGAGCAGTCACTTGGCTGAGCAGAATAGTGAGTGTTTCCTTTACAGTGTGACTGTGAGAGCAGTCACTGTGCTGAGCAGAATAGTGAGTGTTCCAATCACAGTATGGCTAAGAGCAGTCAATGTGCTGAGCAGAATAGTGAGTGTTCCCATCACAGTGTGACTGAGAGCTGTCTCTGTGCTGAACAGAATAGTGAGTGTTGCCATCACAGTGTGACTGAGAGCTGTCAATCTGCTGACCAGAATAGTTAGTGTTCACATCACAGTGTGACCGAGAGCTGTCACTGTGCTGAGGAGAATAGTGAGTGTTCCCATCAAAGTGTGACTGAGAGTAGTCACTGTGCTGAGCAAAATAGTGAGTGTTCCCATCAAAGTGTGACTGAGAGCTGTCACTGTGCTAAGCAGAATAGTGAGTGTTCCGATCACAGTGTGACTGTGAGAGCAGTCACTATGCTGAGCAGAATAGTAAGTGTTTCCATCACAGTGTAACTGAGAGCTGTCACTGTGTTGAGCAGAATAGTGGGTGTTCCCATCACAGTGTTACTAAGAGCAGTCACTGTGCTGAGCAGAATAGTGAGTGTTCCCATCACAGTGTGACTGTGAGAGCATTCACTGTGCTGAGCAGAATAGTGAGTGTTCCCGTCACAGTGTGACTGAGAGCTATCACTGTGCTGAGCAGAATGGTGAGTGTTCCCATCACAGTGTGACTGAGAGCAGTCACTTGGCTGAGCAGAATAGTGAGTGTTCCAATCACAGTATGGCTAAGAGCAGTCACTGTGCTGAGCAGAATAGTGAGTGTTCCCATCACAGTGTGACTGAGAGCTGTCTCTGTGCTGAACAGAATAGTGAGTGTTCCCATCACAGTGTGACTGAGAGCTGTCACTGTGCTAAGCAGAATAGTGAGTGTTCCGATCACAGTGTGACTGTGAGAGCAGTCACTATGCTGAGCAGAATAGTAAGTGTTTCCATCACAGTGTAACTGAGAGCTGTCATTGTGCTGAGCAGAATAGTGGGTGTTCCCATCACAGTGTTACTAAGAGCAGTCACTGTGCTGAGCAGAATAGTGAGTGTTCCCATCACAGTGTGACTGTGAGAGCATTCACTGTGCTGAGCAGAATAGTGAGTGTTCCCGTCACAGTGTGACTGAGAGCTATCACTGTGCTGAGCAGAATGGTGAGTGTTCCCATCACAGTGTGACTGAGAGCAGTCACTTGGCTGAGCAGAATAGTGAGTGTTTCCTTTACAGTGTGACTGTGAGAGCAGTCACTGTGCTGAGCAGAAACGTGAGTGTTCCAATCACAGTATGGCTAAGAGCAGTCACTGTGCTGAGCAGAATAGTGAATGTTCCCGCCACAGTGTGACTAAGAGCAGTCACTGTGCTGAGCAGAATAGTGAGTATTCACATCACAGTGTGACTGCGAGAGCATTCACTGTGCTAAGCAGAATAGTGAGTGTTCCCATCACAGTGTGACTGTGAGAGCAGTCACTATGCTGATCAGAATAGTAAGTGTTTCCATCACAGTGTTACTGAGAGCTGTCTCTGTGCTGAACAGAATAGTGAGTGTTCCCGTCACAGTGTGACTGAAAGCTGTCAATGTGCTGAGCAGAATAGTTAGTGTTTACGTCACAGTGTGACCGAGAGCCCTCACTGTGCTGAGCAACAGAGTGAGTGTTCCCATCACAGTGTGACTGAGAGCAGTCACTGTGCTGAGCAAAATAGTGAGTGTTCACATCACAGTGTGACTGAGAGCAGTCACTGTGCTGAGCAGAATAGTGAGTGTTCCCATCACAGTGTGACTGAGAGCTGTCTCTGTGCTAAACAGAATAGTGAGTGTTCCCATAAAAGTGTGACTGAGAGCTGTCAATGTGCTGAGCAGAATAGTTAGTGTTCACATCCCAGTGTGACCGAGAGCCCTCACTGTGCTGAGCAGCAGATTGAGTGTTCCCATCACAGTGTGAGTGTTCCGATCACATTGTGACTGAGAGCTGTCTCTGTGCTGAACAGAATAGTGAGTGTTCCCATCACAGTGTGACTGAGAGTTGTCAATATGCTGGGCAGAATAGTTAGTGTTCACATCACAGTGTGACCGAGAGCTCTCACTGTGCTGAGCAGCAGAGTGAGTGTTCCCATCACAGTGTGACTGAGAGCAGTCACTGTGTTGAGCAAAATAGTGAGTGTTCCCATCACAGTGTGACTTTGAGAGCATTCACTGTCCAGAGCAGAATAGTGAGTGTGACTTTGAGAGCAGTCACTGTGCTGAGCAGAATAGTGAGTGTTCCCATCACAGTGTGACTGAGAGCAGTCACTGTGCTGAACAGAATAGTGAGTGTTCCCATCACAGTGTGACTTAGAGCAGTCATTGTGCTGAGCAGAATAGTGAGTGTTCCTATCACAATGCGACTGAGAGAGCAGTCACTGTGCAGAGCAGAATAGTGAGTGTTCCCGTCACAGCTGTGACTAAGAGCTGTCACTGTGCTGAGCAGAATAGTGAGTGTTCCCATCACAGTGTGACTGAGAGCAGTCACTGTGCTGAGCAGAATAGTGAGTGTTCCCAAAACACAGTGTGACTGAGAGCTGTCTCTGTGCTGAACAGAATAGTGAGTGATCCCATCACAGTGTGACTGAGAGCAGTCACTGTGTTGAGCAAAATAGTGAGTGTTCCCATCACAGTGTGACTTTGAGAGCATTCACTGTCCAGAGCAGAATAGTGAGTGTGACTTTGAGAGCAGTCACTGTGCTGAGCAGAATAGTGAGTGTTCCCATCACAGTGTGACTTAGAGCAGTCACTGTGCTGAGCAGAATAGTGAGTGTTCCTATCACAATGCGACTGTGAGAGCAGTCACTGTGCAGAGCAGAATAGTGAGTGTTCCCGTCACAGTGTGACTGAGAGCTATCACTGTGCTGAGCAGAATGGTGAGTGTTCCCATAACAGTGTGACTGAGAGCAGTCACTTGGCTGAGCAGAACAGTGAGTGTTTCCTTTACAGTGTGACTGTGAGAGCAGTCACTGTGCTGAGCAGAATAGTGAGTGTTCCAATCACAGTATGGCTAAGAGCAGTCACTGTGCTGAGCAGAATAGTGAATGTTCCCGCCACAGTGTGACTGAGAGCAGTCACTGTGCTGAGCAGAATAGTGAGTGTTCACATCACAGTGTGACTGCGAGAGCATTCACTGTGCAGAACAGAATAGTGAGTGTTCCCATCACAGTGTTCCTGAGAGCAGTCACTGTGCTAAGCAGAATAGTGAGTGTTCCCATCACAGTGTGACTTTGAGAGCATTCACTGTCCAGAGCAGAATAGTGAGTGTGACTTTGAGAGCAGTCACTGTGCTGAGCAGAATAGTGAGTGTTCCCATCACAGTGTGACTGAGAGCAGTCACTGTGCTGAACAGAATAGTGAGTGTTCCCATCACAGTGTGACTTAGATCAGTCACTGTGCTGAGCAGAATAGTGAGTGTTCCTATCACAATGCGACTGTGAGAGCAGTCACTGTGCAGAGCAGAATAGTGAGTGTTCCCATCACAGCTGTGACTAAGAGCTGTCACTGTGCTGAGCAGAATAGTGAGTGTTCCCATCACAGTGTGACTGAGAGCAGTCACTGTGCTGAGCAAAATAGTGAGTGTTCCCATCACATTGTGTCTGAGAGCTGTCTATGTGCTGAACAGAATAGTGAGTGTTCCCATCACAGTGTGACTGAGAGTTGTCAATATGCTGAGCAGAATAGTTAGTGTTCACATCACAGTGTGACCGAGAGCTCTCACTGTGCTGAGCAGCAGAGTGAGTGTTCCCATCACAGTGTGACTGAGAGCAGTCACTGTGTTGAGCAAAATAGTGAGTGTTCCCATCACAGTGTGACTTTGAGAGCATTCACTGTCCAGAGCAGAATAGTGAGTGTGACTTTGAGAGCAGTCACTGTGCTGAGCAGAATAGTGAGTGTTCCCATCACAGTGTGACTGAGAGCAGTCACTGTGCTGAACAGAATAGTGAGTGTTCCCATCACAATGTGACTTAGAGCAGTCATTGTGCTGAGCAGAATAGTGAGTGTTCCTATCACACTGCGACTGTGAGAGCAGTCACTGTGCAGAGCAGAATAGTGAGTGTTCACGTCACAGCTGTGACTAAGAGCTGTCACTGTGCTGAGCAGAATAGTGAGTGTTCCCATCACAGTGTGACTGAGAGCAGTCAGTGTGCTGAGCAGAATAGTGAGTGTTCCCAAAACACAGTGTGACTGAGAGCTGTCTCTGTGCTGAACAGAATAGTGAGTGTTCCCATCACAGTGTGACTGAGAGCTGTCAATATGCTGAGCAGAATAGTTAGTGTTCACATCACAGTGTGAACGAGAGCTCTCACTGTGCTGAGCAGCAGAGTGAGTGATCCCATTACAGTGTGACTGAGAGCAGTCACTGTGTTGAGCAAAATAGTGAGTGTTCCCATCACAGTGTGACTTTGAGAGCATTCACTGTCCAGAGCAGAATAGTGAGTGTGACTTTGAGAGCAGTCACTGTGCTGAGCAGAATAGTGAGTGTTCCCATCACAGTGTGACTGAGAGCAGTCACTGTGCTGAACAGAATAGTGAGTGTTCCCATCACAGTGTGACTTAGAGCAGTCACTGTGCTGAGCAGAATAGTGAGTGTTCCTATCACAATGCGACTGTGAGAGCAGTCACTGTGCAGAGCAGAATAGTGAGTGTTCCCATCACAGCTGTGACTAAGAGCTGTGACTGTGCTGAGCAGAATAGTGAGTGTTCACATCACTGTGTGACTGAGAGCAGTCACTGTGCTGAGCAGAATAGTGAGTGTTCCCATCACAGTGCGACTGAGAGCAGTCACGGTGCTGAGCAGAATAGTGAGTGTTCCCATCACAGTGTGACTGAGAGCAGTCACTGTGCTGAGCAGAATAGTGAGTGTTCCTATCACAATGCGACTGTGAGAGCAGTCACTGTGCAGAGTAGAATAGTGAGTGTTCCCATCGCAGCTGTGACTAAGAGCTGTGACTGTGCTGAGCAGAATAGTGAGTGTTCACATCACTGTGTGACTGAGAGCAGTCACTGTGCTGAGCAGAATAGTGAGTGTTCCCATCACAGTGCGACTGAGAGCAGTCACTGTGCTGAGCAGAATAGTGAGTGTTCCCATCACAGTGTGACTGAGAGCTGTCTCTGTGCTGAACAGAATAGTGAGTGTTCCCATCACAGTGTGACTGAGAGCTGTCAATGTGCTGAGCAGAATAGTTAGTGTTCACATCACAGTGTGACCGAGAGCCCTCACTGTGCTGAGCAGAATAGTGAGTGTTCCTATCACAATGCGACTGTGAGAGCAGTCACTGTGCAGAGCAGAATAGTGAGTGTTCCCATCACAGCTGTGACTAAGAGCTGTGACTGTGCTGAGCAGAATAGTGAGTGTTCACATCACTGTGTGACTGAGAGCAGTCACTGTGCTGAGCAGAATAGTGAGTGTTCCCATCACAGTGTGACTGAGAGCAGTCACTGTGCTGAGCAGAATAGTGAGTGTTCCTATCACAATGCGACTGTGAGAGCAGTCACTGTGCAGAGTAGAATAGTGAGTGTTCCCATCACAGCTGTGACTAAGAGCTGTGACTGTGCTGAGCAGAATAGTGAGTGTTCCCATCACAGTGCGACTGAGAGCAGTCACTGTGCTGAGCAGAATAGTGAGTGTTCCCATCACAGTGTGACTGAGAGCTGTCTCTGTGCTGAACAGAATAGTGAGTGTTCCCATCACAGTGTGACTGAGAGCTGTCAATGTGCTGAGCAGAATAGTTAGTGTTCACATCACAGTGTGACCGAGAGCCCTCACTGTGCTGAGCCGCAGAGTGAGTGTTCCCATCACAGTGTGACTGAGAGCAGTCACTGTGCTGAGCAGAATAGTGAGTGTTCCCATCACAGTGTGACTGAGAGCTGTCTCTGTGCTGAACAGAATAGTGAGTGTTCCCATCACAGTGTGACTGAGAGCTGTCAATGTGCTGAGCAGAATAGTTAGTGTTCACATCACAGTGTGACCGAGAGCCCTCACTGTGCTGAGCAGCAGAGTGAGTGTTCCCATCACAGTGTGACTGAGAGCAGTCACTGTGCCGAGCAAAATAGTGAGTGTTCCCATCACAGTGTGACTTTGAGAGCATTCACTGTCCAGAGCAGAATAGTGAGTGTGACTTTGAGTGCAGTCACTGTGCTGAGCAGAATAGTGAGTGTTCCCATCACAGTGTGACTGAGAGCTGTCTCTGTGCTGAACAGAATAGTGAGTGTTGCCATCACAGTGTGACTGAGAGCTGTCAATCTGCTGAGCAGAATAGTTAGTGTTCACATCACAGTGTGACCGAGAGCTGTCACTGTGCTGAGCAGAATAATGAGTGTTCACATCACTATGTGACTGAGAGCAGTCACTGTGCTGAGCAGAATAGTGAGTGTTCACATCACAGTGTGACTGAGAGCAGTCACTGTGCTGAGCAAAATAGTGAGTGTTCCCATCACAGATTGACTGCGAGAGCATTCACTGTGCTGAGCAGAATAGTGATTGTTCCCGTCACAGTGTGACTGAGAGCAGCCACTGTGCTGAGCAGAATAATGAGTGTTCCCATCACAGTGTGACTGTGAGAGCATTCACTGTGCTGAGTAGAATAGTGATTGTTCCCATACCAGTATGAGTGTGAGAGCATTCACTGTGCTGAGCAGAATAGTGAGTGTTCCCGTCACAGTGTGACTTTGAGAGCATTCACTGTCCAGAGCAGAATAGTGAGTGTGACTTTAAGAGCTGTCAATGTGCTGAGCAGAATAGTGAGTGTTCCCATCACAGTGTGACTGAGAGCAGTCACTGTGCTGAACATAATAGTGAGTGTTCCCATCACAGTGTGACTTAGAGCAGTCACTGTGCTGAGCAGAATAGTGAGTGTTCCCATCACAATGCGACTGTGAGAGCAGTCACTGTGCTGAGCAGAATAGTGAGTGTTCCCATCACAGTGTGACTTAGAGCAGTCACTGTGCTGAGCAGAATAGTGAGTGTTCCTATCACAATGCGACTGTGAGAGCAGTCACTGTGCAGAGCAGAATCATGAGTGTTCCCATCACAGCTGTGACTAAGAGCTGTCACTGTGCTGAGCAGAATAGTGAGTGTTCCCATCACAGTGTGACTGAGAGCAGTCACTGTCCTGAGCAGAATAGTGAGTGTTCCCAAAACACAGTGTGACTGAGAGCTGTCTCTGTGCTGAACAGAATAGTGAGTGTTCCCATCACAGTGTGACTGAGAGCTGTCAATATGCTGAGCAGAATAGTTAGTGTTCACATCACAGTGTGAACGAGAGCTCTCACTGTGCTGAGCAGCAGAGTGAGTGATCCCATCACAGTGTGACTGAGAGCAGTCACTGTGTTGAGCAAAATAGTGAGTGTTCCCATCACAGTGTGACTTTGAGAGCATTCACTGTCCAGAGCAGAATAGTGAGTGTGACTTTGAGAGCAGTCACTGTGCTGAGCAGAATAGTGAGTGTTCCCATCACAGTGTGACTGAGAGCAGTCACTGTGCTGAACAGAATAGTGAGTGTTCCCATCACAGTGTGACTTAGAGCAGTCACTGTGCTGAGCAGAATAGTGAGTGTTCCTATCACAATGCGACTGTGAGAGCAGTCACTGTGCAGAACAGAATAGTGAGTGTTCCCATCACAGCTGTGACTAAGAGCTGTCTCTGTGCTGAACAGAATAGTGAGTGTTGCCATCACAGTGTGACTGAGAGCTGTCAATCTGCTGAGCAGAATAGTTAGTGTTCACATCACAGTGTGACCGAGAGCTGTCACTGTGCTGAGCAGAATAATGAGTGTTCACATCACTATGTGACTGAGAGCAGTCACTGTGCTGAGCAGAATAGTGAGTGTTCACATCACAGTGTGACTGAGAGCAGTCACTGTGCTGAGCAAAATAGTGAGTGTTCCCATCACAGATTGACTGCGAGAGCATTCACTGTGCTGAGCAGAATAGTGATTGTTCCCGTCACAGTGTGACTGAGAGCAGCCACTGTGCTGAGCAGAATAATGAGTGTTCCCATCACAGTGTGACTGTGAGAGCATTCACTGTGCTGAGTAGAATAGTGATTGTTCCCATACCAGTATGAGTGTGAGAGCATTCACTGTGCTGAGCAGAATAGTGAGTGTTCCCGTCACAGTGTGACTTTGAGAGCATTCACTGTCCAGAGCAGAATAGTGAGTGTGACTTTAAGAGCTGTCAATGTGCTGAGCAGAATAGTGAGTGTTCCCATCACAGTGTGACTGAGAGCAGTCACTGTGCTGAGCAGAATAGTGAGTGTTCCCATCACAATGCGACTGTGAGAGCAGTCACTGTGCTGAGCAGAATAGTGAGTGTTCCCATCACAGTGTGACTTAGAGCAGTCACTGTGCTGAGCAGAATAGTGAGTGTTCCTATCACAATGCGACTGTGAGAGCAGTCACTGTGCAGAGCAGAATCATGAGTGTTCCCATCACAGCTGTGACTAAGAGCTGTCACTGTGCTGAGCAGAATAGTGAGTGTTCCCATCACAGTGTGACTGAGAGCAGTCACTGTCCTGAGCAGAATAGTGAGTGTTCCCAAAACACAGTGTGACTGAGAGCTGTCTCTGTGCTGAACAGAATAGTGAGTGTTCCCATCACAGTGTGACTGAGAGCTGTCAATATGCTGAGCAGAATAGTTAGTGTTCACATCACAGTGTGAACGAGAGCTCTCACTGTGCTGAGCAGCAGAGTGAGTGATCCCATCACAGTGTGACTGAGAGCAGTCACTGTGTTGAGCAAAATAGTGAGTGTTCCCATCACAGTGTGACTTTGAGAGCATTCACTGTCCAGAGCAGAATAGTGAGTGTGACTTTGAGAGCAGTCACTGTGCTGAGCAGAATAGTGAGTGTTCCCATCACAGTGTGACTGAGAGCAGTCACTGTGCTGAACAGAATAGTGAGTGTTCCCATCACAGTGTGACTTAGAGCAGTCACTGTGCTGAGCAGAATAGTGAGTGTTCCTATCACAATGCGACTGTGAGAGCAGTCACTGTGCAGAACAGAATAGTGAGTGTTCCCATCACAGCTGTGACTAAGAGCTGTGACTGTGCTGAGCAGAATAGTGAGTGTTCACATCACTGTGTGACTGAGAGCAGTCACTGTGCTGAGCAGAATAGTGAGTGTTCCCATCACAGTGCGACTGAGAGCAGTCACTGTGCTGAGCAGAATAGTGAGTGTTCCCATCACATTGTGTCTGAGAGCTGTCTATGTGCTGAACAGAATAGTGAGTGTTCCCATCACAGTGTGACTGAGAGTTGTCAATATGCTGAGCAGAATAGTTAGTGTTCACATCACAGTGTGACCGAGAGCTCTCACTGTGCTGAGCAGCAGAGTGAGTGTTCCCATCACAGTGTGACTGAGAGCAGTCACTGTGTTGAGCAAAATAGTGAGTGTTCCCATCACAGTGTGACTTTGAGAGCATTCACTGTCCAGAGCAGAATAGTGAGTGTGACTTTGAGAGCAGTCACTGTGCTGAGCAGAATAGTGAGTGTTCCCAACACAGTGTGACTGAGAGCAGTCACTGTGCTGAACAGAATAGTGAGTGTTCCCATCACAGTGTGACTTAGAGCAGTCATTGTGCTGAGCAGAATAGTGAGTGTTCCTATCACAATGCGACTGTGAGAGCAATCACTGTGCAGAGCAGAATAGTGAGTGTTCCCGTCACAGCTGTGACTAAGAGCTGTCACTGTGCTGAGCAGAATAGTGAGTGTTCCCATCACAGTGTGACTGAGAGCAGTCACTGTGCTGAGCAGAATAGTGAGTGTTCCCAAAACACAGTGTGACTGAGAGCTGTCTCTGTGCTGAACAGAATAGTGAGTGTTCCCATCACAGTGTGACTGAGAGCTGTCAATATGCTGAGCAGAATAGTTAGTGTTCACATCACAGTGTGAACGAGAGCTCTCACTGTGCTGAGCAGCAGAGTGAGTGATCCCATCACAGTGTGACTGAGAGCAGTCACTGTGTTTAGCAAAATAGTGAGTGTTCCCATCACAGTGTGACTTTGAGAGCATTCACTGTCCAGAGCAGAATAGTGAGTGTGACTTTGAGAGCAGTCACTGTGCTGAGCAGAATAGTGAGTGTTCCCATCACAGTGTGACTGAGAGCAGTCACTGTGCTGAACAGAATAGTGAGTGTTCCCATCACAGTGTGACTTAGAGCAGTCACTGTGCTGAGCAGAATAGTGAGTGTTCCTATCACAATGCGACTGTGAGAGCAGTCACTGAGCAGAGCAGAATAGTGAGTGTTCCCATCACAGCTGTGACTAAGAGCTGTGACTGTTCTGAGCAGAATAGTGAGTGTTTACATCACTGTGTGACTGAGAGCAGTCACTGTGCTGAGCAGAATAGTGAGTGTTCCCATCACAGTGCGACTGAGAGCAGTCACGGTGCTGAGCAGAATAGTGAGTGTTCCCATCACAGTGTGACTGAGAGCAGTCACTGTGCTGAGCAGAATAGTGAGTGTTCCTATCACAATGCGTCTGTGAGAGCAGTCACTGTGCAGAGTAGAATAGTGAGTGTTCCCATCACAGCTGTGACTAAGAGCTGTGACTGTGCTGAGCAGAATAGTGAGTGTTCACATCACTGTGTGACTGAGAGCAGTCACTGTGCTGAGCAGAATAGTGAGTGTTCCCATCACAGTGCGACTGAGAGCAGTCACTGTGCTGAGCAGAATAGTGAGTGTTCCCATCACAGTGTGACTGAGAGCTGTCTCTGTGCTGAACAGAATAGTGAGTGTTCTCATCACAGTGTGACTGAGAGCTGTCAATGTGCTGAGCAGAATAGTTAGTGTTCACATCACAGTGTGACCGAGAGCCCTCAGTGTGCTGAGCAAAATAGTGAGTGTTCCCATCACATTGTGTCTGAGAGCTGTCTATGTGCTGAACAGAATAGTGAGTGTTCCTATCACAGTGTGACTGAGAGTTGTCAATATGCTGAGCAGAATAGTTAGTGTTCACATCACAGTGTGACCGAGAGCTCTCACTGTGCTGAGCAGCAGAGTGAGTGTTCCCATCACAGTGTGACTGAGAGCAGTCACTGTGTTGAGCAAAATAGTGAGTGTTCCCATCACAGTGTGACTTTGAGAGCATTCACTGTCCAGAGCAGAATAGTGAGTGTTCCCAAAACACAGTGTGACTGAGAGCTGTCTCTGTGCTGAACAGAATAGTGAGTGTTCCCATCACAGTGTGACTGAGAGCTGTCAATATGCTGAGCAGAATAGTTAGTGTTCACATCACAGTGTGAACGAGAGCTCTCACTGTGCTGAGCAGCAGAGTGAGTGATCCCATCACAGTGTGACTGAGAGCAGTCACTGTGTTGAGCAAAATAGTGAGTGTTCCCATCACAGTGTGACTTTGAGAGCATTCACTGTCCAGAGCAGAATAGTGAGTGTGACTTTGAGAGCAGTCACTGTGCTGAGCAGAATAGTGAGTGTTCCCATCACAGTGTGACTGAGAGCAGTCACTGTGCTGAACAGAATAGTGAGTGTTCCCATCACAGTGTGACTTAGAGCAGTCACTGTGCTGAGCAGAATAGTGAGTGTTCCTATCACAATGCGACTGTGAGAGCAGTCACTGTGCAGAGCAGAATAGTGAGTGTTCCCATCACAGCTGTGACTAAGAGCTGTGACTGTGCTGAGCAGAATAGTGAGTGTTCACATCACTGTGTGACTGAGAGCAGTCACTGTGCTGAGCAGAATAGTGAGTGTTCCCATCACAGTGCGACTGAGAGCAGTCACGGTGCTGAGCAGAATAGTGAGTGTTCCCATCACAGTGTGACTGAGAGCAGTCACTGTGCTGAGCAGAATAGTGAGTGTTCCTATCACAATGCGACGGTGAGAGCAGTCACTGTGCAGAGTAGAATAGTGAGTGTTCCCATCACAGCTGTGACTAAGAGCTGTGACTGTGCTGAGCAGAATAGTGAGTGTTCACATCACTGTGTGACTGAGAGCAGTCACTGTGCTGAGCAGAATAGTGAGTGTTCCCATCACAGTGCGACTGAGAGCAGTCACTGTGCTGAGCAGAATAGTGAGTGTTCCCATCACAGTGTGACTGAGAGCTGTCTCTGTGCTGAACAGAATAGTGAGTGTTCCCATCACAGTGTGACTTTGAGAGCATTCACTGTCCAGAGCAGAATAGTGAGTGTGACTTTGAGAGCAGTCACTGTGCTGAGCAGAATAGTGAGTGTTCCCATCACAGTGTGACTGAGAGCTGTCTCTGTGCTGAACAGAATAGTGAGTGTTGCCATCACAGTGTGACTGAGAGCTGTCAATCTGCTGACCAGAATAGTTAGTGTTCACATCACAGTGTGACCGAGAGCTGTCACTGTGCTGAGCAGAATAGTGAGTGTTCCCATCACATTGTGACTGAGAGCAGTCACTGTGCTGAGCAAAATAGTGAGTGTTCCCATCACAGTGTGACTGAGAGCTGTCACTGTGCTAAGCAGAATAGTGAGTGTTCCGATCACAGTGTGACTGTGAGAGCAGTCACTATGCTGAGCAGAATAGTAAGTGTTTCCATCACAGTGTAACTGAGAGCTGTCATTGTGCTGAGCAGAATAGTGGGTGTTCCCATCACAGTGTTACTAAGAGCAGTCACTGTGCTGAGCAGAATAGTGAGTGTTCCCATCACAGTGTGACTGTGAGAGCATTCACTGTGCTGAGCAGAATAGTGAGTGTTCCCCTCACAGTGTGACTGAGAGCTATCACTGTGCTGAGCAGAATGGTGAGTGTTCCCATCACAGTGTGACTGAGAGCAGTCACTTGGCTGAGCAGAATAGTGAGTGTTTCCTTTACAGTGTGACTGTGAGAGCAGTCACTGTGCTGAGCAGAAACGTGAGTGTTCCAATCACAGTATGGCTAAGAGCAGTCACTGTGCTGAGCAGAATAGTGAATGTTCCCGCCACAGTGTGACTGAGAGCAGTCACTGTGCTGAGCAGAATAGTGAGTGTTCACATCACAGTGTGACTGCGAGAGCATTCACTGTGCTAAGCAGAATAGTGAGTGTTCCCATCACAGTGTGACTGTGAGAGCAGTCACTATGCTGATCAGAATAGTAAGTGTTTCCATCACAGTGTTACTGAGAGCTGTCTCTGTGCTGAACAGAATAGTGAGTGTTCCCATCACAGTGTGACTGAAAGCTGTCAATGTGCTGAGCAGAATAGTTAGTGTTCACGTCACAGTGTGACCGAGAGCCCTCACTGTGCTGAGCAGCAGAGTGAGTGTTCCCATCACAGTGTGACTGAGAGCAGTCACTGTGCTGAGCAAAATAGTGAGTGTTCACATCACAGTGTGACTGAGAGCAGTCACTGTGCTGAGCAGAATAGTGAGTGTTCCCATCACAGTGTGACTGAGAGCTGTCTCTGTGCTGAACAGAATAGTGAGTGTTCCCATCACAGTGTGACTGAGAGCTGTCAATGTGCTGAGCAGAATAGTTAGTGTTCACATCCCAGTGTGACCGAGAGCCCTCACTGTGCTGAGCAGCAGATTGAGTGTTCCCATCACAGTGTGAGTGTTCCGATCACATTGTGACTGAGAGCTGTCTCTGTGCTGAACAGAATAGTGAGTGTTCCCATCACAGTGTGACTGAGAGTTGTCAATATGCTGAGCAGAATAGTTAGTGTTCACATCACAGTGTGACCGAGAGCTCTCACTGTGCTGAGCAGCAGAGTGAGTGTTCCCATCACAGTGTGACTGAGAGCAGTCACTGTGTTGAGCAAAATAGTGAGTGTTCCCATCACAGTGTGACTGAGAGCAGTCACTTGGCTGAGCAGAATAGTGAGTGTTTCCTTTACAGTGTGACTGTGAGAGCAGTCACTGTGCTGAGCAGAAACGTGAGTGTTCCAATCACAGTATGGCTAAGAGCAGTCACTGTGCTGAGCAGAATAGTGAATGTTCCCGCCACAGTGTGACTGAGAGCAGTCACTGTGCTGAGCAGAATAGTGAGTGTTCACATCACAGTGTGACTGCGAGAGCATTCACTGTGCTAAGCAGAATAGTGAGTGTTCTCATCACAGTGTGACTGTGAGAGCAGTCACTATGCTGATCAGAATAGTAAGTGTTTCCATCACAGTGTTACTGAGAGCTGTCTCTGTGCTGAACAGAATAGTGAGTGTTCCCATCACAGTGTGACTGAAAGCTGTCAATGTGCTGAGCAGAATAGTTAGTGTTCACGTCACAGTGTGACCGAGAGCCCTCACTGTGCTGAGCAGCAGAGTGAGTGTTCCCATCACAGTGTGACTGAGAGCAGTCACTGTGCTGAGCAAAATAGTGAGTGTTCACATCACAGTGTGACTGAGAGCAGTCACTGTGCTGAGCAGAATAGTGAGTGTTCCCATCACAGTGTGACTGAGAGCTGTCTCTGTGCTGAACAGAATAGTGAGTGTTCCCATCACAGTGTGACTGAGAGCTGTCAATGTGCTGAGCAGAATAGTTAGTGTTCACATCCCAGTGTGACCGAGAGCCCTCACTGTGCTGAGCAGCAGATTGAGTGTTCCCATCACAGTGTGAGTGTTCCGATCACATTGTGACTGAGAGCTGTCTCTGTGCTGAACAGAATAGTGAGTGTTCCCATCACAGTGTGACTGAGAGTTGTCAATATGCTGAGCAGAATAGTTAGTGTTCACATCACAGTGTGACCGAGAGCTCTCACTGTGCTGAGCAGCAGAGTGAGTGTTCCCATCACAGTGTGACTGAGAGCAGTCACTGTGTTGAGCAAAATAGTGAGTGTTCCCATCACAGTGTGACTTTGAGAGCATTCACTGTCCAGAGCAGAATAGTGAGTGTGACTTTGAGAGCAGTCACTGTGCTGAGCAGAATAGTGAGTGTTCCCATCACAGTGTGACTGAGAGCAGTCACTGTGCTGAACAGAATAGTGAGTGTTCCCATCACAGTGTGACTTAGAGCAGTCATTGTGCTGAACAGAATAGTGAGTGTTCCTATCACAATGCGACTGTGAGAGCAGTCACTGTGCAGAGCAGAATAGTGAGTGTTCCCGTCACAGCTGTGACTAAGAGCTGTCACTGTGCTGAGCAGAATAGTGAGTGTTCCCATCACAGTGTGACTGAGAGCAGTCACTGTGCTGAGCAGAATAGTGAGTGTTCCCAAAACACAGTGTGACTGAGAGCTGTCTCTGTGCTGAACAGAATAGTGAGTGATCCCATCACAGTGTGACTGAGAGCAGTCACTGTGTTGAGCAAAATAGTGAGTGTTCCCATCACAGTGTGACTTTGAGAGCATTCACTGTCCAGAGCAGAATAGTGAGTGTGACTTTGAGAGCAGTCACTGTGCTGAGCAGAATAGTGAGTGTTCCCATCACAGTGTGACTTAGAGCAGTCACTGTGCTGAGCAGAATAGTGAGTGTTCCTATCACAATGCGATTGTGAGAGCAGTCACTGTGCAGAGCAGAATAGTGAGTGTTCCCGTCACAGTGTGACTGAGAGCTATCACTGTGCTGAGCAGAATGGTGAGTGTTCCCATAACAGTGTGACTGAGAGCAGTCACTTGGCTGAGCAGAATAGTGAGTGTTTCCTTTACAGTGTGACTGTGAGAGCAGTCACTGTGCTGAGCAGAATAGTGAGTGTTCCAATCACAGTATGGCTAAGAGCAGTCACTGTGCTGAGCAGAATAGTGAATGTTCCCGCCACAGTGTGACTGAGAGCAGTCACTGTGCTGAGCAGAATAGTGAGTGTTCACATCACAGTGTGACTGCGAGAGCATTCACTGTGCAGAGCAGAATAGTGAGTGTTCCCATCACAGTGTTACTGAGAGCAGTCACTGTGCTAAGCAGAATAGTGAGTGTTCCCATCACAGTGTGACTTTGAGAGCATTCACTGTCCAGAGCAGAATAGTGAGTGTGACTTTGAGAGCAGTCACTGTGCTGAGCAGAATAGTGAGTGTTCCCATCACAGTGTGACTGAGAGCAGTCACTGTGCTGAACAGAATAGTGAGTGTTCCCATCACAGTGTGACTTAGAGCAGTCACTGTGCTGAGCAGAATAGTGAGTGTTCCTATCACAATGCGACTGTGAGAGCAGTCACTGTGCAGAGCAGAATAGTGAGTGTTCCCATCACAGCTGTGACTAAGAGCTGTGACTGTGCTGAGCAGAATAGTGAGTGTTTACATCACTGTGTGACTGAGAGCAGTCACTGTGCTGAGCAGAATAGTGAGTGTTCCCATCACAGTGCGACTGAGAGCAGTCACGGTGCTGAGCAGAATAGTGAGTGTTCCCATCACAGTGTGACTGAGAGCAGTCACTGTGCTGAGCAGAATAGTGAGTGTTCCTATCACAATGCGTCTGTGAGAGCAGTCACTGTGCAGAGTAGAATAGTGAGTGTTCCCATCACAGCTGTGACTAAGAGCTGTGACTGTGCTGAGCAGAATAGTGAGTGTTCACATCACTGTGTGACTGAGAGCAGTCACTGTGCTGAGCAGAATAGTGAGTGTTCCCATCACAGTGTGACTGAGTGCTGTCTCTGTGCTGAACAGAATAGTGAGTGTTCCCATCACAGTGTGACTGAGAGCTGTCAATGTGCTGAGCAGAATAGTTAGTGTTCACATCACAGTGTGACCGAGAGCCCTCACTGTGCTGAGCAAAATAGTGAGTGTTCCCATCACATTGTGTCTGAGAGCTGTCTATGTGCTGAACAGAATAGTGAGTGTTCCTATCACAGTGTGACTGAGAGTTGTCAATATGCTGAGCAGAATAGTTAGTGTTCACATCACAGTGTGACCGAGAGCTCTCACTGTGCTGAGCAGCAGAGTGAGTGTTCCCATCACAGTGTGACTGAGAGCAGTCACTGTGTTGAGCAAAATAGTGAGTGTTCCCATCACAGTGTGACTTTGAGAGCATTCACTGTCCAGAGCAGAATAGTGAGTGTTCCCAAAACACAGTGTGACTGAGAGCTGTCTCTGTGCTGAACAGAATAGTGAGTGTTCCCATCACAGTGTGACTGAGAGCTGTCAATATGCTGAGCAGAATAGTTAGTGTTCACATCACAGTGTGAACGAGAGCTCTCACTGTGCTGAGCAGCAGAGTGAGTGATCCCATCACAGTGTGACTGAGAGCAGTCACTGTGTTGAGCAAAATAGTGAGTGTTCCCATCACAGTGTGACTTCGAGAGCATTCACTGTCCAGAGCAGAATAGTGAGTGTGACTTTGAGAGCAGTCACTGTGCTGAGCAGAATAGTGAGTGTTCCCATCACAGTGTGACTGAGAGCAGTCACTGTGCTGAACAGAATAGTGAGTGTTCCCATCACAGTGTGACTTAGAGCAGTCACTGTGCTGAGCAGAATAGTGAGTGTTCCTATCACAATGCGACTGTGAGAGCAGTCACTGTGCAGAGCAGAATAGTGAGTGTTCCCATCACAGCTGTGACTAAGAGCTGTGACTGTGCTGAGCAGAATAGTGAGTGTTCACATCACTGTGTGACTGAGAGCAGTCACTGTGCTGAGCAGAATAGTGAGTGTTCCCATCACAGTGCGACTGAGAGCAGTCACGGTGCTGAGCAGAATAGTGAGTGTTCCCATCACAGTGTGACTGAGAGCTGTCACTGTGCTGAGCAGAATAGTGAGTGTTCCTATCACAATGCGACGGTGAGAGCAGTCACTGTGCAGAGTAGAATAGTGAGTGTTCCCATCACAGCTGTGACTAAGAGCTGTGACTGTGCTGAGCAGAATAGTGAGTGTTCACATCACTGTGTGACTGAGAGCAGTCACTGTGCTGAGCAGAATAGTGAGTGTTCCCATCACAGTGCGACTGAGAGCAGTCACTGTGCTGAGCAGAATAGTGAGTGTTCCCATCACAGTGTGACTGAGAGCTGTCTCTGTGCTGAACAGAATAGTGAGTGTTCCCATCACAGTGTGACTTTGAGAGCATTCAAGGTCCAGAGCAGAATAGTGAGTGTGACTTTGAGAGCAGTCACTGTGCTGAGCAGAATAGTGAGTGTTCCCATCACAGTGTGACTGAGAGCTGTCTCTGTGCTGAACAGAATAGTGAGTGTTGCCATCACAGTGTGACTGAGAGCTGTCAATCTGCTGACCAGAATAGTTAGTGTTCCCATCACAGTGTGACTGAGAGCTGTCACTGTGCTAAGCAGAATAGTGAGTGTTCCGATCACAGTGTGACTGTGAGAGCAGTCACTATGCTGAGCAGAATAGTAAGTGTTTCCATCACAGTGTAACTGAGAGCTGTCATTGTGCTGAGCAGAATAGTGGGTGTTCCCATCACAGTGTTACTAAGAGCAGTCACTGTGCTGAGCAGAATAGTGAGTGTTCCCATCACAGTGTGACTGTGAGAGCATTCACTGTGCTGAGCAGAATAGTGAGTGTTTCCTTTACAGTGTGACTGTGAGAGCAGTCACTGTGCTGAGCAGAAACGTGAGTGTTCCAATCACAGTATGGCTAAGAGCAGTCACTGTGCTGAGCAGAATAGTGAATGTTCCCGCCACAGTGTGACTGAGAGCAGTCACTGTGCTGAGCAGAATAGTGAGTGTTCACATCACAGTGTGACTGCGAGAGCATTCACTGTGCTAAGCAGAATAGTGAGTGTTCCCATCACAGTGTGACTGTGAGAGCAGTCACTATGCTGATCAGAATAGTAAGTGTTTCCATCACAGTGTTACTGAGAGCTGTCTCTGTGCTGAACAGAATAGTGAGTGTTCCCATCACAGTGTGACTGAAAGCTGTCATTGTGCTGAGCAGAATAGTTAGTGTTCACGTCACAGTGTGACCGAGAGCCCTCACTGTGCTGAGCAGCAGAGTGAGTGTTCCCATCACAGTGTGACTGAGAGCAGTCACTGTGCTGAGCAAAATAGTGAGTGTTCACATCACAGTGTGACTGAGAGCAGTCACTGTGCTGAGCAGAATAGTGAGTGTTCCCATCACAGTGTGACTGAGAGCTGTCTCTGTGCTGAACAGAATAGTGAGTGTTCCCATCACAGTGTGACTGAGAGCTGTCAATGTGCTGAGCAGAATGGTGAGTGTTCCCGTCACAGTGTGACTGAGAGCTATCACTGTGCTGAGCAGAATGGTGAGTGTTCCCATAACAGTGTGACTGAGAGCAGTCACTTGGCTGAGCAGAATAGTGAGTGTTTCCTTTACAGTGTGACTGTGAGAGCAGTCACTGTGCTGAGCAGAATAGTGAGTGTTCCAATCACAGTATGGCTAAGAGCAGTCACTGTGCTGAGCAGAATAGTGAATGTTCCCGCCACAGTGTGACTGAGAGCAGTCACTGTGCTGAGCAGAATAGTGAGTGTTCACATCACAGTGTGACTGCGAGAGCATTCACTGTGCAGAGCAGAATAGTGAGTGTTCCCATCACAGTGTTACTGAGAGCAGTCACTGTGCTAAGCAGAATAGTGAGTGTTCCCATCACAGTGTGACTTTGAGAGCATTCACTGTCCAGAGCAGAATAGTGAGTGTGACTTTGAGAGCAGTCACTGTGCTGAGCAGAATAGTGAGTGTTCCCATCACAGTGTGACTGAGAGCAGTCACTGTGCTGAACAGAATAGTGAGTGTTCCCATCACAGTGTGACTTAGAGCAGTCATTGTGCTGAGCAGAATAGTGAGTGTTCCTATCACAGTGTGACTGAGAGTTGTCAATATGCTGAGCAGAATAGTTAGTGTTCACATCACAGTGTGACCGAGAGCTCTCACTGTGCTGAGCAGCAGAGTGAGTGTTCCCATCACAGTGTGACTGAGAGCAGTCACTGTGTTGAGCAAAATAGTGAGTGTTCCCATCACAGTGTGACTTTGAGAGCATTCACTGTCCAGAGCAGAATAGTGAGTGTTCCCAAAACACATTGTGACTGAGAGCTGTCTCTGTGCTGAACAGAATAGTGAGTGTTCCCATCACAGTGTGACTGAGAGCTGTCAATATGCTGAGCAGAATAGTTAGTGTTCACATCACAGTGTGAACGAGAGCTCTCACTGTGCTGAGCAGCAGAGTGAGTGATCCCATCACAGTGTGACTGAGAGCAGTCACTGTGTTGAGCAAAATAGTGAGTGTTCCCATCACAGTGTGACTTTGAGAGCATTCACTGTCCAGAGCAGAATAGTGAGTGTGACTTTGAGAGCAGTCACTGTGCTGAGCAGAATAGTGAGTGTTCCCATCACAGTGTGACTGAGAGCAGTCACTGTGCTGAACAGAATAGTGAGTGTTCCCATCACAGTGTGACTTAGAGCAGTCACTGTGCTGAGCAGAATAGTGAGTGTTCCTATCACAATGCGACTGTGAGAGCAGTCACTGTGCAGAGCAGAATAGTGAGTGTTCCCATCACAGCTGTGACTAAGAGCTGTGACTGTGCTGAGCAGAATAGTGAGTGTTTACATCACTGTGTGACTGAGAGCAGTCACTGTGCTGAGCAGAATAGTGAGTGTTCCCATCACAGTGCGACTGAGAGCAGTCACGGTGCTGAGCAGAATAGTGAGTGTTCCCATCACAGTGTGACTGAGAGCAGTCACTGTGCTGAGCAGAATAGTGAGTGTTCCTATCACAATGCGACTGTGAGAGCAGTCACTGTGCAGAGTAGAATAGTGAGTGTTCCCATCACAGCTGTGACTAAGAGCTGTGACTGTGCTGAGCAGAATAGTGAGTGTTCACATCACTGTGTGACTGAGAGCAGTCACTGTGCTGAGCAGAATAGTGAGTGTTCCCATCACAGTGCGACTGAGAGCAGTCACTGTGCTGAGCAGAATAGTGAGTGTTCCCATCACAGTGTGACTGAGAGCTGTCTCTGTGCTGAACAGAATAGTGAGTGTTCCCATCACAGTGTGACTGAGAGCTGTCAATGTGCTGAGCAGAATAGTTAGTGTTCACATCACAGTGTGACCGAGAGCCCTCACTGTGCTGAGCAAAATAGTGAGTGTTCCCATCACATTGTGTGTGAGAGCTGTCTATGTGCTGAACAGAATAGTGAGTGTTCCTATCACAGTGTGACTGAGAGTTGTCAATATGCTGAGCAGAATAGTTAGTGTTCACATCACAGTGTGACCGAGAGCTCTCACTGTGCTGAGCAGCAGAGTGAGTGTTCCCATCACAGTGTGACTGAGAGCAGTCACTGTGTTGAGCAAAATAGTGAGTGTTCCCCACACAGTGTGACTTTGAGAGCATTCACTGTCCAGAGCAGAATAGTGAGTGTTCCCAAAACACAGTGTGACTGAGAGCTGTCTCTGTGCTGAACAGAATAGTGAGTGTTCCCATCACAGTGTGACTGAGAGCTGTCAATATGCTGAGCAGAATAGTTAGTGTTCACATCACAGTGTGAACGAGAGCTCTCACTGTGCTGAGCAGCAGAGTGAGTGATCCCATCACAGTGTGACTGAGAGCAGTCACTGTGTTGAGCAAAATAGTGAGTGTTCCCATCACAGTGTGACTTTGAGAGCATTCACTGTCCAGAGCAGAATAGTGAGTGTTCCCAAAACACATTGTGACTGAGAGCTGTCTCTGTGCTGAACAGAATAGTGAGTGTTCCCATCACAGTGTGACTGAGAGCTGTCAATATGCTGAGCAGAATAGTTAGTGTTCACATCACAGTGTGAACGAGAGCTCTCACTGTGCTGAGTGGCAGAGTGAGTGATCCCATCACAGTGTGACTGAGAGCAGTCACTGTGTTGAGCAAAATAGTGAGTGTTCCCATCACAGTGTGACTTTGAGAGCATTCACTGTCCAGAGCAGAATAGTGAGTGTGACTTCGAGAGCAGTCACTGTGCTGAGCAGAATAGTGAGTGTTCCCATCACAGTGTGACTGAGAGCAGTCACTGTGCTGAACAGAATAGTGAGTGTTCCCATCACAGTGTGACTTAGAGCAGTCACTGTGCTGAGCAGAATAGTGAGTGTTCCTATCACAATGCGACTGTGAGAGCAGTCACTGTGCAGAGCAGAATAGTGAGTGTTCCCATCACAGCTGTGACTAAGAGCTGTGACTGTGCTGAGCAGAATAGTGAGTGTTTACATCACTGTGTGACTGAGAGCAGTCACTGTGCTGAGCAGAATAGGGAGTGTTCCCATCACAGTGCGACTGAGAGCAGTCACGGTGCTGAGCAGAATAGTGAGTGTTCCCATCACAGTGTGACTGAGAGCAGTCACTGTGCTGAGCAGAATAGTTAGTGTTCCTATCACAATGCGACTGTGAGAGCAGTCACTGTGCAGAGTAGAATAGTGAGTGTTCCCATCACAGCTGTGACTAAGAGCTGTGACTGTGCTGAGCAGAATAGTGAGTGTTCACATCACTGTGTGACTGAGAGCAGTCACTGTGCTGAGCAGAATAGTGAGTGTTCCCATCACAGTGCGACTGAGAGCAGTCACTGTGCTGAGCAGAATAGTGAGTGTTCCCATCACAGTGTGACTGAGAGCTGTCTCTGTGCTGAACAGAATAGTGAGTGTTCCCATCACAGTGTGACTGAGAGCTGTCAATGTGCTGAGTAGAATAGTTAGTGTTCACATCACAGTGTGACCGAGAGCCCTCACTGTGCTGAGCAAAATAGTGAGTGTTCCCATCACATTGTGTGTGAGAGCTGTCTATGTGCTGAACAGAATAGTGAGTGTTCCTATCACAGTGTGACTGAGAGTTGTCAATATGCTGAGCAGAATAGTTAGTGTTCACATCACAGTGTGACCGAGAGCTCTCACTGTGCTGAGCAGCAGAGTGAGTGTTCCCATCACAGTGTGACTGAGAGCAGTCACTGTGTTGAGCAAAATAGTGAGTGTTCCCCACACAGTGTGACTTTGAGAGCATTCACTGTCCAGAGCAGAATAGTGAGTGTTCCCAAAACACAGTGTGACTGAGAGCTGTCTCTGTGCTGAACAGAATAGTGAGTGTTCCCATCACAGTGTGACTGAGAGCTGTCAATATGCTGAGCAGAATAGTTAGTGTTCACATCACAGTGTGAACGAGAGCTCTCACTGTGCTGAGCAGCAGAGTGAGTGATCCCATCACAGTGTGACTGAGAGCAGTCACTGTGTTGAGCAAAATAGTGAGTGTTCCCATCACAGTGTGACTTTGAGAGCATTCACTGTCCAGAGCAGAATAGTGAGTGTGACTTTGAGAGCAGTCACTGTGCTGAGCAGAATAGTGAGTGTTCCCATCACAGTGTGACTGAGAGCAGTCACTGTGCTGAACAGAATAGTGAGTGTTCCCATCAAAGTGTGACTTAGAGCAGTCACTGTGCTGAGCAGAATAGTGAGTGTTCCTATCACAATGCGACTGTGAGAGCAGTCACTGTGCAGAGCAGAATAGTGAGTGTTCCCATCACAGCTGTGACTAAGAGCTGTGACTGTGCTGAGCAGAATAGTGAGTGTTCACATCACTGTGTGACTGAGAGCAGTCACTGTGCTGAGCAGAATAGTGAGTGTTCCCATCACAGTGCGACTGAGAGCAGTCACGGTGCTGAGCAGAATAGTGAGTGTTCACATCACTGTGTGACTGAGAGCAGTCACGGTGCTGAGCAGAATAGTGAGTGTTCACATCACTGTGTGACTGAGAGCAGTCACTGTGCTGAGCAGAATAGTGAGTGTTCCCATCACAGTGCGACTGAGAGCAGTCACTGTGCTGAGCAGAATAGTGAGTGTTCCCATCACAGTGTGACTGAGAGCTGTCTCTGTGCTGAACAGAATAGTGAGTGTTCCCATCACAGTGTGACTGAGAGCTGTCAATGTGCTGAGCAGAATAGTTAGTGTTCACATCACAGTGTGACCGAGAGCCCTCACTGTGCTGAGCAGAATAGTGAGTGTTCCCATCACATTGTGTCTGAGAGCTGTCTATGTGCTGAACAGAATAGTGAGTGTTCCCATCACAGTGTGACTGAGAGTTGTCAATATGCTGAGCAGAATAGTTAGTGTTCACATCACAGTGTGACCGAGAGCTCTCACTGTGCTGAGCAGCAGAGTAAGTGTTCCCATCACAGTGTGACTGAGAGCAGTCACTGTGTTGAGCAAAATAGTGAGTGTTCCCCACACAGTGTGACTTTGAGAGCATTCACTGTCCAGAGCAGAATAGTGAGTGTGACTTTGAGAGCAGTCACTGTGCTGAGCAGAATAGTGAGTGTTCCCATCACAGTGTGACTGAGAGCAGTCACTGTGCTGAGCAGAATAGTGAGTGTTCACATCACTGTGTGACTGAGAGCAGTCACTGTGCTGAGCAGAATAGTGAGTGTTCCCATCACAGTGCGACTGAGAGCAGTCACTGTGCTGAGCAGAATAGTGAGTGTTCCCATCACAGTGTGACTGAGAGCTGTCTCTGTGCTGAACAGAATAGTGAGTGTTCCCATCACAGTGTGACTGAGAGCTGTCAATGTGCTGAGCAGAATAGTTAGTGTTCACATCACAGTGTGACCGAGAGCCCTCACTGTGCTGAGCAAAATAGTGAGTGTTCCCATCACATTGTGTGTGAGAGCTGTCTATGTGCTGAACAGAATAGTGAGTGTTCCTATCACAGTGTGACTGAGAGTTGTCAATATGCTGAGCAGAATAGTTAGTGTTCACATCACAGTGTGACCGAGAGCTCTCACTGTGCTGAGCAGCAGAGTGAGTGTTCCCATCACAGTGTGACTGAGAGCAGTCACTGTGTTGAGCAAAATAGTGAGTGTTCCCCACACAGTGTGACTTTGAGAGCATTCACTGTCCAGAGCAGAATAGTGAGTGTTCCCAAAACACAGTGTGACTGAGAGCTGTCTCTGTGCTGAACAGAATAGTGAGTGTTCCCATCACAGTGTGACTGAGAGCTGTCAATATGCTGAGCAGAATAGTTAGTGTTCACATCACAGTGTGAACGAGAGCTCTCACTGTGCTGAGCAGCAGAGTGAGTGATCCCATCACAGTGTGACTGAGAGCAGTCACTGTGTTGAGCAAAATAGTGAGTGTTCCCATCACAGTGTGACTTTGAGAGCATTCACTGTCCAGAGCAGAATAGTGAGTGTTCCCAAAACACATTGTGACTGAGAGCTGTCTCTGTGCTGAACAGAATAGTGAGTGTTCCCATCACAGTGTGACTGAGAGCTGTCAATATGCTGAGCAGAATAGTTAGTGTTCACATCACAGTGTGAACGAGAGCTCTCACTGTGCTGAGTGGCAGAGTGAGTGATCCCATCACAGTGTGACTGAGAGCAGTCACTGTGTTGAGCAAAATAGTGAGTGTTCCCATCACAGTGTGACTTTGAGAGCATTCACTGTCCAGAGCAGAATAGTGAGTGTGACTTTGAGAGCAGTCACTGTGCTGAGCAGAATAGTGAGTGTTCCCATCACAGTGTGACTGAGAGCAGTCACTGTGCTGAACAGAATAGTGAGTGTTCCCATCACAGTGTGACTTAGAGCAGTTACTGTGCTGAGCAGAATAGTGAGTGTTCCTATCACAATGCGACTGTGAGAGCAGTCACTGTGCAGAGCAGAATAGTGAGTGTTCCCATCACAGCTGTGACTAAGAGCTGTGACTGTGCTGAGCAGAATAGTGAGTGTTTACATCACTGTGTGACTGAGAGCAGTCACTGTGCTGAGCAGAATAGTGAGTGTTCCCATCACAGTGCGACTGAGAGCAGTCACGGTGCTGAGCAGAATAGTGAGTGTTCCCATCACAGTGTGACTGAGAGCAGTCACTGTGCTGAGCAGAATAGTGAGTGTTCCTATCACAATGCGACTGTGAGAGCAGTCACTGTGCAGAGTAGAATAGTGAGTGTTCCCATCACAGCTGTGACTAAGAGCTGTGACTGTGCTGAGCAGAATAGTGAGTGTTCACATCACTGTGTGACTGAGAGCAGTCACTGTGCTGAGCAGAATAGTGAGTGTTCCCATCACAGTGCGACTGAGAGCAGTCACTGTGCTGAGCAGAATAGTGAGTGTTCCCATCACAGTGTGACTGAGAGCTGTCTCTGTGCTGAACAGAATAGTGAGTGTTCCCATCACAGTGTGACTGAGAGCTGTCAATGTGCTGAGCAGAATAGTTAGTGTTCACATCACAGTGTGACCGAGAGCCCTCACTGTGCTGAGCAAAATAGTGAGTGTTCCCATCACATTGTGTGTGAGAGCTGTCTATGTGCTGAACAGAATAGTGAGTGTTCCTATCACAGTGTGACTGAGAGTTGTCAATATGCTGAGCAGAATAGTTAGTGTTCACATCACAGTGTGACCGAGAGCTCTCACTGTGCTGAGCAGCAGAGTGAGTGTTCCCATCACAGTGTGACTGAGAGCAGTCACTGTGTTGAGCAAAATAGTGAGTGTTCCCCACACAGTGTGACTTTGAGAGCATTCACTGTCCAGAGCAGAATAGTGAGTGTTCCCAAAACACAGTGTGACTGAGAGCTGTCTCTGTGCTGAACAGAATAGTGAGTGTTCCCATCACAGTGTGACTGAGAGCTGTCAATATGCTGAGCAGAATAGTTAGTGTTCACATCACAGTGTGAACGAGAGCTCTCACTGTGCTGAGCAGCAGAGTGAGTGATCCCATCACAGTGTGACTGAGAGCAGTCACTGTGTTGAGCAAAATAGTGAGTGTTCCCATCACAGTGTGACTTTGAGAGCATTCACTGTCCAGAGCAGAATAGTGAGTGTGACTTTGAGAGCAGTCACTGTGCTGAGCAGAATAGTGAGTGTTCCCATCAAAGTGTGACTTAGAGCAGTCACTGTGCTGAGCAGAATAGTGAGTGTTCCTATCACAATGCGACTGTGAGAGCAGTCACTGTGCAGAGCAGAATAGTGAGTGTTCCCATCACAGCTGTGACTAAGAGCTGTGACTGTGCTGAGCAGAATAGTGAGTGTTCACATCACTGTGTGACTGAGAGCAGTCACTGTGCTGAGCAGAATAGTGAGTGTTCCCATCACAGTGCGACTGAGAGCAGTCACGGTGCTGAGCAGAATAGTGAGTGTTCACATCACTGTGTGACTGAGAGCAGTCACGGTGCTGAGCAGAATAGTGAGTGTTCACATCACTGTGTGACTGAGAGCAGTCACTGTGCTGAGCAGAATAGTGAGTGTTCCCATCACAGTGCGACTGAGAGCAGTCACTGTGCTGAGCAGAATAGTGAGTGTTCCCATCACAGTGTGACTGAGAGCTGTCTCTGTGCTGAACAGAATAGTGAGTGTTCCCATCACAGTGTGACTGAGAGCTGTCAATGTGCTGAGCAGAATAGTTAGTGTTCACATCACAGTGTGACCGAGAGCCCTCACTGTGCTGAGCAGAATAGTGAGTGTTCCCATCACATTGTGTCTGAGAGCTGTCTATGTGCTGAACAGAATAGTGAGTGTTCCCATCACAGTGTGACTGAGAGTTGTCAATATGCTGAGCAGAATAGTTAGTGTTCACATCACAGTGTGACCGAGAGCTCTCACTGTGCTGAGCAGCAGAGTAAGTGTTCCCATCACAGTGTGACTGAGAGCAGTCACTGTGTTGAGCAAAATAGTGAGTGTTCCCATCACAGTGTGACTTTGAGAGCATTCACTGTCCAGAGCAGAATAGTGAGTGTGACTTTGAGAGCAGTCACTGTGCTGAGCAGAATAGTGAGTGTTCCCATCACAGTGTGACTGAGAGCAGTCACTGTGCTGAACAGAATAGTGAGTGTTCCCATCACAGTGTGACTTAGAGCAGTCATTGTGCTGAGCATAATAGTGAGTCTTCCTATCACAATGCGACTGTGAGAGCAGTCACTGTGCAGAGCAGAATTGTGAGTGTTACCGTCACAGCTGTGACTAAGAGCTGTCACTGTGCTGAGCAGAACAGTGAGTGTTCCTATCACAGTGTGACTGAGAGCAGTCACTGTGCTGAGCAGAATAGTGAGTGTTCCCAAAACACATTGTGACTGAGAGCTGTCTCTGTGCTGAACAGAATAGTGAGTGTTCCCATCACAGTGTGACTGAGAGCTGTCAATATGCTGAGCAGAATAGTTAGTGTTCACATCACAGTGTGAACGAGAGCTCTCACTGTGCTGAGTGGCAGAGTGAGTGATCCCATCACAGTGTGACTGAGAGCAGTCACTGTGTTGAGCAAAATAGTGAGTGTTCCCATCACAGTGTGACTTTGAGAGCATTCACTGTCCAGAGCAGAATAGTGAGTGTGACTTTGAGAGCAGTCACTGTGCTGAGCAGAATAGTGAGTGTTCCCATCACAGTGTGACTGAGAGCAGTCACTGTGCTGAACAGAATAGTGAGTGTTCCCATCACAGTGTGACTTAGAGCAGTTACTGTGCTGAGCAGAATAGTGAGTGTTCCTATCACAATGCGACTGTGAGAGCAGTCACTGTGCAGAGCAGAATAGTGAGTGTTCCCATCACAGCTGTGACTAAGAGCTGTGACTGTGCTGAGCAGAATAGTGAGTGTTTACATCACTGTGTGACTGAGAGCAGTCACTGTGCTGAGCAGAATAGTGAGTGTTCCCATCACAGTGCGACTGAGAGCAGTCACGGTGCTGAGCAGAATAGTGAGTGTTCCCATCACAGTGTGACTGAGAGCAGTCACTGTGCTGAGCAGAATAGTGAGTGTTCCTATCACAATGCGACTGTGAGAGCAGTCACTGTGCAGAGTAGAATAGTGAGTGTTCCCATCACAGCTGTGACTAAGAGCTGTGACTGTGCTGAGCAGAATAGTGAGTGTTCACATCACTGTGTGACTGAGAGCAGTCACTGTGCTGAGCAGAATAGTGAGTGTTCCCATCACAGTGCGACTGAGAGCAGTCACTGTGCTGAGCAGAATAGTGAGTGTTCCCATCACAGTGTGACTGAGAGCTGTCTCTGTGCTGAACAGAATAGTGAGTGTTCCCATCACAGTGTGACTGAGAGCTGTCAATGTGCTGAGCAGAATAGTTAGTGTTCACATCACAGTGTGACCGAGAGCCCTCACTGTGCTGAGCAAAATAGTGAGTGTTCCCATCACATTGTGTGTGAGAGCTGTCTATGTGCTGAACAGAATAGTGAGTGTTCCTATCACAGTGTGACTGAGAGTTGTCAATATGCTGAGCAGAATAGTTAGTGTTCACATCACAGTGTGACCGAGAGCTCTCACTGTGCTGAGCAGCAGAGTGAGTGTTCCCATCACAGTGTGACTGAGAGCAGTCACTGTGTTGAGCAAAATAGTGAGTGTTCCCCACACAGTGTGACTTTGAGAGCATTCACTGTCCAGAGCAGAATAGTGAGTGTTCCCAAAACACAGTGTGACTGAGAGCTGTCTCTGTGCTGAACAGAATAGTGAGTGTTCCCATCACAGTGTGACTGAGAGCTGTCAATATGCTGAGCAGAATAGTTAGTGTTCACATCACAGTGTGAACGAGAGCTCTCACTGTGCTGAGCAGCAGAGTGAGTGATCCCATCACAGTGTGACTGAGAGCAGTCACTGTGTTGAGCAAAATAGTGAGTGTTCCCATCACAGTGTGACTTTGAGAGCATTCACTGTCCAGAGCAGAATAGTGAGTGTGACTTTGAGAGCAGTCACTGTGCTGAGCAGAATAGTGAGTGTTCCCATCAAAGTGTGACTTAGAGCAGTCACTGTGCTGAGCAGAATAGTGAGTGTTCCTATCACAATGCGACTGTGAGAGCAGTCACTGTGCAGAGCAGAATAGTGAGTGTTCCCATCACAGCTGTGACTAAGAGCTGTGACTGTGCTGAGCAGAATAGTGAGTGTTCACATCACTGTGTGACTGAGAGCAGTCACTGTGCTGAGCAGAATAGTGAGTGTTCCCATCACAGTGCGACTGAGAGCAGTCACGGTGCTGAGCAGAATAGTGAGTGTTCACATCACTGTGTGACTGAGAGCAGTCACGGTGCTGAGCAGAATAGTGAGTGTTCACATCACTGTGTGACTGAGAGCAGTCACTGTGCTGAGCAGAATAGTGAGTGTTCCCATCACAGTGCGACTGAGAGCAGTCACTGTGCTGAGCAGAATAGTGAGTGTTCCCATCACAGTGTGACTGAGAGCTGTCTCTGTGCTGAACAGAATAGTGAGTGTTCCCATCACAGTGTGACTGAGAGCTGTCAATGTGCTGAGCAGAATAGTTAGTGTTCACATCACAGTGTGACCGAGAGCCCTCACTGTGCTGAGCAGAATAGTGAGTGTTCCCATCACATTGTGTCTGAGAGCTGTCTATGTGCTGAACAGAATAGTGAGTGTTCCCATCACAGTGTGACTGAGAGTTGTCAATATGCTGAGCAGAATAGTTAGTGTTCACATCACAGTGTGACCGAGAGCTCTCACTGTGCTGAGCAGCAGAGTAAGTGTTCCCATCACAGTGTGACTGAGAGCAGTCACTGTGTTGAGCAAAATAGTGAGTGTTCCCATCACAGTGTGACTTTGAGAGCATTCACTGTCCAGAGCAGAATAGTGAGTGTGACTTTGAGAGCAGTCACTGTGCTGAGCAGAATAGTGAGTGTTCCCATCACAGTGTGACTGAGAGCAGTCACTGTGCTGAACAGAATAGTGAGTGTTCCCATCACAGTGTGACTTAGAGCAGTCATTGTGCTGAGCATAATAGTGAGTCTTCCTATCACAATGCGACTGTGAGAGCAGTCACTGTGCAGAGCAGAATTGTGAGTGTTACCGTCACAGCTGTGACTAAGAGCTGTCACTGTGCTGAGCAGAACAGTGAGTGTTCCTATCACAGTGTGACTGAGAGCAGTCACTGTGCTGAGCAGAATAGTGAGTGTTCCCAAAACACAGTGTGACTGAGAGCTGTCTCTGTGCTGAACAGAATAGTGAGTGTTCCCATCACAGTGTGACTGAGAGCTGTCAATATTCTGAGCAGAATAGTTAGTGTTCACATCACAGTGTGAACGAGAGCTCTCACTGTGCTGAGCAGCAGAGTGAGTGATCCCATCACAGTGTGACTGAGAGCAGTCACTGTGTTGAGCAAAATAGTGAGTGTTCCCATCACAGTGTGACTTTGAGAGCATTCACTGTCCAGAGCAGAATAGTGAGTATGACTTTGAGAGCAGTCACTGTGCTGAGCAGAATAGTGAGTGTTCCCATCACAGTGTGACTGAGAGCAGTCACTGTGCTGAACAGAATAGTGAGTGTTCCCATCACAGTGTGACTTAGAGCAGTCACTGTGCTGAGCAGAATAGTGAGTGTTCCTATCACAATGCGACTGTGAGAGCAGTCACGGTGCAGAGCAGAATAGTGAGTGTTCCCATCACAGCTGTGACTAAGAGCTGTGACTGTGCTGAGCAGAATAGTGAGTGTTCACATCACTGTGTGACTGAGAGCAGTCACTGTGCTGAGCAGAATAGTGAGTGTTCCCATCACAGTGCGACTGAGAGCAGTCACGGTGCTGAGCAGAATAGTGAGTGTTCCCATCACAGTGTGACTGAGAGCAGTCACTGTGCTGAGCAGAATAGTGAGTGTTCCTATCACAATGCGACTGTGAGAGCAGTCACTGTGCAGAGTAGAATAGTGAGTGTTCCCATCACAGCTGTGACTAAGAGCTGTGACTGTGCTGAGCAGAATAGTGAGTGTTCACATCACTGTGTGACTGAGAGCAGTCACTGTGCTGAGCAGAATAGTGAGTGTTCCCATCACAGTGCGACTGAGAGCAGTCACTGTGCTGAGCAGAATAGTGAGTGTTCCCATCACAGTGTGACTGAGAGCTGTCTCTGTGCTGAACAGAATAGTGAGTGTTCCCATCACAGTGTGACTGAGAGCTGTCAATGTGCTGAGCAGAATAGTTAGTGTTCACATCACAGTGTGACCGAGAGCCCTCACTGTGCTGAGCAGAATAGTGAGTGTTCCTATCACAATGCGACTGTGAGAGCAGTCACTGTGCAGAGCAGAATAGTGAGTGTTCCCATCACAGTGTGACTTTGAGAGCATTCACTGTCCAGAGCAGAATAGTGAGTATGACTTTGAGAGCAGTCACTGTGCTGAGCAGAATAGTGAGTGTTCCCATCAAAGTGTGACTTAGAGCAGTCACTGTGCTGAGCAGAATAGTGAGTGTTCCTATCACAATGCGACTGTGAGAGCAGTCACTGTGCAGAGCAGAATAGTGAGTGTTCCCATCACAGCTGTGACTAAGAGCTGTGACTGTGCTGAGCAGAATAGTGAGTGTTCACATCACTGTGTGACTGAGAGCAGTCACTGTGCTGAGCAGAATAGTGAGTGTTCCCATCACAGTGCGACTGAGAGCAGTCACGGTGCTGAGCAGAATAGTGAGTGTTCACATCACTGTGTGACTGAGAGCAGTCACGGTGCTGAGCAGAATAGTGAGTGTTCACATCACTGTGTGACTGAGAGCAGTCACTGTGCTGAGCAGAATAGTGAGTGTTCCCATCACAGTGCGACTGAGAGCAGTCACTGTGCTGAGCAGAATAGTGAGTGTTCCCATCACAGTGTGACTGAGAGCTGTCTCTGTGCTGAACAGAATAGTGAGTGTTCCCATCACAGTGTGACTGAGAGCTGTCAATGTGCTGAGCAGAATAGTTAGTGTTCACATCACAGTGTGACCGAGAGCCCTCACTGTGCTGAGCAGAATAGTGAGTGTTCCCATCACATTGTGTCTGAGAGCTGTCTATGTGCTGAACAGAATAGTGAGTGTTCCCATCACAGTGTGACTGAGAGTTGTCAATATGCTGAGCAGAATAGTTAGTGTTCACATCACAGTGTGACCGAGAGCTCTCACTGTGCTGAGCAGCAGAGTAAGTGTTCCCATCACAGTGTGACTGAGAGCAGTCACTGTGTTGAGCAAAATAGTGAGTGTTCCCATCACAGTGTGACTTTGAGAGCATTCACTGTCCAGAGCAGAATAGTGAGTGTGACTTTGAGAGCAGTCACTGTGCTGAGCAGAATAGTGAGTGTTCCCATCACAGTGTGACTGAGAGTTGTCAATATGCTGAGCAGAATAGTTAGTGTTCACATCACAGTGTGACCGAGAGCTCTCACTGTGCTGAGCAGCAGAGTGAGTGTTCCCATCACAGTGTGACTGAGAGCAGTCACTGTGTTGAGCAAAATAGTGAGTGTTCCCCACACAGTGTGACTTTGAGAGCATTCACTGTCCAGAGCAGAATAGTGAGTGTTCCCAAAACACAGTGTGACTGAGAGCTGTCTCTGTGCTGAACAGAATAGTGAGTGTTCCCATCACAGTGTGACTGAGAGCTGTCAATATGCTGAGCAGAATAGTTAGTGTTCACATCACAGTGTGAACGAGAGCTCTCACTGTGCTGAGCAGCAGAGTGAGTGATCCCATCACAGTGTGACTGAGAGCAGTCACTGTGTTGAGCAAAATAGTGAGTGTTCCCATCACAGTGTGACTTTGAGAGCATTCACTGTCCAGAGCAGAATAGTGAGTGTGACTTTGAGAGCAGTCACTGTGCTGAGCAGAATAGTGAGTGTTCCCATCAAAGTGTGACTTAGAGCAGTCACTGTGCTGAGCAGAATAGTGAGTGTTCCTATCACAATGCGACTGTGAGAGCAGTCACTGTGCAGAGCAGAATAGTGAGTGTTCCCATCACAGCTGTGACTAAGAGCTGTGACTGTGCTGAGCAGAATAGTGAGTGTTCACATCACTGTGTGACTGAGAGCAGTCACTGTGCTGAGCAGAATAGTGAGTGTTCCCATCACAGTGCGACTGAGAGCAGTCACGGTGCTGAGCAGAATAGTGAGTGTTCACATCACTGTGTGACTGAGAGCAGTCACGGTGCTGAGCAGAATAGTGAGTGTTCACATCACTGTGTGACTGAGAGCAGTCACTGTGCTGAGCAGAATAGTGAGTGTTCCCATCACAGTGCGACTGAGAGCAGTCACTGTGCTGAGCAGAATAGTGAGTGTTCCCATCACAGTGTGACTGAGAGCTGTCTCTGTGCTGAACAGAATAGTGAGTGTTCCCATCACAGTGTGACTGAGAGCTGTCAATGTGCTGAGCAGAATAGTTAGTGTTCACATCACAGTGTGACCGAGAGCCCTCACTGTGCTGAGCAGAATAGTGAGTGTTCCCATCACATTGTGTCTGAGAGCTGTCTATGTGCTGAACAGAATAGTGAGTGTTCCCATCACAGTGTGACTGAGAGTTGTCAATATGCTGAGCAGAATAGTTAGTGTTCACATCACAGTGTGACCGAGAGCTCTCACTGTGCTGAGCAGCAGAGTAAGTGTTCCCATCACAGTGTGACTGAGAGCAGTCACTGTGTTGAGCAAAATAGTGAGTGTTCCCATCACAGTGTGACTTTGAGAGCATTCACTGTCCAGAGCAGAATAGTGAGTGTGACTTTGAGAGCAGTCACTGTGCTGAGCAGAATAGTGAGTGTTCCCATCACAGTGTGACTGAGAGCAGTCACTGTGCTGAACAGAATAGTGAGTGTTCCCATCACAGTGTGACTTAGAGCAGTCATTGTGCTGAGCATAATAGTGAGTCTTCCTATCACAATGCGACTGTGAGAGCAGTCACTGTGCAGAGCAGAATTGTGAGTGTTACCGTCACAGCTGTGACTAAGAGCTGTCACTGTGCTGAGCAGAACAGTGAGTGTTCCTATCACAGTGTGACTGAGAGCAGTCACTGTGCTGAGCAGAATAGTGAGTGTTCCCAAAACACAGTGTGACTGAGAGCTGTCTCTGTGCTGAACAGAATAGTGAGTGTTCCCATCACAGTGTGACTGAGAGCTGTCAATATTCTGAGCAGAATAGTTAGTGTTCACATCACAGTGTGAACGAGAGCTCTCACTGTGCTGAGCAGCAGAGTGAGTGATCCCATCACAGTGTGACTGAGAGCAGTCACTGTGTTGAGCAAAATAGTGAGTGTTCCCATCACAGTGTGACTTTGAGAGCATTCACTGTCCAGAGCAGAATAGTGAGTATGACTTTGAGAGCAGTCACTGTGCTGAGCAGAATAGTGAGTGTTCCCATCACAGTGTGACTGAGAGCAGTCACTGTGCTGAACAGAATAGTGAGTGTTCCCATCACAGTGTGACTTAGAGCAGTCACTGTGCTGAGCAGAATAGTGAGTGTTCCTATCACAATGCGACTGTGAGAGCAGTCACGGTGCAGAGCAGAATAGTGAGTGTTCCCATCACAGCTGTGACTAAGAGCTGTGACTGTGCTGAGCAGAATAGTGAGTGTTCACATCACTGTGTGACTGAGAGCAGTCACTGTGCTGAGCAGAATAGTGAGTGTTCCCATCACAGTGCGACTGAGAGCAGTCACGGTGCTGAGCAGAATAGTGAGTGTTCCCATCACAGTGTGACTGAGAGCAGTCACTGTGCTGAGCAGAATAGTGAGTGTTCCTATCACAATGCGACTGTGAGAGCAGTCACTGTGCAGAGTAGAATAGTGAGTGTTCCCATCACAGCTGTGACTAAGAGCTGTGACTGTGCTGAGCAGAATAGTGAGTGTTCACATCACTGTGTGACTGAGAGCAGTCACTGTGCTGAGCAGAATAGTGAGTGTTCCCATCACAGTGCGACTGAGAGCAGTCACTGTGCTGAGCAGAATAGTGAGTGTTCCCATCACAGTGTGACTGATAGCTGTCTCTGTGCTGAACAGAATAGTGAGTGTTCCCATCACAGTGTGACTGAGAGCTGTCAATGTGCTGAGCAGAATAGTTAGTGTTCACATCACAGTGTGACCGAGAGCCCTCACTGTGCTGAGCAGAATAGTGAGTGTTCCTATCACAATGCGACTGTGAGAGCAGTCACTATGCAGAGCAGAATAGTGAGTGTTCCCATCACAGTGTGACTTTGAGAGCATTCACTGTCCAGAGCAGAATAGTGAGTATGACTTTGAGAGCAGTCACTGTGCTGAGCAGAATAGTGAGTGTTCCCATCAAAGTGTGACTTAGAGCAGTCACTGTGCTGAGCAGAATAGTGAGTGTTCCTATCACAATGCGACTGTGAGAGCAGTCACTGTGCAGAGCAGAATAGTGAGTGTTCCCATCACAGCTGTGACTAAGAGCTGTGACTGTGCTGAGCAGAATAGTGAGTGTTCACATCACTGTGTGACTGAGAGCAGTCACTGTGCTGAGCAGAATAGTGAGTGTTCCCATCACAGTGCGACTGAGAGCAGTCACGGTGCTGAGCAGAATAGTGAGTGTTCACATCACTGTGTGACTGAGAGCAGTCACGGTGCTGAGCAGAATAGTGAGTGTTCACATCACTGTGTGACTGAGAGCAGTCACTGTGCTGAGCAGAATAGTGAGTGTTCCCATCACAGTGCGACTGAGAGCAGTCACTGTGCTGAGCAGAATAGTGAGTGTTCCCATCACAGTGTGACTGAGAGCTGTCTCTGTGCTGAACAGAATAGTGAGTGTTCCCATCACAGTGTGACTGAGAGCTGTCAATGTGCTGAGCAGAATAGTTAGTGTTCACATCACAGTGTGACCGAGAGCCCTCACTGTGCTGAGCAGAATAGTGAGTGTTCCCATCACATTGTGTCTGAGAGCTGTCTATGTGCTGAACAGAATAGTGAGTGTTCCCATCACAGTGTGACTGAGAGTTGTCAATATGCTGAGCAGAATAGTTAGTGTTCACATCACAGTGTGACCGAGAGCTCTCACTGTGCTGAGCAGCAGAGTAAGTGTTCCCATCACAGTGTGACTGAGAGCAGTCACTGTGTTGAGCAAAATAGTGAGTGTTCCCATCACAGTGTGACTTTGAGAGCATTCACTGTCCAGAGCAGAATAGTGAGTGTGACTTTGAGAGCAGTCACTGTGCTGAGCAGAATAGTGAGTGTTCCCATCACAGTGTGACTGAGAGCAGTCACTGTGCTGAACAGAATAGTGAGTGTTCCCATCACAGTGTGACTTAGAGCAGTCATTGTGCTGAGCATAATAGTGAGTCTTCCTATCACAATGCAACTGTGAGAGCAGTCACTGTGCAGAGCAGAATTGTGAGTGTTACCGTCACAGCTGTGACTAAGAGCTGTCACTGTGCTGAGCAGAACAGTGAGTGTTCCTATCACAGTGTGACTGAGAGCAGTCACTGTGCTGAGCAGAATAGTGAGTGTTCCCAAAACACAGTGTGACTGAGAGCTGTCTCTGTGCTGAACAGAATAGTGAGTGTTCCCATCACAGTGTGACTGAGAGCTGTCAATATTCTGAGCAGAATAGTTAGTGTTCACATCACAGTGTGAACGAGAGCTCTCACTGTGCTGAGCAGCAGAGTGAGTGATCCCATCACAGTGTGACTGAGAGCAGTCACTGTGTTGAGCAAAATAGTGAGTGTTCCCATCACAGTGTGACTTTGAGAGCATTCACTGTCCAGAGCAGAATAGTGAGTATGACTTTGAGAGCAGTCACTGTGCTGAGCAGAATAGTGAGTGTTCCCATCACAGTGTGACTGAGAGCAGTCACTGTGCTGAACAGAATAGTGAGTGTTCCCATCACAGTGTGACTTAGAGCAGTCACTGTGCTGAGCAGAATAGTGAGTGTTCCTATCACAATGCGACTGTGAGAGCAGTCACGGTGCAGAGCAGAATAGTGAGTGTTCCCATCACAGCTGTGACTAAGAGCTGTGACTGTGCTGAGCAGAATAGTGAGTGTTCACATCACTGTGTGACTGAGAGCAGTCACTGTGCTGAGCAGAATAGTGAGTGTTCCCATCACAGTGCGACTGAGAGCAGTCACGGTGCTGAGCAGAATAGTGAGTGTTCCCATCACAGTGTGACTGAGAGCAGTCACTGTGCTGAGCAGAATAGTGAGTGTTCCTATCACAATGCGACTGTGAGAGCAGTCACTGTGCAGAGTAGAATAGTGAGTGTTCCCATCACAGCTGTGACTAAGAGCTGTGACTGTGCTGAGCAGAATAGTGAGTGTTCACATCACTGTGTGACTGAGAGCAGTCACTGTGCTGAGCAGAATAGTGAGTGTTCCCATCACAGTGCGACTGAGAGCAGTCACTGTGCTGAGCAGAATAGTGAGTGTTCCCATCACAGTGTGACTGAGAGCTGTCTCTGTGCTGAACAGAATAGTGAGTGTTCCCATCACAGTGTGACTGAGAGCTGTCAATGTGCTGAGCAGAATAGTTAGTGTTCACATCACAGTGTGACCGAGAGCCCTCACTGTGCTGAGCAGAATAGTGAGTGTTCCTATCACAATGCGACTGTGAGAGCAGTCACTGTGCAGAGCAGAATAGTGAGTGTTCCCATCACAGTGTGACTTTGAGAGCATTCACTGTCCAGAGCAGAATAGTGAGTATGACTTTGAGAGCAGTCACTGTGCTGAGCAGAATAGTGAGTGTTCCCATCACAGTGTGACTGAGAGCAGTCACTGTGCTGAACAGAATAGTGAGTGTTCCCATCACAGTGTGACTTAGAGCAGTCACTGTGCTGAGCAGAATAGTGAGTGTTCCTATCACAATGCGACTGTGAGAGCAGTCACGGTGCAGAGCAGAATAGTGAGTGTTCCCATCACAGCTGTGACTAAGAGCTGTGACTGTGCTGAGCAGAATAGTGAGTGTTCACATCACTGTGTGACTGAGAGCAGTCACTGTGCTGAGCAGAATAGTGAGTGTTCCCATCACAGTGCGACTGAGAGCAGTCATGGTGCTGAGCAGAATAGTGAGTGTTCCCATCACAGTGTGACTGAGAGCAGTCACTGTGCTGAGCAGAATAGTGAGTGTTCCTATCACAATGCGACTGTGAGAGCAGTCACTGTGCAGAGTAGAATTGTGAGTGTTACCGTCACAGCTGTGACTAAGAGCTGTCACTGTGCTGAGCAGAACAGTGAGTGTTCCTATCACAGTGTGACTGAGAGCAGTCACTGTGCTGAGCAGAATAGTGAGTGTTCCCAAAACACAGTGTGACTGAGAGCTGTCTCTGTGCTGAACAGAATAGTGAGTGTTCCCATCACAGTGTGACTGAGAGCTGTCAATATTCTGAGCAGAATAGTTAGTGTTCACATCACAGTGTGAACGAGAGCTCTCACTGTGCTGAGCAGCAGAGTGAGTGATCCCATCACAGTGTGACTGAGAGCAGTCACTGTGTTGAGCAAAATAGTGAGTGTTCCCATCACAGTGTGACTTTGAGAGCATTCACTGTCCAGAGCAGAATAGTGAGTATGACTTTGAGAGCAGTCACTGTGCTGAGCAGAATAGTGAGTGTTCCCATCACAGTGTGACTGAGAGCAGTCACTGTGCTGAACAGAATAGTGAGTGTTCCCATCACAGTGTGACTTAGAGCAGTCACTGTGCTGAGCAGAATAGTGAGTGTTCCTATCACAATGCGACTGTGAGAGCAGTCACGGTGCAGAGCAGAATAGTGAGTGTTCCCATCACAGCTGTGACTAAGAGCTGTGACTGTGCTGAGCAGAATAGTGAGTGTTCACATCACTGTGTGACTGAGAGCAGTCACTGTGCTGAGCAGAATAGTGAGTGTTCCCATCACAGTGCGACTGAGAGCAGTCATGGTGCTGAGCAGAATAGTGAGTGTTCCCATCACAGTGTGACTGAGAGCAGTCACTGTGCTGAGCAGAATAGTGATTGTTCCTATCACAATGCGAATGTGAGAGCAGTCACTGTGCAGAGTAGAATAGTGAGTGTTCCCATCACAGCTGTGACTAAGAGCTGTGACTGTGCTGAGCAGAATAGTGAGTGTTCACATCACTGTGTGACTGAGAGCAGTCAATATGCTGAGCAGAATAGTTAGTGTTCACATCACAGTGTGACCGAGAGCTCTCACTGTGCTGAGCAGCAGAGTGAGTGTTCCCATCACAGTGTGACTGAGAGCAGTCACTGTGTTGAGCAAAATAGTGAGTGTTCCCATCACAGTGTGACTTTGAGAGCATTCACTGTCCAGAGCAGAATAGTGAGTGTTCCCAAAACACAGTGTGACTGAGAGCTGTCTCTGTGCTGATCAGAATAGTGAGTGTTCCCATCACAGTGTGACTGAGAGCTGTCAATATGCTGAGCAGAATAGTTAGTGTTCACATCACAGTGTGAACGAGAGCTCTCACTGTGCTGAGCAGCAGAGTGAGTGATCCCATCACAGTGTGACTGAGAGCAGTCACTGTGTTGAGCAAAATAGTGAGTGTTCCCATCACAGTGTGACTTTAAGAGCATTCACTGTCCAGAGCAGAATAGTGAGTGTGACTTTGAGAGCAGTCACTGTGCTGAGCAGAATAGTGAGTGTTCCCATCACAGTGTGACTGAGAGCAGTCACTGTGCTGAACAGAATAGTGAGTGTTCCCATCACAGTGTGACTTAGAGCAGTCACTGTGCTGAGCAGAATAGTGAGTGTTCCTATCACAATGCGACTGTGAGAGCAGTCACTGTGCAGAGCAGAATAGTGAGTGTTCCCATCACAGCTGTGACTAAGAGCTGTGACTGTGCTGTGCAGAATAGTGAGTGTTCACATCACTGTGTGACTGAGAGCAGTCACTGTGCTGAGCAGAATAGTGAGTGTTCTCATCACAGCGCGACTGAGAGCAGTCACGGTGCTGAGCAGAATAGTGAGTGTTCCCATCACAGTGTGACTTAGAGCAGTCACTGTGCTGAGCAGAATAGTGAGTGTTCCTATCACAATGCGACTGTGAGAGCAGTCACTGTGCAGAGCAGAATAGTGAGTGTTCCCATCACAGCTGTGACTAAGAGCTGTGACTGTGCTGAGCAGAATAGTGAGTGTTCACATCACTGTGTGACTGAGAGCAGTCACTGTGCTGAGCAGAATAGTGAGTGTTCCCATCACAGTGCGACTGAGAGCAGTCACGGTGCTGAGCAGAATAGTGAGTGTTCACATCACTGTGTGACTGAGAGCAGTCACTGTGCTGAGCAGAATAGTGAGTGTTCCCATCACAGTGCGACTGAGAGCAGTCACTGTGCTGAGCAGAATAGTGAGTGTTCCCATCACAGTGTGACTGAGAGCTGTCTCTGTGCTGAACAGAATAGTGAGTGTTCCCATCACAGTGTGACTGAGAGCTGTCAATGTGCTGAGCAGAATAGTTAGTGTTCACATCACAGTGTGACCGAGAGCCCTCACTGTGCTGAGCAGAATAGTGAGTGTTCCCATCACATTGTGTCTGAGAGCTGTCTATGTGCTGAACAGAATAGTGAGTGTTCCCATCACAGTGTGACTGAGAGTTGTCAATATGCTGAGCAGAATAGTTAGTGTTCACATCACAGTGTGACCGAGAGCTCTCACTGTGCTGAGCAGCAGAGTAAGTGTTCCCATCACAGTGTGACTGAGAGCAGTCACTGTGTTGAGCAAAATAGTGAGTGTTCCCATCACAGTGTGACTTTGAGAGCATTCACTGTCCAGAGCAGAATAGTGAGTGTGACTTTGAGAGCAGTCACTGTGCTGAGCAGAATAGTGAGTGTTCCCATCACAGTGTGACTGAGAGCAGTCACTGTGCTGAACAGAATAGTGAGTGTTCCCATCACAGTGTGACTTAGAGCAGTCATTGTGCTGAGCATAATAGTGAGTCTTCCTATCACAATGCGACTGTGAGAGCAGTCACTGTGCAGAGCAGAATTGTGAGTGTTACCGTCACAGCTGTGACTAAGAGCTGTCACTGTGCTGAGCAGAACAGTGAGTGTTCCTATCACAGTGTGACTGAGAGCAGTCACTGTGCTGAGCAGAATAGTGAGTGTTCCCAAAACACAGTGTGACTGAGAGCTGTCTCTGTGCTGAACAGAATAGTGAGTGTTCCCATCACAGTGTGACTGAGAGCTGTCAATATTCTGAGCAGAATAGTTAGTGTTCACATCACAGTGTGAACGAGAGCTCTCACTGTGGTGAGCAGCAGAGTGAGTGATCCCATCACAGTGTGACTGAGAGCAGTCACTGTGTTGAGCAAAATAGTGAGTGTTCCCATCACAGTGTGACTTTGAGAGCATTCACTGTCCAGAGCAGAATAGTGAGTATGACTTTGAGAGCAGTCACTGTGCTGAGCAGAATAGTGAGTGTTCCCATCACAGTGTGACTGAGAGCAGTCACTGTGCTGAACAGAATAGTGAGTGTTCCCATCACAGTGTGACTTAGAGCAGTCACTGTGCTGAGCAGAATAGTGAGTGTTCCTATCACAATGCGACTGTGAGAGCAGTCACGGTGCAGAGCAGAATAGTGAGTGTTCCCATCACAGCTGTGACTAAGAGCTGTGACTGTGCTGAGCAGAATAGTGAGTGTTCACATCACTGTGTGACTGAGAGCAGTCACTGTGCTGAGCAGAATAGTGAGTGTTCCCATCACAGTGCGACTGAGAGCAGTCACGGTGCTGAGCAGAATAGTGAGTGTTCCCATCACAGTGTGACTGAGAGCAGTCACTGTGCTGAGCAGAATAGTGAGTGTTCCTATCACAATGCGACTGTGAGAGCAGTCACTGTGCAGAGTAGAATAGTGAGTGTTCCCATCACAGCTGTGACTAAGAGCTGTGACTGTGCTGAGCAGAATAGTGAGTGTTCACATCACTGTGTGACTGAGAGCAGTCACTGTGCTGAGCAGAATAGTGAGTGTTCCCATCACAGTGTGACTGAGAGCTGTCTCTGTGCTGAACAGAATAGTGAGTGTTCCCATCACAGTGTGACTGAGAGCTGTCAATGTGCTGAGCAGAATAGTTAGTGTTCACATCACAGTGTGACCGAGAGCCCTCACTGTGCTGAGCAGAATAGTGAGTGTTCCTATCACAATGCGACTGTGAGAGCAGTCACTGTGCAGAGCAGAATAGTGAGTGTTCCCATCACAGCTGTGACTAAGAGCTGTGACTGTGCTGAGCAGAATAGTGAGTGTTCACATCACTGTGTGACTGAGAGCAGTCACTGTGCTGAGCAGAATAGTGAGTGTTCCCATCACAGTGCGACTGAGAGCAGTCATGGTGCTGAGCAGAATAGTGAGTGTTCCCATCACAGTGTGACTGAGAGCAGTCACTGTGCTGAGCAGAATAGTGAGTGTTCCTATCACAATGCGACTGTGAGAGCAGTCACTGTGCAGAGTAGAATAGTGAGTGTTCCCATCACAGCTGTGACTAAGAGCTGTGACTGTGCTGAGCAGAATAGTGAGTGTTCACATCACTGTGTGACTGAGAGCAGTCAATATGCTGAGCAGAATAGTTAGTGTTCACATCACAGTGTGACCGAGAGCTCTCACTGTGCTGAGCAGCAGAGTGAGTGTTCCCATCACAGTGTGACTGAGAGCAGTCACTGTGTTGAGCAAAATAGTGAGTGTTCCCATCACAGTGTGACTTTGAGAGCATTCACTGTCCAGAGCAGAATAGTGAGTGTTCCCAAAACACAGTGTGACTGAGAGCTGTCTCTGTGCTGATCAGAATAGTGAGTGTTCCCATCACAGTGTGACTGAGAGCTGTCAATATGCTGAGCAGAATAGTTAGTGTTCACATCACAGTGTGAACGAGAGCTCTCACTGTGCTGAGCAGCAGAGTGAGTGATCCCATCACAGTGTGACTGAGAGCAGTCACTGTGTTGAGCAAAATAGTGAGTGTTCCCATCACAGTGTGACTTTAAGAGCATTCACTGTCCAGAGCAGAATAGTGAGTATGACTTTGAGAGCAGTCACTGTGCTGAGCAGAATAGTGAGTGTTCCCATCACAGTGTGACTGAGAGCAGTCACTGTGCTGAACAGAATAGTGAGTGTTCCCATCACAGTGTGACTTAGAGCAGTCACTGTGCTGAGCAGAATAGTGAGTGTTCCTATCACAATGCGACTGTGAGAGCAGTCACTGTGCAGAGCAGAATAGTGAGTGTTCCCATCACAGCTGTGACTAAGAGCTGTGACTGTGCTGTGCAGAATAGTGAGTGTTCACATCACTGTGTGACTGAGAGCAGTCACTGTGCTGAGCAGAATAGTGAGTGTTCCCATCACAGTGCGACTGAGAGCAGTCACGGTGCTGAGCAGAATAGTGAGTGTTCCCATCACAGTGTGACTGAGAGCAGTCACTGTGCTGAGCAGAATAGTGAGTGTTCCTATCACAATGCGACTGTGAGAGCAGTCACTGTGCAGAGTAGAATAGTGAGTGTTCCCATCACAGCTGTGACTAAGAGCTGTGACTGTGCTGAGCAGAATAGTGAGTGTTCACATCAATGTGTGACTGAGAGCAGTCACTGTGCTGAGCAGAATAGTGAGTGTTCACATCACAGTGTGACCGAGAGCTCTCACTGTGCTGAGCAGCAGAGTGAGTGTTCCCATCACAGTGTGACTGAGAGCAGTCACTGTGTTGAGCAAAATAGTGAGTGTTCCCATCACAGTGTGACTTTGAGAGCATTCACTGTCCAGAGCAGAATAGTGAGTGTTCCCAAAACACAGTGTGACTGAGAGCTGTCTCTGTGCTGATCAGAATAGTGAGTGTTCCCATCACAGTGTGACTGAGAGCTGTCAATATGCTGAGCAGAATAGTTAGTGTTCACATCACAGTGTGAACGAGAGCTCTCACTGTGCTGAGCAGCAGAGTGAGTGATCCCATCACAGTGTGACTGAGAGCAGTCACTGTGTTGAGCAAAATAGTGAGTGTTCCCATCACAGTGTGACTTTAAGAGCATTCACTGTCAAGAGCAGAATAGTGAGTGTGACTTTGAGAGCAGTCACTGTGCTGAGCAGAATAGTGAGTGTTCCCATCACAGTGTGACTGAGAGCAGTCACTGTGCTGAACAGAATAGTGAGTGTTCCCATCACAGTGTGACTTAGAGCAGTCACTGTGCTGAGCAGAATAGTGAGTGTTCCTATCACAATGCGACTGTGAGAGCAGTCACTGTGCAGAGCAGAACAGTGAGTGTTCCCATCACAGCTGTGACTAAGAGCTGTGACTGTGCTGTGCAGAATAGTGAGTGTTCACATCACTGTGTGACTGAGAGCAGTCACTGTGCTGAGCAGAATAGTGAGTGTTCCCATCACAGTGCGACTGAGAGCAGTCACGGTGCTGAGCAGAATAGTGAGTGTTCCCATCACAGTGTGACTGAGAGCAGTCACTGTGCTGAGCAGAATAGTGAGTGTTCCTATCACAATGCGACTGTGAGAGCAGTCACTGTGCAGAGTAGAATAGTGAGTGTTCCCATCACAGCTGTGACTAAGAGCTGTGACTGTGCTGAGCAGAATAGTGAGTGTTCACATCAATGTGTGACTGAGAGCAGTCACTGTGCTGAGCAGAATAGTGAGTGTTCCCATCACAGTGCGACTGAGAGCAGTCACTGTGCTGAGCAGAATAGTGAGTGTTCCCATCACAGTGTGACTGAGAGCTGTCTCTGTGCTGAACAGAATAGTGAGTGTTCCCATCACAGTGTGACTGAGAGCTGTCAATGTGCTGAGCAGAATAGTTAGTGTTCACATCACAGTGTGACCGAGAGCCCTCACTGTGCTGAGCAGAATAGTGAGTGTTCCCATCACATTGTGTCTGAGAGCTGTCTATGTGCTGAACAGAATAGTGAGTGTTCCCATCACAGTGTGACTGAGAGTTGTCAATATGCTGAGCAGAATAGTTAGTGTTCACATCACAGTGTGACCGAGAGCTCTCACTGTGCTGAGCAGCAGAGTAAGTGTTCCCATCACAGTGTGACTGAGAGCAGTCACTGTGTTGAGCAAAATAGTGAGTGTTCCCATCACAGTGTGACTTTGAGAGCATTCACTGTCCAGAGCAGAATAGTGAGTGTGACTTTGAGAGCAGTCACTGTGCTGAGCAGAATAGTGAGTGTTCCCATCACAGTGTGACTGAGAGCAGTCACTGTGCTGAACAGAATAGTGAGTGTTCCCATCACAGTGTGACTTAGAGCAGTCATTGTGCTGAGCATAATAGTGAGTCTTCCTATCACAATGCGACTGTGAGAGCAGTCACTGTGCAGAGCAGAATTGTGAGTGTTACCGTCACAGCTGTGACTAAGAGCTGTCACTGTGCTGAGCAGAATAGTGAGTGTTCCCATCACAGTGTGAATGAGAGCAGTCACTGTGCTGAGCAGAATAGTGAGTGTTCCCAAAACACAGTGTGACTGAGAGCTGTCTCTGTGCTGAACAGAATAGTGAGTGTTCCCATCACAGTGTGACTGAGAGCTGTCAATATGCTGAGCAGAATAGTTAGTGTTCACATCACAGTGTGAACGAGAGCTCTCACTGTGCTGAGCAGCAGAGTGAGTGATCCCATCACAGTGTGACTGAGAGCAGTCACTGTGTTGAGCAAAATAGTGAGTGTTCCCATCACAGTGTGACTTTGAGAGCATTCACTGTCCAGAGCAGAATAGTGAGTGTGACTTTGAGAGCAGTCACTGTGCTGAGCAGAATAGTGAGTGTTCCCATCACAGTGTGACTGAGAGCAGTCACTGTGCTGAACAGAATAGTGAGTGTTCCCATCACAGTGTGACTTAGAGCAGTCACTGTGCTGAGCAGAATAGTGAGTGTTCCTATCACAATGCGACTGTGAGAGCAGTCACTGTGCAGAGCAGAATAGTGAGTGTTCCCATCACAGCTGTGACTAAGAGCTGTGACTGTGCTGAGCAGAATAGTGAGTGTTCACATCACTGTGTGACTGAGAGCAGTCACTGTGCTGAGCAGAATAGTGAGTGTTCCCATCACAGTGCGACTGAGAGCAGTCACGGTGCTGAGCAGAATAGTGAGTGTTCCCATCACAGTGTGACTGAGAGCAGTCACTGTGCTGAGCAGAATAGTGAGTGTTCCTATCACAATGCGACTGTGAGAGCAGTCACTGTGCAGAGTAGAATAGTGAGTGTTCCCATCACAGCTGTGACTAAGAGCTGTGACTGTGCTGAGCAGAATAGTGAGTGTTCACATCACTGTGTGACTGAGAGCAGTCACTGTGCTGAGCAGAATAGTGAGTGTTCCCATCACAGTGCGACTGAGAGCAGTCACTGTGCAGAGCAGAATAGTGAGTGTTCCCATCACAGCTGTGACTAAGAGCTGTGACTGTGCTGAGCAGAATAGTGAGTGTTCACATCACTGTGTGACTGAGAGCAGTCACTGTGCTGAGCAGAATAGTGAGTGTTCCCATCACAGTGCGACTGAGAGCAGTCACGGTGCTGAGCAGAATAGTGAGTGTTCCCATCACAGTGTGACTGAGAGCAGTCACTGTGCTGAGCAGAATAGTGAGTGTTCCTATCACAATGCGACTGTGAGAGCAGTCACTGTGCAGAGTAGAATAGTGAGTGTTCCCATCACAGCTGTGACTAAGAGCTGTGACTGTGCTGTGCAGAATAGTGAGTGTTCACATCACTGTGTGACTGAGAGCAGTCACTGTGCTGAGCAGAATAGTGAGTGTTCCCATCACAGTGCGACTGAGAGCAGTCACTGTGCTGAGCAGAATAGTGAGTGTTCCCATCACAGTGTGACTGAGAGCTGTCTCTGTGCTGAACAGAATAGTGAGTGTTCCCATCACAGTGTGACTGAGAGCTGTCAATGTGCTGAGCAGAATAGTTAGTGTTCACATCACAGTGTGACTGAGAGCAGTCACTGTGCTGAGCAGAATAGTGAGTGTTCCCATCACAGTGTGACTGAGAGCTGTCTCTGTGCTGAACAGAATAGTGAGTGTTCCCATCACAGTGTGACTGAGAGCTGTCAATGTGCTGAGCAGAATAGTTAGTGTTCACATCACAGTGTGACCGAGAGCCCTCACTGTGCTGAGCAGCAGAGTGAGTGTTCCCATCACAGTGTGACTGAGAGCAGTCACTGTGCTGAGCAAAATAGTGAGTGTTCCCATCACAGTGTGACTTTGAGAGCATTCACTGTCCAGAGCAGAATAGTGAGTGTGACTTTGAGAGCAGTCACTGTGCTGAGCAGAATAGTGAGTGTTCCCATCACAGTGTGACTGAGAGCTGTCTCTGTGCTGAACAGAATAGTGAGTGTTGCCATCACAGTGTGACTGAGAGCTGTCAATCTGCTGAGCAGAATAGTTAGTGTTCACATCACAGTGTGACCGAGAGCTGTCACTGTGCTGAGCAGAATAATGAGTGTTCACATCACTATGTGACTGAGAGCAGTCACTGTGCTGAGCAGAATAGTGAGTGTTCACATCACAGTGTGACTGAGAGCAGTCACTGTGCTGAGCAAAATAGTGAGTGTTCCCATCACAGATTGACTGCGAGAGCATTCACTGTGCTGAGCAGAATAGTGAGTGTTCCCGTCACAGTGTGACTGAGAGCAGCCACTGTGCTGAGCAGAATAATGAGTGTTCCCATCACAGTGTGACTGTGAGAGCATTCACTGTGCTGAGTAGAATAGTGATTGTTCCCATACCAGTATGACTGTGAGAGCATTCACTGTGCTGAGCAGAATAGTGAGTGTTCCCGTCACAGTGTGACTTTGAGAGCATTCACTGTCCAGAGCAGAATAGTGAGTGTGACTTTAAGAGCTGTCAATGTGCTGAGCAGAATAGTGAGTGTTCCCATCACAGTGTGACTGAGAGCAGTCACTGTGCTGAACATAATAGTGAGTGTTCCCATCACAGTGTGACTTAGAGCAGTCACTGTGCTGAGCAGAATAGTGAGTGTTCCCATCACAATGCGACTGTGAGAGCAGTCACTGTGCTGAGCAGAATAGTGAGTGTTCCCATCACAGTGTGACTTAGAGCAGTCACTGTGCTGAGCAGAATAGTGAGTGTTCCTATCACAATGCGACTGTGAGAGCAGTCACTGTGCAGAGCAGAATCATGAGTGTTCCCATCACAGCTGTGACTAAGAGCTGTCACTGTGCTGAGCAGAATAGTGAGTGTTCACATCACTGTGTGACTGAGAGCAGTCACTGTGCTGAAAAGAATAGTGAGTGTTTCCATCACAGTGTGACTGAGAGCTGTCAATATGCTGAGCAGAATAGTTAGTGTTCACATCACAGTGTGAACGAGAGCTCTCACTGTGCTGAGCAGCAGAGTGAGTGATCCCATCACAGTGTGACTGAGAGCAGTCACTGTGTTGAGCAAAATAGTGAGTGTTCCCATCACAGTGTGACTTTGAGAGCATTCACTGTCCAGAGCAGAATAGTGAGTGTGACTTTGAGAGCAGTCACTGTGCTGAGCAGAATAGTGAGTGTTCCCATCACAGTGTGACTGAGAGCAGTCACTGTGCTGAACAGAATAGTGAGTGTTCCCATCACAGTGTGACTTAGAGCAGTCACTGTGCTGAGCAGAATAGTGAGTGTTCCTATCACAATGCGACTGTGAGAGCAGTCACTGTGCAGAGCAGAATAGTGAGTGTTCCCATCACAGCTGTGACTAAGAGCTGTGACTGTGCTGAGCAGAATAGTGAGTATTTACATCACTGTGTGACTGAGAGCAGTCACTGTGCTGAGCAGAATAGTGAGTGTTCCCATCACAGTGCGACTGAGAGCAGTCACTGTGCTGAGCAGAATAATGAGTGTTCACATCACTATGTGACTGAGAGCAGTCACTGTGCTGAGCAGAATAGTGAGTGTTCACATCACAGTGTGACTGAGAGCAGTCACTGTGCTGAGCAAAATAGTGAGTGTTCCCATCACAGATTGACTGCGAGAGCATTCACTGTGCTGAGCAGAATAGTGAGTGTTCCCGTCACAGTGTGACTGAGAGCAGCCACTGTGCTGAGCAGAATAATGAGTGTTCCCATCACAGTGTGACTGTGACAGCATTCACTGTGCTGAGTAGAATAGTGATTGTTCCCATACCAGTATGACTGTGAGAGCATTCACTGTGCTGAGCAGAATAGTGAGTGTTCCTGTCACAGTGTGACTTTGAGAGCATTCACTGTCCAGAGCAGAATAGTGAGTGTGACTTTAAGAGCTGTCAATGTGCTGAGCAGAATAGTGAGTGTTCCCATCACAGTGTGACTGAGAGCAGTCACTGTGCTGAACATAATAGTGAGTGTTCCCATCACAGTGTGACTTAGAGCAGTCACTGTGCTGAGCAGAATAGTGAGTGTTCCCATCACAATGCGACTGTGAGAGCAGTCACTGTGCTGGGCAGAATAGTGAGTGTTCCCATCACAGTGTGACTTAGAGCAGTCACTGTGCTGAGCAGAATAGTGAGTGTTCCTATCACAATGCGACTGTGAGAGCAGTCACTGTGCAGAGCAGAATCATGAGTGTTCCCATCACAGCTGTGACTAAGAGCTGTCACTGTGCTGAGCAGAATAGTGAGTGTTCACATCACTGTGTGACTGAGAGCAGTCACTGTGCTGAAAAGAATAGTGAGTGTTTCCATCACAGTGTGACTGAGAGCTGTCAATATGCTGAGCAGAATAGTTAGTGTTCACATCACAGTGTGAACGAGAGCTCTCACTGTGCTGAGCAGCAGAGTGAGTGATCCCATCACAGTGTGACTGAGAGCAGTCACTGTGTTGAGCAAAATAGTGAGTGTTCCCATCACAGTGTGACTTTGAGAGCATTCACTGTCCAGAGCAGAATAGTGAGTGTGACTTTGAGAGCAGTCACTGTGCTGAGCAGAATAGTGAGTGTTCCCATCACAGTGTGACTGAGAGCAGTCACTGTGCTGAACAGAATAGTGAGTGTTCCCATCACAGTGTGACTTAGAGCAGTCACTGTGCTGAGCAGAATAGTGAGTGTTCCTATCACAATGCGACTGTGAGAGCAGTCACTGTGCAGAGCAGAATAGTGAGTGTTCCCATCACAGCTGTGACTAAGAGCTGTGACTGTGCTGAGCAGAATAGTGAGTATTTACATCACTGTGTGACTAAGAGCAGTCACTGTGCTGAGCAGAATAGTGAGTGTTCCCATCACAGTGCGACTGAGAGCTGTCTCTGTGCTGAACAGAATAGTGAGTGTTCCCATCACAGTGTGATTGAGAGCTGTCAATGTGCTGAGCAGAATAGTTAGTGTTCACATCACAGTGTGACCGAGAGCCCTCACTGTGCTGAGCAGGAGAGTGAGTGTTCCCATCACAGTGTGACTGAGAGCAGTCACTGTGCTGAGCAGAATAGTGAGTGTTCCCATCACAGTGTGACTGAGAGCTGTCTCTGTGCTGAACAGAATAGTGAGTGTTCCCATCACAGTGTGACTGAGAGCTGTCAATGTGCTGAGCAGAATAGTTAGTGTTCACATCACAGTGTGACCGAGAGCCCTCACTGTGCTGAGCAGCAGAGTGAGTGTTCCCATCACAGTGTGACTGAGAGCAGTCACTGTGCTGAGCAAAATAGTGAGTGTTCCCATCACAGTGTGACTTTGAGAGCATTCACTGTCCAGAGCAGAATAGTGAGTGTGACTTTGAGAGCAGTCACTGTGCTGAGCAGAATAGTGAGTGTTCCCATCACAGTGTGACTGAGAGCTGTCTCTGTGCTGAACAGAATAGTGAGTGTTGCCATCACAGTGTGACTGAGAGCTGTCAATCTGCTGAGCAGAATAGTTAGTGTTCACATCACAGTGTGACCGAGAGCTCTCAATGTGCTGAGCAGCAGAGTGAGTGTTCCCATCACAGTGTGACTGAGAGCAGTCACTGTGTTGAGCAAAATAGTGAGTGTTCCCATCACAGTGTGACTTTGAGAGCATTCACTGTCCAGAGCAGAATAGTGAGTGTGACTTTGAGAGCAGTCACTGTGCTGAGCAGAATAGTGAGTGTTCCCATCACAGTGTGACTGAGAGCAGTCACTGTGCTGAACAGAATAGTGAGTGTTCCCATCACAGTGTGACTTAGAGCAGTCACTGTGCTGAGCAGAATAGTGAGTGTTCCTATCACAATGCGACTCTGAGAGCAGTCACTGTGCAGAGCAGAGTAGTGAGTGTTCCCAAAACACAGTGTGACTGAGAGCTGTCTCTGTGCTGAACAGAATAGTGAGTGTTCCCATCACAGTGTGACTGAGAGCTGTCAATATGCTGAGCAGAATAGTTAGTGTTCACATCACAGTGTGAACGAGAGCTCTCACTGTGCTGAGCAGCAGAGTGAGTGTTTCCATCACAGTGTGACTGAGAGCAGTCACTGTGTTGAGCAAAATAGTGAGTGTTCCCATCACAGTGTGACTTTGAGAGCATTCACTGTCCAGAGCAGAATAGTGAGTGTGACTTTGAGAGCAGCCACTGTGCTGAGCAGAATAGTGAGTGTTCCCATCACAGTGTGACTGAGAGCAGTCACTGTGCCGAACAGAATAGTGAGTGTTCCCATCACAGTGTGACTTAGAGCAGTCACTGTGCTGAGCAGAATAGTGAGTGTTCCTATCACAATGCGACTGTGAGAGCAGTCACTATGCAGAGCAGAATAGTGAGTGTTCCCATCACAGTGTGACTGAGAGCTCTCACTGTGCTGAGCAGAATAATGAGTGTTCACATCACTGTGTGACTGAGAGCAGTCACTGTGCTGAGCAGAATATTGAGTGTTTCCATCACAGTGTGACTGAGAGCTGTCAATGTGCTGAGCAGAATAGTTAGTGTTCACATCACAGTGTGACGGAGAGCTCTCACTGTGCTGAGCAGCAGTGTGAGTGTTCCCATCACAGTGTGACTGAGAGCAGTCACTGTGCTGAGCAAAATAGTGAGTGTTCCCATCACAGTGTGACTTTGAGAGCATTCACTGTCCAGAGCAGAATAGTGAGTGTGACTTTGAGAGCAGTCACTGTGCGGGGCAGAATAGTGAATGTTCTTATCACAGTGTGACTGAGAGCAGTCAATGTGCTGAACAGAATAGTGAGTGTTCCCATCACAGTGTGACTTAGAGCAGTCACTGTGCTGAGCAGAATAGTGAGTGTTCCTATCACAATGCGACTGTGAGAGCAGTCACTGTGCAAAGCAGAATAGTGAGTGTTCCCATCACAGTGAGACTGAGAGCTGTCACTGTGCTGAGCAGAATAATGAGTGTTCACATCACTATGTGACTGAGAGCAGTCACTGTGCTGAGCAGAATAGTGAGTGTTCACATCACAGTGTGACTGAGAGCAGTCACTGTGCTGAGCAAAATAGTGAGTGTTCCCATCACAGATTGACTGCGAGAGCAGCCACTGTGCTGAGCAGAATAATGACTGTTCCCATACCAGTATGACTGTGAGAGCATTCACTGTGCTGAGTAGAATAGTGAGTGTTTCCGTCACAGTGTGACTTTGAGAGCATTCACTGTCCAGAGCAGAATAGTGAGTGTGACTTTGAGAGCTGTCACTGTGCTGAGCAGAATAGTGAGTGTTCCCATCACAGTGTGACTGAGAGCAGTCACTGTGCTGAACATAATATTGAGTGTTCCCAACACAGTGTGACTTAGAGCAGTCACTGTGCTGAGCAGAATAGTGAGTGTTCCCATCACAATGCGACTGTGAGAGCAGTCACTGTGCTGAGCAGAATAGTGAGTGTTCCCATCACAGTGTGACTTAGAGCAGTCACTGTGCTGAGCAGAATAGTGAGTGTTCCTATCACAATGCGACTGTGAGAGCAGTCACTGTGCAGAGCAGAATAGTGAGTGTTCCCATCACAGCTGTGACTAAGAGCTGTCACTGTGCTGAGCAGAATAGTGAGTGTTCACATCACTGTGTGACTGAGAGCAGTCACTGTGCTGAGCAGAATAGTGAGTGTTCCCATCACAGTGTGACTGAGAGCAGTCACTGTGCTGAGCAGAATAGTGAGTGTTCCCGTCACAGTGTGACTGAGAGCTGTCTCTGTGCTGAACAGAATAGTGAGTGTTCCCATCACAGTGTGACTGAGAGCTGTCAATATGCTGAGCAAAATAGTGAGTGTTCCCATCACAGTGTGACTTTGAGAGCATTCACTGTCCAGAGCAGAATAGTGAGTGTGACTTTGAGAGCAGTCACTGTGCGGGGCAGAATAGTGAGTGTTCTTATCACAGTGTGACTGAGAGCAGTCAATGTGCTGAACAGAATAGTGAGTGTTCCCATCACAGTGTGACTTAGAGCAGTCACTGTGCTGAGCAGAATAGAGAGTGTTCCTATCACAATGCGACTGTGAGAGCAGTCACTGTGCAAAGCAGAATAGTGAGAGTTCCCATCACAGTGAGACTGAGAACAGTCACTGTGCTGAGCAGAATAGTGAGTGTTCACATCACTGTGTGACTGAGAGCAGTCACTGTGCTGAGCAAAATAGTGAGTGTTCCCATCACAGATTGACTGCGAGAGCAGCCACTGTGCTGAGCAGAATAATGAGTGTTCCCATACCAGTATGACTGTGAGAGCATTCACTGTGCTGAGTAGAATAGTGAGTGTTTCCGTCACAGTGTGACTTTGAGAGCATTCACTGTCCAGAGCAGAATAGTGAGTGTGACTTTGAGAGCTGTCACTGTGCTGAGCAGAATAGTGAGTGTTCCCATCACAGTGTGACTGAGAGCAGTCACTGTGCTGAACATAATATTGAGTGTTCCCAACACAGTGTGACTTAGAGCAGTCACTGTGCTGAGCAGAATAGTGAGTGTTCCCATCACAATGCGACTGTGAGAGCAGTCACTGTGCTGAGCAGAATAGTGAGTGTTCCCATCACAGTGTGACTTAGAGCAGTCACTGTGCTGAGCAGAATAGTGAGTGTTCCTATCACAATGCGACTGTGAGAGCAGTCACTGTGCAGAGCAGAATAGTGAGTGTTCCCATCACAGCTGTGACTAAGAGCTGTCACTGTGCTGAGCAGAATAGTGAGTGTTCACATCACTGTGTGACTGAGAGCAGTCACTGTGCTGAGCAGAATAGTGAGTGTTCCCATCACAGTGTGACTGAGAGCAGTCACTGTGCTGAGCAGAATAGTGAGTGTTCCCGTCACAGTGTGACTGAGAGCTGTCTCTGTGCTGAACAGAATAGTGAGTGTTCCCATCACAGTGTGACTGAGAGCTGTCAATATGCTGAGCAGAATAGTTAGTGTTCACATCACAGTGTGACCGAGAGCTCTCACTGTGCTGAGCAGCAGAGTGAGTGTTCCCATCACAGTGTGACTTTGAGAGCAGTCACTGTCCAGAGCAGAATAGTGAGTGTGACTTTGAGAGCAGTCACTGTGCTGAGCAGAATAGTGAGTGTTCCCATCACAGTGTGACTGAGAGCAGTCACTGTGTTGAGCAGAATAGTGAGTGTTCGATTCACAGTGTGACTTTGAGAGCATTCACTGTCCAGAGCAGAATAGTGAGTGTGACTTTGAGAGCTGTCACTGTGCTGAGCAGAATAGTGAGTGTTCCCATCACAGTGTGACTGAGAGCAGTCACTGTGCTGAACAGAATAGTGAGTGTTCCCATCACAGTGTGACTTAGAGCAGTCACTGTGCTGAGCAGAATAGTGAGTGTTCCCATCACAATGCGACTGTGAGAGCAGTCACTGTGCAGAGCAGAATAGTGAGTGTTCCAATCACAGTATGACTGAGAGCTGTCACTGTGCTGAGCAGAATAGTGAGTGTTCACATCACTGTGTGACTGAGAGCAGTCACTGTGCTGAGCAGAATAGTGAGTGTTCCCATCACAGTGTGACTGAGAGCAGTCACTGTGCTGATCAGAATAGTGAGTGTTCCCATCACAGTGTGACTGAGAGCTGTCTCTGTGCTGAACAGAATAGTGAGTGTTCCCATCACAGTGTGACTGAGAGCTGTCAATATGCTGAGCAGAATAGTTAGTGTTCACATCACAGTGTGACCGAGAGCTCTCACTGTGCTGAGAAGAATAGTGAGTGTTCCCATCACAGTGTGACTGAGAGCAGTCACTGTGCTGAGCAGAATAGTGAGTGTTCCTATCACAGTGTGACTGTGAGAGCATTCACTGTGCTGAGCAGAATAGTGAGTGTTTCCGTCACAGTGTGACTGAGAGCTCTTATGTGCTGAGCAGAATAATTAGTGTTCCCATCACAGTGTGACTGTGAGAGCATTCACTGTGCTGAGCAGAATAGTGAGTGTTCCTATCACAGTGTGACTGTGAGAGCATTCACTGTGCTTAGCAGAATAGTGAGTGTTCCCATCACAGTGTGACTGGGAGCTGTCTCTGTGCTGAACAGAATAGTGAGTGTTCCCAACACAATGCGACTGTGAGAGCAGTCACTGTGCAGAGCAGAATAGTGAGTGTTCACATCACTGTGTGACTGAGAGCAGTCACTGTGCTGAGCAGAATAGTGAGTATTCCCATCACAGTGTGACTGAGAGCAGTCACTGTGCTGAGCAGAATAGTGAGTGTTCCCATCACAGTGTGACTGAGAGCTTTCTCTGTGCTGAACAGAATAGTGAGTGTTCCCATCACAGTGTGACTGAGAGCTGTCAATATGCTGAGCAGAATAGTTAGTGTTCACATCCCAGTGTGACCGAGAGCTCTCACTGTGCTGAGCAGCAGAGTGAGTGTTCCCATCACAGTGTGACTGAGAGCAGTCACTGTGTTGAGCAAAATAGTGAGTGTTCCCATCACAGTGTGACTTTGAGAGCATTCACTGTCCAGAGCAGAATAGTGAGTGTGACTTTGAGAGCAGTCACTGTGCTGAGCAGAATAGTGAGTGTTCGCAGCACAGTGTGACTGAGAGCAGTCACTGTGTTGAGCAAAATAGTGAGTGTTCCCATCACAGTGTGACTTTGAGAGCATTCACTGTCCAGAGCAGAATAGTGAGTGTGACTTTGAGAGCAGTCATTGTGCTGAGCAGAATAGTGGGTGTTCCCATCACAGTGTTACTGAGAGCAGTCACTGTGCTAAGCAGAATAGTGAGTGTTCCTATCACAGTGTGACTGTGAGAGCATTCAGTGTGCTGAGCAGAATAGTGAGTGTTTCCGTCACAGTGTGACTGAGAGCTCTTATGTGCTGAGCAGAATAATTAGTGTTCCCATCACAGTGTGACTGTGAGAGCATTCACTGTGCTGAGCAGAATAGTGAGTGTTCCTATCACAGTGTGACTGTGAGAGCATTCACTGTGCTGAGCAGAATAGTGAGTGTTCCCATCACAGTGTGACTGGGAGCTGTCTCTGTGCTGAACAGAATAGTGAGTGTTCCCAACACAATGCGACTGTGAGAGCAGTCACTGTGCAGAGCAGAATAGTGAGTGTTCACATCACTGTGTGACTGAGAGCTGTCACTGTGCTGAGCAGAATAATGAGTGTTCACATCACTATGTGACTGAGAGCAGTCACTGTGCTGAGCAGAATAGTGAGTGTTCACATCACAGTGTGACTGAGAGCAGTCACTGTGCTGAGCAAAATAGTGAGTGTTCCCATCACAGATTGACTGCGAGAGCAGCCACTGTGCTGAGCAGAATAATGACTGTTCCCATACCAGTATGACTGTGAGAGCATTCACTGTGCTGAGTAGAATAGTGAGTGTTTCCGTCACAGTGTGACTTTGAGAGCATTCACTGTCCAGAGCAGAATAGTGAGTGTGACTTTGAGAGCTGTCACTGTGCTGAGCAGAATAGTGAGTGTTCCCATCACAGTGTGACTGAGAGCAGTCACTGTGCTGAACATAATATTGAGTGTTCCCAACACAGTGTGACTTAGAGCAGTCACTGTGCTGAGCAGAATAGTGAGTGTTCCCATCACAATGCGACTGTGAGAGCAGTCACTGTGCTGAGCAGAATAGTGAGTGTTCCCATCACAGTGTGACTTAGAGCAGTCACTGTGCTGAGCAGAATAGTGAGTGTTCCTATCACAATGCGACTGTGAGAGCAGTCACTGTGCAGAGCAGAATAGTGAGTGTTCCCATCACAGCTGTGACTAAGAGCTGTCACTGTGCTGAGCAGAATAGTGAGTGTTCACATCACTGTGTGACTGAGAGCAGTCACTGTGCTGAGCAGAATAGTGAGTGTTCCCATCACAGTGTGACTGAGAGCAGTCACTGTGCTGAGCAGAATAGTGAGTGTTCCCGTCACAGTGTGACTGAGAGCTGTCTCTGTGCTGAACAGAATAGTGAGTGTTCCCATCACAGTGTGACTGAGAGCTGTCAATATGCTGAGCAAAATAGTGAGTGTTCCCATCACAGTGTGACTTTGAGAGCATTCACTGTCCAGAGCAGAATAGTGAGTGTGACTTTGAGAGCAGTCACTGTGCGGGGCAGAATAGTGAGTGTTCTTATCACAGTGTGACTGAGAGCAGTCAATGTGCTGAACAGAATAGTGAGTGTTCCCATCACAGTGTGACTTAGAGCAGTCACTGTGCTGAGCAGAATAGTGAGTGTTCCTATCACAATGCGACTGTGAGAGCAGTCACTGTGCAAAGCAGAATAGTGAGAGTTCCCATCACAGTGAGACTGAGAACAGTCACTGTGCTGAGCAGAATAGTGAGTGTTCACATCACTGTGTGACTGAGAGCAGTCACTGTGCTGAGCAAAATAGTGAGTGTTCCCATCACAGATTGACTGCGAGAGCAGCCACTGTGCTGAGCAGAATAATGAGTGTTCCCATACCAGTATGACTGTGAGAGCATTCACTGTGCTGAGTAGAATAGTGAGTGTTTCCGTCACAGTGTGACTTTGAGAGCATTCACTGTCCAGAGCAGAATAGTGAGTGTGACTTTGAGAGCTGTCACTGTGCTGAGCAGAATAGTGAGTGTTCCCATCACAGTGTGACTGAGAGCAGTCACTGTGCTGAACATAATATTGAGTGTTCCCAACACAGTGTGACTTAGAGCAGTCACTGTGCTGAGCAGAATAGTGAGTGTTCCCATCACAATGCGACTGTGAGAGCAGTCACTGTGCTGAGCAGAATAGTGAGTGTTCCCATCACAGTGTGACTTAGAGCAGTCACGGTGCTGAGCAGAATAGTGAGTGTTCCTATCACAATGCGACTGTGAGAGCAGTCACTGTGCAGAGCAGAATAGTGAGTGTTCCCATCACAGCTGTGACTAAGAGCTGTCACTGTGCTGAGCAGAATAGTGAGTGTTCACATCACTGTGTGACTGAGAGCAGTCACTGTGCTGAGCAGAATAGTGAGTGTTCCCATCACAGTGTGACTGAGAGCAGTCACTGTGCTGAGCAGAATAGTGAGTGTTCCCGTCACAGTGTGACTGAGAGCTGTCTCTGTGCTGAACAGAATAGTGAGTGTTCCCATCACAGTGTGACTGAGAGCTGTCAATATGCTGAGCAGAATAGTTAGTGTTCACATCACAGTGTGACCGAGAGCTCTCGCTGTGCTGAGCAGCAGAGTGAGTGTTCCCATCACAGTGTGACTTTGAGAGCAGTCACTGTCCAGAGCAGAATAGTGAGTGTGACTTTGAGAGCAGTCACTGTGCTGAGCAGAATAGTGAGTGTTCCCATCACAGTGTGACTGAGAGCAGTCACTGTGTTGAGCAGAATAGTGAGTGTTCGATTCACAGTGTGACTTTGAGAGCATTCACTGTCCAGAGCAGAATAGTGAGTGTGACTTTGAGAGCTGTCACTGTGCTGAGCAGAATAGTGAGTGTTCCCATCACAGTGTGACTGAGAGCAGTCACTGTGCTGAACAGAATAGTGAGTGTTCCCATCACAGTGTTACTTAGAGCAGTCACTGTGCTGAGCAGAATAGTGAGTGTTCCCATCACAATGCGACTGTGAGAGCAGTCACTGTGCAGAGCAGAATAGTGAGTGTTCCAATCACAGTATGACTGAGAGCTGTCACTGTGCTGAGCAGAATAGTGAGTGTTCACATCACTGTGTGACTGAGAGCAGTCACTGTGCTGAGCAGAATAGTGAGTGTTCCCATCACAGTGTGACTGAGAGCAGTCACTGTGCTGATCAGAATAGTGAGTGTTCCCATCACAGTGTGACTGAGAGCTGTCTCTGTGCTGAACAGAATAGTGAGTGTTCCCATCACAGTGTGACTGAGAGCTGTCAATATGCTGAGCAGAATAGTTAGTGTTCACATCACAGTGTGACCGAGAGCTCTCACTGTGCTGAGAAGAATAGTGAGTGTTCCCATCACAGTGTGACTGAGAGCAGTCACTGTGCTGAGCAGAATAGTGAGTGTTCCTATCACAGTGTGACTGTGAGAGCATTCACTGTGCTGAGCAGAATAGTGAGTGTTTCCGTCACAGTGTGACTGAGAGCTCTTATGTGCTGAGCAGAATAATTAGTGTTCCCATCACAGTGTGACTGTGAGAGCATTCACTGTGCTGAGCAGAATAGTGAGTGTTCCTATCACAGTGTGACTGTGAGAGCATTCACTGTGCTGAGCAGAATAGTGAGTGTTCCCATCACAGTGTGACTGGGAGCTGTCTCTGTGCTGAACAGAATAGTGAGTGTTCCCAACACAATGCGACTGTGAGAGCAGTCACTGTGCAGAGCAGAATAGTGAGTGTTCACATCACTGTGTGACTGAGAGCAGTCACTGTGCTGAGCAGAATAGTGAGTATTCCCATCACAGTGTGACTGAGAGCAGTCACTGTGCTGAGCAGAATAGTGAGTGTTCCCATCACAGTGTGACTGAGAGCTTTCTCTGTGCTGAACAGAATAGTGAGTGTTCCCATCACAGTGTGACTGAGAGCTGTCAATATGCTGAGCAGAATAGTTAGTGTTCACATCCCAGTGTGACCGAGAGCTCTCACTGTGCTGAGCAGCAGAGTGAGTGTTCCCATCACAGTGTGACTGAGAGCAGTCACTGTGTTGAGCAAAATAGTGAGTGTTCCCATCACAGTGTGACTTTGAGAGCATTCACTGTCCAGAGCAGAATAGTGAGTGTGACTTTGAGAGCAGTCACTGTGCTGAGCAGAATAGTGAGTGTTCGCAGCACAGTGTGACTGAGAGCAGTCACTGTGTTGAGCAAAATAGTGAGTGTTCCCATCACAGTGTGACTTTGAGAGCATTCACTGTCCAGAGCAGAATAGTGAGTGTGACTTTGAGAGCAGTCATTGTGCTGAGCAGAATAGTGGGTGTTCCCATCACAGTGTTACTGAGAGCAGTCACTGTGCTAAGCAGAATAGTGAGTGTTCCTATCACAGTGTGACTGTGAGAGCATTCAGTGTGCTGAGCAGAATAGTGAGTGTTTCCGTCACAGTGTGACTGAGAGCTCTTATGTGCTGAGCAGAATAATTAGTGTTCCCATCACAGTGTGACTGTGAGAGCATTCACTGTGCTGAGCAGAATAGTGAGTGTTCCTATCACAGTGTGACTGTGAGAGCATTCACTGTGCTGAGCAGAATAGTGAGTGTTCCCATCACAGTGTGACTGGGAGCTGTCTCTGTGCTGAACAGAATAGTGAGTGTTCCCAACACAATGCGACTGTGAGAGCAGTCACTGTGCAGAGCAGAATAGTGAGTGTTCACATCACTGTGTGACTGAGAGCAGTCACTGTGCTGAGCAGAATAGTGAGTATTCCCATCACAGTGTGACTGAGAGCAGTCACTGTGCTGAGCAGAATAGTGAGTGTTCCCATCACAGTGTGACTGAGAGCTTTCTCTGTGCTGAACAGAATAGTGAGTGTTCCCATCACAGTGTGACTGAGAGCTGTCAATATGCTGAGCAGAATAGTTAGTGTTCACATCACAGTGTGACCGAGAGCTCTCACTGTGCTGAGCAGCAGAGTGAGTGTTCCAATCACAGTGTGACTGAGAGCAGTCACTGTGTTGAGCAAAATAGTGAGTGTTCCCATCACAGTGTGACTTTGAGAGCATTCACTGTCCAGAGCAGAATAGTGAGTGTGACTTTGAGAGCAGTCACTGTGCTGAGCAGAATAGTGAGTGTTCGCAGCACAGTGTGACTGAGAGCAGTCACTGTGTTGAGCAAAATAGTGAGTGTTCCCATCACAGTGTGACTTTGAGAGCATTCACTGTCCAGAGCAGAATAGTGAGTGTGACTTTGAGAGCAGTCATTGTGCTGAGCAGAATAGTGGGTGTTCCCATCACAGTGTTACTGAGAGCAGTCACTGTGCTAAGCAGAATAGTGAGTGTTCCGATCACAGTGTGACTGTGAGAGCAGTCACTATGCTGAGCAGAATAGTGCGTGTTCCCGTCACAGTGTGACTGAGAGCTCTTATGTGCTGAGCAGAATAGTGAGTGTTCCCATCACAGTGTGACTGAGAGCAGTCACTGTGCTGAGCAGAATAGTGAGTGTTCCTATCACAGTGTGACTGTGAGAGCATTCACTGTGCTGAGCAGAATAGTGAGTGTTCCCGTCACAGTGTGACTGAGAGCTCTTATGTGCTGAGCAGAATAGTGAGTGTTCCCATCACAGTGTGACTGAGAGCAGTCACTGTGCTGAGCAGTATAGTGAGTGTTCCCATCACAGTGTGACTGAGAGCAGTCACTGTGCTGAACAGAATAGTGAGTGTTCACATCACAGTGTAACTGAGAGCTGTCACTGTGCTAAGCAGAATAGTGAGTGTTCCCATCACAGTGTGACTGTGAGAGCATTCACTGTGCTGAGTAGAATAGTGAGTGTTCCTATCCCAGTATGACTGTGAGAGCATTCACTGTGCTGAGCAGAATAGTGAGTGTTCCCATCACAGTGTGACTGAGAGCAGTCACTGTGCTGAACAGAATAGTGAGTGTTCCCATCACAGTGTGACTTAGAGCAGTCACTGTGCTGAGCAGAATAGTGAGTGTTCCCATCACAATGCGACTGTGAGAGCAGTCACTGTGCAGAGCAGAATAGTGAGTGTTCCAATCACAGTTTGACTGAGAGCTGTCACTGTGCTGAGCAGAATAGTGAGTGTTCCCATAACAGTGTGACTGAGAGCTCTTATGTGCTGAGCAGAATAGTGAGTGTTCCCATCACAGTGTGACTGAGAGCAGTCACTGTGCTGAGCAGAATAGTGAGTGTTCACATCACAGTGTGACTGAGAGCAGTCACTGTGCTGAACAGAATAGTGAGTGTTCCCATCACAGTGTGACTTAGAGCAGTCACTGTGCTGAGCAGTATAGTGAGTGTTCCCATCACAGTGTGACTGAGAGCAGTCACTGTGCTGAACAGAATAGTGAGTGTTCACATCACAGTGTAACTGAGAGCTGTCACTGTGCTAAGCAGAATAGTGAGTGTTCCCATCACAGTGTGACTGTGAGAGCAGTCACTGTGCTGAGCAGAATAGTAAGTGTTTCCATCACAGTGTGACTGAGAGCTGTCATTGTGCTGAGCAGAATAATGGGTGTTCCCATCACAGTGTGACTGTGAGAGCATTCACTGTGCTGAGTAGAATAGTGAGTGTTCCTATCCCAGTATGACTGTGAGAGCATTCACTGTGCTGAGCAGAATAGTGAGTGTTCCCATCACAGTGTGACTGAGAGCAGTCACTGTGCTGAACAGAATAGTGAGTGTTCCCATCACAGTGTGACTTAGAGCAGTCACTGTGCTGAGCAGAATAGTGAGTGTTCCCATCACAATGCGACTGTGAGAGCAGTCACTGTGCAGAGCAGAATAGTGAGTGTTCCAATCACAGTTTGACTGAGAGCTGTCACTGTGCTGAGCAGAATAGTGAGGGTTCCCATAACAGTGTGACTGAGAGCTCTTATGTGCTGAGCAGAATAGTGAGTGTTCCCATCACAGTGTGACTGAGAGCAGTCACTGTGCTGAGCAGAATAGTGAGTGTTCACATCACAGTGTGACTGAGAGCAGTCACTGTGCTGAACAGAATAGTGAGTGTTCCCATCACAGTGTGACTTAGAGCAGTCACTGTGCTGAGCAGAATAGTGAGTGTTCCCATCACAATGCGACTGTGAGAGCAGTCACTGTGCAGAGCAGAATAGTGAGTGTTCCAATCACAGTGTGACTGAGAGCTGTCACTGTGCTGAGCAGAATAGTGAGTGTTCACATCACTGTGTGACTGAGAGCAGTCACTGTGCTGAGCAGAATAGTGAGTGTTCCCATCACAGTGTGACTGAGAGCAGTCACTGTGCTGAGCAGAATAGTGAGTGTTCCCATCACAGTGTGACTGAGAGCTCTTATGTGCTGAGCAGAATAGTGAGTGTTCCCATCACAGTGTGACTTTGAGAGCATTCACTGTCCAGAGCAGAATAGTGAGTGTGACTTTGAGAGCAGTCACTGTGCTGAGCAGAATAGTGAGTGTTCCCATCACAGTGTGACTGAGAGCAGTCACTGTGCTGAACAGAATAGTGAGTGTTCCCATCACAGTGTGACTTAGAGCAGTCACTGTGCTGAGCAGAATAGTGAGTGTTCCTATCACAATGCGACTGTGAGAGCAGTCACTGTGCAGAGCAGAATCGTGAGTGTTCCCATCACAGCTGTGACTAAGAGCTGTCACTGTGCTGAGCAGAATAGTGAGTGTTCACATCACTGTGTGACTGAGAGCAGTCACTGTGCTGAAAAGAATAGTGAGTGTTTCCATCACAGTGCGACTGAGAGCAGTCACTGTGCTGAGCAGAATAGTGAGTGTTCCCATCACAGTGTGACTGAGAGCTGTCTCTGTGCTGAACAGAATAGTGAGTGTTCCCATCACAGTGTGACTGAGAGCTGTCAATGTGCTGAGCAGAATAGTTAGTGTTCACATCACAGTGTGACCGAGAGCCCTCACTGTGCTGAGCAGCAGAGTGAGTGTTCCCATCACAGTGTGACTGAGAACTGTCTCTGTGATGAACAGAATAGTGAGTGTTCCCATCATAGTGTGACTGAGAGCTGTCAATGTGCTGAGCAGAATAGTTAGTGTTCACATCACAGTGTGACCGAGAGCCCTCACTGTGCTGAGCAGCAGAGTGAGTGTTCCCATCACAGTGTGACTGAGAGCAGTCACTGTGCTGAGCAAAATAGTGAGTGTTCCCATCACAGTGTGACTTTGAGAGCATTCACTGTCCAGAGCAGAATAGTGAGTGTGACTTTGAGAGCAGTCACTGTGCTGAGCAGAATAGTGAGTGTTCCCATCACAGTGTGACTGAGAGCTGTCTCTGTGCTGAACAGAATAGTGAGTGTTGCCATCACAGTGTGACTGAGAGCTGTCAATCTGCTGAGAAGAATAGTTAGTGTTCACATCACAGTGTGACTGAGAGCAGTCACTGTGCTGAGCAAAATAGTGAGTGTTCCCAACACAGATTGACTGCGAGAGCATTCACTGTGCTGAGCAGAATAGTGAGTGTTCCCGTCACTGTGTGACTGAGAGCAGCCACTGTGCTGAGCAGAATAATGAGTGTTCCCATCACAGTGTGACTGTGAGAGCATTCACTGTGCTGAGTAGAATAGTGAGTGTTCCCATACCAGTATGACTGTGAGAGCATTCACTGTGCTGAGCAGAATAGTGAGTGTTCCCGTCACAGTGTGACTTTGAGAGCATTCATTGTCCAGAGCAGAATAGTGAGTGTGACTTTGAGAGCAGTCACTGTGCTGAGCAGAATAGTGAGTGTTCCCATCACAGTGTGACTGAGAGCTGTCTCTGTGCTGAACAGAATAGTGAGTGTTGCCATCACAGTGTGACTGAGAGCTGTCAATCTGCTGAGAAGAATAGTTAGTGTTCACATCACAGTGTGACTGAGAGCAGTCACTGTGCTGAGCAAAATAGTGAGTGTTCCCAACACAGATTGACTGCGAGAGCATTCACTGTGCTGAGCAGAATAGTGAGTGTTCCCGTCACAGTGTGACTGAGAGCAGCCACTGTGCTGAGCAGAATAATGAGTGTTCCCATCACAGTGTGACTGTGAGAGCATTCACTGTGCTGAGTAGAATAGTGAGTGTTCCCATACCAGTATGACTGTGAGAGCATTCACTCTGCTGAGCAGAATAGTGAGTGTTCCCGTCACAGTGTGACTTTGAGAGCATTCATTGTCCAGAGCAGAATAGTGAGTGTGACTTTGAGAGCTGTCACTGTGCTGAGCAGAATAGTGAGTGTTCCCATCACATTGTGACTGAGAGCAGTCACTGTGCTGAACATAATAGTGAGTGTTCCCATCACAGTGTGACTTAGAGCAGTCACTGTGCTGAGCAGAATAGTAAGTGTTCCCATCACAATGCGACTGTGAGAGCAGTCACTATGCAGAGCAGAATAGTGAGTGTTCCCATCACAGTGTGACTGAGAGCTCTCACTGTGCTGAGCAGAATAATGATAGTTCACATCACTGTGTGACTGAGAGCAGTCACTGTGCTGAGCAGAATAGTGAGTTTTCCCATCACAGTGTGACTGAGAGCAGTCACTGTGCTTAGCAGAATAGTGAGTGTTCCCATCACAGTGTGACTGAGAGCTGTCTCTGTGCTGAACAGAATAGTGAGTGTTCCCATCACAGTGTGACTGAGAGCTGTCAATGTGCTGAGCAGAATAGTTAGTGTTCACATATCAGTGTGACGGAGAGCTCTCACTGTGCTGAGCAGCAGTGTGAGTGTTCCCATCACAGTGTGACTGAGAGCAGTCACTGTGCTGAGCAAAATAGTGAGTGTTCCCATCACAGTGTGACTTTGAGAGCATTCACTGTCCAGAGCAGAATAGTGAGTGTGACTTTGAGAGCAGTCACTGTGCTGGGCAGAATAGTGAGTGTTCTTATCACAGTGTGACTGAGAGCAGTCAATGTGCAGAACAGAATAGTGAGTGTTCCCATCACAGTGTGACTTAGAGCAGTCACTGTGCTGAGCAGAATAGTGAGTGTTCCCATCACAGTGAGACTGAGAACAGTCACTGTGCTGAGCAGAATAGTGAGTGTTCCTATCACAATGCGACTGTGAGAGCAGTCACTGTGCAGAGCAGAATAGTGAGAGTTCCCATCACAGTGAGACTGAGAACAGTCACTGTGCTGAGCAGAAAAGTGAGTGTTTACATCACTGTGTGACTGAGAGCAGTCACTGTGCTGAGCAGAATAGTGAGTGTTGCCATCACAGTGTGACTGAGAGCTGTCAATCTGCTGAGCAGAATAGTTAGTGTTCACATCACAGTGTGACCGAGAGCTGTCACTGTGCTGAGCAGAATAATGAGTGTTCACATCACTATGTGACTGAGAGCAGTCACTGTGCTGAGCAGAATAGTGAGTGTTCACATCACAGTGTGACTGAGAGCAGTCACTGTGCTGAGCAAAATAGTGAGTGTTCCCATCACAGATTGACTGCGAGAGCATTCACTGTGCTGAGCAGAATAGTGAGTGTTCCCGTCACAGTGTGACTGAGAGCAGCCACTGTGCTGAGCAGAATAATGAGTGTTCCCATCACAGTGTGACTGTGAGAGCATTCACTGTGCTGAGTAGAATAGTGAGTGTTCCCATACCAGTATGACTGTGAGAGCATTCACTGTGCTGAGCAGAATAGTGAGTGTTCCCGTCACAGTGTGACTTTGAGAGCTCTCACTGTGCTGAGCAGAATAATGAGTGTTCACATCACTGTGTGACTGAGAGCAGTCACTGTGCTGAGCAGAATAGTGAGTTTTCCCATCACAGTGTGACTGAGAGCAGTCACTGTGCTCAGCAGAATAGTGAGTGTTCCCATCACAGTGTGACTGAGAGCTGTCTCTGTGCTGAACAGAATAGTGAGTGTTCCCATCACAGTGTGACTGAGAGCTGTTAATGTGCTGAGCAGAATAGTTAGTGTTCACATAACAGTGTGACGGAGAGCTCTCACTGTGCTGAGCAGCAGTGTGAGTGTTCCCATCACAGTGTGACTGAGAGCAGTCACTGTGCTGAGCAAAATAGTGAGTGTTCCCATCACAGTGTGACTTTGAGAGCATTCACTGTCCAGAGCAGAATAGTGAGTGTGACTTTGAGAGCAGTCACTGTGCTGGGCAGAATAGTGAGTGTTCTTATCACAGTGTGACTGAGAGCAGTCAATGTGCAGAACAGAATAGTGAGTGTTCCCATCACAGTGTGACTTAGAGCAGTCACTGTGCTGAGCAGAATAGTGAGTGTTCCCATCACAGTGAGACTGAGAACAGTCACTGTGCTGAGCAGAATAGTGAGTGTTCCTATCACAATGCGACTGTGAGAGCAGTCACTGTGCAGAGCAGAATAGTGAGAGTTCCCATCACAGTGAGACTGAGAACAGTCACTGTGCTGAGCAGAAAAGTGAGTGTTTACATCACTGTGTGACTGAGAGCAGTCACTGTGCTGAGCAGAATAGTGAGTGTTGCCATCACAGTGTGACTGAGAGCTGTCAATCTGCTGAGCAGAATAGTTAGTGTTCACATCACAGTGTGACCGAGAGCTGTCACTGTGCTGAGCAGAATAATGAGTGTTCACATCACTATGTGACTGAGAGCAGTCACTGTGCTGAGCAGAATAGTGAGTGTTCACATCACAGTGTGACTGAGAGCAGTCACTGTGCTGAGCAAAATAGTGAGTGTTCCCATCACAGATTGACTGCGAGAGCATTCACTGTGCTGAGCAGAATAGTGAGTGTTCCCGTCACAGTGTGACTGAGAGCAGCCACTGTGCTGAGCAGAATAATGAGTGTTCCCATCACAGTGTGACTGTGAGAGCATTCACTGTGCTGAGTAGAATAGTGAGTGTTCCCATACCAGTATGACTGTGAGAGCATTCACTGTGCTGAGCAGAATAGTGAGTGTTCCCGTCACAGTGTGACTTTGAGAGCTCTCACTGTGCTGAGCAGAATAATGAGTGTTCACATCACTGTGTGACTGAGAGCAGTCACTGTGCTGAGCAGAATAGTGAGTTTTCCCATCACAGTGTGACTGAGAGCAGTCACTGTGCTCAGCAGAATAGTGAGTGTTCCCATCACAGTGTGACTGAGAGCTGTCTCTGTGCTGAACAGAATAGTGAGTGTTCCCATCACAGTGTGACTGAGAGCTGTTAATGTGCTGAGCAGAATAGTTAGTGTTCACATCACAGTGTGACGGAGAGCTCTCACTGTGCTGAGCAGCAGTGTGAGTGTTCCCATCACAGTGTGACTGAGAGCAGTCACTGTGCTGAGCAAAATAGTGAGTGTTCCCATCACAGTGTGACTTTGAGAGCATTCACTGTCCAGAGCAGAATAGTGAGTGTGACTTTGAGAGCAGTCACTGTGCTGGGCAGAATAGTGAGTGTTCTTATCACAGTGTGACTGAGAGCAGTCAATGTGCTGAACAGAATAGTGAGTGTTCCCATCACAGTGTGACTTAGAGCAGTCACTGTGCTGAGCAGAATAGTGAGTGTTCCCATCACAGTGAAACTGAGAACAGTCACTGTGCTGAGCAGAATAGTGAGTGTTCCTATCACAATGCGACTGTGAGAGCAGTCACTGTGCAGAGCAGAATAGTGAGTGTTCCCATCACAGTGAGACTGAGAACAGTCACTGTGCTGAGCAGAATAGTTAGTGTTCACATCACAGTGTGACTGAGAGCAGTCACTGTGCTGAGCAAAATAGTGAGTGTTCCCATCACAGATTGACTGCGAGAGCATTCACTGTGCTGAGCAGAATAGTGAGTGTTCCCGTCACAGTGTGACTGAGAGCAGCCACTGTGCCGAGCAGAATAATGAGTGTTCCCATCACAGTGTGACTGTGAGAGCATTCACTGTGCTGAGTAGAATAGTGAGTGTTCCCATACCAGTATGACTGTGAGAGCATTCACTGTGCTGAGCAGAATAGTGAGTGTTCCCGTCACAGTGTGACTTTGAGAGCATTCACTGTCCAGAGCAGAATAGTGAGTGTGACTTGGAGAGCTGTCACTGTGCTGAGCAGAATAGTGAGTGTTCCCATCACAGTGTGACTGAGAGCAGTCACTGTGCTGAACATAATAGTGAGTGTTCCCATCACAGTGTGACTTAGAGCAGTCACTGTGCTGAGCAGAATAGTGAGTGTTCCCATCACAATGCGACTGTGAGAGCCGTCACTGTGCTGAGCAGAATAGTGAGTGTTCCCATCACAGTGCGACTTAGAGCAGTCACTGTGCTGAGCAGAATAGTGAGTGTTCCTATCACAATGCGACTGTGAGAGCAGTCACTGTGCAGAGCAGAATAGTGAGTGTTCCCATCACAGCTGTGACTAAGAACTGTCAATGTGCTGAGCAGAATAGTGAGTGTTCACATCACTGTGTGACTGAGAGCAGTCACTGTGCTGAGCAGAATAGTGAGTGTTCCCATCACAGTGTGACTGAGAGCAGTCACTGTGCTGAGCAGAATAGTGAGTGTTCCCATACCAGTATGACTGTGAGAGCATTCACTGTGCTGAGCAGAATAGTGAGTGTTCCCGTCACAGTGTGACTTTGAGAGCATTCATTGTCCAGAGCAGAATAGTGAGTGTGACATTGAGAGCTGTCACTGTGCTGAGCAGAATAGTGAGTGTTCCCATCACAGTGTGACTGAGAGCAGTCACTGTGCTGAACATAATAGTGAGTGTTCCCATCACAGTGTGACTTAGAGCAGTCACTGTGCTGAGCAGAATAGTAAGTGTTCCCATCACAATGCGACTGTGAGAGCAGTCACTATGCAGAGCAGAATAGTGAGTGTTCCCATCACAGTGTGACTGAGAGCTCTCACTGTGCTGAGCAGAATAATGATAGTTCACATCACTGTGTGACTGAGAGCAGTCACTGTGCTGAGCAGAATAGTGAGTTTTCCCATCACAGTGTGACTGAGAGCAGTCACTGTGCTTAGCAGAATAGTGAGTGTTCCCATCACAGTGTGACTGAGAGCTGTCTCTGTGCTGAACAGAATAGTGAGTGTTCCCATCACAGTGTGACTGAGAGCTGTCAATGTGCTGAGCAGAATAGTTAGTGTTCACATCACAGTGTGACGGAGAGCTCTCACTGTGCTGAGCAGCAGTGTGAGTGTTCCCATCACAGTGTGACTGAGAGCAGTCACTGTGCTGAGCAAAATAGTGAGTGTTCCCATCACAGTGTGACTTTGAGAGCATTCACTGTCCAGAGCAGAATAGTGAGTGTGACTTTGAGAGCAGTCACTGTGCTGGGCAGAATAGTGAGTGTTCTTATCACAGTGTGACTGAGAGCAGTCAATGTGCTGAACAGAATAGTGAGTGTTCCCATCACAGTGTGACTTAGAGCAGTCACTGTGCTGAGCAGAATAGTGAGTGTTCCCATCACAGTGAGACTGAGAACAGTCACTGTGCTAAGCAGAATAGTGAGTGTTCCTATCACAATGCGACTGTGAGAGCAGTCACTGTGCAGAGCAGAATAGTGAGTGTTCCCATCACAGTGAGACTGAGAACAGTCACTGTGCTGAGCAGAATAGTGAGTGTTTACATCACTGTGTGACTGAGAGCAGTCACTGTGCTGAGCAGAATAGTGAGTGTTCACATCACAGTGTGACCGAGAGCTGTCACTGTGCTGAGCAGAATAATGAGTGTTCACATCACTATGTGACTGAGAGCAGTCACTGTGCTGAGCAGAATAGTGAGTGTTCACATCACAGTGTGACTGAGAGCAGTCACTGTGCTGAGCAAAATAGTGAGTGTTCCCATCACAGATTGACTGCGAGAGCATTCACTGTGCTGAGCAGAATAGTGAGTGTTCCCGTCACAGTGTGACTGAGAGCAGCCACTGTGCTGAGCAGAATAATGAGTGTTCCCATCACAGTGTGACTGTGAGAGCATTCACTGTGCTGAGTAGAATAGTGAGTGTTTCCATACCAGTATGACTGTGAGAGCATTCACTGTGCTGAGCAGAATAGTGAGTGTTCCCATCACAGTGTGACTAAGAGCTGTCTCTGTGCTGAACAGAATAGTGAGTGTTCCCATCACAGTGTGACTGAGAGCTGTCAATGTGCTGAGCAGAATAGTTAGTGTTCCCATCACAGTGTGACTTTGAGAGCATTCACTTTCCAGAGCAGAATAGTGAGTGTGACTTGGAGAGCTGTCACTGTGCTGAGCAGAATAGTGAGTGTTCCCATCACAGTGTGACTGAGAGCAGTCACTGTGCTGAACATAATAGTGAGTGTTCCCATCACAGTGTGACTTAGAGCAGTCACTGTGCTGAGCAGAATAGTGAGTGTTCCCATCACAATGCGACTTTGAGAGCCGTCACTGTGCTGAGCAGAATAGTGAGTGTTCCCATCACAGTGTGACTTAGAGCAGTCACTGTGCTGAGCAGAATAGTGAGTGTTCCTATCACAATGCGACTGTGAGAGCAGTCACTGTGCAGAGCAGAATAGTGAGTGTTCCCATCACAGCTGTGACTAAGAACTGTCAATGTGCTGAGCAGAATAGTGAGTGTTCACATCACTGTGTGACTGAGAGCAGTCACTGTGCTGATCAGAATAGTGAGTGTTCCCATCACAGTGTGACTGAGAGCAGTCACTGTGCTGAGCAGAATAGTGAGTGTTCCCGTCACAGTGTGACTGAGAGCTGTCTCTGTGCTGAACAGAATAGTGAGTGTTCCCATCAACCGAGAGCTCTCACTGTGCTGAGCAGCAGAGTGAGTGTTCCCATCACATTGTGACTGAGAGCAGTCACTGTGTTGAGCAAAATAGTGAGTGTTCCCATCACAGTGTGACTTTGAGAGCATTCACTGTCCAGAGCAGAATAGTGAGTGTGACTTTGAGAGCAGTCACTGTGCTGAGCAGAATAGTGAGTGTTCCCATCACAGTGTGACTGAGAGCAGTCACTGTGTTGAGCAGAATAGTGAGTGTTCGATTCACAGTGTGACTTTGAGAGCATTCACTGTCCAGAGCAGAATAGTGAGTGTGACTTTGAGAGCTGTCACTGTGCTGAGCAGAATAGTGAGTGTTCCCATCACAGTGTGACTGAGAGCAGTCACTGTGCTGAACAGAATAATGAGTGTTCCCATCACAATGCGACTGTGAGAGCAGTCACTGTGCAGAGCAGAATAGTGAGTGTTCTTATCACAGTGTGACTGAGAGCAGTCAATGTGCTGAACAGAATAGTGAGTGTTCCCATCACAGTGTGACTTAGAGCAGTCACTGTGCTGAGCAGAATAGTGAGTGTTCCCATCACAGTGAGACTGAGAACAGTCACTGTGCTGAGCAGAATAGTGAGTGTTCCTATCACAATGCGACTGTGAGAGCAGTCACTGTGCAGAGCAGAATAGTGAGTGTTCCCATCACAGTGAGACTGAGAACAGTCACTGTGCTGAGCAGAATAGTGAGTGTTTACATCACTGTGTGACTGAGAGCAGTCACTGTGCTGAGCAGAATAGTGAGTGTTCACATCACAGTGTGACCGAGAGCTGTCACTGTGCTGAGCAGAATAATGAGTGTTCACATCACTATGTGACTGAGAGCAGTCACTGTGCTGAGCAGAATAGTGAGTGTTCACATCACTGTGTGACTGAGAGCAGTCACTGTGCTGAGCAAAATAGTGAGTGTTCCCATCACAGATTGACTGCGAGAGCATTCACTGTGCTGAGCAGAATAGTGAGTGTTCCCGTCACAGTGTGACTGAGAGCAGCCACTGTGCTGAGCAGAATAATGAGTGTTCCCATCACAGTGTGACTGTGAGAGCATTCACTGTGCTGAGTAGAATAGTGAGTGTTTCCATACCAGTATGACTGTGAGAGCATTCACTGTGCTGAGCAGAATAGTGAGTGTTCCCATCACAGTGTGACTGAGAGCTGTCTCTGTGCTGAACAGAATAGTGAGTGTTCCCATCACAGTGTGACTGAGAGCTGTCAATGTGCTGAGCAGAATAGTTAGTGTTCCCATCACAGTGTGACTTTGAGAGCATTCACTTTCCAGAGCAGAATAGTGAGTGTGACTTGGAGAGCTGTCACTGTGCTGAGCAGAATAGTGAGTGTTCCCATCACAGTGTGACTGAGAGCAGTCACTGTGCTGAACATAATAGTGAGTGTTCCCATCACAGTGTGACTTAGAGCAGTCACTGTGCTGAGCAGAATAGTGAGTGTTCCCATCACAATGCGACTGTGAGAGCCGTCACTGTGCTGAGCAGAATAGTGAGTGTTCCCATCACAGTGTGACTTAGAGCAGTCACTGTGCTGAGCAGAATAGTGAGTGTTCCTATCACAATGCGACTGTGAGAGCAGTCACTGTGCAGAGCAGAATAGTGAGTGTTCCCATCACAGCTGTGACTAAGAACTGTCAATGTGCTGAGCAGAATAGTGAGTGTTCACATCACTGTGTGACTGAGAGCAGTCACTGTGCTGATCAGAATAGTGAGTGTTCCCATCACAGTGTGACTGAGAGCAGTCACTGTGCTGAGCAGAATAGTGAGTGTTCCCGTCACAGTGTGACTGAGAGCTGTCTCTGTGCTGAACAGAATAGTGAGTGTTCCCATCAACCGAGAGCTCTCACTGTGCTGAGCAGCAGAGTGAGTGTTCCCATCACATTGTGACTGAGAGCAGTCACTGTGTTGAGCAAAATAGTGAGTGTTCCCATCACAGTGTGACTTTGAGAGCATTCACTGTCCCGAGCAGAATAGTGAGTGTGACTTTGAGAGCAGTCACTGTGCTGAGCAGAATAGTGAGTGTTCCCATCACAGTGTGACTGAGAGCAGTCACTGTGTTGAGCAGAATAGTGAGTGTTCGATTCACAGTGTGACTTTGAGAGCATTCACTGTCCAGAGCAGAATAGTGAGTGTGACTTTGAGAGCTGTCACTGTGCTGAGCAGAATAGTGAGTGTTCCCATCACAGTGTGACTGAGAGCAGTCACTGTGCTGAACAGAATAATGAGTGTTCCCATCACAATGCGACTGTGAGAGCAGTCACTGTGCAGAGCAGAATAGTGAGTGTTCCAATCACAGTATGACTGAGAGCTGTCACTGTTCTGAGCAGAATAGTGAGTGTTCACATCACTGTGTGACTGAGAGCAGTCACTGTGCTGAGCAGAATAGTGAGTGTTCCCATCACAGTGTGACTGAGAGCAGTCACTGTGCTGATCAGAATAGTGAGTGTTCCCATCACAGTGTGACTGAGAGCTGTCTCTGTGCTGAACAGAATAGTGAGTGTTCCCATCACAGTGTGACTGAGAGCTGTCAATATGCTGAGCAGAATAGTTAGTGTTCACATCACAGTGTGACCGAGAGCTCTCACTGTGCTGAGCAGAATAGTGAGTGTTCCTATCACAGTGTGACTGTGAGAGCATTCACTGTGCTGAGCAGAATAGTGAGTGTTCCCGTCACAGTGTGACTGAGAGCTCTTATGTGCTGAGCAGAATAATTAGTGTTCCCATCACAGTGTGACTGTGAGAGCATTCACTGTGCTGAGCAGAATAGTGAGTGTTCCTATAACAGTGTGACTGTGAGAGCATTCACTGTGCTGAGCAGAATAGTGAGTGTTCCCATCACAGTGTGACTTAGAGCAGTCACTGTGCTGAGCAGAATAGTGAGTGTTCCCATCACAGTGAAACTGAGAACAGTCACTGTGCTGAGCAGAATAGTGAGTGTTCCTATCACAATGCGACTGTGAGAGCAGTCACTGTGCAGAGCAGAATAGTGAGTGTTCCCATCACAGTGAGACTGAGAACAGTCACTGTGCTGAGCAGAATAGTTAGTGTTCACATCACAGTGTGACTGAGAGCAGTCACTGTGCTGAGCAAAATAGTGAGTGTTCCCATCACAGATTGACTGCGAGAGCATTCACTGTGCTGAGCAGAATAGTGAGTGTTCCCGTCACAGTGTGACTGAGAGCAGCCACTGTGCCGAGCAGAATAATGAGTGTTCCCATCACAGTGTGACTGTGAGAGCATTCACTGTGCTGAGTAGAATAGTGAGTGTTCCCATACCAGTATGACTGTGAGAGCATTCACTGTGCTGAGCAGAATAGTGAGTGTTCCCGTCACAGTGTGACTTTGAGAGCATTCACTGTCCAGAGCAGAATAGTGAGTGTGACTTGGAGAGCTGTCACTGTGCTGAGCAGAATAGTGAGTGTTCCCATCACAGTGTGACTGAGAGCAGTCACTGTGCTGAACATAATAGTGAGTGTTCCCATCACAGTGTGACTTAGAGCAGTCACTGTGCTGAGCAGAATAGTGAGTGTTCCCATCACAATGCGACTGTGAGAGCCGTCACTGTGCTGAGCAGAATAGTGAGTGTTCCCATCACAGTGCGACTTAGAGCAGTCACTGTGCTGAGCAGAATAGTGAGTGTTCCTATCACAATGCGACTGTGAGAGCAGTCACTGTGCAGAGCAGAATAGTGAGTGTTCCCATCACAGCTGTGACTAAGAACTGTCAATGTGCTGAGCAGAATAGTGAGTGTTCACATCACTGTGTGACTGAGAGCAGTCACTGTGCTGAGCAGAATAGTGAGTGTTCCCATCACAGTGTGACTGAGAGCAGTCACTGTGCTGAGCAGAATAGTGAGTGTTCCCATACCAGTATGACTGTGAGAGCATTCACTGTGCTGAGCAGAATAGTGAGTGTTCCCGTCACAGTGTGACTTTGAGAGCATTCATTGTCCAGAGCAGAATAGTGAGTGTGACATTGAGAGCTGTCACTGTGCTGAGCAGAATAGTGAGTGTTCCCATCACAGTGTGACTGAGAGCAGTCACTGTGCTGAACATAATAGTGAGTGTTCCCATCACAGTGTGACTTAGAGCAGTCACTGTGCTGAGCAGAATAGTAAGTGTTCCCATCACAATGCGACTGTGAGAGCAGTCACTATGCAGAGCAGAATAGTGAGTGTTCCCATCACAGTGTGACTGAGAGCTCTCACTGTGCTGAGCAGAATAATGATAGTTCACATCACTGTGTGACTGAGAGCAGTCACTGTGCTGAGCAGAATAGTGAGTTTTCCCATCACAGTGTGACTGAGAGCAGTCACTGTGCTTAGCAGAATAGTGAGTGTTCCCATCACAGTGTGACTGAGAGCTGTCTCTGTGCTGAACAGAATAGTGAGTGTTCCCATCACAGTGTGACTGAGAGCTGTCAATGTGCTGAGCAGAATAGTTAGTGTTCACATCACAGTGTGACGGAGAGCTCTCACTGTGCTGAGCAGCAGTGTGAGTGTTCCCATCACAGTGTGACTGAGAGCAGTCACTGTGCTGAGCAAAATAGTGAGTGTTCCCATCACAGTGTGACTTTGAGAGCATTCACTGTCCAGAGCAGAATAGTGAGTGTGACTTTGAGAGCAGTCACTGTGCTGGGCAGAATAGTGAGTGTTCTTATCACAGTGTGACTGAGAGCAGTCAATGTGCTGAACAGAATAGTGAGTGTTCCCATCACAGTGTGACTTAGAGCAGTCACTGTGCTGAGCAGAATAGTGAGTGTTCCCATCACAGTGAGACTGAGAACAGTCACTGTGCTAAGCAGAATAGTGAGTGTTCCTATCACAATGCGACTGTGAGAGCAGTCACTGTGCAGAGCAGAATAGTGAGTGTTCCCATCACAGTGAGACTGAGAACAGTCACTGTGCTGAGCAGAATAGTGAGTGTTTACATCACTGTGTGACTGAGAGCAGTCACTGTGCTGAGCAGAATAGTGAGTGTTCACATCACAGTGTGACCGAGAGCTGTCACTGTGCTGAGCAGAATAATGAGTGTTCACATCACTATGTGACTGAGAGCAGTCACTGTGCTGAGCAGAATAGTGAGTGTTCACATCACAGTGTGACTGAGAGCAGTCACTGTGCTGAGCAAAATAGTGAGTGTTCCCATCACAGATTGACTGCGAGAGCATTCACTGTGCTGAGCAGAATAGTGAGTGTTCCCGTCACAGTGTGACTGAGAGCAGCCACTGTGCTGAGCAGAATAATGAGTGTTCCCATCACAGTGTGACTGTGAGAGCATTCACTGTGCTGAGTAGAATAGTGAGTGTTTCCATACCAGTATGACTGTGAGAGCATTCACTGTGCTGAGCAGAATAGTGAGTGTTCCCATCACAGTGTGACTAAGAGCTGTCTCTGTGCTGAACAGAATAGTGAGTGTTCCCATCACAGTGTGACTGAGAGCTGTCAATGTGCTGAGCAGAATAGTTAGTGTTCCCATCACAGTGTGACTTTGAGAGCATTCACTTTCCAGAGCAGAATAGTGAGTGTGACTTGGAGAGCTGTCACTGTGCTGAGCAGAATAGTGAGTGTTCCCATCACAGTGTGACTGAGAGCAGTCACTGTGCTGAACATAATAGTGAGTGTTCCCATCACAGTGTGACTTAGAGCAGTCACTGTGCTGAGCAGAATAGTGAGTGTTCCCATCACAATGCGACTTTGAGAGCCGTCACTGTGCTGAGCAGAATAGTGAGTGTTCCCATCACAGTGTGACTTAGAGCAGTCACTGTGCTGAGCAGAATAGTGAGTGTTCCTATCACAATGCGACTGTGAGAGCAGTCACTGTGCAGAGCAGAATAGTGAGTGTTCCCATCACAGCTGTGACTAAGAACTGTCAATGTGCTGAGCAGAATAGTGAGTGTTCACATCACTGTGTGACTGAGAGCAGTCACTGTGCTGATCAGAATAGTGAGTGTTCCCATCACAGTGTGACTGAGAGCAGTCACTGTGCTGAGCAGAATAGTGAGTGTTCCCGTCACAGTGTGACTGAGAGCTGTCTCTGTGCTGAACAGAATAGTGAGTGTTCCCATCAACCGAGAGCTCTCACTGTGCTGAGCAGCAGAGTGAGTGTTCCCATCACATTGTGACTGAGAGCAGTCACTGTGTTGAGCAAAATAGTGAGTGTTCCCATCACAGTGTGACTTTGAGAGCATTCACTGTCCAGAGCAGAATAGTGAGTGTGACTTTGAGAGCAGTCACTGTGCTGAGCAGAATAGTGAGTGTTCCCATCACAGTGTGACTGAGAGCAGTCACTGTGTTGAGCAGAATAGTGAGTGTTCGATTCACAGTGTGACTTTGAGAGCATTCACTGTCCAGAGCAGAATAGTGAGTGTGACTTTGAGAGCTGTCACTGTGCTGAGCAGAATAGTGAGTGTTCCCATCACAGTGTGACTGAGAGCAGTCACTGTGCTGAACAGAATAATGAGTGTTCCCATCACAATGCGACTGTGAGAGCAGTCACTGTGCAGAGCAGAATAGTGAGTGTTCTTATCACAGTGTGACTGAGAGCAGTCAATGTGCTGAACAGAATAGTGAGTGTTCCCATCACAGTGTGACTTAGAGCAGTCACTGTGCTGAGCAGAATAGTGAGTGTTCCCATCACAGTGAGACTGAGAACAGTCACTGTGCTGAGCAGAATAGTGAGTGTTCCTATCACAATGCGACTGTGAGAGCAGTCACTGTGCAGAGCAGAATAGTGAGTGTTCCCATCACAGTGAGACTGAGAACAGTCACTGTGCTGAGCAGAATAGTGAGTGTTTACATCACTGTGTGACTGAGAGCAGTCACTGTGCTGAGCAGAATAGTGAGTGTTCACATCACAGTGTGACCGAGAGCTGTCACTGTGCTGAGCAGAATAATGAGTGTTCACATCACTTATGTGACTGAGAGCAGTCACTGTGCTGAGCAGAATAGTGAGTGTTCACATCACTGTGTGACTGAGAGCAGTCACTGTGCTGAGCAAAATAGTGAGTGTTCCCATCACAGATTGACTGCGAGAGCATTCACTGTGCTGAGCAGAATAGTGAGTGTTCCCGTCACAGTGTGACTGAGAGCAGCCACTGTGCTGAGCAGAATAATGAGTGTTCCCATCACAGTGTGACTGTGAGAGCATTCACTGTGCTGAGTAGAATAGTGAGTGTTTCCATACCAGTATGACTGTGAGAGCATTCACTGTGCTGAGCAGAATAGTGAGTGTTCCCATCACAGTGTGACTGAGAGCTGTCTCTGTGCTGAACAGAATAGTGAGTGTTCCCATCACAGTGTGACTGAGAGCTGTCAATGTGCTGAGCAGAATAGTTAGTGTTCCCATCACAGTGTGACTTTGAGAGCATTCACTTTCCAGAGCAGAATAGTGAGTGTGACTTGGAGAGCTGTCACTGTGCTGAGCAGAATAGTGAGTGTTCCCATCACAGTGTGACTGAGAGCAGTCACTGTGCTGAACATAATAGTGAGTGTTCCCATCACAGTGTGACTTAGAGCAGTCACTGTGCTGAGCAGAATAGTGAGTGTTCCCATCACAATGCGACTGTGAGAGCCGTCACTGTGCTGAGCAGAATAGTGAGTGTTCCCATCACAGTGTGACTTAGAGCAGTCACTGTGCTGAGCAGAATAGTGAGTGTTCCTATCACAATGCGACTGTGAGAGCAGTCACTGTGCAGAGCAGAATAGTGAGTGTTCCCATCACAGCTGTGACTAAGAACTGTCAATGTGCTGAGCAGAATAGTGAGTGTTCACATCACTGTGTGACTGAGAGCAGTCACTGTGCTGATCAGAATAGTGAGTGTTCCCATCACAGTGTGACTGAGAGCAGTCACTGTGCTGAGCAGAATAGTGAGTGTTCCCGTCACAGTGTGACTGAGAGCTGTCTCTGTGCTGAACAGAATAGTGAGTGTTCCCATCAACCGAGAGCTCTCACTGTGCTGAGCAGCAGAGTGAGTGTTCCCATCACATTGTGACTGAGAGCAGTCACTGTGTTGAGCAAAATAGTGAGTGTTCCCATCACAGTGTGACTTTGAGAGCATTCACTGTCCAGAGCAGAATAGTGAGTGTGACTTTGAGAGCAGTCACTGTGCTGAGCAGAATAGTGAGTGTTCCCATCACAGTGTGACTGAGAGCAGTCACTGTGTTGAGCAGAATAGTGAGTGTTCGATTCACAGTGTGACTTTGAGAGCATTCACTGTCCAGAGCAGAATAGTGAGTGTGACTTTGAGAGCTGTCACTGTGCTGAGCAGAATAGTGAGTGTTCCCATCACAGTGTGACTGAGAGCAGTCACTGTGCTGAACAGAATAATGAGTGTTCCCATCACAATGCGACTGTGAGAGCAGTCACTGTGCAGAGCAGAATAGTGAGTGTTCCAATCACAGTATGACTGAGAGCTGTCACTGTTCTGAGCAGAATAGTGAGTGTTCACATCACTGTGTGACTGAGAGCAGTCACTGTGCTGAGCAGAATAGTGAGTGTTCCCATCACAGTGTGACTGAGAGCAGTCACTGTGCTGATCAGAATAGTGAGTGTTCCCATCACAGTGTGACTGAGAGCTGTCTCTGTGCTGAACAGAATAGTGAGTGTTCCCATCACAGTGTGACTGAGAGCTGTCAATATGCTGAGCAGAATAGTTAGTGTTCACATCACAGTGTGACCGAGAGCTCTCACTGTGCTGAGCAGAATAGTGAGTGTTCCTATCACAGTGTGACTGTGAGAGCATTCACTGTGCTGAGCAGAATAGTGAGTGTTCCCGTCACAGTGTGACTGAGAGCTCTTATGTGCTGAGCAGAATAATTAGTGTTCCCATCACAGTGTGACTGTGAGAGCATTCACTGTGCTGAGCAGAATAGTGAGTGTTCCTATAACAGTGTGACTGTGAGAGCATTCACTGTGCTGAGCAGAATAGTGAGTGTTCCCATCACAGTGAGACTGGGAGCTGTCTCTGTGCTGAACAGAATAGTGAGTGTTCCCATCACAATGCGACTGTGAGAGCAGTCACTGTGCAGAGCAGAATAGTGAGTGTTCCAATCACAGTGTGACTGAGAGCTGTCACTGTGCTGAGCAGAATAGTGAGTGTTCACATCACTGTGTGACTGAGAGCAGTCACTGTGCTGAGCAGAATAGTGAGTGTTCCCATCACAGTGTGACTGAGAGCAGTCACTGTGCTGAGCAGAATAGTGAGTGTTCCCATCACAGTGTGACTGAGAGCTGTCTCTGTGCTGAACAGAATAGTGAGTGTTCCCATCACAGTGTGACTGAGAGCTGTCAATATGCTGAGCAGAATAGTTAGTGTTCACATCACAGTGTGACCGAGAGCTCTCACTGTGCTGAGCAGCAGAGTGAGTGTTCCCATCACAGTGTGACTGAGAGCAGTCACTGTGTTGAGCAAAATAGTGAGTGTTCCCATCACAGTGTGACTTTGAGAGCATTCACTGTCCAGAGCAGAATAGTGAGAGTGACTTTGAGAGCAGTCACTGTGCTGAGCAGAATAGTGAGTGTTCGCATCACAGTGTGACTGAGAGCAGTCACTGTGTTGAGCAAAATAGTGAGTGTTCCCATCACAGTGTGACTTTGAGAGCATTCACTGTCCAGAGCAGAATAGTGAGTGTGACTTTGAGAGCAGTCATTGTGCTGAGCAGAAAAGTGGGTGTTCCCATCACAGTGTTACTGAGAGCAGTCACTGTGCTAAGCAGAATAGTGAGTGTTCCGATCACAGTGTGACTGTGAGAGCAGTCACTATGCTGAGCAGAATAGTGCGTGTTCCCGTCACAGTGTGACTGAGAGCTCTTATGTGCTGAGCAGAATAGTGAGTGTTCCCATCACAGTGTGACTGAGAGCAGTCACTGTGCTGAGCAGAATAGTGAGTGTTCCTATCACAGTGTGACTGTGAGAGAATTCACTGTGCTGAGCAGAATAGTGAGTGTTCCCGTCACAGTGTGACTGAGAGCTGTCAATCTGCTGAGCAGAATAGTTAGTGTTCACATCACAGTGTGACCGAGAGCTGTCACTGTGCTGAGCAGAATAATGAGTGTTCACATCACTATGTGACTGAGAGCAGTCACTGTGCTGAGCAGAATAGTGAGTGTTCACATCACAGTGTGACTGAGAGCAGTCACTGTGCTGAGCAAAATAGTGAGTGTTCCCATCACAGATTGACTGCGAGAGCATTCACTGTGCTGAGCAGAATAGTGAGTGTTCCCGTCACAGTGTGACTGAGAGCAGCCACTGTGCTGAGCAGAATAATGAGTGTTCCCATCACAGTGTGACTGTGAGAGCATTCACTGTGCTGAGTAGAATAGTGAGTGTTCCCATACCAGTATGACTGTGAGAGCATTCACTGTGCTGAGCAGAATAGTGAGTGTTCCCGTCACAGTGTGACTTTGAGAGCATTCACTGTCCAGAGCAGAATAGTGAGTGTGACTTGGAGAGCTGTCACTGTGCTGAGCAGAATAGTGAGTGTTCCCATCACAGTGTGACTGAGAGCAGTCACTGTGCTGAACATAATAGTGAGTGTTCCCATCACAGTGTGACTTACAGCAGTCACTGTGCTGAGCAGAATAGTGAGTGTTCCCATCACAATGCGACTGTGAGAGCAGTCACTGTGCTGAGCAGAATAGTGAGTGTTCCCATTACAGTGTGACTTAGAGCAGTCACTGTGCTGAGCAGAATAGTGAGTGTTCCTATCACAATGCGACTGTGAGAGCAGTCACTGTGCAGAGCAGAATAGTGAGTGTTCGATTCACAGTGTGACTTTGAGAGCATTCACTGTCCAGAGCAGAATAGTGAGTGTGACTTTGAGAGCTGTCACTGTGCTGAGCAGAATAGTGAGTGTTCCCATCACAGTGTGACTGAGAGCAGTCACTGTGCTGAACAGAATAGTGAGTGTTCCCATCACAATGCGACTGTGAGAGCAGTCACTGTGCAGAGCAGAATAGTGAGTGTTCCAATCACAGTATGACTGAGAGCTGTCACTGTGCTGAGCAGAATAGTGAGTGTTCACATCACTGTGTGACCGAGAGCAGTCACTGTGCTGAGCAGAATAGTGAGTGTTCCCATCACAGTGTGACTGAGAGCAGTCACTGTGCTGATCAGAATAGTGAGTGTTCCCATCACAGTGTGACTGAGAGCTGTCTCTGTGCTGAACAGAATAGTGAGTGTTCCCATCACAGTGTGACTGAGAGCCGTCAATATGCTGAGCAGAATAGTTAGTGTTCACATCACAGTGTGACCGAGAGCTCTCACTGTGCTGAGCAGAATAGTGAGTGTTCCCATCACAGTGTGACTGAGAGCAGTCACTGTGCTGAGCAAAATAGTGAGTGTTCCCATCACAGTGTGACTTTGAGAGCATTCACTGTCCAGAGCAGAATAGTGAGTGTGACTTTGAGAGCAGTCACTGTGCTGAGCAGAATAGTGAGTGTTCCCATCACAGTGTGACTGAGAGCAGTCACTGTGTTGAGCAGAATAGTGAGTGTTCGATTCACAGTGTGACTTTGAGAGCATTCACTGTCCAGAGCAGAATAGTGAGTGTGACTTTGAGAGCAGTCACTGTGCTGAGCAGAATAGTGAGTGTTCCCATCACAGTGTGACTGAGAGCAGTCACTGTGTTGAGCAGAATAGTGAGTGTTCGATTCACAGTGTGACTTTGAGAGCATTCACTGTACAGAGCAGGATAGTGAGTGTGACTTTGAGAGCTGTCACTGTGCTGAGCAGAATAGTGAGTGTTCCCATCACAGTGTGACTGAGAGCAGTCACTGTGCTGAACAGAATAGTGAGTGTTCCCATCACAATGCGACTGTGAGAGCAGTCACTGTGCAGAGCAGAATAGTGAGTGTTCCAATCACAGTATGACTGAGAGCTGTCACTGTGCTGAGCAGAATAGTGAGTGTTCACATCACTGTGTGACTGAGAGCAGTCACTGTGCTGAGCAGAATAGTGAGTGTTCCCATCACAGTGTGACTGAGAGCTGTCTCTGTGCTGAACAGAATAGTGAGTGTTCCCATCACAGTGTGACTGAGAGCTGTCAATATGCTGAGCAGAATAGTTAGTGTTCACATCACAGTGTGACCGAGAGCTCTCACTGTGCTGAGCAGAATAGTGAGTGTTCCCATCACAGTGTGACTGAGAGCAGTCACTGTGCTGAGCAGAATAGTGAGTGTTCCTATCACAGTGTGACTGTGAGAGCATTCACTGTGCTGAGCAGAATAGTGAGTGTTCCCGTCACAATGTGACTGAGAGCTCTTATGTGCTGAGCAGAATAATTAGTGTTCCCATCACAGTGTGACTGTGAGAGCATTCACTGTGCTGAGCAGAATAGTGAGTGTTCCTATCACAGTGTGACTGTGAGAGCATTCACTGTGCTGAGCAGAATAGTGAGTGTTCCCATCACAGTGTGACTGGGAGCTGTCTCTGTGCTGAACAGAATAGTGAGTGTTCCCATCACAATGCGACTGTGAGAGCAGTCACTGTGCAGAGCAGAATAGTGAGTGTTCCAATCACAGTGTGACTGAGAGCTGTCACTGTGCTGAGCAGAATAGTGAGTGTTCACATCACTGTGTGACTGAGAGCAGTCACTGTGCTGAGCAGAATAGTGAGTGTTCCCATCACAGTGTGACTGAGAGCAGTCACTGTGCTGAGCAGCAGAGTGAGTGTTCCCATCACAGTGTGACTGAGAGCAGTCACTGTGTTGAGCAAAATAGTGAGTGTTCCCATCACAGTGTGACTTTGAGAGCATTCACTGTCCAGAGCAGAATAGTGAGTGTGACTTTGAGAGCAGTCACTGTGCTGAGCAGAATAGTGAGTGTTCGCATCACAGTGTGACTGAGAGCAGTCACTGTGTTGAGCAAAATAGTGAGTGTTCCCATCACAGTGTGACTTTGAGAGCATTCACTGTCCAGAGCAGAATAGTGAGTGTGACTTTGAGAGCAGTCATTGTGCTGAGCAGAATAGTGGGTGTTCCCATCACAGTGTTACTGAGAGCAGTCACTGTGCTAAGCAGAATAGTGAGTGTTCCGATCACAGTGTGACTGTGAGAGCAGTCACTATGCTGAGCAGAATAGTGCGTGTTCCCGTCACAGTGTGACTGAGAGCTCTTATGTGCTGAGCAGAATAGTGAGTGTTCCCATCACAGTGTGACTGAGAGCAGTCACTGTGCTGAGCAGAATAGTGAGTGTTCCTATCACAGTGTGACTGTGAGAGCATTCACTGTGCTGAGCAGAATAGTGAGTATTCCCGTCACAGTGTGACTGAGAGCTCTTATGTGCTGAGCAGAATAGTGAGTGTTCCCATCACAGTGTGACTGAGAGCAGTCACTGTGCTGAGCAGTATAGTGAGTGTTCCCATCACAGTGTGACTGAGAGCAGTCACTGTGCTGAACAGAATAGTGAGTGTTCACATCACAGTGTAACTGAGAGCTGTCACTGTGCTAAGCAGAATAGTGAGTGTTCCCATCACAGTGTGACTGTGAGAGCAGTCACTGTGCTGAGCAGAATAGTAAGTGTTTCCATCACAGTGTGACTGAGAGCTGTCATTGTGCTGAGCAGAATAATGGGTGTTCCCATCACAGTGTGACTGTGAGAGCATTCACTGTGCTGAGTAGAATAGTGAGTGTTCCTATCCCAGTATGACTGTGAGAGCATTCACTGTGCTGAGCAGAATAGTGATTGTTCCCATCACAGTGTGACTGAGAGCTCTTATGTGCTGAGCAGAATAGTGAGTGTTCCCATCACAGTGTGACTGAGAGCAGTCACTGTGCTGAGCAGAATAGTGAGTGTTCACATCACAGTGTGACTTTGAGAGCATTTACTGTCCAGAGCAGAATAGTGAGTGTTCCTATCACAATGCGACTGTGAGAGCAGTCACTGTGCAGAGCAGAATAGTGAGTGTTCCCATCACAGTGTGACTGAGAGCAGTCACTGTGCTAAGCAGAATAGTGAGTGTTCACATCACAGTGTGACTTTGAGAGCATTCACTGTCCAGAGCAGAATAGTGAGTGTGACTTTGAGAGCAGTCACTGTGCTGAGCAGAATAGTGAGTGTTCCCATCACAGTGTGACTGAGAGCAGTCACTGTGCTGAACAGAATAGTGAGTATTCCCATCACAGTGTGACTTAGAGCAGTCACTGTGCTAAGCAGAATAGTGAGTGTTCCCATCACAATGCGACTGTGAGAGCAGTCACTGTGCAGAGCAGAATAGTGAGTGTTCCAATCACAGTGTGACTGAGAGCTGTCACTGTGCTGAGCAGAATAGTGAGTGTTCACATCACTGTGTGACTGAGAGCAGTCACTGTGCTGAGCAGAATAGTGAGTGTTCCCATCACAGTGTGACTGAGAGCAGTCACTGTGCTGAGCAGAATAGTGAGTGTTCCCATCACAGTGTGACTGAGAGCTGTCTCTGTGCTGAACAGAATAGTGAGTGTTCCCATCACAGTGTGACTGAGAGCTGTCACTGTGCTGAGCAGAATAGTGAGTGTTCACATCACTGTGTGACTGAGAGCAGTCACTGTGCTGAGCAGAATAGTGAGTGTTCCCATCACAGTGTGACTGAGAGCTGTCTCTGTGCTGAACAGAATAGTGAGTGTTCCCATCACAGTGTGACTGAGAGCTGTCACTGTGCTGAGCAGAATAGTGAGTGTTCCCATCACAGTGTGACTGAGAGCAGTCACTATGCAGAGCATAATAGTGAGTGTTCCCATCACAGTGTGACTGAGAGCTCTTATGTGCTGAACAGAATAGTGAGTGTTCCCATCACAGTGTGACTTAGAGCAGTCACTGTGCTGAGCAGAATAGTGAGTGTTCCCATCACAATGCGACTGTGAGAGCAGTCACTGTGCAGAGCAGAATAGTGAGTGTTCCAATCACAGTGTGACTGAGAGCTGTCACTGTGCTGAGCAGAATAGTGAGTGTTCACATCACTGTGTGACTGAGAGCAGTCACTGTGCTGAGCAGAATAGTGAGTGTTCCCATCACAGTGTGACTGAGAGCAGTCACTGTGCTGAGCAGAATAGTGAGTGTTCCCATCACAGTGTGACTGAGAGCTGTCTCTGTGCTGAACAGAATAGTGAGTGTTCCCATCACAGTGTGACTGAGAGCTGTCACTGTGCTGAGCAGAATAGTGAGTGTTCCCATTACAGTGTGACTGAGAGCAGTCACTGTGCTGAGCAGAATAGTGAGTGTTCCCATCACAGTGTGACTGAGAGCTGTCTCTGTGCTGAACAGAATAGTGAGTGTTCCCATCACAGTGTGACTGAGAGCTGTCACTGTGCTGAGCAGAATAGTGAGTGTTCCCATCACAGTGTGACTGAGAGCAGTCACTATGCAGAGCATAATAGTGAGTGTTCCCATCACAGTGTGACTGAGAGCAGTCACTGTGCTGAGAGGAATAGTGAGTGTTCCCATCACAGTGTGACTGAGAGCTGTCAATATGCTGAGCAGAATAGTTAGTGTTCACATCACAGTGTGACCGAGAGCTCTCACTGTGCTGAGCAGCAGAGTGAGTGTTCCCATCACAGTGTGACTGAGAGCAGTCACTGTGTTGAGCAAAATAGTGAGTGTTCCCATCACAGTGTGACTTTGAGAGCATTCACTGTCAAGAGCAGAATAGTGAGTGTGACTTTGAGAGCAGTCACTGTGCTGAGCAGAATAGTGAGTGTTCCCATCACAGTGTGACTGAGAGCAGTCACTGTGTTGAGCAAAATAGTGAGTGTTCCCATCACAGTGTGACTTTGAGAGCATTCACTGTCCAGAGCAGAATAGTGAGTGTGACTTTGAGAGCAGTCACTGTGCTGAGCAGAATATTAAGTGTTTCCATCACAGTGTGACTGAGAGCTGTCATTGTGCTGAGCAGAATAATGGGTGTTCCCATCACAGTGTGACTGTAAGAGCATTCACTGTGCTGAGTAGAATAGTGAGTGTTCCTATCCCAGTATGACTGTGAGAGCATTCACTGTGTTGAGCAGAATAGTGAGTGTTCGATTCACAGTGTGACTTTGAGAGCATTCACTGTCCAGAGCAGAATAGTGAGTGTGACTTTGAGAGCTGTCACTGTGCTTAGCAGAATAGTGAGTGTTCCCATCACAGTGTGACTGAGAGCAGTCACTGTGCTGAACAGAATAGTGAGTGTTCCCATCACAGTGTGACTTAGAGCAGTCACTGTGCTGAGCAGAATAGTGAGTGTTCCCATCACAATGCGACTGTGAGAGCAGTCACTATGCAGAGCATAATAGTGAGTGTTCCAATCACAGTGTGACTGAGAGCTGTCACTGTGCTGAGCAGAATAGTGAGTGTTCACATCACTGTGTGACTGAGAGCAGTCACTGTGCTGAGCAGAATAGTGAGTGTTCCCATCACAGTGTGACTGAGAGCAGTCACTGTGCTGAGAGGAATAGTGAGTGTTCCCATCACAGTGTGACTGAGAGCTGTCAATATGCTGAGCAGAATAGTTAGTGTTCACATCACAGTGTGACCGAGAGCTCTCACTGTGCTGAGCAGCAGAGTGAGTGTTCCCATCACAGTGTGACTGAGAGCAGTCACTGTGTTGAGCAAAATAGTGAGTGTTCCCATCACAGTGTGACTTTGAGAGCAGTCACTGTGCTGAGCAGAATAGTGAGTGTTCCCATCACAGTGTGACTGAGAGCAGTCACTGTGTTGAGCAAAATAGTGAGTGTTCCCATCACAGTGTGACTTTGAGAGCATTCACTGTGCTGAGCAGAATAGTGAATGTTCCCATCACAGTGTGACTGAGAGCAGTCACTGTGCTGAACAGAATAGTGAGTGTTCACATCACAGTGTGACTGAGAGCTGTCACTGTGCTGAGCAGAATAGTGAGTGTTCCCATCACAGTGTGACTGTGAGAGCAGTCACTGTGCTGAGCAGAATATTAAGTGTTTCCATCACAGTGTGACTGAAAGCTGTCACTGTGCTGAGCAGAATAGTGAGTGTTCCCATCACAGTGTGACTGTGAGAGCAGTCACTGTGCTGAGCAGAATATTAAGTGTTTCCATCACAGTGTGACTGAAAGCTGTCATTGTGCTGAGCAGAATAATGGGTGTTCCCATCACAGTGTGACTGTGAGAGCATTTACTGTGCTGAGTAGAATAGTGAGTGTTCCTATCCCAGTATGACTGTGAGAGCATTCACTGTGTTGAGCAGAATAGTGAGTGTTCGATTCACAGTGTGACTTTGAGAGCATTCACTGTCCAGAGCAGAATAGTGAGTGTGACTTTGAGAGCTGTCACTGTGCTGAGCAGAATAGTGAGTGTTCCCATCACAGTATGACTGAGAGCAGTCACTGTGCTGAACAGAATAGTGAGTGTTCCCATCACAGTGTGACTTAGAGCAGTCACTGTGCTGAGCAGAATAGTGAGTGTTCCCATCACAATGCGACTGTGAGAGCAGTCACTATGCAGAGCATAATAGTGAGTGTTCCCATCACAGTGTGACTGAGAGCAGTCACTGTGCTGAGAGGAATAGTGAGTGTTCCCATCACAGTGTGACTGAGAGCTGTCAATATGCTGAGCAGAATAGTTAGTGTTCACATCACAGTGTGACCGAGAGCTCTCACTGTGCTGAGCAGCAGAGTGAGTGTTCCCATCACAGTGTGACTGAGAGCAGTCACTGTGTTGAGCAAAATAGTGAGTGTTCCCATCACAGTGTGACTTTGAGAGCATTCACTGTCAAGAGCAGAATAGTGAGTGTGACTTTGAGAGCAGTCACTGTGCTGAGCAGAATAGTGAGTGTTCCCATCACAGTGTGACTGAGAGCAGTCACTGTGTTGAGCAAAATAGTGAGTGTTCCCATCACAGTGTGACTTTGAGAGCATTCACTGTCCAGAGCAGAATAGTGAGTGTGACTTTGAGAGCAGTCATAGTGCTGAGCAGAATAGTGGGTGTTCCCATCACAGTGTTACTGAGAGCAGTAACTGTGTTGAGCAAAATAGTAAGTGTTCCCGTCACAGTGTGACTGAGAGCTCTTATGTGCTGAGCAGAATAGTGAGTGTTCCCATCACAGTGTGACTGTGAGAGCATTCACTGTGCTGAGCAGAATAGTGAGTGTTCCCGTCACAGTGTGACTGAGAGCTCTTATGTGCTGAGCAGAATAGTGAGTGTTCCCATCACAGTGTGACTGAGAGTAGTCACTGTGCTGAGCAGAATAGTGAGTGTTCCCATCACAGTGTGACTGAGAGCTGTCTCTGTGCTGAACAGAATAGTGAGTGTTCCCATCACAGTGTGACTGAGAGCTGTCAATATGCTGAGCAGAATAGTTAGTGTTCACATCACAGTGTGACCGAGAGCTCTCTCTGTGCTGAGCAGCAGAGTGAGTGTTCCCATCACAGTGTGACTTTGAGAGCATTCACTGTGCTGAGCAGAATAGTGAATGTTCCCATCACAGTGTGACTGAGAGCAGTCACTGTGCTGAACAGAATAGTGAGTGTTCACATCACAGTGTGACTGAGAGCTGTCACTGTGCTGAGCAGAATAGTGAGTGTTCCCATCACAGTGTGACTGTGAGAGCAGTCACTGTGCTGAGCAGAATATTAAGTGTTTCCATCACAGTGTGACTGAAAGCTGTCACTGTGCTGAGCAGAATAGTGAGTGTTCCAATCACAGTGTGACTGTGAGAGCAGTCACTGTGCTGAGCAGAATATTAAGTGTTTCCATCACAGTGTGACTGAAAGCTGTCATTGTGCTGAGCAGAATAATGGGTGTTCCCATCACAGTGTGACTGTGAGAGCATTCACTGTGCTGAGTAGAATAGTGAGTGTTCCTATCCCAGTATGACTGTGAGAGCATTCACTGTGTTGAGCAGAATAGTGAGTGTTCGATTCACAGTGTGACTTTGAGAGCATTCACTGTCCAGAGCAGAATAGTGAGTGTGACTTTGAGAGCTGTCACTGTGCTGAGCAGAATAGTGAGTGTTCCCATCACAGTATGACTGAGAGCAGTCACTGTGCTGAACAGAATAGTGAGTGTTCCCATCACAGTGTGACTTAGAGCAGTCACTGTGCTGAGCAGAATAGTGAGTGTTCCCATCACAATGCGACTGTGAGAGCAGTCACTATGCAGAGCATAATAGTGAGTGTTCCCATCACAGTGTGACTGAGAGCAGTCACTGTGCTGAGAGGAATAGTGAGTGTTCCCATCACAGTGTGACTGAGAGCTGTCAATATGCTGAGCAGAATAGTTAGTGTTCACATCACAGTGTGACCGAGAGCTCTCACTGTGCTGAGCAGCAGAGTGAGTGTTCCCATCACAGTGTGACTGAGAGCAGTCACTGTGTTGAGCAAAATAGTGAGTGTTCCCATCACAGTGTGACTTTGAGAGCATTCACTGTCAAGAGCAGAATAGTGAGTGTGACTTTGAGAGCAGTCACTGTGCTGAGCAGAATAGTGAGTGTTCCCATCACAGTGTGACTGAGAGCAGTCACTGTGTTGAGCAAAATAGTGAGTGTTCCCATCACAGTGTGACTTTGAGTGCATTCACTGTCCAGAGCAGAATAGTGAGTGTGACTTTGAGAGCAGTCATAGTGCTGAGCAGAATAGTGGGTGTTCCCATCACAGTGTTACTGAGAGCAGTAACTGTGTTGAGCAAAATAGTAAGTGTTCCCGTCACAGTGTGACTGAGAGCTCTTATGTGCTGAGCAGAATAGTGAGTGTTCCCATCACAGTGTGACTGAGAGTAGTCACTGTGCTGAGCAGAATAGTGAGTGTTCCCATCACAGTGTGACTGAGAGCTGTCTCTGTGCTGAACAGAATAGTGAGTGTTCCCATCACAGTGTGACTGAGAGCTGTCAATATGCTGAGCAGAATAGTTAGTGTTCACATCACAGTGTGACCGAGAGCTCTCACTGTGCTGAGCAGCAGAGTGAGTGTTCCCATCACAGTGTGACTGAGAGCGGTCACTGTGTTGAGCAAAATAGTGAGTGTTCCCATCACAGTGTGACTTTGAGAGCATTCACTGTCCAGAGCAGAATAGTGAGTGTGACTTTGAGAGCAGTCACTGTGCTGAGCAGAATAGTGAGTGTTCCCATCACAGTGTGACTGAAAGCAGTCACTGTGTTGAGCAAAATAGTGAGTGTTCCCATCACAGTGTGACTTTGAGAGCATTCACTGTGCTGAGCAGAATAGTGAATGTTCCCATCACAGTGTGACTGAGAGCAGTCACTGTGCTGAACAGAATAGTGAGTGTTCACATCACAGTGTGACTGAGAGCTGTCACTGTGCTGAGCAGAATAGTGAGTGTTCCCATCACAGTGTGACTGTGAGAGCAGTCACTGTGCTGAGCAGAATATTAAGTGTTTCCATCACAGTGTGACTGAAAGCTGTCATTGTGCTGAGCAGAATAATGGGTGTTCCCATCACAGTGTGACTGTGAGAGCATTCACTGTGCTGAGTAGAATAGTGAGTGTTCCTATCCCAGTATGACTGTGAGAGCATTCACTGTGTTGAGCAGAATAGTGAGTGTTCGATTCACAGTGTGACTTTGAGAGCATTCACTGTCCAGAGCAGAATAGTGAGTGTGACTTTGAGAGCTGTCACTGTGCTGAGCAGAATAGTGAGTGTTCCCATCACAGTATGACTGAGAGCAGTCACTGTGCTGAACAGAATAGTGAGTGTTCCCATCACAGTGTGACTTAGAGCAGTCACTGTGCTGAGCAGAATAGTGAGTGTTCCCATCACAATGCGACTGTGAGAGCAGTCACTGTGCAGAGCATAATAGTGAGTGTTCCCATCACAGCTCTGACTAAGAACTGTCACTGTGCTGAGCAGAATAGTGAGTGTTCACATCACTGTGTGACTGAGAGCAGTCACTGTGCTGAGCAGAATAGTGATTGTTCCCATCACAGTGTGACTGAGAGCAGTCACTGTGCTGAGCAGAATAGTGAGTGTTCACAAAACACAGTGTGACTGAGAGCTGTCTCTGTGCTGAACAGAATAGTGAGTGTTCCAATCACAGTGTGACTGAGAGCTGTCAATATGCTGAGCAGAATAGTTAGTGTTCACTTCACAGTGTGAACGAGAGCTCTCACTTTGCTGAGCAGCAGAGTGAATGTTCCCATCACAGTGTGACTGAGAGCAGTCACTGTGTTGAGCAAAATAGTGAGTGTTCCCATCACAGTGTGACTTTGAAAGCATTCACTGTCCAGAGCAGAATAGTGAGTGTGACTTTGAGAGCAGTCACTGTGCTGAGCAGAATAGTGAGTGTTCCCATCACAGTGTGACTGAGAGCAGTCACTGTGCTGAACAGAATAGTGAGTGTTCCCATCACAGTGTGACTTAGAGCAGTCACTGTGCTGAGCAGAATAGTGAGTGTTCCTATCACAATGCGACTGTGAGAGCAGTCACTGTGCAGAGCAGAATAGTGAGTGTTCCCATCACAGTGTGACTGAGAGCTGTCACTGTGCTGAGCAGAATAGTGAGTGTTCACATCACTGTGTGACTTAGAGCAGTCACTGTGCTGAACAGAATAGTGAGTGTTCCCATCACAGTGTGACTTAGAGCAGTCAATGTGCTGAGCAGAATAGTGAGTGTTCCTATCACAATGCGACTGTGAGAGCAGTCACTGTGCAGAGCAGAATAGTGAGTGTTCCCATCAAAGTGTGACTGAGAGCTGTCACTGTGCTGAGCAGAATAGTGAGTGTTCATATCACTGTGTGACTGAGAGCAGTCACTGTGCTGAGCAGAATAGTGAGTGTTCCCATCACAGTGTGACCGAGATCAGTCACTGTGCTGAACAGAATAGTGAGTGTTTCCATCACAGTGTGACTGAGAGCTGTCATTGTGCTGAGCAGAATAATGGGTGTTCCCATCACAGTGTGACTGTGAGAGCATTCACTGTGCTGAGCAGCAGAGTGAGTGTTCCCATCACAGTGTGACTGAGAGCAGTCACTGTGTTGAGCAAAATAGTGAGTGTTCCCATCACAGTGTGACTTTGAGAGCATTCACTGTCCAGAGCAGAATAGTGAGTGTGACTTTGAGAGCAGTCATTGTGCTGAGCAGAATAGTGGGTGTTCCCATCACAGTGTTACTGAGAGCAGTCACTGTGCTAAGCAGAATAGTGAGTGTTCCCATCACAGTGTGACTGAGAGTTGTCAATATGCTGAGCAGAATAGTTAGTGTTCACATCACAGTGTGACCGAGAGCTCTCACTGTGCTGAGCAGCAGAGTGAGTGTTCCCATCACAGTGTGACTGAGAGCAGTCACTGTGTTGAGCAAAATATTGAGTGTTCCCATCACAGTGTGACTTTGAGAGCATTCACTGTCCAGAGCAGAATAGTGAGTGTGACTTTGAGAGCAGTCACTGTGCTGAGCAGCAGAGTGAGTGTTCCCATCACAGTGTGACTGAGAGCAGTCACTGTGTTGAGCAAAATAGTGAGTGTTCCCATCACAGTGTGACTTTGAGAGCATTCACTGTCCAGAGCAGAATAGTGAGTGTGACTTTGAGAGCAGTCATTGTGCTGAGCAGAATAGTGGGTGTTCCCATCACAGTGTGACTTAGAGCAGTCACTGTGCTGAGCAGAATAGTGAGTGTTCCTATCACAATGCGACTGTGAGAGCAGTCACTGTGCAGAGCAGAATAGTGAGTGTTCCCATCAAAGTGTGACTGAGAGCTGTCACTGTGCTGAGCAGAATAGTGAGTGTTCATATCACTGTGTGACTGAGAGCAGTCACTGTGCTGAGCAGAATAGTGAGTGTTCCCATCACAGTGTGACCGAGAGCAGTCACTGTGCTGAACAGAATAGTGAGTGTTTCCATCACAGTGTGACTGAGAGCTGTCATTGTGCTGAGCAGAATAATGGGTGTTCCCATCACAGTGTGACTGTGAGAGCATTCACTGTGCTGAGTAGAATAGTGAGTGTTCCTATCCCAGTATGACTGTGAGATCATTCACTGTGCTGAGCAGAATAGTGAGTGTTCCCATCACAGTGTGACTGAGAGCAGTCACTGTGCTGAACAGAATAGTGAGTGTTCCCATCACAGTGTGACTTATAGCAGTCACTGTGCTGAGCAGAATAGTGAGTGTTCCCATGACAGTGTGACTTAGAGCAGTCACTGTGCTGAGCAGAATAGTGAGTGTTCCCATCACAATGCGACTGTTAGAGCAGTCACTGTGCAGAGCAGAATAGTGAGTGTTCCAATCACAGTGTGACTGAGAGCTGTCACTGTGCTGAGCAGAATAGTGAGTGTTCACATCACTGTGTGACTGAGAGCAGTCACTGTGCTGAGCAGAATAGTGAGTGTTCCCATCACAGTGTGACTGAGAGCAGTCACTGTGCTGAGCAGAATAGTGAGTGTTCCCATCACAGTGTGACTGAGAGCTGTCTCTGTGCTGAACAGAATAGTGAGTGTTCCCATCACAGTGTGACTGAGAGCTGTCAATATGCTGAGCAGAATAGTTTGTGTTCACATCACGGTGTGACCGAGAGCTCTCACTGTGCTGAGCAGCAGAGTGAGTGTTCCCATCACAGTGTGACTGAGAGCAGTCACTGTGTTAAGCAAAATAGTGAGTGTTCCCATCACAGTGTGACTTTGAGAGCATTCACTGTCCAGAGCACAATAGTGAGTGTGACTTTGAGAGCAGTCACTCTGCTGAGCAGAATAGTGAGTGTTCCCATCACAGTGTGACTGAGAGCTGTCTCTGTGCTGAACAGAATAGTGAGTGTTCCCATCACAGTGTGACTGAGAGCTGTCAATATGCTGAGCAGAATAGTTAGTGTTCACATCACAGTGTGACCGAGAGCTCTCACTGTGCTGAGCAGCAGAGTGAGTGTTCCCATCACAGTGTGACTGAGAGCAGTCACTGTGTTGAGCAAAATAGTGAGTGTTCCCATCACAGTGTGACTTTGAGAGCATTCACTGTCCAGAGCAGAATAGTGAGTGTGACTTTGAGAGCAGTCATTGTGCTGAGCAGAATAGTGGGTGTTCCCATCACAGTGTTACTGAGAGCAGTCACTGTGCTAAGCAGAATAGTGAGTGTTCCCATCACAGTGTGACTGAGAGTTGTCAATATGCTGAGCAGAATAGTTAGTGTTCACATCACAGTGTGACCGAGAGCTCTCACTGTGCTGAGCAGCAGAGTGAGTGTTCCCATCACAGTGTGACTGAGAGCAGTCACTGTGTTGAGCAAAATATTGAGTGTTCCCATCACAGTGTGACTTTGAGAGCATTCACTGTCCAGAGCAGAATAGTGAGTGTGACTTTGAGAGCAGTCACTGTGCTGAGCAGCAGAGTGAGTGTTCCCATCACAGTGTGACTGAGAGCAGTCACTGTGTTGAGCAAAATAGTGAGTGTTCCCATCACAGTGTGACTTTGAGAGCATTCACTGTCCAAAGCAGAATAGTGAGTGTGACTTTGAGAGCAGTCATTGTGCTGAGCAGAATAGTGGGTGTTCCCATCAAAGTGTTACTGAGAGCAGTCACTGTGCTAAGCAGAATAGTGAGTGTTCTGATCACAGTGTGACTGTGAGAGCATTCACTGTGCTGAGCAGAATAGTGAGTGTTCCCGTCACAGTGTGACTGAGAGCTCTTATGTGCTGAGCAGAATAGTGAGTGTTTCCATCACAGTGTGACTGAGAGTAGTCACTGTGCTGAGCAGAATAGTGAGTGTTCCCATCACAGTGTGACTGAGAGCAGTCACTGTGCTGAACAGAATAGTGAGTGTTCACATCACAGTGTGACTGTGAGAGCAGTCACTGTGCTGAGCAGAATATTAAGTGTTTCCATCACAGTGTGACTGAGAGCTGTCATTGTGCTGAGCAGAATAATGGGTGTTCCCATCACAGTGTGACTGTGAGAGCATTCACTGTGCTGAGTAGAATAGTGAGTGTTCCTATCCCAGTATGACTGTGAGAGCATTCACTGTGTTGAGCAGAATAGTGAGTGTTCGATTCACAGTGTGACTTTGAGAGCATTCACTGTCCAGAGCAGAATAGTGAGTGTGACTTTGAGAGCTGTCACTGTGCTGAGCAGAATAGTGAGTGTTCCCATCACAGTGTGACTGAGAGCAGTCACTGTGCTGAACAGAATAGTGAGTGTTCCCATCACAGTGTGACTTAGAGCAGTCACTGTGCTGAGCAGAATAGTGAGTGTTCCCATCACAATGCGACTGTGAGAGCAGTCACTATGCAGAGCATAATAGTGAGTGTTCCAATCACAGTGTGACTGAGAGCTGTCACTGTGCTGAGCAGAATAGTGAGTGTTCACATCACTGTGTGACTGAGAGCAGTCACTGTGCTGAGCAGAATAGTGAGTGTTCCCATCACAGTGTGACTGAGAGCAGTCAGTGTGCTGAGAGGAATAGTGAGTGTTCCCATCACAGTGTGACTGAGAGCTGTCTCTGTGCTGAACAGAATAGTGAGTGTTCCCATCACAGTGTGACTGAGAGCTGTCAATATGCTGAGCAGAATAGTTAGTGTTCACATCACAGTGTGACCGAGAGCTCTCACTGTGCTGAGCAGCAGAGTGAGTGTTCCCATCACAGTGTGACTGAGAGCAGTCACTGTGTTGAGCAAAATAGTGAGTGTTCCCATCACAGTGTGACTTTGAGAGCATTCACTGTCCAGAGCAGAATAGTGAGTGTGACTTTGAGAGCAGTCACTGTGCTGAGCAGAATAGTGAGTGTTCCCATCACAGTGTGACTGAGAGCAGTCATTGTGTTGAGCAAAATAGTGAGTGTTCCCATCACAGTGTGACTTTGAGAGCATTCACTGTCCAGAGCAGAATAGTGAGTGTGACTTTGAGAGCAGTCATTGTGCTGAGCAGAATAGTGGGTGTTCCCATCACAGTGTTACTGAGAGCAGTCACTGTGTTGAGCAAAATAGTAAGTGTTCCCGTCACAGTGTGACTGAGAGCTCTTATGTGCTGAGCAGAATAGTGAGTGTTCCCATCACAGTGTGACTGTGAGAGCATTCACTGTGCTGAGCAGAATAGTGAGTGTTCCCGTCACAGTGTGACTGAGAGCTCTTATGTGCTGAGCAGAATAGTGAGTGTTCCCATCACAGTGTGACTGAGAGTAGTCACTGTGCTGAGCAGAATAGTGAGTGTTCCCATCACAGTGTGACTGAGAGCAGTCACTGTGCTGAACAGAATAGTGAGTGTTCACATCACAGTGTGACTGAGAGCTGTCACTGTGCTGAGCAGTATAGTGAGTGTTCCCATCACAGTGTGACTGTGAAAGCAGTCACTGTGCTGAGCAGAATATTAAGTGTTTCCATCACAGTGTGACTGAAAGCTGTCATTGTGCTGAGCAGAATAATGGGTGTTCCCATCACAGTGTGACTGTGAGAGCATTCACTGTGCTGAGTAGAATAGTGAGTGTTCCTATCCCAGTATGACTGTGAGAGCATTCACTGTGTTGAGCAGAATAGTGAGTGTTCGATTCACAGTGTGACTTTGAGAGCATTCACTGTCCAGAGCAGAATAGCGGGTGTGACTTTGAGAGCTGTCACTGTGCTGAGCAGAATAGTGAGTGTTCCCATCACAGTATGACTGAGAGCAGTCACTGTGCTGAACAGAATAGTGAGTGTTCCCATCACAGTGTGACTTAGAGCAGTCACTGTGCTGAGCAGAATAGTGAGTGTTCCCATCACAATGCGACTGTGAGAGCAGTCACTGTGCTGAGCAGAATATTAAGTGTTTCCATCACAGTGTGACTGAAAGCTGTCATTGTGCTGAGCAGAATAATGGGTGTTCCCATCACAGTGTGACTGTGAGAGCATTCACTGTGCTGAGTAGAATAGTGAGTGTTCCTATCCCAGTATGACTGTGAGAGCATTCACTGTGTTGAGCAGAATAGTGAGTGTTCGATTCACAGTGTGACTTTGAGAGCATTCACTGTCCAGAGCAGAATAGCGGGTGTGACTTTGAGAGCTGTCACTGTGCTGAGCAGAATAGTGAGTGTTCCCATCACAGTATGACTGAGAGCAGTCACTGTGCTGAACAGAATAGTGAGTGTTCCCATCACAGTGTGACTTAGAGCAGTCACTGTGCTGAGCAGAATAGTGAGTGTTCCCATCACAGTGTGACCGTGAGAGCAGTCACTGTGCTGAGCAGAATATTAAGTGTTTCCATCACAGTGTGACTGAAAGCTGTCATTGTGCTGAGCAGAATAATGGGTGTTCCCATCACAGTGTGACTGTGAGAGCATTCACTGTGCTGAGTAGAATAGTGAGTGTTCCTATCCCAGTATGACTGTGAGAGCATTCACTGTGTTGAGCAGAATAGTGAGTGTTCGATTCACAGTGTGACTTTGAGAGCATTCACTGTCCAGAGCAGAATAGTGAGTGTGACTTTGAGAGCTGTCACTGTGCTGAGCAGAATAGTGAGTGTTCCCATCACAGTATGACTGAGAGCAGTCACTGTGCTGAACAGAATAGTGAGTGTTCCCATCACAGTGTGACTTAGAGCAGTCACTGTGCTGAGCAGAATAGTGAGTGTTCCCATCACAATGCTACTGTGAGAGCAGTCACTGTGCAGAGCAGAATAGTGAGTGTTCCAATCACAGTGTGACTGAGAGCTGTCACTGTGCTGAGCAGAATAGTGAGTGTTCACATCACTGTGTGACTGAGAGCAGTCACTGTGCTGAGCAGAATAGTGAGTGTTCCCATCACAGTGTGACTGAGAGCAGTCACTGTGCTGAGCAGAATAGTGAGTGTTCCCATCACAGTGTGACAGAGAGCTGTCTCTGTGCTGAACAGAATAGTGAGTGTTCCCATCACAGTGTGACTGAGAGCTGTCAATATGCTGAGCAGAATAGTTAGTGTTCACATCACAGTGTGACCGAGAGCTCTCACTGTGCTGAGCAGCAGAGTGAGTGTTCCCATCACAGTGTGACTGAGGGCAGTCACTGTGTTGAGCAAAATAGTGAGTGTTCCCATCACAGTGTGACTTTGAGAGCATTCACTGTCCAGAGCAGAATAGTGAGTGTGACTTTGAGAGCAGTCACTGTGCTGAGCAGAATAGTGAGTGTTCCCATCACAGTGTGACTGAGAGCAGTCACTGTGTTGAGCAAAATAGTGAGTGTTCCCATCACAGTGTGACTTTGAGAGCATTCACTTTCCAGAGCGGAATAGTGAGTGTGACTTTGAGAGCAGTCATTGTGCTGAGCAGAATAGTGGGTGTTCCCATCACAGTGTTACTGAGAGCAGTCACTGTGTTGAGCAAAATAGTAAGTGTTCCCGTCACAGTGTGACTGAGAGCTCTTATGTGCTGAGCAGAATAGTGAGTGTTCCCATCACAGTGTGACTGTGAGAGCATTCACTGTGCTGAGCAGAATAGTGAGTGTTCCCGTCACAGTGTGACTGAGAGCTCTTATGTGCTGAGCAGAATAGTGAGTGTTCCCATCACAGTGTGACTGAGAGTAGTCACTGTGCTGAGCAGAATAGTGAATGTTCCCATCACAGTGTGACTGAGAGCAGTCACTGTGCTGAACAGAATAGTGAGTGTTCACATCACAGTGTGACTGAGAGCTGTCACTGTGCTGAGCAGAATAGTGAGTGTTCCCATCACAGTGTGACCGTGAGAGCAGTCACTGTGCTGAGCAGAATATTAAGTGTTTCCATCACAGTGTGACTGAAAGCTGTCATTGTGCTGAGCAGAATAATGGGTGTTCCCATCACAGTGTGACTGTGAGAGCATTCACTGTGCTGAGTAGAATAGTGAGTGTTCCTATCCCAGTATGACTGTGAGAGCATTCACTGTGTTGAGCAGAATAGTGAGTGTTCGATTCACAGTGTGACTTTGAGAGCATTCACTGTCCAGAGCAGAATAGTGAGTGTGACTTTGAGAGCTGTCACTGTGCTGAGCAGAATAGTGAGTGTTCCCATCACAGTATGACTGAGAGCAGTCACTGTGCTGAACAGAATAGTGAGTGTTCCCATCACAGTGTGACTTAGAGCAGTCACTGTGCTGAGCAGAATAGTGAGTGTTCCCATCACAATGCTACTGTGAGAGCAGTCACTGTGCAGAGCAGAATAGTGAGTGTTCCAATCACAGTGTGACTGAGAGCTGTCACTGTGCTGAGCAGAATAGTGAGTGTTCACATCACTGTGTGACTGAGAGCAGTCACTGTGCTGAGCAGAATAGTGAGTGTTCCCATCACAGTGTGACTGAGAGCAGTCACTGTGATGAGCAGAATAGTGAGTGTTCCCATCACAGTGTGACTGAGAGCTGTCTCTGTGCTGAACAGAATAGTGAGTGTTCCCATCACAGTGTGACTGAGAGCTGTCAATATGCTGAGCAGCATAGTTAGTGTTCACATCACAGTGTGACCGAGAGCTCTCACTGTGCTGAGCAGCAGAGTGAGTGTTCCCATCACAGTGTGACTGAGAGCAGTCACTGTGTTGAGCAAAATAGTGAGTGTTCCCATCACAGTGTGACTTTGAGTGCATTCACTGTCCAGAGCAGAATAGTGAGTGTGACTTTGAGAGCAGTCATTGTGCTGAGCAGAATAGTGGGTGTTCCCATCACAGTGTTACTGAGAGCAGTCACTGTGCTAAGCAGAATAGTGAGTGTTCTGATCACAGTGTGACTGTGAGAGCAGTCACTATGCTGAGCAGAATAGTGCGTATTCCCGTCACAGTGTGACTGAGAGCTCTTATGTGCTGAGCAGATTAGTGAGTGTTCCCATCACAGTGTGACTGAGAGCAGTCACTGTGCTGAGCAGAATAGTGAGTGTTCCCATCACAGTGTGACTGTGAGAGCATTCACTGTGCTGAGCAGAATAGTGAGTGTTCCCGTCACAGTGTGACTGAGAGCTCTTATGTGCTGAGCAGAATAGTGAGTGTTTCCATCACAGTGTGACTGAGAGTAGTCACTGTGCTGAACAGAATAGTGAGTGTTCACATCACAGTGTGACTGTGAGAGCAGTCACTGTGCTGAGCAGAATATTAAGTGTTTCCATCACAGTGTGACTGAGAGCTGTCATTGTGCTGAGCAGAATAATGGGTGTTCCCATCACAGTGTGACTGTGAGAGCATTCACTGTGCTGAGTAGAATAGTGAGTGTTCCTATCCCAGTATGACTGTGAGAGCATTCACTGTGTTGAGCAGAATAGTGAGTGTTCGATTCACAGTGTGACTTTGAGAGCATTCACTGTCCAGAGCAGAATAGTGAGTGTGACTTTGAGAGCTGTCACTGTGCTGAGCAGAATAGTGAGTGTTCCCATCACAGTGTGACTGAGAGCAGTCACTGTGCTGAACAGAATAGTGAGTGTTCCCATCACAGTGTGACTTAGAGCAGTCACTGTGCTGAGCAGAATAGTGAGTGTTCCCATCACAATGCGACTGTGAGAGCAGTCACTATGCAGAGCAGAATAGTGAGTGTTCCAATCACAGTGTGACTGAGAGCTGTCACTGTGCTGAGCAGAATAGTGAGTGTTCACATCACTGTGTGACTGAGAGCAGTCACTGTGCTGAGCAGAATAGTGAGTGTTCCCATCACAGTGTGACTGAGAGCTGTCTCTGTGCTGAACAGAATAGTGAGTGTTCCCATCACAGTGTGACTGAGAGCTGTCAATATGCTGAGCAGAATAGTTAGTGTTCACATCACAGTGTGACCGAGAGCTCTCACTGTGCTGAGCAGCATAGTGAGTGTTCCCATCACAGTGTGACTGAGAGCAGTCACTGTGTTGAGCAAAATAGTGAGTGTTCCCATCACAGTGTGACTTGGAGAGCATTCACTGTCCAGAGCAGAATAGTGAGTGTGACTTTGAGAGCAGTCATTGTGCTGAGCAGAATAGTGGGTGTTCCCATCACAGTGTGACTGAGAGCAGTCACTGTGCTAAGCAGAATAGTGAGTGTTCTGATCACAGTGTGACTGTGAGAGCAGTCACTATGCTGAGCAGAATAGTGCGTATTCCCGTCACAGTGTGACTGAGAGCTCTTATGTGCTGAGCAGATTAGTGAGTGTTCCCATCACAGTGTGACTGAGAGCAGTCACTGTGCTGAGCAGAATAGTGAGTGTTCCCATCACAGTGTGACTGTGAGAGCATTCACTGTGCTGAGCAGAATAGTGAGTGTTCCCATCACAGTGTGACTGAGAGCAGTCACTGTGTTGAGCAAAATAGTGAGTGTTCCCATCACAGTGTGACTTTGAGAGCATTCACTGTCCAGAGCAGAATAGTGAGTGTGACTTTGAGAGCAGTCACTGTGCTGAGCAGAATAGTGAGTGTTCCCATCACAGTGTGACTGAGAGCAGTCACTGTGTTGAGCAAAATAGTGAGTTTTCCCATCACAGTGTGACTTTGAGAGCATTCACTGTCCAGAGCAGAATAGTGAGTGTGACTTTGAGAGCAGTCATTGTGCTGAGCAGAATAGTGGGTGTTCCCATCACAGTGTTACTGAGAGCAGTCACTGTGTTGAGCAAAATAGTAAGTGTTCCTGTCACAGTGTGACTGAGAGCTCTTATGTGCTGAGCAGAATAGTGAGTGTGACTTTGAGAGCAGTCATTGTGCTGAGCAGAATAGTGGGTGTTCCCATCACAGTGTTACTGAGAGCAGTCACTGTGCTAAGCAGAATAGTGAGTGTTCTGATCACAGTGTGACTGTGAGAGCAGTCACTATGCTGAGCAGAATAGTGCGTATTCCCGTCACAGTGTGACTGAGAGCTCTTATGTGCTGAGCAGATTAGTGAGTGTTCCCATCACAGTGTGACTGAGAGCAGTCACTGTGCTGAGCAGAATAGTGAGTGTTCCCATCACAGTGTGACTGTGAGAGCATTCACTGTGCTGAGCAGAATAGTGAGTGTTCCCGTCACAGTGTGACTGAGAGCTCTTATGTGCTGAGCAGAATAGTGAGTGTTTCCATCACAGTGTGACTGAGAGTAGTCACTGTGCTGAGCAGAATAGTGAGTGTTCCCATCACAGTGTGACTGAGAGCAGTCACTGTGCTGAACAGAATAGTGAGTGTTCACATCACAGTGTGACTGTGAGAGCAGTCACTGTGCTGAGCAGAATATTAAGTGTTTCCATCACAGTGTGACTGAGAGCTGTCATTGTGCTGAGCAGAATAATGGGTGTTCCCATCACAGTGTGACTGTGAGAGCATTCACTGTGCTGAGTAGAATAGTGAGTGTTCCTATCCCAGTATGACTGTGAGAGCATTCACTGTGTTGAGCAGAATAGTGAGTGTTCGATTCACAGTGTGACTTTGAGAGCATTCACTGTCCAGAGCAGAATAGTGAGTGTGACTTTGAGAGCTGTCACTGTGCTGAGCAGAATAGTGAGTGTTCCCATCACAGTGTGACTGAGAGCAGTCACTGTGCTGAACAGAATAGTGAGTGTTCCCATCACAGTGTGACTTAGAGCAGTCACTGTGCTGAGAAGAATAGTGAGTGTTCCCATCACAATGCGACTGTGAGAGCAGTCACTATGCAGAGCAGAATAGTGAGTGTTCCAATCACAGTGTGACTGAGAGCTGTCACTGTGCTGAGCAGAATAGTGAGTGTTCACATCACTGTGTGACTGAGAGCTGTCAATATTCTGAGCAGAATAGTTAGTGTTCACATCACAGTGTGACCGAGAGCTTTCACTGTGCTGAGCAGCAGAGTGAGTGTTCCCATCACAGTGTGACTGAGAGCAGTCACTGTGTTGAGCAAAATAGTGAGTGTTCCCATCACAGTGTGACTTTGAGAGCATTCACTGTCCAGAGCAGAATAGTGAGTGTGACTTTGAGAGCAGTCACTGTGCTGAGCAGAATAGTGAGTGTTCCCATCACAGTGTGACTGAGAGCAGTCACTGTGTTGAGCAAAATAGTGAGTTTTCCCATCACAGTGTGACTTTGAGAGCATTCACTGTCCAGAGCAGAATAGTGAGTGTGACTTTGAGAGCAGTCATTGTGCTGAGCAGAATAGTGGGTGTTCCCATCACAGTGTTACTGAGAGCAGTCACTGTGTTGAGCAAAATAGTAAGTGTTCCTGTCACAGTGTGACTGAGAGCTCTTATGTGCTGAGCAGAATAGTGAGTGTTCCCATCACAGTGTGACTGTGAGAGCATTCACTGTGCTGAGCAGAATAGTGAGTGTTCCCGTCACAGTGTGACTGAGAGCTCTTATGTGCTGAGCAGAATAGTGAGTGTTCCCATCACAGTGTGACTGAGAGTAGTCACTGTGCTGAGCAGAATAGTGAGTGTTCCCATCACAGTGTGACTGAGAGCAGTCACTGTGCTGAACAGAATAGTGAGTGTTCACATCACAGTGTGACTGAGAGCTGTCACTGTGCTGAGCAGAATAGTGAGTGTTCCCATCACAGTGTGACTGTGAGAGCAGTCACTGTGCTGAGCAGAATATTAAGTGTTTCCATCACAGTGTGACTGAGAGCTGTCATTGTGCTGAGAAGAATAGTGAGTGTTCACATCACAATGCGACTGTGAGAGCAGTCACTATGCAGAGCAGAATAGTGAGTGTTCCAATCACAGTGTGACTGAGAGCTGTCACTGTGCTGAGCAGAATAGTGAGTGTTCACATCACTGTGTGACTGAGAGCAGTCACTGTGCTGAGCTGAATAGTGAGTGTTCCCATCACAGTGTGACTTAGAGCAGTCACTGTGCTGAGCAGAATAGTGAGTGTTCCCATCACAGTGTGACTGAGAGCTGTCTCTGTGCTGAACAGAATAGTGAGTGTTCCCATCACAGTGTGACTGAGAGCTGTCTCTGTGCTGAACAGAATAGTGAGTGTTCCCATCACAGTGTGACTGAGAGCTGTCAATATTCTGAGCAGAATAGTTAGTGTTCACATCACAGTGTGACCGAGAGCTTTCACTGTGCTGAGCAGCAGAGTGAGTGTTCCCATCACAGTGTGACTGAGAGCAGTCACTGTGTTGAGCAAAATAGTGAGTGTTCCCATCACAGTGTGACTTTGAGAGCATTCACTGTCCAGAGCAGAATAGTGAGTGTGACTTTGAGAGCAGTCACTGTGCTGAGCAGAATAGTGAGTGTTCCCATCACAGTGTGACTGAGAGCAGTCACTGTGTTGAGCAAAATAGTGAGTTTTCCCATCACAGTGTGACTTTGAGAGCATTCACTGTCCAGAGCAGAATAGTGAGTGTGACTTTGAGAGCAGTCATTGTGCTGAGCAGAATAGTGGGTGTTCCCATCACAGTGTTACTGAGAGCAGTCACTGTGTTGAGCAAAATAGTAAGTGTTCCTGTCACAGTGTGACTGAGAGCTCTTATGTGCTGAGCAGAATAGTGAGTGTTCCCATCACAGTGTGACTGTGAGAGCATTCACTGTGCTGAGCAGAATAGTGAGTGTTCCCGTCACAGTGTGACTGAGAGCTCTTATGTGCTGAGCAGAATAGTGAGTGTTCCCATCACAGTGTGACTGAGAGTAGTCACTGTGCTGAGCAGAATAGTGAGTGTTCCCATCACAGTGTGACTGAGAGCAGTCACTGTGCTGAACAGAATAGTGAGTGTTCACATCACAGTGTGACTGAGAGCTGTCACTGTGCTGAGCAGAATAGTGAGTGTTCCCATCACAGTGTGACTGTGAGAGCAGTCACTGTGCTGAGCAGAATATTAAGTGTTTCCATCACAGTGTGACTGAGAGCTGTCATTGTGCTGAGCAGAATAATGGGTGTTCCCATCACAGTGTGACTGTGAGAGCATTCACTGTGCTGAGTAGAATAGTGAGTGTTCCTATCCCAGTATGACTGTGAGAGCATTCACTGTGTTGAGCAGAATAGTGAGTGTTCGATTCACAGTGTGACTTTGAGAGCATTCACTGTCCAGAGCAGAATAGTGAGTGTGACTTTGAGAGCTGTCACTGTGCTGAGCAGAATAGTGAGTGTTCCCATCACAGTGTGACTGAGAGCAGTCACTGTGCTGAACAGAATAGTGAGTGTTCCCATCACAGTGTGACTTAGAGCAGTCACTGTGCTGAGAAGAATAGTGAGTGTTCCCATCACAATGCGACTGTGAGAGCAGTCACTATGCAGAGCAGAATAGTGAGTGTTCCAATCACAGTGTGACTGAGAGCTGTCACTGTGCTGAGCAGAATAGTGAGTGTTCACATCACTGTGTGACTGAGAGCAGTCACTGTGCTGAGCTGAATAGTGAGTGTTCCCATCACAGTGTGACTTAGAGCAGTCACTGTGCTGAGCAGAATAGTGAGTGTTCCCATCACAGTGTGACTGAGAGCTGTCTCTGTGCTGAACAGAATAGTGAGTGTTCCCATCACAGTGTGACTGAGAGCTGTCTCTGTGCTGAACAGAATAGTGAGTGTTCCCATCACAGTGTGACTGAGAGCTGTCAATATTCTGAGCAGAATAGTTAGTGTTCACATCACAGTGTGACCGAGAGCTTTCACTGTGCTGAGCAGCAGAGTGAGTGTTCCCATCACAGTGTGACTGAGAGCAGTCACTGTGTTGAGCAAAATAGTGAGTGTTCCCATCACAGTGTGACTTTGAGAGCATTCACTGTCCAGAGCAGAATAGTGAGTGTGACTTTGAGAGCAGTCACTGTGCTGAGCAGAATAGTGAGTGTTCCCATCACAGTGTGACTGAGAGCAGTCACTGTGTTGAGCAAAATAGTGAGTTTTCCCATCACAGTGTGACTTTGAGAGCATTCACTGTCCAGAGCAGAATAGTGAGTGTGACTTTGAGAGCAGTCATTGTGCTGAGCAGAATAGTGGGTGTTCCCATCACAGTGTTACTGAGAGCAGTCACTGTGTTGAGCAAAATAGTAAGTGTTCCTGTCACAGTGTGACTGAGAGCTCTTATGTGCTGAGCAGAATAGTGAGTGTTCCCATCACAGTGTGACTGTGAGAGCATTCACTGTGCTGAGCAGAATAGTGAGTGTTCCCGTCACAGTGTGACTGAGAGCTCTTATGTGCTGAGCAGAATAGTGAGTGTTCCCATCACAGTGTGACTGAGAGTAGTCACTGTGCTGAGCAGAATAGTGAGTGTTCCCATCACAGTGTGACTGAGAGCAGTCACTGTGCTGAACAGAATAGTGAGTGTTCACATCACAGTGTGACTGAGAGCTGTCACTGTGCTGAGCAGAATAGTGAGTGTTCCCATCACAGTGTGACTGTGAGAGCAGTCACTGTGCTGAGCAGAATATTAAGTGTTTCCATCACAGTGTGACTGAGAGCTGTCATTGTGCTGAGAAGAATAGTGAGTGTTCACATCACTGTGTGACTGAGAGCAGTCACTGTGCTGAGCAGAATAGTGAGTGTTCCCATCACAGTGTGACTGAGAGCAGTCACTGTGCTGAGCAGAATAGTGAGTGTTCCCATCACAGTGTGACTGAGAGCTGTCTCTGTGCTGAACAGAATAGTGAGTGTTCCCATCACAGTGTGACTGAGAGCTGTCAATATGCTGAGCAGAATAGTTAGTGTTCACATCACAGTGTGACCGAGAGCTCTCACTGTGCTGAGCAGCAGAGTGAGTGTTCCCATCACAGTGTGACTGAGAGCAGTCACTGTGTTGAGCAAAATAGTGAGTGTTTCCATCACAGTGTGACTTTGAGAGCATTCACTGTCCAGAGCAGAATAGTGAGTGTGACTTTGAGAGCAGTCACTGTGCTGAGCAGAATAGTGAGTGTTCACATCACAGTGTAACTGAGAGCTGTCACTGTGCTGAGCAGAATAGTGAGTGTTCCCATCACAGTGTGACTGTGAGAGCAGTCACTGTGCTGAGCAGAATATTAAGTGTTTCCATCACAGTGTGACTGAGAGCTGTCATTGTGCTGAGCAGAATAATGGGTGTTCCCATCACAGTGTAACTGTGAGAGCATTCACTGTGCTGAGTAGAATAGTGAGTGTTCCTATCCCAGTATGACTGTGAGAGCATTCACTGTGTTGAGCAGAATAGTGAGTGTTCGATTCACAGTGTGACTTTGAGAGCATTCACTGTCCAGAGCAGAACAGTGAGTGTGACTTTGAGAGCTGTCACTGTGCTGAGCAGAATAGTGAGTGTTCCCATCACAGTATGACTGAGAGCAGTCACTGTGCTGAACAGAATAATGAGTGTTCCCATCACAGTGTGACTTAGAGCAGTCACTGTGCTGAGCAGAATAGTGAGTGTTCCCATCACAATGCGACTGTGAGAGCAGTCACTGTGCAGAGCAGAATAGTGAGTGTTCCAATCACAGTGTGACTGAGAGCTGTCACTGTGCTGAGCAGAATAGTGAGTGTTCACATCACTGTGTGACTGAGAGCAGTCACTGTGCTGAGCAGAATAGTGAGTGTTCCCATCACAGTGTGACTGAGAGCAGTCACTGTGCTGAGCAGAATAGTGAGTGTTCCCATCACAGTGTGACTGAGAGCTGTCTCTGTGCTGAACAGAATAGTGAGTGTTCCCATCACAGTGTGACTGAGAGCTGTCAATATGCTGAGCAGAATAGTTAGTGTTCACATCACAGTGTGACCGAGAGCTCTCACTGTGCTGAGCAGCAGAGTGAGTGTTCCCATCACAGTGTGACTGAGAGCAGTCACTGTGTTGAGCAAAATAGTGAGTGTTCCCATCACAGTGTGACTTTGAGAGCATTCACTGTCCAGAGCAGAATAGTGAGTGTGCCTTTGAGAGCAGTCACTGTGCTGAGCAGAATAGTGAGTGTTCCCATCACAGTGTGACTGAGAGCTGTCACTGTGCTGAGCAGAATAGTGAGTGTTCCCATCACAATGTGACTGTGAGAGCAGTCACTGTGCTGAGCAGAATATTAAGTGTTTCCATCACAGTGTGACTGAGAGCTGTCATTGTGCTGAGCAGAATAATGGGTGTTCCCATCACAGTGTGACTGTGAGAGCATTCACTGTGCTGAGTAGAATAGTGAGTGTTCCTATCCCAGTATGACTGTGAGAGCATTCACTGTGTTGAGCAGAATAGTGAGTGTTCGATTCACAGTGTGACTTTGAGAGCATTCACTGTCCAGAGCAGAATAGTGAGTGTGACTTTGAGAGCTGTCACTGTGCTGAGCAGAATAGTGAGTGTTCCCATCACAGTATGACTGAGAGCAGTCACTGTGCTGAACAGAATAGTGAGTGTTCCCATCACAGTGTGACTTAGAGCAGTCACTGTGCTGAGCAGAATAGTGAGTGTTCCCATCACAATGCGACTGTGAGAGCAGTCACTGTGCAGAGCAGAATAGTGAGTGTTCCAATCACAGTGTGACTGAGAGCTGTCACTGTGCTGAGCAGAATAGTGAGTGTTCACATCACTGTGTGACTGAGAGCAGTCACTGTGCTGAGCAGAATAGTGAGTGTTCCCATCACAGTGTGACTGAGAGCAGTCACTGTGCTGAGCAGAATAGTGAGTGTTCCCATCACAGTGTGACTGAGAGCTGTCTCTGTGCTGAACAGAATAGTGAGTGTTCCCATCACAGTGTGACTGAGAGCTGTCAATATTCTGAGCAGAATAGTTAGTGTTCACATCACAGTGTGACCGAAAGCTCTCACTGTGCTGAGCAGCAGAGTGAGTGTTCCCATCACAGTGTGACTGAGAGCAGTCACTGTGTTGAGCAAAATAGTGAGTGTTCCCATCACAGTGTGACTTTGAGAGCATTCACTGTCCAGAGCAGAATAGTGAGTGTGACTTTGAGAGCAGTCATTGTGCTGAGCAGAATAGTGGGTGTTCCCATCACAGTGTTACTGAGAGCAGTCACTGTGTTGAGCAAAATAGTAAGTGTTCCTGTCACAGTGTGACTGAGAGCTCTTATGTGCTGAGCAGAATAGTGAGTGTTCCCATCACAGTGTGACTGTGAGAGCATTCACTGTGCTGAGCAGAATAGTGAGTGTTCCCGTCACAGTGTGACTGAGAGCTCTTATGTGCTGAGCAGAATAGTGAGTGTTCCCATCACAGTGTGACTGAGAGTATTCACTGTGCTGAGCAGAATAGTGAGTGTTCCCATCACAGTGTGACTGAGAGCAGTCACTGTGCTGAACAGAATAGTGAGTGTTCACATCACAGTGTGACTGAGAGCTGTCACTGTGCTGAGCAGAATAGTGAGTGTTCCCATCACAGTGTGACTGTGAGAGCAGTCACTGTGCTGAGCAGAATATTAAGTGTTTCCATCACAGTGTGACTGAGAGCTGTCATTGTGCTGAGCAGAATAATGGGTGTTCCCATCACAGTGTGACTGTGAGAGCATTCACTGTGCTGAGTAGAATAGTGAGTGTTCCTATCCCAGTATGACTGTGAGAGCATTCACTGTGTTGAGCAGAATAGTGAGTGTTCGATTCACAGTGTGACTTTGAGAGCATTCACTGTCCAGAGCAGAATAGTGAGTGTGACTTTGAGAGCTGTCACTGTGCTGAGCAGAATAGTGAGTGTTCCCATCACAGTATGACTGAGAGCAGTCACTGTGCTGAACAGAATAGTGAGTGTTCCCATCACAGTGTGACTTAGAGCAGTCACTGTGCTGAGCAGAATAGTGAGTGTTCCCATCACAATGCGACTGTGAGAGCAGTCACTGTGCAGAGCAGAATAGTGAGTGTTCCAATCACAGTGTGACTGAGAGCTGTCACTGTGCTGAGAAGAATAGTGAGTGTTCACATCACTGTGTGACTGAGAGCTGTCTCTGTGCTGAACAGAATAGTGAGTGTTCCCATCACAGTGTGACTGAGAGCTGTCAATATGCTGAGCAGAATAGTTAGTGTTCACATCACAGTGTGACCGAGAGCTCTCACTGTGCTGAGCAGCAGAGTGAGTGTTCCCATCACAGTGTGACTGAGAGCAGTCACTGTGTTGAGCAAAATAGTGAGTGTTCCCATCACAGTGTGACTTTGAGAGCATTCACTGTCCAGAGCAGAATAGTGAGTGTGACTTTGAGAGCAGTCACTGTGCTGAGCAGAATAGTGAGTGTTCCCATCACAGTATGACTGAGAGCTGTCACTGTGCTGAGCAGAATAGTGAGTGTTCCCATCACAATGTGACTGTGAGAGCAGTCACTGTGCTGAGCAGAATATTAAGTGTTTCCATCACAGTGTGACTGAGAGCTGTCATTGTGCTGAGCAGAATAATGGGTGTTCCCATCACAGTGTGACTGTGAGAGCATTCACTGTGCTGAGTAGAATAGTGAGTGTTCCTATCCCAGTATGACTGTGAGAGCATTCACTGTGTTGAGCAGAATAGTGAGTGTTCGATTCACAGTGTGACTTTGAGAGCATTCACTGTCCAGAGCAGAATAGTGAGTGTGACTTTGAGAGCTGTCACTGTGCTGAGCAGAATAGTGAGTGTTCCCATCACAGTATGACTGAGAGCAGTCACTGTGCTGAACAGAATAGTGAGTGTTCCCATCACAGTGTGACTTAGAGCAGTCACTGTGCTGAGCAGAATAGTGAGTGTTCCCATCACAATGCGACTGTGAGAGCAGTCACTGTGCAGAGCAGAATAGTGAGTGTTCCAATCACAGTGTGACTGAGAGCTGTCACTGTGCTGAGCAGAATAGTGAGTGTTCACATCACTGTGTGACTGAGAGCAGTCACTGTGCTGAGCAGAATAGTGAGTGTTCCCATCACAGTGTGACTGAGAGCAGTCACTGTGCTGAGCAGAATAGTGAGTGTTCCCATCACAGTGTGACTGAGAGCTGTCTCTGTGCTGAACAGAATAGTGAGTGTTCCCATCACAGTGTGACTGAGAGCTGTCAATATGCTGAGCAGAATAGTTAGTGTTCACATCACAGTGTGACCGAGAACTCTCAATGTGCTGAGCAGCAGAGTGAGTGTTCTCTTCACAGTGTGACTGAGAGCAGTCACTGTGTTGAGCAAAATAGTGAGTGTTCCCATCACAGTGTGACTTTGAGAGCATTCACTGTCCAGAGCAGAATAGTGAGTGTGACTTTGAGAGCAGTCACTGTGCTGAGCAGAATAGTGAGTGTTCCCATCACAGTGTGACTGAGAGCAGTCACTGTGTTGAGCAAAATAGTGAGTGTTCCCATCACAGTGTGACTTTGAGAGCATTCACTGTCCAGAGCAGAATAGTGAGTGTGACTTTGAGAGCAGTCATTGTGCTGAGCAGAATTGTGGGTGTTCCCATCACAGTGTTACTCAGAGCAGTCACTGTGCTAAGCAGAATAGTGAGTGTTCTGATCACAGTGTGACTGTGAGAGCAGTCACTATGCTGAGCAGAATAGTGCGTGTTCCCGTCACAGTGTGACTGAGAGCTCTTATGTGCTGAACAGAATAGTGAGTGTTCCCATCACAGTGTGACTTAGAGCAGTCACTGTGCTGAGCAGAATAGTGAGTGTTCCCATCACAGTGTGACTGAGAGCAGTCACTGTGCTGAGCAGAATAGTGAGTGTTCCCATCACAGTGTGACTGAGAGCTGTCTCTGTGCTGAACAGAATAGTGAGTGTTCCCATCACAGTGTGACTGAGAGCTGTCAATATGCTGAGCAGAATAGTTAGTGTTCACATCACAGTGTGACCGAGAGCTCTCACTGTGCTGAGCAGCAGAGTGAGTGTTCCCATCACAGTGTGACTGAGAGCAGTCACTGTGTTGAGCAAAATAGTGAGTGTTCCCATCACAGTGTGACTTTGAGAGCATTCACTGTCCAGAGCAGAATAGTGAGTGTGACTTTGAGAGCAGTCACTGTGCTGAGCAGAATAGTGAGTGTTCACATCACAGTGTAACTGAGAGCTGTGACTGTGCTGAGCAGAATAGTGAGTGTTCCCATCACAGTGTGACTGTGAGAGCAGTCACTGTGCTGAGCAGAATATTAAGTGTTTCCATCACAGTGTGACTGAGAGCTGTCATTGTGCTGAGCAGAATAATGGGTGTTCCCATCACAGTGTAACTGTGAGAGCATTCACTGTGCTGAGTAGAATAGTGAGTGTTCCTATCCCAGTATGACTGTGAGAGCATTCACTGTGTTGAGCAGAATAGTGAGTGTTCGATTCACAGTGTGACTTTGAGAGCATTCACTGTCCAGAGCAGAACAGTGAGTGTGACTTTGAGAGCTGTCACTGTGCTGAGCAGAATAGTGAGTGTTCCCATCACAGTATGACTGAGAGCAGTCACTGTGCTGAACAGAATAGTGAGTGTTCCCATCACAGTGTGACTTAGAGCAGTCACTGTGCTGAGCAGAATAGTGAGTGTTCCCATCACAATGCGACTGTGAGAGCAGTCACTGTGCAGAGCAGAATAGTGAGTGTTCCAATCACAGTGTGACTGAGAGCTGTCACTGTGCTGAGCAGAATAGTGAGTGTTCACATCACTGTGTGACTGAGAGCAGTCACTGTGCTGAGCAGAATAGTGAGTGTTCCCATCACAGTGTGACTGAGAGCAGTCACTGTGCTGAGCAGAATAGTGAGTGTTCCCATCACAGTGTGACTGAGAGCTGTCTCTGTGCTGAACAGAATAGTGAGTGTTCCCATCACAGTGTGACTGAGAGCTGTCAATATGCTGAGCAGAATAGTTAGTGTTCACATCACAGTGTGACCGAGAGCTCTCACTGTGCTGAGCAGCAGAGTGAGTGTTCCCATCACAGTGTGACTGAGAGCAGTCACTGTGTTGAGCAAAATAGTGAGTGTTCCCATCACAGTGTGACTTTGAGAGCATTCACTGTCCAGAGCAGAATAGTGAGTGTGACTTTGATAGCAGTCACTGTGCTGAGCAGAATAGTGAGTGTTCCCATCACAGTATGACTGAGAGCTGTCACTGTGCTGAGCAGAATAGTGAGTGTTCCCATCACAATGTGACTGTGAGAGCAGTCACTGTGCTGAGCAGAATATTAAGTGTTTCCATCACAGTGTGACTGAGAGCTGTCATTGTGCTGAGCAGAATAATGGGTGTTCCCATCACAGTGTGACTGTGAGAGCATTCAGTGTGCTGAGTAGAATAGTGAGTGTTCCTATCCCAGTATGACTGTGAGAGCATTCACTGTGTTGAGCAGAATAGTGAGTGTTCGATTCACAGTGTGACTTTGAGAGCATTCACTGTCCAGAGCAGAATAGTGAGTGTGACTTTGAGAGCTGTCACTGTGCTGAGCAGAATAGTGAGTGTTCCCATCACAGTATGACTGAGAGCAGTCACTGTGCTGAACAGAATAGTGAGTGTTCCCATCACAGTGTGACTTAGAGCAGTCACTGTGCTGAGCAGAATAGTGAGTGTTCCCATCACAATGCGACTGTGAGAGCAGTCACTGTGCAGAGCAGAATAGTGAGTGTTCCAATCACAGTGTGACTGAGAGCTGTCACTGTGCTGAGCAGAATAGTGAGTGTTCACATCACTGTGTGACTGAGAGCAGTCACTGTGCTGAGCAGAATAGTGAGTGTTCCCATCACAGTGTGACTGAGAGCAGTCACTGTGCTGAGCAGAATAGTGAGTGTTCCCATCACAGTGTGACTGAGAGCTGTCTCTGTGCTGAACAGAATAGTGAGTGTTCCCATCACAGTGTGACTGAGAGCTGTCAATATGCTGAGCAGAATAGTTAGTGTTCACATCACAGTGTGACCGAGAACTCTCAATGTGCTGAGCAGCAGAGTGAGTGTTCCCTTCACAGTGTGACTGAGAGCAGTCACTGTGTTGAGCAAAATAGTGAGTGTTCCCATCACAGTGTGACTTTGAGAGCATTCACTGTCCAGAGCAGAATAGTGAGTGTGACTTTGAGAGCAGTCACTGTGCTGAGCAGAATAGTGAGTGTTCCCATCACAGTGTGACTGAGAGCAGTCACTGTGTTGAGCAAAATAGTGAGTGTTCCCATCACAGTGTGACTTTGAGAGCATTCACTGTCCAGAGCAGAATAGTGAGTGTGACTTTGAGAGCAGTCATTGTGCTGAGCAGAATTGTGGGTGTTCCCATCACAGTGTTACTCAGAGCAGTCACTGTTCTAAGCAGAATAGTGAGTGTTCTGATCACAGTGTGACTGTGAGAGCAGTCACTATGCTGAGCAGAATAGTGCGTGTTCCCGTCACAGTGTGACTGAGAGCTCTTATGTGCTGAACAGAATAGTGAGTGTTCCCATCACAGTGTGACTTAGAGCAGTCACTGTGCTGAGCAGAATAGTGAGTGTTCCCATCACTGTGTGACTGAGAGCAGTCACTGTGCTGAGCAGAATAGTGAGTGTTCCCATCACAGTGTGACTGAGAGCAGTCACTGTGCTGAGCAGAATAGTGAGTGTTCCCATCACAGTGTGACTGAGAGCTGTCTCTGTGCTGAACAGAATAGTGAGTGTTCCCATCACAGTGTGACTGAGAGCTGTCAATATGCTGAGCAGAATAGTTAGTGTTCACATCACAGTGTGACCGAGAGCTCTCACTGTGCTGAGCAGCAGAGTGAGTGTTCCCATCACAGTGTGACTGAGATCAGTCACTGTGTTGAGCAAAATAGTGAGTGTTCCCATCACAGTGTGACTTTGAGAGCATTCACTGTCCAGAGCAGAATAGTGAGTGTGACTTTGAGAGCAGTCACTGTGCTGAGCAGAATAGTGAGTGTTCCCATCACAGTGTGACTGAGAGCAGTCACTGTGTTGAGCAAAATAGTGAGTGTTCCCATCACAGTGTGACTTTGAGAGCATTCACTGTCCAGAGCAGAATAGTGAGTGTGACTTTGAGAGCAGTCATTGTGCTGAGCAGAATTGTGGGTGTTCCCATCACAGTGTTACTCAGAGCAGTCACTGTTCTAAGCAGAATAGTGAGTGTTCTGATCACAGTGTGACTGTGAGAGCAGTCACTATGCTGAGCAGAATAGTGCGTGTTCCCGTCACAGTGTGACTGAGAGCTCTTATGTGCTGAACAGAATAGTGAGTGTTCCCATCACAGTGTGACTTAGAGCAGTCACTGTGCTGAGCAGAATAGTGAGTGTTCCCATCACTGTGTGACTGAGAGCAGTCACTGTGCTGAGCAGAATAGTGAGTGTTCCCATCACAGTGTGACTGAGAGCAGTCACTGTGCTGAGCAGAATAGTGAGTGTTCCCATCACAGTGTGACTGAGAGCTGTCTCTGTGCTGAACAGAATAGTGAGTGTTCCCATCACAGTGTGACTGAGAGCTGTCAATATGCTGAGCAGAATAGTTAGTGTTCACATCACAGTGTGACCGAGAGCTCTCACTGTGCTGAGCAGCAGAGTGAGTGTTCCCATCACAGTGTGACTGAGATCAGTCACTGTGTTGAGCAAAAGAGTGAGTGTTCCCCTCACAGTGTGACTTTGAGAGCATTCACTGTCCAGAGCAGAATAGTGAGTGTGACTTTGAGAGCAGTCACTGTGCTGAGCAGAATAGTGAGTGTTCACATCACAGTGTGACTGAGAGCTGTCACTGTGCTGAGCAGAATAGTGAGTGTTCCCATCACAGTGTGACTGTGAGAGCAGTCACTGTGCTGAGCAGAATATTAAGTGTTTCCATCACAGTGTGACTGAGAGCTGTCATTGTGCTGAGCAGAATAATGGGTGTTCCCATCACAGTGTGACTGTGAGAGCATACACTGTGCTGAGTAGAATAGTGAGTGTTCCTATCCCAGTATGACTGTGAGAGCATTCACTGTGTTGAGCAGAATAGTGAGTGTTCGATTCACAGTGTGACTTTGAGAGCATTCACTGTCCAGAGCAGAATAGTGAGTGTGACTTTGAGAGCTGTCACTGTGCTGAGCAGAATAGTGAGTGTTCCCATCACAGTATGACTGAGAGCAGTCACTGTGCTGAACAGAATAGTGAGTGTTCCCATCACAGTGTGACTTAGAGCAGTCACTGTGCTGAGCAGAATATTGAGTGTTCCCATCACAATGCGACTGTGAGAGCAGTCACTGTGCAGAGCAGAATAGTGAGTGTTCCAATCACAGTGTGACTGAGAGCTGTCACTGTGCTGAGCGGAATAGTGAGTGTTCACATCACTGTGTGACTGAGAGCAGTCACTGTGCTGAGCAGAATAGTGAGTGTTCCCATCACAGTGTGACTGAGAGCAGTCACTGTGCTGAGCAGAATAGTGAGTGTTCCCATCACAGTGTGACTGAGAGCTGTCTCTGTGCTGAACCGAATAGTGAGTGTTCCCATCACAGTGTGACTGAGAGCTGTCAATATGCTGAGCAGAATAGTTAGTGTTCACATCACAGTGTGACCGAGAGCTCTCACTGTGCTGAGCAGCAGAGTGAGTGTTCCCATCACAGTGTGACTGAGAGCAGTCACTGTGTTGAGCAAAATAGTGAGTGTTCCCATCACAGTGTGACTTTGAGAGCATTCACTGTCCAGAGCAGAATAGTGAGTGTGACTTTGAGAGCAGTCACTGTGCTGAGCAGAATAGTGAGTGTTCCCATCACAGTGTGACTGAGAGCTGTCAATATGCTGAGCAGAATAGTTAGTGTTCACATCACAGTGTGACCGAGAGCTCTCACTGTGCTGAGCAGCAGAGTGAGTGTTCCCATCACAGTGTGACTGAGATCAGTCACTGTGTTGAGCAAAAGAGTGAGTGTTCCCCTCACAGTGTGACTTTGAGAGCATTCACTGTCCAGAGCAGAATAGTGAGTGTGACTTTGAGAGCAGTCACTGTGCTGAGCAGAATAGTGAGTGTTCACATCACAGTGTGACTGAGAGCTGTCACTGTGCTGAGCAGAATAGTGAGTGTTCCCATCACAGTGTGACTGTGAGAGCAGTCACTGTGCTGAGCAGAATATTAAGTGTTTCCATCACAGTGTGACTGAGAGCTGTCATTGTGCTGAGCAGAATAATGGGTGTTCCCATCACAGTGTGACTGTGAGAGCATACACTGTGCTGAGTAGAATAGTGAGTGTTCCTATCCCAGTATGACTGTGAGAGCATTCACTGTGTTGAGCAGAATAGTGAGTGTTCGATTCACAGTGTGACTTTGAGAGCATTCACTGTCCAGAGCAGAATAGTGAGTGTGACTTTGAGAGCTGTCACTGTGCTGAGCAGAATAGTGAGTGTTCCCATCACAGTATGACTGAGAGCAGTCACTGTGCTGAACAGAATAGTGAGTGTTCCCATCACAGTGTGACTTAGAGCAGTCACTGTGCTGAGCAGAATATTGAGTGTTCCCATCACAATGCGACTGTGAGAGCAGTCACTGTGCAGAGCAGAATAGTGAGTGTTCCAATCACAGTGTGACTGAGAGCTGTCACTGTGCTGAGCGGAATAGTGAGTGTTCACATCACTGTGTGACTGAGAGCAGTCACTGTGCTGAGCAGAATAGTGAGTGTTCCCATCACAGTGTGACTGAGAGCAGTCACTGTGCTGAGCAGAATAGTGAGTGTTCCCATCACAGTGTGACTGAGAGCTGTCTCTGTGCTGAACCGAATAGTGAGTGTTCCCATCACAGTGTGACTGAGAGCTGTCAATATGCTGAGCAGAATAGTTAGTGTTCACATCACAGTGTGACCGAGAGCTCTCACTGTGCTGAGCAGCAGAGTGAGTGTTCCCATCACAGTGTGACTGAGAGCAGTCACTGTGTTGAGCAAAATAGTGAGTGTTCCCATCACAGTGTGACTTTGAGAGCATTCACTGTCCAGAGCAGAATAGTGAGTGTGACTTTGAGAGCAGTCACTGTGCTGAGCAGAATAGTGAGTGTTCCCATCACAGTGTGACTGAGAGCAGTCACTGTGTTGAGCAAAATAGTGAGTGTTCCCATCACAGTGTGACTTTGAGAGCATTCACTGTCCAGAGCAGAATAGTGAGTGTGACTTTCAGAGCAGTCATTGTGCTGAGCAGAATTGTGGGTGTTCCCATCACAGTGTTACTCAGAGCAGTCACTGTGCTAAGCAGATTAGTGAGTGTTCTGATCACAGTGTGACTGTGAGAGCAGTCACTATGCTGAGCAGAATAGTGCGTGTTCCCGTCACAGTGTGACTGAGAGCTCTTATGTGCTGAACAGAATAGTGAGTGTTCCCATCACAGTGTGACTTAGAGCAGTCACTGTGCTGAGCAGAATAGTGAGTGTTCCCATCACTGTGTGACTGAGAGCAGTCACTGTGCTGAGCAGAATAGTGAGTGTTCCCATCACAGCGTGACTGAGAGCAGTCACTGTGCTGAGCAGAATAGTGAGTGTTCCCATCACAGTGTGACTGAGAGCTGTCAATATGCTGAGCAGAATAGTTAGTGTTCACATCACAGTGTGACCGAGAGCTCTCACTGTGCTGAGCAGCAGAGTGAGTGTTCCCATCACAGTGTGACTGAGAGCAGTCACTGTGCTGAGCAGAATAGTGAGTGTTCCCATCACAGTGTGACTGAGAGCAGTCACTGTGCTGAGCAGAATAGTGAGTGTTCCCATCACATTGTGACTGAGAGCTGTCTCTGTGCTGAACAGAATAGTGAGTGTTCCCATCACAGTGTGACTGAGAGTTGTCAATATGCTGAGCAGAATAGTTAGTGTTCACATCACAGTGTGACCGAGAGCTCTCACTGTGCTGAGCAGCAGAGTGAGTGTTCCCATCACAGTGTGACTGAGAGCAGTCACTGTGTTGAGCAAAATAGTGAGTGTTCCCATCACAGTGTGACTTTGAGAGCATTCACTGTCCAGAGCAGAATAGTGAGTGTGACTTTGAGAGCAGTCACTGTGCTGAGCAGAATAGTGAGTGTTCCCATCACAGTGTGACTGAGAGCAGTCACTGTGCTGAACAGAATAGTGAGTGTTCCCATCACAGTGTGACTTAGAGCAGTCACTGTGCTGAGCAGAATAGTGAGTGTTCCTATCACAATGAGACTGTGAGAGCAGTCACTGTGCAGAGCAGAATAGTGAGTGTTCCCGTCACAGCTGTGACTAACAGCTGTCACTGTGCTGAGCAGAATAGTGAGTGTTCCCATCACAGTGTGACTGAGAGCAGTCACTGTGCTGAGCAGAATAGTGAGTGTTCCCAAAACACAGTGTGACTGAGAGCTGTCTCTGTGCTGAACAGAATAGTGAGTGTTCCCATTACAGTGTGACTGAGAGCTGTCAATATGCTGAGCAGAATAGTTAGTGTTCACATCACAGTGTGAACGAGAGCTCTCACTGTGCTGAGCAGCAGAGTGAGTGTTCCCATTACAGTGTGACTGAGAGCAGTCACTGTGTTGAGCAAAATAGTGAGTGTTCCCATCACATTGTGACTTTGAGAGCATTCACTGTCCAGAGCAGAATAGTGAGTGTGACTTTGAGAGGAGTCACTGTGCTGAGCAGAATAGTGAGTGTTCCCATCACAGTTTGACTGAGAGCAGTCACTGTGCTGAACAGAATAGTGAGTGTTCCCATCACAGTGTGACTTAGAGCAGTCACTGTGCTGAGCAGAATAGTGAGTGTTCCTATCACAATGCGACTGTGAGAGCAGTCACTGTGCAGAGCAGAATAGTGAGTGTTCCCATCACAGCTGTGACTAAGAGCTGTGACTGTGCTGAGCAGAATAGTGAGTGTTCACATCACTGTGTGACTGAGAGCAGTCACTGTGCTGAGCAGAATAGTGAGTGTTCTCATCACAGTGCGACTGAGAGCAGTCACTGTGCTGAGCAGAATAGTGAGTGTTCCCATCACAGTGTGACTGAGAGCAGTCACTGTGCTGAGCAGAATAGTGAGTGTTCTTATCACAATGCGACTGTGAGAGCAGTCACTGTGCAGAGCAGAATAGTGAGTGTTCCCATCACAGCTGTGACTAAGAGCTGTGACTGTGCTGAGCAGAATAGTGAGTGTTCACATCACTGTGTGACTGAGAGCAGTCACTGTGCTGAGCAGAATAGTGAGTGTTCCCATCACAGTGCGACTGAGAGAAGTCACTGTGCTGAGCAGAATAGTGAGTGTTCCCATCACAGTGTGACTGAGAGCTGTCTCTGTGCTGAACAAAATAGTGAGTGTTCCTATCACAATGCGACTGTGAGAGCAGTCACTGTGCAGAGCAGAATAGTGAGTGTTCCCGTCACAGCTGTGACTAAGAGCTGTCACTGTGCTGAGCAGAATAGTGAGTGTTCCCATCACAGTGTGACTGAGAGCAGTCACTGTGCTGAGCAGAATAGTGAGTGTTCCCAAAACACAGTGTGACTGAGAGCTGTCTCTGTGCTGAACAGAATAGTGAGTGTTCCCATTACAGTGTGACTGAGAGCTGTCAATATGCTGAGCAGAATAGTTAGTGTTCACATCACAGTGTGAACGAGAGCTTTCACTGTGCTGAGCAGCAGAGTGAGTGTTCCCATTACAGTGTGACTGAGAGCAGTCACTGTGTTGAGCAAAATAGTGAGTGTTCCCATCACATTGTGACTTTGAGAGCATTCACTGTCCAGAGCAGAATAGTGAGTGTGACTTTGAGAGCAGTCACTGTGCTGAGCAGAATAGTGAGTGTTCCCATCACAGTGTGACTGAGAGCAGTCACTGTGCTGAACAGAATAGTGAGTGTTCCCATCACAGTGTGACTTAGAGCAGTCACTGTGCTGAGCAGAATAGTGAGTGTTCCTATCACAATGCGACTGTGAGAGCAGTCACTGTGCAGAGCAGAATAGTGAGTGTTCCCATCACAGCTGTGACTAAGAGCTGTGACTGTGCTGAGCAGAATAGTGAGTGTTCACATCACTGTGTGACTGAGAGCAGTCACTGTGCTGAGCAGAATAGTGAGTGTTCCCATCACAGTGCGACTGAGAGCAGTCACTGTGCTGAGCAGAATAGTGAGTGTTCCCATCACAGTGTGACTGAGAGCAGTCACTGTGCTGAGCAGAATAGTGAGTGTTCTTATCACAATGCGACTGTGAGAGCAGTCACTGTGCAGAGCAGAATAGTGAGTGTTCCCATCACAGCTGTGACTAAGAGCTGTGACTGTGCTGAGCAGAATAGTGAGTGTTCACATCACTGTGTGACTGAGAGCAGTCACTGTGCTGAGCAGAATAGTGAGTGTTCCCATCACAGTGCGACTGAGAGCAGTCACTGTGCTGAGCAGAATAGTGAGTGTTCCCATCACAGTGTGACTGAGAGCTGTCTCTGTGCTGAACAAAATAGTGAGTGTTCCCATCACAGTGTGACTGAGAGCTGTCAATGTGCTGAGCAGAATAGTTAGTGTTCACATCACAGTGTGACCGAGAGCCCCCACTGTGCTGAGCAGCAGAGTGAGTGTTCCCATCACAGTGTGACTGAGAGCAGTCACTGTGCTGAGCAGAATAGTGAGTGTTCCCATCACAGTGTGACTGAGAGCTGTCAATCTGCTGACCAGAATAGTTAGTGTTCACATCACAGTGTGACCGAGAGCTGTAACTGTGCTGAGCAGAATAGTGAGTGTTCCCATCACAGTGTGACTGAGAGCAGTCACTGTGCTGAGCAAAATAGTGAGTGTTCCCATCACAGTGTGACTGAGAGCTGTCACTGTGCTAAGCAGAATAGTGAGTGTTCCGATCACAGTGTGACTGTGAGAGCAGTCACTATGCTGAGCAGAATAGTAAGTGTTTCCATCACAGTGTAACTGAGAGCTGTCATTGTGCTGAGCTGAATAGTGGGTGTTCCCATCACAGTGTTACTAAGAGCAGTCACTGTGCTGAGCAGAATAGTGAGTGTTCCCATCACAGTGTGACTGTGAGAGCATTCACTGTGCTGAGCAGAATAGTGAGTGTTCCCGTCACAGTGTGACTGAGAGCTATCACTGTGCTGAGCAGAATGGTGAGTGTTCCCATAACAGTGTGACTGAGAGCAGTCACTTGGCTGAGCAGAATAGTGAGTGTTTCCTTTACAGTGCGACTGAGAGAAGTCACTGTGCTGAGCAGAATAGTGAGTGTTCCCATCACAGTGTGACTGAGAGCTGTCTCTGTGCTGAACAAAATAGTGAGTGTTCCTATCACAATGCGACTGTGAGAGCAGTCACTGTGCAGAGCAGAATAGTGAGTGTTCCCGTCACAGCTGTGACTAAGAGCTGTCACTGTGCTGAGCAGAATAGTGAGTGTTCCCATCACAGTGTGACTGAGAGCAGTCACTGTGCTGAGCAGAATAGTGAGTGTTCCCAAAACACAGTGTGACTGAGAGCTGTCTCTGTGCTGAACAGAATAGTGAGTGTTCCCATTACAGTGTGACTGAGAGCTGTCAATATGCTGAGCAGAATAGTTAGTGTTCACATCACAGTGTGAACGAGAGCTCTCACTGTGCTGAGCAGCAGAGTGAGTGTTCCCATTACAGTGTGACTGAGAGCAGTCACTGTGCTGAGCAGAATAGTGAGTGTTCTTATCACAATGCGACTGTGAGAGCAGTCACTGTGCAGAGCAGAATAGTGAGTGTTCCCATCACAGCTGTGACTAAGAGCTGTGACTGTGCTGAGCAGAATAGTGAGTGTTCACATCACTGTGTGACTGAGAGCAGTCACTGTGCTGAGCAGAATAGTGAGTGTTCCCATCACAGTGCGACTGAGAGCAGTCACTGTGCTGAGCAGAATAGTGAGTGTTCCCATCACAGTGTGACTGAGAGCTGTCTCTGTGCTGAACAAAATAGTGAGTGTTCCCATCACAGTGTGACTGAGAGCTGTCAATGTGCTGAGCAGAATAGTTAGTGTTCACATCACAGTGTGACCGAGAGCCCCCACTGTGCTGAGCAGCAGAGTGAGTGTTCCCATCACAGTGTGACTGAGAGCAGTCACTGTGCTGAGCAGAATAGTGAGTGTTCCCATCACAGTGTGACTGAGAGCTGTCAATCTGCTGACCAGAATAGTTAGTGTTCACATCACAGTGTGACCGAGAGCTGTAACTGTGCTGAGCAGAATAGTGAGTGTTCCCATCACAGTGTGACTGAGAGCAGTCACTGTGCTGAGCAAAATAGTGAGTGTTCCCATCACAGTGTGACTGAGAGCTGTCACTGTGCTAAGCAGAATAGTGAGTGTTCCGATCACAGTGTGACTGTGAGAGCAGTCACTATGCTGAGCAGAATAGTAAGTGTTTCCATCACAGTGTAACTGAGAGCTGTCATTGTGCTGAGCTGAATAGTGGGTGTTCCCATCACAGTGTTACTAAGAGCAGTCACTGTGCTGAGCAGAATAGTGAGTGTTCCCATCACAGTGTGACTGTGAGAGCATTCACTGTGCTGAGCAGAATAGTGAGTGTTCCCGTCACAGTGTGACTGAGAGCTATCACTGTGCTGAGCAGAATGGTGAGTGTTCCCATAACAGTGTGACTGAGAGCAGTCACTTGGCTGAGCAGAATAGTGAGTGTTTCCTTTACAGTGCGACTGAGAGAAGTCACTGTGCTGAGCAGAATAGTGAGTGTTCCCATCACAGTGTGACTGAGAGCTGTCTCTGTGCTGAACAAAATAGTGAGTGTTCCTATCACAATGCGACTGTGAGAGCAGTCACTGTGCAGAGCAGAATAGTGAGTGTTCCCGTCACAGCTGTGACTAAGAGCTGTCACTGTGCTGAGCAGAATAGTGAGTGTTCCCATCACAGTGTGACTGAGAGCAGTCACTGTGCTGAGCAGAATAGTGAGTGTTCCCAAAACACAGTGTGACTGAGAGCTGTCTCTGTGCTGAACAGAATAGTGAGTGTTCCCATTACAGTGTGACTGAGAGCTGTCAATATGCTGAGCAGAATAGTTAGTGTTCACATCACAGTGTGAACGAGAGCTCTCACTGTGCTGAGCAGCAGAGTGAGTGTTCCCATTACAGTGTGACTGAGAGCAGTCACTGTGTTGAGCAAAATAGTGAGTGTTCCCATCACATTGTGACTTTGAGAGCATTCACTGTCCAGAGCAGAATAGTGAGTGTGACTTTGAGAGCAGTCACTGTGCTGAGCAGAATAGTGAGTGTTCCCATCACAGTGTGACTGAGAGCAGTCACTGTGCTGAACAGAATAGTGAGTGTTCCCATCACAGTGTGACTTAGAGCAGTCACTGTGCTGAGCAGAATAGTGAGTGTTCCTATCACAATGCGACTGTGAGAGCAGTCACTGTGCAGAGCAGAATAGTGAGTGTTCCCATCACAGCTGTGACTAAGAGCTGTGACTGTGCTGAGCAGAATAGTGAGTGTTCACATCACTGTGTGACTGAGAGCAGTCACTGTGCTGAGCAGAATAGTGAGTGTTCCCATCACAGTGCGACTGAGAGCAGTCACTGTGCTGAGCAGAATAGTGAGTGTTCCCATCACAGTGTGACTGAGAGCAGTCACTGTGCTGAGCAGAATAGTGAGTGTTCTTATCACAATGCGACTGTGAGAGCAGTCACTGTGCAGAGCAGAATAGTGAGTGTTCCCATCACAGCTGTGACTAAGAGCTGTGACTGTGCTGAGCAGAATAGTGAGTGTTCACATCACTGTGTGACTGAGAGCAGTCACTGTGCTGAGCAGAATAGTGAGTGTTCCCATCACAGTGCGACTGAGAGCAGTCACTGTGCTGAGCAGAATAGTGAGTGTTCCCATCACAGTGTGACTGAGAGCTGTCTCTGTGCTGAACAAAATAGTGAGTGTTCCCATCACAGTGTGACTGAGAGCTGTCAATGTGCTGAGCAGAATAGTTAGTGTTCACATCACAGTGTGACCGAGAGCCCTCACTGTGCTGAGCAGCAGAGTGAGTGTTCCCATCACAGTGTGACTGAGAGCAGTCACTGTGCTGAGCAGAATAGTGAGTGTTCCCATCACAGTGTGACTGAGAGCTGTCAATCTGCTGACCAGAATAGTTAGTGTTCACATCACAGTGTGACCGAGAGCTGTAACTGTGCTGAGCAGAATAGTGAGTGTTCCCATCACAGTGTGACTGAGAGCAGTCACTGTGCTGAGCAAAATAGTGAGTGTTCCCATCACAGTGTGACTGAGAGCTGTCACTGTGCTAAGCAGAATAGTGAGTGTTCCGATCACAGTGTGACTGTGAGAGCAGTCACTATGCTGAGCAGAATAGTAAGTGTTTCCATCACAGTGTAACTGAGAGCTGTCATTGTGCTGAGCTGAATAGTGGGTGTTCCCATCACAGTGTTACTAAGAGCAGTCACTGTGCTGAGCAGAATAGTGAGTGTTCCCATCACAGTGTGACTGTGAGAGCATTCACTGTGCTGAGCAGAATAGTGAGTGTTCCCGTCACAGTGTGACTGAGAGCTATCACTGTGCTGAGCAGAATGGTGAGTGTTCCCATAACAGTGTGACTGAGAGCAGTCACTTGGCTGAGCAGAATAGTGAGTGTTTCCTTTACAGTGTGACTGTGAGAGCAGTCACTGTGCTGAGCAGAATAGTGAGTGTTCCAATCACAGTATGGCTAAGAGCAGTCACTGTGCTGAGCAGAATAGTGAATGTTCCCGCCACAGTGTGACTGAGAGCAGTCACTGTGCTGAGCAGAATAGTGAGTGTTCACATCACAGTGTGACTGCGAGAGCATTCACTGTGCAGAGCAGAATAGTGAGTGTTCGCATCACAGTGTAACTGAGAGCTGTCATTGTGCTAAGCAGAATAGTGAGTGTTCCCATCACAGTGTGACTGTGAGAGCAGTCACTATGTTGATCAGAATAGTAAGTGTTTCCATCACAGTGTGACTGAGAGCTGTCATTGTGCTGAGCAGAATAGTGAGTGTTCCCATCACAGTGTTACTGAGAGCAGTCACTGTGCTAAGCAGAATAGTGAGTGTTCCGATCACAGTGTGACTGTGAGAGCAGTCACTATGCTGAGCAGAATAGTGAGTGTTCACATCACTGTGTGACTGAGAGCTGTCAATATGTTGAGCAGAATAGTTAGTGTTCACATCACAGTGTGACCGAGAGCTCTCACTGTGCTGAGCAGCAGAGTGAGTGTTCCCATCACAGTGTGACTGAGAGCAGTCACTGTGTTGAGCAAAATAGTGAGTGTTCCCATCACAGTGCGACTTTGAGAGCATTCACTGTCCAGAGCAGAATAGTGAGTGTGACTTTGAGAGCAGTCACTGTGCTTAGCAGAATAGTGAGTGTTCCCATCACAGTGTGACTGAGAGCAGTCACTGTGCTGAACAGAATAGTGAGTGTTCCCATCACAGTGTGACTTAGAGCAGTCACTGTGCTGAGCAGAATAGTGAGTGTTCCTATCACAATGCGACTGTGAGAGCAGTCACTGTGCAGAGCAGAATAGTGAGTGTTCCCATCACAGCTGTGACTAAGAGCTGTGACTGTGCTGAGCAGAATAGTGAGTGTTCACATCACTGTGTGACTGAGAGTAGTCACTGTGCTGAGCAGAATAGTGAGTGTTCCCATCACAGTGCGACTGAGAGCAGTCACTGTGCTGAGCAGAATAGTGAGTGTTCCCATCACAGTGTGATTGAGAGCAGTCACTGTGCTGAACAGAATAGTGAGTGTTCCTATCACAATGCGACTGTGAGAGCAGTCACTGTGCAGAGCAGAATAGTGAGTGTTCCCATCACAGCTGTGACTAAGAGCTGTGACTGTGCTGAGCAGAATAGTGAGTGTTCACATCACTGTGTGACTGAGAGCAGTCACTGTGCTGAGCAGAATAGTGAGTGTTCCCATCACAGTGCGACTGAGAGCAGTCACTGTGCTGAGCAGAATAGTGAGTGTTCCCATCACAGTGTGACTGAGAGCTGTCTCTGTGCTGAACAGAATAGTGAGTGTTCCCATCACAGTGTGACTGAGAGCTGTCAATGTGCTGAGCAGAATAGTTAGTGTTCACATCACAGTGTGACCGAGAGCCCTCACTGTGCTGAGCAGCAGAGTGAGTGTTCCCATCACAGTGTGACTGAGAGCAGTCACTGTGCTGAGCAGAATAGTGAGTGTTCCCATCACAGTGTGACTGAGAGCTGTCTCTGTGCTGAACAGAATAGTGAGTGTTCCCATAACAGTGTGACTGAGAGCTGTCAATGTGCTGAGCAGAATAGTTAGTGTTCACATCACAGTGTGACCGAGAGCCCTCACTGTGCTGAGCAGCAGAGTGAGTGTTCCCATCACAGTGTGACTGAGAGCAGTCACTGTGCTGAGCAAAATAGTGAGTGTTCCCATCACAGTGTGACTTTGAGAGCATTCACTGTCCAGAGCAGAATAGTGAGTGTGACTTTGAGAGCAGTCACTGTGCTGAGCAGAATAGTGAGTGTTCCCATAACAGTGTGACTGAGAGCTGTCTCTGTGCTGAACAGAATAGTGAGTGTTGCCATCACAGTGTGACTGAGAGCTGTCAATCTGCTGAGCAGAATGGTTAGTGTTCACATCACAGTGTGACCGAGAGCTGTCACTGTGCTGAGCAGAATAATGAGTGTTCACATCACTATGTGACTGAGAGCAGTCACTGTGCTGAGCAGAATAGTGAGTGTTCACATCACAGTGTGACTGAGAGCAGTCACTGTGCTGAGCAAAATAGTGAGTGTTCCCATCACAGATTGACTGCGAGAGCATTCACTGTGCTGAGCAGAATAGTGAGTGTTCCCGTCACAGTGTGACTGAGAGCAGTCACTGTGCAGAGCAGATCAGTGAGTGTTCCCAAAACACAGTGTGACTGTGAGAGCATTCACTGTGCTGAGTAGAATAGTGAGTGTTCCCATACCAGTATGACTGTGAGAGCATTCACGGTGCTCAGCAGAATAGTGAGTGTTCCCGTCACAGTGTGACTTTGAGAGCATTCACTGTCCAGAGCAGAATAGCGAGTGTGACTTTGAGAGCTGTCACTGTGCTGAGCAGAATAGTGAGTGTTCCCGTCACAGTGTGACTGAGAGCAGTCACTGTGCTGAACATAATAGTGAGTGTTCCCATCACAGTGTGACTTAGAGCAGTCACTGTGCTGAGCAGAATAGTGAGTGTTCCCATCACAATGCGACTGTGAGAGCAGTCACTGTGCTGAGCAGAATAGTGAGTGTTCCCATCACAGTGTGACTTACAGCAGTCACTGTGCTGAGCAGAATAGTGAGTGTTCCTATCACAATGCGACTGTGAGAGCAGTCACTGTGCAGAGCAGAATAGTGAGTGTTCCCATCACAGCTGTGACTAAGAGCTGTCACTGTGCTGAGCAGAATAGTGAGTGTTCACATCACTGTGTGACTGAGAGCTGTCACTGTGCTGAAACGAATAGTGAGTGTTTCCATCACAGTGTGACTGAGAGCAGTCACTGTGCTGAGCAGAATAGTGAGTGTTCCCAAAACACAGTGTGACTGAGAGCTGTCTCTGTGCTGAATAGAATAGTGAGTGTTCCCATCACAGTGTGACTGAGAGCTGTCAATATGCTGAGCAGAATAGTTAGTGTTCACATCACAGTGTGAACGAGAGCTCTCACTGTGCTGAGCAGCAGAGTGAGTGTTCCCATCACAATGTGACTGAGAGCAGTCACTGTGCTGAGCAGAATAGTGAGTGTTCCTATCACAATGCGACTGTGAGAGCGGTCACTGTGCAGAGCAGAATAGTGAGTGTTCCCATCACAGTGTGACTGAGAGCTGTCACTGTGCTGAGCAGAATAGTGAGTGTTGACATCACTGTGTGACTGAGAGCAGTCACTGTGCTGAGCAGAATAGTGAGTGTTCCCATCACAGTGTGACTGAGAGCAGTCACTGTGCTGAGCAGAATAGTGAGTGTTCCCATCACAGTGTGACTGAGAGCTGTCTCTGTGCTGAACAGAATAATGAGTGTTCCCATCACAGTGTGACTGAGAGTTGTCAATATGCTGAGCAGAATAGTTAGTGTTCACATCACAGTGTGACCGAGAGCTCTCACTGTGCTGAGCAGCAGAGTGAGTGTTCCCATCACAGTGTGACTGAGAGCAGTCACTGTGTTGAGCAAAATAGTGAGTGTTCCCATCACAGTGTGACTTTGAGAGCATTCACTGTCCAGAGCAGAATAGTGAGTGTGACTTTGAGAGCAGTCACTGTGCTGAGCAGAATAGTGAGTGTTCCCATCACAGTGTGACTGAGAGCAGTCACTGTGCTGAACAGAATAGTGAGTGTTCCCATCACAGTGTGACTTAGAGCAGTCATTGTGCTGAGCAGAATAGTGAGTGTTCCTATCACAATGCGACTGTGAGAGCAGTCACTGTGCAGAGCAGAATAGTGAGTGTTCCCGTCACAGCTGTGACTAAGAGCTGTCACTGTGCTGAGCAGAATAGTGAGTGTTCCAATCACAGTGTGACTGAGAGCAGTCACTGTGCAGAGCAGATCAGTGAGTGTTCCCAAAACACAGTGTGACTGAGAGCTGTCTCTGTGCTGAACAGAATAGTGAGTGTTCCTATCACAGTGTGACTGAGAGCTGTCAATATGCTGAGCAGAATAGTTAGTGTTCACATCACAGTGTGACCGAGAGCTCTCACTGTGCTGAGCAGCAGAGTGAGTGTTCCCATCACAGTGTGACTGAGAGCAGTCACTGTGTTGAGCAAAATAGTGAGTGTTCCCATCACAGTGTGACTTTGAGAGCATTCACTGTCCAGAGCAGAATAGTGAGTGTGACTTTGAGAGCAGTCACTGTGCTGAGCAGAATAGTGAGTGTTCCCATCACAGTGTGACTTAGAGCAGACATTGTGCTGAGTAGAATAGTGAGTGTTCCTATCACAATGCGACAGTGATAGCAGTCACTGTGCAGAGCAGAATAGTGAGTGTTCCCGTCACAGCTGGGACTAAGAGCTGTCACTGTGCTGAGCAGAATAGTGAGTGTTCCCATCACAGTGTGACTGAGAGCAGTCACTGTGCTGAGCAGAATAGTGAGTGTTCCCAAAACACAGTGTGACTGAGAGCTGTCTCTGTGCTGAACAGAATAGTGAGTGTTCCCATCACAGTGTGACTGAGAGCTGTCAATATGCTGAGCAGAATAGTTAGTGTTCACATCACAGTGTGAACGAGAGCTCTCACTGTGCTGAGCAGCAGAGTGAGTGTTCCCATCACAGTGTGACTGAGAGCAGTCACTGTGTTGAGCAAAATAGTGAGTGTTCCCATCACAGTGTGAATTTGAGAGCATTCACTGTCCAGAGCAGAATAGTGAGTGTGACTTTGAGAGCAGTCACTGTGCTGAGCAGTATAGTGAGTGTTCCCAGCACAGTGTGACTGAGAGCAGTCACTGTGCTGAACAGAATAGTGAGTGTTCCCATCACAGTGTGACTTAGAGCAGTCACTGTGCTGAGCAGAATAGTGAGTGTTCCTATCACAATGCGACTGTGAGAGCAGTCACTGTGCAGAGCAGAATAGTGAGTGTTCCCATCACAGCTGTGACTAAGAGCTGTGACTGTGCTGAGCAGAATAGTGAGTGTTCACATCACTGTGTGACTGAGAGCAGTCACTGTGCTGAGCAGAATAGTGAGTGTTCCTATCACAATGCGACTGTGAGAGCAGTCACTGTGCAGAGCAGAATAGTGAATGTTCCCATCACAGCTGTGACTAAGAGCTGTGACTGTGCTGAGCAGAATAGTGAGTGTTCACATCACTGTGTGACTGAGAGCAGTCACTGTGCTGAGCAGAATAGTGAGTGTTCCCATCACAGTGCGACTGAGAGCAGTCACTGTGCTGAGCAGAATAGTGAGTGTTCCCATCACAGTGTGACTGAGAGCTGTCTCTGTGCTGAATAGAATAGTGAGTGTTCCCATCACAGTGTGACTGAGAGCTGTCAATGTGCTGAGCAGAATAGTTAGTGTTCACATCACATTGTGACCGAGAGCCCTCACTGTGCTGAGCAGCAGAGTGAGTGTTCCCATCACAGTGTGACTGAGAGCAGTCACTGTGCTGAGCAGAATAGTGAGTGTTCCCATCACAGTGTGACTGAGAGCTGTCTCTGTGCTGAACAGAATAGTGAGTGTTCCCATCACAGTGTGACTGAGAGCTGTCAATGTGCTGAGCAGAATAGTTAGTGTTCACATCACAGTGTGACCGAGAGCCCTCACTGTGCTGAGTAGCAGAGTGAGTGTTCCCATCACAGTGTGACTGAGAGCAGTAATGTGTGCTGAGCAAAATAGTGAGTGTTCCCATCACAGTGTGACTTTGAGAGCATTCACTGTCCAGAGCAGAATAGTGAGTGTGACTTTGAGAGCAGTCACTGTGCTGAGCAGAATAGTGAGTGTTCCCATCACAGTGTGACTGAGAGCTGTCTTGAGAGCAGTCACTGTGCTGAGCAGAATAGTGAGTGTTCCCATCACAGTGTGACTGAGAGCAGTCACTGTGCTCAACAGAATAGTGAGTGTTCCCATCACAGTGTGACTTAGAGCAGTCATTGTGCTGAGCAGAATAGTGAGTGTTCCTATCACAATGCGACTGTGAGAGCAGTCACTGTGCAGAGCAGAATAGTGAGTGTTCCCGTGTTTCCGAGTGTTCCCGTGACTAAGAGCTGTCACTGTGCTGAGCAGAATAGTGAGTGTTCCCATCACAGTGTGACTGAGAGCAGTCACTGTGCTGAGCAGAATAGTGAGTGTTCCCAAAACACAGTGTGACTGAGAGCTGTCTCTGTGCTGAACAGAATAGTCAGTGTTCCTATCACAATGCGACTGTGAGAGCAGTCACTGTGCAGAGCAGAATAGTGAATGTTCCCATCACAGCTGTGACTAAGAGCTGTGACTGTGCTGAGCAGAATAGTGAGTGTTCACATCACTGTGTGACTGAGAGCAGTCACTGTGCTGAGCAGAATAGTGAGTGTTCCCATCACAGTGCGACTGAGAGCAGTCACTGTGCTGAGCAGAATAGTGAGTGTTCCCATCACAGTGTGACTGAGAGCTGTCTCTGTGCTGAATAGAATAGTGAGTGTTCCCATCACAGTGTGACTGAGAGCTGTCAATGTGCTGAGCAGAATAGTTAGTGTTCACATCACATTGTGACCGAGAGCCCTCACTGTGCTGAGCAGCAGAGTGAGTGTTCCCATCACAGTGTGACTGAGAGCAGTCACTGTGCTGAGCAGAATAGTGAGTGTTCCCATCACAGTGTGACTGAGAGCTGTCTCTGTGCTGAACAGAATAGTGAGTGTTCCCATCACAGTGTGACTGAGAGCTGTCAATGTGCTGAGCAGAATAGTTAGTGTTCACATCACAGTGTGACCGAGAGCCCTCACTGTGCTGAGTAGCAGAGTGAGTGTTCCCATCACAGTGTGACTGAGAGCAGTAATGTGTGCTGAGCAAAATAGTGAGTGTTCCCATCACAGTGTGACTTTGAGAGCATTCACTGTCCAGAGCAGAATAGTGAGTGTGACTTTGAGAGCAGTCACTGTGCTGAGCAGAATAGTGAGTGTTCCCATCACAGTGTGACTGAGAGCTGTCTTGAGAGCAGTCACTGTGCTGAGCAGAATAGTGAGTGTTCCCATCACAGTGTGACTGAGAGCAGTCACTGTGCTCAACAGAATAGTGAGTGTTCCCATCACAGTGTGACTTAGAGCAGTCATTGTGCTGAGCAGAATAGTGAGTGTTCCTATCACAATGCGACTGTGAGAGCAGTCACTGTGCAGAGCAGAATAGTGAGTGTTCCCGTGTTTCCGAGTGTTCCCGTGACTAAGAGCTGTCACTGTGCTGAGCAGAATAGTGAGTGTTCCCATCACAGTGTGACTGAGAGCAGTCACTGTGCTGAGCAGAATAGTGAGTGTTCCCAAAACACAGTGTGACTGAGAGCTGTCTCTGTGCTGAACAGAATAGTGAGTGTTCCCATCACAGTGTGACTGAGAGCAGTCACTGTGCTGAACAGAATAGTGAGTGTTCCCATCACAGTGTGACTTAGAGCAGTCACTGTGCTGAGCAGAATAGTGAATGTTCCTATCACAATGCGACTTTGAAAGCAGTCACTGTGCTGAGCAGAATAGTGAGTGTTCCCATCACAGTGTGACTGAGAGCAGTCACTGTGCTGAACAGAATAGTGAGTGTTCCCATCACAGTGTGACTTAGAGCAGTCACTGTGCTGAGCAGAATAGTGAATGTTCCTATCACAATGCGACTGTGAGAGCAGTCACTGTGCAGAGCAGAATAGTGAGTGTTCCCATCACAGTGCGACTGAGAGCAGTCACTGTGCTGAGCAGAATAGTGAGTGTTCCCATCACAGTGTGACTGAGAGCTGTCTCTGTGCTGAATAGAATAGTGAGTGTTCCCATCACAGTGTGACTGAGAGCTGTCAATGTGCTGAGCAGAATAGTTAGTGTTCACATCACATTGTGACCGAGAGCCCTCACTGTGCTGAGCAGCAGAGTGAGTGTTCCCATCACAGTGTGACTGAGAGCAGTCACTGTGCTGAGCAGAATAGTGAGTGTTCCCATCACAGTGTGACTGAGAGCTGTCTCTGTGCTGAACAGAATAGTGAGTGTTCCCATCACAGTGTGACTGAGAGCTGTCAATGTGCTGAGCAGAATAGTTAGTGTTCACATCACAGTGTGACCGAGAGCCCTCACTGTGCTGAGCAGCAGAGTGAGTGTTCCCATCACAGTGTGACTGAGAGCAGTCACTGTGCTGAGCAAAATAGTGAGTGTTCCCATCACAGTGTGACTTTGAGAGCATTCACTGTCCAGAGCAGAATAGTGAGTGTGACTTTGAGAGCAGTCACTGTGCTGAGCAGAATAGTGAGTGTTCCCATCACAGTGTGACTGAGAGCTGTCTTGAGAGCAGTCACTGTGCTGAGCAGAATAGTGAGTGTTCCCATCACAGTGTGACTGAGAGCAGTCACTGTGCTGAACAGAATAGTGAGTGTTCCCATCACAGTGTGACTTAGAGCAGTCATTGTGCTGAGCAGAATAGTGAGTGTTCCTATCACAATGCGACTGTGAGAGCAGTCACTGTGCAGAGCAGAATAGTTAGTTTTCCCGTGTTCCCGAGTGTTCCCGTGACTGAGAGCTGTCTCTGTGCTGAACAGAATAGTCAGTGTTCCCATCACAGTGTGACTGAGAGCTGTCAATATGCTGAGCAGAATAGTTAGTGTTCACATCACAGTGTGACCGAGAGCTCTCACTGTGCTGAGCAGCAGAGTGAGTGTTCCCATCACAGTGTGACTGAGAGCAGTCACTGTGTTGAGCAAAATAGTGAGTGTTCCCATCACAGTGTGACTTTGAGAGCATTCACTGTCCAGAGCAGAATAGTGAGTGTGACTTTGAGAGCAGTCACTGTGCTGAGCAGAATAGTGAGTGTTCCCATCACAGTGTGACTGAGAGCTGTCTCTGTGCTGAATAGAATAGTGAGTGTTCCCATCACAGTGTGACTGAGAGCTGTCAATGTGCTGAGCAGAATAGTTAGTGTTCACATCACATTGTGACCGAGAGCCCTCACTGTGCTGAGCAGCAGAGTGAGTGTTCCCATCACAGTGTGACTGAGAGCAGTCACTGTGCTGAGCAGAATAGTGAGTGTTCCCATCACAGTGTGACTGAGAGCTGTCTCTGTGCTGAACAGAATAGTGAGTGTTCCCATCACAGTGTGACTGAGAGCTGTCAATGTGCTGAGCAGAATAGTTAGTGTTCACATCACAGTGTGACCGAGAGCCCTCACTGTGCTGAGCAGCAGAGTGAGTGTTCCCATCACAGTGTGACTGAGAGCAGTCACTGTGCTGAGCAAAATAGTGAGTGTTCCCATCACAGTGTGACTTTGAGAGCATTCACTGTCCAGAGCAGAATAGTGAGTGTGACTTTGAGAGCAGTCACTGTGCTGAGCAGAATAGTGAGTGTTCCCATCACAGTGTGACTGAGAGCTGTCTTGAGAGCAGTCACTGTGCTGAGCAGAATAGTGAGTGTTCCCATCACAGTGTGACTGAGAGCAGTCACTGTGCTGAACAGAATAGTGAGTGTTCCCATCACAGTGTGACTTAGAGCAGTCATTGTGCTGAGCAGAATAGTGAGTGTTCCTATCACAATGCGACTGTGAGAGCAGTCACTGTGCAGAGCAGAATAGTTAGTTTTCCCGTGTTCCCGAGTGTTCCCGTGACTGAGAGCTGTCTCTGTGCTGAACAGAATAGTCAGTGTTCCCATCACAGTGTGACTGAGAGCTGTCAATATGCTGAGCAGAATAGTTAGTGTTCACATCACAGTGTGACCGAGAGCTCTCACTGTGCTGAGCAGCAGAGTGAGTGTTCCCATCACAGTGTGACTGAGAGCAGTCACTGTGTTGAGCAAAATAGTGAGTGTTCCCATCACAGTGTGACTTTGAGAGCATTCACTGTCCAGAGCAGAATAGTGAGTGTGACTTTGAGAGCAGTCACTGTGCTGAGCAGAATAGTGAGTTTTTCCATCACAGTGTGACTGAGAGCAGTCACTGTGCTGAACAGAATAGTGAGTGTTCCCATCACAGTGTGACTTAGAGCAGTCATTGTGCTGAGTAGAATAGTGAGTGTTCCTATCACAATGCGACTGTGAGAGCAGTCACTGTGCAGAGCAGAATAGTGAGTGTTCCCGTCACAGCTGTGACTAAGAGCTGTCACTGTGCTGAGCAGAATAGTGAGTGTTCCCATCACAGTGTGACTGAGAGCAGTCACTGTGCTGAGCAGAATAGTGAGTGTTCCCAAAACACAGTGTGACTGAGAGCTGTCTCTGTGCTGAACAGAATAGTGAGTGTTCCCATCACAGTGTGACTGAGAGCTGTCAATATGCTGAGCAGAATAGTTAGTGTTCACATCACAGTGTGAACGAGAGCTCTCACTGTGCTGAGCAGCAGAGTGAGTGTTCCCATCACAGTGTGACTGAGAGCAGTCACTGTGTTGAGCAAAATAGTGAGTATTCCCATCACAGTGTGAATTTGAGAGCATTCACTGTCCAGAGCAGAATAGTGAGTGTGACTTTGAAAGCAGTCACTGTAATGAGCAGAATAGTGAGTGTTCCCATCACAGTGTGACTGAGAGCAGTCACTGTGCTGAACAGAATAGTGAGTGTTCCCATCACAGTGTGACTTAGAGCAGTCACTGTGCTGAGCAGAATAGTGAATGTTCCTATCACAATGCGACTGTGAGAGCAGTCACTGTGCAGAGCAGAATAGTGAGTGTTCCCATCACAGCTGTGACTAAGAGCTGTGACTGTGCTGAGCAGAATAGTGAGTGTTCACTTCACTGTGTGACTGAGAGCAGTCACTGTGCTGAGCAGAATAGTGAGTGTTCCCATCACAGTGCGACGGAGAGCAGTCACTGTGCTGAGCAGAATAGTGAGTGTTCCCATCACAGTGTGACTGAGAGCTGTCAATATGCTGAGCAGAATAGTTAGTGTTCACATCACAGTGTGAACGAGAGCTCTCACTGTGCTGAGCAGCAGAGTGAGTGTTCCCATCACAGTGTGACTGAGAGCAGTCACTGTGTTGAGCAAAATAGTGAGTGTTCCCATCACAATGTGAATTTGAGAGCATTCACTGTCCAGAGCAGAATAGTGAGTGTGACTTTGAGAGCAGTCACTGTGCTGAGCAGTATAGTGAGTGTTCCCAGCACAGTGTGACTGAGAGCAGTCACTGTGCTGAACAGAATAGTGAGTGTTCCCATCACAGTGTGACTTAGAGCAGTCACTGTGCTGAGCAGAATAGTGAGTGTTCCTATCACAATGCGACTGTGAGAGCAGTCACTGTGCAGAGCAGAATAGTGAGTGTTCCCATCACAGTGTGACTTAGAGCAGTCACTGTGCTGAGCAGAATAGTGAGTGTTCCTATCACAATGCGACTGTGAGAGCAGTCACTGTGCAGAGCAGAATAGTGAGTGTTCCCATCACAGCTGTGACTAAGAGCTGTGACTGTGCTGAGCAGAATAGTGAGTGTTCACATCACTGTGTGACTGAGAGCAGTCACTGTGCTGAGCAGAATAGTGAGTGTTCCTATCACAATGCGACTGTGAGAGCAGTCACTGTGCAGAGCAGAATAGTGAATGTTCCCATCACAGCTGTGACTAAGAGCTGTGACTGTGCTGAGCAGAATAGTGAGTGTTCACATCACTGTGTGACTGAGAGCAGTCACTGTGCTGAGCAGAATAGTGAGTGTTCCCATCACAGTGTGACTGAGAGCTGTCTCTGTGCTGAATAGAATAGTGAGTGTTCCCATCACAGTGTGACTGAGAGCTGTCAATGTGCTGAGCAGAATAGTTAGTGTTCACATCACATTGTGACCGAGAGCCCTCACTGTGCTGAGCAGCAGAGTGAGTGTTCCCATCACAGTGTGACTGAGAGCAGTCACTGTGCTGAGCAGAATAGTGAGTGTTCCCATCACAGTGTGACTGAGAGCTGTCTCTGTGCTGAACAGAATAGTGAGTGTTCCCATCACAGTGTGACTGAGAGCTGTCAATGTGCTGAGCAGAATAGTTAGTGTTCCCATCACAGTGTGACCGAGAGCCCTCACTGTGCTGAGTAGCAGAGTGAGTGTTCCCATCACAGTGTGACTGAGAGCAGTAATGTGTGCTGAGCAAAATAGTGAGTGTTCCCATCACAGTGTGACTTTGAGAGCATTCACTGTCCAGAGCAGAATAGTGAGTGTGACTTTGAGAGCAGTCACTGTGCTGAGCAGAATAGTGAGTGTTCCCATCACAGTGTGACTGAGAGCTGTCTTGAGAGCAGTCACTGTGCTGAGCAGAATAGTGAGTGTTCCCATCACAGTGTGACTGAGAGCAGTCACTGTGCTCAACAGAATAGTGAGTGTTCCCATCACAGTGTGACTTAGAGCAGTCATTGTGCTGAGCAGAATAGTGAGTGTTCCTATCACAATGCGACTGTGAGAGCAGTCACTGTGCAGAGCAGAATAGTGAGTGTTCCCGTGTTTCCGAGTGTTCCCGTGACTAAGAGCTGTCACTGTGCTGAGCAGAATAGTGAGTGTTCCCATCACAGTGTGACTGAGAGCAGTCACTGTGCTGAGCAGAATAGTGAGTGTTCCCAAAACACAGTGTGACTGAGAGCTGTCTCTGTGCTGAACAGAATAGTCAGTGTTCCCATCACAGTGTGACTGAGAGCTGTCAATATGCTGAGCAGAATAGTTAGTGTTCACATCACAGTGTGACCGAGAGCTCTCACTGTGCTGAGCAGCAGAGTGAGTGTTCCCATCACAGTGTGACTGAGAGCAGTCACTGTGTTGAGCAAAATAGTGAGTGTTCCCATCACAGTGTGACTTTGAGAGCATTCACTGTCCAGAGCAGAATAGTGAGTGTGACTTTGAGAGCAGTCACTGTGCTGAGCAGAATAGTGAGTTTTCCCATCACAGTGTGACTGAGAGCAGTCACTGTGCTGAACAGAATAGTGAGTGTTCCCATCACAGTGTGACTTAGAGCAGTCATTGTGCTGAGTAGAATAGTGAGTGTTCCTATCACAATGCGACTGTGAGAGCAGTCACTGTGCAGAGCAGAATAGTGAGTGTTCCCGTCACAGCTGTGACTAAGAGCTGTCACTGTGCTGAGCAGAATAGTGAGTGTTCCCATCACAGTGTGACTGAGAGCAGTCACTGTGCTGAGCAGAATAGTGAGTGTTCCCAAAACACAGTGTGACTGAGAGCTGTCTCTGTGCTGAACAGAATAGTGAGTGTTCCCATCACAGTGTGACTGAGAGCTGTCAATATGCTGAGCAGAATAGTTAGTGTTCACATCACAGTGTGAACGAGAGCTCTCACTGTGCTGAGCAGCAGAGTGAGTGTTCCCATCACAGTGTGACTGAGAGCAGTCACTGTGTTGAGCAAAATAGTGAGTATTCCCATCACAGTGTGAATTTGAGAGCATTCACTGTCCAGAGCAGAATAGTGAGTGTGACTTTGAAAGCAGTCACTGTGCTGAGCAGAATAGTGAGTGTTCCCATCACAGTGTGACTGAGAGCAGTCACTGTGTTGAACAGAATAGTGAGTGTTCCCATCACAGTGTGACTTAGAGCAGTCACTGTGCTGAGCAGAATAGTGAATGTTCCTATCACAATGCGACTGTGAGAGCAGTCACTGTGCAGAGCAGAATAGTGAGTGTTCCCATCACAGTGCGACTGAGAGCAGTCACTGTGCTGAGCAGAATAGTGAGTGTTCCCATCACAGTGTGACTGAGAGCTGTCTCTGTGCTGAATAGAATAGTGAGTGTTCCCATCACAGTGTGACTGAGAGCTGTCAATGTGCTGAGCAGAATAGTTAGTGTTCACATCACATTGTGACCGAGAGCCCTCACTGTGCTGAGCAGCAGAGTGAGTGTTCCCATCACAGTGTGACTGAGAGCAGTCACTGTGCTGAGCAGAATAGTGAGTGTTCCCATCACAGTGTGACTGAGAGCTGTCTCTGTGCTGAACAGAATAGTGAGTGTTCCCATCACAGTGTGACTGAGAGCTGTCAATGTGCTGAGCAGAATAGTTAGTGTTCACATCACAGTGTGACCGAGAGCCCTCACTGTGCTGAGCAGCAGAGTGAGTGTTCCCATCACAGTGTGACTGAGAGCAGTCACTGTGCTGAGCAAAATAGTGAGTGTTCCCATCACAGTGTGACTTTGAGAGCATTCACTGTCCAGAGCAGAATAGTGAGTGTGACTTTGAGAGCAGTCACTGTGCTGAGCAGAATAGTGAGTGTTCCCATCACAGTGTGACTGAGAGCTGTCTTGAGAGCAGTCACTGTGCTGAGCAGAATAGTGAGTGTTCCCATCACAGTGTGACTGAGAGCAGTCACTGTGCTGAACAGAATAGTGAGTGTTCCCATCACAGTGTGACTTAGAGCAGTCATTGTGCTGAGCAGAATAGTGAGTGTTCCTATCACAATGCGACTGTGAGAGCAGTCACTGTGCAGAGCAGAATAGTTAGTTTTCCCGTGTTCCCGAGTGTTCCCGTGACTGAGAGCTGTCTCTGTGCTGAACAGAATAGTCAGTGTTCCCATCACAGTGTGACTGAGAGCTGTCAATATGCTGAGCAGAATAGTTAGTGTTCACATCACAGTGTGACCGAGAGCTCTCACTGTGCTGAGCAGCAGAGTGAGTGTTCCCATCACAGTGTGACTGAGAGCAGTCACTGTGTTGAGCAAAATAGTGAGTGTTCCCATCACAGTGTGACTTTGAGAGCATTCACTGTCCAGAGCAGAATAGTGAGTGTGACTTTGAGAGCAGTCACTGTGCTGAGCAGAATAGTGAGTTTTTCCATCACAGTGTGACTGAGAGCAGTCACTGTGCTGAACAGAATAGTGAGTGTTCCCATCACAGTGTGACTTAGAGCAGTCATTGTGCTGAGTAGAATAGTGAGTGTTCCTATCACAATGCGACTGTGAGAGCAGTCACTGTGCAGAGCAGAATAGTGAGTGTTCCCGTCACAGCTGTGACTAAGAGCTGTCACTGTGCTGAGCAGAATAGTGAGTGTTCCCATCACAGTGTGACTGAGAGCAGTCACTGTGCTGAGCAGAATAGTGAGTGTTCCCAAAACACAGTGTGACTGAGAGCTGTCTCTGTGCTGAACAGAATAGTGAGTGTTCCCATCACAGTGTGACTGAGAGCTGTCAATATGCTGAGCAGAATAGTTAGTGTTCACATCACAGTGTGAACGAGAGCTCTCACTGTGCTGAGCAGCAGAGTGAGTGTTCCCATCACAGTGTGACTGAGAGCAGTCACTGTGTTGAGCAAAATAGTGAGTATTCCCATCACAGTGTGAATTTGAGAGCATTCACTGTCCAGAGCAGAATAGTGAGTGTGACTTTGAAAGCAGTCACTGTAATGAGCAGAATAGTGAGTGTTCCCATCACAGTGTGACTGAGAGCAGTCACTGTGCTGAACAGAATAGTGAGTGTTCCCATCACAGTGTGACTTAGAGCAGTCACTGTGCTGAGCAGAATAGTGAATGTTCCTATCACAATGCGACTGTGAGAGCAGTCACTGTGCAGAGCAGAATAGTGAGTGTTCCCATCACAGCTGTGACTAAGAGCTGTGACTGTGCTGAGCAGAATAGTGAGTGTTCACTTCACTGTGTGACTGAGAGCAGTCACTGTGCTGAGCAGAATAGTGTAACGCCCGTGCCGGTTGGGCGGTAGAGGGCGCTGGAGCGGTCCCACGGTGGTGGGATCGCTCCAGGTGGCTCCTGCTGGTGCGCAACGGCCGAACCGGTTCAGACCAGTTCTGGTACCGCGTGATTGTGTGAGCCTGAAGTCCATGTTTGGTTGGCAAGAGATCACAATAAACGGCAGAGAATCACCGGAAATAAAGGAATACTTGCGTCAGGAGTCCTTCTTGTGTGTGTAGTCGACCCCAGGCGAATCTACGTTACATTGGTGGCAGCGGTCGGCATACGGAAGGACGGGAAAAGACCAGGTGAAGTGTTCATGTTTTCGGAAAACCACGATAGCACGGCAGCCAACTCGCCCCACGGCGAGAGGGCAGGCCAGGGCATGGGCCCAGGGAACGGGGACCAGTCCAGGAAGCTTTCAGGCACTCCGTGCATTACGCCGGAGGAGTTAGAGGCCTTTTTCAAGGATATACCAGAGAGCTCTGGGGGGGAGGCTATGGTTTCCTGGGAGTCAGGGTGTTTTCTGGGGGAGGATTCGGGGACTGATAACGGGGAATTTAAGAACATGTCCCAATGGTTAGGGGGCGACGGGGCGTCCACTCCGATTCAGGGTGAGGGCGCCCTTCCCCATAAATTGTCTGGGGCCGCTACCGAGCCCGGGGGGGACCCGGCCCGTGCTGTAAGCGGCGGCGCGGCAGACGTGTTGTTCCGCGCGGAACGATGCCGAGCTGTGCCCGTCGATGCAGCGGAGTTGGGGCCTCACCGGGATATTCCCCAGTCGTTTTATGCAAATGATTTCGGGTCCGGGGGGGGCCCGGCCTGTGCTGTAGACGGCGGCGCGGCAGACGGGTGGTTCCACGCGGAACAATCCCAAGCTGGGTCCGTCGGTGCAGCTCGGGCGGGGCCTCACCGGGACATCCCTCAATTGTTCCATACACAAATTATCGAGTCCGGGGGGGGCCCGGCCCGTGCGGTAGACGGCAGCGCGGCAGACGGGTCGCGCCACGCGGGGCGACCCCAAGCCGTGGCTGTTGGTGCGGCGGGGGCGGGGACTCTTCGGGACACTCCCAGGATTTACTTTTCTACACCAGCGGGGCCTCACCAGGAAGCATCCAGCTCCTACTCAAGGCCGGTGGGTTTTCAACCTGAGGAGGGGCCGCCCAGGGCCGTGGACGACAGCGCAGCTGGCGGGTCGTTTCACTCGGAGCGCCCGCGGGTTGTGTTCGTCGACGCAGCGGGGACAAGGAGTCGTCTGGAGGCAGGTCACCAGAACAGCGCCCTCTCAGAGGGCAATGGACAACACAGGGAGACGGGAGGCCACACCGGGACGACGGGACAGGGTTTTTCCCAGCGAGCCAACGGAGCAGAGTTACTGCGCACACCAGGCAGGGGAGCGGAGCCGTCGAGGTTGCTCCTCACCAGGGGAAATGGAGCAGAACCGCTGGAGTTGCTTTTCACGGGGAGCAACGGGACGAGGCTACTCCGCACACAAGGTAATGGGGCGGGGCCATCAGAACTGCTCCTCGTGGGAGTCAATGGAGCAGAGCTGCTCCGCGCACAAACCAATGGAGCGGAGCAATCGGCACTGCTCCGCATGGGAGTCAATGGGGCAGAACTGCTCCGCACGCAAACCAATGGAGCGGAGCAATCGGCACTGCTCCGCATGGGAGTCAATGGAGCGGAGCTGCTCCGCACACAAACCAATGGAGCGGAGCCGTCAGCACTGCTCCGCCTGGGAGTCAATGAAGCAGAGCTGCTCCGCGCACAAACCAATGGAGCGGAGCCGTCGGCACTGCTCCGCATGGGAGTCAATGGAGCAGAGCTGCTCCGCGCACAAGCCAATGGAGCGGAGCAATCGGCACTGCTCCGCATGGGAGTCAATGGAGCAGAGCTGCTCCGCGCACAAGCCAATGGAGCGGAGCAATCGGCACTGCTCCGCATGGGAGTCAATGGAGCGGAGCTGCTCCGCACACAATCCAATGGAGCGGAGCCGTCAACGCTGCTCCGCACACAAGTCAATGGAGCGGAGCTGCTCCGTGCACAAGCCAATGGAGCGGAGCCGTCAACGCTGCTCCGCACACAAGTCAATGGAGCGGAGCCGTCAACGCTGCTCCGCACACAAGTCAATGGAGCGGAGCCGCCAACACTGCTCCACACAGGACCGGAACCAATGTGGACGGGTGGCCGGAGACCGTTGATGCTCCCGGATAGGTTTGATGGGGTCTCGTCTTGGTCGGACTACTTGATCCATTTTGAGAGCGTCGCGGCGGTCAACCATTGGAGTGAGTCCGAGAAGGCGATGTATCTGGCGGCTCACCTGAAGAGCATAGCTCTGGAAGCACTGGCAGATATGGCGCCAGAGGCACGGGGGGAATACTCCTTCATCTTGGAGAACATGGAGCACCGGTTCGGCGTGACGGCACAGGTCCCATTACATCGGGCCCAGCTGTCCATGCGGACGAGGGGCCGCGACGAGTCGCTCAGCAGCCTGGGACATTCTATTCGGCGGCTGGTGCTGAAAAGCTACCCAAGACTACCTGCGCAGGCCCGGGAGGACTTGGGCGTGGAGGCGTTCCGAAAGGCCTTGGGGGAGGAACAGCTGCAGCGTCACCTGTTCTCCCGGAAGGCGGCAACCCTGACCGAAGCCATCACGCTCGCAACCGAGATGGAGGCGTTCATGAAGTCGCAGGAGTATAGCCGGAAAAGGAAGGCCGGGGCCAGAGACGTGATGTCGGTAGGGAAGCTTCCTCCAGTTTCTGCTGCAGAGCCTGAGTCGGTTCCCCAGGTGGAGTACAAACCTAACGCGCCGGCTCAGGTGGAGTGCTACAGGTGCCACGAGTTTGGCCACTTCAGGAGAGACTGCCCTCGCCGGAGGGGAAGAGCCAGCCCCCCGCCGCCCCAGCCTGGGGCCGAAGGAGTGCTGAGACCGCCTGTTCCCGGACCGACGGGTCAAGCCAGGCCAGCCCCGCAAGGGGACATGGGTGACCAGACGGACGAGGAGGAACTACCACCGGCATTGACGGAGGCGGAGGCGTCGCCACCAATTGCGAAGGCGGATGCCGCCCCTGAAGGGCAGGTTGAGACGGGTGCAAAACCGGGTCCGGGGCTAGGCGAGCACGAGGCGGGGTGCGATCGGCCACCTTCTCCACCGACGGAACCAGACGCCGGGAGGTATACTCGCGCCGGCCGGAAGGTAGTCCGGCCTAGCCGATATTGTCTTGCGTTAACCAAACTTCCTTCCCCCCGCAGGAGGGCTCCCGTGATGTGCCCCCACTGTGGGAAGGCTTTCACCCGCAGCAGCAACCGCCGCAGGCACATCCGCACCGCGTGCGAGAAGCTCCACGCGGAGCGCCCGTACGCGTGCGAACTGGGCTGCGGACTGCGGTTCTACCGAGACGACATCCGGGGACGTCACCATCGGTACTGCCAGGTGGGGCTGGGGCTAGAGATTCATCCCAGCGACGACGAGATAGAGCTCATCAATCCCGCCGGCCAAGGACCTTCTCCGCCTCGCCTCTCCCGACAGGAGAGCCCCGACCTTTCCCACGACAGGCGGGATCACCCAGCCGCTGCCAGTCCCGCGTCACCGCCCCCGGTCAAGAGACGACGGGGCCCAGTTCCAGCGGGGGAGCCGGGGAACCACCTCCACTCGGAGCGGCCCTCCCGGCCTCCTCGCACAGAACAGGACGAGTCGGCCAGCCAGCCAAGCCAGGACCAGGAGAGGCTATCTCGACGCCCCCGGGCCGTTGGTCAGGACAACGTGGACACGGACACCGCTCTCGCCACCCAGAAGGAAGCAGCACCGCCAGACCCTCCCTGCCAGCTCGGGCGGAAGGAGGGACGCAGACGGAGCTTCAATGGCGTGGGCAGCCCTGAGTCTTGCCGGCCGGGTGTCGGGTGGAGCTACCGGACGGGACCTGGATGCGTTTGGACAGAGACAGAAGTCCAGCGCCAGCCACCTCCTACCTCCTAGATGAGAACTTTTAACCAGTGTTTTTTTTTTTTTTTTGTAACCTTAAAGTTGTTTTCTTTTTGTTGTAAAAATGTTGGCGTCGTGCGCTTTCCGGGGCGGTTGGCCGGGGGGCGGCAGCAGCAGCCCATAGTCTTGTTTGGGGGCAAACAAGGTCTTCGTGGGGGGCTGTGTAACGCCCGTGCCGGTTGGGCGGTAGAGGGCGCTGGAGCGGTCCCACGGTGGTGGGATCGCTCCAGGTGGCTCCTGCTGGTGCGCCCCGGCGACCCGCCTTCGGATTGCGCAACGGCCGAACCGGTTCAGACCAGTTCTGGTACCGCGTGATTGTGTGAGCCTGAAGTCCATGTTTGGTTGGCAAGAGATCACAATAAACGGCAGAGAATCACCGGAAATAAAGGAATACTTGCGTCAGGAGTCCTTCTTGTGTGTGTAGTCGACCCCAGGCGAATCTACGTTACAATAGTGAGTGTTCCCATCACAGTGCGACGGAGAGCAGTCACTGTGCTGAGCAGAATAGTGAGTGTTCCCATCACAGTGTGACTGAGAGCAGTCACTGTGCTGAGCAAAATAGTGAGTGTTCCCATCACAGTGTGACTTTGAGAGCATTCACTGTCCAGAGCAGAATAGTGAGTGTGACTTTGAGAGCAGTCACTGTGCTGAGCAGAATAGTGAGTGTTCCCATTACAGTGTGACTGAGAGCTGTCTCTGTGCTGAACAGAATAGTGAGTGTTGCCATCACAGTGTGACTGAGAGCTGTCAATCTGCTGAGCAGAATAGTTAGTGTTCACATCACAGTGTGACCGAGAGCTGTCACTGTGCTGAGCAGAATAATGAGTGTTCACATCACTATGTGACTGAGAGCAGTCACGGTGCTGAGCAGAATAATGAGTGTTCACATCACAGTGTGACTGAGAGCAGTCACTGTGCTGAGCAAAATAGTGAGTGTTCCCATCACAGATTGACTGCGAGAGCATTCACTGTGCTGAGCAGAATAGTGAGTGTTCCCGTCACAGTGTGACTGAGAGCAGCCACTGTGCTGAGCAGAATAATGAGAGTTCCCATCACAGTGTGACTGTGAGAGCATTCACTGTGCTGAGTAGAATAGTGAGTGTTCCATACCAGTATGACTGTGAGAGCATTCACTGTGCTGAGCAGAATAGTGAGTGTTCCCGTCACAGTGTGACTTTGAGAGCATTCACTGTCCAGAGCAGAATAGTGCGTGTGACTTTGAGAGCTGTCACTGTGCTGAGCAGAATAGTGAGTGTTCCCATCACAGTGTGACTGAGAGCAGTCACTGTGCTGAACATAATAGTGAGAGTTCCCATCACAGTGTGACTTAGAGCAGTCGCTGTGCTGAGCAGAATAGTGAGTGTTCCCATCACAATGCGACTATGAGAGCAGTCAGTGTGCTGAGCAGAATAGTGAGTGTTCCCATCACAGTGTGACTTAGAGCAGTCAATGTGCTGAGCAGAATAGTGAGTGTTCCTATAACAATGCGACTGTGAAAGCAGTCACTGTGCAGAGCAGAATAGTGAGTGTTCCCATCACAGTGTGACTGAGAGCTGTCAATATGCTGAGCAGAATAGTTAGTGTTCACATCACAGTGTGAACGAGAGCTCTCATTGTGCTGAGCAGCAGAGTGAGTGTTCCCATCACAGTGTGACTGAGAGCAGTCACTGTGTTGAGCAAAATAGTGAGTATTCTCATCACAGTGTGAATTTGAGAGCATTCACTGTCCAGGGCAGAATAGTGAGTGTTCCCATCACAGTGTGACTGAGAGCAGTCACTGTGCTGAACAGAATAGTGAGTGTTCCCATCACAGTGTGACTTAGAGCAGTCACTGTGCTGAGCAGAATAGTGAATGTTCCTATCACAATGCGACTGTGAGAGCAGTCACTGTGCAGAGCAGAAAAGTGAGTGTTCCCATCACAGCTGTGACTAAGAGCTGTGACTGTGCTTAGCAGAATAGTGAGTGTTCACATCACTGTGTGACTGAGAGAAGTCACTGTGCTGAGCAGAATAGTGAGTGTTCCCATCACAGTGCGACGGAGAGCAGTCACTGTGCTGAGCAGAATAGTGAGTGTTCCCATCACAGTGTGACTGAGAGCAGTCACTGTGCTGAGCAAAATAGTGAGTGTTCCCATCACAGTGTGACTTTGAGAGCATTCACTGTCCAGAGCAGAATAGTGAGTGTGACTTTGAGAGCAGTCACTGTGCTGAGCAGAATAGTGAGTGTTCCCATTACAGTGTGACTGAGAGCTGTCTCTGTGCTGAACAGAATAGTGAGTGTTGCCATCACAGTGTGACTGAGAGCAGCCACTGTGCTGAGCAGAATAATGAGTGTTCCCATCACAGTGTGACTGTGAGAGCATTCACTGTGCTGAGTAGAATAGTGAGTGTTCCATACCAGTATGACTGTGAGAGCATTCACTGTGCTGAGCAGAATAGTGAGTGTTCCCGTCACAGTGTGACTTTGAGAGCATTCACTGTCCAGAGCAGAATAGTGCGTGTGACTTTGAGAGCTGTCACTGTGCTGAGCAGAATAGTGAGTGTTCCCATCACAGTGTGACTGAGAGCAGTCACTGTGCTGAACATAATAGTGAGAGTTCCCATCACAGTGTGACTTAGAGCAGTCACTGTGCTGAGCAGAATAGTGAGTGTTCCCATCACAATGCGACTATGAGAGCAGTCAGTGTGCTGAGCAGAATAGTGAGTGTTCCCATCACAGTGTGACTTAGAGCAGTCAATGTGCTGAGCAGAATAGTGAGTGTTCCTATAACAATGCGACTGTGAAAGCAGTCACTGTGCAGAGCAGAATAGTGAGTGTTCCCATCACAGTGTGACTGAGAGCTGTCAATATGCTGAGCAGAATAGTTAGTGTTCACATCACAGTGTGAACGAGAGCTCTCATTGTGCTGAGCAGCAGAGTGAGTGTTCCCATCACAGTGTGAATTTGAGAGCATTCACTGTCCAGAGCAGAATAGTGAGTGTGACTTTGAAAGCAGTCACTGTGCTGAGCAGAATAGTGAGTGTTCCCATCACAGTGTGACTGAGAGCAGTCACTGTGCTGAACAGAATAGTGAGTGTTCCCATCACAGTGTGACTTAGAGCAGTCACTGTGCTGAGCAGAATAGTGAATGTTCCTATCACAATGCGACTGTGAGAGCAGTCACTGTGCAGAGCAGAAAAGTGAGTGTTCCCATCACAGCTGTGACTAAGAGCTGTGACTGTGCTGAGCAGAATAGTGAGTGTTCACATCACTGTGTGACTGAGAGCAGTCACTGTGCTGAGCAGAATAGTGAGTGTTCCCATCACAGTGCGACGGAGAGCAGTCACTGTGCTGAGCAGAATAGTGAGTGTTCCCATCACAGTGTGACTGAGAGCAGTCACTGTGCTGAGCAAAATAGTGAGTGTTCCCATCACAGTGTGACTTTGAGAGCATTCACTGTCCAGAGCAGAATAGTGAGTGTGACTTTGAGAGCAGTCACTGTGCTGAGCAGAATAGTGAGTGTTCCCATTACAGTGTGACTGAGAGCTGTCTCTGTGCTGAACAGAATAGTGAGTGTTGCCATCACAGTGTGACTGAGAGCTGTCAATCTGCTGAGCAGAATAGTTAGTGTTCACATCACAGTGTGACCGAGAGCTGTCACTGTGCTGAGCAGAATAATGAGTGTTCACATCACTATGTGACTGAGAGCAGTCACTGTGCTGAGCAGAATAATGAGTGTTCACATCACAGTGTGACTGAGAGCAGTCACTGTGCTGAGCAAAATAGTGAGTGTTCCCATCACAGTGTGACTGTGAGAGCATTCACTGTGCTGAGTAGAATAGTGAGTGTTCCATACCAGTATGACTGTGAGAGCATTCACTGTGCTGAGCAGAATAGTGAGTGTTCCCGTCACAGTGTGACTTTGAGAGCATTCACTGTCCAGAGCAGAATAGTGCGTGTGACTTTGAGAGCTGTCAGTGTGCTGAGCAGAATAGTGAGTGTTCCCATCACAGTGTGACTTAGAGCAGTCACTGTGCTGAGCAGAATAGTGAGTGTTCCTATAACAATGCGACTGTGAAAGCAGTCACTGTGCAGAGCAGAATAGTGAGTGTTCCCATCACAGCTGTGACTAAGAGCTGTCACTGTGCTGAGCAGAATAGTGAGTGTTCACATCACTGTGTGACTGAGAGCAGTCACTGTGCTGAAAAGAATAGTGAGTGTTTCCATCACAGTGTGACTGAGAGCAGTCACTGTGCTGAGCAGAATAGTGAGTGTTCCCAAAACACAGTGTGACTGAGAGCTGTCTCTGTGCTGAACAGAATAGTGAATGTTCCCATCACAGTGTGACTTTGAGAGCATTCACTGTCCAGAGCAGAATAGTGAGTGTGACTTTGAGAGCAGTCACTGTGCTGAGCAGAATAGTGAGTGTTCCCATCACAGTGTGACTGAGAGCAGTCACTGTGCTGAACAGAATAGTGAGTGTTCCCATCACAGTGTGACTTAGAGCAGTCACTGTGCTGAGCAGAATAGTGAGTGTTCCCATCACAATGCGACTGTGAGAGCAGTCACTGTGCAGAGCAGAATAGTGAGTGTTCCAATCTCAGTGTGACTGAGAGCTGTCAATATGCTGAGCAGAATAGTTAGTGTTCACATCACAGTTTGAACGAGAGCTCTCACTGTGCTGAGCAGCAGAGTGAGTGTTCCCATCACAGTGTGACTGAGAGCAGTCACTGTGTTGAGCAAAATAGTGAGTGTTCCCATCACAGTGTGACTTTGAGAGCATTCACTGTCCAGAGCAGAATAGTGAGTGTGACTTTGAGAGCAGTCACTGTGCTGAGCAGAATAGTGAGTGTTCCCATCACAGTGTGACTGAGAGCAGTCACTGTGCTGAACAGAATAGTGAGTGTTCCCATCACAGTGTGACTTAGAGCAGTCACTGTGCTGAGCAGAATAGTGAGTGTTCCTATCACAATGCGACTGTGAGAGCAGTCACTGTGCAGAGCAGAATAGTGAGTGTTCCCATCACAGTGTGACTGAGAGCTGTCACTGTGCTGAGCAAAATAGTGAGTGTTCACATCACTGTGTGACTGAGAGCAGTCACTGTGCTGAGCAGAATAGTGAGTGTTCCCATCACAGTGTGACTGAGAGCAGTCACTGTGCTGAGCAGAATAGTGAGTGTTCCCATCACAGTGTGACTGAGAGCTGCCTCTGTGCTGAACAGAATAGTGAGTGTTCCCATCACAGTGTGACTGCGAGCTGTCAATATGCTGAGCAGAATAGTTAGTGTTCACATCACAGTGTGAACGAGAGCTCTCACTGTGCTGAGCAGCAGAGTGAGTGTTCCCATCACAGTGTGACTGAGAGCAGTCACTGTGTTGAGCAAAATAGTGAGTATTCCCATCACAGTGTGAATTTGAGAGCATTCACTGTCCAGAGCAGAATAGTGAGTGTGACTTTGAAAGCAGTCACTGTGCTGAGCAGAATAGTGAGTGTTCCCATCACAGTGTGACTGAGAGCAGTCACTGTGCTGAACAGAATAGTGAGTGTTCCCATCACAGTGTGACTTAGAGCAGTCACTGTGCTGAGCAGAATAGTGAATGTTCCTATCACAATGCGACTGTGAGAGCAGTCACTGTGCAGAGCACAATAGTGAGTGTTCCCATCACAGCTGTGACTAAGAGCTGTGACTGTGCTGAGCAGAATAGTGAGTGTTCACTTCACTGTGTGACTGAGAGCAGTCACTGTGCTGAGCAGAATAGTGAGTGTTCCCATCACAGTGCAACGGAGAGCAGTCACTGTGCTGAGCAGAATAGTGAGTGTTCACATCACAGTGTGACTGAGAGCAGTCACTGTGCTGAGCAAAATAGTGAGTGTTCCCATCACAGTGTGACTTTGAGAGCATTCACTGTCCAGAGCAGAATAGTGAGTGTGACTTTGAGAGCAGTCACTGTGCTGAGCAGAATAGTGAGTGTTCCCATTACAGTGTGACTGAGAGCTGTCTCTGTGCTGAACAGAATAGTGAGTGTTGCCATCACAGTGTGACTGAGAGCTGTCAATCTGCTGAGCAGAATAGTTAGTGTTCACATCACAGTGTGACCGAGAGCTGTCACTGTGCTGAGCAGAATAATGAGTGTTCACATCACTATGTGACTGAGAGCAGTCACTGTGCTGAGCAGAATAATGAGTGTTCACATCACAGTGTGACTGAGAGCAGTCACTGTGCTGAGCAATATAGTGAGTGTTCCCATCACAGATTGACTGCGAGAGCATTCACTGTGCTGAGCAGAATAGTGAGTGTTCCCGTCACAGTGTGACTGAGAGCAGCCACTGTGCTGAGCAGAATAATGAGTGTTCCCATCACAGTGTGACTGTGAGAGCATTCACTGTGCTGAGTAGAATAGTGAGTGTTTCATACCAGTATGACTGTGAGAGCATTCACTGTGCTGAGCAGAATAGTGAGTGTTCCCGTCACAGTGTGACTTTGAGAGCATTCACTGTCCAGAGCAGAATAGTGCATGTGACTTTGAGAGCTGTCACTGTGCTGAGCAGAATAGTGAGTGTTCCCATCACAGTGTGACTGAGAGCAGTCACTGTGCTGAACATAATAGTGAGAGTTCCCATCACAGTGTGACTTAGAGCAGTCACTGTGCTGAGCAGAATAGTGAGTGTTCCCATCACAATGCGACTGTGAGAGCAGTCAGTGTGCTGAGCAGAATAGTGAGTGTTCCTATCACAGTGTGACTTAGAGCAGTCACTGTGCTGAGCAGAATAGTGAGTGTTCCTATAACAATGCGACTGTGAAAGCAGTCACTGTGCAGAGCAGAATAGTGAGTGTTCCCATCACAGTGTGACTGAGAGCTGTCAATATGCTGAGCAGAATAGTTAGTGTTCACATCACAGTGTGAACGAGAGCTCTCACTGTGCTGAGCAGCAGAGTGAGTGTTCCCATCACAGTGTGACTGAGAGCAGTCACTGTGCTGAGCAGAATAGTGAGTGTTCCCATCACAGTGCGACGGAGAGCAGTCACTGTGCTGAGCAGAATAGTGAGTGTTCCCATCACAGTGTGACTGAGAGCAGTCACTGTGCTGAGCAGAATAGTGAGTGTTCCTATCACAATGCGACTGTGAGAGCAGTCACTGTGCAGAGCAGAATAGTGAGTGTTCCCATCACAGCTGTGACTGTGCTGAGCAGAATAGTGAGTGTTCACATCACTGTGTGACTGAGAGCAGTCACTGTGCTGAGCAGAATAGTGAGTGTTCCCATCACAGTGCGACTGAGAGCAGTCACTGTGCTGAGCAGAATAGTGAGTGTTCCCATCACAGTGTGACTGAGAGCTGTCTTTGTGCTGAATAGAATAGTGAGTGTTCCCATCACAGTGTGACTGAGAGCTGTCAATGTGCTGAGCAGAATAGTTAGTGTTCACATCACATTGTGACCGAGAGCCCTCACTGTGCTGAGCAGCAGAGTGAGTGTTCCCATCACAGTGTGACTGAGAGCAGTCACTGTGCTGAGCAGAATAGTGAGTGTTCCCATCACAGTGTGACTGAGAGCTGTCTCTGTGCTGAACAGAATAGTGAGTGTTCCCATCACAGTGTGACTGAGAGCTGTCAATGTGCTGAGCAGAATAGTTAGTGTTCACATCACAGTGTGACCGAGAGCCCTCACTGTGCTGAGCAGCAGAGTGAGTGTTCCCATCACAGTGTGACTGAGAGCAGTCACTGTGCTGAGCAAAATAGTGAGTGTTCCCATCACAGTGTGACTTTGAGAGCATTCACTGTCCAGAGCAGAATAGTGAGTGTGACTTTGAGAGCAGTCACTGTGCTGAGCAGAATAGTTAGTGTTCACATCACAGTGTGACCGAGAGCTGTCACTGTGCTGAGCAGAATAATGAGTGTTCACATCACTATGTGACTCAGAGCAGTCACTGTGCTGAGCAGAATAGTGAGTGTTCACATCACAGTGTGACTGAGAGCAGTCACTGTGCTGAGCAAAATAGTGAGTGTTCCCATCACAGATTGACTGCGAGAGCATTCACTGTGCTGAGCAGAATAGTGAGTGTTCCCGTCACAGTGTGACTGAGAGCAGCCACTGTGCTGAGCAGAATAATGAGTGTTCCCATCACAGTGTGACGGTGAGAGCATTCACTGTGCTGAGTAGAATAGTGAGTGTTCCCATACCAGTATGACTGTGAGAGCATTCACTGTGCTGAGCAGAATAGTGAGTGTTCCCGTCACAGTGTGACTTTGAGAGCATTCACTGTGCTGAAAAGAATAGTGAGTGTTTCCATCACAGTGTGACTGAGAGCAGTCACTGTGCTGAGCAGAATAGTGAGTGTTCCCAAAACACAGTGTGACTGAGAGCTGTCTCTGTGCTGAACAGAATAGTGAATGTTCCCATCACAGTGTGACTTTGAGAGCATTCACTGTCCAGAGCAGAATAGTGAGTGTGACTTTGAGAGCAGTCACTGTGCTGAGCAGAATAGTGAGTGTTCCCATCACAGTGTGACTGAGAGCAGTCACTGTGCTGAACAGAATAGTGAGTGTTCCCATCACAGTGTGACTTAGAGCAGTCACTGTGCTGAGCAGAATAGTGAGTGTTCCCATCACAATGCGACTGTGAGAGCAGTCACTGTGCAGAGCAGAATAGTGAGTGTTCCAATCACAGTGTGACTGAGAGCTGTCAATATGCTGAGCAGAATAGTTAGTGTTCACATCACAGTTTGAACGAGAGCTCTCACTGTGCTGAGCAGCAGAGTGAGTGTTCCCATCACAGTGTGACTGAGAGCAGTCACTGTGTTGAGCAAAATAGTGAGTGTTCCCATCACAGTGTGACTTTGAGAGCATTCACTATCCAGAGCAGAATAGTGAGTGTGACTTTGAGAGCAGTCACTGTGCTGAGCAGAATAGTGAGTGTTCCCATCACAGTGTGACTGAGAGCAGTCACTGTGCTGAACAGAATAGTGAGTGTTCCCATCACAGTGTGACTTAGAGCAGTCACTGTGCTGAGCAGAATAGTGAGTGTTCCTATCACAATGCGACTGTGAGAGCAGTCACTGTGCAGAGCAGAATAGTGAGTGTTCCCATCACAGTGTGACTGAGAGCTGTCACTGTGCTGAGCAGAATAGTGAGTGTTCACATCACTGTGTGACTGAGAGCAGTCACTGTGCTGAGCAGAATAGTGAGTGTTCCCATCACAGTGTGACTTAGAACAGTCACTGTGCTGAGCAGAATAGTGAGTGTTCCCATCACAGTGTGACTGAGAGCAGTCACTGTGCTGAGCAGAATAGTGAGTGTTCCCATCACAGTGTGACTGAGAGCTGTCTCTGTGCTGAACAGAATAGTGAGTGTTCCCATCACAGTGTGACTGAGAGTTGTCAATATGCTGAGCAGAATAGTTAGTGTTCACATCACAGTGTGACCGAGAGCTCTCACTGTGCTGAGCAGCAGAGTGAGTGTTCCCATCACAGTGTGACTGAGAGCAGTCACTGTGTTGAGCAAAATAGTGAGTGTTCCCATCACAGTGTGACTTTGAGAGCATTCACTGTCCAGAGCAGAATAGTGAGTGTGACTTTGAGAGCAGTCACTGTGCTGAGCAGAATAGTGAGTGTTCCCATCACTTTGTGACTGAGAGCAGTCACTGTGCTGAACAGAATAGTGAGTGTTCCCATCACAGTGTGACTTAGAGCAGTCATTGTGCTGAGCAGAATAGTGAGTGTTCCTATCACAATCACAATGCGACTGTGAGAGCAGTCACTGTGCAGAGCAGAATAGTGAGTGTTCCCGTCACAGCTGTGACTAAGAGCTGTCACTGTGCTGAGCAGAATAGTGAGTGTTCCCATCACAGTGTGACTGAGAGCAGTCACTGTGCTGAGCAGAATAGTGAGTGTTCCCAAAACACAGTGTGACTGAGAGCTGTCTCTGTGCTGAACAGAATAGTGAGTGTTCCCATCACAGTGTGACTGAGAGCTGTCAATATGCTGAGCAGAATAGTTAGTGTTCACATCACAGAGTGACCGAGAGCTCTCACTGTGCTGAGCAGCAGAGTGAGTGTTCCCATCACAGTGTGACTGAGAGCAGTAACTGTGTTGAGCAAAATAGTGAGTGTTCCCATCACAGTGTGACTTTGAAAGCATTCACTGTCCAGAGCAGAATAGTGAGTGTGACTTTGAGAGCAGTCACTGTGCTGAGCAGAATAGTGAGTGTTCCCATCACAGTGTGACTGAGAGCAGTCACTGTGTTGAACAGAATAGTGAGTGTTCCCATCACAGTGTGACTTAGAGCAGTCACTGTGCTAAGCAGAATAGTGAGTGTTCCTATCACAATGCGACTGTGAGAGCAGTCACTGTGCACAGCAGAATAGTGAGTGTTCCCATCACAGCTGTGACTAAGAGCTGTCACTGTGCTGAGCAGAATAATGAGTGTTCACATCACTATGTGACTGAGAGCAGTCACTGTGCTGAGCAGAATAGTGAGTGTTCACATCACAGTGTGACTGAGAGCAGTCACTGTGCTGAGCAAAATAGTGAGTGTTCCCATCACAGATTGACTGCGAGAGCATTCACTGTGCTGAGCAGAATAGTGAGTGTTCCCGTCACAGTGTGACTGAGAGCAGCCACTGTGCTGAGCAGAATAGTGAGTGTTCCCATCACAGTGTGACTGAGAGCAGTCACTGTGCTGAGCAGAATAGTGAGTGTTCCTATCACAATGCGACTGTGAGAGCAGTCACTGTGCAGAGCAGAATAGTGAGTGTTCCCATCACAGCTGTGACTAAGAGCTGTGACTGTGCTGAGCAGAATAGTGAGTGTTCACATCACTGTGTGACTGAGAGCAGTCACTGTGGTGAGCAGAATAGTGAGTGTTCCCATCACAGTGTGACTGAGAGCTAGCTGTCTCTGTGCTGAACAGAATAGTGAGTGTTCCCATCACTGTGTGACTGAGAGCTGTCAATGTGCTGAGCAGAATAGTTAGTGTTCACATCACAGTGTGACCGAGAGCCCTCACTGCGCTGAGCAGCAGAGTGAGTGTTCCCATCACAGTGTGACTGAGAGCAGTCACTGTGCTGAGCAGAATAGTGAGTGTTCCCATCACAGTGTGACTGAGAGCTGTCTCTGTGCTGAACAGAATAGTGAGTGTTCCCATCACAGTGTGACTGAGAGCTGTCAATGTGCTGAGCAGAATAGTTAGTGTTCACATCACAGTGTGACCGAGAGCCCTCACTGTGCTGAGCAGCAGAGTGGGTGTTCCCATCACAGTGTGACTGAGAGCAGTCACTGTGCTGAGCAAAATAGTGAGAGTTCCCATCACAGTGTGACTTTGAGAGCATTAACTGTCCAGAGCAGAATAGTGAGTGTGACTTTGAGAGCAGTCACTGTGCTGAGCAGCATAGTGAGTGTTCCCATCACAGTGTGACTGAGAGCTGTCTCTGTGCTGAACAGAATAGTGAGTGTTGCCATCACAGTGTGACTGAGAGCTGTCAATCTGCTGAGCAGAATAGTTAGTGTTCACATCACAGTGTGACCGAGAGCTGTCACTGTGCTGAGCAGAATAATGAGTGTTCACATCACTATGTGACTGAGAGCAGTCACTGTGCTGAGCAGAATAGTGAGTGTTCACATCACAGTGTGACTGAGAGCAGTCACTGTGCTGAGCAAAATAGTGAGTGTTCCCATCACAGATTGACTGCGAGAGCATTCACTGTGCTGAGCAAAATAGTGAGTGTTCCCGTCACAGTGTGACTGAGAGCAGCCACTGTGCTGAGCAGAATAATGAGTGTTCCCATCACAGTGTGACTGTGAGAGCATTCACTGTGCTGAGTAGAATAGTGAGTGTTCCCATACCAGTATGACTGTGAGAGCATTCACTGTGCTGATCAGAATAGTGAGTGTTCCCGTCACAGTGTGACTTTGAGAGCATTCACTGTCCAGAGCAGAATAGTGAGTGTGACTTTCAGAGCTGTCACTGTGCTGAGCAGAATAGTGAGTGTTCCCATCACAGTGTGACTGAGAGCAGTCACTGTGCTGAACATAATAGTGAGTGTTCCCATCACAGTGTGACTTAGAGCAGTCACTGTGCTGAGCAGAATAGTGAGTGTTCCCATCACAATGCGACTGTGAGAGCAGTCACTGTGCTGAGCAGAATAGTGAGTGTTCCCATCACAGTGTGACTTAGAGCAGTCACTGTGCTGAGCAGAATAGTGAGTGTTCCTATCACAATGCGACTGTGAGAGCAGTCACTGTGCAGAGCAGAATAGTGAGTGTTCCCATCACAGTGTGACTTAGAGCAGTCACTGTGCTGAGCAGAATAGTGAGTGTTCCTATCACAATGCGACTGTGAGAGCAGTCACTGTGCAGAGCAGAATAGTGAGTGTTCCCATCACAGCTGTGACTAAGAGCTGTCACTGTGCTGAGCAGAATAGTGAGTGTTCACATCACTGTGTGACTGAGAGCAGTCACTGTGCTGAAAAGAATAGTGAGTGTTTCCATCACAGTGTGACTGAGAGCAGTCACTGTGCTGAGCAGAATAGTGAGTGTTCCCAAAACACAGTGTGACTGAGAGCTGTCTCTGTGCTGAACAGAATAGTGAGTGTTCCCATCACAGTGTGACTGAGAGCTGTCAATATGCTGAGCAGAATAGTTAGTGTTAACATCACAGTTTGAACGAGAGCTCTCACTGTGCTGAGCAGCAGAGTGGGTGTTCCCATCACAGTGTGACTGAGAGCAGTCACTGTGTTGAGCAAAATAGTGAGTGTTCCCATCACAGTGTGACTTTGAGAGCATTCACTGTCCAGAGCAGAATAGTGAGTGTGACTTTGAGAGCAGTCACTGTGCTGAGCAGAATAGTGAGTGTTCCCATCACAGTGTGACTGAGAGCAGTCACTGTGCTGAACAGAATAGTGAGTGTTCCCATCACAGTGTGACTTAGAGCAGTCACTGTGCTGAGCAGAATAGTGAGTGTTCCTATCACAATGCGACTGTGAGAGCAGTCACTGTGCAGAGCAGAATAGTGAGTGTTCCCATCACAGTGTGACTGAGAGCTGTCTCTGTGCTGAACAGAATAGTGAGTGTTGCCATCACAGTGTGACTGAGAGCTGTCAATCTGCTGAGCAGAATAGTTAGTGTTCACATCACAGTGTGACCGAGAGCTGTCACTGTGCTGAGCAGAATAATGAGTGTTCACATCACTATGTGACTGAGAGCAGTCACTGTGCTGAGCAGAATAGTGAGTGTTCACATCACAGTGTGACTGAGAGCAGTCACTGTGCTGAGCAAAATAGTGAGTGTTCCCATCACAGATTGACTGCGAGAGCATTCACTGTGCTGAGCAAAATAGTGAGTGTTCCCGTCACAGTGTGACTGAGAGCAGCCACTGTGCTGAGCAGAATAATGAGTGTTCCCATCACAGTGTGACTGTGAGAGCCTTCACTGTGCTGAGTAGAATAGTGAGTGTTCCCATACCAGTATGACTGTGAGAGCATTCACTGTGCTGATCAGAATAGTGAGTGTTCCCGTCACAGTGTGACTTTGAGAGCATTCACTGTCCAGAGCAGAATAGAGAGTGTGACTTTCAGAGCTGTCACTGTGCTGAGCAGAATAGTGAGTGTTCCCATCACAGTGTGACTGAGAGCAGTCACTGTGCTGAACATAATAGTGAGTGTTCCCATCACAGTGAGACTTAGAGCAGTCACTGTGCTGAGCAGAATAGTGAGTGTTCCCATCACAATGCGACTGTGAGAGCAGTCACTGTGCTGAGCAGAATAGTGAGTGTTCCCATCACAGTGTGACTTAGAGCAGTCACTGTGCTGAGCAGAATAGTGAGTGTTCCTATCACAATGCGACTGTGAGAGCAGTCACTGTGCAGAGCAGAATAGTGAGTGTTCCCATCACAGTGTGACTTAGAGCAGTCACTGTGCTGAGCAGAATAGTGAGTGTTCCTATCACAATGCGACTGTGAGAGCAGTCACTGTGCAGAGCAGAATAGTGAGTGTTCCCATCACAGCTGTGACTAAGAGCTGTCACTGTGCTGAGCAGAATAGTGAGTGTTCACATCACTGTGTGACTGAGAGCAGTCACTGTGCTGAAAAGAATAGTGAGTGTTTCCATCACATTGTGACTGAGAGCAGTCACTGTGCTGAGCAGAATAGTGAGTGATCCCAAAACACAGTGTGACTGAGAGCTGTCTCTGTGCTGAACAGAATAGTGAGTGTTCCCATCACAGTGTGACTGAGAGCTGTCAATATGCTGAGCAGAATAGTTAGTGTTAACATCACAGTTTGAACGAGAGCTCTCACTGTGCTGAGCAGCAGAGTGAGTGTTCACATCACAGTGTGACTGAGAGCAGTCACTGTGTTGAGCAAAATAGTGAGTGTTCCCATCACAGTGTGACTTTGAGAGCATTCACTGTCCAGAGCAGAATAGTGAGTGTGACTTTGAGAGCAGTCACTGTGCTGAGCAGAATAGTGAGTGTTCCCATCACAGTGTGACTGAGAGCAGTCACTGTGCTGAACAGAATAGTGAGTGTTCCCATCACAGTGTGACTTAGAGCAGTCACTGTGCTGAGCAGAATAGTGAGTGTTCCTATCACAATGCGACTGTGAGAGCAGTCACTGTGCAGAGCAGAATAGTGAGTGTTCCCATCACAGTGTGACTGAGAGCTGTCACTGTGCTGAGCAGAATAGTGAGTGTTCACATCACTGTGTGACTGAGAGCAGTCACTGTGCAGAGCAGAATAGTGAGTGTTCCCATCACAGTGTGACTGAGAGCAGTCACTGTGCTGAGCAGAATAGTGAGTGTTCCCATCACAGTGTGACTGAGAGCTGTCTCTGTGCTGAACAGAATAGTGAGTGTTCCCATCACAGTGTGACTGAGAGTTGTCAATATGCTGAGCAGAATAGTTAGTGTTCACATCACAGTGTGACCGAGAGCTCTCACTGTGCTGAGCAGCAGAGTGAGTGTTCCCATCACAGTGTGACTGAGAGCAGTCACTGTGTTGAGCAAAATAGTGAGTGTTCCCATCACAGTGTGACTTTGAGAGCATTCGCTGTCCAGAGCAGAATAGTGAGTGTGACTTTGAGAGCATTCACTGTGCTGAGTAGAATAGTGAGTATTTCCATACCAGTATGACTGTGAGAGCATTCACTGTGATGAGCAGAATAGTGAGTGTTCCCGTCATAGTGTAACTTTGAGAGCATTCACTGTCCAGAGCAGAATAGTGAGTGTGACTTTGAGAGCTGTCACTGTGCTGAGCAGAATAGTGTGTGTTGCCATCACAGTGTGACTGAGAGCAGTCACTGTGCTGAACATAATAGTGAGTGTTCCCATCACAGTGTGACTTAGAGCAGTCACTGTGCTGAGCAGAATAGTGAGTGTTCCCATCACAATGCGACTGTGAGAGCAGTCAGTGTGCTGAGCAGAATAGTGAGTGTTCCCATCACAGTGTGACTTAGAGCAGTCACTGTGCTGAGCAGAATAGTGAGTGTTCCCATCACAGTGTGACTGAGAGCTGTCACTGTGCTGAGCAGAATAGTGAGTGTTCCCATCACAGTGTGACTTAGAGCAGTCACTGTGCTGAGCAGAATAGTGAGTGTTCCTATCACAATGCGACTCTGAGAGCAGTCACTGTGCAGAGCAGAATAGTGAGTGTTCCCATCACAGCTGTGACTAAGAGCTGTCACTGTGCTGAGCAGAATAGTGAGTGTTCACATCACTGTGTGACTGAGAGCAGTCACTGTGCTGAAAAGAATAGTGAGTGTTTCCATCACAGTGTGACTGAGAGCAGTCACTGTGCTGAGCAGAATAGTGAGTGTTCCCAAAACACAGTGTGACTGAGAGCTGTCTCTGTGCTGAACAGAATAGTGAGTGTTCCCATCACAGTGTGACTGAGAGCTGTCAATATGCTGAGCAGAATAGTTAGTGTTCACATCACAGTTTGAACGAGAGCTCTCACTGTGCTGAGCAGCAGAGTGAGTGTTCCCATCACAGTGTGACTGAGAGCAGTCACTGTGTTGAGCAAAATAGTGAGTGTTCCCATCACAGTGTGACTTTGAGAGCATTCACTGTCCAGAGCAGAATAGTGAGTGTGACTTTGAGAGCAGTCACTGTGCTGAGCAGAATAGTGAGTGTTCCCATCACAGTGTGACTGAGAGCAGTCACTGTGCTGAACAGAATAGTGAGTGTTCCCATCACAGTGTGACTTAGAGCAGTCACTGTGCTGAGCAGAATAGTGAGTGTTCCTATCACAATGCGACTGTGAGAGCAGTCACTGTGCAGAGCAGAATAGTGAGTGTTCCCATCACAGTGTGACTGAGAGCTGTCACTGTGCTGAGCAGAATAGTGAGTGTTCACATCACTGTGTGACTGAGAGCAGTCACTGTGCAGAGCATAATAGTGAGTGTTCCCATCACAGTGTGACTGAGAGCAGTCACTGTGCTGAGCAGAATAGTGAGTGTTCCCATCACAGTGTGACTGAGAGCTGTATCTGTGCTGAACAGAATAGTGAGTGTTCCCATCACAGTGTGACTGAGAGTTGTCAATATGCTGAGCAGAATAATTAGTGTTCACATCACAGTGTGACCGAGAGCTCTCACTGTGCTGAGCAGCAGAGTGAGTGTTCCCATCACAGTGTGACTGAGAGCAGTCACTGTGTTGAGCAAAATAGTGAGTGTTCCCATCACAGTGTGACTTTGAGAGCATTCGCTGTCCAGAGCAGAATAGTGAGTGTGACTTTGAGAGCATTCACTGTGCTGAGTAGAATAGTGAGTATTCCCATACCAGTATGACTGTGAGAGCATTCACTGTGATGAGCAGAATAGTGAGTGTTCCCGTCACAGTGTAACTTTGAGAGCATTCACTGTCCAGAGCAGAATAGTGAGTGTGACTTTGAGAGCTGTCACTGTGCTGAGCAGAATAGTGAGTGTTGCCATCACAGTGTGACTGAGAGCAGTCACTGTGCTGAACATAATAGTGAGTGTTCCCATCACAGTGTGACTTAGAGCAGTCACTGTGCTGAGCAGAATAGTGAGTGTTCCCATCACAATGCGACTGTGAGAGCAGTCAGTGTGCTGAGCAGAATAGTGAGTGTTCCCATCACAGTGTGACTTAGAGCAGTCACTGTGCTGAGCAGAATAGTGAGTGTTCCTATAACAATGCGACTGTGAAAGCAGTCACTGTGCAGAGCAGAATAGTGAGTGTTCCCATCACAGCTGTGACTAAGAGCTGTCACTGTGCTGAGCAGAATAGTAAGTGTTCACATCGCTGTGTGACTGAGAGCAGTCACTGTGCTGAAAAGAATAGTGAGTGTTTCCATCACAGTGTGACTGAGAGCAGTCACTGTGCTGAGCAGAATAGTGAGTGTTCCCAAAACGCAGTGTGACTGAGAGCTGTCTCTGTGCTGAACAGAATAGTGAATGTTCCCATCACAGTGTGACTTTGAGAGCATTCACTGTCCAGAGCAGAATAGTGAGTGTGACTTTGAGAGCAGTCACTGTGCTGAGCAGAATAGTGAGTGTTCCCATCACAGTGTGACTGAGAGCAGTCACTGTGCTGAACAGAATAGTGAGTGTTCCCATCACAGTGTGACTTAGAGCAGTCACTGTGCTGAGCAGAATAGTGAGTGTTCCCATCACAATGCGACTGTGAGAGCAGTCACTGTGCAGAGCAGAATAGTGAGTGTTCCAATCACAGTGTGACTGAGAGCTGTCGATATGCTGAGCAGAATAGTTAGTGTTCACATCACAGTTTGAACGAGAGCTCTCACTGTGCTGAGCAGCAGAGTGAGTGTTCTCATCACAGTGTGACTGAGAGCAGTCACTGTGTTGAGAAAAATAGTGAGTGTTCCCATCACAGTGTGACTTTGAGAGCATTCACTGTCCAGAGCAGAATAGTGAGTGTAACTTTGAGAGCAGTCACTGTGCTGAGCAGAATAGTGAGTGTTCCCATCACAGTGTGACTGAGAGCAGTCACTGTGCTGAAAAGAATAGTGAGTGTTCCCATCACAGTGTGACTTAGAGCAGTCACTGTGCTGAGCAGAATAGTGAGTGTTCCTATCACAATGCGACTGTGACAGCAGCCACTGTGCTGAGCAGAATAGTGAGTGTTCCCATCACAGTGTGACTGAGAGCAGTCACTGTGCTGAACAGAATAGTGAGTGTTCCCATCACAGTGTGACTTAGAGCAGTCACTGTGCTGAGCAGAATAGTGAGTGTTCCTATCACAATGCGACTGTGAGAGCAGTCACTGTGCACAGCAGAATAGTGAGTGTTCCCATCACAGCTGTGACTAAGAGCTGTCACTGTGCTGAGCAGAATAATGAGTGTTCACATCACTATGTGACTGAGAGCAGTCACTGTGCTGAGCAGAATAGTGAGTGTTCACATCACAGTGTGACTGAGAGCAGTCAATGTGCTGAGCAAAATAGTGAGTGTTCCCATCACAGATTGACTGCGAGAGCATTCACTGTGCTGAGCAGAATAGTGAGTGTTCCCGTCACAGTGTGACTGAGAGCAGCCACTGTGCTGAGCAGAATAGTGAGTGTTCCCATCACAGTGTGACTGAGAGCAGTCACTGTGCTGAGCAGAATAGTGAGTGTTCCTATCACAATGCGACTGTGAGAGCAGTCACTGTGCAGAGCAGAATAGTGAGTGTTCCCATCACAGCTGTGACTAAGAGCTGTGACTGTGCTGAGCAGAATAGTGAGTGTTCACATCACTGTGTGACTGAGAGCAGTCACTGTGCTGAGCAGAATAGTGAGTGTTCCCATCACAATGCGACTGTGAGAGCAGTCACTGTGCAGAGCAGAATAGTGAGTGTTCCAATCACAGTGTGACTGAGAGCTGTCAATATGCTGAGCAGAATAGTTAGTGTTCACATCACAGTTTGAACGAGAGCTCTCACTGTGCTGAGCAGCAGAGTGAGTGTTCCCATCCCAGTGTGACTGAGAGCAGTCACTGTGTTGAGCAAAATAGTGAGTGTTCCCATCACAGTGTGACTTTGAGAGCATTCACTGTCCAGAGCAGAATAGTGAGTGTGACTTTGAGAGCAGTCACTGTGCTGAGCAGAATAGTGAGTGTTCCCATCACAGTGTGACTGAGAGCAGTCACTGTGCTGAACAGAATAGTGAGTGTTCCCATCACAGTGTGATTTAGAGCAGTCACTGTGCTGAGCAGAATAGTGAGTGTTCCTATCACAATGCGACTGTGAGAGCAGTCACTGTGCAGAGCAGAATAGTGAGTGTTCCCATCACAGTGTGACTGAGAGCTGTCACTGTGCTGAGCAGAATAGTGAGTGTTCACATCACTGTGTGACTGACAGCACTCACTGTGCTGAGCAGAATAGTGAGTGTTCCCATCACAGTGTGACTGAGAGCAGTCACTGCGCTGAGCAGAATAGTGAGTGTTCCCATCACAGTGTGACTGAGAGCTGTCTCTGTGCTGAACAGAATAGTGAGTGTTCCCATCACAGTGTGACTGAGAGTTGTCAATATGCTGAGCAGAATAGTTAGTGTTCCCATCACAGATTGACTGCGAGAGCATTCACTCCGCTGAGCAGAATAGTGAGTGTTCCCGTCACAGTGTGACTGAGAGCAGCCACTGTGCTGAGCAGAATAATGAGTGTTTCCATCACAGTGTGACTGTGAGAGCATTCACTGTGCTGAGTAGAATAGTGAGTGTTCCCATACCAGTATGACTGTGAGAGCATTCACTGTGCTGAGCAGAATAGTGAGTGTTCCCGTCACAGTGTGACTTTGAGAGCATTCACTGTCCAGAGCAGAATAGTGAGTGTGACTTTGAGAGCTGTCACTGTGCTGAGCAGAATAGTGAGTGTTCCCATCACAGTGTGACTGAGAGCAGTCACTGTGCTGAACATAATAGTGAGTGTTCCATCACAGTGTGACTTAGAGCAGTCACTGTGCTGAGCAGAATAGTGAGTGTTCCCATCACAATGCGACTGTGAGAGCAGTCAGTGTGCTGAGCAGAATAGTGAGTGTTCCCATCACAGTGTGACTTAGAGCAGTCACTGTGCTGAGCAGAAAAGTGAGTGTTCCTATAACAATGCGACTGTGAAAGCAGTCACTGTGCAGAGCAGAATAGTGAGTGTTCCCATCACAGCTGTGACTAAGAGCTGTCACTGTGCTGAGCAGAATAGTGAGTGTTCACATCACAGTGTGACTGAGAGCTGTCACTGTGCTGAGCAGAATAGTGAGTGTTCACATCACTGTGTGACTGAGAGCAGTCACTGTGCTGAGCAGAATAGTGAGTGTTCCCGTCACAGTGTGACTTTGAGAGCATTCACTGTGCTGAGCAGAATAGTGAGTGTTCCTATCACAATGCGACTGTGAGAGCAGTCACTGTGCAGAGCAGAATAGTGAGTGTTCCCATCACAGTGTGACTGAGAGCTGTCACTGTGCTGAGCAGAATAGTGAGTGTTCACATCACTGTGTGACTGAAAGCAGTCACTGTGCTGAGCAGAATAGTGAGTGTTCCCATCACAGTGTGACTGAGAGCAGTCACTGTGCTGAGCAGAATAGTGAGTGTTCCCATCACAGTGTGACTGAGAGCTGTCTCTGTGCTGAACAGAATAGTGAGTGTTCCCATCACAGTGTGACTGAGAGTTGTCAATATGCTGAGCAGAATAGTTAGTGTTCCCATCACAGATTGACTGCGAGAGCATTCACTGTGCTGAGCAGAATAGTGAGTGTTCCCGTCACAGTGTGACTGAGAGCAGCCACTGTGCTGAGCAGAATAATGAGTGTTTCCATCACAGTGTGACTGTGAGAGCATTCACTGTGCTGAGTAGAATAGTGAGTGTTCCCATACCAGTATGACTGTGAGAGCATTCACTGTGCTGAGCAGAATAGTGAGTGTTCCCGTCACAGTGTGACTTTGAGAGCATTCACTGTCCAGAGCAGAATAGTGAGTGTGACTTTGAGAGCTGTCACTGTGCTGAGCAGAATAGTGAGTGTTCCCATCACAGTGTGACTGAGAGCAGTCACTGTGCTGAACATAATAGTGAGTGTTCCATCACAGTGTGACTTAGAGCAGTCACTGTGCTGAGCAGAATAGTGAGTGTTCCCATCACAATGCGACTGTGAGAGCAGTCAGTGTGCTGAGCAGAATAGTGAGTGTTCCCATCACAGTGTGACTTAGAGCAGTCACTGTGCTGAGCAGAAAAGTGAGTGTTCCTATAACAATGCGACTGTGAAAGCAGTCACTGTGCAGAGCAGAATAGTGAGTGTTCCCATCACAGCTGTGACTAAGAGCTGTCACTGTGCTGAGCAGAATAGTGAGTGTTCACATCACAGTGTGACTGAGAGCTGTCACTGTGCTGAGCAGAATAGTGAGGGTTCACATCACTGTGTGACTGAGAGCAGTCACTGTGCTGAGCAGAATAGTGAGTGTTCCCATCACAGTGTGACTGAGAGCAGTCACTGTGCTGAGCAGAATAGTGAGTGTTCCCATCACAGTGTGACTGAGAGCTGTCTCTGTGCTGAACAGAATAGTGAGTGTTCCCATCACAGTGTGATTGAGAGTTGTCAATATGCTGAGCAGAATAGTTAGTGTTCCCATCACAGATTGACTGCGAGAGCATTCACTGTGCTGAGCAGAATAGTGAGTGTTCCCGTCACAGTGTGACTGAGAGCAGCCACTGTGCTGAGCAGAATAATGAGTGTTCCCATCACAGTGTGACTGTGAGAGCATTCACTGTGCTGAGTAGAATAGTGAGTGTTCCCATACCAGTATGACTGTGAGAGCATTCACTGTGCTGAGCAGAATAGTGAGTGTTCCCGTCACAGTGTGACTTTGAGAGCATTCACTGTCCAGAGCAGAATAGTGAGTGTGACTTTGAGAGCTGTCACTGTGCTGAGCAGAATAGTGAGTGTTCCCATCACAGTGTGACTGAGAGCAGTCACTGTGTTGAGCAAAATAGTGAGTGTTCCCATCACAATGTGACTTTGAGAGCATTCACTGTCCAGAGCAGAATAGTGAGTGTAACTTGGAGAGCAGTCACTGTGCTGAGCAGAATAGTGAGTGTTCCCATCACAGTGTGACTTTGAGAGCATTCACTGTCCAGAGCAGAATAGTGAGTGTAACTTTGAGAGCAGTCACTGTGCTGAGCAGAATAGTGAGTGTTCCCATCACAGTGTGACTGAGAGCAGTCACTGTGCTGAACAAAATAGTGAGTGTTCCCATCACAGTGTGACTTAGAGCAGTCACTGTGCTGAGCAGAATAGTGAGTGTTCCTATCACAATGCGACTGTGAGAGCAGCCACTGTGCTGAGCAGAATAGTGAGTGTTCCCATCACAGTGTGACTGAGAGCAGTCACTGTGCTGAACAGAATAGTGAGTGTTCCCATCACAGTGTGACTTAGAGCAGTCACTGTGCTGAGCAGAATAGTGAGTGTTCCTATCACAATGCGACTGTGAGAGCAGTCACTGTGCACAGCAGAATAGTGAGTGTTCCCATCACAGCTGTGACTAAGAGCTGTCACTGTGCTGAGCAGAATAATGAGTGTTCACATCACTATGTGACTGAGAGCAGTCACTGTGCTGAGCAGAATAGTGAGTGTTCACATCACAGTGTGACTGAGAGCAGTCAATGTGCTGAGCAAAATAGTGAGTGTTCCCATCACAGATTGACTGCGAGAGCATTCACTGTGCTGAGCAGAATAGTGAGTGTTCCCGTCACAGTGTGACTGAGAGCAGCCACTGTGCTGAGCAGAATAGTGAGTGTTCCCATCACAGTGTGACTGAGAGCAGTCACTGTGCTGAGCAGAATAGTGAGTGTTCCTATCACAATGCGACTGTGAGAGCAGTCACTGTGCAGAGCAGAATAGTGAGTGTTCCCATCACAGCTTTGACTAAGAGCTGTGACTGTGCTGAGCAGAATAGTGAGTGTTCACATCACTGTGTGACTGAGAGCAGTCACTGTGCTGAGCAGAATAGTGAGTGTTCCCATCACAATGCGACTGTGAGAGCAGTCACTGTGCAGAGCAGAATAGTGAGTGTTCCAATCACAGTGTGACTGAGAGCTGTCAATATGCTGAGCAGAATAGTTAGTGTTCACATCACAGTTTGAACGAGAGCTCTCACTGTGCTGAGCAGCAGAGTGAGTGTTCCCATCACAGTGTGACTGAGAGCAGTCACTGTGTTGAGCAAAATAGTGAGTGTTCCCATCACAGTGTGACTTTGAGAGGATTCACTGTCCAGAGCAGAATAGTGAGTGTGACTTTGAGAGCAGTCACTGTGCTGAGCAGAATAGTGAGTGTTCCCATCACAGTGTGACTGAGAGCAGTCACTGTGCTGAACAGAATAGTGAGTGTTCCCATCACAGTGTGACTTAGAGCAGTCACTGTGCTGAGCAGAATAGTGAGTGTTCCTATCACAATGCGACTGTGAGAGCAGTCACTGTGCAGAGCAGAATAGTGAGTGTTCCCATCACAGTGTGACTGAGATCTGTCACTGTGCTGAGCAGAATAGTGAGTGTTCACATCACTGTGTGACTGAAAGCAGTCACTGTGCTGAGCAGAATAGTGAGTGTTCCCATCACAGTGTGACTGAGAGCAGTCACTGTGCTGAGCAGAATAGTGAGTGTTCCCATCACAGTGTGACTGAGAGCTGTCTCTGTGCTGAACAGAATAGTGAGTGTTCCCATCACAGTGTGACTGAGAGTTGTCAATATGCTGAGCAGAATAGTTAGTGTTCCCATCACAGATTGACTGCGAGAGCATTCACTGTGCTGAGCAGAATAGTGAGTGTTCCCGTCACAGTGTGACTGAGAGCAGCCACTGTGCTGAGCAGAATAATGAGTGTTTCCATCACAGTGTGACTGTGAGAGCATTCACTGTGCTGAGTAGAATAGTGAGTGTTCCCATACCAGTATGACTGTGAGAGCATTCACTGTGCTGAGCAGAATAGTGAGTGTTCCCGTCACAGTGTGACTTTGAGAGCATTCACTGTCCAGAGCAGAATAGTGAGTGTGACTTTGAGAGCTGTCACTGTGCTGAGCAGAATAGTGAGTGTTCCCATCACAGTGTGACTGAGAGCAGTCACTGTGCTGAACATAATAGTGAGTGTTCCATCACAGTGTGACTTAGAGCAGTCACTGTGCTGAGCAGAATAGTGAGTGTTCCCATCACAATGCGACTGTGAGAGCAGTCAGTGTGCTGAGCAGAATAGTGAGTGTTCCCATCACAGTGTGACTTAGAGCAGTCACTGTGCTGAGCAGAAAAGTGAGTGTTCCTATAACAATGCGACTGTGAAAGCAGTCACTGTGCAGAGCAGAATAGTGAGTGTTCCCATCACAGCTGTGACTAAGAGCTGTCACTGTGCTGAGCAGAATAGTGAGTGTTCACATCACAGTGTGACTGAGAGCTGTCACTGTGCTGAGCAGAATAGTGAGTGTTCACATCACTGTTTGACTAAGAGCAGTCACTGTGCTGAGCAGAATAGTGAGTGTTCCCATCACAGTGTGACTGAGAGCAGTCACTGTGCTGAGCAGAATAGTGAGTGTTCCCATCACAGTGTGACTGAGAGCTGTCTCTGTGCTGAACAGAATAGTGAGTGTTCCCATCACAGTGTGACTGAGAGTTGTCAATATGCTGAGCAGAATAGTTAGTGTTCCCATCACAGATTGACTGCGAGAGCATTCACTGTGCTGAGCAGAATAGTGAGTGTTCCCGTCACAGTGTGACTGAGAGCAGCCACTGTGCTGAGCAGAATAATGAGTGTTCCCATCACAGTGTGACTGTGAGAGCATTCACTGTGCTGAGTAGAATAGTGAGTGTTCCCATACCAGTATGACTGTGAGAGCATTCACTGTGCTGAGCAGAATAGTGAGTGTTCCCGTCACAGTGTGACTTTGAGAGCATTCACTGTCCAGAGCAGAATAGTGAGTGTGACTTTGAGAGCTGTCACTGTGCTGAGCAGAATAGTGAGTGTTCCCATCACAGTGTGACTGAGAGCAGTCACTGTGCTGAACATAATAGTGAGTGTTCCATCACAGTGTGACTTAGAGCAGTCACTGTGCTGAGCAGAATAGTGAGTGTTCCCATCAAAATGCGACTGTGAGAGCAGTCAGTGTGCTGAGCAGAATAGTGAGTGTTCCCATCACAGTGTGACTTAGAGCAGTCACTGTGCTGAGCAGAAAAGTGAGTGTTCCTATAACAATGCGACTGTGAAAGCAGTCACTGTGCAGAGCAGAATAGTGAGTGTTCCCATCACAGCTGTGACTAAGAGCTGTCACTGTGCTGAGCAGAATAGTGAGTGTTCACATCACTGTGTGACTGAGAGCAGTCACTGTGCTGAAAAGAATAGTGAGTGTTTCCATCACAGTGTGACTGAGAGCAGTCACTGTGCTGAGCAGAATAGTGAGTGTTCCCAAAACACAGTGTGACTGAGAGCTGTCTCTGTGCTGAACAGCATAGTTAGTGTTCACATCACAGTTTGAACGAGAGCTCTCACTGTGCTGAGCAGCAGAGTGAGTGTTCCCATCACAGTGTGACTGAGAGCAGTCACTGTGTTGAGCACAATAGTGAGTGTTCCCATCACAGTGTGACTTTGAGAGCATTCACTGTCCAGAGCAGAATAGTGAGTGTGACTTTGAGAGCAGTCACTGTGCTGAGCAGAATAGTGAGTGTTCCCATCACAGTGTGACTGAGAGCAGTCACTGTGCTGAACAGAATAGTGAGTGTTCCCATCACAGTGTGACTTAGAGCAGTCACTGTGCTGAGCAGAATAGTGAGTGTTCCTCTCACAATGCGACTGTGAGAGCAGTCACTGTGCAGAGCAGAATAGTGAGTGTTCCCATCACAGTGTGACTGAGAGCTGTCACTGTGCTGAGCAGAATAGTGAGTGTTCACATCACTGTGTGACTGAGAGCAGTCACTGTGCAGAGCAGAATAGTGAGTGTTCCCATCACAGTGTGACTGAGAGCATTCACTGTCCAGAGCAGAATAGTGAGTGTAACTTTGAGAGCAGTCACTGTGCTGAGCAGAATAGTGAGTGTTCCCATCACAGTGTGACTGAGAGCAGTCACTGTGCTGAACAAAATAGTGAGTGTTCCCATCACAGTGTGACTTAGAGCAGTCACTGTGCTGAGCAGAATAGTGAGTGTTCCTATCACAATGCGACTGTGAGAGCAGCCACTGTGCTGAGCAGAATAGTGAGTGTTCCCATCACAGTGTGACTGAGAGCAGTCACTGTGCTGAACAGAATAGTGAGTGTTCCCATCACAGTGTGACTTAGAGCAGTCACTGTGCTGAGCAGAATAGTGAGTGTTCCTATCACAATGCGACTGTGAGAGCAGTCACTGTGCACAGCAGAATAGTGAGTGTTCCCATCACAGCTGTGACTAAGAGCTGTCACTGTGCTGAGCAGAATAATGAGTGTTCACATCACTATGTGACTGAGAGCAGTCACTGTGCTGAGCAGAATAGTGAGTGTTCACATCACAGTGTGACTGAGAGCAGTCAATGTGCTGAGCAAAATAGTGAGTGTTCCCATCACAGATTGACTGCGAGAGCATTCACTGTGCTGAGCAGAATAGTGAGTGTTCCCGTCACAGTGTGACTGAGAGCAGCCACTGTGCTGAGCAGAATAGTGAGTGTTCCCATCACAGTGTGACTGAGAGCAGTCACTGTGCTGAGCAGAATAGTGAGTGTTCCTATCACAATGCGACTGTGAGAGCAGTCACTGTGCAGAGCAGAATAGTGAGTGTTCCCATCACAGCTGTGACTAAGAGCTGTGACTGTGCTGAGCAGAATAGTGAGTGTTCACATCACTGTGTGACTGAGAGCAGTCACTGTGCTGAGCAGAATAGTGAGTGTTCCCATCACAATGCGACTGTGAGAGCAGTCACTGTGCAGAGCAGAATAGTGAGTGTTCCAATCACAGTGTGACTGAGAGCTGTCAATATGCTGAGCAGAATAGTTAGTGTTCACATCACAGTTTGAACGAGAGCTCTCACTGTGCTGAGCAGCAGAGTGAGTGTTCCCATCACAGTGTGACTGAGAGCAGTCACTGTGTTGAGCAAAATAGTGAGTGTTCCCATCACAGTGTGACTTTGAGAGGATTCACTGTCCAGAGCAGAATAGTGAGTGTGACTTTGAGAGCAGTCACTGTGCTGAGCAGAATAGTGAGTGTTCCCATCACAGTGTGACTGAGAGCAGTCACTGTGCTGAACAGAATAGTGAGTGTTCCCATCACAGTGTGACTTAGAGCAGTCACTGTGCTGAGCAGAATAGTGAGTGTTCCTATCACAATGCGACTGTGAGAGCAGTCACTGTGCAGAGCAGAATAGTGAGTGTTCCCATCACAGTGTGACTGAGATCTGTCACTGTGCTGAGCAGAATAGTGAGTGTTCACATCACTGTGTGACTGAAAGCAGTCACTGTGCTGAGCAGAATAGTGAGTGTTCCCATCACAGTGTGACTGAGAGCAGTCACTGTGCTGAGCAGAATAGTGAGTGTTCCCATCACAGTGTGACTGAGAGCTGTCTCTGTGCTGAACAGAATAGTGAGTGTTCCCATCACAGTGTGACTGAGAGTTGTCAATATGCTGAGCAGAATAGTTAGTGTTCCCATCACAGATTGACTGCGAGAGCATTCACTGTGCTGAGCAGAATAGTGAGTGTTCCCGTCACAGTGTGACTGAGAGCAGCCACTGTGCTGAGCAGAATAATGAGTGTTTCCATCACAGTGTGACTGTGAGAGCATTCACTGTGCTGAGTAGAATAGTGAGTGTTCCCATACCAGTATGACTGTGAGAGCATTCACTGTGCTGAGCAGAATAGTGAGTGTTCCCGTCACAGTGTGACTTTGAGAGCATTCACTGTCCAGAGCAGAATAGTGAGTGTGACTTTGAGAGCTGTCACTGTGCTGAGCAGAATAGTGAGTGTTCCCATCACAGTGTGACTGAGAGCAGTCACTGTGCTGAACATAATAGTGAGTGTTCCATCACAGTGTGACTTAGAGCAGTCACTGTGCTGAGCAGAATAGTGAGTGTTCCCATCACAATGCGACTGTGAGAGCAGTCAGTGTGCTGAGCAGAATAGTGAGTGTTCCCATCACAGTGTGACTTAGAGCAGTCACTGTGCTGAGCAGAAAAGTGAGTGTTCCTATAACAATGCGACTGTGAAAGCAGTCACTGTGCAGAGCAGAATAGTGAGTGTTCCCATCACAGCTGTGACTAAGAGCTGTCACTGTGCTGAGCAGAATAGTGAGTGTTCACATCACAGTGTGACTGAGAGCTGTCACTGTGCTGAGCAGAATAGTGAGTGTTCACATCACTGTTTGACTAAGAGCAGTCACTGTGCTGAGCAGAATAGTGAGTGTTCCCATCACAGTGTGACTGAGAGCAGTCACTGTGCTGAGCAGAATAGTGAGTGTTCCCATCACAGTGTGACTGAGAGCTGTCTCTGTGCTGAACAGAATAGTGAGTGTTCCCATCACAGTGTGACTGAGAGTTGTCAATATGCTGAGCAGAATAGTTAGTGTTCCCATCACAGATTGACTGCGAGAGCATTCACTGTGCTGAGCAGAATAGTGAGTGTTCCCGTCACAGTGTGACTGAGAGCAGCCACTGTGCTGAGCAGAATAATGAGTGTTCCCATCACAGTGTGACTGTGAGAGCATTCACTGTGCTGAGTAGAATAGTGAGTGTTCCCATACCAGTATGACTGTGAGAGCATTCACTGTGCTGAGCAGAATAGTGAGTGTTCCCGTCACAGTGTGACTTTGAGAGCATTCACTGTCCAGAGCAGAATAGTGAGTGTGACTTTGAGAGCTGTCACTGTGCTGAGCAGAATAGTGAGTGTTCCCATCACAGTGTGACTGAGAGCAGTCACTGTGCTGAACATAATAGTGAGTGTTCCATCACAGTGTGACTTAGAGCAGTCACTGTGCTGAGCAGAATAGTGAGTGTTCCCATCAAAATGCGACTGTGAGAGCAGTCAGTGTGCTGAGCAGAATAGTGAGTGTTCCCATCACAGTGTGACTTAGAGCAGTCACTGTGCTGAGCAGAAAAGTGAGTGTTCCTATAACAATGCGACTGTGAAAGCAGTCACTGTGCAGAGCAGAATAGTGAGTGTTCCCATCACAGCTGTGACTAAGAGCTGTCACTGTGCTGAGCAGAATAGTGAGTGTTCACATCACTGTGTGACTGAGAGCAGTCACTGTGCTGAAAAGAATAGTGAGTGTTTCCATCACAGTGTGACTGAGAGCAGTCACTGTGCTGAGCAGAATAGTGAGTGTTCCCAAAACACAGTGTGACTGAGAGCTGTCTCTGTGCTGAACAGCATAGTTAGTGTTCACATCACAGTTTGAACGAGAGCTCTCACTGTGCTGAGCAGCAGAGTGAGTGTTCCCATCACAGTGTGACTGAGAGCAGTCACTGTGTTGAGCACAATAGTGAGTGTTCCCATCACAGTGTGACTTTGAGAGCATTCACTGTCCAGAGCAGAATAGTGAGTGTGACTTTGAGAGCAGTCACTGTGCTGAGCAGAATAGTGAGTGTTCCCATCACAGTGTGACTGAGAGCAGTCACTGTGCTGAACAGAATAGTGAGTGTTCCCATCACAGTGTGACTTAGAGCAGTCACTGTGCTGAGCAGAATAGTGAGTGTTCCTCTCACAATGCGACTGTGAGAGCAGTCACTGTGCAGAGCAGAATAGTGAGTGTTCCCATCACAGTGTGACTGAGAGCTGTCACTGTGCTGAGCAGAATAGTGAGTGTTCACATCACTGTGTGACTGAGAGCAGTCACTGTGCAGAGCAGAATAGTGAGTGTTCCCATCACAGTGTGACTGAGAGCAGTCACTGTGCTGAGCAGAATAGTGAGTGTTCCCATCACAGTGTGACTGAGAGCTGTCTCTGTGCTGAACAGAAAAGTGAGTGTTCCCATCACAGTGTGACTGAGAGTTGTCAATATGCTGAGCAGAATAGTTAGTGTTCACATCACAGTGTGACCGAGAGCTCTCACTGTGCTGAGCAGCAGAGTGAGTGTTCCCATCACAGTGTGACTGAGAGCAGTCACTGTGTTGAGCAAAATAGTGAGTGTTCCCATCACAGTGTGACTTTGAGAGCATTCGCTGTCCAGAGCAGAATAGTGAGTGTGACTTTGAGAGCATTCACTGTGCTGAGTAGAATAGTGAGTATTCCCATACCAGTATGACTGTGAGAGCATTCACTGTGATGAGAAGAATAGTGAGTGTTCCCGTCACAGTGTAACTTTGAGAGCATTCACTGTCCAGAGCATAAGAGTGAGTGTGACTTTGAGAGCTGTCACTGTGCTGAGCAGAATAGTGAGTGTTCCCATCACAGTGTGACTGAGAGCAGTCACTGTGCTGAACATAATAGTGAGTGTTCCCATCACAGTGTGACTTAGAGCAGTCACTGTGCTGAGCAGAATAGTGAGTGTTCCCATCACAATGCGACTGTGAGAGCAGTCAGTGTGCTGAGCAGAATAGTGAGTGTTCCCATCACAGTGTGACTTAGAGCAGTCACTGTGCTGAGCAGAATAGTGAGTGTTTCTATAACAATGCGACTGTGAAAGCAGTCACTGTGCAGAGCAGAATAGTGAGTGTTCCCATCACAGCTGTGACTAAGAGCTGTCACTGTGCTGAGCAGAATAGTGAGTGTTCACATCGCTGTGTGACTGAGAGCAGTCACTGTGCTGAAAAGAATAGTGAGTGTTTCCATCACAGTGTGACTGAGAGCAGTCACTGTGCTGAGCAGAATAGTGAGTGTTCCCAAAACACAGTGTGACTGAGAGCTGTCTCTGTGCTGAACAGAATAGTGAATGTTCCCATCACAGTGTGACTTTGAGAGCATTCACTGTCCAGAGCAGAATAGTGAGTGTGACTTTGAGAGCAGTCACTGTGCTGAGCAGAATAGTGAGTGTTCCCATCACAGTGTGACGGAGAGCAGTCACTGTGCTGAACAGAATAGTGAGTGTTCCCATCACAGTGTGACTTAGAGCAGTCACTGTGCTGAGCAGAATAGTGAGTGTTCCCATCACAATGCGACTGTGAGAGCAGTCACTGTGCAGAGCAGAATAGTGAGTGTTCCAATCACAGTGTGACTGAGAGCTGTCAATATGCTGAGCAGAATAGTTAGTGTTCACATCACAGTTTGAACGAGAGCTCTCACTGTGCTGAGCAGCAGAGTGAGTGTTCTCATCACAGTGTGACTGAGAGCAGTCACTGTGTTGAGCAAAATAGTGAGTGTTCCCATCACAGTGTGACTTTGAGAGCATTCACTGTCCAGAGCAGAATAGTGAGTGTTCCTATCACAATGCGACTGTGAGAGCAGTCACTGTGCACAGCAGAATAGTGAGTGTTCCCATCATAGCTGCGACTAAGAGCTGTCACTGTGCTGAGCAGAATAATGAGTGTTCACATCACTATGTGACTGAGAGCAGTCACTGTGCTGAGCAGAATAGTGAGTGTTCACATCACAGTGTGACTGAGAGCAGTCACTGTGCTGAGCAAAATAGTGAGTGTTCCCATCACAGATTGACTGCGAGAGCATTCACTGTGCTGAGCAGAATAGTGAGTGTTCCCGTCACAGTGTGACTGAGAGCAGCCACTGTGCTGAGCAGAATAGTGAGTGTTCCCATCACAGTGTGACTGAGAGCAGTCACTGTGCTGAGCAGAATAGTGAGTGTTCCTATCACAATGCGACTGTGAGAGCAGTCACTGTGCAGAGCAGAATAGTGAGTGTTCCAATCACAGTGTGACTGAGAGCTGTCAATATGCTGAGCAGAATAGTTAGTGTTCACATCACAGTTTGAACGAGAGCTCTCACTGTGCTGAGCAGCAGAGTGAGTGTTCCCATCACAGTGTGACTGAGAGCAGTCACTGTGTTGAGCAAAATAGTGAGTGTTCCCATCACAGTGTGACTTTGAGAGCATTCACTGTCCAGAGCAGAATAGTGAGTGTGACTTTGAGAGCAGTCACTGTGCTGAGCAGAATAGTGAGTGTTCCCATCACAGTGTGACTGAGAGCAGTCACTGTGCTGAACAGAATAGTGAGTGTTCCCATCACAGTGTGACTTAGAGCAGTCACTGTGCTGAGCAGAATAGTGAGTGTTCCTATCACAATGCGACTGTGAGAGCAGTCACTGTGCAGAGCAGAATAGTGAGTGTTCCCATCACAGTGTGACTGAGAGCTGTCACTGTGCTGAGCAGAATAGTGAGTGTTCACATCACTGTGTGACTGAGAGCAGTCACTGTGCTGAGCAGAATAGTGAGTGTTCCCATCACAGTGTGACTGAGAGCAGTCACTGTGCTGAGCAGAATAGTGAGTGTTCCCATCACAGTGTGACTGAGAGCAGTCACTGTGCTGAACAGAATAGTGAGTGTTCCCATCACAGTGTGACTTAGAGCAGTCACTGTGCTGAGCAGAATAGTGAGTGTTCCTATCACAATGCGACTGTGAGAGCAGTCACTGTGCAGAGCAGAATAGTGAGTGTTCCCATCACAGTGTGACTGAGAGCTGTCACTGTGCTGAGCAGAATAGTGAGTGTTCACATCACCGTGTGACTGAGAGCAGTCACTGTGCAGAGCAGAATAGTGAGTGTTCCCATCACAGTGTGACTGAGAGCAGTCACTGTGCTGAGCAGAATAGTGAGTGTTCCCATCACAGTGTGACTGAGAGCTGTCTCTGTGCTGAACAGAATAGTGAGTGTTCCCATCACAGTGTGACTGAGAGTTGTCAATATGCTGAGCAGAATAGTTAGTGTTCACATCACAGTGTGACCGAGAGCTCTCACTGTGCTGAGCAGCAGAGTGAGTGTTCCCATCACAGTGTGACTGAGAGCAGTCACTGTGTTGAGCAAAATAGTGAGTGTTCCCATCACAGTGTGACTTTGAGAGCATTCACTATCCAGAGCAGAATAGTGAGTGTGACTTTGAGAGCAGTCACTGTGCTGAGCAGAATAGTGAGTGTTCCCATCACTTTGTGACTGAGAGCAGTCACTGTGCTGAACAGAATAGTGAGTGTTCCCATCACAGTGTGACTTAGAGCAGTCATTGTGCTGAGCAGAATAGTGAGTGTTCCTATCACAATCACAATGCGACTGTGAGAGCAGTCACTGTGCAGAGCAGAACAGTGAGTGTTCCCGTCACAGCTGTGACTAAGAGCTGTCACTGTGCTGAGCAGAATAGTGAGTGTTCCCATCACAGTGTGACTGAGAGCAGTCACTGTGCTGAGCAGAATAGTGAGTGTTCCCAAAACACAGTGTGACTGAGAGCTGTCTCTGTGCTGAATAGAATAGTGAGTGTTCCCATCACAGTGTGACTGAGAGCTGTCAATATGCTGAGCAGAATAGTTAGTGTTCACATCACAGAGTGACCGAGAGCTCTCACTGTGCTGAGCAGCAGAGTGAGTGTTCCCATCACAGTGTGACTGAGAGCAGTAACTGTGTTGAGCAAAATAGTGAGTGTTCCCATCACAGTGTGACTTTGAGAGCATTCACTGTCCAGAGCAGAATAGTGAGTGTGACTGCGAGAGCATTCACTGTGCTGAGCAGAATAGTGAGTGTTCCTGTCACAGTGTGACTGAGAGCAGCCACTGTGCTGAGCAGAATAGTGAGTGTTCCCATCACAGTGTGACTGAGAGCAGTCACTGTGCTGAGCAGAATAGTGAGTGTTCCTATCACAATGCGACTGTGAGAGCAGTCACTGTGCAGAGCAGAATAGTGAGTGTTCCCATCACAGCTGTGACTAAGAGCTGTGACTGTGCTGAGCAGAATAGTGAGTGTTCACATCACTGTGTGACTGAGAGCAGTCACTGTGCTGAGCAGAATAGTGAGTGTTCCCATCACAGTTTGACTGAGAGCTAGCTGTCTCTGTGCTGAACAGAATAGTGAGTGTTCCCATCACTGTGTGACTGAGAGCTGTCAATGTGCTGAGCAGAATAGTTAGTGTTCACATCACAGTGTGACCGAGAGCCCTCACTGTGCTGAGCAGCAGAGTGAGTATTCCCATCACAGTGTGACTGAGAGCAGTCACTGTGTTGAGCAGAATAGTGAGTGTTCCCATCACAGTGTGACTGAGAGCTGTCTCTGTGCTGAACAGAATAGTGAGTGTTCCCATCACAGTGTGACTGAGAGCTGTCAATGTGCTGAGCAGAATAGTTAGTGTTCACATGACAGTGTGACTTTGAGAGCATTAACTGTCCAGAGCAGAATAGTGAGTGTGTCTTTGAGAGCAGTCACTGTGCTGAGCAGAATAATGAGTGTTCACATCACTATGTGACTGAGAGCAGTCACTGTGCTGAGCAGAATAGTGAGTGTTCACATCACAGTGTGACTGAGAGCAGTCACTGTGCTGAGCAAAATAGTGAGTTTTCCCATCACAGATTGACTGCGAGAGCATTCACGGTGCTGAGCAGAATAGTGAGTGTTCCCGTCACAGTGTGACTGAGAGCAGCCACTGTGCTGAGCAGAATAATGAGTGTTCCCATCACAGTGTGACTGTGAGAGCATTCACTGTGCTGAGTAGAATAGTGAGTATTCCCATCACAGTGTGACTTTGAGAGCATTAACTGTCCAGAGCAGAATAGTGAGTGTGTCTTTGAGAGCAGTCACTGTGCTGAGCAGAATAGTGAGTGTTCACATCACAGTGTGACTGAGAGCAGTCACTGTGCTGAGCAAAATAGTGAGTGTTCCCATCACAGATTGACTGCGAGAGCATTCACTGTGCTGAGCAGAATAGTGAGTGTTCCCGTCACAGTGTGACCGAGAGCCCTCACTGTGCTGAGCAGCAGAGTGAGTGTTCCCATCACAGTGTGACTGAGAGCAGTCACTGTGCTGAGCAAAATAGTGAGAGTTCCCATCACAGTGTGACTTTGAGAGCATTAACTGTCCAGAGCAGAATAGTGAGTGTGTCTTTGAGAGCAGTCACTGTGCTAAGCAGAATAATGAGTGTTCACATCACTATGTGACTGAGAGCAGTCACTGTGCTGAGCAGAATAGTGAGTGTTCACATCACAGTGTGACTGAGAGCAGTCACTGTGCTGAGCAAAATAGTGAGTGTTCTCATCACAGATTGACTGCGAGAGCATTCACTGTGCTGAGCAGAATAGTGAGTGTTCCCGTCACAGTGTGACTGAGAGCAGCCACTGTGCTGAGCAGAATAATGAGTGTTCCCATCACAGTGTGACTGTGAGAGCATTCACTGTGCTGAGTAGAATAGTGAGTGTTCCCATACCAGTATGACTGTGAGAGCATTCACTGTGCTGATCAGAATAGTGAGTGTTCCCGTCACAGTGTGACTTTGAGAACATTCACTGTCCAGAGCAGAATAGTGAGTGTGACTTTCAGAGCTGTCACTGTGCTGAGCAGAATAGTGAGTGTTCCCATCACAGTGTGACTGAGAGCAGTCACTGTGCTGAACATAATAGTGAGTGTTCCCATCACAGTGTGACTTAGAGCAGTCACTGTGCTGAGCAGAATAGTGAGTGTTCCCATCACAATGCGACTGTGAGAGCAGTCACTGTGCTGAGCAGAATAGTGAGTATTCCCATCACAGTGTGACTTAGAGCAGTCACTGTGCTGAGCAGAATAGTGAGTGTTCCTATCACAATGCGACTGTGAGAGCAGTCACTGTGCAGAGCAGAATAGTGAGTGTTCCCATCACAGCTGTGACTAAGAGCTGTCACTGTGCTGAGCAGAATAGTGAGTGTTCACATCACTGTGTGACTGAGAGCAGTCACTGTGCTGAAAAGAATAGTGAGTGTTTCCATCACAGTGTGACTGAGAGCAGTCACTGTGCTGAGCAGAATAGTGAGTGTTCCCAAAACACAGTGTGACTGAGAGCTGTCTCTGTGCTGAAGAGAATAGTGAGTGTTCCTATCACAGTGTGACTGAGAGCTGTCAATATGCTGAGCAGAATAGTTAGTGTTCACATCACAGTTTGAACGAGAGCTCCCACTGTGCTGAGCAGCAGAGTGAGTGTTCCCATCACAGTGTGACTGAGAGCGGTCACTGTGTTGAGCAAAATAGTGAGTGTTCCCATCACAGTGTGACTTTGAGAGCATTCACTGTCCAGAGCAGAATAGTGAGTGTGACTTTGAGAGCAGTCACTGTGCTGAGCAGAATAGTGAGTGTTCCCATCACAGTGTGACTGAGAGCAGTCACTGTGCTGAACAGAATAGTGAGTGTTCCCATCACAGTGTGACTTAGAGCAGTCACTGTGCTGAGCAGAATAGTGAGTGTTCCTATCACAATGCGACTGTGAGAGCAGTCACTGTGCAGAGCAGAATAGTGAGTGTTCCCATCACAGTGTGACTGAGAGCTGTCACTGTGCTGAGCAGAATAGTGAGTGTTCACATCACTGTGTGACTGAGAGCAGTCACTGTGCAGAGCAGAATAGTGAGTGTTCCCATCACAGTGTGACTGAGAGCAGTAACTGTGTTGAGCAAAATAGTTAGTGTTCACATCACAGTGTGACCGAGAGCTCTCACTGTGCTGAGCAGCAGAGTGAGTGTTCCCATCACAGTGTGACTGAGAGCAGTAACTGTGTTGAGCAAAATAGTGAGTGTTCCCATCACAGTGTGACTTTGAGAGCATTCGCTATCCGGAGCACGATAGTGAGTGTGACTTTGAGAGCATTCACTGTGCTGAGTAGAATAGTGAGTGTTCCCATACCAGTATGACTGTGAGAGCATTCACTGTGATGAGCAGAATAGTGAGTGTTATCGTCACAGTGTAACTTTGAGAGCATTCACTGTCCAGAGCAGAATAGTGAGTGTGACTTTGAGAGCTGACACTGTGCTGAGCAGAATAGTGAGTGTTCCCATCACAGTGTGACTGAGAGCAGTCACTGTGCTGAACATAATAGTGAGTGTTCCCATCACAGTGTGACTTAGAGCAGTCACTGTGCTGAGCAGAATAGTGAGTGTTCCCATCACAATGCGACTGTGAGAGCAGTCAGTGTGCTGAGCAGAATAGTGAGTGTTCCCATCACAGTGTGACTTAGAGCAGTCACTGTGCTGAGAAGAATAGTGAGTGTTCCTATAACAATGCGACTGTGAAAGCAGTCACTGTGCAGAGCAGAATAGTGAGTGTTCCCATCACAGCTGTGACTAAGAGCTGTCACTGTGCTGAGCAGAATAGTGAGTGTTCACATCACTGTGTGACTGAGAGCAGTCACTGTGCTGAAAAGAATATTGAGTGTTTCCATCACAGTGTGACTGAGAGCAGTCACTGTGCTGAGCAGAATAGTGAGTGTTCCCAAAACACAGTGTGACTGAGAGCTGTCTCTGTGCTGAACAGAATAGTGAATGTTCCCATCACAGTGTGACTTTGAGAGCATTCACTGTCCAGAGCAGAATAGTGAGTGTGACTTTGAGAGCAGTCACTGTGCTGAGCAGAATAGTGAGTGTTCCCATCACAGTGTGACTGAGAGCAGTCACTGTGCTGAACAGAATAGTGAGTGTTCCCATCACAGTGTGACTTAGAGCAGTCACTGTGCTGAGCAGAATAGTGAGTGTTCCTATCACAATGCGACTGTGAGAGCAGTCACTGTGCACAGCAGAATAGTGAGTGTTCCCATCACAGCTGTGACTAAGAGCTGTCACTGTGCTGAGCAGAATAATGAGTGTTCACATCACTATGTGACTGAGAGCAGTCACTGTGCTGAGCAGAATAGTGAGTGTTCACATCACAGTGTGACTGAGAGCAGTCACTGTGCTGAGCAAAATAGTGAGTGTTCCCATCACAGATTGACTGCGAGAGCATTCACTGTGCTGAGCAGAATAGTGAGTGTTCCCGTCACAGTGTGACCGAGAGCCCTCACTGTGCTGAGCAGCAGAGTGAGTGTTCCCATCACAGTGTGACTGAGAGCAGTCACTGTGCTGAGCAAAATAGTGAGAGTTCCCATCACAGTGTGACTTTGAGAGCATTAACTGTCCAGAGCAGAATAGTGAGTGTGTCTTTGAGAGCAGTCACTGTGCTGAGCAGAATAATGAGTGTTCACATCACTATGTGACTGAGAGCAGTCACTGTGCTGAGCAGAATAGTGAGTGTTCACATCACAGTGTGACTGAGAGCAGTCACTGTGCTGAGCAAAATAGTGAGTGTTCCCATCACAGATTGACTGCGAGAGCATTCACTGTGCTGAGCAGAATAGTGAGTGTTCCCGTCACAGTGTGACTGAGAGCAGCCACTGTGCTGAGCAGAATAATGAGTGTTCCCATCACAGTGTGACTGTGAGAGCATTCACTGTGCTGAGTAGAATAGTGAGTGTTCCCATACCAGTATGACTGTGAGAGCATTCACTGTGCTGATCAGAATAGTGAGTGTTCCCGTCACAGTGTGACTTTGAGAACATTCACTGTCCAGAGCAGAATAGTGAGTGTGACTTTCAGAGCTGTCACTGTGCTGAGCAGAATAGTGAGTGTTCCCATCACAGTGTGACTGAGAGCAGTCACTGTGCTGAACATAATAGTGAGTGTTCCCATCACAGTGTGACTTAGAGCAGTCACTGTGCTGAGCAGAATAGTGAGTGTTCCCATCACAATGCGACTGTGAGAGCAGTCACTGTGCTGAGCAGAATAGTGAGTGTTCCCATCACAGTGTGACTTAGAGCAGTCACTGTGCTGAGCAGAATAGTGAGTGTTCCTATCACAATGCGACTGTGAGAGCAGTCACTGTGCAGAGCAGAATAGTGAGTGTTCCCATCACAGCTGTGACTAAGAGCTGTCACTGTGCTGAGCAGAATAGTGAGTGTTCACATCACTGTGTGACTGAGAGCAGTCACTGTGCTGAAAAGAATAGTGAGTGTTTCCATCACAGTGTGACTGAGAGCAGTCACTGTGCTGAGCAGAATAGTGAGTGTTCCCAAAACACAGTGTGACTGAGAGCTGTCTCTGTGCTGAACAGAATAGTGAGTGTTCCTATCACAGTGTGACTGAGAGCTGTCAATATGCTGAGCAGAATAGTTAGTGTTCACATCACAGTTTGAACGAGAGCTCCCACTGTGCTGAGCAGCAGAGTGAGTGTTCCCATCACAGTGTGACTGAGAGCGGTCACTGTGTTGAGCAAAATAGTGAGTGTTCCCATCACAGTGTGACTTTGAGAGCATTCACTGTCCAGAGCAGAATAGTGAGTGTGACTTTGAGAGCAGTCACTGTGCTGAGCAGAATAGTGAGTGTTCCCATCACAATGCGACTGTGAGAGCAGTCACTGTGCAGAGCAGAATAGTGAGTGTTCCAATCACAGTGTGACTGAGAGCTGTCAATATGCTGAGCAGAATAGTTAGTGTTCACATCACAGTTTGAACGAGAGCTCTCACTGTGCTGAGCAGCAGAGTGAGTGTTCCCATCACAGTGTGACTGAGAGCAGTCACTGTGCTGAGCAGAATAGTGAGTGTTCCCAAAACACAGTGTGACTGAGAGCTGTCTCTGTGCTGAACAGAATAGTGAGTGTTCCTATCACAATGCGACTGTGAGAGCAGTCACTGTGCAGAGCAGAATAGTGAGTGTTCCCATCACAGTGTGACTGAGAGCTGTCACTGTGCTGAGCAGAATAGTGAGTGTTCACATCACTGTGTGACTGAGAGCAGTCACTGTGCAGAGCAGAATAGTGAGTGTTCCCATCACAGTGTGACTGAGAGCAGTCACTGTGCTGAGCAGAATAGTGAGTGTTCCCATCACAGTGTGACTGAGAGCTGTCTCTGTGCTGAACAGAATAGTGAGTGTTCCCATCACAGTGTGACTGAGAGTTGTCAATATGCTGAGCAGAATAGTTAGTGTTCACATCACAGTGTGACCGAGAGCTCTCACTGTGCTGAGCAGCAGAGTGAGTGTTCCCATCACAGTGTGACTGAGAGCAGTAACTGTGTTGAGCAAAATAGTGAGTGTTCCCATCACAGTGTGACTTTGAGAGCATTCGCTATCCAGAGCACGATAGTGAGTGTGACTTTGAGAGCATTCACTGTGCTGAGTAGAATAGTGAGTGTTCCCATACCAGTATGACTGTGAGAGCATTCACTGTGATGAGCAGAATAGTGAGTGTTATCGTCACAGTGTAACTTTGAGAGCATTCACTGTCCAGAGCAGAATAGTGAGTGTGACTTTGAGAGCTGACACTGTGCTGAGCAGAATAGTGAGTGTTCCCATCACAGTGTGACTGAGAGCAGTCACTGTGCTGAACATAATAGTGAGTGTTCCCATCACAGTGTGACTTAGAGCAGTCACTGTGCTGAGCAGAATAGTGAGTGTTCCCATCACAATGCGACTGTGAGAGCAGTCAGTGTGCTGAGCAGAATAGTGAGTGTTCCCATCACAGTGTGACTTAGAGCAGTCACTGTGCTGAGCAGAATAGTGAGTGTTCCTATAACAATGCGACTGTGAAAGCAGTCACTGTGCAGAGCAGAATAGTGAGTGTTCCCATCACAGCTGTGACTAAGAGCTGTCACTGTGCTGAGCAGAATAGTGAGTGTTCACATCACTGTGTGACTGAGAGCAGTCACTGTGCTGAAAAGAATAGTGAGTGTTTCCATCACAGTGTGACTGAGAGCAGTCACTGTGCTGAGCAGAATAGTGAGTGTTCCCAAAACACAGTGTGACTGAGAGCTGTCTCTGTGCTGAACAGAATAGTGAATGTTCCCATCACAGTGTGACTTTGAGAGCATTCACTGTCCAGAGCAGAATAGTGAGTGTGACTTTGAGAGCAGTCACTGTGCTGAGCAGAATAGTGAGTGTTCCCATCACAGTGTGACTGAGAGCAGTCACTGTGCTGAACAGAATAGTGAGTGTTCCCATCACAGTGTGACTTAGAGCAGTCACTGTGCTGAGCAGAATAGTGAGTGTTCCTATCACAATGCGACTGTGAGAGCAGTCACTGTGCACAGCAGAATAGTGAGTGTTCCCATCACAGCTGTGACTAAGAGCTGTCACTGTGCTGAGCAGAATAATGAGTGTTCACATCACTATGTGACTGAGAGCAGTCACTGTGCTGAGCAGAATAGTGAGTGTTCACATCACAGTGTGACTGAGAGCAGTCACTGTGCTGAGCAAAATAGTGAGTGTTCCCATCACAGATTGACTGCGAGAGCATTCACTGTGCTGAGCAGAATCGTGAGTGTTCCCGTCACAGTGTGACCGAGAGCCCTCACTGTGCTGAGCAGCAGAGTGAGTGTTCCCATCACAGTGTGACTGAGAGCAGTCACTGTGCTGAGCAAAATAGTGAGAGTTCCCATCACAGTGTGACTTTGAGAGCATTAACTGTCCAGAGCAGAATAGTGAGTGTGTCTTTGAGAGCAGTCACTGTGCTGAGCAGAATAATGAGTGTTCACATCACTATGTGACTGAGAGCAGTCACTGTGCTGAGCAGAATAGTGAGTGTTCACATCACAGTGTGACTGAGAGCAGTCACTGTGCTGAGCAAAATAGTGAGTGTTCCCATCACAGATTGACTGCGAGAGCATTCACTGTGCTGAGCAGAATAGTGAGTGTTAGGGTCACAGTGTGACTGAGAGCAGCCACTGTGCTGAGCAGAATAATGAGTGTTCCCATCACAGTGTGACTGTGAGAGCATTCACTGTGCTGAGTAGAATAGTGAGTGTTCCCATACCAGTATGACTGTGAGAGCATTCACTGTGCTGATCAGAATAGTGAGTGTTCCCGTCACAGTGTGACTTTGAGAACATTCACTTTCCAGAGCAGAATAGTGAGTGTGACTTTCAGAGCTGTAACTGTGCTGAGCAGAATAGTGAGTGTTCCCATCACAGTGTGACTGAGAGCAGTCACTGTGCTGAACATAATAGTGAGTGTTCCCATCACAGTGTGACTTAGAGCAGTCACTGTGCTGAGCAGAATAGTGAGTGTTCCCATCACAATGCGACTGTGAGAGCAGTCACTGTGCTGAGCAGAATAGTGAGTGTTCCCATCACAGTGTGACTTAGAGCAGTCACTGTGCTGAGCAGAATAGTGAGTGTTCCTATCACAATGCGACTGTGAGAGCAGTCACTGTGCAGAGCAGAATAGTGAGTGTTCCCATCACAGCTGTGACTAAGAGCTGTCACTGTGCTGAGCAGAATAGTGAGTGTTCACATCACTGTGTGACTGAGAGCAGTCACTGTGCTGAAAAGAATAGTGAGTGTTTCCATCACAGTGTGACTGAGAGCAGTCACTGTGCTGAGCAGAATAGTGAGTGTTCCCAAAACACAGTGTGACTGAGAGCTGTCTCTGTGCTGAACAGAATAGTGAGTGTTCCTATCACAGTGTGACTGAGAGCTGTCAATATGCTGAGCAGAATAGTTAGTGTTCACATCACAGTTTGAACGAGAGCTCCCACTGTGCTGAGCAGCAGAGTGAGTGTTCCCATCACAGTGTGACTGAGAGCGGTCACTGTGTTGAGCAAAATAGTGAGTGTTCCCATCACAGTGTGACTTTGAGAGCATTCACTGTCCAGAGCAGAATAGTGAGTGTGACTTTGAGAGCAGTCACTGTGCTGAGCAGAATAGTGAGTGTTCCCATCACAGTGTGACTGAGAGCAGTCACTGTGCTGAACAGAATAGTGAGTGTTCCCATCACAGTGTGACTTAGAGCAGTCACTGTGCTGAGCAGAATAGTGAGTGTTCCTATCACAATGCGACTGTGAGAGCAGTCACTGTGCAGAGCAGAATAGTGAGTGTTCCCATCACAGTGTGACTGAGAGCTGTCACTGTGCTGAGCAGAATAGTGAGTGTTCACATCACTGTGTGACTGAGAGCAGTCACTGTGCAGAGCAGAATAGTGAGTGTTCCCATCACAGTGTGACTGAGAGCAGTCACTGTGCTGAGCAGAATAGTGAGTGTTCCCATCACAGTGTGACTGAGAGCTGTCTCTGTGCTGAACAGAATAGTGAGTGTTCCCATCACAGTGTGACTGAGAGTTGTCAATATGCTGAGCAGAATAGTTAGTGTTCACATCACAGTGTGACCGAGAGCTCTCACTGTGCTGAGCAGCAGAGTGAGTGTTCCCATCACAGTGTGACTGAGAGCAGTAACTGTGTTGAGCAAAATAGTGAGTGTTCCCATCACAGTGTGACTTTGAGAGCATTCGCTATCCAGAGCACGATAGTGAGTGTGACTTTGAGAGCATTCACTGTGCTGAGTAGAATAGTGAGTGTTCCCATACCAGTATGACTGTGAGAGCATTCACTGTGATGAGCAGAATAGTGAGTGTTATTGTCACAGTGTAACTTTGAGAGCATTCACTGTCCAGAGCAGAATAGTGAGTGTGACTTTGAGAGCTGACACTGTGCTGAGCAGAATAGTGAGTGTTCCCATCACAGTGTGACTGAGAGCAGTCACTGTGCTGAACATAATAGTGAGTGTTCCCATCACAGTGTGACTTAGAGCAGTCACTGTGCTGAGCAGAATAGTGAGTGTTCCCATCACAATGCGACTGTGAGAGCAGTCAGTGTGCTGAGCAGAATAGTGAGTGTTCCCATCACAGTGTGACTTAGAGCAGTCACTGTGCTGAGCAGAATAGTGAGTGTTCCTATAACAATGCGACTGTGAAAGCAGTCACTGTGCAGAGCAGAATAGTGAGTGTTCCCATCACAGCTGTGACTAAGAGCTGTCACTGTGCTGAGCAGAATAGTGAGTGTTCACATCACTGTGTGACTGAGAGCAGTCACTGTGCTGAAAAGAATAGTGAGTGTTTCCATCACAGTGTGACTGAGAGCAGTCACTGTGCTGAGCAGAATAGTGAGTGTTCCCAAAACACAGTGTGACTGAGAGCTGTCTCTGTGCTGAACAGAATAGTGAATGTTCCCATCACAGTGTGACTTTGAGAGCATTCACTGTCCAGAGCAGAATAGTGAGTGTGACTTTGAGAGCAGTCACTGTGCTGAGCAGAATAGTGAGTGTTCCCATCACAGTGTGACTGAGAGCAGTCACTGTGCTGAACAGAATAGTGAGTGTTCCCATCACAGTGTGACTTAGAGCAGTCACTGTGCTGAGCAGAATAGTGAGTGTTCCTATCACAATGCGACTGTGAGAGCAGTCACTGTGCACAGCAGAATAGTGAGTGTTCCCATCACAGCTGTGACTAAGAGCTGTCACTGTGCTGAGCAGAATAATGAGTGTTCACATCACTATGTGACTGAGAGCAGTCACTGTGCTGAGCAGAATAGTGAGTGTTCACATCACAGTGTGACTGAGAGCAGTCACTGTGCTGAGCAAAATAGTGAGTGTTCCCATCACAGATTGACTGCGAGAGCATTCACTGTGCTGAGCAGAATAGTGAGTGTTCCCGTCACAGTGTGACTGAGAGCAGCCACTGTGCTGAGCAGAATAGTGAGTGTTCCCATCACAGTGTGACTGAGAGCAGTCACTGTGCTGAGCAGAATAGTGAGTGTTCCTATCACAATGCGACTGTGAGAGCAGTCACTGTGCAGAGCAGAATAGTGAGTGTTCCCATCACAGCTGTGACTAAGAGCTGTGACTGTGCTGAGCAGAATAGTGAGTGTTCACATCACTGTGTGACTGAGAGCAGTCACTGTGCTGAGCAGAATAGTGAGTGTTCCCATCACAATGCGACTGTGAGAGCAGTCACTGTGCAGAGCAGAATAGTGAGTGTTCCAATCACAGTGTGACTGAGAGCTATCAATATGCTGAGCAGAATAGTTAGTGTTCACATCACAGTTTGAACGAGAGCTCTCACTGTGCTGAGCAGCAGAGTGAGTGTTCCCATCACAGTGTGACTGAGAGCAGTCACTGTGTTGAGCAAAATAGTGAGTGTTCCCATCACAGTGTGACTTTGAGAGCATTCACTGTCCAGAGCAGAATAGTGAGTGTGACTTTGAGAGCAGTCACTGTGCTGAGCAGAATAGTGAGTGTTCCCATCACAGTGTGACTGAGAGCAGTCACTGTGCTGAACAGAATAGTGAGTGTTCCCATCACAGTGTGACTTAGAGCAGTCACTGTGCTGAGCAGAATAGTGAGTGTTCCTATCACAATGCGACTGTGAGAGCAGTCACCGTGCAGAGCAGAATAGTGAGTGTTCCCATCACAGTGTGACTGAGAGCTGTCACTGTGCTGAGCAGAATAGTGAGTGTTCACATCACTGTGTGACTGAGAGCAGTCACTGTGCTGAGCAGAATAGTGAGTGTTCCCATCACAGTGTGACTGAGAGCAGTCACTGTGCTGAGCAGAATAGTGAGTGTTCCCATCACAGTGTGACTGAGAGCTGTCTCTGTGCTGAACAGAATAGTGAGTGTTCCCATCACAGTGTGACTGAGAGTTGTCAATATGCTGAGCAGAATAGTTAGTGTTCACATCACAGTGTGACCGAGAGCTCTCACTGTGCTGAGCAGCAGAGTGAGTGTTCCCATCACAGTGTGACTGAGAGCAGTCACTGTGTTGAGCAAAATAGTGAGTGTTCCCATCACAGTGTGACATTGAGAGCATTCACTGTCCAGAGCAGAATAGTGAGTGTGACTTTGAGAGCAGTCACTGTGCTGAGAAGAATAGTGAGTGTTCCCATCACAGTGTGACTGACAGCAGTCACTGTGCTGAACAGAATAGTGAGTGTTCCCATCACAGTGTGACTTAGAGCAGTCATTGTGCTGAGCAGAATAGTGAGTGTTCCTATCACAATGCGACTGTGAGAGCAGTCACTGTGCAGAGCAGAATAGTGAGTGTTCCCGTCACAGCTGTGACTAAGAGCTGTCACTGTGCTGAGCAGAGTAGTGAGTGTTCCCATCACAGTGTGACTGAGAGCAGTCACTGTGCTGAGCAGAATAGTGAGTGTTCCCAAAACACAGTGTGACTGAGAGCTGTCTCTGTGCTGAACAGAATAGTGAGTGTTCCCATCACAGTGTGACTGAGAGCTGTCAATATGCTGAGCAGAATAGTTAGTGTTCACATCACAGAGTGACCGAGAGCTCTCACTGTGCTGAGCAGCAGAGTGAGTGTTCCCATCACAGTGTGACTGAGAGCAGTAACTGTGTTGAGCAAAATAGTGAGTGTTCCCATCACAGTGTGACTTTGAGAGCATTCACTGTCCAGAGCAGAATAGTGAGTGTGACTTTGAGAGCAGTCACTGTGCTGAGCAGAATAGTGAGTGTTCCCATCACAGTGTGACTGAGAGCAGTCACTGTGCTGAACAGAATAGTGAGTGTTCCCATCACAGTGTGACTTAGAGCAGTCACTGTGCTGAGCAGAATAGTGAGTGTTCCTATCACAATGCGACTGTGAGAGCAGTCACTGTGCACAGCAGAATAGTGAGTGTTCCCATCACAGCTGTGACTAAGAGCTGTCACTGTGCTGAGCAGAATAATGAGTGTTCACATCACTATGTGACTGAGAGCAGTCACTGTGCTGAGCAGAATAGTGAGTGTTCACATCACAGTGTGACTGAGAGCAGTCACTGTGCTGAGCAAAATAGTGAGTGTTCCCATCACAGATTGACTGCGAGAGCATTCACTGTGCTGAGCAGAATAGTGAGTGTTCCCGTCACAGTGTGACTGAGAGCAGCCACTGTGCTGAGCAGAATAGTGAGTGTTCCCATCACAGTGTGACTGAGAGCAGTCACTGTGCTGAGCAGAATAGTGAGTGTTCCTATCACAATGCGACTGTGAGAGCAGTCACTGTGCAGAGCAGAATAGTGAGTGTTCCCATCACAGTGTGACTGAGAGCTGTCTCTGTGCTGAACAGAATAGTGAGTGTTCCCATCACAGTGTGACTGAGAGCTGTCAATGTGCTGAGCAGAATAGTTAGTGTTCACATCACAGTGTGACCGAGAGCCCTCACTGTGCTGAGCAGCAGAGTGAGTGTTCCCATCACAGTGTGACTGAGAGCAGTCACTGTGCTGAGCAGAATAGTGAGTGTTCCCATCACAGTGTGACTGAGAGCTGTCTCTGTGCTGAACAGAATAGTGAGTGTTCCCATCACAGTGTGACTGAGAGCTGTCAATGTGCTGAGCAGAATAGTTAGTGTTCACATCACAGTGTGACCGAGAGCCCTCACTGTGCTGAGCAGCAGAGTGAGTGTTCCCATCACAGTGTGACTGAGAGCAGTCACTGTGCTGAGCAAAATAGTGAGTGTTCCCATCACAGTGTGACTTTGAGAGCATTCACTGTCCAGAGCAGAATAGTGAGTGTGACTTTGAGAGCAGTCACTGTGCTGAGCAGAATAGTGAGTGTTCCCATCACAGTGTGACTGAGAGCTGTCTCTGTGCTGAACAGAATAGTGAGTGTTGCCATCACAGTGTGACTGAGAGCTGTCAATCTGCTGAGCAGAATAGTTAGTGTTCACATCACAGTGTGACCGAGAGCTGTCACTGTGCTGAGCAGAATAATGAGTGTTCACATCACTATGTGACTGAGAGCAGTCACTGTGCTGAGCAGAATAGTGAGTGTTCACATCACAGTGTGACTGAGAGCAGTCACTGTGCTGAGCAAAATAGTGAGTGTTCCCATCACAGATTGACTGCGAGAGCATTCACTGTGCTGAGCAGAATAGTGAGTGTTCCAGTCACAGTGTGACCGAGAGCCCTCACTGTGCTGAGCAGCAGAGTGAGTGTTCCCATCACAGTGTGACTGAGAGCAGTCACTGTGCTGAGCAAAATAGTGAGAGTTCCCATCACAGTGTGACTTTGAGAGCATTAACTGTCCAGAGCAGAATAGTGAGTGTGTCTTTGAGAGCAGTCACTGTGCTGAGCAGAATAATGAGTGTTCCTATCACAATGCGACTGTGAGAGCAGTCACTGTGCAGAGCAGAATAGTGAGTGTTCCCATCACAGTGTGACTGAGAGCTGTCTCTGTGCTGAACAGAATAGTGAGTGTTCCCATCACAGTGTGACTGAGAGCTGTCAATGTGCTGAGCAGAATAGTTAGTGTTCACATCACAGTGTGACCGAGAGCCCTCACTGTGCTGAGCAGCAGAGTGAGTGTTCCCATCACAGTGTGACTGAGAGCAGTCACTGTGCTGAGCAGAATAGTGAGTGTTCCCATCACAGTGTGACTGAGAGCTGTCTCTGTGCTGAACAGAATAGTGAGTGTTCCCATCACAGTGTGACTGAGAGCTGTCAATGTGCTGAGCAGAATAGTTAGTGTTCACATCACAGTGTGACCGAGAGCCCTCACTGTGCTGAGCAGCAGAGTGAGTGTTCCCATCACAGTGTGACTGAGAGCAGTCACTGTTCTGAGCAAAATAGTGAGTGTTCCCATCACAGTGTGACTTTGAGAGCATTCACTGTCCAGAGCAGAATAGTGAGTGTGACTTTGAGAGCAGTCACTGTGCTGAGCAGAATAGTGAGTGTTCCCATCACAGTGTGACTGAGAGCTGTCTCTGTGCTGAACAGAATAGTGAGTGTTGCCATCACAGTGTGACTGAGAGCTGTCAATCTGCTGAGCAGAATAGTTAGTGTTCACATCACAGTGTGACCGAGAGCTGTCACTGTGCTGAGCAGAATAATGAGTGTTCACATCACTATGTGACTGAGAGCAGTCACTGTGCTGAGCAGAATAGTGAGTGTTCACATCACAGTGTGACTGAGAGCAGTCACTGTGCTGAGCAAAATAGTGAGTGTTCCCATCACAGATTGACTGCGAGAGCATTCACTGTGCTGAGCAGAATAGTGAGTGTTCCCGTCACAGTGTGACCGAGAGCCCTCACTGTGCTGAGCAGCAGAGTGAGTGTTCCCATCACAGTGTGACTGAGAGCAGTCACTGTGCTGAGCAAAATAGTGAGAGTTCCCATCACAGTGTGACTTTGAGAGCATTAACTGTCCAGAGCAGAATAGTGAGTGTGTCTTTGAGAGCAGTCACTGTGCTGAGCAGAATAATGAGTGTTCACATCACTATGTGACTGAGAGCAGTCACTGTGCTGAGCAGAATAGTGAGTGTTCACATCACAGTGTGACTGAGAGCAGTCACTGTGCTGAGCAAAATAGTGAGTGTTTCCATCACAGATTGACTGCGAGAGCATTCACTGTGCTGAGCAGAATAGTGAGTGTTCCCGTCACAGTGTGACTGAGAGCAGCCACTGTGCTGAGCAGAATAATGAGTGTTCCCATCACAGTGTGACTGTGAGAGCATTCACTGTGCTGAGTAGAATAGTGAGTGTTCCCATACCAGTATGACTGTGAGAGCATTCACTGTGCTGATCAGAATAGTGAGTGTTCCCGTCACAGTGTGACTTTGAGAACATTCACTGTCCAGAGCAGAATAGTGAGTGTGACTTTCAGAGCTGTCACTGTGCTGAGCAGAATAGTGAGTGTTCCCATCACAGTGTGACTGAGAGCAGTCACTGTGCTGAACATAATAGTGAGTGTTCCCATCACAATGTGACTTAGAGCAGTCACTGTGCTGAGCAGAATAGTGAGTGTTCCCATCACAATGCGACTGTGAGAGCAGTCACTGTGCTGAGCAGAATAGTGAGTGTTCACATCACTGTGTGACTGAGAGCAGTCACTGTGCTGAGCAGAATAGTGAGTGTTCCCATCACAATGCGACTGTGAGAGCAGTCACTGTGCAGAGCAGAATAGTGAGTGTTCCCATCACAGTGTGACTGAGAGCTGTCTCTGTGCTGAACAGAATAGTGAGTGTTCCCATCACAGTGTGACTGAGAGTTGTCAATATGCTGAGCAGAATAGTTAGTGTTCACATCACAGTGTGACCGAGAGCTCTCACTGTGCTGAGCAGCAGAGTGAGTGTTCCCATCACAGTGTGACTGAGAGCAGTCACTGTGTTGAGCAAAATAGTGAGTGTTCCCATCACAGTGTGACATTGAGAGCATTCACTGTCCAGAGCAGAATAGTGAGTGTGACTTTGAGAGCAGTCACTGTGCTGAGAAGAATAGTGAGTGTTCCCATCACAGTGTGACTGACAGCAGTCACTGTGCTGAACAGAATAGTGAGTGTTCCCATCACAGTGTGACTTAGAGCAGTCATTGTGCTGAGCAGAATAGTGAGTGTTCCTATCACAATGCGACTGTGAGAGCAGTCAATGTGCAGAGCAGAATAGTGAGTGTTCCCGTCACAGCTGTGACTAAGAGCTGTCACTGTGCTGAGCAGAATAGTGAGTGTTCCCATCACAGTGTGACTGAGAGCAGTCACTGTGCTGAGCAGAATAGTGAGTGTTCCCAAATCACAGTGTGACTGAGAGCTGTCTCTGTGCTGAACAGAATAGTGAGTGTTCCCATCACAGTGTGACTGAGAGCTGTCAATATGCTGAGCAGAATAGTTAGTGTTCACATCACAGAGTGACCGAGAGCTCTCACTGTGCTGAGTAGCAGAGTGAGTGTTCCCATCACAGTGTGACTGAGAGCAGTAACTGTGTTGAGCAAAATAGTGAGTGTTCCCATCACAGTGTGACTTTGAGAGCATTCACTGTCCAGAGCAGAATAGTGAGTGTGACTTTGAGAGCAGTCACTGTGCTGAGCAGAATAGTGAGTGTTCCCATCACAGTGTGACTGAGAGCAGTCACTGTGCTGAACAGAATAGTGAGTGTTCCCATCACAGTGTGACTTAGAGCAGTCACTGTGCTGAGCAGAATAGTGAGTGTTCCTATCACAGTGTGACTGAGAGCAGTCACTGTGCTGAGCAAAATAGTGAGTGTTCCCATCACAGATTGACTGCGAGAGCATTCACTGTGCTGAGCAGAATAGTGAGTGTTCCCGTCACAGTGTGACCGAGAGCCCTCACTGTGCTGAGCAGCAGAGTGAGTGTTCCCATCACAGTGTGACTGAGAGCAGTCACTGTGCTGAGCAAAATAGTGAGAGTTCCCATCACAGTGTGACTTTGAGAGCATTAACTGTCCAGAGCAGAATAGTGAGTGTGTCTTTGAGAGCAGTCACTGTGCTGAGCAGAATAATGAGTGTTCACATCACTATGTGACTGAGAGCAGTCACTGTGCTGAGCAGAATAGTGAGTGTTCACATCACAGTGTGACTGAGAGCAGTCACTGTGCTGAGCAAAATAGTGAGTGTTTCCATCACAGATTGACTGCGAGAGCATTCACTGTGCTGAGCAGAATAGTGAGTGTTCCCGTCACAGTGTGACTGAGAGCAGCCACTGTGCTGAGCAGAATAATGAGTGTTCCCATCACAGTGTGACTGTGAGAGCATTCACTGTGCTGAGTAGAATAGTGAGTGTTCCCATACCAGTATGACTGTGAGAGCATTCACTGTGCTGATCAGAATAGTGAGTGTTCCCGTCACAGTGTGACTTTGAGAACATTCACTGTCCAGAGCAGAATAGTGAGTGTGACTTTCAGAGCTGTCACTGTGCTGAGCAGAATAGTGAGTGTTCCCATCACAGTGTGACTGAGAGCAGTCACTGTGCTGAACATAATAGTGAGTGTTCCCATCACAATGTGACTTAGAGCAGTCACTGTGCTGAGCAGAATAGTGAGTGTTCCCATCACAATGCGACTGTGAGAGCAGTCACTGTGCTGAGCAGAATAGTGAGTGTTCACATCACTGTGTGACTGAGAGCAGTCACTGTGCTGAGCAGAATAGTGAGTGTTCCCATCACAATGCGACTGTGAGAGCAGTCACTGTGCAGAGCAGAATAGTGAGTGTTCCCATCACAGTGTGACTGAGAGCTGTCTCTGTGCTGAACAGAATAGTGAGTGTTCCCATCACAGTGTGACTGAGAGTTGTCAATATGCTGAGCAGAATAGTTAGTGTTCACATCACAGTGTGACCAAGAGCTCTCACTGTGCTGAGCAGCAGAGTGAGTGTTCCCATCACAGTGTGACTGAGAGCAGTCACTGTGTTGAGCAAAATAGTGAGTGTTCCCATCACAGTGTGACATTGAGAGCATTCACTGTCCAGAGCAGAATAGTGAGTGTGACTTTGAGAGCAGTCACTGTGCTGAGAAGAATAGTGAGTGTTCCCATCACAGTGTGACTGACAGCAGTCACTGTGCTGAACAGAATAGTGAGTGTTCCCATCACAGTGTGACTTAGAGCAGTCATTGTGCTGAGCAGAATAGTGAGTGTTCCTATCACAATGCGACTGTGAGAGCAGTCAATGTGCAGAGCAGAATAGTGAGTGTTCCCGTCACAGCTGTGACTAAGAGCTGTCACTGTGCTGAGCAGAATAGTGAGTGTTCCCATCACAGTGTGACGGAGAGCAGTCACTGTGCTGAGCAGAATAGTGAGTGTTCCCAAAACACAGTGTGACTGAGAGCTGTCTCTGTGCTGAACATAATAGTGAGTGTTCCCATCACAGTGTGACTGAGAGCTGTCAATATGCTGAGCAAAATAGTTAGTGTTCACATCACAGAGTGACCGAGAGCTCTCACTGTGCTGAGTAGCAGAGTGAGTGTTCCCATCACAGTGTGACTGAGAGCAGTAACTGTGTTGAGCAAAATAGTGAGTGTTCCCATCACAGTGTGACTTTGAGAGCATTCACTGTCCAGAGCAGAATAGTGAGTGTGACTTTGAGAGCAGTCACTGTGCTGAGCAGAATAGTGAGTGTTCCCATCACAGTGTGACTGAGAGCAGTCACTGTGCTGAACAGAATAGTGAGTGTTCCCATCACAGTGTGACTTAGAGCAGTCACTGTGCTGAGCAGAATAGTGAGTGTTCCTATCACAATGCGACTGTGAGAGCAGTCACTGTGCACAGCAGAATAGTGAGTGTTCCCATCACAGCTGTGACTAAGAGCTGTCACTGTGCTGAGCAGAATAATGAGTGTTCACATCACTATGTGACTGAGAGCAGTCACTGTGCTGAGCAGAATAGTGAGTGTTCACATCACAGTGTGACTGAGAGCAGTCACTGTGCTGAGCAAAATAGTGAGTGTTCCCATCACAGATTGACTGCGAGAGCATTCACTGTGCTGAGCAGAATAGTGAGTGTTCCCGTCACAGTGTGACTGAGAGCAGCCACTGTGCTGAGCAGAATAGTGAGTGTTCCCATCACAGTGTGACTGAGAGCAGTCACTGTGCTGAGCAGAATAGTGAGTGTTCCTATCACAATGCGACTGTGAGAGCAGTCACTGTGCAGAGCAGAATAGTGAGTGTTCCCATCACAGTGTGACTGAGAGCTGTCTCTGTGCTGAACAGAATAGTGAGTGTTCCCATCACAGTGTGACTGAGAGCTGTCAATGTGCTGAGCAGAATAGTTAGTGTTCACATCACAGTGTGACCGAGAGCCCTCACTGTGCTGAGCAGCAGAGTGAGTGTTCCCATCACAGTGTGACTGAGAGCAGTCACTGTGCTGAGCAGAATAGTGATTGTTCCCATCACAGTGTGACTGAGAGCTGTCTCTGTGCTGAACAGAATAGTGAGTGTTCCCATCACAGTGTGACTGAGAGCTGTCAATGTGCTGAGCAGAATAGTTAGTGTTCACATCACAGTGTGACCGAGAGCCCTCACTGTGCTGAGCAGCAGAGTGAGTGTTCCCATCACAGTGTGACTGAGAGCAGTCACTGTGCTGAGCAAAATAGTGAGTGTTCCCATCACAGTGTGACTTTGAGAGCATTCACTGTCCAGAGCAGAATAGTGAGTGTGACTTTGAGAGCAGTCACTGCGCAGAGCAGAATAGTGAGTGTTCCCATCACAGTGTGACTGAGAGCTGTCTCTGTGCTGAACAGAATAGTGAGTGTTGCCATCACAGTGTGACTGAGAGCTGTCAATCTGCTGAGCAGAATAGTTAGTGTTCACATCACAGTGTGACCGAGAGCTGTCACTGTGCTGAGCAGAATAATGAGTGTTCACATCACTATGTGACTGAGAGCAGTCACTGTGCTGAGCAGAATAGTGAGTGTTCCCAAAACACAGTGTGACTGAGAGCTGTCTCTGTGCTGAACAGAATAGTGAGTGTTCCCATCACAGTGTGACTGAGAGCTGTCAATATGCTGAGCAGAATAGTTAGTGTTCACATCACAGAGTGACCGAGAGCTCTCACTGTGCTGAGTAGCAGAGTGAGTGTTCCCATCACAGTGTGACTGAGAGCAGTAACTGTGTTGAGCAAAATAGTGAGTGTTCCCATCACAGTGTGACTTTGAGAGCATTCACTGTCCAGAGCAGAATAGTGAGTGTGACTTTGAGAGCAGTCACTGTGCTGAGCAGAATAGTGAGTGTTCCCATCACAGTGTGACTGAGAGCAGTCACTGTGCTGAACAGAATAGTGAGTGTTCCCATCACAGTGTGACTTAGAGCAGTCACTGTGCTGAGCAGAATAGTGAGTGTTCCTATCACAATGCGACTGTGAGAGCAGTCACTGTGCACAGCAGAATAGTGAGTGTTCCCATCACAGCTGTGACTAAGAGCTGTCACTGTGCTGAGCAGAATAATGAGTGTTCACATCACTATGTGACTGAGAGCAGTCACTGTGCTGAGCAGAATAGTGAGTGTTCACATCACAGTGTGACTGAGAGCAGTCACTGTGCTGAGCAAAATAGTGAGTGTTCCCATCACAGATTGACTGCGAGAGCATTCACTGTGCTGAGCAGAATAGTGAGTGTTCCCGTCACAGTGTGACTGAGAGCAGCCACTGTGCTGAGCAGAATAGTGAGTGTTCCCATCACAGTGTGACTGAGAGCAGTCACTGTGCTGAGCAGAATAGTGAGTGTTCCTATCACAATGCGACTGTGAGAGCAGTCACTGTGCAGAGCAGAATAGTGAGTGTTCCCATCACAGCTGTGACTAAGAGCTGTGACTGTGCTGAGCAGAATAGTAAGTGTTCACATCACTGTGTGACTGAGAGCAGTCACTGTGCTGAGCAGAATAGTGAGTGTTCCCATCACAGTGTGACTGAGAGCTGTCTCTGTGCTGAACAGAATAGTGAGTGTTCCCATCACAGTGTGACTGAGAGCTGTCAATGTGCTGAGCAGAATAGTGAGTGTTCCCAACACAGTGTGACTGAGAGCTGTCTCTGTGCTGAACAGAATAGTGAGTGTTCCCATCACAGTGTGACTGAGAGCTGTCAATGTGCTGAGCAGAATAGTTAGTGTTCACATCACAGTGTGACCGAGAGCCCTCACTGTGCTGAGCAGCAGAATGAGTGTTCCCATCACAGTGTGACTGAGAGCAGTCACTGTGCTGAGCAAAATAGTGAGTGTTCCCATCACAGTGTGACTTTGAGAGCATTCACTGTCCAGAGCAGAATAGTGAGTGTGACTTTGAGAGCAGTCACTGCGCTGAGCAGAATAGTGAGTGTTCCCATCACAGTGTGACTGAGAGCTGTCTCTGTGCTGAACAGAATAGTGAGTGTTGCCATCACAGTGTGACTGAGAGCTGTCAATCTGCTGAGCAGAATAGTTAGTGTTCACATCACAGTGTGACCGAGAGCTGTCACTGTGCTGAGCAGAATAATGAGTGTTCACATCACTATGTGACTGAGAGCAGTCACTGTGCTGAGCAGAATAGTGAGTGTTCACATCACAGTGTGACTGAGAGCAGTCACTGTGCTGAGCAAAATAGTGAGTGTTCTCATCACAGATTGACTGCGAGAGCATTCACTGTGCTGAGCAGAATAGTGAGTGTTCCCGTCACAGTGTGACTGAGAGCAGCCACTGTGCTGAGCAGAATAATGAGTATTCCCATCACAGTGTGACTGTGAGAGCATTCACTGTGCTGAGTAGAAAAGTGAGTGTTCCCATACCAGTATGACTGTGAGAGCATTCACTGTGCTGAGCAGAATAGTGAGTGTTCCCGTCACAGTGTGACTTTGAGAGCATTCACTGTCCAGAGCAGAATAGTGAGTGTGACTTTCAGAGCTGTCACTGTGCTGAGCAGAATAGTGAGTGTTCCCATCACAGTGTGACTGAGAGCAGTCACTGTGCTGAACATAATAGTGAGTGTTCCCATCACAGTGTGACTTAGAGCAGTCACTGTGCTGAGCAGAATAGTGAGTGTTCCCATCACAATGCGACTGTGAGAGCAGTCACTGTGCTGAGCAGAATAGTGAGTGTTCCCATCACAGCTGTGACTAAGAGCTGTTACTGTGTTGAGCAAAATAGTGAGTGTTCCCATCACAGTGTGACATTGAGAGCATTCACTGTCCAGAGCAGAATAGTGAGTGTGACTTTGAGAGCAGTCACTGTGCTGAGCAGAATAGTGAGTGTTCCCATCACAGTGTGACTGACAGCAGTCACTGTGCTGAACAGAATAGTGAGTGTTCCCATCACAGTGTGACTTAGAGCAGTCATTGTGCTGAGCAGAATAGTGAGTGTTCCTATCACAATGCGACTGTGAGAGCAGTCACTGTGCAGAGCAGAATAGTGAGTGTTCCCGTCACAGCTGTGACTAAGAGCTGTCACTGTGCTGAGCAGAATAGTGAGTGTTCCCATCACAGTGTGACTGAGAGCAGTCACTGTGCTGAGCAGAATAGTGAGTGTTCCCAAAACACAGTGTGACTGAGAGCTGTCTCTGTGCTGAACAGAATAGTGAGTGTTCCCATCACAGTGTGACTGAGAGCTGTCAATATGCTGAGCAGAATAGTTAGTGTTCACATCACAGAGTGAGCGAGAGCTCTCACTGTGCTGAGCAGCAGAGTGAGTGTTCCCATCACAGTGTGACTGAGAGCAGTAACTGTGTTGAGCAAAATAGTGAGTGTTCCCATCACAGTGTGACTTTGAGAGCATTCACTGTCCAGAGCAGAATAGTGAGTGTGACTTTGAGAGCAGTCACTGTGCTGAGCAGAATAGTGAGTGTTCCCATCACAGTGTGACTGAGAGCAGTCACTGTGCTGAACAGAATAGTGAGTGTTCCCATCACAGTGTGACTTAGAGCAGTCACTGTGCTGAGCAGAATAGTGAGTGTTCCTATCACAATGCGACTGTGAGAGCAGTCACTGTGCACAGCAGAATAGTGAGTGTTCCCATCACAGCTGTGACTAAGAGCTGTCACTGTGCTGAGCAGTATAATGAGTGTTCACATCACTATGTGACTGAGAGCAGTCACTGTGCTGAGCAGAATAGTGAGTGTTCACATCACAGTGTGACTGAGAGCAGTCACTGTGCTGAGCAAAATAGTGAGTGTTCCCATCACAGATTGACTGCGAGAGCATTCACTGTGCTGAGCAGAATAGTGAGTGTTCCCGTCACAGTGTGACTGAGAGCAGCCACTGTGCTGAGCAGAATAGTGAGTGTTCCCATCACAGTGTGACTGAGAGCAGTCACTGTGCTGAGCAGAATAGTGAGTGTTCCTATCACAATGCGACTGTGAGAGCAGTCACTGTGCAGAGCAGAATAATGAGTGTTCCCATCACAGCTGTGACTAAGAGCTGTGACTGTGCTGAACAGAATAGTGAGTGTTCCCATCACAGTGTGACTGAGAGCTGTCAATGTGCTGAGCAGAATAGTTAGTGTTCACATCACAGTGTGACCGAGAGCCCTCACTGTGCTGAGCAGCAGAGTGAGTGTTCCCATCACAGTGTGACTGAGAGCAGTCACTGTGCTGAGCAGAATAGTGAGTGTTCCCATCACAGTGTGACTGAGAGCTGTCTCTGTGCTGAACAGAATAGTGAGTGTTCCCATCACAGTGTGACTGAGAGCTGTCAATGTGCTGAGCAGAATAGTTAGTGTTCACATCACAGTGTGACCAAGAGCCCTCACTGTGCTGAGCAGCAGAGTGAGTGTTCCCATCACAGTGTGACTGAGAGCAGTCACTGTGCTGAGCAAAATAGTGAGTGTTCCCATCACAGTGTGACTTTGAGAGCATTCACTGTCCAGAGCAGAATAGTGAGTGTGACTTTGAGAGCAGTCACTGTGCTGAGCAGAATAGTGAGTGTTCCCATCACAGTGTGACTGAGAGCTGTCTCTGTGCTGAACAGAATAGTGAGTGTTGCCATCACAGTGTGACTGATAGCTGTCAATCTGCTGAGCAGAATAGTTAGTGTTCACATCACAGTGTGACCGAGAGCTGTCACTGTGCTGAGCAGAATAATGAGTGTTCACATCACTATGTGACTGAGAGCAGTCACTGTGCTGAGCAGAATAGTGAGTGTTCACATCACAGTGTGACTGAGAGCAGTCACTGTGCTGAGCAAAATAGTGAGTGTTCCCATCACAGATTGACTGCGAGAGCATTCACTGTGCTGAGCAGAATAGTGAGTGTTCCCGTCACAGTGTGACTGAGAGCAGCCACTGTGCTGAGCAGAATAATGAGTATTCCCATCACAGTGTGACTGTGAGAGCATTCACTGTGCTGAATAGAATAGTGATTGTTCCCATACCAGTATGAGTGTGAGAGCATTCACTGTGCTGAGCAGAATAGTGAGTGTTCCCGTCACAGTGTGACTTTGAGAGCATTCACTGTCCAGAGCAGAATAGTGAGTGTGACTTTCAGAGCTGTCACTGTGCTGAGCAGATTAGTGAGTGTTCCCATCACAGTGTGACTGAGAGCAGTCACTGTGCTGAACATAATAGTGAGTGTTCCCATCACAGTGTGACTTAGAGCAGTCACTGTGCTGAGCAGAATAGTGAGTGTTCTCATCACAATGCGACTGTGAGAGCAGTCACTGTGCTGAGCAGAATAGTGAGTGTTCCCATCACAGTGTGACTTAGAGCAGTCACTGTGCTGAGCAGAATAGTGAGTGTTCCTATCACAATGCGACTGTGAGAGCAGTCACTGTGCAGAGCAGAATAGTGAGTGTTCCCATCACAGCTGTGACTAAGAGCTGTCACTGTGCTGAGCAAAATAGTGAGTGTTCCCATCACAGTGTGACTTTGAGAGCATTCACTGTCAAGAGCAGAATAGTGAGTGTGACTTTGAGAGCAGTCACTGTGCTGGGCAGAATAGTGAGTGTTCTTATCACAGTGTGACTGAGAGCAGTCACTGTGCTTAGCAGAATAGTGAGTGTTCCCATCACAGTGTGACTGAGAGCTGTCTCTGTGCTGAACAGAATAGTGAGTGTTCCCATCACAGTGTGACTGAGAGCTGTCAATGTGCTGAGCAGAATAGTTAGTGTTCACAGCACAGTGTGACGGAGAGCTCTCACTGTGCTGAGCAGCAGAGTGAGTGTTCCCATCACAGTGTGACTGAGAGCAGTCACTGTGCTGAGCAAAATAGTGAGTGTTCCCATCACAGTGTGACTTTGAGAGCATTCACTGTCAAGAGCAGAATAGTGAGTGTGACTTTGAGAGCAGTCACTGTGCTGGGCAGAATAGTGAGTGTTCTTATCACAGTGTGACTGAGAGCAGTCAATGTGCTGAACAGAATAGTGAGTGTTCCCATCACAGTGTGACTTAGAGCAGTCACTGTGCTGAGCAGAATAGTGAGTGTTCCTATCACAATGCGACTGTGAGAGCAGTCACTGTGCAGAGCAGAATAGTGAGTGTTCCCATCACAGCTGTGACTAAGAGCTGTCACTGTGCTGAGCAGAATAGTGAGTGTTCACATCACTGTGTGACTGAGAGCAGTCACTGTGCTGAGCAGAATAGTGAGTGTTCCCATCACAGTGAGACTGAGAGCAGTCACTGTGCTGAGCAGAATAGTGAGTGTTCCCATCACAGTGTGACTGAGAGCTGTCAATATGCTGAGCAGAATAGTTAGTGTTCGCATCACAGTGTGACCGAGAGCTCTCACTGTGCTGAGCAGCAGAGTGAGTGTTCCCATCACAGTGTGACTGAGAGCTGTCACTGTGCTGAGCAGAATAGTGAGTGTTCACATCAGTGTGTGACTGAGAGCAGTCACTGTGATGAGCAGAATAATGAGTGTTCACATCAAAGTGTGACTGAGAGCAGTCACTGTGCTGAGCGAAATAGTGAGTGTTCCCATCACAGAGTGACTGCGAGAGCATTCACTGTGCTGAGCAGAATAGTGAGTGTTCCCGTCACAGTGTGACTGAGAGCAGCCACTGTGCTGAGCAAATAATTAGTGTTCCCATCACAGTGTGACTGTGAGAGCATTCACTGTGCTGAGCAGAATAGTGAGTGTTCCTATCACAGTGTGACTGTGAGAGCATTCACTGTGCTGAGCAGAATAATGAGTGTTCCCATCACAGTGTGACTGAGAGCTGTCTCTGTGCTAAACAGAATAGTGGGTGTTCCTATCACAGTGTGACTGTTAGAGCATTCACTCTGCTGAGCAGAATAGTGAGTGTTCCCATCACAGTGTGACTGCGAGCAGTCACTGTGCTGAACAGAATAGTGAGTGTTCCCATCACAGTATGACTTTGAGAGCAGTCACTGTGCTGAGCAGAATAGTGAGTGTTCCCATCACAGTGTGACTTAGAGCAGTCACTGTGCTGAGCAGAATAGTGAGTGTTCCTATCACAATGCGACTGTGAGAGCAGTCACTGTGCAGAGCAGAATAGTGAGTGTTCCCATCACAGTGTGACTAAGAGCTGTCACTGTGCTGAGCAGAATAGTGAGTGTTCCCATCACAGTGTGACTGAGAGCAGTCACTGTGCTGAGCAGAATAGTGAGTGTTCCCATCACAGTGTGACTGAGAGCTGTCACTGTGCTGAGCAGAATAGTGAGTGTTCACATCACAGTGTGACTGAGAGCTGTCACTGTGCTGAACAGAATAGTGAGTGTTCACATCACAGTGTGACCAAGAGCTCTCACTGTGCTAAACATCAGAGTGAGTGTTCCCATCACAGTGTGACTGAGAGCAGTCACTGTGCTGAGCAAAATAGTAAGTGTTCCCATCACAGTGTGACTGAGAGATGTCACTGTGCTAAGCAGAATAGTGAGTGTTCCGATCACAGTGTGACTGTGAGAGCAGTCACTATGCTGAGCAGAATAGTAATTGTTTCCATCACAGTGTAACTGAGAGCTGTCACTGTGCTTAGCAGAATAGTGAGTGTTCCCATCACAGTGTGACTGAGAGCTGTCTCTGTGCTGAACAGAATAGTGAGTGTTCCCATCACAGTGTGACTGAGAGCTGTCAATGTGCTGAGCAGAATAGTTAGTGTTCACATCACAGTGTGACGGAGAGCTCTCACTGTGCTGAGCAGCAGAGTGAGTGTTCCCATCACAGTGTGACTGAGAGCAGTCACTGTGCTGAGCAAAATAGTGAGTGTTCCCATCACAGTGTGACTTTGAGAGCATTCACTGCCAAGAGCAGAATAGTGAGTGTGACTTTGAGAGCAGTCACTGTGCTGGGCGGAATAGTGAGTGTTCTTATCACAGTGTGACTGAGAGCAGTCAATGTGCTGAACAGAATAGTGAGTGTTCCCATCACAGTGTGACTTAGAGCAGTCACTGTGCTGAGCAGAATAGTGAGTGTTCCTATCACAATGCGACTGTGAGAGCAGTCACGGTGCAGAGCAGAATAGTGAGTGTTCCCATCACAGCTGTGACTAAGAGCTGTCACTGTGCTGAGCAGAATAGTGAGTGTTCACATCACTGTGTGACTGAGAGCAGTCACTGTGCTGAGCAGAATAGTGAGTGTTCCCATCACAGTGAGACTGAGAGCAGTCACTGTGCTGAGCAGAATAGTGAGTGTTCCCATCACAGTGTGACTGAGAGCTGTCAATATGCTGAGCAGAATAGTTAGTGTTCACATCACAGTGTGACCGAGAGCTCTCACTGTGCTGAGCAGCAGAGTGAGTGTTCCCATCACAGTGTGACTGAGAGCTGTCACTGTGCTGAGCAGAATAGTGAGTGTTCACATCAGTGTGTGACTGAGAGCAGTCACTGTGATGAGCAGAATAATGAGTGTTCACATCAAAGTGTGACTGAGAGCAGTCACTGTGCTGAGCGAAATAGTGAGTGTTCCCCTCACAGAGTGACTGCGAGAGCATTCACTGTGCTGAGCAGAATAGTGAGTGTTCCCGTCACAGTGTGACTGAGAGCAGCCACTGTGCTGAGCAAATAATTAGTGTTCCCATCACAGTGTGACTGTGAGAGCATTCACTGTGCTGAGCAGAATAGTGAGTGTTCCTATCACAGTGTGACTGTGAGAGCATTCACTGTGCTGAGCAGAATAATGAGTGTTCCCATCACAGTGTGACTGAGAGCTGTCTCTGTGCTGAACAGAATAGTGGGTGTTCCTATCACAGTGTGACTGTTAGAGCATTCACTGTGCTGAGCAGAATAGTGAGTGTTCCCATCACAGTGTGACTGCGAGCAGTCACTGTGCTGAACAGAATAGTGAGTGTTCCCATCACAGTATGACTTTGAGAGCAGTCACTGTGCTGAGCAGAATAGTGAGTGTTCCCATCACAGTGTGACTTAGAGCAGTCACTGTGCTGAGCAGAATAGTGAGTGTTCCTATCACAATGCGACTGTGAGAGCAGTCACTGTGCAGAGCAGAATAGTGAGTGTTCCCATCACAGTGTGACTAAGAGCTGTCACTGTGCTGAGCAGAATAGTGAGTGTTCCCATCACAGTGTGACTGAGAGCAGTCACTGTGCTGAGCAGAATAGTGAGTGTTCCCATCACAGTGTGACTGAGAGCTGTCACTGTGCTGAGCAGAATAGTGAGTGTTCACATCACAGTGTGACTGAGAGCTGTCACTGTGCTGAACAGAATAGTGAGTGTTCACATCACAGTGTGACCGAGAGCTCTCACTGTGCTGAACATCAGAGTGAGTGTTCCCATCACAGTGTGACTGAGAGCAGTCACTGTGCTGAGCAAAATAGTAAGTGTTCCCATCACAGTGTGACTGAGAGCTGTCACTGTGCTCAGCAGAATTGTGAGTGTTCCGATCACAGTGTGACTGTGAGAGCAGTCACTATGCTTAGCAGAATAGTAATTGTTTCCATCACAGTGTAACTGAGAGCTGTCATTGTACTGATCAGAATAGTGAGTGTTCCCATCACAGTGTGACTTAGAGCAGTCACTATGCTTAGCAGAATAGTAAGTGTTTCCATCACAGTGTGACGGAGAGCTCTCACTGTGCTGAGCAGCAGAGTGAGTGTTCCCATCACAGTGTGACTGAGAGCAGTCACTGTGCTGAGCAAAATAGTGAGTGTTCCCATCACAGTGTGACTTTGAGAGCATTCACTGTCAAGAGCAGAATAGTGAGTGTGACTTTGAGAGCAGTCACTGTGCTGGGCAGAATAGTGAGTGTTCTTATCACAGTGTGACTGAGAGCAGTCAATGTGCTGAACAGAATAGTGAGTGTTCCCATCACAGTGTGACTAAGAGCAGTCACTGTGCTGAGCAGAATAGTGAGTGTTCCTATCACAATGCGACTGTGAGAGCAGTCACTGTGCAGAGCAGAATAGTGAGTGTTCCCATCACAGCTGTGACTAAGAGCTGTCACTGTGCTGAGCAGAATAGTGAGTGTTCACATCACTGTGTGACTGAGAGCAGTCACTGTGCTGAGCAGAATAGTGAGTGTTCCCATCACAGTGAGACTGAGAGCAGTCACTGTGCTGAGCAGAATAGTGAGTGCTCCCATCACAGTGTGACTGAGAGCTGTCAATATGCTGAGCAGAATAGTTAGTGTTCACATCACAGTGTGACCGAGAGCTCTCACTGTGCTGAGCAGCAGAGCGAGTGTTCCCATCACAGTGTGACTGAGAGCTGTCACTGTGCTGAGCAGAATAGTGAGTGTTCACATCAGTGTGTGACTGAGAGCAGTCACTGTGATGAGCAGAATAATGAGTGTTCACATCAAAGTGTGACTGAGAGCAGTCACTGTGCTGAGCGATATAGTGAGTGTTCCCATCACAGAGTGACTGCGAGAGCATTCACTGTGCTGAGCAGAATAGTGAGTGTTCCCGTCACAGTGTGACTGAGAGCAGCCACTGTGCTGAGCAAATAATTAGTGTTCCCATCACAGTGTGACTGTGAGAGCATTCACTGTGCTGAGCAGAATAGTGAGTGTTCCTATCACAGTGTGACTGTGAGAGCATTCACTGTGCTGAGCAGAATAATGAGTGTTCCCATCACAGTGTGACTGAGAGCTGTCTCTGTGCTGAACAGAATAGTGGGTGTTCCTATCACAGTGTGACTGTGAGAGCATTCACTGTGCTGAGCAGAATAGTGAGTGTTCCCATCACAGTGTGACTGCGAGCAGTCACTGTGCTGAACAGAATAGTGAGTGTTCCCATCACAGTATGACTTTGAGAGCAGTCACTGTGCTGAGCAGAATAGTGAGTGTTCCCGACACAGTGTGACTTAGAGCAGTCACTGTGCTGAGCAGAATAGTGAGTGTTCCTATCACAATGCGACTGTGAGAGCAGTCACTTTGCAGAGCAGAATAGTGAGTGTTCCCATCACAGTGTGACTAAGAGCTGTCACTGTGCTGAGCAGAATAGTGAGTGTTCCCATCACAGTGTGACTGAGAGCAGTCACTGTGCTGAGCAGAATAGTGAGTGTTCCCATCACAGTGTGACTGAGAGCTGTCACTGTGCTGAGCAGAATAGTGAGTGTTCACATCACAGTGTGACTGAGAGCTGTCACTGTGCTGAACAGAATAGTGAGTGTTCCCATCACAGTGTGACTGAAAGCTGTCAATGTGCTGAGCAGAATAGTTAGTGTTCACATCACAGTGTGACCGAGAGCTCTCACTGTGCTGAGCATCAGAGTGAGTGTTCCTATCACAGTGTGACTGAGAGCAGTCACTGTGCTGAGCAAAATAGTAAGTGTTCCCATCACAGTGTGACTGAGAGCTGTCACTGTGCTAAGCAGAATAGTGAGTGTTCCGATCACAGTGTGACTGTGAGAGCAGTCACTATGCTGAGCAGAATAGTAATTGTTTCCATCACAGTGTAACTGAGAGCTGTCATTGTACTGAGCAGAATAGTGGGTGTTCCCATCACAGTGTTACTGAGAGCAGTCACTGTGCTGAGCAGAATAGTGAGTGTTCCCATCACAGAGTGACTGTGAGAGCATTCACTGTGCTGAGCAGAATAGTGAGTGTTCCCGTCACAGTGTGACTGAGAGCAGCCACTGTGCTGAGCAAATAATTAGTGTTCCCATCACAGTGTGACTGTGAGAGCATTCACTGTGCTGAGCAGAATAGTGAGTGTTCCTATCACAGTGTGACTGTGAGAGCATTCACTGTGCTGAGCAGAATAATGAGTGTTCCCATCACAGTGTGACTGAGAGCTGTCTCTGTGCTGAACAGAATAGTGGGTGTTCCTATCACAGTGTGACTGTGAGAGCATTCACTGTGCTGAGCAGAATAGTGAGTGTTCCCATCACAGTGTGACTGCGAGCAGTCACTGTGCTGAACAGAATAGTGAGTGTTCCCATCACAGTATGACTTTGAGAGCAGTCACTGTGCTGAGCAGAATAGTGAGTGTTCCCGACACAGTGTGACTTAGAGCAGTCACTGTGCTGAGCAGAATAGTGAGTGTTCCTATCACAATGCGACTGTGAGAGCAGTCACTTTGCAGAGCAGAATAGTGAGTGTTCCCATCACAGTGTGACTAAGAGCTGTCACTGTGCTGAGCAGAATAGTGAGTGTTCCCATCACAGTGTGGCTGAGAGCAGTCACTGTGCTGAGCAGAATAGTGAGTGTTCCCATCACAGTGTGACTGAGAGCTGTCACTGTGCTGAGCAGAATAGTGAGTGTTCACATCACAGTGTGACTGAGAGCTGTCACTGTGCTGAACAGAATAGTGAGTGTTCCCATCACAGTGTGACTGAAAGCTGTCAATGTGCTGAGCAGAATAGTTAGTGTTCACATCACAGTGTGACCGAGAGCTCTCACTGTGCTGAGCATCAGAGTGAGTGTTCCTATCACAGTGTGACTGAGAGCAGTCACTGTGCTGAGCAAAATAGTAAGTGTTCCCATCACAGTGTGACTGAGAGCTGTCACTGTGCTAAGCAGAATAGTGAGTGTTCCGATCACAGTGTGACTGTGAGAGCAGTCACTATGCTGAGCAGAATAGTAATTGTTTCCATCACAGTGTAACTGAGAGCTGTCATTGTACTGAGCAGAATAGTGGGTGTTCCCATCACAGTGTTACTGAGAGCAGTCACTGTGCTGAGCAGAATAGTGAGTGTTCCCATCACAGTGTGACTGTGAGAGCATTCACTGTGCTGAGCAGAATAGTGAGTGTTCCCGTCACAGTGTGACTGAGAGCTCTCACTGTGCTGAGCAGAATAGTGAGTGTTCCCATCACAGTGTGACTTAGAGCAGTCACTATGCTTAGCAGAATAGTAAGTGTTTCCATCACAGTGTGACTGAGAGCTGTCATTGTGCTGAGCAGAATAATGGGTGTTCCCATCACAGTGTGACTTAGAGCTCTCACTTTGCTGAGCAGAATAGTGAGTCTTCCCATTACAGTGTTACCGAGAGCAGTCACTCTGCTTAGCAGAATAGTAAGTGTTTCCCTCACAGTGTGACTGAGAGCTGTCATTGTGCTGAGCAGAATAATGGGTGTTCCCATCACAGTGTGACTTAGAGCTCTCACTTTGCTGAGCAGAATAGTGAGTGTTCCCATTACAGTGTTACCGAGAGCAGTCACTCTGCTTAGCAGAATAGTGAGTGTTTCCATCACAGTGCGACTGTGAGAGCAGTCACTGTGCAGAACAGAATAGTGAGTGTTCCCATCACAGTGTGACTGCGAGAGCATTCACTTTGCTGAGCACAAGAGTGAGTGTTCCCATCACAGTGTGACTGTGAGAGCAGTCACTGTGCTGAGCAGAATAGTGAATGTTCCTGCCACAGTGTGACTGAGAGCAGTGACTGTGCTGAGCAAAATAGTGAGTGTTCCCATCACAGTGTGACTGCGATAGCATTCACTGTGCAGAGCAGAATAGTGGGTGTTCCCATCACAGTGTGACTGAGAGCTGTCATTGTGCTGAGCAGAATAGTGAGTGTTCACATCACTGTGTGACTGAGAGCAGTCACTGTGCTGAGCAGAATAATGAGTGTTCACATCAAAGTGTGACTGAGAGCAGTCACTGTGCAGAGCGAAATAGTGAGTGTTCCCATCACAGAGTGACTGCGAGAGCATTCACTGTGCTGAGCAGAATAGTGAGTGTTCCCGTCACAGTGTGACTTAGAGCAGTCACTGTGCTGAGCAGAATAGTGAGTGTTCCTATCACAATGCGACTGTGAGAGCAGTCACTGTGCAGAGCAGAATAGTGAGTGTTCCCATCACAGTGTGACTAAGAGCTGTCACTGTGCTGAGCAGAATAGTGAGTGTTCCCATCACAGTGTGACTGAGAGCAGTCACTGTGCTGAGCAGAATAGTGAGTGTTCCCATCACAGTGTGACTGAGAGCTGTCACTGTGCTGAGCAGAATAGTGAGTGTTCACATCACAGTGTGACTGAGAGCTGTCACTGTGCTGAACAGAATAGTGAGTGTTCACATCACAGTGTGACCGAGAGCTCTCACTGTGCTGAACATCAGAGTGAGTGTTCCCATCACAGTGTGACTGAGAGCAGTCACTGTGCTGAGCAAAATAGTAAGTGTTCCCATCACAGTGTGACTGAGAGCTGTCACTGTGCTCAGCAGAATTGTGAGTGTTCCGATCACAGTGTGACTGTGAGAGCAGTCACTATGCTTAGCAGAATAGTAATTGTTTCCATCACAGTGTAACTGAGAGCTGTCATTGTACTGATCAGAATAGTGAGTGTTCCCATCACAGTGTGACTTAGAGCAGTCACTATGCTTAGCAGAATAGTAAGTGTTTCCATCACAGTGTGACGGAGAGCTCTCACTGTGCTGAGCAGCAGAGTGAGTGTTCCCATCACAGTGTGACTGAGAGCAGTCACTGTGCTGAGCAAAATAGTGAGTGTTCCCATCACAGTGTGACTTTGAGAGCATTCACTGTCAAGAGCAGAATAGTGAGTGTGACTTTGAGAGCAGTCACTGTGCTGGGCAGAATAGTGAGTGTTCTTATCACAGTGTGACTGAGAGCAGTCAATGTGCTGAGCAAAATAGTGAGTGTTCCCATCACAGTGTGACTTTGAGAGCATTCACTGTCAAGAGCAGAATAGTGAGTGTGACTTTGAGAGCAGTCACTGTGCTGGGCAGAATAGTGAGTGTTCTTATCACAGTGTGACTGAGAGCAGTCAATGTGCTGAACAGAATAGTGAGTGTTCCCATCACAGTGTGACTAAGAGCAGTCACTGTGCTGAGCAGAATAGTGAGTGTTCCTATCACAATGCGACTGTGAGAGCAGTCACTGTGCAGAGCAGAATAGTGAGTGTTCCCATCACAGCTGTGACTAAGAGCTGTCACTGTGCTGAGCAGAATAGTGAGTGTTCACATCACTGTGTGACTGAGAGCAGTCACTGTGCTGAGCAGAATAGTGAGTGTTCCCATCACAGTGAGACTGAGAGCAGTCACTGTGCTGAGCAGAATAGTGAGTGCTCCCATCACAGTGTGACTGAGAGCTGTCAATATGCTGAGCAGAATAGTTAGTGTTCACATCACAGTGTGACCGAGAGCTCTCACTGTGCTGAGCAGCAGAGCGAGTGTTCCCATCACAGTGTGACTGAGAGCTGTCACTGTGCTGAGCAGAATAGTGAGTGTTCACATCAGTGTGTGACTGAGAGCAGTCACTGTGATGAGCAGAATAATGAGTGTTCACATCAAAGTGTGACTGAGAGCAGTCACTGTGCTGAGCGATATAGTGAGTGTTCCCATCACAGAGTGACTGCGAGAGCATTCACTGTGCTGAGCAGAATAGTGAGTGTTCCCGTCACAGTGTGACTGAGAGCAGCCACTGTGCTGAGCAAATAATTAGTGTTCCCATCACAGTGTGACTGTGAGAGCATTCACTGTGCTGAGCAGAATAGTGAGTGTTCCTATCACAGTGTGACTGTGAGAGCATTCACTGTGCTGAGCAGAATAATGAGTGTTCCCATCACAGTGTGACTGAGAGCTGTCTCTGTGCTGAACAGAATAGTGGGTGTTCCTATCACAGTGTGACTGTGAGAGCATTCACTGTGCTGAGCAGAATAGTGAGTGTTCCCATCACAGTGTGACTGCGAGCAGTCACTGTGCTGAACAGAATAGTGAGTGTTCCCATCACAGTATGACTTTGAGAGCAGTCACTGTGCTGAGCAGAATAGTGAGTGTTCCCGACACAGTGTGACTTAGAGCAGTCACTGTGCTGAGCAGAATAGTGAGTGTTCCTATCACAATGCGACTGTGAGAGCAGTCACTTTGCAGAGCAGAATAGTGAGTGTTCCCATCACAGTGTGACTAAGAGCTGTCACTGTGCTGAGCAGAATAGTGAGTGTTCCCATCACAGTGTGACTGAGAGCAGTCACTGTGCTGAGCAGAATAGTGAGTGTTCACATCACAGTGTGACTGAGAGCTGTCACTGTGCTGAGCAGAATAGTGAGTGTTCACATCACAGTGTGACTGAGAGCTGTCACTGTGCTGAACAGAATAGTGAGTGTTCCCATCACAGTGTGACTGAAAGCTGTCAATGTGCTGAGCAGAATAGTTAGTGTTCACATCACAGTGTGACCGAGAGCTCTCACTGTGCTGAGCATCAGAGTGAGTGTTCCTATCACAGTGTGACTGAGAGCAGTCACTGTGCTGAGCAAAATAGTAAGTGTTCCCATCACAGTGTGACTGAGAGCTGTCACTGTGCTAAGCAGAATAGTGAGTGTTCCGATCACAGTGTGACTGTGAGAGCAGTCACTATGCTGAGCAGAATAGTAATTGTTTCCATCACAGTGTAACTGAGAGCTGTCATTGTACTGAGCAGAATAGTGGGTGTTCCCATCACAGTGTTACTGAGAGCAGTCACTGTGCTGAGCAGAATAGTGAGTGTTCCCATCACAGTGTGACTGTGAGAGCATTCACTGTGCTGAGCAGAATAGTGAGTGTTCCCGTCACAGTGTGACTGAGAGCTCTCACTGTGCTGAGCAGAATAGTGAGTGTTCCCATCACAGTGTGACTTAGAGCAGTCACTATGCTTAGCAGAATAGTAAGTGTTTCCATCACAGTGTGACTGAGAGCTGTCATTGTGCTGAGCAGAATAATGGGTGTTCCCATCACAGTGTGACTTAGAGCTCTCACTTTGCTGAGCAGAATAGTGAGTGTTCCCATTACAGTGTTACCGAGAGCAGTCACTCTGCTTAGCAGAATAGTAAGTGTTTCCCTCACAGTGTGACTGAGAGCTGTCATTGTGCTGAGCAGAATAATGGGTGTTCCCATCACAGTGTGACTTAGAGCTCTCACTTTGCTGAGCAGAATAGTGAGTGTTCCCATTACAGTGTTACCGAGAGCAGTCACTCTGCTTAGCAGAATAGTGAGTGTTTCCATCACAGTGCGACTGTGAGAGCAGTCACTGTGCAGAACAGAATAGTGAGTGTTCCCATCACAGTGTGACTGCGAGAGCATTCACTTTGCTGAGCACAAGAGTGAGTGTTCCCATCACAGTGTGACTGTGAGAGCAGTCACTGTGCTGAGAAGAATAGTGAATGTTCCTGCCACAGTGTGACTGAGAGCAGTGACTGTGCTGAGAGAAATAGTGAGTGTTCCCATCACAGTGTGACTGCGATAGCATTCACTGTGCAGAGCAGAATAGTGGGTGTTCCCATCACAGTGTGACTGAGAGCTGTCATTGTGCTGAGCAGAATAGTGAGTGTTCACATCACTGTGTGACTGAGAGCAGTCACTGTGCTGAGCAGAATAATGAGTGTTCACATCAAAGTGTGACTGAGAGCAGTCACTGTGCAGAGCGAAATAGTGAGTGTTCCCATCACAGAGTGACTGCGAGAGCATTCACTGTGCTGAGCAGAATAGTGAGTGTTCCCGTCACAGTGTGACTGAGAGCAGCCACTGTGCTGAGTAGAATAGTGAGTGTTCCCATCACAGTGTGAATGCGAGAGCATTCACTGTGCAGAGCAGAATAGTGAGTGTTCACATCACAGTGTAACTGTGAGAGCAGTCACTGTGCTGAGCAGAATAGTGAGTGTTCACATCACAGTGTGACTGTGAGAGCAGTCACTGTGCTGAGCATAATAGTAAGTGTTTCCATCACAGTGTAACTGAGAGCTGTCATTGTGCTGAGCAGAATAGTGGGTGTTCCCATCACAGTGTTACTGAGAGCAGTCACTGTGCTGAACAGAATAGTGAGTGTTCCCATCACAGTGTGACTGTGAGAGCATTCACTGTGCTGAGCAGAATAGTAAGTGTTCCCGTCAGTGTGACTGAGAGCTTTCACTGTGCTGAGCAGAATAGTGAGTGTTCCCATCACAGTGTGACTGAGAGCAGTCACTTGGCTGAGCAGAATAATGAGTGTTCACATCAAAGTGTGACTGAGAGCAGTCACTGTGCAGAGCGAAATAGTGAGTGTTCCCATCACAGAGTGACTGCGAGAGCATTCACTGTGCTGAGCAGAATAGTGAGTGTTCCCGTCACAGTGTGACTTAGAGCAGTCACTGTGCTGAGCAGAATAGTGAGTGTTCCTATCACAATGCGACTGTGAGAGCAGTCACTGTGCAGAGCAGAATAGTGAGTGTTCCCATCACAGTGTGACTAAGAGCTGTCACTGTGCTGAGCAGAATAGTGAGTGTTCCCATCACAGTGTGACTGAGAGCAGTCACTGTGCTGAGCAGAATAGTGAGTGTTCCCATCACAGTGTGACTGAGAGCTGTCACTGTGCTGGGCAGAATAGTGAGTGTTCACATCACAGTGTGACTGAGAGCTGTCACTGTGCTGAACAGAATAGTGAGTGTTCACATCACAGTGTGACCGAGAGCTCTGAATGTGCTGAACATCAGAGTGAGTGTTCCCATCACAGTGTGACTGAGAGCAGTCACTGTGCTGAGCAAAATAGTAAGTGTTCCCATCACAGTGTGACTGAGAGCTGTCACTGTGCTCAGCAGAATTGTGAGTGTTCCGATCACAGTGTGACTGTGAGAGCAGTCACTATGCTTAGCAGAATAGTAATTGTTTCCATCACAGTGTAACTGAGAGCTGTCATTGTACTGATCAGAATAGTGAGTGTTCCCATCACAGTGTGACTTAGAGCAGTCACTATGCTTAGCAGAATAGTAAGTGTTTCCATCACAGTGTGACGGAGAGCTCTCACTGTGCTGAGCAGCAGAGTGAGTGTTCCCATCACAGTGTGACTGAGAGCAGTCACTGTGCTGAGCAAAATAGTGAGTGTTCCCATCACAGTGTGACTTTGAGAGCATTCACTGTCAAGAGCAGAATAGTGAGTGTGACTTTGAGAGCAGTCACTGTGCTGGGCAGAATAGTGAGTGTTCTTATCACAGTGTGACTGAGAGCAGTCACTGTGCTGAACAGAATAGTGAGTGTTCCCATCACAGTGTGACTAAGAGCAGTCACTGTGCTGAGCAGAATAGTGAGTGTTCCTATCACAATGCGACTGTGAGAGCAGTCACTGTGCAGAGCAGAATAGTGAGTGTTCCCATCACAGCTGTGACTAAGAGCTGTCACTGTGCTGAGCAGAATAGTGAGTGTTCACATCACTGTGTGACTGAGAGCAGTCACTGTGCTGAGCAGAATAGTGAGTGTTCCCATCACAGTGAGACTGAGAGCAGTCACTGTGCTGAGCAGAATAGTGAGTGCTCCCATCACAGTGTGACTGAGAGCTGTCAATATGCTGAGCAGAATAGTTAGTGTTCACATCACAGTGTGACCGAGAGCTCTCACTGTGCTGAGCAGCAGAGCGAGTGTTCCCATCACAGTGTGACTGAGAGCTGTCACTGTGCTGAGCAGAATAGTGAGTGTTCACATCAGTGTGTGACTGAGAGCAGTCACTGTGATGAGCAGAATAATGAGTGTTCACATCAAAGTGTGACTGAGAGCAGTCACTGTGCTGAGCGATATAGTGAGTGTTCCCATCACAGAGTGACTGCGAGAGCATTCACTGTGCTGAGCAGAATAGTGAGTGTTCCCGTCACAGTGTGACTGAGAGCAGCCACTGTGCTGAGCAAATAATTAGTGTTCCCATCACAGTGTGACTGTGAGAGCATTCACTGTGCTGAGCAGAATAGTGAGTGTTCCTATCACAGTGTGACTGTGAGAGCATTCACTGTGCTGAGCAGAATAATGAGTGTTCCCATCACAGTGTGACTGAGAGCTGTCTCTGTGCTGAACAGAATAGTGGGTGTTCCTATCACAGTGTGACTGTGAGAGCATTCACTGTGCTGAGCAGAATAGTGAGTGTTCCCATCACAGTGTGACTGCGAGCAGTCACTGTGCTGAACAGAATAGTGAGTGTTCCCATCACAGTATGACTTTGAGAGCAGTCACTGTGCTGAGCAGAATAGTGAGTGTTCCCGACACAGTGTGACTTAGAGCAGTCACTGTGCTGAGCAGAATAGTGAGTGTTCCTATCACAATGCGACTGTGAGAGCAGTCACTTTGCAGAGCAGAATAGTGAGTGTTCCCATCACAGTGTGACTAAGAGCTGTCACTGTGCTGAGCAGAATAGTGAGTGTTCCCATCACAGTGTGACTGAGAGCAGTCACTGTGCTGAGCAGAATAGTGAGTGTTCCCATCACAGTGTGACTGAGAGCTGTCACTGTGCTGAGCAGAATAGTGAGTGTTCACATCACAGTGTGACTGAGAGCTGTCACTGTGCTGAACAGAATAGTGAGTGTTCCCATCACAGTGTGACTGAAAGCTGTCAATGTGCTGAGCAGAATAGTTAGTGTTCACATCACAGTGTGACCGAGAGCTCTCACTGTGCTGAGCATCAGAGTGAGTGTTCCTATCACAGTGTGACTGAGAGCAGTCACTGTGCTGAGCAAAATAGTAAGTGTTCCCATCACAGTGTGACTGAGAGCTGTCACTGTGCTAAGCAGAATAGTGAGTGTTCCGATCACAGTGTGACTGTGAGAGCAGTCACTATGCTGAGCAGAATAGTAATTGTTTCCATCACAGTGTAACTGAGAGCTGTCATTGTACTGAGCAGAATAGTGGGTGTTCCCATCACAGTGTTACTGAGAGCAGTCACTGTGCTGAGCAGAATAGTGAGTGTTCCCATCACAGTGTGACTGTGAGAGCATTCACTGTGCTGAGCAGAATAGTGAGTGTTCCCGTCACAGTGTGACTGAGAGCTCTCACTGTGCTGAGCAGAATAGTGAGTGTTCCCATCACAGTGTGACTTAGAGCAGTCACTATGCTTAGCAGAATAGTAAGTGTTTCCATCACAGTGTGACTGAGAGCTGTCATTGTGCTGAGCAGAATAATGGGTGTTCCCATCACAGTGTGACTTAGAGCTCTCACTTTGCTGAGCAGAATAGTGAGTGTTCCCATTACAGTGTTACCGAGAGCAGTCACTCTGCTTAGCAGAATAGTAAGTGTTTCCCTCACAGTGTGACTGAGAGCTGTCATTGTGCTGAGCAGAATAATGGGTGTTCCCATCACAGTGTGACTTAGAGCTCTCACTTTGCTGAGCAGAATAGTGAGTGTTCCCATTACAGTGTTACCGAGAGCAGTCACTCTGCTTAGCAGAATAGTGAGTGTTTCCATCACAGTGCGACTGTGAGAGCAGTCACTGTGCAGAACAGAATAGTGAGTGTTCCCATCACAGTGTGACTGCGAGAGCATTCACTTTGCTGAGCACAAGAGTGAGTGTTCCCATCACAGTGTGACTGTGAGAGCAGTCACTGTGCTGAGCAGAATAGTGAATGTTCCTGCCACAGTGTGACTGAGAGCAGTGACTGTGCTGAGCAAAATAGTGAGTGTTCCCATCACAGTGTGACTGCGATAGCATTCACTGTGCAGAGCAGAATAGTGGGTGTTCCCATCACAGTGTGACTGAGAGCTGTCATTGTGCTGAGCAGAATAGTGAGTGTTCACATCACTGTGTGACTGAGAGCAGTCACTGTGCTGAGCAGAATAATGAGTGTTCACATCAAAGTGTGACTGAGAGCAGTCACTGTGCAGAGCGAAATAGTGAGTGTTCCCATCACAGAGTGACTGCGAGAGCATTCACTGTGCTGAGCAGAATAGTGAGTGTTCCCGTCACAGTGTGACTGAGAGCAGCCACTGTGCTGAGTAGAATAGTGAGTGTTCCCATCACAGTGTGAATGCGAGAGCATTCACTGTGCAGAGCAGAATAGTGAGTGTTCACATCACAGTGTAACTGTGAGAGCAGTCACTGTGCTGAGCAGAATAGTGAGTGTTCACATCACAGTGTGACTGTGAGAGCAGTCACTGTGCTGAGCATAATAGTAAGTGTTTCCATCACAGTGTAACTGAGAGCTGTCATTGTGCTGAGCAGAATAGTGGGTGTTCCCATCACAGTGTTACTGAGAGCAGTCACTGTGCTGAACAGAATAGTGAGTGTTCCCATCACAGTGTGACTGTGAGAGCATTCACTGTGCTGAGCAGAATAGTAAGTGTTCCCGTCAGTGTGACTGAGAGCTTTCACTGTGCTGAGCAGAATAGTGAGTGTTCCCATCACAGTGTGACTGAGAGCAGTCACTTGGCTGAGCAGAATAGTGAGTGTTCCCATCACAGTGTGACTGAGAGCAGTCACTGTGCAGAGCAGAATAGTGAATGTTCCCGCCACAGTGTGACTGAGAGCAGTCACTGTGCTGAGCAGAATAGTGAGTGTTCCCATCACAGTGTGACTGTGAGAGCAGTCACTGTGCTGATCAGAATAATCAGTGTTCCCATCACAGTGTGACTGAGAGCAGTCACTGTGCAGAGCAGAATAGGAAGTGTTTCCATCACAGTGTGACTGCGAGAGCATTCAATGTGCAGAGCAGAATAGTGAGTGTTCCCATCACAGTGTGACTGAGAGCAGTCACTTGGCTGAGCAGAATAGTGAGTGTTTCCTTTACAGTGTGACTGTGAGAGCAGTGCTGAGCAGAATAGTGAGTGTTCCAATCACAGTATGGCTAAGAGCAGTCACTGTGCTGAGCAGAATAGTGAGTGTTCCATCACAGTGTGACTGAGAGCAGTCACTATGCTGAGCAAAATAGTAAGTGTTCCCATCACAGTGTGACTGAGAGCTATCACTGTGCTAAGCAGAATAGTGAGTGTTCCGATCACAGTGTGACTGTGAGAGCAGTCACTATGCTGAGCAGAATAGTAATTGTTTCCATCACAGTGTAACTGAGAGCTGTCATTGTACTGAGCAGAATAGTGGGTGTTCCCATCACAGTGTTACTGAGAGCAGTCACTGTGCTGAGCAGAATAGTGAGTGTTCCCGTCACAGTGTGACTGAGAGCTCTCACTGTGCTGAGCAAAATAGTGAGTGTTCCCATCACAGTGTGACTGCGATAGCATTCACTGTGCAGAGCAGAATAGTGAGTGTTCCCATCACAGTGTGACTGAGAGCAGTCACTGTGCAGAGCAGAATATTAAGTGTTTCCATCACAGTGCGACTGTCAGAGCAGTCACTGTGCTGGGCAGAATAGTGAGTGTTCTTATCACAGTGTGACTGAGAGCAGTCAATGTGCTGAACAGAATAGTGAGTGTTCCCATCACAGTGTGACTTAGAGCAGTCACTATGCTTAGCAGAATAGTAAGTGTTTCCATCACAGTGTGACTGAGAGCTGTCATTGTGCTGAGCAGAATAATGGGTGTTTCCATCACAGTGTGACTTAGAGCTCTCACTTTGCTGAGCAGAATAGTGAGTGTTCCCATTACAGTGTTACCGAGAGCAGTCACTCTGCTTAGCAGAATAGTGAGTGTTTCCTTTACAGTGTGACTGTGAGAGCAGTGCTAAGCAGAATAGTGAGTGTTCCAATCACAGTGTTACCGAGAGCAGTCACTCTGCTTAGCAGAATAGTGAGTGTTCCCATCACAGTGTTACTGAGAGCAGTCACTGTGCTGAGCATAATAGTGAGTGTTCCCATCACAGTGTGACTGAGAGCTGTCACTGTGCTGAGCAGAATAGTGAGTGTTCACATCAATGTGTGACTGAAAGCAGTCACTGTGCTGAGCAGAATAGTGAGTGTTCCCATCACAGTGTGACTGAGAGCAGTCACTGTGCAGAGCAGAATATTAAGTGTTTCCATCACAGTGCGACTGTCAGAGCAGTCACTGTGCTGAGCAGAATAGTGAATGTTCCCGCCACAGTGTGACTGAGAGCAGTCACTGTGCTGAGCAGAATAGTGAGTGTTCCCATCACAGTGTGACTGCGAGAGCATCCACTGTGCAGAGCAGAATAGTTAGTGTTCCCATTACAGTGTGACTGAGAGCTGTCAGTGAGCTGAGCAGAATAGTGAGTGTTCACATCACTGTGTGACTGAGAGCAGTGACTGTGCTGAGCAAAATAGTGAGTGTTCCCATCACAGTGTGACTAAGATAGCATTCACTGTGCAGAGCAGAATAGTGGGTGTTCCCATCACAGTGTGACTGAGAGCTGTCATTGTGCTGAGCAGAATAGTGAGTGTTCACATCACTGTGTGACTGAGAGCAGTCACTGTGCTGAGCAGAATAATGAGTGTTCACATCAAAGTGTGACTGAGAGCAGTCACTGTGCTGAGCGAAATAGTGAGTGTTCCCATCACAGAGTGACTGCGAGAGCATTCACTGTGCTGAGCAGAATAGTGAGTGTTCCCGTCACAGTGTGACTGAGAGCAGCCACTGTGCTGAGTAGAATAGTGAGTGTTCCCATCACAGTGTGAATGCGAGAGCATTCACTGTGCAGAGCAGAATAGTGAGTGTTCACATCACAGTGTAACTGTGAGAGCAGTCACTGTGCTGAGCAGAATAGTGAGTGTTCACATCACAGTGTGACTGTGAGAGCAGTCACTGTGCTGAGCATAATAGTAAGTGTTTCCATCACAGTGTAACTGAGAGCTGTCATTGTGCTGAGCAGAATAGTGGGTGTTCCCATCACAGTGTTACTGAGAGCAGTCACTGTGCTGAACAGAATAGTGAGTGTTCCCATCACAGTGTGACTGTGAGAGCATTCACTGTGCTGAGCAGAATAGTGAGTGTTCCCGTCAGTGTGACTGAGAGCTCTCACTGTGCTGAGCAGAATAGTGAGTGTTCCCATCACAGTGTGACTGAGAGCAGTCACTTGGCTGAGCAGAATAGTAAGTGTTTCCATCACAGTGTGACTGAGAGCTGTCATTGTGCTGAGCACAAGAGTGAGTGTTCCCATCACAGTGTGACTTAGAGCTCTCACTTTGCTGAGCAGAATAGTGAGTGTTCCCATTACAGTGTTACCGAGAGCAGTCACTCTGCTTAGCAGAATAGTGAGTGTTCCCATCACAGTGTTACTGAGAGCAGTCACTGTGCTGAGCATAATAGTGAGTGTTCCCATCACAGTGTGACTGAGAGCTGTCACTGTGCTGAGCAGAATAGTGAGTGTTCACATCAATGTGTGACTGAAAGCAGTCACTGTGCTGAGCAGAATAGTGAGTGTTCCCATCACAGTGTGACTGAGAGCAGTCACTGTGCAGAGCAGAATATGAAGTGTTTCCATCACAGTGCGACTGTCAGAGCAGTCACTGTGCTGAGCAGAATAGTGAATGTTCCCGCCACAGTGTGACTGAGAGCAGTCACTGTGCTGAGCAGAATAGTGAGTGTTCTCATCACAGTGTGACTGCGAAAGCATCCACTGTGCAGAGCAGAATAGTTAGTGTTCCCATTACAGTGTGACTGAGAGCTGTCAGTGAGCTGAGCAGAATAGTGAGTGTTCACATCACTGTGTGACTGAGAGCAGTGACTGTGCTGAGCAAAATAGTGAGTGTTCCCATCACAGTGTGACTGCGATAGCATTCACTGTGTAGAGCAGAATAGTGGGTGTTCCCATCACAGTGTGACTGAGAGCTGTCATTGTGCTGAGCAGAATAGTGAGTGTTCACATCACTGTGTGACTGAGAGCAGTCACTGTGCTGAGCAGAATAATGAGTGTTCACATCAAAGTGTGACTGAGAGCAGTCACTGTGCTGAGCGAAATAGTGAGTGTTCCCATCACAGAGTGACTGCGAGAGCATTCACTGTGCTGAGCAGAATAGTGAGTGTTCCCGTCACAGTGTGACTGAGAGCAGCCACTGTGCTGAGTAGAATAGTGAGTGTTCCCATCACAGTGTGAATGCGAGAGCATTCACTGTGCAGAGCAGAATAGTGAGTGTTCACATCACAGTGTAACTGTGAGAGCAGTCACTGTGCTGAGCATAATAGTAAGTGTTTCCATCACAGTGTAACTGAGAGCTGTCATTGTGCTGAGCAGAATAGTGGGTGTTCCCATCACAGTGTTACTGAGAGCAGTCACTGTGCTGAACAGAATAGTGAGTGTTCCCATCACAGTGTGACTGTGAGAGCATTCACTGTGCTGAGCAGAATAGTGAGTGTTCCCGTCAGTGTGACTGAGAGCTCTCACTGTGCTGAGCAGAATAGTGAGTGTTCCCATCACAGTGTGACTGAGAGCAGTCACTTGGCTGAGCAGAATAGTGAGTGTTCCCATCACAGTGTGACTGAGAGCAGTCACTGTGCTGAGCAGAATAGTGAATGTTCCCGCCACAGTGTGACTGAGAGCAGTCACTGTGCTGAGCAGAATAGTGAGTGTTCCCATCACAGTGTGACTGTGAGAGCAGTCACTGTGCTGAGCAGAATAATCAGTGTTCCCATCACAGTGTGACTGAGAGCAGTCACTGTGCAGAGCAGAATAGGAAGTGTTTCCATCACAGTGTGACTGCGAGAGCATTCAATGTGCAGAGCAGAATAGTGAGTGTTCCCATCACAGTGTGACTGAGAGCAGTCACTTGGCTGAGCAGAATAGTGAGTGTTTCCTTTACAGTGTGACTGTGAGAGCAGTGCTGAGCAGAATAGTGAGTGTTCCAATCACAGTATGGCTAAGAACAGTCACTGTGCTGAGCAGAATAGTGAGTGTTCCATCACAGTGTGACTGAGAGCAGTCACTGTGCTGAGCAAAATAGTAAGTGTTCCCATCACAGTGTGACTGAGAGCTGTCACTGTGCTAAGCAGAATAGTGAGTGTTCCGATCACAGTGTGACTGTGAGAGCAGTCACTATGCTGAGCAGAATAGTAATTGTTTCCATCACAGTGTAACTGAGAGCTGTCATTGTACTGAGCAGAATAGTGGGTGTTCCCATCACAGTGTTACTGAGAGCAGTCACTGTGCTGAGCAGAATAGTGAGTGTTCCCGTCACAGTGTGACTGAGAGCTCTCACTGTGCTGAGCAAAATAGTGAGTGTTCCCATCACAGTGTGACTGCGATAGCATTCACTGTGCAGAGCAGAATAGTGAGTGTTCCCATCACAGTGTGACTGAGAGCAGTCACTGTGCAGAGCAGAATATTAAGTGTTTCCATCACAGTGCGACTGTCAGAGCAGTCACTGTGCTGGGCAGAATAGTGAGTGTTCTTATCACAGTGTGACTGAGAGCAGTCAATGTGCTGAACAGAATAGTGAGTGTTCCCATCACAGTGTGACTTAGAGCTGTCATTGTGCTGAGCAGAATAATGGGTGTTCCCATCACAGTGTGTCTTAGAGCTCTCACTTTGCTGAGCAGAATAGTGAGTGTTCCCATTACAGTGTTACCGAGAGCAGTCACTCTGCTTAGCAGAATAGTGAGTGTTTCCTTTACAGTGTGACTGTGAGAGCAGTGCTAAGCAGAATAGTGAGTGTTCCAATCACAGTATGGCTAAGAGCAGTCACTGTGCTGAGCAGAATAGTGAGTGTTCCCATCACAGTGTGACTGAGAGCAGTCACTGTGCTGAGCAGAATAGTGAATGTTCCCGCCACAGTGTGACTGAGAGCAGTCACTCTGCTTAGCAGAATAGTAAGTGTTTCCATCACAGTGTGACTGAGAGCTGTCATTGTGCTGAGCACAAGAGTGAGTGTTCCCATCACAGTGTGACTTAGAGCTCTCACTTTGCTGAGCAGAATAGTGAGTGTTCCCATTACAGTGTGACTGTGAGAGCAGTCACTGTGCTGAGCAGAATAATCAGTGTTCCCATCACAGTGTGACTGAGAGCAGTCACTGTGCAGAGCAGAATAGGAAGTGTTTCCATCACAGTGTGACTGCGAGAGCATTCAATGTGCAGAGCAGAATAGTGAGTGTTCCCATCACAGTGTGACTGAGAGCAGTCACTTGGCTGAGCAGAATAGTGAGTGTTTCCTTTACAGTGTGACTGTGAGAGCAGTGCTGAGCAGAATAGTGAGTGTTCCAATCACAGTATGGCTAAGAGCAGTCACTGTGCTGAGCAGAATAGTGAGTGTTCCATCACAGTGTGACTGAGAGCAGTCACTGTGCTGAGCAAAATAGTAAGTGTTCCCATCACAGTGTGACTGAGAGCTGTCACTGTGCTAAGCAGAATAGTGAGTGTTCCGATCACAGTGTGACTGTGAGAGCAGTCACTATGCTGAGCAGAATAGTAATTGTTTCCATCACAGTGTAACTGAGAGCTGTCATTGTACTGAGCAGAATAGTGGGTGTTCCCATCACAGTGTTACTGAGAGCAGTCACTGTGCTGAGCAGAATAGTGAGTGTTCCCGTCACAGTGTGACTGAGAGCTCTCACTGTGCTGAGCAAAATAGTGAGTGTTCCCATCACAGTGTGACTGCGATAGCATTCACTGTGCAGAGCAGAATAGTGAGTGTTCCCATCACAGTGTGACTGAGAGCAGTCACTGTGCAGAGCAGAATATTAAGTGTTTCCATCACAGTGCGACTGTCAGAGCAGTCACTGTGCTGGGCAGAATAGTGAGTGTTCTTATCACAGTGTGACTGAGAGCAGTCAATGTGCTGAACAGAATAGTGAGTGTTCCCATCACAGTGTGACTTAGAGCAGTCACTATGCTTAGCAGAATAGTAAGTGTTTCCATCACAGTGTGACTGAGAGCTGTCATTGTGCTGAGCAGAATAATGGGTGTTCCCATCACAGTGTGACTTAGAGCTCTCACTTTGCTGAGCAGAATAGTGAGTGTTCCCATTACAGTGTTACCGAGAGCAGTCACTCTGCTTAGCAGAATAGTGAGTGTTTCCTTTACAGTGTGACTGTGAGAGCAGTGCTAAGCAGAATAGTGAGTGTTCCAATCACAGTATGGCTAAGAGCAGTCACTGTGCTGAGCAGAATAGTGAGTGTTCCCATCACAGTGTGACTGAGAGCAGTCACTGTGCTGAGCAGAATAGTGAATGTTCCCGCCACAGTGTGACTGAGAGCAGTCACTCTGCTTAGCAGAATAGTAAGTGTTTCCATCACAGTGTGACTGAGAGCTGTCATTGTGCTGAGCACAAGAGTGAGTGTTCCCATCACAGTGTGACTTAGAGCTCTCACTTTGCTGAGCAGAATAGTGAGTGTTCCCATTACAGTGTTACCGAGAGCAGTCACTCTGCTTAGCAGAATAGTGAGTGTTCCCATCACAGTGTTACTGAGAGCAGTCACTGTGCTGAGCATAATAGTGAGTGTTCCCATCACAGTGTGACTGAGAGCTGTCACTGTGCTGAGCAGAATAGTGAGTGTTCACATCAATGTGTGACTGAAAGCAGTCACTGTGCTGAGCAGAATAGTGAGTGTTCCCATCACAGTGTGACTGAGAGCAGTCACTGTGCAGAGCAGAATATTAAGTGTTTCCATCACAGTGCGATTGTCAGAGCAGTCACTGTGCTGAGCAGAATAGTGAATGTTCCCGCCACAGTGTGACTGAGAGCAGTCACTGTGCTGAGCAGAATAGTGAGTGTTCCCATCACAGTGTGACTGCGAGAGCATCCACTGTGCAGAGCAGAATAGTTAGTGTTCCCATTACAGTGTGACTGAGAGCTGTCAGTGAGCTGAGCAGAATAGTGAGTGTTCACATCACTGTGTGACTGAGAGCAGTCACTGTGCTGAGCAGAATAGTGAGTGTTCCCATCACAGTGTGACTGAGAGCAGTCACTTGGCTGATCAGAATAGTGAGTGTTTTCTTTACAGTGTGACTGTGAGAGCAGTCACTGTGCTGAGCAGAATAGTGAGTGTTCCAATCACAGTATGGCTAAGAGCAGTCACTGTGCTGAGCAGAATAGTGAGTGTTCCCATCACAGTGTGACTGAAACAGTCACTGTGCTGAGCAGAATAGTGAGTGTTCCCAAAACACAGTGTGACTGAGAGCTGTCTCTGTGCTGAACAGAATAGTGAGTGTTCCCATCACAGTGTGAATGAGAGCTGTCAATATGCTGAGCAGAATAGTTAGTGTTCCCATCACAGTGTGACTGAGAGCAGTCACTGTGTTGAGCAAAATAGTGAGTGTTCCCATCACAGTGTGACTTTGAGAGCATTTACTGTCCAGAGCAGAATAGTGAGTGTGACTTTGAGAGCAGTCACTGTGCTGAGCAGAATAGTGAGTGTTCCCATCACAGTGTGACTGAGAGCAGTCACTGTGCTGAACAGAATAGTGAGTGTTCCCATCACAGTGTGACTTAGAGCAGTCACTGTGCTGAGCAGAATAGTGAGTGTTCCTATCACAATGCGACTGTGAGAGCAGTCACTGTGCAGAGCAGAATAGTGAGTGTTCCCATCACAGCTGTGACTAAGAGCTGTCACTGTGCTGAGCAGAATAGTGAGTGTTCCCATCACAGTGTGACTGAGAGCAGTGACTGTGCTGAGCAAAATAGTGAGTGTTCCCATCACAGTGTGACTGCGATAGCATTCACTGTGCAGAGCAGAATAGTGAGTGTTCCCATCACAGTGTGACTGAGAGCAGTCACTGTGCAGAGCAGAATATTAAGTGTTTCCATCACAGTGCGACTGTCAGAGCAGTCACTGTGCTGGGCAGAATAGTGAGTGTTCTTAACACAGTGTGACTGAGAGCAGTCAATGTGCTGAACAGAATAGTGAGTGTTCCCATCACAGTGTGACTTAGAGCAGTCACTGTGTTGAGCAAAATAGTGAGTGTTCCCATCACAGTGTGACTTTGAGAGCATTTACTGTCCAGAGCAGAATAGTGAGTGTGACTTTGAGAGCAGTCACTGTGCTGAGCAGAATAGTGAGTGTTCCCATCACAGTGTGACTGAGAGCAGTCACTGTGCTGAACAGAATAGTGAGTGTTCCCATCACAGTGTGACTTAGAGCAGTCACTGTGCTGAGCAGAATAGTGAGTGTTCCTATCACAATGCGACTGTGAGAGCAGTCACTGTGCAGAGCAGAATAGTGAGTGTTCCCATCACAGCTGTGACTAAGAGCTGTCACTGTGCTGAGCAGAATAGTGAGTGTTCCCATCACAGTGTGACTGAGAGCAGTGACTGTGCTGAGCAACATAGTGAGTGTTCCCATCACAGTGTGACTGCGATAGCATTCACTGTGCAGAGCAGAATAGTGAGTGTTCCCATCACAGTGTGACTGAGAGCAGTCACTGTGCAGAGCAGAATATTAAGTGTTTCCATCACAGTGCGACTGTCAGAGCAGTCACTGTGCTGGGCAGAATAGTGAGTGTTCTTAACACAGTGTGACTGAGAGCAGTCAATGTGCTGAACAGAATAGTGAGTGTTCCCATCACAGTGTGACTTAGAGCAGTCACTGTGCAGAGCAGAATAGTGAGTGTTCCCATCACAGCTGTGACTAAGAGCTGTCACTGTGCTGAGCAGAATAGTGAGTGTTCACATCACTGTGTGACTGTGAGAGCAGTCACTATGCTGAGCAGAATAGTAATTGTTTCCATCACAGTGTAACTGAGAGCTGTCATTGTACTGAGCAGAATAGTGGGTGTTCCCATCACAGTGTTACTGAGAGCAGTCACTGTGCTGAGCAGAATAGTGAGTGTTCCCATCACAGTGTGACTGTGAGAGCATTCACTGTGCTGAGCAGAATAGTGAGTGTTCCCGTCACAGTGTGACTGAGAGCTCTCACTGTGCTGAGCAGAATAGTGAGTGTTCCCATCACAGTGTGACTGAGAGCAGTCACTATGCTTAGCAGAATAGTAAGTGTTTCCATCACAGTGTGACTGAGAGCTGTCATTGTGCTGAGCAGAATAATGGGTGTTCCCATCACAGTGTGACTTAGAGCTCTCACTTTGCTCAGCAGAATAGTGAGTGTTCCCATTACAGTGTTACCGAGAGCAGTCACTCTGCTTAGAAGAATAGTGAGTGTTCCCATCACAGTGTTACTGAGAGCAGTCACTGTGCTGAGCATAATAGTGAGTGTTCCCATCACAGTGTGACTGAGAGCTGTCACTGTGCTGAGCAGAATAGTGAGTGTTCACATCAATGTGTGACTGAAAGCAGTCACTGTGCTGAGCAGAATAGTGAGTGTTCCCATCACAGTGTGACTGAGAGCAGTCACTGTGCAGAGCAGAATATTAAGTGTTTCCATCACAGTGCGACTGTCAGAGCAGTCACTGTGCTGAGCAGAATAGTGAATGTTCCCGCCACAGTGTGACTGAGAGCAGTCACTGTGCTGAGCAGAATAGTGAGTGTTCCCATCACAGTGTGACTGAGAGCTGTCAGTGTGCTGAGCAAAATAGTGAGTGTTCACATCACTGTGTGACTGAGAGCAGTCACTGTGCTGAGCAGAATAGTGAGTGTTCCCATCACAGTGTGACTGAGAGCAGTCACTTGGCTGATCAGAATAGTGAGTGTTTTCTTTACAGTGTGACTGTGAGAGCAGTCACTGTGCTGAGCAGAATAGTGAGTGTTCCAATCACAGTATGGCTAAGAGCAGTCACTGTGCTGAGCAGAATAGTGAGTGTTCCCATCACAGTGTGACTGAAACAGTCACTGTGCTGAGCAGAAGAGTGAGTGTTCCCAAAACACAGTGTGACTGAGAGCTGTCTCTGTGCTGAACAGAATAGTGAGTGTTCCCATCACAGTGTGACTGAGAGCTGTCAATATGCTGAGCAGAATAGTTAGTGTTCACATCACAGTGTGATCGAGAGCTCTCCCTGTGTTGAGCAGCAGAGTGAGTGTTCCCATCACAGTGTGACTGAGAGCAGTCACTGTGCTGAGCAGAATAGTGAGTGTTCCCATCACAGTGTGACTGAGAGCAGTCACTGTGCTGAACAGAATAGTGAGTGTTCCCATCACAGTGTGACTTAGAGCAGTCACTGTGCTGAGCAGAATAGTGAGTGTTCCTATCACAATGCGACTGTGAGAGCAGTCACTGTGCAGAGCAGAATAGTGAGTGTTCCCATCACAGCTGTGAGTAAGAGCTGTCACTGTGCTGAGCAGAATAGTGAGTGTTCCCATCACAGTGTGACTGGGAGCTGTCAATGTGCTGAGCAGAATAGTTAGTGTTCACATCACAGTGTGACTGAGAGCAGTCACTGTGCTGAGCAAAATAGTGAGTGTTCCCATCACAGTGTGACTTTGAGAGCATTCACTGTCCAGAGCAGAATAGTGAGTGTGACTTTGAGAGCAGTCACTGTGCTGAGCAGAATAGTGAGTGTTCCCATCACAGTGTGACTGAGAGCTGTCTCTGTGCTGAACAGAATAGTGAGTGTTGCCATCACAGTGTGACTGAGAGCTGTCAATCAGCTGAGCAGAATAGTTAGTGTTCACATCACAGTGTGACCGAGAGCTGTCACTGTGCTGAGCAGAATAATGAGTGTTCACATCAATATGTGACTGAGAGCAGTCACTGTGCTGAGCAGAATAGTGAGTGTTCACATCAAAGTGTGACTGAGAACAGTCACTGTGCTGAGCAAAATAGTGAGTGTTCCCATCACAGATTGACTGCGAGAGCATTCACTGTGCTGAGCAGAATAGTGAGTGTTCCCGTCACAGTGTGACTGAGAGCAGCCACTGTGCTGAGCAGAATAATGAGTGTTCCCATCACAGTGTGACTGTGAGAGCATTCACTGTGCTGAGTAGAATAGTGAGTGTTCCCATACCAGTATGACGGTGAGATCATTCACTGTGCTGAGCAGAATAGTGAGTGTTCCCGTCACAGTGTGACTTTGAGAGCATTCACTGTCCAGAGCAGAATAGTGAGTGTGACTTTGAGAGCTGTCACTGTGCTGAGCAGAATAGTGAGTGTTCCCATCACAGTGTGACTGAGAGTAGTCACTGTGCTGAGCAGAATAGTGAGTGTTCCCATCACAGTGTGACTGAGAGCAGTCACTGTGCTGAACAGAATAGTGAGTGTTCACATCACAGTGTAACTGAGAGCTGTCAATGTGCTGAGCAGAATAGTGATTGTTCCCATCACAGTGTGACTGTGAGAGCAGTCACTGTGCTGAGCAGAATATTAAGTGTTTCCATCACAGTGTGACTGAGAGCTGTCATTGTGCTGAGCAGAATAATGGGTGTTCCCATCACAGTGTGACTGTGAGAGCATTCACTGTGCTGAGTAGAATAGTGAGTGTTCCTATCCCAGTATGACTGTGAGAGCATTCACTGTGTTGAGCAGAATAGTGAGTGTTCAATTCACAGTGTGACTTTGAGAGCATTCACTGTCCAGAGCAGAATAGTGAGTGTGACTTTGAGAGCTGTCACTGTGCTGAGCAGAATAGTGAGTGTTCCCATCACAGTGTGACTGAGAGCAGTCACTGTGCTGAACAGAATAGTGAGTGTTCCCATCACAGTGTGACTTAGAGCAGTCACTGTGCTGAGCAGAATAGTGAGTGTTCCCATCACAATGCGACTGTGAGAGCAGTCACTGTATAGAGCAGAATAGTGAGTGTTCCCATCACAGCTGTGACTAAGAGCTGTCACTGTGCTGAGCAGAATAGTGAGTGTTCCCATCACAGTGTGACTGAGAGCAGTGACTGTGCTGAGCAAAATAGTGAGTGTTCCCATCACAGTGTGACTGCGATAGCATTCACTGTGCAGAGCAGAATAGTGAGTGTTCCCATCACAGTGTGACTGAGAGCAGTCACTGTGCAGAGCAGAATATTAAGTGTTTCCATCACAGTGCGACTGTCAGAGCAGTCACTGTGCTGGGCAGAATAGTGAGTGTTCTTAACACAGTGTGACTGAGAGCAGTCAATGTGCTGAACAGAATAGTGAGTGTTCCCATCACAGTGTGACTTAGAGCAGTCACTGTGCAGAGCAGAATAGTGAGTGTTCCCATCACAGCTGTGACTAAGAGCTGTCACTGTGCTGAGCAGAATAGTGAGTGTTCACATCACTGTGTGACTGTGAGAGCAGTCACTATGCTGAGCAGAATAGTAATTGTTTCCATCACAGTGTAACTGAGAGCTGTCATTGTACTGAGCAGAATAGTGGGTGTTCCCATCACAGTGTTACTGAGAGCAGTCACTGTGCTGAGCAGAATAGTGAGTGTTCCCATCACAGTGTGACTGTGAGAGCATTCACTGTGCTGAGCAGAATAGTGAGTGTTCCCGTCACAGTGTGACTGAGAGCTCTCACTGTGCTGAGCAGAATAGTGAGTGTTCCCATCACAGTGTGACTGAGAGCAGTCACTATGCTTAGCAGAATAGTAAGTGTTTCCATCACAGTGTCACTAAGAGCTGTCATTGTGCTGAGCAGAATAATGGGTGTTCCCATCACAATGTGACTTAGAGCTCTCACTTTGCTGAGCAGAATAGTGAGTGTTCCCATTACAGTGTTACCGAGAGCAGTCACTCTGCTTAGCAGAATAGTAAGTGTTTCCATCACAGTGTGACTGAGAGCTGTCATTGTGCTGAGCAGAATAATGGGTGTTCCCATCACAGTGTGACTTAGAGCTCTCACTTTGCTGAGCAGAATAGTGAGTGTTCCCATTGCAGTGTTACCGAGAGCAGTCACTCTGCTTAGAAGAATAGTGAGTGTTCCCATCACAGTGTTACTGAGAGCAGTCACTGTGCTGAGCATAATAGTGAGTGTTCCCATCACAGTGTGACTGAGAGCTGTCACTGTGCTGAGCAGAATAGTGAGTGTTCACATCAATGTGTGACTGAAAGCAGTCACTGTGCTGAGCAGAATAGTGAGTGTTCCCATCACAGTGTGACTGAGAGCAGTCACTGTGCAGAGCAGAATATTAAGTGTTTCCATCACAGTGCGACTGTCAGAGCAGTCACTGTGCTGAGCAGAATAGTGAATGCTCCCGCCACAGTGTGACTGAGAGCAGTCACTGTGCTGAGCAGAATAGTGAGTGTTCCCATCACAGTGTGACTGAGAGCTGTCAGTGTGCTGAGCAAAATAGTGAGTGTTCACATCACTGTGTGACTGAGAGCAGTCACTGTGCTGAGCAGAATAGTGAGTGTTCCCATCACAGTGTGACTGAGAGCAGTCACTTGGCTGATCAGAATAGTGAGTGTTTTCTTTACAGTGTGACTGTGAGAGCAGTCACTGTGCTGAGCAAAATAGTGAGTGTTCCCATCACAGTGTGACTGCGATAGCATTCACTGTGCAGAGCAGAATAGTGAGTGTTCCCATCACAGTGTGACTGAGAGCAGTCACTGTGCAGAGCAGAATATTAAGTGTTTCCATCACAGTGCGACTGTCAGAGCAGTCACTGTGCTGGGCAGAATAGTGAGTGTTCCCATCACAGTGTGACTGAGAGCTGTCTCTGTGCTGAACAGAATAGTGAGTGTTCCCATCACAGTGTGACTGAGAGCTGTCAATGTGCTGAGCAGAATAGTTAGTGTTCACATCACAGTGTGACCGAGAGCTCTCACTGTGCTGAGCAGAATAATGAGTGTTCCCATCACAGTGTGACTGTGAGAGCATTCACTGTGCTGAGTAGAATAGTGAGTGTTCCAATCACAGTATGGCTAAGAGCAGTCACTGTGCTGAGCAGAATAGTGAGTGTTCCCATCACAGTGCGACTGAAACAGTCACTGTGCTGAGCAGAAGAGTGAGTGTTCCCAAAACACAGTGTGACTGAGAGCTGTCTCTGTGCTGAACAGAATAGTGAGTGTTCCCATCACAGTGTGACTGAGAGCTGTCAATATGCTGAGCAGAATAGTTAGTGTTCACATCACAGTGTGATCGAGAGCTCTCCCTGTGCTGAGCAGCAGAGTGAGTGTTCCCATCACAGTGTGACTGAGAGCAGTCACTGTGCTGAGCAGAATAGTGAGTGTTCCCATCACAGTGTGACTGAGAGCAGTCACTGTGCTGAACAGAATAGTGAGTGTTCCCATCACAGTGTGACTTAGAGCAGTCACTGTGCTGAGCAGAATAGTGAGTGTTCCTATCACAATGCGACTGTGAGAGCAGTCACTGTGCAGAGCAGAATAGTGAGTGTTCCCATCACAGCTGTGAGTAAGAGCTGTCACTGTGCTGAGCAGAATAGTGAGTGTTCCCATCACAGTGTGACTGGGAGCTGTCAATGTGCTGAGCAGAATAGTTAGTGTTCACATCACAGTGTGACTGAGAGCAGTCACTGTGCTGAGCAAAATAGTGAGTGTTCCCATCACAGTGTGACTTTGAGAGCATTCACTGTCCAGAGCAGAATAGTGAGTGTGACTTTGAGAGCAGTCACTGTGCTGAGCAGAATAGTGAGTGTTCCCATCACAGTGTGACTGAGAGCTGTCTCTGTGCTGAACAGAATAGTGAGTGTTGCCATCACAGTGTGACTGAGAGCTGTCAATCAGCTGAGCAGAATAGTTAGTGTTCACATCACAGTGTGACCGAGAGCTGTCACTGTGCTGAGCAGAATAATGAGTGTTCACATCAATATGTGACTGAGAGCAGTCAATGTGCTGAGCAGAATAGTGAGTGTTCACATCACAGTGTGACTGAGAGCAGTCACTGTGCTGAGCAAAATAGTGAGTGTTCCCATCACAGATTGACTGCGAGAGCATTCACTGTGCTGAGCAGAATAGTGAGTGTTCCCGTCACAGTGTGACTGAGAGCAGCCACTGTGCTGAGCAGAATAATGAGTGTTTCCATCACAGTGTGACTGTGAGAGCATTCACTGTGCTGAGTAGAAGAGTGAGTGTTCCCATACCAGTATGACTGTGAGATCATTCACTGTGCTGAGCAGAATAGTGAGTGTTCCCGTCACAGTGTGACTTTGAGAGCATTCACTGTCCAGAGCAGAATAGTGAGTGTGACTTTGAGAGCTGTCACTGTGCTGAGCAGAATAGTGAGTGTTCCCATCACAGTGTGACTGAGAGTAGTCACTGTGCTGAGCAGAATAGTGAGTGTTCCCATCACAGTGTGACTGAGAGCAGTCACTGTGCTGAACAGAATAGTGAGTGTTCACATCACAGTGTAACTGAGAGCTGTCAATGTGCTGAGCAGAATAGTGAGTGTTCCCATCACAGTGTGACTGTGAGAGCAGTCACTGTGCTGAGCAGAATATTAAGTGTTTCCATCACAGTGTGACTGAGAGCTGTCATTGTGCTGAGCAGAATAATGGGTGTTCCCATCACAGTGTGACTGTGAGAGCATTCACTGTGCTGAGTAGAATAGTGAGTGTTCCTATCCCAGTATGACTGTGAGAGCATTCACTGTGTTGAGCAGAATAGTGAGTGTTCGATTCACAGTGTGACTTTGAGAGCATTCACTGTCCAGAGCAGAATAGTGAGTGTGACTTTGAGAGCTGTCACTGTGCTGAGCAGAATAGTGAGTGTTCCCATCACAGTGTGACTGAGAGCAGTCACTGTGCTGAACAGAATAGTGAGTGTTCCCATCACAGTGTGACTTAGAGCAGTCACTGTGCTGAGCAGAATAGTGAGTGTTCCCATCACAATGCGACTGTGAGAGCAGTCACTGTATAGAGCAGAATAGTGAGTGTTCCAATCACAGTGTGACTGAGAGCTGTCACTGTGCTGAGCAGAATAGTGAGTGTTCATATCACTGTGTGACTGAGAGCTGTCTCTGTGCTGAACAGAATAGTGAGTGTTGCCATCACAGTGTGACTGAGAGCTGTCAATCAGCTGAGCAGAATAGTTAGTGTTCACATCACAGTGTGACCGAGAGCTGTCACTGTGCTGAGCAGAATAATGAGTGCTCACATCAATATGTGACTGAGAGCAGTCACTGTGCTGAGCAGAATAGTGAGTGTTCACATCACAGTGTGACTGAGAGCAGTCACTGTGCTGAGCAAAATAGTGAGTGTTCCCATCACAGATTGACTGCGAGAGCATTCACTGTGCTGAGCAGAATAGTGAGTGTTCCCGTCACAGTGTGACTGAGAGCAGCCACTGTGCTGAGCAGAATAATGAGTGTTCCCATCACAGTGTGACTGTGAGAGCATTCACTGTGCTGAGTAGAATAGTGAGTGTTCCCATACCAGTATGACTGTGAGATCATTCACTGTGCTGAGCAGAATAGTGAGTGTTCCCGTCACAGTGTGACTTTGAGAGCATTCACTGTCCAGAGCAGAATAGTGAGTGTGACTTTGAGAGCTGTCACTGTGCTGAGCAGAATAGTGAGTGTTCCCATCACAGTGTGACTGAGAGTAGTCACTGTGCTGAGCAGAATAGTGAGTGTTCCCATCACAGTGTGACTGAGAGCAGTCACTGTGCTGAACAGAATAGTGAGTGTTCACATCACAGTGTAACTGAGAGCTGTCAATGTGCTGAGCAGAATAGTGAGTGTTCCCATCACAGTGTGACTGTGAGAGCAGTCACTGTGCTGAGCAGAATATTAAGTGTTTCCATCACAGTGTGACTGAGAGCTGTCATTGTGCTGAGCAGAATAATGGGTGTTCCCATCACAGTGTGACTGTGAGAGCATTCACTGTGCTGAGTAGAATAGTGAGTGTTCCTATCCCAGTATGACTGTGAGAGCATTCACTGTGTTGAGCAGAATAGTGAGTGTTCGATTCACAGTGTGACTTTGAGAGCATTCAATGTCCAGAGCAGAATAGTGAGTGTGACTTTGAGAGCTGTCACTGTGCTGAGCAGAATAGTGAGTGTTCCCATCACAGTGTGATTGAGAGCAGTCACTGTGCTGAACAGAATAGTGAGTGTTCCCATCACAGTGTGACTTAGAGCAGTCACTGTGCTGAGCAGAATAGTGAGTGTTCCCATCACAATGCGACTGTGAGAGCAGTCACTGTATAGAGCAGAATAGTGAGTGTTCCAATCACAGTGTGACTGAGAGCTGTCACTGTGCTGAGCAGAATAGTGAGTGTTCACATCACTGTGTGACTGAGAGCAGTCACTGTGCTGAGCAGAATAGTGAGTGTTCCCATCACAGTGTGACTGAGAGCAGTCACTGTGCTGAGCAGAATAGTGAGTGTTCCCATCACAGTGTGACTGAGAGCTGTCTCTGTGCTGAACAGAATAGTGAGTGTTCCCATCACAGTGTGACTGAGAGCTGTCAATATGCTGAGCAGAATAGTTAGTGTTCACATCACAGTGTGACCGAGAGCTCTCACTGTGCTGAGCAGTAGAGTGAGTGTTCCCATCACAGTGTGACTGAGAGCAGTCACTGTGCTGAGCAAAATAGTGAGTGTTCCCATCACAGATTGACTGCGAGAGCATTCACTGTGCTGAGCAGAATAGTGAGTGTTCCCGTCACAGTGTGACTGAGAGCAGCCACTGTGCTGAGCAGAATAATGAGTGTTCCCTTCACAGTGTGACTGTGAGAGCATTCACTGTGCTGAGTAGAATAGTGAGTGTTCCCATACCAGTATGACTGTGAGATCATTCACTGTGCTGAGCAGAATAGTGAGTGTTCCCGTCACAGTGTGACTTTGAGAGCATTCACTGTCCAGAGCAGAATAGTGAGTGTGACTTTGAGAGCTGTCACTGTGCTGAGCAGAATAGTGAGTGTTCCCATCACAGTGTGACTGAGAGCAGTCACTGTGCTGAACATAATAGTGAGTGTTCCCATCACAGTGTGACTTAGAGCAGTCACTGTGCTGAGCAGAATAGTGAGTGTTCCCATCACAATGCGACTGTGAGAGCAGTCACTGTGCTGAGCAGAATAGTGAGTGTTCCTATCACAATGCGACTGTGAGAGCAGTCACTGTGCTGAGCAGAATAGTGAGTGTTCCCATCACAGCTGTGACTAAGAGCAGTCACTGTGCTGAGCAGAATAGTGAGTGTTCCCATCACAGTGTGACTGAGAGCTGTCTCTGTGCTGAACAGAATAGTGAGTGTTCCCATCACAGTGTGACTGAGAGCAGTCACTGTGTTGAGCAAAATAGTGAGTGTTCCCATCACAGTGTGACTTTGAGAGCATTCACTGTCCAGAGCAGAATAGTGAGTGTGACTTTGAGAGCAGTCACTGTACTGAGCAGAATAGTGAGTGTTCCCATCACAGTGTGACTGAGAGCAGTCACTGTGTTGAGCAAAATAGTGAGTGTTCCCATCACAGTGTGACTTTGAGAGCATTCACTGTCCAGAGCAGAATAGTGAGTGTGACTTTGAGAGCAGTCACTCTGCTGAGCAGAATAGTGAGTGTTCCCATCACAGTGTGACTGAGAGCTGTCTCTGGGCTGAACAGAATAGTGAGTGTTCCCATCACAGTGTGACTGAGAGCTGTCAATATGCTGAGCAGAATAGTTAGTGTTCACATCACAGTGTGACCGAGAGCTCTCACTGTGCTGAGCAGCAGAGTGAGTGTTCCCATCACAGTGTGACTGAGAGCAGTCACTGTGTTGAGCAAAATAGTGAGTGTTCCCATCACAGTGTGACTTTGAGAGCATTCACTGTCCAGAGCAGAATAGTGAGTGTGACTTTGAGAGCAGTCACTGTGCTGAGCAGAATAGTGAGTGTTCCCATCACAGTGTGACTGAGAGCAGTCACTGTGTTGAGCAAAATAGTGAGTGTTCCCATCACAGTGTGACTTTGAGAGCATTCACTGTCCAGAGCAGAATAGTGAGTGTGACTTTGAGAGCAGTCATTGTGCTGAGCAGAATAGTGGGTGTTCCCATCACAGTGTTACTGAGAGCAGTCACTGTGCTAAGCAGAATAGTGAGTGTTCCCATCACAGTGTGACTGAGAGTTGTCAATATGCTGAGCAGAATAGTTAGTGTTCACATCACAGTGTGACCGAGAGCTCCCACTGTGCTGAGCAGCAGAGTGAGTGTTCCCATCACAGTGTGACTGAGAGCAGTCACTGTGTTGAGCAAAATATTTAGTGTTCCCATCACAGTGTGACTTTGAGAGCATTCACTGTCCAGAGCAGAATAGTGAGTGTGACTTTGAGAGCAGTCACTGTGCTGAGCAGCAGAGTGAGTGTTCCCATCACAGTGTGACTGAGAGCAGTCACTGTGTTGAGCAAAATAGTGAGTGTTCCCATCACAGTGTGACTTTGAGAGCATTCACTGTCCAGAGCAGAATAGTGAGTGTGACTTTGAGAGCAGTCATTGTGCTAAGCAGAATAGTGGGTGTTCCCATCACAGTGTTACTGAGAGCAGTCACTGTGCTAAGCAGAATAGTGAGTGTTCTGATCACAGTGTGACTGTGAGAGCAGTCACTATGCTGAGCAGAATAGTGCGTGTTCCCGTCACAGTGTGACTGAGAGCTCTTATGTGCTGAGCAGATTAGTGAGTGTTCCCATCACAGTGTGACTGAGAGCAGTCATTGTGCTGAGCAGAATAGTGAGTGTTCCCATCACAGTGTGACTGTGAGAGCATTCACTGTGCTGAGCAGAATAGTGAGTGTTCCCGTCACAGTGTGACTGAGAGCTCTTATGTGCTGAGCAGAATAGTGAGTGTTTCCATCACAGTGTGACTGAGAGTAGTCACTGTGCTGAGCAGAATAGTGAGTGTTCCCATCACAGTGTGACTGAGAGCAGTCACTGTGCTGAACAGAATAGTGAGTGTTCACATCACAGTGTGACTGTGAGAGCAGTCACTGTGCTGAGCAGAATATTAAGTGTTTCCATCACAGTGTGACTGAGAGCTGTCATTGTGCTGAGCAGAATAATGGGTGTTCCCATCACAGTGTAACTGTGAGAGCATTCACTGTGCTGAGTAGAATAGTGAGTGTTCCTATCCCAGTATGACTGTGAGAGCATTCACTCTGTTGAGCAGAATAGTGAGTGTTCGATTCACAGTGTGACTTTGAGAGCATTCACTGTCCAGATCAGAATAGTGAGTGTGACTTTGAGAGCTGTCACTGTGCTGAGCAGAATAGTGAGTGTTCCCATCACAGTGTGACTGAGAGCAGTCACTGTGCTGAACAGAATAGTGAGTGTTCCCATCACAGTGTGACTTGGAGCAGTCACTTTGCTGAGCAGAATAGTGAGTGTTCCCATCACAATGCGACTGTGAGAGCAGTCACTGTGCAGAGCAGAATAGTGAGTGTTCCAATCACAGTGTGACTGAGAGCTGTCACTGTGCTGAGCAGAATAGTGAGTGTTCACATCACTGTGTGACTGAGAGCAGTCACTGTGCTGAGCAGAATAGTGAGTGTTCCCATCACAGAGTGACTGAGAGCAGTCACTGTGCTGAGCAGAATAGTGAGTGTTCCCATCACAGTGTGACTGAGAGCTGTCTCTGTGCTGAACAGAATAGTGAGTGTTCCCATCACAGTGTGACTGAGAGCTGTCAATATGCTGAGCAGAATAGTTAGTGTTCACATCACAGTGTGACCGAGAGCTCTCACTGTGCTGAGCAGCAGAGTGAGTGTTCCCATCACAGTGTGACTGAGAGCAGTCACTGTGTTGAGCAAAATAGTGAGTGTTCCCATCACAGTGTGACTTTGAGAGCATTCACTGTCCAGAGCAGAATAGTGAGTGTGACTTTGAGAGCAGTCACTGTACTGAGCAGAATAGTGAGTGTTCCCATCACAGTGTGACTGAGAGCAGTCACTGTGTTGAGCAAAATAGTGAGTGTTCCCATCACAGTGTGACTTTGAGAGCATTCACTGTCCAGAGCAGAATAGTGAGTGTGACTTTGAGAGCAGTCACTGTGCTGAGCAGAATAGTGGGTGTTCCCATCACAGTGTTACTGGGAGCAGTCACTGTGTTGAGCAAAATAGTGAGTGTTCCCGTCACAGTGTGACTGAGAGCTCTTATGTGCTGAGCAGAATAGTGAGTGTTCCCATCACAGTATGACTGTGAGAGCATTCACTGTGCTGAGCAGAATAGTGAGTGTTCCCGTCACAGTGTGACTGAGAGCTCTTATGTGCTGAGCGGAAAAGTGAGTGTTCCCATCACAGTGTGACTGAGAGTAGTCACTGTGCTGAGCAGAATAGTGAGTGTTCCCATCACAGTGTGACTGAGAGCAGTCACTGTGCTGAACAGAATAGTGAGTGTTCACATCACAGTGTGACTGAGAGCTGTCACTGTGCTGAGCAGAATAGTGAGTGTTCCCATCACAGTGTGACTTTGAGATCATTCACTGTCCAGAGCAGAATAGTGAGTGTGACTTTGAGAGCAGTCACTGTGCTGAGCAGAATAGTGAGTGTTCCCATCACAGTGTGACTGAGAGCAGTCACTGTGCTGAACAGAATAGTGAGTGTTTCCATCACAGTGTGACTTAGAGCAGTCATTGTGCTGAACAGAATAGTGAGTGTTCCCATCACAGTGTGACTGAGAGCTGTCAATGTGCTGAGCAGAATAGTTAGTGTTCACATCACAGTGTGACCGAAAGCCCTCACTGTGCTGAGCAGCAGAGTGAGTGTTCCCATCACAGTGTGACTGAGAGCAGTCACTGTGCTGAGCAAAATAGTGAGTGTTCACATCACAGTGTGACTGAGAGCAGTCACTGTGCTGAGCAGAATAGTGAGTGTTCCCATCACAGTGTGACTGAGAGCTGTCTCTGTGCTGAACAGAATAGTGAGTGTTCCCATCACAGTGTGACTGAGAGCTGTCAATGTGCTGAGCAGAATAGTTAGTGTTCACATCACAGTGTGACCGAGAGCCCTCACTGTGCTGAGCAGCAGAGTGAGTGTTCCCATCACAGTGTGACTGAGAGCAGTCACTGTGCTGAGCAAAATAGTGAGTGTTCCCATTACAGTGTGACTTTGAGAGCATTCACTGTCCAGAGCAGAATAGTGAGTGTGACTTTGAGAGCAGTCACTGTGCTGAGCAGAATAGTGAGTGTTCCCATCACAGTGTGACTGAGAGCTGTCTCTGTGCTGAACAGAATAGTGAGTGTTGCCATCACAGTGTGACTGAGAGCTGTCAATCTGCTGAGCAGAATAGTTAGTGTTCACATCACAGTGTGACCGAGAGCTGTCACTGTGCTGAGCAGAATAGTGAGTGTTCACATCACTATGTGACTGAGATCAGTCACTGTGCTGAGCAGAATAGTGAGTGTTCACATCACAGTGTGACTGAGAGCAGTCACTGTGCTGAGCAAAATAGTGAGTGTTCCCATCACAGTGTGACTGCGAAAGCATTCACTGTGCAGAGCAGAATAGTGAGTGTTCACATCACAGTGTAACGGTGAGAGCAGTCACTGTGCTGAGCAGAATAGTGAGTGTTCACATCACAGTGTGACTGTGAGAGCAGTCACTGTGCTGAGCAGAATAGTAAGTGTTTCCATCACAGTGTAACTGAGAGCTGTCATTGTGCTGAGCAGAATAGTGGGTGTTCCCATCACAGTGTTACTGAGAGCAGTCACTGTGCTGAGCAGAATAGTGAGTGTTCCCATCACAGTGTGACTGTGAGAGCATTCACTGTGCTGAGCAGAATAGTGAGTGTTCCCGTCAGTGTGACTGAGAGCTGTCACTGTGCTGAGCAGAATAGTGAGTGTTCCCATCACAGTGTGACTGAGAGCAGTCGATTGGCTGAGCAGAATAGTGAGTGTTCCCATCACAGTGTGACTGAGAGCAGTCACTGTGCTGAGCAGAATAGTGAATGTTTCCGCCACAGTGTGACTGAGAGCAGTCACTGTGCTGAGCAGAATAGTGAGTGTTCCCATCACAGTGTGACTGTGAGAGCAGTCACTGTGCTGAGCAGAATAATCAGTGTTCCCATCACAGTGTGACTGAGAGCAGTCACTGTGCAGAGCAGAATAGGAAGTGTTTCCATCACAGTGTGACTGCGAGAGCATTCAATGTGCAGAGCAGAATAGTGAGTGTTCCCATCACAGTGTGACTGAGAGCAGTCACTTGGCTGAGCAGAATAGTGAGTGTTTCCTTTACAGTGTGACTGTGAGAGCAGTGCTGAGCAGAATAGTGAGTGTTCCAATCACAGTATGGCTAAGAGCAGTCACTTTCCTGAGCAGAATAGTGAGTGTTCCATCACAGTGTGACTGAGAGCAGTCACTGTGCTGAGCAAAATAGTAGGTGTTCCCATCACAGTGTGACTGAGAGCTGTCACTGTGCTAAGCAGAATAGTGAGTGTTCCGATCACAGTGTGACTGTGAGAGCAGTCACTATGCTGAGCAGAATGGTAATTGTTTCCATCACAGTGTAACTGAGAGCTGTCATTGTACTGAGCAGAATAGTGGGTGTTCCCATCACAGTGTTACTGAGAGCAGTCACTGTGCTGAGCAGAATAGTGAGTGTTCCCATCACAGTGTGACTGTGAGAGCATTCACTGTGCTGAGCAGAATAGTGAGTGTTCCCGTGACAGTGTGACTGAGAGCTCTCACTGTGCTGAGCAGAATAGTGAGTGTTCCCATCACAGTGTGACTGAGAGCAGTCACTATGCTTAGCAGAATAGTAAGTGTTTCCATCACAGTGTGACTGAGAGCTGTCATTGTGCTGAGCAGAATAATGGGTGTTCCCATCACAGTGTGACTTAGAGCTCTCACTTTGCTGAGCAGAATAGTGAGTGTTCCCATTACAGTGTTACCGAGAGCAGTCACTCTGCTTAGCAGAATAGTGAATGTTCCCGCCACAGTGTGACTGAGAGCAGTCACTGTGCAGAGCAGAATAGTGAGTGTTCCCATCACAGTGTGACTGCGAGAGCATTCACTTTGCTGAGCACAAGAGTGAGTGTTCCCATCACAGTGTGACTGTGAGAGCAGTCACTGTGCTGAGCAGAATAGTGAATGTTCCTGCCACAGTGTGACTGAGAGCAGTGACTGTGCTGAGCAAAATAGTTAGTGTTCCCATCACAGTGTGACTGCGATAGCATTCACTGTGCAGAGCAGAATAGTGAGTGTTCCCATCACAGTGTGACTGAGAGCAGTCACTGTGCAGAGCAGAATATTAAGTGTTTCCATCACAGTGCGACTGTCAGAGCAGTCACTGTGCTGGGCAGAATAGTGAGTGTTCTTATCACAGTGTGACTGAGAGCAGTCAATGTGCTGAACAGAATAGTGAGTGTTCCCATCACAGTGTGACTTAGAGCAGTCACTGTGCTGAGCAGAATAGTGAGTGTTCCTATCACAATGCGACTGTGAGAGCAGTCACTGTGCAGAGCAGAATAGTGAGTGTTCCCATCACAGCTGTGACTAAGAGCTGTCACTGTGCTGAGCAGAATAGTGAGTGTTCACATCACTGTGTGACTGTGAGAGCAGTCACTATACTGAGCAGAATAGTAATTGTTTCCATCACAGTGTAACTGAGAGCTGTCATTGTACTGAGCAGAATAGTGGGTGTTCCCATCACAGTGTTACTGAGAGCAGTCACTGTGCTGAGCAGAATAGTGAGTGTTCCCATCACAGTGTGACTGTGAGAGCATTCACTGTGCTGAGCAGAATAGTGAGTGTTCCCGTCACAGTGTGACTGAGAGCTCTCACTGTGCTGAGCAGAATAGTGAGTGTTCCCATCACAGTGTGACTGAGAGCAGTCACTATGCTTAGCAGAATAGTAAGTGTTTCCATCACAGTGTGACTAAGAGCTGTCATTGTGCTGGGCAGAATAATGGGTGTTCCCATCACAGTGTGACTTAGAGCTCTCACTTTGCTGAGCAGAATAGTGAGTGTTCCCATTACGGTGTTACCGAGAGCAGTCACTCTGCTTAGCAGAATAGTAAGTGTTTCCATCACAGTGTGACTGAGAGCTGTCACTGTGCTGAGCAGAATAATGGGTGTTCCCATCACAGTGTGACTTAGAGCTCTCACTTTGCTGAGCAGAATAGTGAGTGTTCCCATTACAGTGTTACCGAGAGCAGTCACTCTGCTTAGCAGAATAGTGAGTGTTCCCATCACAGTGTTACTGAGAGCAGTCACTGTGCTGAGCAGAATAGTGAATGTTCCTGCCACAGTGTGACTGAGAGCAGTGACTGTGCTGAGCAAAATAGTTAGTGTTCCCATCACAGTGTGACTGCGATAGCATTCACTGTGCAGAGCAGAATAGTGAGTGTTCCCATCACAGTGTGACTGAGAGCAGTCACTGTGCAGAGCAGAATATTAAGTGTTTCCATCACAGTGCGACTGTCAGAGCAGTCACTGTGCTGGGCAGAATAGTGAGTGTTCTTATCACAGTGTGACTGAGAGCAGTCAATGTGCTGAACAGAATAGTGAGTGTTCCCATCACAGTGTGACTTAGAGCAGTCACTGTGCTGAGCAGAATAGTGAGTGTTCCTATCACAATGCGACTGTGAGAGCAGTCACTGTGCAGAGCAGAATAGTGAGTGTTCCCATCACAGCTGTGACTAAGAGCTGTCACTGTGCTGAGCAGAATAGTGAGTGTTCACATCACTGTGTGACTGTGAGAGCAGTCACTATGCTGAGCAGAATAGTAATTGTTTCCATCACAGTGTAACTGAGAGCTGTCATTGTACTGAGCAGAATAGTGGGTGTTCCCATCACAGTGTTACTGAGAGCAGTCACTGTGCTGAGCAGAATAGTGAGTGTTCCCATCACAGTGTGACTGTGAGAGCATTCACTGTGCTGAGCAGAATAGTGAGTGTTCCCGTCACAGTGTGACTGAGAGCTCTCACTGTGCTGAGCAGAATAGTGAGTGTTCCCATCACAGTGTGACTGAGAGCAGTCACTATGCTTAGCAGAATAGTAAGTGTTTCCATCACAGTGTGACTAAGAGCTGTCATTGTGCTGGGCAGAATAATGGGTGTTCCCATCACAGTGTGACTTAGAGCTCTCACTTTGCTGAGCAGAATAGTGAGTGTTCCCATTACGGTGTTACCGAGAGCAGTCACTCTGCTTAGCAGAATAGTAAGTGTTTCCATCACAGTGTGACTGAGAGCTGTCACTGTGCTGAGCAGAATAATGGGTGTTCCCATCACAGTGTGACTTAGAGCTCTCACTTTGCTGAGCAGAATAGTGAGTGTTCCCATTACAGTGTTACCGAGAGCAGTCACTCTGCTTAGCAGAATAGTGAGTGTTCCCATCACAGTGTTACTGAGAGCAGTCACTGTGCTGAGCATAATAGTGAGTGTTCCCATCACAGTGTGACTGAGAGCTGTCACTGTGCTGAGCAGAATAGTGAGTGTTCACATCAATGTGTGACTGAAAGCAGTCACTGTGCTGAGCAGAATAGTGAGTGTTCCCATCACAGTGTGACTGAGAGCAGTCACTGTGCAGAGCAGAATATTAAGTGTTTCCATCACAGTGCGACTGTCAGAGCAGTCACTGTGCTGAGCAGAATAGTGAATGTTCCCGCCACAGTGTGACTGAGAGCAGTCACTGTGCTGAGCAGAATAGTGAGTGTTCCCATCACAGTGTGACTGCGAGAGCATTCACTGTGCAGAGCTGAATAGTGAGTGTTCCCATCACAGTGTGACTGAGAGCTGTCAGTGTGCTGAGCAGAATAGTGAGTGTTCCCATCACAGTGTGACTGTGAGAGCATTCACTGTGCTGAGCAGAATAGTGAGTGTTCCCGTCAGTGTGACTGAGAGCTGTCACTGTGCTGAGCAGAATAGTGAGTGTTCCCATCACAGTGTGACTGAGAGCAGTCACTTGGCTGAGCAGAATAGTGAGTGTTCCCATCACAGTGTGACTGAGAGCAGTCACTGTGCTGAGCAGAATAGTGAATGTTTCCGCCACAGTGTGACTGAGAGCAGTCACTGTGCTGAGCAGAATAGTGAGTGTTCCCATCACAGTGTGACTGTGAGAGCAGTCACTGTGCTGAGCAGAATAATCAGTGTTCCCATCACAGTGTGACTGAGAGCAGTCACTGTGCAGAGCAGAATAGGAAGTGTTTCCATCACAGTGTGACTGCGAGAGCATTCAATGTGCAGAGCAGAATAGTGAGTGTTCCCATCACAGTGTGACTGAGAGCAGTCACTTGGCAGAGCAGAATAGTGAGTGTTTCCTTTACAGTGTGACTGTGAGAGCAGTGCTGTGCAGAATAGTGAGTGTTCCAATCACAGTATGGCTAAGAGCAGTCACTTTCCTGAGCAGAATAGTGAGTGTTCCATCACAGTGTGACTGAGAGCAGTCACTGTGCTGAGCAAAATAGTAGGTGTTCCCATCACAGTGTGACTGAGAGCTGTCACTGTGCTAAGCAGAATAGTGAGTGTTCCGATCACAGTGTGACTGTGAGAGCAGTCACTATGCTGAGCAGAATAGTAATTGTTTCCATCACAGTGTAACTGAGAGCTGTCATTGTACTGAGCAGAATAGTGGGTGTTCCCATCACAGTGTTACTGAGAGCAGTCACTGTGCTGAGCAGAATAGTGAGTGTTCCCATCACAGTGTGACTGTGAGAGCATTCACTGTGCTGAGCAGAATAGTGAGTGTTCCCGTCACAGTGTGACTGAGAGCTCTCACTGTGCTGAGCAGAATAGTGAGTGTTCCCATCACAGTGTGACTGAGAGCAGTCACTATGCTTAGCAGAATAGTAAGTGTTTCCATCACAGTGTGACTGAGAGCTGTCATTGTGCTGAGCAGAATAATGGGTGTTCCCATCACAGTGTGACTTAGAGCTCTCACTTTGCTGAGCAGAATAGTGAGTGTTCCCATTACAGTGTTACCGAGAGCAGTCACTCTGCTTAGCAGAATAGTGAGTGTTTCCTTTATAGTGTGACTGTGAGAGCAGTGCTGAGCAGAATAGTGAGTGTTCCCATCACAGTGTGACTGAGAGCAGTCACTGTGCGGAGCAGAATAGTGAATGTTCCCGCCACAGTGTGACTGAGAGCAGTCACTGTGCAGAGCAGAATAGTGAGTGTTCCCATCACAGTGTGACTGCGAGAGCATTCACTTTGCTGAGCACAAGAGTGAGTGTTCCCATCACAGTGTGACTGTGAGAGCAGTCACTGTGCTGAGCAGAATAGTGAATGTTCCTGCCACAGTGTGACTGAGAGCAGTGACTGTGCTGAGCAAAATAGTTAGTGTTCCCATCACAGTGTGACTGCGATAGCATTCACTGTGCAGAGCAGAATAGTGAGTGTTCCCATCACAGTGTGACTGAGAGCAGTCAATGTGCTGAACAGAATAGTGAGTGTTCCCATCACAGTGTGACTTAGAGCAGTCACTGTGCTGAGCAGAATAGTGAGTGTTCCTATCACAATGCGACTGTGAGAGCAGTCACTGTGCAGAGCAGAATAGTGAGTGTTCCCATCACAGCTGTGACTAAGAGCTGTCACTGTGCTGAGCAGAATAGTGAGTGTTCACATCACTGTGTGACTGTGAGAGCAGTCACTATGCTGAGCAGAATAGTAATTGTTTCCATCACAGTGTAACTGAGAGCTGTCATTGTACTGAGCAGAATAGTGGGTGTTCCCATCACAGTGTTACTGAGAGCAGTCACTGTGCTGAGCAGAATAGTGAGTGTTCCCATCACAGTGTGACTGTGAGAGCATTCACTGTGCAGAGCTGAATAGTGAGTGTTCCCATCACAGTGTGACTGAGAGCTGTCATTGTGCTGAGCAGAATAGTGAGTGTTCACATCACTGTGTGACTGAGAGCAGTCACTGTGCTGAGCAGAATAGTGAGTGTTCCCATCACAGTGTGACTGAGAGCAGTCACTTGGCTGATCAGAATAGTGAGTGTTTTCTTTACAGTGTGACTGTGAGAGCAGTCACTGTGCTGAGCAGAATAGTGAGTGTTCCAATCACAGTATGGCTAAGAGCAGTCACTGTGCTGAGCAGAATAGTGAGTGTTCCCAAAACACAGTGTGACTGAGAGCTGTCTCTGTGCTGAACAGAATAGTGAGTGTTCCCATCACAGTGTGACTTTGAGAGCATTTACTGTCCAGAGCAGAATAGTGAGTGTGACTTTGAGAGCAGTCACTGTGCTGAGCAGAATAGTGAGTGTTTCCATCACAGTGTGACTGAGAGCAGTCACTGTGCTGAGCAGAATAGTGAGTGTTCCCATCACAGTGTGACTGAGAGCTGTCTCTGTGCTGAACAGAATAGTGAGTGTTCCCATCACAGTGTGACTGAGAGCTGTCAATATGCTGAGCAGAATAGTGAGTGTTCCCACCACAGTGTGACTGAGAGCTGTCAATGTGCTGAGCAGAATAGTTAGTGTTCACATCACAGTGTGACTGAGAGCAGTCACTGTGCTGAGCAAAATAGTGAGTGTTCCCATCACAGTGTGACTTTGAGAGCATTCACTGTCCAGAGCAGAATAGTGAGTGTGACTTTGAGAGCAGTCACTGTGCTGAGCAGAATAGTGAGTGTTCCCATCACAGTGTGACTGAGAGCTGTCTCTGTGCTGAACAGAATAGTGAGTGTTGCCATCACAGTGTGACTGAGAGCTGTCAATCTGCTGAGCAGAATAGTTAGTGTTCACATCACAGTGTGACCGAGAGCTGTCACTGTGCTGAGCAGAATAATGAATGTTCACATCAATATGTGACTGAGAGCAGTCACTGTGCTGAGCAGAATAGTGAGTGTTCACATCACAGTGTGACTGAGAGCAGTCACTGTGCTGAGCAAAATAGTGAGTGTTCCCATCACAGATTGACTGCGAGAGCATTCACTGTGCTGAGCAGAATAGTGAGTGTTCCCGTCACAGTGTGACTGAGAGCAGCCACTGTGCTGAGCAGAATAATGAGTGTTCCCATCACAGTGTGACTGTGAGAGCATTCACTGTGCTGAGTAGAATAGTGAGTGTTCCCATACCAGTATGACTGAGAGCAGTCACTGTGCTGAACATAATAGTGAGTGTTCCCATCACAGTGTGACTTAGAGCAGTCACTGTGCTGAGCAGAATAGCGAGTGTTCCCATCACAATGCGACTGTGAGAGCAGTCACTGTGCTGAGCAGAATAGTGAGTGTTCCCATCACAGTGTGACTTAGAGCAGTCACTGTGCTGAGCAGAATAGTGAGTGTTCCTATCACAATGCGACTGTGAGAGCAGTCATTGTGCAGAGCAGAATAGTGAGTGTTCCTATCACAGCTGTGACTAAGAGCTGTATCTGTGCTGAGCAGAATAGTGAGTGTTCACATCACTGTGTGACTGAGAGCAGTCACTGTGCTGAGCAGAATAGTGAGTGTTCCCATCACAGTGTGACTGAGAGCAGTCACTGTGCTGAGCAGAATAGTGAGTGTTCCCATCACAGTGTGACTGAGAGCTGTCTCTGTGCTGAACAGAATAGTGAGTGTTCCCATCACAGTGTGACTGAGAGCTGTCAATATGCTGAGCAGAATAGTTAGTGTTCACATCACAGTGTGACCGAGAGCTCTCACTGTGCTGAGCATCAGAGTGAGTGTTCCCATCACAGTGTGACTGAGAGCAGTCACTGTGTTGAGCAAAATAGTGAGTGTTCCCATCACAGTGTGACTTTGAGAGCATTCACTGTCCAGAGCAGAATAGTGAGTGTGACTTTGAGAGCAGTCACTGTGCTGAGCAGAATAGTGAGTGTTCCCATCACAGTGTGACTGAGAGCAGTCACTGTGTTGAGCAAAATAGTGAGTGTTCCCATCACAGTGTGACTTTGAGAGCATTCACTGTCCAGAGCAGAATAGTGAGTGTGACTTTGAGAGCAGTCATTGTGCTGAGCAGAATAGTGGGTGTTCCCATCACAGTGTTACTGAGAGCAGTCACTGTGTTGAGCAAAATAGTGAGTGTTCCCGTCACAGTGTGACTGAGAGCTCTTATGTGCTGAGCAGAATAGTGAGTGTTCCCATCACAGTGTGACTGTGAGAGCATTCACTGTGCTGAACAGAATAGTGAGTGTTCCCGTCACAGTGTGACTGAGAGCTCTTATGTGCTGAGCAGAATAGTGAGTGTTCCCATCACAGTGTGACTGAGAGTAGTCACTGTGCTGAGCAGAATAGTGAGTGTTCCCATCACAGTGTGACTGAGAGCAGTCACTGTGCTGAGCAGAATAGTGAGTGTTCCCATCACAGTGTTACTGTGAGAGCATTCACTGTGCTGAGCAGAATAGTGAGTGTTCCCGTCACAGTGTGACTGAGAGCTCTTATGTGCTGAGCAGAATAGTGAGTGTTTCCATCACAGTGTGACTGAGAGTAGTCACTGTGCTGAGCAGAATAGTGAGTGTTCCCATCACAGTGTGACTGAGAGCAGTCACTGTGCTGAACAGAATAGTGAGTGTTCACATCACAGTGTGACTGTGAGAGCAGTCACTGTGCTGAGCAGAATATTAAGTGTTTCCATCACAGTGTGACTGAGAGCTGTCATTGTGCTGAGCAGAATAATGGGTGTTCCCATCACAGTGTGACTGTGAGAGCATTCACTGTGCTGAGTAGAATAGTGAGTGTTTCTATCCCAGTATGACTGTGAGAGCATTCACTGTGTTGAGCAGAATAGTGAGTGTTCGATTCACAGTGTGACTTTGAGAGCATTCACTGTCCAGAGCAGAATAGTGAGTGTGACTTTGAGAGCTGTCACTGTGCTGAGCAGAATAGTGAGTGTTCCCATCACAGTGTGACTGAGAGCAGTCACTGTGCTGAACAGAATAGTGAGTGTTCCCATCACAGTGTGACTTGGAGCAGTCACTGTGCTGAGCAGAATAGTGAGTGTTCCAATCACAGTGTGACTGAGAGCTGTCTCTGTGCTGAACAGAATAGTGAGTGTTCTCATCACAGTGTGACTGAGAGCTGTCAATATGCTGAGCAGTATAGTCAGTGTTCACATCACAGTGTGACCGAGAGCTCTCAATGTGCTGAGCAGCAGAGTGAGTGTTCCCATCACAGTGTGACTGAGAGCAGTCACTGTGTTGAGCAAAATAGTGAGTGTTCCCATCACAGTGTGACTTTGAGAGCATTTACTGTCCAGAGCAGAATAGTGAGTGTGACTTTGAGAGCAGTCACTGTGCTGAGCAGAATAGTGAGTGTTCCCATCACAGTGTGACTGAGAGCAGTCACTGTGCTGAACAGAATAGTGAGTGTTCCCATCACAGTGTGACTTAGAGCAGTCACTGTGCTGAGCAGAATAGTGAGTGTTCCTATCACAATGCGACTGTGAGAGCAGTCACTGTGCAGAGCAGAATAGTGAGTGTTCCCATCACAGCTGTGACTAAGAGCTGTCACTGTGCTGAGCAGAATAGTGAGTGTTCCCATCACAGTGTGACTGAGAGCAGTGACTGTGCTGAGCAAAATAGTTAGTGTTCCCATCACAGTGTGACTGCGATAGCATTCACTGTGCAGAGCAGAATAGTGAGTGTTCCCATCACAGTGTGACTTGGAGCAGTCACTGTACTGAGCAGAATAGTGAGTGTTCCCATCACAATGCGACTGTGAGAGCAGTCACTGTGCAGAGCAGAATAGTCAGTGTTCCAATCACAGTGTGACTGAGAGCTGTCTCTGTGCTGAACAGAATAGTGAGTGTTCCCATCACAGTGTGACTGAGAGCTGTCAATATGCTGAGCAGTATAGTCAGTGTTCACATCACAGTGTGACCGAGAGCTCTCAATGTGCTGAGCAGCAGAGTGAGTGTTCCCATCACAGTGTGACTGACAGCAGTCACTGTGTTGAGCAAAATAGTGAGTGTTCCCATCACAGTGTGACTTTGAGAGCAATTACTGTCCAGAGCAGAATAGTGAGTGTGACTTTGAGAGCAGTCACTGTGCTGAGCAGAATAGTGAGTGTTCCCATCACAGTGTGACTGAGAGCAGTCACTGTGCTGAACAGAATAGTGAGTGTTCCCATCACAGTGTGACTTAGAGCAGTCACTGTGCTGAGCAGAATAGTGAGTGTTCCTATCACAATGCGACTGTGAGAGCAGTCACTGTGCAGAGCAGAATAGTGAGTGTTCCCATCACAGCTGTGACTAAGAGCTGTCACTGTGCTGAGCAGAATAGTGAGTGTTCCCATCACAGTGTGACTGAGAGCAGTGACTGTGCTGAGCAAAATAGTGAGTGTTCCCATCACAGTGTGACTGCGATAGCATTCACTGTGCAGAGCAGAATAGTGAGTGTTCCTATCACAATGCGACTGTGAGAGCAGTCACTGTGCAGAGCAGAATAGTGAGTGTTCCCATCACAGCTGTGACTAAGAGCTGTCACTGTGCTGAGCAGAATAGTGAGTGTTCCCATCACAGTGTGACTGAGAGCAGTGACTGTGCTGAGCAGAATAGTGAGTGTTCTTATCACAGTGTGACTGAGAGCAGTCAATGTGCTGAACAGAATAGTGAGTGTTCCCATCACAGTGTGACTTAGAGCAGTCACTGTGCTGAGCAGAATAGTGAGTGTTCCTATCACAATGCGACTGTGAGAGCAGTCACTGTGCAGAGCAGAATAGTGAGTGTTCCCATCACAGCTGTGACTAAGAGCTGTCACTGTGCTGAGCAGAATAGTGAGTGTTCACATCACTGTGTGACTGAGAGCAGTCACTGTGCTGAGCAGAATAGTGAGTGTTCCCATCACAGTGTGACTGAGAGCAGTCACTGTGCTGAGCAGAATAGTGAGTGTTCCCATCACAGTGTGACTGAGAGCTGTCTCTGTGCTGAACAGAATAGTGAGTGTTCCCATCACAGTGTGACTGAGAGCTGTCAATATGCTGAGCAGAATAGTTAGTGTTCACATCACAGTGTGACCGAGAGCTCTCACTGTGCTGAGCATCAGAGTGAGTGTTCCCATCACAGTGTGACTGAGAGCAGTCACTGTGTTGAGCAAAATAGTGAGTGTTCCCATCACAGTGTGACTTTGAGAGCATTCACTGTCCAGAGCAGAATAGTGAGTGTGACTTTGAGAGCAGTCACTGTGCTGAGCAGAATAGTGAGTGTTCCCATCACAGTGTGACTGAGAGCAGTCACTGTGTTGAGCAAAATAGTGAGTGTTCCCATCACAGTGTGACTTTGAGAGCATTCACTGTCCAGAGCAGAATAGTGAGTGTGACTTTGAGAGCAGTCATTGTGCTGAGCAGAATAGTGGGTGTTCCCATCACAGTGTTACTGAGAGCAGTCACTGTGTTGAGCAAAATAGTGAGTGTTCCCGTCACAGTGTGACTGAGAGCTCTTATGTGCTGAGCAGAATAGTGAGTGTTCCCATCACAGTGTGACTGTGAGAGCATTCACTGTGCTGAACAGAATAGTGAGTGTTCCCGTCACAGTGTGACTGAGAGCTCTTATGTGCTGAGCAGAATAGTGAGTGTTCCCATCACAGTGTGACTGAGAGTAGTCACTGTGCTGAGCAGAATAGTGAGTGTTCCCATCACAGTGTGACTGAGAGCAGTCACTGTGCTGAGCAGAATAGTGAGTGTTCCCATCACAGTGTTACTGTGAGAGCATTCACTGTGCTGAGCAGAATAGTGAGTGTTCCCGTCACAGTGTGACTGAGAGCTCTTATGTGCTGAGCAGAATAGTGAGTGTTTCCATCACAGTGTGACTGAGAGTAGTCACTGTGCTGAGCAGAATAGTGAGTGTTCCCATCACAGTGTGACTGAGAGCAGTCACTGTGCTGAACAGAATAGTGAGTGTTCACATCACAGTGTGACTGTGAGAGCAGTCACTGTGCTGAGCAGAATATTAAGTGTTTACATCACAGTGTGACTGAGAGCTGTCATTGTGCTGAGCAGAATAATGGGTGTTCCCATCACAGTGTGACTGTGAGAGCATTCACTGTGCTGAGTAGAATAGTGAGTGTTTCTATCCCAGTATGACTGTGAGAGCATTCACTGTGTTGAGCAGAATAGTGAGTGTTCGATTCACAGTGTGACTTTGAGAGCATTCACTGTCCAGAGCAGAATAGTGAGTGTGACTTTGAGAGCTGTCACTGTGCTGAGCAGAATAGTGAGTGTTCCCATCACAGTGTGACTGAGAGCAGTCACTGTGCTGAACAGAATAGTGAGTGTTCCCATCACAGTGTGACTTGGAGCAGTCACTGTGCTGAGCAGAATAGTGAGTGTTCCAATCACAGTGTGACTGAGAGCTGTCTCTGTGCTGAACAGAATAGTGAGTGTTCTCATCACAGTGTGACTGAGAGCTGTCAATATGCTGAGCAGTATAGTCAGTGTTCACATCACAGTGTGACCGAGAGCTCTCAATGTGCTGAGCAGCAGAGTGAGTGTTCCCATCACAGTGTGACTGAGAGCAGTCACTGTGTTGAGCAAAATAGTGAGTGTTCCCATCACAGTGTGACTTTGAGAGCATTTACTGTCCAGAGCAGAATAGTGAGTGTGACTTTGAGAGCAGTCACTGTGCTGAGCAGAATAGTGAGTGTTCCCATCACAGTGTGACTGAGAGCAGTCACTGTGCTGAACAGAATAGTGAGTGTTCCCATCACAGTGTGACTTAGAGCAGTCACTGTGCTGAGCAGAATAGTGAGTGTTCCTATCACAATGCGACTGTGAGAGCAGTCACTGTGCAGAGCAGAATAGTGAGTGTTCCCATCACAGCTGTGACTAAGAGCTGTCACTGTGCTGAGCAGAATAGTGAGTGTTCCCATCACAGTGTGACTGAGAGCAGTGACTGTGCTGAGCAAAATAGTTAGTGTTCCCATCACAGTGTGACTGCGATAGCATTCACTGTGCAGAGCAGAATAGTGAGTGTTCCCATCACAGTGTGACTTGGAGCAGTCACTGTGCTGAGCAGAATAGTGAGTGTTCCCATCACAATGCGACTGTGAGAGCAGTCACTGTGCAGAGCAGAATAGTCAGTGTTCCAATCACAGTGTGACTGAGAGCTGTCTCTGTGCTGAACAGAATAGTGAGTGTTCCCATCACAGTGTGACTGAGAGCTGTCAATATGCTGAGCAGTATAGTCAGTGTTCACATCACAGTGTGACCGAGAGCTCTCAATGTGCTGAGCAGCAGAGTGAGTGTTCCCATCACAGTGTGACTGAGAGCAGTCACTGTGTTGAGCAAAATAGTGAGTGTTCCCATCACAGTGTGACTTTGAGAGCAATTACTGTCCAGAGCAGAATAGTGAGTGTGACTTTGAGAGCAGTCACTGTGCTGAGCAGAATAGTGAGTGTTCCCATCACAGTGTGACTGAGAGCAGTCACTGTGCTGAACAGAATAGTGAGTGTTCCCATCACAGTGTGACTTAGAGCAGTCACTGTGCTGAGCAGAATAGTGAGTGTTCCTATCACAATGCGACTGTGAGAGCAGTCACTGTGCAGAGCAGAATAGTGAGTGTTCCCATCACAGCTGTGACTAAGAGCTGTCACTGTGCTGAGCAGAATAGTGAGTGTTCCCATCACAGTGTGACTGAGAGCAGTGACTGTGCTGAGCAAAATAGTGAGTGTTCCCATCACAGTGTGACTGCGATAGCATTCACTGTGCAGAGCAGAATAGTGAGTGTTCCTATCACAATGCGACTGTGAGAGCAGTCACTGTGCAGAGCAGAATAGTGAGTGTTCCCATCACAGCTGTGACTAAGAGCTGTCACTGTGCTGAGCAGAATAGTGAGTGTTCCCATCACAGTGTGACTGAGAGCAGTGACTGTGCTGAGCAGAATAGTGAGTGTTCTTATCACAGTGTGACTGAGAGCAGTCAATGTGCTGAACAGAATAGTGAGTGTTCCCATCACAGTGTGACTTGGAGCAGTCACTGTGCTGAGCAGAATAGTGAGTGTTCCAATCACAGTGTGACTGAGAGCTGTCTCTGTGCTGAACAGAATAGTGAGTGTTCTCATCACAGTGTGACTGAGAGCTGTCAATATGCTGAGCAGTATAGTCAGTGTTCACATCACAGTGTGACCGAGAGCTCTCAATGTGCTGAGCAGCAGAGTGAGTGTTCCCATCACAGTGTGACTGAGAGCAGTCACTGTGTTGAGCAAAATAGTGAGTGTTCCCATCACAGTGTGACTTTGAGAGCATTTACTGTCCAGAGCAGAATAGTGAGTGTGACTTTGAGAGCAGTCACTGTGCTGAGCAGAATAGTGAGTGTTCCCATCACAGTGTGACTGAGAGCAGTCACTGTGCTGAACAGAATAGTGAGTGTTCCCATCACAGTGTGACTTAGAGCAGTCACTGTGCTGAGCAGAATAGTGAGTGTTCCTATCACAATGCGACTGTGAGAGCAGTCACTGTGCAGAGCAGAATAGTGAGTGTTCCCATCACAGCTGTGACTAAGAGCTGTCACTGTGCTGAGCAGAATAGTGAGTGTTCCCATCACAGTGTGACTGAGAGCAGTGACTGTGCTGAGCAAAATAGTTAGTGTTCCCATCACAGTGTGACTGCGATAGCATTCACTGTGCAGAGCAGAATAGTGAGTGTTCCCATCACAGTGTGACTTGGAGCAGTCACTGTGCTGAGCAGAATAGTGAGTGTTCCCATCACAATGCGACTGTGAGAGCAGTCACTGTGCAGAGCAGAATAGTCAGTGTTCCAATCACAGTGTGACTGAGAGCTGTCTCTGTGCTGAACAGAATAGTGAGTGTTCCCATCACAGTGTGACTGAGAGCTGTCAATATGCTGAGCAGTATAGTCAGTGTTCACATCACAGTGTGACCGAGAGCTCTCAATGTGCTGAGCAGCAGAGTGAGTGTTCCCATCACAGTGTGACTGAGAGCAGTCACTGTGTTGAGCAAAATAGTGAGTGTTCCCATCACAGTGTGACTTTGAGAGCAATTACTGTCCAGAGCAGAATAGTGAGTGTGACTTTGAGAGCAGTCACTGTGCTGAGCAGAATAGTGAGTGTTCCCATCACAGTGTGACTGAGAGCAGTCACTGTGCTGAACAGAATAGTGAGTGTTCCCATCACAGTGTGACTTAGAGCAGTCACTGTGCTGAGCAGAATAGTGAGTGTTCCTATCACAATGCGACTGTGAGAGCAGTCACTGTGCAGAGCAGAATAGTGAGTGTTCCCATCACAGCTGTGACTAAGAGCTGTCACTGTGCTGAGCAGAATAGTGAGTGTTCCCATCACAGTGTGACTGAGAGCAGTGACTGTGCTGAGCAAAATAGTGAGTGTTCCCATCACAGTGTGACTGCGATAGCATTCACTGTGCAGAGCAGAATAGTGAGTGTTCCTATCACAATGCGACTGTGAGAGCAGTCACTGTGCAGAGCAGAATAGTGAGTGTTCCCATCACAGCTGTGACTAAGAGCTGTCACTGTGCTGAGCAGAATAGTGAGTGTTCCCATCACAGTGTGACTGAGAGCAGTGACTGTGCTGAGCAGAATAGTGAGTGTTCTTATCACAGTGTGACTGAGAGCAGTCAATGTGCTGAACAGAATAGTGAGTGTTCCCATCACAGTGTGACTTAGAGCAGTCACTGTGCTGAGCAGAATAGTGAGTGTTCCTATCACAATGCGACTGTGAGAGCAGTCACTGTGCAGAGCAGAATAGTGAGTGTTCCCATCACAGCTGTGACTAAGAGCTGTCACTGTGCTGAGCAGAATAGTGAGTGTTCACATCACTGTGTGACTGTGAGAGCAGTCACTATGCTGAGCAGAATAGTAATTGTTTCCATCACAGTGTAACTGAGAGCTGTCATTGTACTGAGCAGAATAGTGGGTGTTCCCATCACAGTGTTACTGAGAGCAGTCACTGTGCTGAGTAGAATAGTGTGTGTTCCCATCACAGTGTGACTGTGAGAGCATTCACTGTGCTGAGCAGAATAGTGAGTGTTCCCGTCACAGTGTGACTGAGAGCTCTCACTGTGCTGAGCAGAATAGTGAGTGTTCCCATCACAGTGTGACTGAGAGCAGTCACTATGCTTAGCAGAATAGTAAGTGTTTCCATCACAGTGTGACTAAGAGCTGTCATTGTGCTGAGCAGAATAATGGGTGTTCCCATCACAGTGTGACTTAGAGCTCTCACTTTGCTGAGCAGAATAGTGAGTGTTCCCATTACAGTGTTACCGAGAGCAGTCACTCTGCTTAGCAGAATAGTAAGTGTTTCCATCACAGTGTGACTGAGAGCTGTCATTATGCTGAGCAGAATAATGGGTGTTCCCATCACAGTGTGACTTAGAGCTCTCACTTTGCTGAGCAGAATAGTGAGTGTTCCCATTACAGTGTTACCGAGAGCAGTCACTCTGCTTAGCAGAATAGTGAGTGTTCCCATCAGTGTTACTGAGAGCAGTCACTGTGCTGAGCATAATAGTGAGTGTTCCCATCACAGTGTGACTGAGAGCTGTCACTGTGCTGAGCAGAATAGTGAGTGTTCACATCAATGTGTGACTGAAAGCAGTCACTGTGCTGAGCAGAATAGTGAGTGTTCCCATCACAGTGTGACTGAGAGCAGTCACTGTGCAGAGCAGAATATTAAGTGTTTCCATCACAGTGCGACTGTCAGAGCAGTCACTGTTCTGAGCAGAATAGTGAGTGTTCCCGTCACAGTGTGACTGAGAGCTCTCACTGTGCTGAGCAGAATAGTGAGTGTTCCCATCACAGTGTGACTGAGAGCAGTCACTATGCTTAGCAGAATAGTAAGTGTTTCCATCACAGTGTGACTAAGAGCTGTCATTGTGCTGAGCAGAATAATGGGTGTTCCCATCACAGTGTGACTTAGAGCTCTCACTTTGCTGAGCAGAATAGTGAGTGTTCCCATGACAGTGTTACCGAGAGCAGTCACTCTGCTTAGCAGAATAGTAAGTGTTTCCATCACAGTGTGACTGAGAGCTGTCATTGTGCTGAGCAGAATAATGGGTGTTCCCATCACAGTGTGACTTAGAGCTCTCACTTTGCTGAGCAGAATAGTGAGTGTTCCCATTACAGTGTTACCGAGAGCAGTCACTCTGCTTAGCAGAATAGTGAGTGTTCTCATCACAGTGTTACTGAGAGCAGTCACTGTGCTGAGCATAATAGTGAGTGTTCCCATCACAGTGTGACTGAGAGCTGTCACTGTGCTGAGCAGAATAGTGAGTGTTCACATCAATGTGTGACTGAAAGCAGTCACTGTGCTGAGCAGAATAGTGAGTGTTCCCATCACAGTGTGACTGAGAGCAGTCACTGTGCAGAGCAGAATATTAAGTGTTTCCATCACAGTGCGACTGTCAGAGCAGTCACTGTTCTGAGCAGAATAGTGAATGTTCCCGCCACAGTGTGACTGAGAGCAGTCACTGTGCTGAGCAGAATAGTGAGTGTTCCCATCACAGTGTGACTGCGAGAGCATTCACTGTGCAGAGCAGAATAGTGAGTGTTCCCATCACAGTGTGACTGAGAGCTGTCAGTGTGCTGAGCAGAATAGTGAGTGTTCACATCACTGTGTGACTGAGAGCAGTCACTGTGCTGAGCAGAATAGTGAGTGTTCCCATCACAGTGTGACTGAGAGCAGTCACTTGGCTGATCAGAATAGTGAGTGTTTCCATCACAGTGTAACTGAGAGCTGTCATTGTGCTGAGCAGAATAGTGGGTGTTCCCATCACAGTGTGACTGAGAGCAGTCACTGTGCTGAACAGAATAGTGAGTGTTCCCATCACAGTGTGACTTGGAGCAGTCACTGTGCTGAGCAGAATAGTGAGTGTTCCGATCACAATGCGACTGTGAGAGCAGTCACTGTGCAGAGCAGAATAGTGAGTGTTCCAATCACAGTGTGTCTGGTTAAATGATAATTCAAGCATGAGTATTTTAAATATGCCTGGGTACACACTGCTAACTAAAAACAGAAATGGCAGAATTGGAGGTGGTGTTGCCTTATATATATCCACAAATTTGTCTTATGTTCCACGACCCGATCTGAATGCTATGGGTGATGATTCATTAGAATGTGTCTTTGCTGAGATTGCTTCTCCTAGTAACCACAAAAACATTATTTTTGGGGCTATATATAGGGCACCAGATGTTAATTTTAATAATTTTCTTACTCACTTCCAAAGTTTGCTTGACAAAGTGTCAAAAGAAAACAAGCATATTTTAATAACTGGTGATTTTAATATAAATTTACTCAGTTTTGAACACAGTAGCCAACCACAGGAATTCCTTGATGTAATATACCCTTCCGCTTGCATACCATTAATTAATAAACCCACTAGAGTTACAAATGCATCAGCAACCCTTATAGATAATATTTTTTCAAATATCCTACCGATTCCGAAATCTGCAATTGTACTGGCAGACATATCTGATCATTTTCCTATATTTACTTCTTTTCCATTTGCTAAAAACCACCCAAATCTTGAAAATATTTGTGTACGTGATTATTCACATGAAAATCTATTACATTTAAATCAACAACTTAACTCCAGTGATGGGAGTTCAGTTTTTAATGCACATGATGCCAATTCTGCATTTGATAATTTCATGAACATTTTTAATACAAAATTTAATAAGCATATCCCTTTGAAACGTAGCAAGGTAAATTCACGTAAATTGACTCCAAAGTTGCCCTGGATCACTGTCTCCTTGTGTAAATCTATGTGCCATAAAAACAAACTTTACCATAGATATATTTCTAATCCCATTGACATAAACCGTTCTAATTATGTACGCTATAAAAACATACTGACTAATGTTCTTCGTAACGCTAAGCGTAACTATTATGCTAAACAATTTAATAAACAAAAGGGAAATATGAAAAATACATGGAAAATTATTAATAGTGTACTGCAAAAGACCCAGCGCCCTACAATCACATCGATTAAAACTGAAAATACATCAATTTATAATCCACAACTTATAGCCAACCACTTTTAATAATTATTTTGCTACTATCGGTAAGAACCTTAGTGACCAGATTCCATCCAACAATTATAATTTCTTTGACTACCTACTTAATCCCAACCCAAATTGTGTATTTTTCTCACCTGTTACAGAAGGAGAAATCATTAATATAGTGTTTAAGTTACCAAATAAGAAAAGTGCAGGGATCGATCAAATTAATTGTCCAGTGATAAAGGCTGTGATCCATGCAATCGCCAAGCCTTTAATGTTTATTATAAATTTATCCATTTCCATGGGAGTAGTGCCAGAAAATATGAAGACGGCAAGGGTCACTCCTGTTTTTAAGAATGGTAATCCTACTCTAGTCAGTAACTATAGACCAATTTCTATTCTTACTTCTTTCTCTAAAATTTTAGAACGTGTGATATATAAACGTACAGTGTTTTTCCTAGAAAAGAATAATATAATCTCAGATAATCAATATGGGTTTCGAGAAAAGCACTCAACATCACATGCTATTATCAAATTACTTGACACAATAACTAATAATCTAGATTCATCAACCACGACCATTGGTATATTCTTAGACTTCTCCAAGGCATTTGATACTGTTAACCATGACATACTCCTTTCCAAGCTGAATTATTATGGTATCAGAGGAATTGCCTTGGAGTGGTTTAGAAGCTACTTATCCAATCGTAAACAATTTGTTAAGATTAATGATTCTTCTTCTTCCTCCTGTAACATTTCTCATGGAGTACCACAAGGATCCATTCTAGGCCCCTTACTATTTAGCGTATATATAAATGATCTTGAAAAGTCTTCTGACTTGCTTTCCTTTATTCTTTTTGCCGACGACAGCAACTTATTTTATAGTCACAGTGATCCAGAGCAACTTGTTGATATAATAAATGTTGAACTTAATAAGGTCTCTACATGGATCAAAGCAAATAAATTGACTATCAATAAAAAGAAAACAAATTTTACTATATTTAGCAAAAGGAAATACCGACCAACCCCTGATATATTTATTGATAATGCTAAAATTAGCCAGACTGACACAGTCAAATTTTTGGGACTTTATATTGATAACAACCTTTCTTGGAAATCACATATTACTTATATTTGTTCAGTAGTATCAAAGAGCATTGGCATTATATGCAAATTAAGAGCATTTTTTCCATTTAGTATTTTAATGACTTTATATAATACATTAGTCTTACCTTACTTACCATATGGTATCCTTGCATGGGGTAACTGTGGTACTGGCCTGATAAATAGAATACTTAGACTTCAAAAAAAGGTTTTGCGAATAATTAACTTTAAAACTTTTCAGGAACACAGTGATCCTCTTTTTCATAAATGTAAAGTATTAAAAGTTAAAGATATTTATTTTTCCCAACTTGGAACTTTTATGCATCAACTTAATAACTCTAAACTACCTAAATCTATCTGCTCAATGTTTACAAAAAATGTTAATATTCATCACTATTTTACAAGACAACGTACTGATTTTCACCGTGTTTTCTCACGTACCAAACTTCGTGCAAATACTGTAAAACACCAGGGTCCCAAATTATGGAACTCACTGGATACATCTTTAACAAATACCTGCAGCAAATCATTTTTTAAATACAAATATAAGACTCACTTACTTAATAATTATCTATAGGGGTTACTGGTCATGTTCATGTAGTCTGTACATGTAGTAATTTTATAGGTTATTTATGTGGATGTACATTGATTCAATTCTTTTAACTTAAATCAATTTTGTATACGGGTTTACTGGTTAACTTTTGTTACTTGTGGTAATTTTTGTGTCGTTTATGTCTGTAATGTGGTCTGATTGTTGTTTTTTAAATTAATTACGGTGAGGTCACTACTCGACAAGCTTTGCTTTTTAGAGACCCCCATCCACATTATTGTAATCTGGTTATACTTTTGTATGGTTTGCCTTTTGTTATGTGGTAAATAAAGTAAGATTGATTGAGAGCTGTCTCTGTGCTGAACAGAATAGTGAGTGTTCCCATCACAGTGTGACTGAGAGCTGTCAATATGCTGAGCAGAATAGTTAGTGTTCACATCACAGTGTGACCGAGAGCAGTCACTGTGCTGAACAGAATAGTGAGTGTTCCCATCACAGTGTGACTTGGAGCAGTCACTGTGCTGAGCAGAATAGTGAGTGTTCCCATCACAATGCGACTGTGAGAGCAGTCACTGTGCAGAGCAGAATAGTGAGTGTTCCAATCACAGTGTGACTGAGAGCTGTCTCTGTGCTGAACAGAATAGTGAGTGTTCCCATCACAGTGTGACTGAGAGCTGTCAATATGCTGAGCAGAATAGTTAGTGTTCACATCACAGTGTGACCGAGAGCTCTCACTGTGCTGAGCAGCAGAGTGAGTGTTCCCATCACAGTGTGACTGAGAGCAGTCACTATGTTGAGCAAAATAGTGAGTGTTCCCATCACAGTGTGACTTTGAGAGCATTTACTGTCCAGAGCAGAATAGTGAGTGTGACTTTGAGAGCAGTCACTGTGCTGAGCAGAATAGTGAGTGTTCCCATCACAGTGTGACTGAGAGCAGTCACTGTGCTGAACAGAATAGTGAGTGTTCCCATCACAGTGTGACTTAGAGCAGTCACTGTGCTGAGCAGAATAGTGAGTGTTCCTATCACAATGCGACTGTGAGAGCAGTCACTGTGCAGAGCAGAATAGTGAGTGTTCCCATCACAGCTGTGACTAAGAGCTGTCACTGTGCTGAGCAGAATAGTGAGTGTTCCCATCACAGTGTGACTGAGAGCAGTGACTGTGCTGAGCAAAATAGTGAGTGTTCCCATCACAGTGTGACTGCGATAGCATTCACTGTGCAGAGCAGAATAGTGAGTGTTCCCATCACAGTGTGACTGAGAGCAGTCACTGTGCAGAGCAGAATATTAAGTGTTTCCATCACAGTGCGCTGTCAGAGCAGTCACTGTGCTGGGCAGAATAGTGAGTGTTCTTATCACAGTGTGACTGAGAGCAGTCAATGTGCTGAACAGAATAGTGAGTGTTCCCATCACAGTGTGACTTAGAGCAGTCACTGTGCTGAGCAGAATAGTGAGTGTTCCTATCACAATGCGACTGTGAGAGCAGTCACTGTGCAGAGCAGAATAGTGAGTGTTCCCATCAAAGCTGTGACTAAGAGCTGTCACTGTGCTGAGCAGAATAGTGAGTGTTCACATCACTGTGTGACTGTGAGAGCAGTCACTATGCTGAGCAGAATAGTAATTGTTTCCATCACAGTGTAACTGAGAGCTGTCATTGTACTGAGCAGAACAGTGGGTGTTCCCATCACAGTGTTACTGAGAGCAGTCACTGTGCTGAGTAGAATAGTGAGTGTTCCCATCACAGTGTGACTGTGAGAGCATTCACTGTGCTGAGCAGAATAGTGAGTGTTCCCATCACAGTGTGACTGAGAGCAGTCACTATGCTTAGCAGAATAGTAAGTGTTTCCATCACAGTGTGACTAAGAGCTGTCATTGTGCTGAGCAGAATAATGGGTGTTCCCATCACAGTGTGACTTAGAGCTCTCACTTTGCTGAGCAGAATAGTGAGTGTTCCCATTACAGTGTTACCGAGAGCAGTCACTCTGCTTAGCAGAATAGTAAGTGTTTCCATCACAGTGTGACTGAGAGCTGTCATTGTGCTGAGCAGAATAATGGGTGTTCCCATCACAGTGTGACTTAGAGCTCTCACTTTGCTGAGCAGAATAGTGAGTGTTCCCATTACAGTGTTACCGAGAGCAGTCACTCTGCTTAGCAGAATAGTGAGTGTTCCCATCACAGTGTGACTGAGAGCAGTCACTGTGTTGAGCAAAATAGTGAGTGTTCCCATCACAGTGTGACTTTGAGAGCATTTACTGTCCAGAGCAGAATAGTGAGTGTGACTTTGAGAGCAGTCACTGTGCTGAGCAGAATAGTGAGTGTTCCCATCACAGTGTGACTGAGAGCAGTCACTGTGCTGAACAGAATAGTGAGTGTTCCCATCACAGTGTGACTTAGAGCAGTCACTGTGCTGAGCAGAATAGTGAGTGTTCCTATCACAATGCGACTGTGAGAGCAGTCACTGTGCAGAGCAGAATAGTGAGTGTTCCCATCACAGCTGTGACTAAGAGCTGTCACTGTGCTGAGCAGAATAGTGAGTGTTTCCATCACAGTGTGACTGAGAGCAGTGACTGTGCTGAGCAAAATAGTGAGTGTTCCCATCACAGTGTGACTGCGATAGCATTCACTGTGCAGAGCAGAATAGTGAGTGTTCCCATCACAGTGTGACTGAGAGCAGTCACTGTGCAGAGCAGAATATTAAGTGTTTCCATCACAGTGCGACTGTCAGAGCAGTCACTGTGCTGGGCAGAATAGTGAGTGTTCTTATCACAGTGTGACTGAGAGCAGTCAATGTGCTGAACAGAATAGTGAGTGTTCCCATCACAGTGTGACTTAGAGCAGTCACTGTGCTGAGCAGAATAGTGAGTGTTCCTATCACAATGCGACTGTGAGAGCAGTCACTGTGCAGAGCAGAATAGTGAGTGTTCCCATCACAGCTGTGACTAAGAGCTGTCACTGTGCTGAGCAGAATAGTGAGTGTTCACATCACTGTGTGACTGTGAGAGCAGTCACTATGCTGAGCAGAATAGTAATTGTTTCCATCACAGTGTAACTGAGAGCTGTCATTGTACTGAGCAGAATAGTGGGTGTTCCCATCACAGTGTTACTGAGAGCAGTCACTGTGCTGAGTAGAATAGTGAGTGTTCCCATCACAGTGTGACTGTGAGAGCATTCACTGTGGTGAGCAGAATAGTGAGTGTTCCCGTCACAGTGTGACTGAGAGCTCTCACTGTGCTGAGCAGAATAGTGAGTGTTCCCATCACAGTGTGACTGAGAGCAGTCACTATGCTTAGCAGAATAGTAAGTGTTTCCATCACAGTGTGACTAAGAGCTGTCATTGTGCTGAGCAGAATAATGGGTGTTCCCATCACAGTGTGACTTAGAGCTCTCACTTTGCTGAGCAGAATAGTGAGTGTTCCCATTACAGTGTTACCGAGAGCAGTCACTCTGCTTAGCAGAATAGTAAGTGTTTCCATCACAGTGTGACTGAGAGCTGTCATTGTGCTGAGCAGAATAATGGGTGTTCCCATCACAGTGTGACTTAGAGCTCTCACTTTGCTGAGCAGAATAGTGAGTGTTCCCATTACAGTGTTACCGAGAGCAGTCACTCTGCTTAGCAGAATAGTGAGTGTTCCCATCACAGTGTTACTGAGAGCAGTCACTGTGCTGAGCATAATAGTGAGTGTTCCCATCACAGTGTGACTGAGAGCTGTCACTGTGCTGAGCAGAATAGTGAGTGTTCACATCAATGTGTGACTGAAAGCAGTCATTGTGCTGAGCAGAATAGTGAGTGTTCCCATCACAGTGTGACTGAGAGCAGTCACTGTGCAGAGCAGAATATTAAGTGTTTCCATCACAGTGCGACTGTCAGATCAGTCACTGTGCTGAGCAGAATAGTGAATGTTCCCGCCACAGTGTGACTGAGAGCAGTCACTGTGCTGAGCAGAATAGTGAGTGTTCCCATCACAGTGTGACTGCGAGAGCATTCACTGTGCAGAGCAGAATAGTGAGTGTTCCCATCACAGTGTGACTGAGAGCTGTCAGTGTGCTGAGCAGAATAGTGAGTATTCACATCACTCTGTGACTGAGAGCAGTCACTGTGCTGAGCAGAATAGTGAGTGTTCCCATCACAGTGTGACTGAGAGCAGTCACTTGGCTGATCATAATAGTGAGTGTTTTCTTTACAGTGTGACTGTGAGAGCAGTCACTGTGCTGAGCAAAATAGTGAGTGTTCCAATCACAGTATGGCTAAGAGCAGTCACTGTGCTGAGCAGAATAGTGAGTGTTCCCATCACAGTGTGACTGAAACAGTCACTGTGCTGAGCAGAATAGTGAGTGTTCCCAAAACACAGTGTGACTGAGAGCTGTCTCTGTGCTGAACAGAATAGTGAGTGTTCCCATCAAAGTGTGACTGAGAGCTGTCAATATGCTGAGCAGAATAGTTAGTGTTCACATCACAGTGTGACCGAGAGCTCTCACTGTGCTGAGCAGCAGAGTGAGTGTTCCCCTCACAGTGTGACTGAGAGCAGTCACTGTGTTGAGCAAAATAGTGAGTGTTCCCATCACAGTGTGACTTTGAGAGCATTTACTGTCCAGAGCAGAATAGTGAGTGTGACTTTGAGAGCAGTCACTGTGCTGAGCAGAATAGTGAGTGTTCCCATCACAGTGTGACTGAGAGCAGTCACTGTGCTGAACAGAATAGTGAGTGTTCCCATCACAGTGTGACTTAGAGCAGTCACTGTGCTGAGCAGAATAGTGAGTGTTCCTATCACAATGCGACTGTGAGAGCAGTCACTGTGCAGAGCAGAATAGTGAGTGTTCCCATCACAGCTGTGACTAAGAGCTGTCTCTGTGCTGAGCAGAATAGTGAGTGTTCCCATCACAGTGTGACTGAGAGCTGTCAATGTGCTTAGCAGAATAGTTAGTGTTCACATCACAGTGTGACTGAGAGCAGTCACTGTGCTGAGCAAAATAGTGAGTGTTCCCATCACAGTGTGACTTTGAGAGCATTCACTGTCCAGAGCAGAATAGTGAGTGTGACTTTGAGAGCAGTCACTGTGCTGAGCAGAATAGTGAGTGTTCCCACCACAGTGTGACTGAGAGCTGTCTCTGTGCTGAACAGAATAGTGAGTGTTGCCATCACAGTGTGACTGAGAGCTGTCAATCTGCTGAGCAGAATAGTGAGTGTTCACATCACAGTGTGACCGAGAGCTGTCACTGTGCTGAGCAGAATAATGAGTGTTCACATCAATATGTGACCGAGAGCAGTCACTGTGCTGAGCAGAATAGTGAGTGTTCACATCACAGTGTGACTGAGAGCAGTCACTGTGCTGAGCAAAATAGTGAGTGTTCCCATCACAGATTGACTGCGAGAGCATTCACTGTGCTGAGCAGAATAGTGAGTGTTCCCGTCACAGTGTGACTGAGAGCAGCCACTGTGCTGAGCAGAATAATGAGTGTTCCCATCACAGTGTGACTGAGAGCAGTCACTTGGCTGATCATAATAGTGAGTGTTTTCTTTACAGTGTGACTGTGAGAGCAGTCACTGTGCTGAGCAGAATAGTGAGTGTTCCAATCACAGTATGGCTAAGAGCAGTCACTGTGCTGAGCAGAATAGTGAGTGTTCCCATCACAGTGTGACTGAAACAGTCACTGTGCTGAGCAGAATAGTGAGTGTTCCCAAAACACAGTGTGACTGAGAGCTGTCTCTGTGCTGAACAGAATAGTGAGTGTTCCCATCAAAGTGTGACTGAGAGCTGTCAATATGCTGAGCAGAATAGTTAGTGTTCACATCACAGTGTGACCGAGAGCTCTCACTGTGCTGAGCAGCAGAGTGAGTGTTCCCCTCACAGTGTGACTGAGAGCAGTCACTGTGTTGAGCAAAATAGTGAGTGTTCCCATCACAGTGTGACTTTGAGAGCATTTACTGTCCAGAGCAGAATAGTGAGTGTGACTTTGAGAGCAGTCACTGTGCTGAGCAGAATAGTGAGTGTTCCCATCACAGTGTGACTGAGAGCAGTCACTGTGCTGAACAGAATAGTGAGTGTTCCCATCACAGTGTGACTTAGAGCAGTCACTGTGCTGAGCAGAATAGTGAGTGTTCCTATCACAATGCGACTGTGAGAGCAGTCACTGTGCAGAGCAGAATAGTGAGTGTTCCCATCACAGCTGTGACTAAGAGCTGTCTCTGTGCTGAGCAGAATAGTGAGTGTTCCCATCACAGTGTGACTGAGAGCTGTCAATGTGCTTAGCAGAATAGTTAGTGTTCACATCACAGTGTGACTGAGAGCAGTCACTGTGCTGAGCAAAATAGTGAGTGTTCCCATCACAGTGTGACTTTGAGAGCATTCACTGTCCAGAGCAGAATAGTGAGTGTGACTTTGAGAGCAGTCACTGTGCTGAGCAGAATAGTGAGTGTTCCCACCACAGTGTGACTGAGAGCTGTCTCTGTGCTGAACAGAATAGTGAGTGTTGCCATCACAGTGTGACTGAGAGCTGTCAATCTGCTGAGCAGAATAGTGAGTGTTCACATCACAGTGTGACCGAGAGCTGTCACTGTGCTGAGCAGAATAATGAGTGTTCACATCAATATGTGACTGAGAGCAGTCACTGTGCTGAGCAGAATAGTGAGTGTTCACATCACAGTGTGACTGAGAGCAGTCACTGTGCTGAGCAAAATAGTGAGTGTTCCCATCACAGATTGACTGCGAGAGCATTCACTGTGCTGAGCAGAATAGTGAGTGTTCCCGTCACAGTGTGACTGAGAGCAGCCACTGTGCTGAGCAGAATAATGAGTGTTCCCATCACAGTGTGACTGTGAGAGCATTCACTGTGCTGAGTAGAATAGTGAGTGTTCCCATACCAGTATGACTGTGAGAGCATTCACTGTGCTGAGCAGAATAGTGAGTGTTCCCGTCACAGTGTGACTTTGAGAGCATTCACTGTCCAGAGCACAATAGTGAGTGTGACTTTGAGAGCTGTCACTGTGCTGAGCAGAATAGTGAGTGTTCCCATCACAGTGTGACTGAGAGCTGTCTCTGTGCTGAGCAGAATAGTGAGTGTTCCCATCACAGTGTGACTGAGAGCAGTCACTGTGCTGAGCAGAATAGTGAGTGTTCCCATCACAGCTGTGACTAAGAGCTGTCACTGTGCTGAGCAAAATAGTGAGTGTTCACATCACTGTGTGACTGTGAGAGCAGTCACTATGCTGAGCAGAATAGTAATTGTTTCCATCACAGTGTAACTGAGAGCTGTCATTGTACTGAGCAGAATAGTGGGTGTTCCCATCACAGTGTTACTGAGAGCAGTCACTGTGCTGAGTAGAATAGTGAGTGTTCCCATCACAGTGTGACTGTGAGAGCATTCACTGTGGTGAGCAGAATAGTGAGTGTTCCCGTCACAGTGTGACTGAGAGCTCTCACTGTGCTGAGCAGAATAGTGAGTGTTCCCATCACAGTGTGACTGAGAGCAGTCACTATGCTTAGCAGAATAGTAAGTGTTTCCATCACAGTGTGACTAAGAGCTGTCATTGTGCTGAGCAGAATAATGGGTGTTCCCATCACAGTGTGACTTAGAGCAGCCACTGCGCTGAGCAGAATAATGAGTGTTCCCATCACAGTGTGACTGAGAGCAGTCACTCTGCTTAGCAGAATAGTGAGTGTTTTCTTTACAGTGTGACTGTGAGAGCAGTCACTGTGCTGAGCAGAATAGTGAGTGTTCCAATCACAGTATGGCTAAGAGCAGTCACTGTGCTGAGCAGAATAGTGAGTGGTCCCATCACAGTGTGACTGAAACAGTCACTGTGCTGAGCAGAATAGTGAGTGTTCCCAAAACACAGTGTGACTGAGAGCTGTCTCTGTGCTGAACAGAATAGTGAGTGTTCCCATCAAAGTGTGACTGAGAGCTGTCAATATGCTGAGCAGAATAGTTAGTGTTCACATCACAGTGTGACCGAGAGCTCTCACTGTGCTGAGCAGCAGAGTGAGTGTTCCCCTCACAGTGTGACTGAGAGCAGTCACTGTGTTGAGCAAAATAGTGAGTGTTCCCATCACAGTGTGACTTTGAGAGCATTTACTGTCCAGAGCAGAATAGTGAGTGTGACTTTGAGAGCAGTCACTGTGCTGAGCAGAATAGTGAGTGTTCCCATCACAGTGTGACTGAGAGCAGTCACTGTGCTGAACAGAATAGTGAGTGTTCCCATCACAGTGTGACTTAGAGCAGTCACTGTGCAGAGCAGAATAGTGAGTGTTCCCATCACAGCTGTGACTAAGAGCTGTCTCTGTGCTGAGCAGAATAGTGAGTGTTCCCATCACAGTGTGACTGAGAGCTGTCAATGTGCTTAGCAGAATAGTTAGTGTTCACATCACAGTGTGACTGAGAGCAGTCACTGTGCTGAGCAAAATAGTGAGTGTTCCCATCACAGTGTGACTTTGAGAGCATTCACTGTCCAGAGCAGAATAGTGAGTGTGACTTTGAGAGAAGTCACTGTGCTGAGCAGAATAGTGAGTGTTCCCACCACAGTGTGACTGAGAGCTGTCTCTGTGCTGAACAGAATAGTGAGTGTTGCCATCACAGTGTGACTGAGAGCTGTCAATCTGCTGAGCAGAATAGTGAGTGTTCACATCACAGTGTGACCGAGAGCTGTCACTGTGCTGAGCAGAATAATGAGTGTTCACATCAATATGTGACTGAGAGCAGTCACTGTGCTGAGCAGAATAGTGAGTGTTCACATCACAGTGTGACTGAGAGCAGTCACTGTGCTGAGCAAAATAGTGAGTGTTCCCATCACAGATTGACTGCGAGAGCATTCACTGTGCTGAGCAGAATAGTGAGTGTTCCCGTCACAGTGTGACTGAGAGCAGCCACTGTGCTGAGCAGAATAATGAGTGTTCCCATCACAGTGTGACTGTGAGAGCATTCACTGTGCTGAGTAGAATAGTGAGTGTTCCCATACCAGTATGACTGTGAGAGCATTCACTGTGCTGAGCAGAATAGTGAGTGTTCCCGTCACAGTGTGACTTTGAGAGCATTCACTGTCCAGAGCACAATAGTGAGTGTGACTTTGAGAGCTGTCACTGTGCTGAGCAGAATAGTGAGTGTTCCCATCACAGTGTGACTGAGAGCTGTCTCTGTGCTGAGCAGAATAGTGAGTGTTCACATCACAGTGTGACTGAGAGCAGTCACTGTGCTGAGCAGAATAGTGAGTGTTCCCATCACAGCTGTGACTAAGAGCTGTCACTGTGCTGAGCAGAATAGTGAGTGTTCACATCACTGTGTGACTGTGAGAGCAGTCACTATGCTGAGCAGAATAGTAATTGTTTCCATCACAGTGTAACTGAGAGCTGTCATTGTACTGAGCAGAATAGTGGGTGTTCCCATCACAGTGTTACTGAGAGCAGTCACTGTGCTGAGTAGAATAGTGAGTGTTCCCATCACAGTGTGACTGTGAGAGCATTCACTGTGGTGAGCAGAATAGTGAGTGTTCCCGTCACAGTGTGACTGAGAGCTCTCACTGTGCTGAGCAGAATAGTGAGTGTTCCCATCACAGTGTGACTGAGAGCAGTCACTATGCTTAGCAGAATAGTAAGTGTTTCCATCACAGTGTGACTAAGAGCTGTCATTGTGCTGAGCAGAATAATGGGTGTTCCCATCACAGTGTGACTTAGAGCTCTCACTTTGCTGAGCAGAATAGTGAGTGTTCCCATTACAGTGTTACCGAGAGCAGTCACTCTGCTTAGCAGAATAGTAAGTGTTTCCATCACAGTGTGACTGAGAGCTGTCATTGTGCTGAGCAGAATAATGGGTGTTCCCATCACAGTGTGACTTAGAGCTCTCACTTTGCTGAGCAGAATAGTGAGTGTTCCCATTACAGTGTTACCGAGAGCAGTCACTCTGCTTAGCAGAATAGTGAGTGTTCCCATCACAGTGTTACTGAGAGCAGTCACTGTGCTGAGCATAATAGTGAGTGTTCCCATCACAGTGTGACTGAGAGCTGTCACTGTGCTGAGCAGAATAGTGAGTGTTCACATCAATGTGTGACTGAAAGCAGTCATTGTGCTGAGCAGAATAGTGAGTGTTCCCATCACAGTGTGACTGAGAGCAGTCACTGTGCAGAGCAGAATATTAAGTGTTTCCATCACAGTGCGACTGTCAGAGCAGTCACTGTGCTGAGCAGAATAGTGATTGTTCCCGCCACAGTGTGACTGAGAGCAGTCACTGTGCTGAGCAGAATAGTGAGTGTTCCCATCACAGTGTGACTGCGAGAGCATTCACTGTGCAGAGCAGAATAGTGAGTGTTCCCATCACAGTGTGACTGAGAGCTGTCAGTGTGCTGAGCAGAATAGTGGGTATTCACATCACTGTGTGACTGAGAGCAGTCATTTGTGCTGAGCAGAATAGTGAGTGTTCCCATCACAGTGTGACTGAGAGCAGTCACTTGGCTGATCATAATAGTGAGTGTTTTCTTTACAGTGTGACTGTGAGAGCAGTCACTGTGCTGAGCAGAATAGTGAGTGTTCCAATCACAGTATGGCTAAGAGCAGTCACTGTGCTGAGCAGAATAGTGAGTGTTCCCAAAACACAGTGTGACTGAGAGCTGTCTCTGTGCTGAACAGAATAGTGAGTGTTCCCATCAAAGTGTGACTGAGAGCTGTCAATATGCTGAGCAGAATAGTTAGTGTTCACATCACAGTGTGACCGAGAGCTCTCACTGTGCTGAGCAGCAGAGTGAGTGTTCCCCTCACAGTGTGACTGAGAGAAGTCACTGTGTTGAGCAAAATAGTGAGTGTTCCCATCACAGTGTGACTTTGAGAGCATTTACTGTCCAGAGCAGAATAGTGAGTGTGACTTTGAGAGCAGTCACTGTGCTGAGCAGAATAGTGAGTGTTCCCATCACAGTGTGACTGAGAGCAGTCACTGTGCTGAACAGAATAGTGAGTGTTCCCATCACAGTGTGACTTAGAGCAGTCACTGTGCTGAGCAGAATAGTGAGTGTTCCTATCACAATGCGACTGTGAGAGCAGTCACTGTGCAGAGCAGAATAGTGAGTGTTCCCATCACAGCTGTGACTAAGAGCTGTCACTGTGCTGAGCAGAATAGTGAGTGTTCCCATCACAGTGTGACTGAGAGCAGTGACTGTGCTGAGCAAAATAGTGAGTGTTCCCATCACAGTGTGACTGCGATAGCATTCACTGTGCAGAGCAGAATAGTGAGTGTTCCCATCACAGTGTGACTGAGAGCAGTCACTGTGCAGAGCAGAATATTAAGTGTTTCCATCACAGTGCGACTGTCAGAGCAGTCACTGTGCTGGGCAGAATAGTGAGTGTTCTTATCACAGTGTGACTGAGAGCAGTCAATGTGCTGAACAGAATAGTGAGTGTTCCCATCACAGTGTGACTTAGAGCAGTCACTGTGCTGAGCAGAATAGTGAGTGTTCCTATCACAATGCGACTGTGAGAGCAGTCACTGTGCAGAGCAGAATAGTGAGTGTTCCCATCACAGCTGTGACTAAGAGCTGTCACTGTGCTGAGCAGAATAGTGAGTGTTCACATCACTGTGTGACTGTGAGAGCAGTCACTATGCTGAGCAGAATAGTAATTGTTTCCATCACAGTGTAACTGAGAGCTGTCATTGTACTGAGCAGAATAGTGGGTGTTCCCATCACAGTGTTACCGAGAGCAGTCACTGTGCTGAGTAGAATAGTGAGTGTTCCCATCACAGTGTGACTGTGAGAGCATTCACTGTGGTGAGCAGAATAGTGAGTGTTCCCGTCACAGTGTGACTGAGAGCTCTCACTGTGCTGAGCAGAATAGTGAGTGTTCCCATCACAGTGTGACTGAGAGCAGTCACTATGCTTAGCAGAATAGTAAGTGTTTCCATCACAGTGTGACTAAGAGCTGTCATTGTGCTGAGCAGAATAATGGGTGTTCCCATCACAGTGTGACTTAGAGCTCTCACTTTGCTGAGCAGAATAGTGAGTGTTCCCATTACAGTGTTACCGAGAGCAGTCACTCTGCTTAGCAGAATAGTAAGTGTTTCCATCACAGTGTGACTGAGAGCTGTCATTGTGCTGAGCAGAATAATGGGTGTTCCCATCACAGTGTGACTTAGAGCTCTCACTTTGCTGAGCAGAATAGTGAGTGTTCCCATTACAGTGTTACCGAGAGCAGTCACTCTGCTTAGCAGAATAGTGAGTGTTCCCATCACAGTGTGACTGAGAGCAGTCACTGTGTTGAGCAAAATAGTGAGTGTTCCCATCACAGTGTGACTTTGAGAGCATTTACTGTCCAGAGCAGAATAGTGAGTGTGACTTTGAGAGCAGTCACTGTGCTGAGCAGAATAGTGAGTGTTCCCATCACAGTGTGACTGAGAGCAGTCACTGTGCTGAACAGAATAGTGAGTGTTCCCATCACAGTGTGACTTAGAGCAGTCACTGTGCTGAGCAGAATAGTGTGTGTTCCTATCACAATGCGACTGTGAGAGCAGTCACTGTGCAGAGCAGAATAGTGAGTGTTCCCATCACAGCTGTGACTAAGAGCTGTCACTGTGCTGAGCAGAATAGTGAGTGTTCCCATCACAGTGTGACTGAGAGCAGTGACTGTGCTGAGCAAAATAGTGAGTGTTCCCATCACAGTGTGACTGCGATAGCATTCACTGTGCAGAGCAGAATAGTGAGTGTTCCCATCACAGTGTGACTGAGAGCAGTCACTGTGCAGAGCAGAATATTAAGTGTTTCCATCACAGTGCGACTGTCAGAGCAGTCACTGTGCTGGGCAGAATAGTGAGTGTTCTTATCACAGTGTGACTGAGAGCAGTCAATGTGCTGAACAGAATAGTGAGTGTTCCCATCACAGTGTGACTTAGAGCAGTCACTGTGCTGAGCAGAATAGTGAGTGTTCCTATCACAATGCGACTGTGAGAGCAGTCACTGTGCAGAGCAGAATAGTGAGTGTTCCCATCACAGCTGTGACTAAGAGCTGTCACTGTGCTGAGCAGAATAGTGAGTGTTCACATCACTGTGTGACTGTGAGAGCAGTCACTATGCTGAGCAGAATAGTAATTGTTTCCATCACAGTGTAACTGAGAGCTGTCATTGTACTGAGCAGAATAGTGGGTGTTCCCATCACAGTGTTACTGAGAGCAGTCACTGTGCTGAGTAGAATAGTGAGTGTTCCCATCACAGTGTGACTGTGAGAGCATTCACTGTGGTGAGCAGAATAGTGAGTGTTCCCGTCACAGTGTGACTGAGAGCTCTCACTGTGCTGAGCAGAATAGTGAGTGTTCCCATCACAGTGTGACTGAGAGCAGTCACTATGCTTAGCAGAATAGTAAGTGTTTCCATCACAGTGTGACTAAGAGCTGTCATTGTGCTGAGCAGAATAATGGGTGTTCCCATCACAGTGTGACTTAGAGCTCTCACTTTGCTGAGCAGAATAGTGAGTGTTCCCATTACAGTGTTACCGAAAGCAGTCACTCTGCTTATCAGAATAGTAAGTGTTTCCATCACAGTGTGACTGAGAGCTGTCATTGTGCTGAGCAGAATAATGGGTGTTCCCATCACAGTGTGACTTAGAGCTCTCACTTTGCTGAGCAGAATAGTGAGTGTTCCCATTACAGTGTTACCGAGAGCAGTCACTCTGCTTAGCAGAATAGTGAGTGTTCCCATCACAGTGTTACTGAGAGCAGTCACTGTGCTGAGCATAATAGTGAGTGTTCCCTTCACAGTGTGACTGAGAGCTGTCACTGTGCTGAGCAGAATAGTGAGTGTTCACATCAATGTGTGACTGAAAGCAGTCATTGTGCTGAGCAGAATAGTGAGTGTTCCCATCACAGTGTGACTGAGAGCAGTCACTGTGCAGAGCAGAATATTAAGTGTTTCCATCACAGTGCGACTGTCAGAGCAGTCACTGTGCTGAGCAGAATAGTGATTGTTCCCGCCACAGTGTGACTGAGAGCAGTCACTGTGCTGAGCAGAATAGTGAGTGTTCCCATCACAGTGTGACTGCGAGAGCATTCACTGTGCAGAGCAGAATAGTGAGTGTTCCCATCACAGTGTGACTGAGAGCTGTCAGTGTGCTGAGCAGAATAGTGGGTATTCACATCACTGTGTGACTGGGAGCAGTCATTTGTGCTGAGCAGAATAGTGAGTGTTCCCATCACAGTGTGACTGAGAGCAGTCACTTGGCTGATCATAATAGTGAGTGTTTTCTTTACAGTGTGACTGTGAGAGCAGTCACTGTGCTGAGCAGAATAGTGAGTGTTCCAATCACAGTATGGCTAAGAGCAGTCACTGTGCTGAGCAGAATAGTGAGTGTTCCCATCACAGTGTGACTGAAACAGTCACTGTGCTGAGCAGAATAGTGAGTGTTCCCAAAACACAGTGTGACTGAGAGCTGTCTCTGTGCTGAACAGAATAGTGTGTGTTCCCATCAAAGTGTGACTGAGAGCTGTCAATATGCTGAGCAGAATAGTTAGTGTTCACATCACAGTGTGACCGAGAGCTCTCACTGTGCTGAGCAGCAGAGTGAGTGTTCCCCTCACAGTGTGACTGAGAGAAGTCACTGTGTTGAGCAAAATAGTGAGTGTTCCCATCACAGTGTGACTTTGAGAGCATTTACTGTCCAGAGCAGAATAGTGAGTGTGACTTTGAGAGCAGTCACTGTGCTGAGCAGAATAGTGAGTGTTCCCATCACAGTGTGACTGAGAGCAGTCACTGTGCTGAACAGAATAGTGAGTGTTCCCATCACAGTGTGACTTAGAGCAGTCACTGTGCTGAGCAGAATAGTGAGTGTTCCTATCACAATGCGACTGTGAGAGCAGTCACTGTGCAGAGCAGAATAGTGAGTGTTCCCATCACAGCTGTGACTAAGAGCTGTCTCTGTGCTGAGCAGAATAGTGAGTGTTCCCATCACAGTGTGACTGAGAGCTGTCAGTGTGCTGAGCAGAATAGTTAGTGTTCACATCACAGTGTGACTGAGAGCAGTCACTGTGCTGAGCAAAATAGTGAGTGTTCCCATCACAGTGTGACTTTGAGAGCATTCACTGTCCAGAGCAGAATAGTGAGTGTGACTTTGAGAGCAGTCACTGTGCTGAGCAGAATAGTGAGTGTTCCCACCACAGTGTGACTGAGAGCTGTCTCTGTGCTGAACAGAATAGTGAGTGTTGCCATCACAGTGTGACTGAGAGCTGTCAATCTGCTGAGCAGAATAGTTAGTGTTCACAGCACAGTGTGACCGAGAGCTGTCACTGTGCTGAGCAGAATAATGAGTGTCCACATCAATATGTGACTGAGAGCAGTCACTGTGCTGAGCAGAATAGTGAGTGTTCACATCACAGTGTGACTGAGAGCAGTCACTGTGCTGAGCAAAATAGTGAGTGTTCCCATCACAGATTGACTGCGAGAGCATTCACTGTGCTGAGCAGAATAGTGAGTGTTCCCGTCACAGTGTGACTGAGAGCAGCCACTGTGCTGAGCAGAATAATGAGTGTTCCCATCACAGTGTGACTGTGAGAGCATTCACTGTGCTGATTAGAATAGTGAGTGTTCCCATACCAGTATGACTGTGAGAGCATTCACTGTGCTGAGCAGAATAGTGAGTGTTCCCGTCACAGTGTGACTTTGAGAGCATTCACTGTCCAGAGCACAATAGTGAGTGTGACTTTGAGAGCTGTCACTGTGCTGAGCAGAATAGTGAGTGTTCCCATCACAGTGTGACTGAGAGCTGTCTCTGTGCTGAGCAGAATAGTGAGTGTTCCCATCACAGTGTGACTGAGAGCTGTCAATCTGCTGAGCAGAATAGTTAGTGTTCACAGCACAGTGTGACCGAGAGCTGTCACTGTGCTGAGCAGAATAATGAGTGTCCACATCAATATGTGACTGAGAGCAGTCACTGTGCTGAGCAGAATAGTGAGTGTTCACATCACAGTGTGACTGAGAGCAGTCACTGTGCTGAGCAAAATAGTGAGTGTTCCCATCACAGATTGACTGCGAGAGCATTCACTGTGCTGAGCAGAATAGTGAGTGTTCCCGTCACAGTGTGACTGAGAGCAGCCACTGTGCTGAGCAGAATAATGAGTGTTCCCATCACAGTGTGACTGTGAGAGCATTCACTGTGCTGATTAGAATAGTGAGTGTTCCCATACCAGTATGACTGTGAGAGCATTCACTGTGCTGAGCAGAATAGTGAGTGTTCCCGTCACAGTGTGACTTTGAGAGCATTCACTGTCCAGAGCACAATAGTGAGTGTGACTTTGAGAGCTGTCACTGTGCTGAGCAGAATAGTGAGTGTTCCCATCACAGTGTGACTGAGAGCTGTCTCTGTGCTGAGCAGAATAGTGAGTGTTCCCATCACAGTGTGACTGAGAGCAGTCATTGTGCTGAGCAGAATAGTGAGTGTTCCCATCACAGTGTGACTGAGAGCTGTCTCTGTGCTGAACAGAATAGTGAGTGTTCCCATCACAGTGTGACTGAGAGCTGTCAATATGCTGAGCAGAATAGTTAGTGTTCACATCACAGTGTGACTTTGAGAGCATTCACTGTCCAGAGCAGAATAGTGAGTGTGACTTTGAGAGCAGTCACGGTGCTGAGCAGAATAGTGAGTGTTCCCATCACAGTGTGACTGAGAGCAGTCACTGTGTTGAGCAAAATAGTGAGTGTTCCCATCACAGTGTGACTTTGAGAGCATTCACTGTCCAGAGCAGAATAGTGAGTGTGACTTTGAAAGCAGTCATTGTGCTGAGCAGAATAGTGGGTGTTCCCATCACAGTGTTACTGAGAGCAGTCACTGTGCTAAGCAGAATAGTGAGTGTTCTGATCACAGTGTGACTGTGAGAGCAGTCACTATGCTGAGCAGAATAGTGCGTGTTCCCGTCACAGTGTGACTGAGAGCTCTTATGTGCTGAACAGAATAGTGAGTGTTCCCATCACAGTGTGACTTAGAGCAGTCACTGTGCTGAGCAGAATAGTGAGTGTTCCCATCACAATGCGACTGTGAGAGCAGTCACTGTGCAGAGCAGAATAGTGAGTGTTTCAATCACAGTGTGACTGAGAGCTGTCACTGTGCTGAGCAGAATAGTGAGTGTTCACATCACTGTGTGACTGAGAGCAGTCACTGTGCTGAGCAGAATAGTGAGTGTTCCCATCACAGTGTGACTGAGAGCAGTCACTGTGCTGAGCAGAATAGTGAGTGTTCCCATCACAGTGTGACTGAGAGCTGTCTCTGTGCTGAACAGAATAGTGAGTGTTCTTATCACAGTGTGACTGAGAGCTGTCAATATGCTGAGCAGAATAGTTAGTGTTCACATCACAGTGTGACCGAGAGCTCTCACTGTGCTGAGCAGCAGAGTGAGTGTTCCCATCACAGTGTGACTGAGAGCAGTCACTGTGTTGAGCAAAATAGTGAGTGTTCCCATCACAGTGTGACTTTGAGAGCATTTACTGTCCAGAGCAGAATAGTGAGTGTTCCCATCACAGTGTGACTGAGAGCAGTCACTATGCTTAGCAGAATAGTAAGTGTTTCCATCACAGTGTGACTAAGAGCTGTCATTGTGCTGAGCAGAATAATGGGTGTTCCCATCACAGTGTGACTTAGAGCTCTCACTTTGCTGAGCAGAATAGTGAGTGTTCCCATTACAGTGTTACCGAGAGCAGTCACTCTGCTTAGCAGAATAGTAAGTGTTTCCATCACAGTGTGACTGAGAGCTGTCATTGTGCTGAGCAGAATAATGGGTGTTCCCATCACAGTGTGACTTAGAGCTCTCACTTTGCTGAGCAGAATAGTGAGTGTTCCCATTACAGTGTTACCGAGAGCAGTCACTCTGCTTAGCAGAATAGTGAGTGTTCCCATCACAGTGTTACTGAGAGCAGTCACTGTGCTGAGCATAATAGTGAGTGTTCCCATCACAGTGTGACTGAGAGCTGTCACTGTGCTGAGCAGAATAGTGAGTGTTCACATCAATGTGTGACTGAAAGCAGTCATTGTGCTGAGCAGAATAGTGAGTGTTCCCATCACAGTGTGACTGAGAGCAGTCACTGTGCAGAGCAGAATATTAAGTGTTTCCATCACAGTGCGACTGTCAGAGCAGTCACTGTGCTGAGCAGAATAGTGAATGTTCCCGCCACAGTGTGACTGGGAGCAGTCACTGTGCTGAGCAGAATAGTGAGTGTTCCCATCACAGTGTGACTGCGAGAGCATTCACTGTGCAGAGCAGAATAGTGAGTGTTCCCATCACAGTGTGACTGAGAGCTGTCAGTGTGCTTAGCAGAATAGTGGGTATTCACATCAATGTGTGACTGAGAGCAGTCATTTGTGCTGAGCAGAATAGTGAGTGTTCCCATCACAGTGTGACTGAGAGCAGTCACTTGGCTGATCATAATAGTGAGTGTTTTCTTTACAGTGTGACTGTGAGAGCAGTCACTGTGCTGAGCAGAATAGTGAGTGTTCCAATCACAGTATGGCTAAGAGCAGTCACTGTGCTGAGCAGAATAGTGAGTGTTCCCATCACAGTGTGACTGAAACAGTCACTGTGCTGAGCAGAATAGTGAGTGTTCCCAAAACACAGTGTGACTGAGAGCTGTCTCTGTGCTGAACAGAATAGTGAGTGTTCCCATCAAAGTGTGACTGAGAGCTGTCAATATGCTGAGCAGAATAGTTAGTGTTCACATCACAGTGTGACCGAGAGCTCTCACTGTGCTGAGCAGCAGAGTGAGTGTTCCCCTCACAGTGTGACTGAGAGAAGTCACTGTGTTGAGCAAAATAGTGAGTGTTCCCATCACAGTGTGACTTTGAGAGCATTTACTGTCCAGAGCAGAATAGTGAGTGTGACTTTGAGAGCAGTCACTGTGCTGAGCAGAATAGTGAGTGTTCCCATCACAGTGTGACTGAGAGCAGTCACTGTGCTGAACAGAATAGTGAGTGTTCCCATCACAGTGTGACTTAGAGCAGTCACTGTGCTGAGCAGAATAGTGAGTGTTCCTATCACAATGCGACTGTGAGAGCAGTCACTGTGCAGAGCAGAATAGTGAGTGTTCCCATCACAGCTGTGACTAAGAGCTGTCTCTGTGCTGAGCAGAATAGTTAGTGTTCACATCACAGTGTGACTGAGAGCAGTCACTGTGTTGAGCAAAATATTGAGTGTTCCCATCACAGTGTGACTTTGAGAGCATTCACTGTCCAGAGCAGAATAGTGAGTGTGACTTTGAGAGCAGTCATTGTGCTGAGCAGAATAGTGGGTGTTCCCATCACAGTGTTACTGAGAGCAGTCACTGTGCTAAGCAGAATAGTGAGTGTTCTGATCACAGTGTGACTGTGCGAGCAGTCACTATGGTGAGCAGAATAGTGCGTGTTCCCGTCACAGTGTGATTGAGAGCTCTTATGTGCTGAGCAGATTAGTGAGTGTTCCCATCACAGTGTGACTGAGAGCAGTCACTGTGCTGAGCAGAATAGTGAGTGTTCCCATCACAGTGTGATTGAGAGCTCTTATGTGCTGAGCAGAATAGTGAGTGTTGCCATCACAGTGTGACTGAGAGCTGTCAATCTGCTGAGCAGAATAGTTAGTGTTCACATCACAGTGTGACCGAGAGCTGTCACTGTGCTGAGCAGAATAATGAGTGTTCACATCAATATGTGACTGAGAGCAGTCACTGTGCTGAGCAGAATAGTGAGTGTTCCCATCACAGTGTGACTGAGAGCAGTCACTGTGCTGAGCAGAATAGTGAGTGTTCCCATCACAGTGTGACTGAGAGCTGTCTCTGTGCTGAACAGAATAGTGAGTGTTCTTATCACAGTGTGACTGAGAGCTGTCAATATGCTGAGCAGAATAGTTAGTGTTCACATCACAGTGTGACCGAGAGCTCTCACTGTGCTGAGCAGCAGAGTGAGTGTTCCCATCACAGTGTGACTGAGAGCAGTCACTGTGTTGAGCAAAATAGTGAGTGTTCCCATCACAGTGTGACTTTGAGAGCGTTCACTGTCCAGAGCAGAATAGTGAGTGTGACTTTGAGAGCAGTCACTGTGCTGAGCAGAATAGTGAGTGTTCCCATCACAGTGTGACTGAGAGCAGTCACTGTGTTGAGAAAAATAGTGAGAGTTTGCATCACAGGGTGACTTTGAGAGCATTCACTGTCCAGAGCAGAATAGTGAGTGTGACTTTGAGAGCAGTCACTCTGCTGAGCAGAATAGTGAGTGTTCCCATCACAGTGTGACTGAGAGCAGTCACTGTGCTGAGCAGAATAGTGAGTGTTCCCATCACAGTGTGACTGAGAGCTGTCTCTGTGCTGAACAGAATAGTGAGTGTTCTTATCACAGTGTGACTGAGAGCTGTCAATATGCTGAGCAGAATAGTTAGTGTTCACATCACAGTGTGACCGAGAGCTCTCACTGTGCTGAGCAACAGAGTGAGTGTTCCCATCACAGTGTGACTGAGAGCAGTCACTGTGTTGAGCAAAATAGTGAGTGTTCCCATCACAGTGTGACTTTTAGAGCATTCACTGTCCAGAGCAGAATAGTGAGTGTGACTTTGAGAGCAGTCACTGTGCTGAGCAGAATAGTGAGTGTTCCCATCACAGTGTGACTGAGAGCAGTCACTGTGTTGAGCAAAATAGTGAGTGTTTGCATCACAGGGTGACTTTGAGAGCATTCACTGTCCAGAGCAGAATAGTGAGTGTGACTTTGAGAGCAGTCACTCTGCTGAGCAGAATAGTGAGTGTTCCCATCACAGTGTGACTGAGAGCTGTCTCTGGGCTGAACAGAATAGTGAGTGTTCCCATCACAGTGTGACTGAGAGCTGTCAATATGCTGAGCAGAATAGTTAGTGTTCACATCACAGTGTGACCGAGAGCTCTCACTGTGCTGAGCAGCAGAGTGAGTGTTCCCATCACAGTGTGACTGAGAGCAGTCACTGTGTTGAACAAAATAGTGAGTGTTCCCATCACAGTGTGACTTTGAGAGCATTCACTGTCCAGAGCAGAATAGTGAGTGTGACTTTGAGAGCAGTCACTGTGCTGAGCAGAATAGTGAGTGTTCCCATTACAGTGTGACTGAGAGCAGTCACTGTTTTGAGCAAAATAGTGAGTGTTCCCATCACAGTGTGACTTTGAGAGCATTCACTGTCCAGAGCAGAATAGTGAGTGTGACTTTGAGAGCAGTCATTGTGCTGAGCAGAATAGTGGGTGTTCCCATCACAGTGTTACTGAGAGCAGTCACTGTGCTAAGCAGAATAGTGAGTGTTCCCATCACAGTGTGACTGAGAGTTGTCAATATGCTGAGCAGAATAGTTAGTGTTCACATCACAGTGTGACCGAGAGCTCTCACTGTGCTGAGCAGCAGAGTGAGTGTTCCCATCACAGTGTAACTGAGAGCAGTCACTGTGTTGAGCAAAATATTGAGTGTTCCCATCACAGTGTGACTTTGAGAGCATTCACTGTCCAGAGCAGAATAGTGAGTGTGACTTTGAGAGCAGTCATTGTGCTGAGCAGAATAGTGGGTGTTCCCATCACAGTGTTACTGAGATCAGTCACTGTGCTAAGCAGAATAGTGAGTGTTCTGATCACAGTGTGACTGTGCGAGCAGTCACTATGGTGAGCAGAATAGTGCGTGTTCCCGTCACAGTGTGATTGAGAGCTCTTATGTGCTGAGCAGATTAGTGAGTGTTCCCATCACAGTGTGACTGAGAGCAGTCACTGTGCTGAGCAGAATAGTGAGTGTTCCCATCACAGTGTGATTGAGAGCTCTTATGTGCTGAGCAGAATAGTGAGTGTTGCCATCACAGTGTGACTGAGAGCTGTCAATCTGCTGAGCAGAATAGTTAGTGTTCACATCACAGTGTGACCGAGAGCTGTCACTGTGCTGAGCAGAATAATGAGTGTTCACATCAATATGTGACTGAGAGCAGTCACTGTGCTGAGCAGAATAGTGAGTGTTCACATCACAGTGTGACTGAGAGCAGTCACTGTGCTGAGCAAAATAGTGAGTGTTCCCATCACAGATTGACTGCGAGAGCATTCACTGTGCTGAGCAGAATAGTGAGTGTTCCCGTCACAGTGTGACTGAGAGCAGCCACTGTGCTGAGCAGAATAATGAGTGTTCCCATCACAGTGTGACTGTGAGAGCATTCACTGTGCTGATTAGAATAGTGAGTGTTCCCATACCAGTATGACTGTGAGAGCATTCACTGTGCTGAGCAGAATAGTGAGTGTTCCCGTCACAGTGTGACTTTGAGAGCATTCACTGTCCAGAGCACAATAGTGAGTGTGACTTTGAGAGCTGTCACTGTGCTGAGCAGAATAGTGAGTGTTCCCATCACAGTGTGACTGAGAGCTGTCTCTGTGCTGAGCAGAATAGTGAGTGTTCCCATCACAGTGTGACTGAGAGCAGTCACTGTGCTGAGCAGAATAGTGAGTGTTCCCATCACAGTGTGACTCAGAGCTGTCTCTGTGCTGAACAGAATAGTGAGTGTTCCCATCACAGTGTGACTGAGAGCTGTCAATATGCTGAGCAGAATAGTTAGTGTTTACATCACAGTGTGACCGAGAGCTCTCACTGTGCTGAGCAGCAGAGTGAGTGTTCCCATCACAGTGTGACTGAGAGCAGTCACTGTGTTGAGCAAAATAGTGAGTGTTCCCATCACAGTGTGACTTTGAGAGCATTCACTGTCCAGAGCAGAATAGTGAGTGTGACTTTGAGAGCAGTCACGGTGCTGAGCAGAATAGTGAGTGTTCCCATCACAGTGTGACTGAGAGCAGTCACTGTGTTGAGCAAAATAGTGAGTGTTCCCATCACAGTGTGACTTTGAGAGCATTCACTGTCCAGAGCAGAATAGTGAGTGTAACTTTGAGAGCAGTCATTGTGCTGAGCAGAATAGTGGGTTTTCCCATCACAGTGTTACTGAGAGCAGTCACTGTGCTAAGCAGAATAGTGAGTGTTCTGATCACAGTGTGACTGTGAGAGCAGTCACTATGCTGAGCAGAATAGTGCGTGTTCCCGTCACAGTGTGACTGAGAGCTCTTATGTGCTGAACAGAATAGTGAGTGTTCCCATCACAGTGTGACCTAGAGCAGTCACTGTGCTGAGCAGAATAGTGAGTGTTCCCATCACAATGCGACTGTGAGAGCAGTCACTGTGCAGAGCAGAATAGTGAGTGTTCCAATCACAGTGTGACTGAGAGCTGTCACTGTGCTGAACAGAATAGTGAGTGTTCTTATCACAGTGTGACTGAGAGCTGTCAATATGCTGAGCAGAATAGTTAGTGTTCACATCACAGTGTGACCGAGAGCTCTCACTGTGCTGAGCAGCAGAGTGAGTGTTCCCATCACAATGTGACTGAGAGCAGTCACTGTGTTGAGCAAAATAGTGAGTGTTCCCATCACAGTGTGACTTTGAGAGCATTCACTGTCCAGAGCAGAATAGTGAGTGTGACTTTGAGAGCAGTCACTGTGCTGAGCAGAATAGTGAGTGTTCCCATTACAGTGTGACTGAGAGCAGTCACTGTGTTGAGCAAAATAGTGAGTGTTCCCATCACAGTGTGACTTTGAGAGCATTCACTGTCCAGAGCAGAATAGTGAGTGTGACTTTGAGAGCAGTCATTGTGCTGAGCAGAATAGTGGGTGTTCCCATCACAGTGTTACTGAGAGCAGTCACTGTGCTAAGCAGAAAAGTGAGTGTTCCCATCACAGTGTGACTGAGAGTTGTCAATATGCTGAGCAGAATAGTTAGTGTTCACATCACAGTGTGACCGAGAGCTCTCACTGTGCTGAGCAGCAGAGTGAGTGTTCCCATCACAGTGTGACTGAGAGCAGTCACTGTGTTGAGCAAAATATTGAGTGTTCCCATCACAGTGTGACTTTGAGAGCATTCACTGTCCAGAACAGAATAGTGAGTGTGACTTTGAGAGCAGTCATTGTGCTGAGCAGAATAGTGGGTGTTCCCATCACAGTGTTACTGAGAGCAGTCACTGTGCTAAGCAGAATAGTGAGTGTTCTGATCACAGTGTGACTGTGCGAGCAGTCACTATGGTGAGCAGAATAGTGCGTGTTCCCGTCACAGTGTGATTGAGAGCTCTTATGTGCTGAGCAGATTAGTGAGTGTTCCCATCACAGTGTGACTGAGAGCAGTCACTGTGCTGAGCAGAATAGTGAGTGTTCCCATCACAGTGTGACTGTGAGAGCATTCACTGTGCTGAGCAGAATAGTGAGTGTTCCCGTCACAGTGTGATTGAGAGCTCTTATGTGCTGAGCAGAATAGTGAGTGTTTCCATCACAGTGTGACTGAGAGTAGTCACTGTGCTGAGCAGAATAGTGAGTGTTTCCATCACAGTGTGACTGAGAGCAGTCACTGTGCTGAACAGAATAGTGAGTGTTCACATCACAGTGTGACTGTGAGAGCAGTCACTGTGCTGAGCAGAATATTAAGTGTTTCCATCACAGTGTGACTGTGAGAGCATTCACTGTGTTGAGTAGAATAGTGAGTGTTCCTATCCCAGTATGACTGTGAGAGCATTCACTGTGTTGAGCAGAATAGTGAGTGTTCGATTCACAGTGTGACTTTGAGAGCATTCACTGTCCAGAGCAGAATAGTGAGTGTGACTTTGAGAGCTGTCACTGTGCTGAGCAGAATAGTGAGTGTTCCCATCACAGTGTGACTGAGAGCAGTCACTGTGCTGAACAGAATAGTGAGTGTTCCCATCACAGTGTGACTTGGAGCAGTCACTGTGCTGAGCAGAATAGTGAGTGTTCCCATCACAATGCGACTGTGAGAGCAGTCACTGTGCAGAGCAGAATAGTGAGTGTTCCAATCACAGTGTGACTGAGAGCTGTCACTGTGCTGAGCAGAATAATGAGTGTTCACATCACTGTGTGACTGAGAGCAGTCACTGTGCTGAGCAGAATAGTGAGTGTTCCCATCACAGTGTGACTGAGAGCAGTCACTGTGCTGAGCAGAATAGTGAGTGTTCCCATCACAGTGTGACTGAGAGCTGTCTCTGTGCTGAACAGAATAGTGAGTGTTCCCATCACAGTGTGACTGGGAGCTGTCAATATGCTGAGCAGAATAGTTAGTGTTCACATCACAGTGTGACCGAGAGCTTTCACTGTGCTGAGCAGCAGAGTGAGTGTTCCCATCACAGTGTGACTGTGAGAGCATTCACTGTGCTGAGCAGAATAGTGAGTGTTCCCGTCACAGTGTGACTGTGAGCTCTCACTGTGCTGAGCAGAATAGTGAGTGTTCCCATCACAGTGTGACTGAGAGCAGTCACTATGCTTAGCAGAATAGTAAGTGTTTCCATCACAGTGTGACTGAGAGCTGTCATTGTGCTGAGCAGAATAATGGGTGTTCCCATCACAGTGTGACTTAGAGCTCTCACTTTGCTGAGCAGAATAGTGAGTGTTCCCATTACAGTGTTACCGAGAGCAGTCACTCTGCTTAGCAGAATAGTGAGTGTTTCCTTTACAGTGTGACTGTGAGAGCAGTGCTGAGCAGAATAGTGAGTGTTCCAATCACAGTATGGCTAAGAGCAGTCACTGTGCTGAGCAGAATAGTGAGTGTTCCCATCACAGTGTGACTGAGAGCAGTCACTGTGCTGAGCAGAATAGTGAATGTTCCCGCCAAAGTGTGACTGAGAGCAGTCACTGTGCAGAGCAGAATAGTGAGTGTTCCCATCACAGTGTGACTGCAAGAGCATTCACTTTGCTGAGCACAAGAGTGAGTGTTCCCATCACAGTGTGACTGTGAGAGCAGTCACTGTGCTGAGCAGAATAGTGAATGTTCCTGCCACAGTGTGACTGAGAGCAGTGACTGTGCTGAGCAAAATAGTGAGTGTTCCCATCACAGTGTGACTGCGATAGCATTCACTGTGCAGAGCAGAATAGTGAGTGTTCCCATCACAGTGTGACTGAGAGCAGTCACTGTGCAGAGCAGAATATTAGGTGTTTCCATCACAGTGCGACTGTCAGAGCAGTCACTGTGCTGGGCAGAATAGTGAGTGTTCTTATCACAGTGTGACTGAGAGCAGTCAATGTGCTGAACAGAATAGTGAGTGTTCCCATCACAGTGTGACTTAGAGCAGTCACTGTGCTGAGCAGAATAGTGAGTGTTCCCATCACAGTGTGACTGTGAGAGCATTCACTGTGCTGAGCAGAATAGTGAGTGTTCCCGTCACAGTGTGATTGAGAGCTCTTATGTGCTGAGCAGAATAGTGAGTGTTTCCATCACAGTGTGACTGAGAGTAGTCACTGTGCTGAGCAGAATAGTGAGTGTTTCCATCACAGTGTGACTGAGAGCAGTCACTGTGCTGAACAGAATAGTGAGTGTTCACATCACAGTGTGACTGTGAGAGCAGTCACTGTGCTGAGCAGAATATTAAGTGTTTCCATCACAGTGTGACTGTGAGAGCATTCACTGTGTTGAGTAGAATAGTGAGTGTTCCTATCCCAGTATGACTGTGAGAGCATTCACTGTGTTGAGCAGAATAGTGAGTGTTCGATTCACAGTGTGACTTTGAGAGCATTCACTGTCCAGAGCAGAATAGTGAGTGTGACTTTGAGAGCTGTCACTGTGCTGAGCAGAATAGTGAGTGTTCCCATCACAGTGTGACTGAGAGCAGTCACTGTGCTGAACAGAATAGTGAGTGTTCCCATCACAGTGTGACTTGGAGCAGTCACTGTGCTGAGCAGAATAGTGAGTGTTCCCATCACAATGCGACTGTGAGAGCAGTCACTGTGCAGAGCAGAATAGTGAGTGTTCCAATCACAGTGTGACTGAGAGCTGTCACTGTGCTGAGCAGAATAATGAGTGTTCACATCACTGTGTGACTGAGAGCAGTCACTGTGCTGAGCAGAATAGTGAGTGTTCCCATCACAGTGTGACTGAGAGCAGTCACTGTGCTGAGCAGAATAGTGAGTGTTCCCATCACAGTGTGACTGAGAGCTGTCTCTGTGCTGAACAGAATAGTGAGTGTTCCCATCACAGTGTCACTGGGAGCTGTCAATATGCTGAGCAGAATAGTTAGTGTTCACATCACAGTGTGACCGAGAGCTTTCACTGTGCTGAGCAGCAGAGTGAGTGTTCCCATCACAGTGTGACTGTGAGAGCATTCACTGTGCTGAGCAGAATAGTGAGTGTTCCCGTCACAGTGTGACTGTGAGCTCTCACTGTGCTGAGCAGAATAGTGAGTGTTCCCATCACAGTGTGACTGAGAGCAGTCACTATGCTTAGCAGAATAGTAAGTGTTTCCATCACAGTGTGACTGAGAGCTGTCATTGTGCTGAGCAGAATAATGGGTGTTCCCATCACAGTGTGACTTAGAGCTCTCACTTTGCTGAGCAGAATAGTGAGTGTTCCCATTACAGTGTTACCGAGAGCAGTCACTCTGCTTAGCAGAATAGTGAGTGTTTCCTTTACAGTGTGACTGTGAGAGCAGTGCTGAGCAGAATAGTGAGTGTTCCAATCACAGTATGGCTAAGAGCAGTCACTGTGCTGAGCAGAATAGTGAGTGTTCCCATCACAGTGTGACTGAGAGCAGTCACTGTGCTGAGCAGAATAGTGAATGTTCCCGCCAAAGTGTGACTGAGAGCAGTCACTGTGCAGAGCAGAATAGTGAGTGTTCCCATCACAGTGTGACTGCAAGAGCATTCACTTTGCTGAGCACAAGAGTGAGTGTTCCCATCACAGTGTGACTGTGAGAGCAGTCACTGTGCTGAGCAGAATAGTGAATGTTCCTGCCACAGTGTGACTGAGAGCAGTGACTGTGCTGAGCAAAATAGTGAGTGTTCCCATCACAGTGTGACTGCGATAGCATTCACTGTGCAGAGCAGAATAGTGAGTGTTCCCATCACAGTGCGACTGAGAGCAGTCACTGTGCAGAGCAGAATATTAGGTGTTTCCATCACAGTGCGACTGTCAGAGCAGTCACTGTGCTGGGCAGAATAGTGAGTGTTCTTATCACAGTGTGACTGAGAGCAGTCAATGTGCTGAACAGAATAGTGAGTGTTCCCATCACAGTGTGACTTAGAGCAGTCACTGTGCTGAGCAGAATAGTGAGTGTTCCTATCACAATGCGACTGTGAGAGCAGTCACTGTGCAGAGCAGAATAGTGAGTGTTCCCATCACAGCTGTGACTAAGAGCTGTCACTGTGCTGAGCAGAATAGTGAGTGTTCACATCACTGTGTGACTGTGAGAGCAGTCAATATGCTGAGCAGAATAGTAATTGTTTCCATCACAGTGTAACTGAGAGCTGTCATTGTACTGAGCAGAATAGTGGGTGTTCCCATCACAGTGTTACAGAGAGCAGTCACTGTGCTGAGCAGAATAGTGAGTGTTCCCATCACAGTGTGACTGTGAGAGCATTTACTGTGCTGAGTAGAATAGTGAGTGTTCCCGTCACAGTGTGACTGAGAGCTCTCAATGTGCTGAGCAGAATAGTGAGTGTTCCCATCACAGTGTGACTGAGAGCAGTCACTATGCTTAGCAGAATAGTAAGTGTTTCCATCACAGTGTGACTAAGAGCTGTCATTGTGCTGAGCAGAATAATGGGTGTTCCCATCACAGTGTGACTTAGAGCTCTCACTTTGCTGAGCAGAATAGTGAGTGTTCCCATTACAGTGTTACCGAGAGCAGTCACTCTGCTTAGCAGAATAGTGAGTGTTTCCTTTACAGTGTGACTGTGAGAGCAGTGCTGAGCAGAATAGTGAGTGTTCCAATCACAGTATGGCTAAGAGCAGTCACTGTGCTGAGCAGAATAGTGAGTGTTCCCATCACAGTGTGACTGAGAGCAGTCACTGTGCTGAGCAGAATAGTGAATGTTCCCGCCAAAGTGTGACTGAGAGCAGTCACTGTGCAGAGCAGAATAGTGAGTGTTCCCATCACAGTGTGACTGCAAGAGCATTCACTTTGCTGAGCACAAGAGTGAGTGTTCCCATCACAGTGTGACTGTGAGAGCAGTCACTGTGCTGAGCAGAATAGTGAATGTTCCTGCCACAGTGTGACTGAGAGCAGTGACTGTGCTGAGCAAAATAGTGAGTGTTCCCATCACAGTGTGACTGCGATAGCATTCACTGTGCAGAGCAGAATAGTGAGTGTTCCCATCACAGTGTGACTGAGAGCAGTCACTGTGCAGAGCAGAATATTAGGTGTTTCCATCACAGTGCAACTGTCAGAGCAGTCACTGTGCTGGGCAGAATAGTGAGTGTTCTTATCACAGTGTGACTGAGAGCAGTCAATGTGCTGAACAGAATAGTGAGTGTTCCCATCACAGTGTGACTTAGAGCAGTCACTGTGCTGAGCAGAATAGTGAGTGTTCCTATCACAATGCGACTGTGAGAGCAGTCACTGTGCAGAGCAGAATAGTGAGTGTTCCCATCACAGCTGTGACTAAGAGCTGTCACTGTGCTGAGCAGAATAGTGAGTGTTCACATCACTGTGTGACTGTGAGAGCAGTCAATATGCTGAGCAGAATAGTAATTGTTTCCATCACAGTGTAACTGAGAGCTGTCATTGTACTGAGCAGAATAGTGGGTGTTCCCATCACAGTGTTACAGAGAGCAGTCACTGTGCTGAGCAGAATAGTGAGTGTTCCCATCACAGTGTGACTGTGAGAGCATTTACTGTGCTGAGCAGAATAGTGAGTGTTCCCGTCACAGTGTGACTGAGAGCTCTCACTTTGCTGAGCAGAATAGTGAGTGTTCCCATTACAGTGTTACCGAGAGCAGTCACTCTGCCTAGCAGAATAGTAAGTGTTTCCATCACAGTGTGACTGAGAGCTGTCATTGTGCTGAGCAGAATAATGGGTGTTCACATCACAGTGTGACTTAGAGCTCTCACTTTGCTGAGCAGAATAGTGAGTGTTCCCATTACAGTGTTACCGAGAGCAGTCACTCTGCTTAGCAGAATAGTGAGTGTTCCCATCACAGTGTTACTGAGAGCAGTCACTGTGCTGAGCATAATAGTGAGTGTTCCCATCACAGTGTGACTGAGAGCTGTCACTGTGCTGAGCAGAATAGTGAGTGTTCACATCAATGTGTGACTGAAAGCAGTCACTGTGCTGAGCAGAATAGTGAGTGTTCCCATCACAGTGTGACTGAGAGCAGTCACTGTGCAGAGCAGAATATTAAGTGTTTCCATCACAGTGCGACTGTCAGAGCAGTCACTGTGCTGAGCAGAATAGTGAATGTTCCCGCCACAGTGTGACTGAGAGCAGTCACTGTGCTGAGCAGAATAGTGAGTGTTCCCATCACAGTGTGACTGCGAGAGCATTCACTGTGCAGAGCAGACTAGTGAGTGTTCCCATCACAGTGTGACTGAGAGCTGTCAGTGTGCTGAGCAGAATAGTGAATGTTCCCGCCACAGTGTGACTGAGAGCAGTCACTGTGCTGAGCAGAATAGTGAGTGTTCCCATCACAGTGTGACTGCGAGAGCATTCACTGTGCAGAGCAGAATAGTGAGTGTTCCCATCACAGTGTGACTGAGAGCAGTCACTGTGCTGAGCAGAATAGTGAGTGTTCCCATCACAGTGTGACTGAGAGCAGTCACTTGGCTGATCAGAATAGTGAGTGTTTTCTTTACAGTGTGACTGTGAGAGCAGTCACTGTGCTGAGCAGAATAGTGAGTGTTCCAATCACAGTATGGCTAAGAGCAGTCACTGTGCTGAGCAGAATAGTGAGTGTTCCCATCACAGTGTTACTGAAACAGTCACTGTGCTGAGCAGAATAGTGAGTGTTCCCAAAACACAGTGTGACTGAGAGCTGTCTCTGTGCTGAACAGAATAGTGAGTGTTCCCATCACAGTGTGACTGAGAGCTGTCAATATGCTGAGCAGAATAGTTAGTGTTCACATCACAGTGTGACCGAGAGCTCTCACTGTGCTGAGCAGCAGAGTGAGTGTTCCCATCACAGTGTGACTGAGAGCAGTCACTGTGTTGAGCAAAATAGTGAGTGTTCCCATCACAGTTTGACTTTGAGAGCATTTACTGTCCAGAGAAGAATAGTGAGTGTGACTTTGAGAGCAGTCACTGTGCTGAGCAGAATAGTGAGTGTTCCCATCACAGTGTGACTGAGAGCTGTCAGTGTGCTGAGCAGAATAGTGAGTGTTCACATCACTGTGTGACTGAGAGCAGTCACTGTGCTGAGCAGAATAGTGAGTGTTCCCATCACAGTGTGACTGAGAGCAGTCACTTGGCTGATCAGAATAGTGAGTGTTTTCTTTACAGTGTGACTGTGAGAGCAGTCACTGTGCTGAGCAGAATAGTGAGTGTTTCCATCACAGTGTGACTGAGAGCAGTCACTGTGCAGAGCAGAATAGTGAGTGTTCCCATCACAGCTGTGACTAAGAGCTGTCACTGTGCTGAGCAGAATAGTGAGTGTTCCCATCACAGTGTGACTGAGAGCTGTCAATGTGCCGAGCAGAATAGTTAGTGTTCACATCACAGTGTGACTGAGAGCAGTCACTGTGCTGAGCAAAATAGTGAGTGTTCCCATCACAGTGTGACTTTGAGAGCATTCACTGTCCAGAGCAGAATAGTGAGTGTGACTTTGAGAGCAGTCACTGTGCTGAGCAGAATAGTGAGTGTTCCCATCACAGTGTGACTGAGAGCTGTCTCTGTGCTGAACAGAATAGTGAGTGTTGCCATCACAGTGTGACTGAGAGCTGTCAATCTGCTGAGCAGAATAGTTAGTGTTCACATCACAGTGTGACCGAGAGCTGTCACTGTGCTGAGCAGAATAATGAGTGTTCACATCAATATGTGACTGAGAGCAGTCACTGTGCTGAGCAGAATAGTGAGTGTTCACATCACAGTGTGACTGAGAGCAGTCACTGTGCTGAGCAAAATAGTGAGTGTTCCCATCACAGATTGACTGCGAGAGCTTTCACTGTGCTGAGCAGAATAGTGAGTCTTCCCATAACAGTGTGACTGAGAGCAGCCACTGTGCTGAGCAGAATAATGAGTGTTCCCGTCACAGTGTGACTGTGAGAGCATTCACTGTGCTGAGTAGAATAGTGAGTGTTCCCATACCAGTATGACTGTGAGAGCATTCACTGTGCTGAGCAGAATAGTGAGTGTTCCCGTCACAGTGTGACTTTGAGAGCATTCACTGTCCAGAGCAGAATAGTGAGTGTGACTTTGAGAGCTGTCACTGTGCTGAGCAGAATAGTGAGTGTTCCCATCACAGTGTGACTGAGAGCAGTCACTGTGCTGAACATAATAGTGAGTGTTCCCATCACAGTGTGACTTAGAGCAGTCACTGTGCTGAGCAGAATAATGAGTGTTCCCATCACAGTGTGACTGAGAGCAGTCACTGTGCTGAACATAATAGTGAGTGTTCCCATCACAGCTGTGACTAAGAGCTGTCACTGTGCTGAGCAGAATAGTGAGTGTTCACATCACTGTGTGACTGAGATCAGTCACTGTGCTGAGCAGAATAGTGAGTGTTCCCATCACAGTGTGACTGAGAGCAGTCACTGTGCTGAGCAGAATAGTGAGTGTTCACATCACTGTGTGACTGAGAGCATTCACTGTCCAGAGCAGAATAGTGAGTGTGACTTTGAGAGCTGTCACTGTGCTGAGCAGAATAGTGAGTGTTCCCATCACAGTGTGACTGAGAGCAGTCATTGTGCTGAACATAATAGTGAGTGTTCCCATCACAGCTGTGACTAAGAGCTGTCACTGTGCTGAGCAGAATAGTGAGTGTTCACATCACTGTGTGACTGAGGGCAGTCACTGTGCTGAGCAGAATAGTGAGTGTTCCCATCACAGTGTGACTGAGAGCAGTCACTGTGCTGAGCAGAATAGTGAGTGTTCCCATCACAGCTGTGACTAAGAGCTGTCACTGTGCTGAGCAGAATAGTGAGTGTTCACATCACTGTGTGACTGAGAGCAGTCACTGTGCTGAGCAGAATAGTGAGTGTTCACATCACTGTGTGACTGAGAGCATTCACTGTCCAGAGCAGAATAGTGAGTGTGACTTTGAGAGCTGTCACTGTGCTGAGTAGAATAGTGAGTGTTCCCATCACAGTGTGACTGAGAGCAGTCACTGTGCTGAACATAATAGTGAGTGTTCCCATCACAGATGTGACTAAGAGCTGTCACTGTGCTGAGCAGAATAGTGAGTGTTCACATCACTGTGTGACTGAGAGCAGTCACTGTGCTGAGCAGAATAGTGAGTGTTCCCATCACAGTGTGACTGAGAGCAGTCACTGTGCTGAGCAGAATAGTGAGTGTTCCCATCACAGTGTGACTGAGAGCTGTCTCTGTGCTGAACAGAATAGTGAGTGTTCCCATCACAGTGTGACTGAGAGCTGTCAATATGCTGAGCAGAATAGTTAGTGTTCACATCACAGTGTGACCGAGAGCTCTCACTGTGCTGAGCAGCAGAGTGAGTGTTCCCATCACAGTGTGACTGAGAGCAGTCACTGTGTTGAGCAAAATAGTGAGTGTTCCCATCACAGTGTGACTTTGAGAGCATTCACTGTCCAGAGCAGAATAGTGAGTGTGACTTTGAGAGCAGTCACAGTGCTGAGCAGAATAGTGAGTGTTCCCATCACAGTGTGACTGAGAGCAGTCACTGTGTTGAGCAAAATAGTGAGTGTTCCCATCACAGTGTGACTTTGAGAGCATTCACTGTCCAGAGCAGAATAGTGAGTGTGACTTTGAGAGCAGTCATTGTGCTGAGCAGAATAGTGGGTGTTCCCATCACAGTGTTACTGAGAGCAGTCACTGTGTTGAGCAGAATAGTGAGTGTTCCCATCACAGTGTGACTGAGAGCAGTCATTGTGCTGAACATAATAGTGAGTGTTCCCATCACAGCTGTGACTAAGAGCTGTCACTGTGCTGAGCAGAATAGTGAGTGTTCACATCACTGTGTGACTGAGGGCAGTCACTGTGCTGAGCAGAATAGTGAGTGTTCCCATCACAGTGTGACTGAGAGCAGTCACTGTGCTGAGCAGAATAGTGAGTGTTCCCATCACAGCTGTGACTAAGAGCTGTCACTGTGCTGAGCAGAATAGTGAGTGTTCACATCACTGTGTGACTGAGAGCAGTCACTGTGCTGAGCAGAATAGTGAGTGTTCACATCACTGTGTGACTGAGAGCATTCACTGTCCAGAGCAGAATAGTGAGTGTGACTTTGAGAGCTGTCACTGTGCTGAGCAGAATAGTGAGTGTTCCCATCACAGTGTGACTGAGAGCAGTCACTGTGCTGAACATAATAGTGAGTGTTCCCATCACAGCTGTGACTAAGAGCTGTCACTGTGCTGAGCAGAATAGTGAGTGTTCACATCACTGTGTGACTGAGAGCAGTCACTGTGCTGAGCAGAATAGTGAGTGTTCCCATCACAGTGTGACTGAGAGCAGTCACTGTGCTGAGCAGAATAGTGAGTGTTCCCATCACAGTGTGACTGAGAGCTGTCTCTGTGCTGAACAGAATAGTGAGTGTTCCCATCACAGTGTGACTGAGAGCTGTCAATATGCTGAGCAGAATAGTTAGTGTTCACATCACAGTGTGACCGAGAGCTCTCACTGTGCTGAGCAGCAGAGTGAGTGTTCCCATCACAGTGTGACTGAGAGCAGTCACTGTGTTGAGCAAAATAGTGAGTGTTCCCATCACAGTGTGACTTTGAGAGCATTCACTGTCCAGAGCAGAATAGTGAGTGTGACTTTGAGAGCAGTCACAGTGCTGAGCAGAATAGTGAGTGTTCCCATCACAGTGTGACTGAGAGCAGTCACTGTGTTGAGCAAAATAGTGAGTGTTCCCATCACAGTGTGACTTTGAGAGCATTCACTGTCCAGAGCAGAATAGTGAGTGTGACTTTGAGAGCAGTCATTGTGCTGAGCAGAATAGTGGGTGTTCCCATCACAGTGTTACTGAGAGCAGTCACTGTGTTGAGCAAAATAGTGAGTGTTCCCGTCACAGTGTGACTGAGAGCTCTTATGTGCTGAGCAGAATAGTGAGTGTTCCCATCACAGTGTGACTGTGAGAGCATTCACTGTGCTGAGCAGAATAGTGAGTGTTCCCGTCACAGTGTGACTGAGAGCTCTTATGTGCTGAGCAGAATAGTGAGTGTTCCCATCACAGTGTGACTGAGAGTAGTCACTGTGCTGAGCAGAATAGTGAGTGTTCACATCACAGTGTGACTGAGAGCAGTCACTGTGCTGAGCAGAATAGTGAGTGTTCCCATCACATTGTGACTGTGAGAGCATTCACTGTGCTGAGCAGAATAGTGAGTGTTCCCGTCACAGTGTGACTGAGAGCTCTTATGTGCTGAGCAGAATAGTGAGTGTTTCCATCACAGTGTGACTGAGAGTAGTCACTGTGCTGAGCAGAATAGTGAGTGTTCCCATCACAGTGTGACTGAGAGCAGTCATTGTGCTGAACAGAATAGTGAGTGTTCACATCACAGTGTGACTGTGAGAGCAGTCACTGTGCTGAGCAGAATATTAAGTGTTTCCACATCACAGTGTGACTGAGAGCTGTCATTGTGCTGAGCAGAATAATGGGTGTTCCCATCACAGTGTGACTGTGAGAGCATTCACTGTGCTGAGTAGAATAGTGAGTGTTCCTATCCCAGTATGACTGTGAGAGCATTCACTGTGTTGAGCAGAATAGTGAGTGTTCGATTCACAGTGTGACTTTGAGAGCATTCACTGTCCAGAGCAGAATAGTGAGTGTGACTTTGAGAGCTGTCACTGTGCTGAGCAGAATAGTGAGTGTTCCCATCACAGTGTGACTGAGAGCAGTCACTGTGCTGAACAGAATAGTGAGTGTTCCCATCACAGTGTGACTTGGAGCAGTCACTGTGCTGAGCAGAATAGTGGGTGTTCCCATCACAATGCGACTGTGAGAGCAGTCACTGTGCAGAGCAGAATAGTGAGTGTTCCAATCACAGTGTGACTGAGAGCTGTCACTGTGCTGAGCAGAATAGTGAGTGTTCACATCACTGTGTGACTGAGAGCAGTCACTGTGCTGAGCAGAATAGTGAGTGTTTCCATCACAGTGTGACTGAGAGCAGTCACTGTGCAGAGCAGAATAGTGAGTGTTCCCATCACAGCTGTGACTAAGAGCTGTCACTGTGCTGAGCAGAATAGTGAGTGTTCCCATCACAGTGTGACTGAGAGCTGTCAATGTGCTGAGCAGAATAGTTAGTGTTCACATCACAGTGTGACTGAGAGCAGTCACTCTGCTGAGCAAAATAGTGAGTGTTCCCATCACAGTGTGACTTTGAGAGCATTCACTGTCCAGAGCAGAATAGTGAGTGTGACTTTGAGAGCAGTCACTGTGCTGAGCAGAATAGTGAGTGTTCCCATCACAGTGTGACTGAGAGCTGTCTCTGTGCTGAACAGAATAGTGAGTGTTGCCATCACAGTGTGACTGAGAGCTGTCAATCTGCTAAGCAGAATAGTTAGTGTTCACATCACAGTGTGACCGAGAGCTGTCACTGTGCTGAGCAGAATAATGAGTGTTCACATCAATATGTGACTGAGAGCAGTCACTGTGCTGAGCAGAATAGTGAGTGTTCACATCACAGTGTGACTGAGAGCAGTCACTGTGCTGAGCAAAATAGTGAGTGTTCCCATCACAGATTGACTGCGAGAGCTTTCACTGTGCTGAGCAGAATAGTGAGTCTTCCCATCACAGTGTGACTGAGAGCAGCCACTGTGCTGAGCAGAATAATGAGTGTTCCCGTCACAGTGTGACTGTGAGAGCATTCACTGTGCTGAGTAGAATAGTGAGTGTTCCCATACCAGTATGACTGTGAGAGCATTCACTGTGCTGAGCAGAATAGTGAGTGTTCCCGTCACAGTGTGACTTTGAGAGCATTCACTTTCCAGAGCAGAATAGTGAGTGTGACTTTGAGAGCTGTCACTGTGCTGAGCAGAATAGTGAGTGTTCCCATCACAGTGTGACTGAGAGCAGTCACTGTGCTGAACATAATAGTGAGTGTTCCCATCACAGTGTGACTTAGAGCAGTCACTGTGCTGAGCAGAATAATGAGTGTTCCCATCACAGTGTGACTGAGAGCAGTCACTGTGCTGAACATAATAGTGAGTGTTCCCATCACAGCTGTGACTAAGAGCTGTCACTGTGCTGAGCAGAATAGTGAGTGTTCACATCACTGTGTGACTGAGAGCAGTCACTGTGCTGAGCAGAATAGTGAGTGTTCCCATCCCAGTGTGACTGAGAGCAGTCACTGTGCTGAGCAGAATAGTGAGTGTTCACATCACTGTGTGACTGAGAGCATTCACTGTCCAGAGCAGAATAGTGAGTGTGACTTTGAGAGCTGTCACTGTGCTGAGCAGAATAGTGAGTGTTCCCATCACAGTGTGACTGAGAGCAGTCACTGTGCTGAACATAATAGTGAGTGTTCCCATCACAGCTGTGACTAAGAGCTGTCACTGTGCTGTGCAGAATAGTGAGTGTTCACATCACTGTGTGACTGAGAGCAGTCACTGTGCTGAGCAGAATAGTGAGTGTTCCCATCACAGTGTGACTGAGAGCAGTCACTGTGCTGAGCAGAATAGTGAGTGTTCCCATCACAGTGTGACTGAGAGCTGTCTCTGTGCTGAACAGAATAGTGAGTGTTCCCATCACAGTGTGACTGAGAGCTGTCAATATGCTGAGCAGAATAGTTAGTGTTCACATCACAGTGTGACCGAGAGCTCTCACTGTGCTGAGCAGCAGAGTGAGTGTTCCCATCACAGTGTGACTGAGAGCAGTCACTGTGTTGAGCAAAATAGTGAGTGTTCCCATCACAGTGTGACTTTGAGAGCATTCACTGTCCAGAGCAGAATAGTGAGTGTGACTTTGAGAGCAGTCACTGTGCTGAGCAGAATAGTGAGTGTTCCCATCACAGTGTGACTGAGAGCAGTCACTGTGTTGAGCAAAATAGTGAGTGTTCCCATCACAGTGTGACTTTGAGAGCATTCACTGTCCAGAGCAGAATAGTGAGTGTGACTTTGAGAGCAGTCATTGTGCTGAGCAGAATAGTGGGTGTTCCCATCACAGTGTTACTGAGAGCAGTCACTGTGTTGAGCAAAATAGTGAGTGTTCCCGTCACAGTGTGACTGAGAGCTCTTATGTGCTGAGCAGAATAGTGAGTGTTCCCATCACAGTGTGACTGTGAGAGCATTCACTGTGCTGAGCAGAATAGTGAGTGTTCCCGTCACAGTGTGACTGAGAGCTCTTATGTGCTGAGCAGAATAGTGAGTGTTCCCATCACAGTGTGACTGAGAGTAGTCACTGTGCTGAGCAGAATAGTGAGTGTTCCCATCACAGTGTGACTGAGAGCAGTCACTGTGCTGAGCAGAATAGTGAGTGTTCCCATCACAGTGTGACTGTGAGAGCATTCACTGTGCTGAGCAGAATAGTGAGTGTTCCCGTCACAGTGTGACTGAGAGCTCTTATGTGCTGAGCAGAATAGTGAGTGTTTCCATCACAGTGTGACTGAGAGTAGTCACTGTGCTGAGCAGAATAGTGAGTGTTCCCATCACAGTGTGACTGAGAGCAGTCACTGTGCTGAACAGAATAGTGAGTGTTCACATCACAGTGTGACTGTGAGAGCAGTCACTGTGCTGAGCAGAATATTAAGTGTTTCCATCACAGTGTGACTGAGAGCTGTCATTGTGCTGAGCAGAATAATGGGTGTTCCCATCACAGTGTGACTGTGAGAGCATTCACTGTGCTGAATAGAATAGTGAGTGTTCCTATCCCAGTATGACTGTGAGAGCATTCACTGTGTTGAGCAGAATAGTGAGTGTTCGATTCACAGTGTGACTTTGAGAGCATTCACTGTCCAGAGCAGAATAGTGAGTGTGACTTTGAGAGCTTTCACTGTGCTGAGCAGAATAGTGAGTGTTCCCATCACAGTGTGACTGAGAGCAGTCACTGTGCTGAACATAATAGTGAGTGTTCCCATCACAGTGTGACTTAGAGCAGTCACTGTGCTGAGCAGAATAGTGAGTGTTCCCATCACAGTGTGACTGAGAGCAGTCACTGTGCTGAACATAATAGTGAGTGTTCCCATCACAGCTGTGACTAAGAGCTGTCACTGTGCTGAGCAGAATAGTGAGTGTTCACATCACTGTGTGACTGAGAGCAGTCACTGTGCTGAGCAGAATAGTGAGTGTTCCCATCACAGTGTGACTGAGAGCAGTCACTGTGCTGAGCAGAATAGTGAGTGTTCCCATCACAGTGTGACTGAGAGCTGTCTCTGTGCTGAACAGAATAGTGAGTGTTCCCATCACAGTGTGACTGAGAGCTGTCAATATGCTGAGCAGAATAGTTAGTGTTCACATCACAGTGTGACCGAGAGCTCTCACTGTGCTGAGCAGCAGAGTGAGTGTTCCCATCACAGTGTGACTGAGAGCAGTCACTGTGCAGAGCAGAATATTAAGTGTTTCCATCACAGTGCGACTGTCAGAGCAGTCACTGTGCTGAGCAGAATAGTGAATGTTCCCGCCACAGTGTGACTGAGAGCAGTCACTGTGCTGAGCAGAATAGTGAGTGTTCCCATCACAGTGTGACTGCGAGAGCATTCACTGTGCAGAGCAGAATAGTGAGTGTTCCCATCACAGTGTGACTGAGAGCTGTCAGTGTGCTGAGCAGAATAGTGAATGTTCCCGCCACAGTGTGACTGAGAGCAGTCACTGTGCTGAGCAGAATAGTGAGTGTTCCCATCACAGTGTGACTGCGAGAGCATTCACTGTGCAGAGCAGAATAGTGAGTGTTCCCATCACAGTGTGACTGAGAGCAGTCACTGTGCTGAGCAGAATAGTGAGTGTTCCCATCACAGTGTGACTGAGAGCAGTCACTTGGCTGATCAGAATAGTGAGTGTTTTCTTTACAGTGTGACTGTGAGAGCAGTCACTGTGCTGAGCAGAATAGTGAGTGTTCCAATCACAGTATGGCTAAGAGCAGTCACTGTGCTGAGCAGAATAGTGAGTGTTCCCATCACAGTGTTACTGAAACAGTCACTGTGCTGAGCAGAATAGTGAGTGTTCCCAAAACACAGTGTGACTGAGAGCTGTCTCTGTGCTGAACAGAATAGTGAGTGTTCCCATCACAGTGTGACTGAGAGCTGTCAATATGCTGAGCAGAATAGTTAGTGTTCACATCACAGTGTGACCGAGAGCTCTCACTGTGCTGAGCAGCAGAGTGAGTGTTCCCATCACAGTGTGACTGAGAGCAGTCACTGTGTTGAGCAAAATAGTGAGTGTTCCCATCACAGTTTGACTTTGAGAGCATTTACTGTCCAGAGAAGAATAGTGAGTGTGACTTTGAGAGCAGTCACTGTGCTGAGCAGAATAGTGAGTGTTCCCATCACAGTGTGACTGAGAGCTGTCAGTGTGCTGAGCAGAATAGTGAGTGTTCACATCACTGTGTGACTGAGAGCAGTCACTGTGCTGAGCAGAATAGTGAGTGTTCCCATCACAGTGTGACTGAGAGCAGTCACTTGGCTGATCAGAATAGTGAGTGTTTTCTTTACAGTGTGACTGTGAGAGCAGTCACTGTGCTGAGCAGAATAGTGAGTGTTTCCATCACAGTGTGACTGAGAGCAGTCACTGTGCAGAGCAGAATAGTGAGTGTTCCCATCACAGCTGTGACTAAGAGCTGTCACTGTGCTGAGCAGAATAGTGAGTGTTCCCATCACAGTGTGACTGAGAGCTGTCAATGTGCCGAGCAGAATAGTTAGTGTTCACATCACAGTGTGACTGAGAGCAGTCACTGTGCTGAGCAAAATAGTGAGTGTTCCCATCACAGTGTGACTTTGAGAGCATTCACTGTCCAGAGCAGAATAGTGAGTGTGACTTTGAGAGCAGTCACTGTGCTGAGCAGAATAGTGAGTGTTCCCATCACAGTGTGACTGAGAGCTGTCTCTGTGCTGAACAGAATAGTGAGTGTTGCCATCACAGTGTGACTGAGAGCTGTCAATCTGCTGAGCAGAATAGTTAGTGTTCACATCACAGTGTGACCGAGAGCTGTCACTGTGCTGAGCAGAATAATGAGTGTTCACATCAATATGTGACTGAGAGCAGTCACTGTGCTGAGCAGAATAGTGAGTGTTCACATCACAGTGTGACTGAGAGCAGTCACTGTGCTGAGCAAAATAGTGAGTGTTCCCATCACAGATTGACTGCGAGAGCTTTCACTGTGCTGAGCAGAATAGTGAGTCTTCCCATAACAGTGTGACTGAGAGCAGCCACTGTGCTGAGCAGAATAATGAGTGTTCCCGTCACAGTGTGACTGTGAGAGCATTCACTGTGCTGAGTAGAATAGTGAGTGTTCCCATACCAGTATGACTGTGAGAGCATTCACTGTGCTGAGCAGAATAGTGAGTGTTCCCGTCACAGTGTGACTTTGAGAGCATTCACTGTCCAGAGCAGAATAGTGAGTGTGACTTTGAGAGCTGTCACTGTGCTGAGCAGAATAGTGAGTGTTCCCATCACAGTGTGACTGAGAGCAGTCACTGTGCTGAACATAATAGTGAGTGTTCCCATCACAGTGTGACTTAGAGCAGTCACTGTGCTGAGCAGAATAATGAGTGTTCCCATCACAGTGTGACTGAGAGCAGTCACTGTGCTGAACATAATAGTGAGTGTTCCCATCACAGCTGTGACTAAGAGCTGTCACTGTGCTGAGCAGAATAGTGAGTGTTCACATCACTGTGTGACTGAGATCAGTCACTGTGCTGAGCAGAATAGTGAGTGTTCCCATCACAGTGTGACTGAGAGCAGTCACTGTGCTGAGCAGAATAGTGAGTGTTCACATCACTGTGTGACTGAGAGCATTCACTGTCCAGAGCAGAATAGTGAGTGTGACTTTGAGAGCTGTCACTGTGCTGAGCAGAATAGTGAGTGTTCCCATCACAGTGTGACTGAGAGCAGTCATTGTGCTGAACATAATAGTGAGTGTTCCCATCACAGCTGTGACTAAGAGCTGTCACTGTGCTGAGCAGAATAGTGAGTGTTCACATCACTGTGTGACTGAGGGCAGTCACTGTGCTGAGCAGAATAGTGAGTGTTCCCATCACAGTGTGACTGAGAGCAGTCACTGTGCTGAGCAGAATAGTGAGTGTTCCCATCACAGCTGTGACTAAGAGCTGTCACTGTGCTGAGCAGAATAGTGAGTGTTCACATCACTGTGTGACTGAGAGCAGTCACTGTGCTGAGCAGAATAGTGAGTGTTCACATCACTGTGTGACTGAGAGCATTCACTGTCCAGAGCAGAATAGTGAGTGTGACTTTGAGAGCTGTCACTGTGCTGAGTAGAATAGTGAGTGTTCCCATCACAGTGTGACTGAGAGCAGTCACTGTGCTGAACATAATAGTGAGTGTTCCCATCACAGATGTGACTAAGAGCTGTCACTGTGCTGAGCAGAATAGTGAGTGTTCACATCACTGTGTGACTGAGAGCAGTCACTGTGCTGAGCAGAATAGTGAGTGTTCCCATCACAGTGTGACTGAGAGCAGTCACTGTGCTGAGCAGAATAGTGAGTGTTCCCATCACAGTGTGACTGAGAGCTGTCTCTGTGCTGAACAGAATAGTGAGTGTTCCCATCACAGTGTGACTGAGAGCTGTCAATATGCTGAGCAGAATAGTTAGTGTTCACATCACAGTGTGACCGAGAGCTCTCACTGTGCTGAGCAGCAGAGTGAGTGTTCCCATCACAGTGTGACTGAGAGCAGTCACTGTGTTGAGCAAAATAGTGAGTGTTCCCATCACAGTGTGACTTTGAGAGCATTCACTGTCCAGAGCAGAATAGTGAGTGTGACTTTGAGAGCAGTCACAGTGCTGAGCAGAATAGTGAGTGTTCCCATCACAGTGTGACTGAGAGCAGTCACTGTGTTGAGCAAAATAGTGAGTGTTCCCATCACAGTGTGACTTTGAGAGCATTCACTGTCCAGAGCAGAATAGTGAGTGTGACTTTGAGAGCAGTCATTGTGCTGAGCAGAATAGTGGGTGTTCCCATCACAGTGTTACTGAGAGCAGTCACTGTGTTGAGCAGAATAGTGAGTGTTCCCATCACAGTGTGACTGAGAGCAGTCATTGTGCTGAACATAATAGTGAGTGTTCCCATCACAGCTGTGACTAAGAGCTGTCACTGTGCTGAGCAGAATAGTGAGTGTTCACATCACTGTGTGACTGAGGGCAGTCACTGTGCTGAGCAGAATAGTGAGTGTTCCCATCACAGTGTGACTGAGAGCAGTCACTGTGCTGAGCAGAATAGTGAGTGTTCCCATCACAGCTGTGACTAAGAGCTGTCACTGTGCTGAGCAGAATAGTGAGTGTTCACATCACTGTGTGACTGAGAGCAGTCACTGTGCTGAGCAGAATAGTGAGTGTTCACATCACTGTGTGACTGAGAGCATTCACTGTCCAGAGCAGAATAGTGAGTGTGACTTTGAGAGCTGTCACTGTGCTGAGCAGAATAGTGAGTGTTCCCATCACAGTGTGACTGAGAGCAGTCACTGTGCTGAACATAATAGTGAGTGTTCCCATCACAGCTGTGACTAAGAGCTGTCACTGTGCTGAGCAGAATAGTGAGTGTTCACATCACTGTGTGACTGAGAGCAGTCACTGTGCTGAGCAGAATAGTGAGTGTTCCCATCACAGTGTGACTGAGAGCAGTCACTGTGCTGAGCAGAATAGTGAGTGTTCCCATCACAGTGTGACTGAGAGCTGTCTCTGTGCTGAACAGAATAGTGAGTGTTCCCATCACAGTGTGACTGAGAGCTGTCAATATGCTGAGCAGAATAGTTAGTGTTCACATCACAGTGTGACCGAGAGCTCTCACTGTGCTGAGCAGCAGAGTGAGTGTTCCCATCACAGTGTGACTGAGAGCAGTCACTGTGTTGAGCAAAATAGTGAGTGTTCCCATCACAGTGTGACTTTGAGAGCATTCACTGTCCAGAGCAGAATAGTGAGTGTGACTTTGAGAGCAGTCACAGTGCTGAGCAGAATAGTGAGTGTTCCCATCACAGTGTGACTGAGAGCAGTCACTGTGTTGAGCAAAATAGTGAGTGTTCCCATCACAGTGTGACTTTGAGAGCATTCACTGTCCAGAGCAGAATAGTGAGTGTGACTTTGAGAGCAGTCATTGTGCTGAGCAGAATAGTGGGTGTTCCCATCACAGTGTTACTGAGAGCAGTCACTGTGTTGAGCAAAATAGTGAGTGTTCCCGTCACAGTGTGACTGAGAGCTCTTATGTGCTGAGCAGAATAGTGAGTGTTCCCATCACAGTGTGACTGTGAGAGCATTCACTGTGCTGAGCAGAATAGTGAGTGTTCCCGTCACAGTGTGACTGAGAGCTCTTATGTGCTGAGCAGAATAGTGAGTGTTCCCATCACAGTGTGACTGAGAGTAGTCACTGTGCTGAGCAGAATAGTGAGTGTTCACATCACAGTGTGACTGAGAGCAGTCACTGTGCTGAGCAGAATAGTGAGTGTTCCCATCACATTGTGACTGTGAGAGCATTCACTGTGCTGAGCAGAATAGTGAGTGTTCCCGTCACAGTGTGACTGAGAGCTCTTATGTGCTGAGCAGAATAGTGAGTGTTTCCATCACAGTGTGACTGAGAGTAGTCACTGTGCTGAGCAGAATAGTGAGTGTTCCCATCACAGTGTGACTGAGAGCAGTCATTGTGCTGAACAGAATAGTGAGTGTTCACATCACAGTGTGACTGTGAGAGCAGTCACTGTGCTGAGCAGAATATTAAGTGTTTCCACATCACAGTGTGACTGAGAGCTGTCATTGTGCTGAGCAGAATAATGGGTGTTCCCATCACAGTGTGACTGTGAGAGCATTCACTGTGCTGAGTAGAATAGTGAGTGTTCCTATCCCAGTATGACTGTGAGAGCATTCACTGTGTTGAGCAGAATAGTGAGTGTTCGATTCACAGTGTGACTTTGAGAGCATTCACTGTCCAGAGCAGAATAGTGAGTGTGACTTTGAGAGCTGTCACTGTGCTGAGCAGAATAGTGAGTGTTCCCATCACAGTGTGACTGAGAGCAGTCACTGTGCTGAACAGAATAGTGAGTGTTCCCATCACAGTGTGACTTGGAGCAGTCACTGTGCTGAGCAGAATAGTGGGTGTTCCCATCACAATGCGACTGTGAGAGCAGTCACTGTGCAGAGCAGAATAGTGAGTGTTCCAATCACAGTGTGACTGAGAGCTGTCACTGTGCTGAGCAGAATAGTGAGTGTTCACATCACTGTGTGACTGAGAGCAGTCACTGTGCTGAGCAGAATAGTGAGTGTTTCCATCACAGTGTGACTGAGAGCAGTCACTGTGCAGAGCAGAATAGTGAGTGTTCCCATCACAGCTGTGACTAAGAGCTGTCACTGTGCTGAGCAGAATAGTGAGTGTTCCCATCACAGTGTGACTGAGAGCTGTCAATGTGCTGAGCAGAATAGTTAGTGTTCACATCACAGTGTGACTGAGAGCAGTCACTCTGCTGAGCAAAATAGTGAGTGTTCCCATCACAGTGTGACTTTGAGAGCATTCACTGTCCAGAGCAGAATAGTGAGTGTGACTTTGAGAGCAGTCACTGTGCTGAGCAGAATAGTGAGTGTTCCCATCACAGTGTGACTGAGAGCTGTCTCTGTGCTGAACAGAATAGTGAGTGTTGCCATCACAGTGTGACTGAGAGCTGTCAATCTGCTAAGCAGAATAGTTAGTGTTCACATCACAGTGTGACCGAGAGCTGTCACTGTGCTGAGCAGAATAATGAGTGTTCACATCAATATGTGACTGAGAGCAGTCACTGTGCTGAGCAGAATAGTGAGTGTTCACATCACAGTGTGACTGAGAGCAGTCACTGTGCTGAGCAAAATAGTGAGTGTTCCCATCACAGATTGACTGCGAGAGCTTTCACTGTGCTGAGCAGAATAGTGAGTCTTCCCATCACAGTGTGACTGAGAGCAGCCACTGTGCTGAGCAGAATAATGAGTGTTCCCGTCACAGTGTGACTGTGAGAGCATTCACTGTGCTGAGTAGAATAGTGAGTGTTCCCATACCAGTATGACTGTGAGAGCATTCACTGTGCTGAGCAGAATAGTGAGTGTTCCCGTCACAGTGTGACTTTGAGAGCATTCACTTTCCAGAGCAGAATAGTGAGTGTGACTTTGAGAGCTGTCACTGTGCTGAGCAGAATAGTGAGTGTTCCCATCACAGTGTGACTGAGAGCAGTCACTGTGCTGAACATAATAGTGAGTGTTCCCATCACAGTGTGACTTAGAGCAGTCACTGTGCTGAGCAGAATAATGAGTGTTCCCATCACAGTGTGACTGAGAGCAGTCACTGTGCTGAACATAATAGTGAGTGTTCCCATCACAGCTGTGACTAAGAGCTGTCACTGTGCTGAGCAGAATAGTGAGTGTTCACATCACTGTGTGACTGAGAGCAGTCACTGTGCTGAGCAGAATAGTGAGTGTTCCCATCCCAGTGTGACTGAGAGCAGTCACTGTGCTGAGCAGAATAGTGAGTGTTCACATCACTGTGTGACTGAGAGCATTCACTGTCCAGAGCAGAATAGTGAGTGTGACTTTGAGAGCTGTCACTGTGCTGAGCAGAATAGTGAGTGTTCCCATCACAGTGTGACTGAGAGCAGTCACTGTGCTGAACATAATAGTGAGTGTTCCCATCACAGCTGTGACTAAGAGCTGTCACTGTGCTGTGCAGAATAGTGAGTGTTCACATCACTGTGTGACTGAGAGCAGTCACTGTGCTGAGCAGAATAGTGAGTGTTCCCATCACAGTGTGACTGAGAGCAGTCACTGTGCTGAGCAGAATAGTGAGTGTTCCCATCACAGTGTGACTGAGAGCTGTCTCTGTGCTGAACAGAATAGTGAGTGTTCCCATCACAGTGTGACTGAGAGCTGTCAATATGCTGAGCAGAATAGTTAGTGTTCACATCACAGTGTGACCGAGAGCTCTCACTGTGCTGAGCAGCAGAGTGAGTGTTCCCATCACAGTGTGACTGAGAGCAGTCACTGTGTTGAGCAAAATAGTGAGTGTTCCCATCACAGTGTGACTTTGAGAGCATTCACTGTCCAGAGCAGAATAGTGAGTGTGACTTTGAGAGCAGTCACTGTGCTGAGCAGAATAGTGAGTGTTCCCATCACAGTGTGACTGAGAGCAGTCACTGTGTTGAGCAAAATAGTGAGTGTTCCCATCACAGTGTGACTTTGAGAGCATTCACTGTCCAGAGCAGAATAGTGAGTGTGACTTTGAGAGCAGTCATTGTGCTGAGCAGAATAGTGGGTGTTCCCATCACAGTGTTACTGAGAGCAGTCACTGTGTTGAGCAAAATAGTGAGTGTTCCCGTCACAGTGTGACTGAGAGCTCTTATGTGCTGAGCAGAATAGTGAGTGTTCCCATCACAGTGTGACTGTGAGAGCATTCACTGTGCTGAGCAGAATAGTGAGTGTTCCCGTCACAGTGTGACTGAGAGCTCTTATGTGCTGAGCAGAATAGTGAGTGTTCCCATCACAGTGTGACTGAGAGTAGTCACTGTGCTGAGCAGAATAGTGAGTGTTCCCATCACAGTGTGACTGAGAGCAGTCACTGTGCTGAGCAGAATAGTGAGTGTTCCCATCACAGTGTGACTGTGAGAGCATTCACTGTGCTGAGCAGAATAGTGAGTGTTCCCGTCACAGTGTGACTGAGAGCTCTTATGTGCTGAGCAGAATAGTGAGTGTTTCCATCACAGTGTGACTGAGAGTAGTCACTGTGCTGAGCAGAATAGTGAGTGTTCCCATCACAGTGTGACTGAGAGCAGTCACTGTGCTGAACAGAATAGTGAGTGTTCACATCACAGTGTGACTGTGAGAGCAGTCACTGTGCTGAGCAGAATATTAAGTGTTTCCATCACAGTGTGACTGAGAGCTGTCATTGTGCTGAGCAGAATAATGGGTGTTCCCATCACAGTGTGACTGTGAGAGCATTCACTGTGCTGAATAGAATAGTGAGTGTTCCTATCCCAGTATGACTGTGAGAGCATTCACTGTGTTGAGCAGAATAGTGAGTGTTCGATTCACAGTGTGACTTTGAGAGCATTCACTGTCCAGAGCAGAATAGTGAGTGTGACTTTGAGAGCTTTCACTGTGCTGAGCAGAATAGTGAGTGTTCCCATCACAGTGTGACTGAGAGCAGTCACTGTGCTGAACATAATAGTGAGTGTTCCCATCACAGTGTGACTTAGAGCAGTCACTGTGCTGAGCAGAATAGTGAGTGTTCCCATCACAGTGTGACTGAGAGCAGTCACTGTGCTGAACATAATAGTGAGTGTTCCCATCACAGCTGTGACTAAGAGCTGTCACTGTGCTGAGCAGAATAGTGAGTGTTCACATCACTGTGTGACTGAGAGCAGTCACTGTGCTGAGCAGAATAGTGAGTGTTCCCATCACAGTGTGACTGAGAGCAGTCACTGTGCTGAGCAGAATAGTGAGTGTTCCCATCACAGTGTGACTGAGAGCTGTCTCTGTGCTGAACAGAATAGTGAGTGTTCCCATCACAGTGTGACTGAGAGCTGTCAATATGCTGAGCAGAATAGTTAGTGTTCACATCACAGTGTGACCGAGAGCTCTCACTGTGCTGAGCAGCAGAGTGAGTGTTCACATCACAGTGTGACTGAGAGCAGTCACTGTGTTGAGCAAAATAGTGAGTGTTCCCATCACAGTGTGACTTTGAGAGCATTCACTGTCCAGAGCAGAATAGTGAGTGTGACTTTGAGAGCAGTCACTGTGCTGAGCAGAATAGTGAGTGTTCCCATCACAGTGTGACTGAGAGCAGTCACTGTGTTGAGCAAAATAGTGAGTGTTCCCATCACAGTGTGACTTTGAGAGCATTCACTGTCCAGAGCAGAATAGTGAGTGTGACTTTGAGAGCAGTCATTGTGCTGAGCAGAATAGTGGGTGTTCCCATCACAGTGTTACTGAGAGCAGTCACTGTGTTGAGCAAAATAGTGAGTGTTCCCGTCACAGTGTGACTGAGAGCTCTTATGTGCTGAGCAGAATAGTGAGTGTTTCCATCACAGTGTGACTGTGAGAGCATTCACTGTGCTGAGCAGAATAGTGAGTGTTCCCGTCACAGTGTGACTGAGAGCTCTTATGTGCTGAGCAGAATAGTGAGTGTTCCCATCACAGTGTGACTGAGAGTAGTCACTGTGCTGAGCAGAATAGTGAGTGTTCCCATCACAGTGTGACTGAGAGCAGTCACTGTGCTGAGCAGAATAGTGAGTGTTCCCATCACAGTGTGACTGTGAGAGCATTCACTGTGCTGAGCAGAATAGTGAGTGTTCCCGTCACAGTGTGACTGAGAGCTCTTATGTGCTGAGCAGAATAGTGAGTGTTTCTATCACAGTGTGACTGAGAGTAGTCAATGTGCTGAGCAGAATAGTGAGTGTTCCCATCACAGTGTGACTGAGAGCAGTCACTGTGCTGAACAGAATAGTGAGTGTTCACATCACAGTGTGACTTAGAGCAGTCACTGTGCTGAGCAGAATAGTGAGTGTTCCCATCACAGTGTGACTGAGAGCAGTCACTGTGCTGAACATAATAGTGAGTGTTCCCATCACAGCTGTGACTAAGAGCTGTCACTGTGCTGAGCAGAATAATGAGTGTTCCCATCACAGTGTGACTGAGAGCAGTCACTGTGCTGAACAGAATAGTGAGTGTTCACATCACAGTGTGACTGTGAGAGCAGTCACTGTGCTGAGCAGAATATTAAGTGTTTCCATCACAGTGTGACTGAGAGCTGTCATTGTGCTGAGCAGAATAATGGGTGTTCCCATCACAGTGTGACTGTGAGAGCATTCACTGTGCTGAATAGAATAGTGAGTGTTCCTATCCCAGTATGACTGTGAGAGCATTCACTGTGTTGAGCAGAATAGTGAGTGTTCGATTCACAGTGTGACTTTGAGAGCATTCACTGTCCAGAGCAGAATAGTGAGTGTGACTTTGAGAGCTGTCACTGTGCTGAGCAGAATAGTGAGTGTTCCCGTCACAGTGTGACTTTGAGAGCATTCACTGTCCAGAGCAGAATAGTGAGTGTGACTTTGAGAGCTGTCACTGTGCTGAGCAGAATAGTGAGTGTTCCCATCACAGTGTGACTGAGAGCAGTCACTGTGCTGAACATAATAGTGAGTGTTCCCATCACAGCTGTGACTAAGAGCTGTCACTGTGCTGAGCAGAATAGTGAGTGTTCACATCACTGTGTGACTGAGAGCATTCACTGTCCAGAGCAGAATAGTGAGTGTGACTTTGAGAGCTGTCACTGTGCTGAGCAGAATAGTGAGTGTTCCCATCACAGTGTGAATGAGAGCAGTCATTGTGCTGAACATAATAGTGAGTGTTCCCATCACAGCTGTGACTAAGAGCTGTCACTGTGCTGAGCAGAATAGTGAGTGTTCACATCACTGTGTGACTGAGAGCAGTCACTGCGCTGAGCAGAATAGTGAGTGTTCCCATCACAGTGTGACTGAGAGCAGTCACTGTGCTGAGCAGAATAGTGAGTGTTCCCATCACAGTGTGACTAAGAGCTGTCTCTGTGCTGAACAGAATAGTGAGTGTTCCCATCACAGTGTGACTGAGAGCTGTCAATATGCTGAGCAGAATAGTTAGTGTTCACATCAAAGTGTGACCGAGAGCTCTCACTGTGCTGAGCAGCAGAGTGAGTGTTCCCATCACAGTGTGACTGAGAGCAGTCACTGTGTTGAGCAAAATAGTGAGTGTTCCCATCACAGTGTGACTTTGAGAGCATTCACTGTCCAGAGCAGAATAGTGAGTGTGACTTTGAGAGCAGTCACTGTGCTGAGCAGAATAGTGAGTGTTCCCATCACAGTGTGACTGAGAGCAGTCACTGTGTTGAGCAAAATAGTGAGTGTTCCCATCACAGTGTGACTTTGAGAGCATTCACTGTCCAGAGCAGAATAGTGAGTGTGACTTTGAGAGCAGTCATTGTGCTGAGCAGAATAGTGGGTGTTCCCATCACAGTGTTACTGAGAGCAGTCACTGTGTTGAGCAAAATAGTGAGTGTTCCCGTCACAGTGTGACTGAGAGCTCTTATGTGCTGAGCAGAATAGTGAGTGTTCCCATCACAGTGTGACTGTGAGAGCATTCACTGTGCTGAGCAGAATAGTGAGTGTTCCCGTCACAGTGTGACTGAGAGCTCTTATGTGCTGAGCAGAATAGTGAGTGTTCCCATCACAGTGTGACTGAGAGTAGTCACTGTGCTGAGCAGAATAGTGAGTGTTCCCATTACAGTGTGACTGAGAGCAGTCACTGTGCTGAGCAGAATAGTGAGTGTTCCCATCACAGTGTGACTGTGAGAGCATTCACTGTGCTGAGCAGAATAGTGAGTGTTCCCGTCACAGTGTGACTGAGAGCTCTTATGTGCTGAGCAGAATAGTGAGTGTTTCCATCACAGTGTGACTGAGAGTAGTCACTGTGCTGAGCAGAATAGTGAGTGTTCCCATCACAGTGTGACTGAGAGCAGTCACTGTGCTGAACAGAATAGTGAGTGTTCACATCACAGTGTGACTGTGAGAGCAGTCACTGTGCTGAGCAGAATATTAAGTGTTTCCATCACAGTGTGACTGAGAGCTGTCATTGTGCTGAGCAGAATAATGGGTGTTCCCATCACAGTGTGACTGTGAGAGCATTCACTGTGCTGAATAGAATAGTGAGTGTTCCTATCCCAGTATGACTGTGAGAGCATTCACTGTGTTGAGCAGAATAGTGAGTGTTCGATTCACAGTGTGACTTTGAGAGCATTCACTGTCCAGAGCAGAATAGTGAGTGTGACTTTGAGAGCTGTCACTGTGCTGAGCAGAATAGTGAGTGTTCCCGTCACAGTGTGACTTTGAGAGCATTCACTGTCCAGAGCAGAATAGTGAGTGTGACTTTGAGAGCTTTCACTGTGCTGAGCAGAATAGTGAGTGTTCCCATCACAGTGTGACTGAGAGCAGTCACTGTGCTGAACATAATAGTGAGTGTTCCCATCACAGTGTGACTTAGAGCAGTCACTGTGCTGAGCAGAATAGTGAGTGTTCCCATCACAGTGTGACTGAGAGCAGACACTGTGCTGAACATAATAGTGAGTGTTCCCATCACAGCTGTGACTAAGAGCTGTCACTGTGCTGAGCAGAATAGTGAGTGTTCACATCACTGTGTGACTGAGAGCAGTCACTGTGCTGAGCAGAATAGTGAGTGTTCCCATCCCAGTGTGACTGAGAGCAGTCACTGTGCTGAGCAGAATAGTGAGTGTTCACATCACTGTGTGACTGAGAGCATTCACTGTCCAGAGCAGAATAGTGAGTGTGACTTTGAGAGCTGTCACTGTGCTGAGCAGAATAGTGAGTGTTCCCATCACAGTGTGACTGAGAGCAGTCACTGTGCTGAACATAATAGTGAGTGTTCCCATCACAGCTGTGACTAAGAGCTGTCACTGTGCTGAGCAGAATAGTGAGTGTTCACATCACTGTGTGACTGAGAGCAGTCACTGTGCTGAGCAGAATAGTGAGTGTTCCCATCACAGTGTGACTGAGAGCAGTCACTGTGCTGAGCAGAATAGTGAGTGTTCCCATCACAGTGTGACTGAGAGCTGTCTCTGTGCTGAACAGAATAGTGAGTGTTCCCATCACAGTGTGACTGAGAGCTGTCAATATGCTGAACAGAATAGTTAGTGTTCACATCACAGTGTGACCGAGAGCTCTCACTGTGCTGAGCAGCAGAGTGAGTGTTCCCATCACAGTGTGACTGAGAGCAGTCACTGTGTTGAGCAAAATAGTGAGTGTTCCCATCACAGTGTGACTTTGAGAGCATTCACTGTCCAGAGCAGAATAGTGAGTGTGACTTTGAGAGCAGTCACTGTGCTGAGCAGAATAGTGAGTGTTCCCATCACAGTGTGACTGAGAGCAGTCACTGTGTTGAGCAAAATAGTGAGTGTTCCCATCACAGTGTGACTTTGAGAGCATTCACTGTCCAGAGCAGAATAGTGAGTGTGACTTTGAGAGCAGTCATTGTGCTGAGCAGAATAGTGGGTGTTCCCATCACAGTGTTACTGAGAGCAGTCACTGTGTTGAGCAAAATAGTGAGTGTTCCCGTCACAGTGTGACTGAGAGCTCTTATGTGCTGAGCAGAATAGTGAGTGTTCCCATCACAGTGTGACTGTGAGAGCATTCACTGTGCTGAGCAGAATAGTGAGTGTTCCCGTCACAGTGTGACTGAGAGCTCTTATGTGCTGAGCAGAATAGTGAGTGTTCCCATCACAGTGTGACTGAGAGTAGTCACTGTGCTGAGCAGAATAGTGAGTGTTCCCATCACAGTGTGACTGAGAGCAGTCACTGTGCTGAGCAGAATAGTGAGTGTTCCCATCACAGTGTGACTGTGAGAGCATTCACTGTGCTGAGCAGAATAGTGAGTGTTCCCGTCACAGTGTGACTGAGAGCTCTTATGTGCTGAGCAGAATAGTGAGTGTTTCCATCACAGTGTGACTGAGAGTAGTCACTGTGCTGAGCAGAATAGTGAGTGTTCCCATCACAGTGTGACTGAGAGCAGTCACTGTGCTGAACAGAATAGTGAGTGTTCACATCACAGTGTGACTTAGAGCAGTCACTGTGCTGAGCAGAATAGTGAGTGTTCCCATCACAGTGTGACTGAGAGCAGTCACTGTGCTGAACATAATAGTGAGTGTTCCCATCACAGCTGTGACTAAGAGCTGTCACTGTGCTGAGCAGAATAATGAGTGTTCCCATCACAGTGTGACTGAGAGCAGTCACTGTGCTGAACAGAATAGTGAGTGTTCACATCACAGTGTGACTGTGAGAGCAGTCACTGTGCTGAGCAGAATATTAAGTGTTTCCATCACAGTGTGACTGAGAGCTGTCATTGTGCTGAGCAGAATAATGGGTGTTCCCATCACAGTGTGACTGTGAGAGCATTCACTGTGCTGAATAGAATAGTGAGTGTTCCTATCCCAGTATGACTGTGAGAGCATTCACTGTGTTGAGCAGAATAGTGAGTGTTCGATTCACAGTGTGACTTTGAGAGCATTCACTGTCCAGAGCAGAATAGTGAGTGTGACTTTGAGAGCTGTCACTGTGCTGAGCAGAATAGTGAGTGTTCCCGTCACAGTGTGACTTTGAGAGCATTCACTGTCCAGAGCAGAATAGTGAGTGTGACTTTGAGAGCTGTCACTGTGCTGAGCAGAATAGTGAGTGTTCCCATCACAGTGTGACTGAGAGCAGTCACTGTGCTGAACATAATAGTGAGTGTTCCCATCACAGTGTGACTTAGAGCAGTCACTGTGCTGAGCAGAATAGTGAGTGTTCCCATCACAGTGTGACTGAGAGCAGTCACTGTGCTGAACATAATAGTGAGTGTTCCCATCACAGCTGTGACTAAGAGCTGTCACTGTGCTGAGCAGAATAGTGAGTGTTCACATCACTGTGTGACTGAGAGCAGTCACTGTGCTGAACAGAATAGTGAGTGTTCCCATCACAGTGTGACTGAGAGCAGTCACTGTGCTGAGCAGAATAGTGAGTGTTCCCATCACAGTGTGACTGAGAGCTGTCTCTGTGCTGAACAGAATAGTGAGTGTTCCCATCACAGTGTGACTGAGAGCTGTCAATATGCTGAGCAGAATAGTTAGTGTTCACATCACAGTGTGACCGAGAGCTCTCACTGTGCTGAGCAGCAGAGTGAGTGTTCCCATCACAGTGTGACTGAGAGCAGTCACTGTGTTGAGCAAAATAGTGAGTGTTCCCATCACAGTGTGACTTTGAGAGCATTCACTGTCCAGAGCAGAATAGTGAGTGTGACTTTGAGAGCAGTCACTGTGCTGAGCAGAATAGTGAGTGTTCCCATCACAGTGTGACTGAGAGCAGTCACTGTGTTGAGCAAAATAGTGAGTGTTCCCATCACAGTGTGACTTTGAGAGCATTCACTGTCCAGAGCAGAATAGTGAGTGTGACTTTGAGAGCAGTCATTGTGCTGAGCAGAATAGTGGGTGTTCCCATCACAGTGTTACTGAGAGCAGTCACTGTGTTGAGCAAAATAGTGAGTGTTCCCGTCACAGTGTGACTGAGAGCTCTTATGTGCTGAGCAGAATAGTGAGTGTTCCCATCACAGTGTGACTGTGAGAGCATTCACTGTGCTGAGCAGAATAGTGAGTGTTCCCGTCACAGTGTGACTGAGAGCTCTTATGTGCTGAGCAGAATAGTGAGTGTTCCCATCACAGTGTGACTGAGAGTAGTCACTGTGCTGAGCAGAATAGTGAGTGTTCCCATCACAGTGTGACTGAGAGCAGTCACTGTGCTGAGCAGAATAGTGAGTGTTCCCATCACAGTGTGACTGTGAGAGCATTCACTGTGCTGAGCAGAATAGTGAGTGTTCCCGTCACAGTGTGACTGAGAGCTCTTATGTGCTTAGCAGAATAGTGAGTGTTTCCATCACAGTGTGACTGAGAGTAGTCACTGTGCTGAGCAGAATAGTGAGTGTTCCCATCACAGTGTGACTGAGAGCAGTCACTGTGCTGAACAGAATAGTGAGTGTTCACATCACAGTGTGACTTAGAGCAGTCACTGTGCTGAGCAGAATAGTGAGTGTTCCCATCACAGTGTGACTGAGAGCAGTCACTGTGCTGAACATAATAGTGAGTGTTCCCATCACAGTTGTGACTAAGAGCTGTCACTGTGCTGAGCAGAATAGTGAGTGTTCCCATCACAGTGTGACTGAGAGCAGTCACTGTGTTGAGCAGAATAGTGAGTGTTCGATTCACAGTGTGACTTTGAGAGCATTCACTGTCCAGAGCAGAATAGTGAGTGTGACTTTGAGAGCTGTCACTGTGCTGAGCAGAATAGTGAGTGTTCCCATCACAGTGTGACTGAGAGCAGTCACTGTGTTGAGCAAAATAGTGAGTGTTCCCATCACAGTGTGACTTTGAGAGCATTCACTGTCCAGAGCAGAATAGTGAGTGTGACTTTGAGAGCAGTCATTGTGCTGAGCAGAATAGTGGGTGTTCCCATCACAGTGTTACTGAGAGCAGTCACTGTGTTGAGCAAAATAGTGAGTGTTCCCGTCACAGTGTGACTGAGAGCTCTTATGTGCTGAGCAGAATAGTGAGTGTTCCCATCACAGTGTGACTGTGAGAGCATTCACTGTGCTGAGCAGAATAGTGAGTGTTCCCGTCACAGTGTGACTGAGAGCTCTTATGTGCTGAGCAGAATAGTGAGTGTTCCCATCACAGTGTGACTGAGAGTAGTCACTGTGCTGAGCAGAATAGTGAGTGTTCCCATCACAGTGTGACTGAGAGCAGTCACTGTGCTGAGCAGAATAGTGAGTGTTCCCATCACAGTGTGACTGTGAGAGCATTCACTGTGCTGAGCAGAATAGTGAGTGTTCCCGTCACAGTGTGACTGAGAGCTCTTATGTGCTGAGCAGAATAGTGAGTGTTTCCATCACAGTGTGACTGAGAGTAGTCACTGTGCTGAGCAGAATAGTGAGTGTTCCCATCACAGTGTGACTGAGAGCAGTCACTGTGCTGAACAGAATAGTGAGTGTTCACATCACAGTGTGACTGTGAGAGCAGTCACTGTGCTGAGCAGAATATTAAGTGTTTCCATCACAGTGTGACTGAGAGCTGTCATTGTGCTGAGCAGAATAATGGGTGTTCCCATCACAGTGTGACTGTGAGAGCATTCACTGTGCTGAATAGAATAGTGAGTGTTCCTATCCCAGTATGACTGTGAGAGCATTCACTGTGTTGAGCAGAATAGTGAGTGTTCGATTCACAGTGTGACTTTGAGAGCATTCACTGTCCAGAGCAGAATAGTGAGTGTGACTTTGAGAGCTGTCACTGTGCTGAGCGGAATAGTGAGTGTTCCCGTCACAGTGTGACTTTGAGAGCATTCACTGTCCAGAGCAGAATAGTGAGTGTGACTTTGAGAGCTTTCACTGTGCTGAGCAGAATAGTGAGTGTTCCCATCACAGTGTGACTGAGAGCAGTCACTGTGCTGAACATAATAGTGAGTGTTCCCATCACAGTGTGACTTAGAGCAGTCACTGTGCTGAGCAGAATAGTGAGTGTTCCCATCACAGTGTGACTGAGAGCAGACACTGTGCTGAACATAATAGTGAGTGTTCCCATCACAGCTGTGACTAAGAGCTGTCACTGTGCTGAGCAGAATAGTGAGTGTTCACATCACTGTGTGACTGAGAGCAGTCACTGTGCTGAGCAGAATAGTGAGTGTTCCCATCCCAGTGTGACTGAGAGCAGTCACTGTGCTGAGCAGAATAGTGAGTGTTCACATCACTGTGTGACTGAGAGCATTCACTGTCCAGAGCAGAATAGTGAGTGTGACTTTGAGAGCTGTCACTGTGCTGAGCAGAATAGTGAGTGTTCCCATCACAGTGTGACTGAGAGCAGTCACTGTGCTGAACATAATAGTGAGTGTTCCCATCACAGCTGTGACTAAGAGCTGTCACTGTGCTGAGCAGAATAGTGAGTGTTCACATCACTGTGTGACTGAGAGCAGTCACTGTGCTGAGCAGAATAGTGAGTGTTCCCATCACAGTGTGACTGAGAGCAGTCACTGTGCTGAGCAGAATAGTGAGTGTTCCCATCACAGTGTGACTGAGAGCTGTCTCTGTGCTGAACAGAATAGTGAGTGTTCCCATCACAGTGTGACTGAGAGCTGTCAATATGCTGAGCAGAATAGTTAGTGTTCACATCACAGTGTGACCGAGAGCTCTCACTGTGCTGAGCAGCAGAGTGAGTGTTCCCATCACAGTGTGACTGAGAGCAGTCACTGTGTTGAGCAAAATAGTGAGTGTTCCCATCACAGTGTGACTTTGAGAGCATTCACTGTCCAGAGCAGAATAGTGAGTGTGACTTTGAGAGCAGTCACTGTGCTGAGCAGAATAGTGAGTGTTCCCATCACAGTGTGACTGAGAGCAGTCACTGTGTTGAGCAAAATAGTGAGTGTTCCCATCACAGTGTGACTTTGAGAGCATTCACTGTCCAGAGCAGAATAGTGAGTGTGACTTTGAGAGCAGTCATTGTGCTGAGCAGAATAGTGGGTGTTCCCATCACAGTGTTACTGAGAGCAGTCACTGTGTTGAGCAAAATAGTGAGTGTTCCCGTCACAGTGTGACTGAGAGCTCTTATGTGCTGAGCAGAATAGTGAGTGTTCCCATCACAGTGTGACTGTGAGAGCATTCACTGTGCTGAGCAGAATAGTGAGTGTTCCCGTCACAGTGTGACTGAGAGCTCTTATGTGCTGAGCAGAATAGTGAGTGTTCCCATCACAGTGTGACTGAGAGTAGTCACTGTGCTGAGCAGAATAGTGAGTGTTCCCATCACAGTGTGACTGAGAGCAGTCACTGTGCTGAGCAGAATAGTGAGTGTTCCCATCACAGTGTGACTGTGAGAGCATTCACTGTGCTGAGCAGAATAGTGAGTGTTCCCGTCACAGTGTGACTGAGAGCTCTTATGTGCTGAGCAGAATAGTGAGTGTTTCCATCACAGTGTGACTGAGAGTAGTCACTGTGCTGAGCAGAATAGTGAGTGTTCCCATCACAGTGTGACTGAGAGCAGTCACTGTGCTGAACAGAATAGTGAGTGTTCACATCACAGTGTGACTTAGAGCAGTCACTGTGCTGAGCAGAATAGTGAGTGTTCCCATCACAGTGTGACTGAGAGCAGTCACTGTGCTGAACATAATAGTGAGTGTTCCCATCACAGCTGTGACTAAGAGCTGTCACTGTGCTGAGCAGAATAATGAGTGTTCCCATCACAGTGTGACTGAGAGCAGTCACTGTGCTGAACAGAATAGTGAGTGTTCACATCACAGTGTGACTGTGAGAGCAGTCACTGTGCTGAGCAGAATATTAAGTGTTTCCATCACAGTGTGACTGAGAGCTGTCATTGTGCTGAGCAGAATAATGGGTGTTCCCATCACAGTGTGACTGTGAGAGCATTCACTGTGCTGAATAGAATAGTGAGTGTTCCTATCCCAGTATGACTGTGAGAGCATTCACTGTGTTGAGCAGAATAGTGAGTGTTCGATTCACAGTGTGACTTTGAGAGCATTCACTGTCCAGAGCAGAATAGTGAGTGTGACTTTGAGAGCTGTCACTGTGCTGAGCAGAATAGTGAGTGTTCCCGTCACAGTGTGACTTTGAGAGCATTCACTGTCCAGAGCAGAATAGTGAGTGTGACTTTGAGATCTGTCACTGTGCTGAGCAGAATAGTGAGTGTTCCCATCACAGTGTGACTGAGAGCAGTCACTGTGCTGAACATAATAGTGAGTGTTCCCATCACAGTGTGACTTAGAGCAGTCACTGTGCTGAGCAGAATAGTGAGTGTTCCCATCACAGTGTGACTGAGAGCAGTCACTGTGCTGAACATAATAGTGAGTGTTCCCATCACAGCTGTGACTAAGAGCTGTCACTGTGCTGAGCAGAATAGTGAGTGTTCACATCACTGTGTGACTGAGAGCAGTCACTGTGCTGAGCAGAATAGTGAGTGTTCCCATCACAGTGTGACTGAGAGCAGTCACTGTGCTGAGCAGAATAGTGAGTGTTCCCATCACAGTGTGACTGAGAGCTGTCTCTGTGCTGAACAGAATAGTGAGTGTTCCCATCACAGTGTGACTGAGAGCTGTCAATATGCTGAGCAGAATAGTTAGTGTTCACATCACAGTGTGACCGAGAGCTCTCACTGTGCTGAGCAGCAGAGTGAGTGTTCCCATCACAGTGTGACTGAGAGCAGTCACTGTGTTGAGCAAAATAGTGAGTGTTCCCATCACAGTGTGACTTTGAGAGCATTCACTGTCCAGAGCAGAATAGTGAGTGTGACTTTGAGAGCAGTCACTGTGCTGAGCAGAATAGTGAGTGTTCCCATCACAGTGTGACTGAGAGCAGTCACTGTGTTGAGCAAAATAGTGAGTGTTCCCATCACAGTGTGACTTTGAGAGCATTCACTGTCCAGAGCAGAATAGTGAGTGTGACTTTGAGAGCAGTCATTGTGCTGAGCAGAATAGTGGGTGTTCCCATCACAGTGTTACTGAGAGCAGTCACTGTGTTGAGCAAAATAGTGAGTGTTCCCGTCACAGTGTGACTGAGAGCTCTTATGTGCTGAGCAGAATAGTGAGTGTTCCCATCACAGTGTGACTGTGAGAGCATTCACTGTGCTGAGCAGAATAGTGAGTGTTCCCGTCACAGTGTGACTGAGAGCTCTTATGTGCTGAGCAGAATAGTGAGTGTTCCCATCACAGTGTGACTGAGAGTAGTCACTGTGCTGAGCAGAATAGTGAGTGTTCCCATCACAGTGTGACTGAGAGCAGTCACTGTGCTGAGCAGAATAGTGAGTGTTCCCATCACAGTGTGACTGTGAGAGCATTCACTGTGCTGAGCAGAATAGTGAGTGTTCCCGTCACAGTGTGACTGAGAGCTCTTATGTGCTTAGCAGAATAGTGAGTGTTTCCATCACAGTGTGACTGAGAGTAGTCACTGTGCTGAGCAGAATAGTGAGTGTTCCCATCACAGTGTGACTGAGAGCAGTCACTGTGCTGAACAGAATAGTGAGTGTTCACATCACAGTGTGACTTAGAGCAGTCACTGTGCTGAGCAGAATAGTGAGTGTTCCCATCACAGTGTGACTGAGAGCAGTCACTGTGCTGAACATAATAGTGAGTGTTCCCATCACAGCTGTGACTAAGAGCTGTCACTGTGCTGAGCAGAATAGTGAGTGTTCCCATCACAGTGTGACTGAGAGCAGTCACTGTGTTGAGCAGAATAGTGAGTGTTCGATTCACAGTGTGACTTTGAGAGCATTCACTGTCCAGAGCAGAATAGTGAGTGTGACTTTGAGAGCTGTCACTGTGCTGAGCAGAATAGTGAGTGTTCCCATCACAGTGTGACTGAGAGCAGTCACTGTGCTGAACAGAATAGTGAGTGTTCCCATCACAGTGTGACTTGGAGCAGTCACTGTGCTGAGCAGAATAGTGAGTGTTCCCATCACAATGCGACTGTGAGAGCAGTCACTGTGCAGAGCAGAATAGTGAGTGTTCCAATCACAGTGTGACTGAGAGCTGTCACTGTGCTGAGCAGAATAGTGAGTGTTCACATCACTGTGTGACTGAGAGCAGTCACTGTGCTGAGCAGAATAGTGAGTGTTCCCATCACAGTGTGACTGAGAGCAGTCACTGTGCTGAGCAGAATAGTGAGTGTACCCATCACAGTGTGACTGAGAGCTGTCTCTGTGCTGAACAGAATAGTGAGTGTTCCCATCACAGTGTGACTGAGAGCTGTCAATATGCTGAGCAGAATAGTTAGTGTTCACATCACAGTGTGACAGAGAGCTCTCATTGTGCTGAGCAGCAGAGTGAGTGTTCCCATCACAGTGTGACTGAGAGCAATCACTGTGTTGAGCAAAATAGTGAGTGTTCCCATCACAGTGTGACTTTGAGAGCATTCACTGTCCAGAGCAGAATAGTGAGTGTGACTTTGAGAGCAGTCACTGTGCTGAGCAGAATAGTGAGTGTTCCCATCACAGTGTGACTGAGAGCAGTCACTGTGTTGAGCAAAATAGTGAGTGTTCCCATCACAGTGTGACTTTGAGAGCATTCACTGTCCAGAGCAGAATAGTGAGTGTGACTTTGAGAGCAGTCATTGTGCTGAGCAGAATAATGGGTGTTCCCATCACAGTGTTACTGAGAGCAGTCACTGTGTTGAGCAAAATAGTGAGTGTTCCCGTCACAGTGTGACTGAGAGCTCTTATGTGCTGAGCAGAATAGTGAGTGTTCACATCACAGTGTGACCGAGAGCTGTCACTGTGCTGAGCAGAATAGTGAGTGTTCACATCACTATGTGACTGAGAGCAGTCACTGTGCTGAGCAGAATAGTGAGTGTTCACATCACAGTGTGACTGAGAGCAGTCACTGTGCTGAGCAAAATAGTGAGTGTTCCCATCACAGATTGACTGCGAGAGCATTCACTGTGCTGAGCAGGATAGTGAGTGTTCCCGTCACAGTGTGACTGAGAGCAGCCGCTATGCTGAGCAGAATAATGAGTGTTCCCATCACAGTGTGACTGTGAGAGCATTCACTGTGCTGAGTAGAATAGTGAGTGTTCCTATCCCAGTATGATTGTGAGAGCATTCACTGTGCTGAGCAGAATAGTGAGTGTTCACATCACTGTGTGACTGAGAGCAGTCACTGTGCTGAGCAGAATAGTGAGTGTTCCCATCACAGTGTGACTGAGAGCAGTCACTGTGCTGAGCAGAATAGTGAGTGTTCCCATCACAGTGTGACTGAGAGCTGTCAATATGCTGAGCAGAATAGTTAGTGTTCACATCACAGTGTGACCGAGAGCTCTCACTGTGCTGAGCAGCAGAGTGAGTGTTCCCATCACAGTGTGACTGAGAGCAGTCACTGTGTTGAGCAAAATAGTGAGTGTTCCCATCACAGTGTGACTTTGAGAGCATTCACTGTCCAGAGTAGAATAGTGAGTGTGATTTTGAGAGCAGTCACTGTGCTGAGCAGAATAGTGAGTGTTCCCATCACAGTGTGACTGAGAGCAGTCACTGTGCTGAACAGAATAGTGAGTGTTCCCATCACAGTGTGACTTAGAGCAGTCACTGTGCTGAGCAGAATAGTGAGTGTTCCCATCACAATGCGACTGTGAGAGCAGTCACTGTGCAGAGCAGAATAGTGAGTGTTCCCATCACAGCTGTGACTAAGAGCTGTCAATGTGCTGAGCAGAATAGTTAGTGTTCACGTCACAGTGTGACCGAGAGCCCTCACTGTGCTGAGCAGCAGAGTGAGTGTTCCCATCACAGTGTGACTGAGGGTAGTCACTGTGCTGAGCAGAATATTGAGTGTTCACATCACTGTGTGACTGAGAGCAGTCACTGTGCTGAGCAGAATAGTGAGTGTTCCCATCACAGTGTGACTGAGAGCAGTCACTGTGCTGAGCAGAATAGTGAGTGTTCCCATCACAGTGTGACTGTGAGAGCATTCACTGTGCTGAGCAGAATAGTGAGTGTTCCCGTCACAGTGTGACTGAGAGCTCTTATGTGCTGAGCAGAATAGTGAGTGTTTCCATCACAGTGTGACTGAGAGTAGTCACTGTGCTGAGCAGAATAGTGAGTGTTCCCATCACAGTGTGACTGAGAGCAGTCACTGTGCTGAACAGAATAGTGAGTGTTCACATCACAGTGTGACTTAGAGCAGTCACTGTGCTGAGCAGAATAGTGAGTGTTCCCATCACAGTGTGACTGAGAGCAGTCACTGTGCTGAACATAATAGTGAGTGTTCCCATCACAGCTGTGACTAAGAGCTGTCACTGTGCTGAGCAGAATAATGAGTGTTCCCATCACAGTGTGACTGAGAGCAGTCACTGTGCTGAACAGAATAGTGAGTGTTCACATCACAGTGTGACTGTGAGAGCAGTCACTGTGCTGAGCAGAATATTAAGTGTTTCCATCACAGTGTGACTGAGAGCTGTCATTGTGCTGAGAAGAATAATGGGTGTTCCCATCACAGTGTGACTGTGAGAGCATTCACTGTGCTGAATAGAATAGTGAGTGTTCCTATCCCAGTATGACTGTGAGAGCATTCACTGTGTTGAGCAGAATAGTGAGTGTTCGATTCACAGTGTGACTTTGAGAGCATTCACTGTCCAGAGCAGAATAGTGAGTGTGACTTTGAGAGCTGTCACTGTGCTGAGCAGAATAGTGAGTGTTCCCGTCACAGTGTGACTTTGAGAGCATTCACTGTCCAGATTAGAATAGTGAGTGTGACTTTGAGAGCTGTCACTGTGCTGAGCAGAATAGTGAGTGTTCCCATCACAGTGTGACTGAGAGCAGTCACTGTGCTGAACATAATAGTGAGTGTTCCCATCACAGTGTGACTTAGAGCAGTCACTGTGCTGAGCAGAATAGTGAGTGTTCCCATCACAGTGTGACTGAGAGCAGTCACTGTGCTGAACATAATAGTGAGTGTTCCCATCACAGCTGTGACTAAGAGCTGTCACTGTGCTGAGCAGAATAGTGAGTGTTCACATCACTGTGTGACTGAGAGCAGTCACTGTGCTGAGCAGAATAGTGAGTGTTCCCATCACAGTGTGACTGAGAGCAGTCACTGTGCTGAGCAGAATAGTGAGTGTTCCCATCACAGTGTGACTGAGAGCTGTCTCTGTGCTGAACAGAATAGTGAGTGTTCCCATCACAGTGTGACTGAGAGCTGTCAATATGCTGAGCAGAATAGTTAGTGTTCACATCACAGTGTGACCGAGAGCTCTCACTGTGCTGAGCAGCAGAGTGAGTGTTCCCATCACAGTGTGACTGAGAGCAGTCACTGTGTTGAGCAAAATAGTGAGTGTTCCCATCACAGTGTGACTTTGAGAGCATTCACTGTCCAGAGCAGAATAGTGAGTGTGACTTTGAGAGCAGTCACTGTGCTGAGCAGAATAGTGAGTGTTCCCATCACAGTGTGACTGAGAGCAGTCACTGTGTTGAGCAAAATAGTGAGTGTTCCCATCACAGTGTGACTTTGAGAGCATTCACTGTCCAGAGCAGAATAGTGAGTGTGACTTTGAGAGCAGTCATTGTGCTGAGCAGAATAGTGGGTGTTCCCATCACAGTGTTACTGAGAGCAGTCACTGTGTTGAGCAAAATAGTGAGTGTTCCCGTCACAGTGTGACTGAGAGCTCTTATGTGCTGAGCAGAATAGTGAGTGTTCCCATCACAGTGTGACTGTGAGAGCATTCACTGTGCTGAGCAGAATAGTGAGTGTTCCCGTCACAGTGTGACTGAGAGCTCTTATGTGCTAAGCAGAATAGTGAGTGTTCCCATCACAGTGTGACTGAGAGTAGTCAGTGTGCTGAGCAGAATAGTGAGTGTTCCCATCACAGTGTGACTGAGAGCAGTCACTGTGCTGAGCAGAATAGTGAGTGTTCCCATCACAGTGTGACTGTGAGAGCATTCACTGTGCTGAGCAGAATAGTGAGTGTTCCCGTCACAGTGTGACTGAGAGCTCTTATGTGCTTAGCAGAATAGTGAGTGTTTCCATCACAGTGTGACTGAGAGTAGTCACTGTGCTGAGCAGAATAGTGAGTGTTCCCATCACAGTGTGACTGAGAGCAGTCACTGTGCTGAACAGAATAGTGAGTGTTCACATCACAGTGTGACTTAGAGCAGTCACTGTGCTGAGCAGAATAGTGAGTGTTCCCATCACAGTGTGACTGAGAGCAGTCACTGTGCTGAACATAATAGTGAGTGTTCCCATCACAGCTGTGACTAAGAGCTGTCACGGTGCTGAGCAGAATAGTGAGTGTTCCCATCACAGTGTGACTGAGAGCAGTCACTGTGTTGAGCAGAATAGTGAGTGTTCGATTCACAGTGTGACTTTGAGAGCATTCACTGTCCAGAGCAGAATAGTGAGTGTGACTTTGAGAGCTGTCACTGTGCTGAGCAGAATAGTGAGTGTTCCCATCACAGTGTGACTGAGAGCAGTCACTGTGCTGAACAGAATAGTGAGTGGTCCCATCACAGTGTGACTTGGAGCAGTCACTGTGCTGAGCAGAATAGTGAGTGTTCCCATCACAATGCGACTGTGAGAGCAGTCACTGTGCAGAGCAGAATAGTGAGTGTTCCAATCACAGTGTGACTGAGAGCTGTCACTGTGCTGAGCAGAATAGTGAGTGTTCACATCACTGTGTGACTGAGAGCAGTCACTGTGCTGAGCAGAATAGTGAGTGTTCCCATCACAGTGTGACTGAGAGCAGTCACTGTGCTGAGCAGAATAGTGAGTGTACCCATCACAGTGTGACTGAGAGCTGTCTCTGTGCTGAACAGAATAGTGAGTGTTCCCATCACAGTGTGACTGAGAGCTGTCAATATGCTGAGCAGAATAGTTAGTGTTCACATCACAGTGTGACCGAGAGCTCTCATTGTGCTGAGCAGCAGAGTGAGTGTTCCCATCACAGTGTGACTGAGAGCAATCACTGTGTTGAGCAAAATAGTGAGTGTTCCCATCACAGTGTGACTTTGAGAGCATTCACTGTCCAGAGCAGAATAGTGAGTGTGACTTTGAGAGCAGTCACTGTGCTGAGCAGAATAGTGAGTGTTCCCATCACAGTGTGACTGAGAGCAGTCACTGTGTTGAGCAAAATAGTGAGTGTTCCCATCACAGTGTGACTTTGAGAGCATTCACTGTCCAGAGCAGAATAGTGAGTGTGACTTTGAGAGCAGTCATTGTGCTGAGCAGAATAATGGGTGTTCCCATCACAGTGTTACTGAGAGCAGTCACTGTGTTGAGCAAAATAGTGAGTGTTCCCGTCACAGTGTGACTGAGAGCTCTTATGTGCTGAGCAGAATAGTGAGTGTTCACATCACAGTGTGACCGAGAGCTGTCACTGTGCTGAGCAGAATAGTGAGTGTTCACATCACTATGTGACTGAGAGCAGTCACTGTGCTGAGCAGAATAGTGAGTGTTCACATCACAGTGTGACTGAGAGCAGTCACTGTGCTGAGCAAAATAGTGAGTGTTCCCATCACAGATTGACTGCGAGAGCATTCACTGTGCTGAGCAGGATAGTGAGTGTTCCCGTCACAGTGTGACTGAGAGCAGCCGCTATGCTGAGCAGAATAATGAGTGTTCCCATCACAGTGTGACTGTGAGAGCATTCACTGTGCTGAGTAGAATAGTGAGTGTTCCTATCCCAGTATGATTGTGAGAGCATTCACTGTGCTGAGCAGAATAGTGAGTGTTCACATCACTGTGTGACTGAGAGCAGTCACTGTGCTGAGCAGAATAGTGAGTGTTCCCATCACAGTGTGACTGAGAGCAGTCACTGTGCTGAGCAGAATAGTGAGTGTTCCCATCACAGTGTGACTGAGAGCTGTCAATATGCTGAGCAGAATAGTTAGTGTTCACATCACAGTGTGACCGAGAGCTCTCACTGTGCTGAGCAGCAGAGTGAGTGTTCCCATCACAGTGTGACTGAGAGCAGTCACTGTGTTGAGCAAAATAGTGAGTGTTCCCATCACAGTGTGACTTTGAGAGCATTCACTGTCCAGAGTAGAATAGTGAGTGTGATTTTGAGAGCAGTCACTGTGCTGAGCAGAATAGTGAGTGTTCCCATCACAGTGTGACTGAGAGCAGTCACTGTGCTGAACAGAATAGTGAGTGTTCCCATCACAGTGTGACTTAGAGCAGTCACTGTGCTGAGCAGAATAGTGAGTGTTCCCATCACAATGCGACTGTGAGAGCAGTCACTGTGCAGAGCAGAATAGTGAGTGTTCCCATCACAGCTGTGACTAAGAGCTGTCAATGTGCTGAGCAGAATAGTTAGTGTTCACGTCACAGTGTGACCGAGAGCCCTCACTGTGCTGAGCAGCAGAGTGAGTGTTCCCATCACAGTGTGACTGAGGGTAGTCACTGTGCTGAGCAGAATAGTGAGTGTTCACATCACTGTGTGACTGAGAGCAGTCACTGTGCTGAGCAGAATAGTGAGTGTTCCCATCACAGTGTGACTGAGAGCAGTCACTGTGCTGAGCAGAATAGTGAGTGTTCCCAAAACACAGTGCGACTGAGAGCTGTCTCTGTGCTGAACAGAATAGTGAGTGTTCCCCTCACAGTGTGACTGAGAGCTGTCAATATGCTGAGCAGAATAGTTAGTGTTCACATCACAGTGTGACCGAGAGCTCTCACTGTGCTGAGCAGCAGAGTGAGTGTTCCCATCACAGTGTGACTGAGAGCAGTCGCTGTGTTGAGCAAAATAGTGAGTGTTCCCATCACAGTGTGACTTTGAGAGCATTCACTGTCCAGAGCAGAATAGTGAGTGTGACTTTGAGAGCAGTCACTGTGCTGAGCAGAATAGTGAGTGTTCCCATCACAGTGTGACTGAGAGCAGTCACTGTGCTGAACAGAATAGTGAGTGTTCCCATCACAGTGTGACTTAGAGCAGTCACTGTGCTGAGCAGAATAGTGACACGGCAGTTCCACTCACATAGCGCGCACGCAAATAAAGTATCGATGTGCGTTAATTCCTCGTTTATTAACTCCACTGATGTCTATGACGTGTACAACATGGCGGCCCCCATTCACGGAAAAAAACCGTGTACAAAGCGCAAAAATAATTGTCAAAATTATACTGTTTCTTAATAAAAAACATATAAATTAATAATGAAGGATGATGAAGCGTTGTGTTTTCTTTAAGAAATAAATCAAAAATGAGGATTATTTGTCTTTAATTATTCGTTACGGTGATTTTTCATTGACTTTTTTCAAGTCCGCGTTAAATTTACACGTAGAACACATGAGATAGAAACGATCGTCAAAAATAATAAAATCCGGTTTTCTCAAACAAATCACAATATGTATCTGAAAGATCAGTTAATGAAAAGGTTAAAACGATGTTTTTTATCGTTAGGACACTTGGTTATAATTAAAATTCGGACGCTAAACTGTATGCTTTATTTCCTGCGAAACGCGAAACATTCGAGCTGCCGCTGCACTGGTTCACGGCACGCTAGGATTGTTGTGTGTTAATTATATCGATGCGCGGGTACCAGGTTTGATCGCGCGGAATACAAACTTTGTTTACACTGTGATATTCATTTCCGGGGATTACATATGGGTCAGTTCTACATTGTTTGTTTGTCACAACATGAGTTTTAAATTTCATCAAGCATCACTGGGGAAAATATGCAGAATATGTACGGAGAGGCTTCATCCTGGATTAAAAAAACCTGCTTGTAAACCTGTCTTGTGTAGTAGTATTCGAAAGGAGATTTATAGTGCATTTCGAGTCGGTACGTGGAAAGACACATTAGATCAGCATCCATCTCATCTTTGCGAGAAGTGTTCGAGACAGATTCGACATTTTACTGCTGGTACAAGAGACATTGATGTCAACAAACTACGCCTAAATCAAACAATCCAACTTGACTGGCCCAAGCACAAAAGAACAGGCGATTGTTTTGTATGTGAGCTTGTGACTAGACAAGGCAAAGGGGGCCGGCGTTGTTCACAAAAGAAAAATAAATATTCACTACCATCGACTTCTGTAAGTGATCATAATGCACCATGTTCATTTAATATTACTGATGAAAACATCTTTGAACATCTAGATACAACATCAAGTCAAGTTCAAGTACCCATAAGTTTGGACCTAATCAGTGACAAAGGGGAAGGAAGCATTTTCATTTGTGCTATTTGTCAGTGCATCCTAAGCAGACCAGGAGTCCAAACTCCTTGTGAACACAACTTTTGTGCCATATGTCTCAGTGCATATTATAAACATTCCAGGAGTGACACTGTCAAATGTCCACTATGCAATAATCCAACTAAATATAGTCAAATAACAAGAAGTCCTCGAGTGTTGACTGTACAGCTGGACAATCTACTAGTTGTTTGTAGCCAGTGCCAACAAATTGGAAAATTGGAGCAACTGTTGCATCATCATACATGTACCCCAATCACCAGCCCCATTTCCAAATTCACTGTCGTAAAAGCACCACAATGCCCAACCCCATCAAAAGAGCATTCAGCTTCAGCCAAATTGACCTCGGCAGCAAGAATTCTTATGGATTTAGCCAACTGCCATAAACCCGGATCCCCTATACTGCCAATTGTAGAAGATGTAGCTGATAAATGGATTTGGCTGAAGCTGAAACGAGACAAGCACCTAACAGCCATTAAAACTGGTGGTCGGGTAAGTTTTTTTAAAATTATCTACATGTAATCTTTACAACAGTACTGATTTAGTTTCTTAATCCACTTTTAATGCAACTACATGTACTATCTATTTATACTAGTTATGGTTTACTTTTGTATCTAAACAGCCTGCCTATATACAACAACAAGTTATGTCCAAGAAGGCTAGCACATCTCCAGAAGCAGCTAAGCAGAAGTCCTTGACAACAGAAACATCACTTGTCATGATGCGAGACTGTCATTTTGCATGGAATCAGCTGAGGAAATTAAGAAGGTTTGTGGGTATTAGCTATTTAAATGAGCAGCATATATTTGTAGTGATTAATAACATTTCATGTATTATAGGGGTTGATAGTATCGTAATGACAGCAATTTCCTTTTTTTAAAGTTCTCCCAAACATATTTTTCAGGTACATGAATGACAACATTCAAAATATCATCCCCTCTGAAAGGACTCTAAGAAAACAACAGAAACTTCTCCTGAAAGATTATCTCCAAGGGGAAATGACTGAACTTGTGTTCAACAGTGAGAAAGCTGGTGGTATGAATGGGCTTGAAACTCGAGCTGTACCATTTGCATATGTGAGCAACCTCAGTGAGATGGTGATAGATTACTTGGATCGGCATGACCGGTGAGAGCATAGTCAGCATACTACATGTAATGACTGAACATGTCCATGTCCATAACATGGAATTCACTTTTCACGATGATGCAAAATAATGCCCCATTCAACTCCCCTTTTCAAAGGTATGGCACGTTGACATGGCATCAAGGAGTGATACCGGACGATGAGGTCTGGATAAAGATTGGAGGGGATAAGGGAGGATCATCTTTCAAAATGGCATTCCAAATTGTGAATGTTGAGCATCCCAATTCCCTGCGCAACACTGTTGTGTTTGCATGCTTCGAGGCCAAAGATTCCCTAGTGAACATCGAAAGGGCACTTCCTCCTACCTTTCAACAGATTGCAAAGCTGGGATCCATTAAGTGGCAGTAAGCTGGATTTTAACGCTCTATATTTTGCTGTTAACTGGGGGGTTTTTTCTGGAACGAAATAAGTAATCAGCATATTACATTTACATTGTATTTGTATTCATCACCACAGAAACAAGTTTTAATAATCTTGGACACATACACTCAATACAAACAGATAATTAAAAACTAATTTCCAATTTCCCTATTTTTTGTTATTTCAGGGACAGGTCTATCCGTCTATTGTGCTTCGGGGACTATGAGTTGCTGAACAAGATATATGGCATATGTGGATGCAATGGTAAGTTATGGCCACATGCATTCTCAAAAAGCAAATACAACATTTTGGAAATGGACAAGGATGCATGTATGCTATACTAACCCAATGAAGGTATATCAGTAGCAGTCATTCAACTTCTAAGACCTTGAGTCCAGTGTGAGTTGGTTGGGCACATGAATGGCTTTGATAGCTGATAGCCTGTGGAAATAAAACCACCTTAAATTATTAAGGGTTTAAATTGTTATTTTATTTATTTTTACTTGGCAGCTCGCTATTGCTGTATATATTGTACAGCCAGCAAAACAGCAATGCAGGAACCAATCACAGAGAGGGGTCGCTGTCCACCTCGCACACTACAGACTATTGAAGCGAACTATTGCCGCTTTGAACAAGATGGAGGACTGCAGAAGAGATCCAAAGATGTTTCATTCAGCATTGTACATCGCCCCCTTATGCCTATTGAGATAGATCATGTAAGTTCTAGAAGCACTAAATACATGTAGATTGTTTGACAAAAAATGCAAACAGGCCAAATTGATCATGAACAATGTTAACTTTTGTTTCCCTTGTCTCCAGGTCGTCCTTCCAACATTACATATTTCGCTGGGTGTCTTTAAGAAGTTGTTCGATTCATTTGAATCTGCTTGCCATGGAATTGATGTGGAGTTGTTCCAGCTTCGTGTTGCTGCAGATGACACAGAGCAGAGGAACAACTTTGAAGACCGTATACAATGCGAAATCGAACGACAACAGCAAATCATGAAAACACTGGAAGAGAAACGTTCTGAGCTGAACGATGTTGAAGAGGAACTACCTCTGCATGTACTGCGAAATGCCAAAGAAGATATGGACGCCGATTTTCTTCAAATTGCAAACACAGCATTCAAGCTCCGTGATGAAATTCTGAACTTGGTAATACTTCTTTCACTTGAAAATAAAAACAGGCATATAATAAATTCCTTTCCCAATAAACAGGAAATGTAGGCTTAACACACCTTTCTCTACTTTTCAACAGGAGAGACAGTCTGAAACACTTCAGCTTCCATTTGCCACTGGACCTGTTGCAAGCTGTTTAGACAAAGTCCTTCAGCGACATCGAGTACAGAGACAGGCATATCACGGGAAGGCATTTGTTGGCAATCACGTCCACAAGTGCTGTGAGGTAAAAACAAATACATTTGTACATTCTATAATTAAAGAAAGTAACATACATGACAGTGCTAGGTCTGTTATGCTTGTCTTGTAATATGAGACCTTTATGCATTGTATTGAAATTAAACTACATCTGCATTTACAATTGGTTCTGTTTGTTCGACAGCCCTTCATCATAAAAGCACTTACCTCAGTTCCCTCAGAGGTGGTAGACAAAAGCCTGACTGATGACATCCCCTTAGCATTAGGCGAGAGACTTCGACGTGAAGCTGCTCAAATCGGAGTGAACTTCCAGGAGCTTTTCTTGAAGTTCGCTGATGTGCACAAGGGCATAAATCACACCTATGCAGTAACACCAGATCAAATTCATCGCATTGGTATGTACAAATAATAAATATGTTTCGGGGTTTCCTGGAAATTATTGTTCTCCACTTTAATTAAGACCGGATATATAATGAGCCCTCCATAGCACTTCCCTTAAAATTTCAAATAGCTAACATCAACCATGTTTCCGACTAACAGATGCGAGTATCCGTGATCTGATGAGCACATATCGCAGGATACTTCCCACGCAGAGCATCACTCCAAAACTACACCTACTGGAAGACCATGCAGTGGAACAACTGGAACGCTTTCAAGTTGGTTTTGGTTTACTCAACGAGCAAGGTGGGGAACTTATTCATACCGAATTCAATCGAACCGGGAGAATCGTTCAGGGCATGCGAGGAGAACTCCAAAAGCTGATGTCCATCATGCGAAGGCACCACATCACCACGACTCCTGAAATCAGCAGGCACATGTCAAAACCTGAAAGTGCACAAAGGAAGGAGTATTAAGAAAGATGCTGCCGACTTCCGAAATACATTCAATGTGGCTGTTTATTGGTCGGGGGGGGGGGGGGGGGGGTGTAAGTAATTACCAATTTATGTAGCCAACAGAAGGGCATTATAATTCAACTATAATCTTTGTAGAAATTAAAATGTGCTATATAGGCCTATTCATGCTGACTTGGAGAGTATGTAACTGCCAAATGGATATAAGTAGGTTAGGTTGTCAGAATAAAGGCATTGCATCGAGTTACCAATTTGTGAGTCATGCAATTTTTTTTTATGGGGAAATGAGTGCCTGAAATAACAATTTCATCTGGTTACTTCGAGTTCAATTCCATCATTTCAGGCACAAATACCATACCGGTACTATGTATGATGAATGTAAATGTAAAAGTTGTAAAACAATTACATTAATAATTAAACATCAGTTTGTTGTGCAGCATGTGACAATTTAAATAATAAACGGTGATAAAGTAAGGTTACTTGTACATGTACACTACATGTACATCATTTTCCATGGAGCATGGAGGAATAAAACTACAACTTCAGGATTTAAGGTGTGGCAAGTTGAATATCATAATTTATGTAAATAAATGTAAAATGAAATGGTGTAAATAAATATAATAATTAACAATAACATTATTAAACATACACATAATGTGCATAGTGGAATTTATTACGATTGCATACATGCAAGAGTCGTTGAGAATGACGACATGTACAGTACATGTACGTACGGATAGCACAATGCACCTACATACGACTGTTTCATGTACAGTTACTGCAAGTGATTGTTTCGTGCTCTGTTGCGTTTAAACCGAAATTAAAATGCCCACCATGCATATCAAGACACAACTAACGTTCTAAGAATTTGCTAAAATTGAAAACAGATCACTTGTTTACTTACCTAGTTTTTTTCGAAGGGCCTGTCTCTGCTACCGACGGATTGCATGCACGGTGCACGCGAAGCGACCGCGTGACTTGACCATGTTTACGATCAGCAGCTAGACATTTACCGTAAACTTCGACCAATAATTCATGAACGCGACCTGTCCTAGAACCCCTGTCTGCTTTATCATAAAAACTAATCATCATTTTAGTTATCTGTTGATGAAAACAGCTTCAGAAAACCGGATTTCTGTTTAAATTTTACGGTTTTCAACGGCAGACACGACGACAGAAATCAGTCAAAGTCATAACAAACTGGTACCGCGTCATGACCGAAAAACGTGGCGAAAGTTCTTGTATACCAGGGAAGCACACAGTTTAGCTGGGAACAGAGCTTCATTCAAGACTTTCAAAGCCTTATTTGGTAACTGTTGCATTATTCATGTCCTAGACCAATGATATATAAGGCGATGGTTGCGGGCTATTTAAATGCCACCAATGGCAACAACGGCTCGCAGCGCGCACTCAATAATGAGATGCGCTTATCAGTCACGTGATTTAGGCACTTTCTATAAATGACCAACAGAGGGCGTACTTTTTTTACAAGTGAAACTGCCGTGGTGAGTGTTCACATCACTGTGTGACTGAGAGCAGTCACTGTGGTGAGCAGAATAGTGAGTGTTCCCATCACAGTGTGACTGAGAGCAGTCACTGTGCTGAGCAGAATAGTGAGTGTTCCCATCACAGTGTGACTTAGAGCTGTCTCTGTGCTGAACAGAATAGTGAGTGTTCCCATCACAGTGTGACTGAGAGTTGTCAATATGCTGAGCAGAATAGTTAGTGTTCACATCACAATGTGACCGAGAGCTCTCACTGTGCTGAGCAGCAGAGTGAGTGTTCCCATCACAGTGTGACTGAGAGCAGTCACTGTGTTGAGCAAAATAGTGAGTGTTCCCATCACAGTGTGACTTTGGGAGCATTCACTGTCCAGAGCAGAATAGTGAGTGTGACTTTGAGAGCAGTCACTGTGCTGAGCAGAATAGTGAGTGTTCCCATCACAGTGTGACTGAGAGCAGTCACTGTGCTGAACAGAATAGTGAGTGTTCCCATCACAGTGTGACTTAGAGCAGTCACTGTGCTGAGCAGAATAGTGAGTGTTCCTATCACAATGCGACTGTGAGAGCAGTCACTGTGCAGAGCAGAATAGTGAGTGTTCCCGTCACAGCTGTGCCTAAGAGCTGTCACTGTGCTGAGCAGAATAGTGAGTGTTCACATCACTGTGTGACTGAGAGCAGTCACTGTGCTGAGCAGAATAGTGAGTGTTCCCATCACAGTGTGACTGAGAGCAGTCACTGTGCTGAGCAGAATAGTGAGTGTTCCCATCACAGTGTGACTGAGAGCTGTCAATATGCTGAGCAGAATAGTTAGTGTTCCCATCACAGCTGTGACTAAGAGCTGTCACTGTGCTGAGCAGAATAGTGAGTGTTCACATCACTGTGTGACTGAGAGCAGTCACTGTGCTGAGCAGAATAGTGAGTGTTCCCATCACAGTGTGACTGAGAGCTGTCTCTGTGCTGAACAGAATAGTGAGTGTTCCCATCACAGTGTGACTGAGAGCTGTCAATGTGCTGAGCAGAATAGTTAGTGTTCACGTCACAGTGTGACCGAGAGCCCTCACTGTGCTGAGCAGCAGAGTGAGTGTTCCCATCACAGTGTGACTGAGAGTAGTCACTGTGCTGAGCAAAATAGTGAGTGTTCACATCACAGTGTGACTGAGAGCAGTCACTGTGCTGAGCAGAATAGTGAGTGTTCCCATCACAGTGTGACTGAGAGCTGTCTCTGTGCTGAACAGAATAGTGAGTGTTCCCATCACAGTGTGACTGAGAGCTGTCAATGTGCTGAGCAGAATAGTTAGTGTTCACATCCCAGTGTGACCGAGAGCCCTCACTGTGCTGAGCAGCAGAGTGAGTGTTCCCATCACAGTGTGACTGAGAGCAGTCACTGTGCTGAGCAAAATAGTGAGTGTTCCCATCACAGTGTGACTTTGAGAGCATTCACTGTCCAGAGCAGAATAGTGAGTGTGACTTTGAGAGCAGTCACTGTGCTGAGCAGAATAGTGAGTGTTCCCATCACAGTGTGACTGAGAGCAGTCACTGTGCTGAAAAGAATAGTGAGTGTTCCCATCACAGTGTGACTTAGAGCAGTCACTGTGCTGAGCAGAATAGTGAGTGTTCCTATCACAATGCGACTGTGAGAGCAGTCACTGTGCAGAGCAGAATAGTGAGTGTTCCCGTCACAGCTGTGACTAAGAGCTGTCACTGTGCTGAGCAGAATAGTGAGTGTTCACATCACTGTGTGACTGAGAGCAGTCACTGTGCTGAGCAGAATAGTGAGTGTTCCCATCACAGTGTGACTGAGAGCAGTCACTGTGCTGAGCAGAATAGTGAGTGTTCCCATCACAGTGTGACTGAGAGCTGTCAATATGCTGAGCAGAATAGTTAGTGTTCCCATCACAGCTGTGACTAAGAGCTGTCACTGTGCTGAGCAGAATAGTGAGTGTTCACATCACTGTGTGACTGAGAGCAGTCACTGTGCTGAGCAGAATAGTGAGTGTTCCCATCACAGTGTGACTGAGAGCTGTCTCTGTTCTGAACAGAATAGTGAGTGTTCCCATCACAGTGTGACTGAGAGCTGTCAATGTGCTGAGCAGAATAGTTAGTGTTCACGTCACAGTGTGACCGAGAGCCCTCACTGTGCTGAGCAGCAGAGTGAGTGTTCCCATCACAGTGTGACTGAGAGTAGTCACTGTGCTGAGCAAAATAGTGAGTGTTCACATCACAGTGTGACTGAGAGCAGTCACTGTGCTGAGCAGAATAGTGAGTGTTCCCATCACAGTGTGACTGAGAGCTGTCTCTGTGCTGAACAGAATAGTGAGTGTTCCCATCACAGTGTGACTGAGAGCTGTCAATGTGCTGAGCAGAATAGTTAGTGTTCACATCCCAGTGTGACCGAGAGCCCTCACTGTGCTGAGCAGCAGAGTGAGTGTTCCCATCACAGTGTGACTGAGAGCAGTCACTGTGCTGAGCAAAATAGTGAGTGTTCCCATCACAGTGTGACTTTGAGAGCATTCACTGTCCAGAGCAGAATAGTGAGTGTGACTTTGAGAGCAGTCACTGTGCTGAGCAGAATAGTGAGTGTTCCCATCACAGTGTGACTGAGAGCTGTCTCTGTGCTGAACAGAATAGTGAGTGTTGCCATCACAGTGTGACTGAGAGCTGTCAATCTGCTGACCAGAATAGTTAGTGTTCACATCACAGTGTGACCAATAGCTATCACTGTGCTGAGCAGAATAGTGAGTGTTCCCATCACAGTGTGACTGAGAGCAGTCACTGTGCTGAGCAAAATAGTGAGTGTTCCCATCACAGTGCGACTGAGAGCAGTCACTGTGCTGAACAGAATAGTGAGTGTTCCCATCACAGTGTGACTTAGAGCAGTCACTGTGCTGAGCAGAATAGTGAGTGTTCCTATCACAATGCGACTGTGAGAGCAGTCACTGTGCAGAGCAGAATAGTGAGTGTTTCCGTCACAGCTGTGACTAAGAGCTGTCACTGTGCTGAGCAGAATAGTGAGTGTTCACATCACTGTGTGACTGAGAGCAGTCACTGTGCTGAGCAGAATAGTGAGTGTTCCCATCACAGTGTGACTGAGAGCAGTCTCTGTGCTGAGCAGAATAGTGAGTGTTTCCATCACAGTGTGACTGAGAGCTGTCAATATGCTGAGCAGAATAGTTAGTGTTCACATCACAGTGTGACCGAGAGCTCTCACTGTGCTGAGCAGCAGAGTGAGTGTTCCCATCACAGTGTGACTGAGAGCAGTCACTGTGTTGAGCAAAATAGTGAGTGTTCCCATCACAGTGTGACTTAGAGCAGTCAATGTGCTGAGCAGAATAGTGAGTGTTCCTATAACAATGCGACTGTGAGAGCAGTCACTATGCAGAGCAGAATAGTGAGTGTTCCCATCACAGCTGTGACTAAGAGCTGTCACTGTGCTGAGCAGAATAGTGAGTGTTCACATCACTGTGTGACTGAGAGCAGTCACTGTGCTGAGCAGAATAGTGAGTGTGACTTTGAGAGCAGTCACTGTGCTGAGCAGAATAGTGAGTGTTACCATCACAGTGTGAATTAGAGCAGTCAATGTGCTGAGCAGAATAGTGAGTGTTCCTATAACAATGCGACTGTGAGAGCAGTCACTATGCAGAGCAAAATAGTGAGTGTTCCCATCACAGCTGTGACTAAGAGCTGTCACTGTACTGAGCAGAATAGTGAGTGTTCACATCACTGTGTGACTGAGAGCAGTCACTGTGCTGAGCAGAATAGTGAGTGTTCCCATCACAGCTGTGACTAAGAGCTGTCACTGTGCTGAGCAGAATAGTGAGTGTTCACATCACTGTGTGACTGAGAGCAGTCACTGTGCTGAGCAGAATTGTGAGTGTTCCCATCACAGTGTGACTGAGAGCTGTCTCTGTGCTGAACAGAATAGTGAGTGTTCCCATCACAGTGTGACCGAGAGCTGTCAATGTGCTGAGCAGAATAGTTAGTGTTCACGTCACAGTGTTACCGAGAGCCCTCACTGTGCGGAGCAGCAGAGTGAGTGTTCCCATCACAGTGTGACTGAGAGTTGTCAATATGCTGAGCAGAATAGTTAGTGTTCACATCACAATGTGACCGAGAGCTCTCACTGTGCTGAGCAGCAGAGTGAGTGTTCCCATCACAGTGTGACTGAGAGCAGTCACTGTGTTGAGCAAAATAGTGAGTGTTCCCATCACAGTGTGACTTTGGGAGCATTCACTGTCCAGAGCAGAATAGTGAGTGTGACTTTGAGAGCAGTCACTGTGCTGAGCAGAATAGTGAGTGTTCCCATCACAGTGTGACTGAGAGCAGTCACTGTGCTGAACAGAATAGTGAGTGTTCCCATCACAGTGTGACTAAGAGCTGTCACTGTGCTGAGCAGAATAGTGAGTGTTCACATCACTGTGTGACTGAGAGCAGTCACTGTGCTGAGCAGAATAGTGAGTGTTCCCATCACAGTGTGACTGAGAGCAGTCACTGTGCTGAGCAGAATAGTGAGTGTTCACGTCACAGTGTGACCGAGAGCCCTCACTGTGCTGAGCAGCAGAGTGAGTGTTCCCATCACAGTGTGACTGAGAGTAGTCACTGTGCTGAGCAAAATAGTGAGTGTTCACATCACAGTGTGACTGAGAGCAGTCACTGTGCTGAGCAGAATAGTGAGTGTTCCCATCACAGTGTGACTGAGAGCTGTCTCTGTGCTGAACAGAATAGTGAGTGTTCCCATCACAGTGTGACTGAGAGCTGTCAATGTGCTGAGCAGAATAGTTAGTGTTCACATCCCAGTGTGACCGAGAGCCCTCACTGTGCTGAGCAGCAGAGTGAGTGTTCCCATCACAGTGTGACTGAGAGCAGTCACTGTGCTGAGCAAAATAGTGAGTGTTCCCATCACAGTGTGACTTTGAGAGCATTCACTGTCCAGAGCAGAATAGTGAGTGTGACTTTGAGAGCAGTCACTGTGCTGAGCAGAATAGTGAGTGTTCCCATCACAGTGTGACTGAGAGCTGTCTCTGTGCTGAACAGAATAGTGAGTGTTGCCATCACAGTGTGACTGAGAGCTGTCAATCTGCTGACCAGAATAGTTAGTGTTCACATCACAGTGTGACCAATAGCTATCACTGTGCTGAGCAGAATAGTGAGTGTTCCCATCACAGTGTGACTGAGAGCAGTCACTGTGCTGAGCAAAATAGTGAGTGTTCCCATCACAGTGCGACTGAGAGCAGTCACTGTGCTGAACAGAATAGTGAGTGTTCCCATCACAGTGTGACTTAGAGCAGTCACTGTGCTGAGCAGAATAGTGAGTGTTCCTATCACAATGCGACTGTGAGAGCAGTCACTGTGCAGAGCAGAATAGTGAGTGTTTCCGTCACAGCTGTGACTAAGAGCTGTCACTGTGCTGAGCAGAATAGTGAGTGTTCACATCACTGTGTGACTGAGAGCAGTCACTGTGCTGAGCAGAATAGTGAGTGTTCCCATCACAGTGTGACTGAGAGCAGTCTCTGTGCTGAGCAGAATAGTGAGTGTTTCCATCACAGTGTGACTGAGAGCTGTCAATATGCTGAGCAGAATAGTTAGTGTTCACATCACAGTGTGACCGAGAGCTCTCACTGTGCTGAGCAGCAGAGTGAGTGTTCCCATCACAGTGTGACTGAGAGCAGTCACTGTGTTGAGCAAAATAGTGAGTGTTCCCATCACAGTGTGACTTAGAGCAGTCAATGTGCTGAGCAGAATAGTGAGTGTTCCTATAACAATGCGACTGTGAGAGCAGTCACTATGCAGAGCAGAATAGTGAGTGTTCCCATCACAGCTGTGACTAAGAGCTGTCACTGTGCTGAGCAGAATAGTGAGTGTTCACATCACTGTGTGACTGAGAGCAGTCACTGTGCTGAGCAGAATAGTGAGTGTGACTTTGAGAGCAGTCACTGTGCTGAGCAGAATAGTGAGTGTTCCCATCACAGTGTGACTGAGAGCAGTCACTGTGCTGAACAGAATAGTGAGTGTTACCATCACAGTGTGACTTAGAGCAGTCAATGTGCTGAGCAGAATAGTGAGTGTTCCTATAACAATGCGACTGTGAGAGCAGTCACTATGCAGAGCAAAATAGTGAGTGTTCCCATCACAGCTGTGACTAAGAGCTGTCACTGTACTGAGCAGAATAGTGAGTGTTCACATCACTGTGTGACTGAGAGCAGTCACTGTGCTGAGCAGAATAGTGAGTGTTCCCATCACAGCTGTGACTAAGAGCTGTCACTGTGCTGAGCAGAATAGTGAGTGTTCACATCACTGTGTGACTGAGAGCAGTCACTGTGCTGAGCAGAATTGTGAGTGTTCCCATCACAGTGTGACTGAGAGCTGTCTCTGTGCTGAACAGAATAGTGAGTGTTCCCATCACAGTGTGACCGAGAGCTGTCAATGTGCTGAGCAGAATAGTTAGTGTTCACGTCACAGTGTTACCGAGAGCCCTCACTGTGCGGAGCAGCAGAGTGAGTGTTCCCATCACAGTGTGACTGAGAGTAGTCACTGTGCTGAGCAAAATAGTGAGTGTTCACATCACAGTGTGACTGAGAGCAGTCACTGTGTTGAGCAAAATAGTGAGTGTTCCCATCACAGTGTGACTTTGGGAGCATTCACTGTCCAGAGCAGAATAGTGAGTGTGACTTTGAGAGCAGTCACTGTGCTGAGCAGAATAGTGAGTGTTCCCATCACAGTGTGACTGAGAGCTGTCTCTGTGCTGAACAGAATAGTGAGTGTTGCCATCACAGTGTGACTGAGAGCTGTCAATCTGCTGACCAGAATAGTTAGTGTTCACATCACAGTGTGACCAATAGCTATCACTGTGCTGAGCAGAATAGTGAGTGTTCCCATCACAGTGTGACTGAGAGCAGTCACTGTGCTGAGCAAAATAGTGAGTGTTCCCATCACAGTGCGACTGAGAGCAGTCACTGTGCTGAACAGAATAGTGAGTGTTCCCATCACAGTGTGACTTAGAGCAGTCACTGTGCTGAGCAGAATAGTGAGTGTTCCTATCACAATGCGACTGTGAGAGCAGTCACTGTGCAGAGCAGAATAGTGAGTGTTTCCGTCACAGCTGTGACTAAGAGCTGTCACTGTGCTGAGCAGAATAGTGAGTGTTCACATCACTGTGTGACTGAGAGCAGTCACTGTGCTGAGCAGAATAGTGAGTGTTCCCATCACAGTGTGACTGAGAGCAGTCTCTGTGCTGAGCAGAATAGTGAGTGTTTCCATCACAGTGTGACTGAGAGCTGTCAATATGCTGAGCAGAATAGTTAGTGTTCACATCACAGTGTGACCGAGAGCTCTCACTGTGCTGAGCAGCAGAGTGAGTGTTCCCATCACAGTGTGACTGAGAGCAGTCACTGTGTTGAGCAAAATAGTGAGTGTTCCCATCACAGTGTGACTTAGAGCAGTCAATGTGCTGAGCAGAATAGTGAGTGTTCCTATAACAATGCGACTGTGAGAGCAGTCACTATGCAGAGCAGAATAGTGAGTGTTCCCATCACAGCTGTGACTAAGAGCTGTCACTGTGCTGAGCAGAATAGTGAGTGTTCACATCACTGTGTGACTGAGAGCAGTCACTGTGCTGAGCAGAATAGTGAGTGTGACTTTGAGAGCAGTCACTGTGCTGAGCAGAATAGTGAGTGTTCCCATCACAGTGTGACTGAGAGCAGTCACTGTGCTGAACAGAATAGTGAGTGTTACCATCACAGTGTGACTTAGAGCAGTCAATGTGCTGAGCAGAATAGTGAGTGTTCCTATAACAATGCGACTGTGAGAGCAGTCACTATGCAGAGCAAAATAGTGAGTGTTCCCATCACAGCTGTGACTAAGAGCTGTCACTGTACTGAGCAGAATAGTGAGTGTTCACATCACTGTGTGACTGAGAGCAGTCACTGTGCTGAGCAGAATAGTGAGTGTTCCCATCACAGCTGTGACTAAGAGCTGTCACTGTGCTGAGCAGAATAGTGAGTGTTCACATCACTGTGTGACTGAGAGCAGTCACTGTGCTGAGCAGAATTGTGAGTGTTCCCATCACAGTGTGACTGAGAGCTGTCTCTGTGCTGAACAGAATAGTGAGTGTTCCCATCACAGTGTGACCGAGAGCTGTCAATGTGCTGAGCAGAATAGTTAGTGTTCACGTCACAGTGTTACCGAGAGCCCTCACTGTGCGGAGCAGCAGAGTGAGTGTTCCCATCACAGTGTGACTGAGAGTAGTCACTGTGCTGAGCAAAATAGTGAGTGTTCACATCACAGTGTGACTGAGAGCAGTCACTGTGTTGAGCAAAATAGTGAGTGTTCCCATCACAGTGTGACTTTGGGAGCATTCACTGTCCAGAGCAGAATAGTGAGTGTGACTTTGAGAGCAGTCACTGTGCTGAGCAGAATAGTGAGTGTTCCCATCACAGTGTGACTGAGAGCAGTCACTGTGCTGAACAGAATAGTGAGTGTTCCCATCACAGTGTGACTAAGAGCTGTCACTGTGCTGAGCAGAATAGTGAGTGTTCACATCACTGTGTGACTGAGAGCAGTCACTGTGCTGAGCAGAATAGTGAGTGTTCCCATCACAGTGTGACTGAGAGCAGTCACTGTGCTGAGCAGAATAGTGAGTGTTCACGTCACAGTGTGACCGAGAGCCCTCACTGTGCTGAGCAGCAGAGTGAGTGTTCCCATCACAGTGTGACTGAGAGTAGTCACTGTGCTGAGCAAAATAGTGAGTGTTCACATCACAGTGTGACTGAGAGCAGTCACTGTGCTGAGCAGAATAGTGAGTGTTCCCATCACAGTGTGACTGAGAGCTGTCTCTGTGCTGAACAGAATAGTGAGTGTTCCCATCACAGTGTGACTGAGAGCTGTCAATGTGCTGAGCAGAATAGTTAGTGTTCACATCCCAGTGTGACCGAGAGCCCTCACTGTGCTGAGCAGCAGAGTGAGTGTTCCCATCACAGTGTGACTGAGAGCAGTCACTGTGCTGAGCAAAATAGTGAGTGTTCCCATCACAGTGTGACTTTGAGAGCATTCACTGTCCAGAGCAGAATAGTGAGTGTGACTTTGAGAGCAGTCACTGTGCTGAGCAGAATAGTGAGTGTTCCCATCACAGTGTGACTGAGAGCTGTCTCTGTGCTGAACAGAATAGTGAGTGTTGCCATCACAGTGTGACTGAGAGCTGTCAATCTGCTGACCAGAATAGTTAGTGTTCACATCACAGTGTGACCAATAGCTATCACTGTGCTGAGCAGAATAGTGAGTGTTCCCATCACAGTGTGACTGAGAGCAGTCACTGTGCTGAGCAAAATAGTGAGTGTTCCCATCACAGTGCGACTGAGAGCAGTCACTGTGCTGAACAGAATAGTGAGTGTTCCCATCACAGTGTGACTTAGAGCAGTCACTGTGCTGAGCAGAATAGTGAGTGTTCCTATCACAATGCGACTGTGAGAGCAGTCACTGTGCAGAGCAGAATAGTGAGTGTTTCCGTCACAGCTGTGACTAAGAGCTGTCACTGTGCTGAGCAGAATAGTGAGTGTTCACATCACTGTGTGACTGAGAGCAGTCACTGTGCTGAGCAGAATAGTGAGTGTTCCCATCACAGTGTGACTGAGAGCAGTCTCTGTGCTGAGCAGAATAGTGAGTGTTTCCATCACAGTGTGACTGAGAGCTGTCAATATGCTGAGCAGAATAGTTAGTGTTCACATCACAGTGTGACCGAGAGCTCTCACTGTGCTGAGCAGCAGAGTGAGTGTTCCCATCACAGTGTGACTGAGAGCAGTCACTGTGTTGAGCAAAATAGTGAGTGTTCCCATCACAGTGTGACTTAGAGCAGTCAATGTGCTGAGCAGAATAGTGAGTGTTCCTATAACAATGCGACTGTGAGAGCAGTCACTATGCAGAGCAGAATAGTGAGTGTTCCCATCACAGCTGTGACTAAGAGCTGTCACTGTGCTGAGCAGAATAGTGAGTGTTCACATCACTGTGTGACTGAGAGCAGTCACTGTGCTGAGCAGAATAGTGAGTGTGACTTTGAGAGCAGTCACTGTGCTGAGCAGAATAGTGAGTGTTCCCATCACAGTGTGACTGAGAGCAGTCACTGTGCTGAACAGAATAGTGAGTGTTACCATCACAGTGTGACTTAGAGCAGTCAATGTGCTGAGCAGAATAGTGAGTGTTCCTATAACAATGCGACTGTGAGAGCAGTCACTATGCAGAGCAAAATAGTGAGTGTTCCCATCACAGCTGTGACTAAGAGCTGTCACTGTACTGAGCAGAATAGTGAGTGTTCACATCACTGTGTGACTGAGAGCAGTCACTGTGCTGAGCAGAATAGTGAGTGTTCCCATCACAGCTGTGACTAAGAGCTGTCACTGTGCTGAGCAGAATAGTGAGTGTTCACATCACTGTGTGACTGAGAGCAGTCACTGTGCTGAGCAGAATTGTGAGTGTTCCCATCACAGTGTGACTGAGAGCTGTCTCTGTGCTGAACAGAATAGTGAGTGTTCCCATCACAGTGTGACCGAGAGCTGTCAATGTGCTGAGCAGAATAGTTAGTGTTCACGTCACAGTGTTACCGAGAGCCCTCACTGTGCGGAGCAGCAGAGTGAGTGTTCCCATCACAGTGTGACTGAGAGTAGTCACTGTGCTGAGCAAAATAGTGAGTGTTCACATCACAGTGTGACTGAGAGCAGTCACTGTGCTGAGCAGAATAGTGAGTGTTCCCATCACAGTGTGACTGAGAGCTGTCTCTGTGCTGAACAGAATAGTGAGTGTTCCCATCACAGTGTGACTGAGAGCTGTCAATGTGCTGAGCAGAATAGTTAGTGTTCACATCCCAGTGTGACCGAGAGCCCTCACTGTGCTGAGCAGCAGAGTGAGTGTTCCCATCACAGTGTGACTGAGAGCAGTCACTGTGCTGAGCAAAATAGTGAGTGTTCCCATCACAGTGTGACTGAGAGCTGTCTCTGTGCTGAACAGAATAGTGAGTGTTGCCATCACAGTGTGACTGAGAGCCGTCAATCTGCTGACCAGAATAGTTAGTGTTCACATCACAGTGTGACCGAGAGCTGTCACTGTGCTTAGCAGAATAGTGAGTGTTCCCATCACAGTGTGACTGAGAGCAGTCACTGTGCTGAGCAAAATAGTGAGTGTTCCCATCACAGTGTGACTGTGAGAGCATTCACTGTGCTGAGCAGAATAGTGAGTGTTCCCATCACAGTGTGACTGAGAGCTGTCTCTGTGCTGAACAGAATAGTGAGTGTTGCCATCACAGTGTGACTGAGAGCTGTCAATCTGCTGACCAGAATAGTTAGTGTTCACATCACAGTGTGACCGAGAGCTGTCACTGTGCTGAGCAGAATAGTGAGTGTTCCCATCACAGTGTGACTGAGAGCAGTCACTGTGCTGAGCAAAATAGTGAGTGTTCCCATCACAGTGTGACTGTGAGAGCATTCACTGTGCTGAGCAGAATAGTGAGTGTTCCCGTCACAGTGTGACTGAGAGCTATCACTGTGCTGAGCAGAATGGTGAGTGTTCCCATCACAGTGCGACTGAGAGCAGTCACTGTGCTGAGCAAAATAGTGAGTGTTCCCATCACAGTGTGACTGAGAGCTGTCACTGTGCTGAGCAGAATAGTAAGTGTTTCCATCACAGTGTAACTGAGAGCTGTCATTGTGCTGAGCAGAATAGTGGGTGTTCCCATCACAGTGTTACTAAGAGCAGTCACTGTGCTGAGCAGAATAGTGAGTGTTCCCATCACAGTGTGACTGTGAGAGCATTCACTGTGCTGAGCAGAATAGTGAGTGTTCCCGTCACAGTGTGACTGAGAGCTATCACTATGCTGAGCAGAATAGTAAGTGTTTTCATCACAGTGTAACTGAGAGCTGTCATTGTGCTGAACAGAATAGTGGGTGTTCCCATCACAGTGTTACTAAGAGCAGTCACTGTGCTGAGCAGAATAGTGAGTGTTCCCATCACAGTGTGACTGTGAGAGCATTCACTGTGCTGAGCAGAATAGTGAGTGTTCCCGTCACAGTGTGACTGAGAGCTATCACTGTGCTGAGCAGAATGGTGAGTGTTCCCATAACAGTGTGACTGAGAGCAGTCACTTGGCTGAGCAGAATAGTGAGTGTTTCCTTTACAGTGTGACTGTGAGAGCAGTCACTGTGCTGAGCAGAATAGTGAGTGTTCCAATCACAGTATGGCTAAGAGCAGTCACTGTGCTGAGCAGAATAGTGAATGTTCCCGCCACAGTGTGACTGAGAGCAGTCACTGTGCTGAGCAGAATAGTGAGTGTTCACATCACAGTGTGACTGCGAGAGCATTCACTGTGCAGAGCAGAATAGTGAGTGTTCCCATCACAGTGTTACTGAGAGCAGTCACTGTGCTAAGCAGAATAGTGAGTGTTCCGATCACAATGTGACTGTGAGAGCAGTCACTATGCTGAGCAGAATAGTGAGTGTTCACTTCACTGTGTGACTGAGAGCAGTCACTGTGCTGAGCAGAATAGTGAGTGTTCCCATCACAGTGTGACTGAGAGCAGTCACTGTGCTGAGCAGAATAGTGAGTGTTCCCAAAACACAGTGTGACCGAGAGCTGTCTCTGTGCTGAACAGAATAGTGAGTGTTCCCATCACAGTGTGACTGAGAGCTGTCAATGTGCTGAGCAGAATAGTTAGTGTTCACATCCCAGTGTGACCGAGAGCCCTCACTGTGCTGAGCAGCAGAGTGAGTGTTCCCATCACAGTGTGACTGAGAGCAGTGACTGTGCTGAGCAAAATAGTGAGTGTTCCCATCACAGTGTGACTGAGAGCTGTCTCTGTGCTGAACAGAATAGTGAGTGTTGCCATCACAGTGTGACTGAGAGCTGTCAATCTGCTGACCAGAATAGTTAGTGTTCACATCACAGTGTGACCGAGAGCTGTCACTGTGCTGAGCAGAATAGTGAGTGTTCCCATCACAGTGTGACTGAGAGCAGTCACTGTGCTGAGCAAAATAGTGAGTGTTCCCATCACAGTGTGACTGTGAGAGCATTCACTGTGCTGAGCAGAATAGTGAGTGTTCCCATCACAGTGTGACTGAGAGCTGTCTCTGTGCTGAACAGAATAGTGAGTGTTGCCATCACAGTGTGACTGAGAGCTGTCAATCTGCTGACCAGAATAGTTAGTGTTCACATCACAGTGTGACCGAGAGCTGTCACTGTGCTGAGCAGAATAGTGAGTGTTCCCATCACAGTGTGACTGAGAGCAGTCACTGTGCTGAGCAAAATAGTGAGTGTTCCCATCACAGTGTGACTGTGAGAGCATTCACTGTGCTGAGCAGAATAGTGAGTGTTCCCGTCACAGTGTGACTGAGAGCTATCACTGTGCAGAGCAGAATAGTGAGTGTTCCCATCACAGCTGTGACTAAGAGCTGTCAATGTGCTGAGCAGAATAGTTAGTGTTCACGTCACAGTGTGACCGAGAGCCCTCACTGTGCTGAGCAGCAGAGTGAGTGTTCCCATCACAGTGTGACTGAGGGTAGTCACTGTGCTGAGCAGAATAGTGAGTGTTAACATCACTGTGTGACTGAGAGCAGTCACTGTGCTGAGCAGAATAGTGAGTGTTCCCATCACAGTGTGACTGAGAGCAGTCACTGTGCTGAGCAGAATAGTGAGTGTTCCCAAAACACAGTGCGACTGAGAGCTGTCTCTGTGCTGAACAGAATAGTGAGTGTTCCCCTCACAGTGTGACTGAGAGCTGTCAATATGCTGAGCAGAATAGTTAGTGTTCACATCACAGTGTGACCGAGAGCTCTCACTGTGCTGAGCAGCAGAGTGAGTGTTCCCATCACAGTGTGACTGAGAGCAGTCACTGTGTTGAGCAAAATAGTGAGTGTTCCCATCACAGTGTGACTTTGAGAGCATTCACTGTCCAGAGCAGAATAGTGAGTGTGACTTTGAGAGCAGTCACTGTGCTGAGCAGAATAGTGAGTGTTCCCATCACAGTGTGACTGAGAGCAGTCACTGTGCTGAACAGAATAGTGAGTGTTCCCATCACAGTGTGACTTAGAGCAGTCACTGTGCTGAGCAGAATAGTGAGTGTTCACATCACTGTGTGACTGAGAGCAGTCACTGTGGTGAGCAGAATAGTGAGTGTTCCCATCACAGTGTGACTGAGAGCAGTCACTGTGCTGAGCAGAATAGTGAGTGTTCCCATCACAGTGTGACTTAGAGCTGTCTCTGTGCTGAACAGAATAGTGAGTGTTCCCATCACAGTGTGACTGAGAGTTGTCAATATGCTGAGCAGAATAGGTAGTGTTCACATCACAATGTGACCGAGAGCTCTCACTGTGCTGAGCAGCAGAGTGAGTGTTCCCATCACAGTGTGACTGAGAGCAGTCACTGTGTTGAGCAAAATAGTGAGTGTTCCCATCACAGTGTGACTTTGAGAGCATTCACTGTCCAGAGCAGAATAGTGAGTGTGACTTTGAGAGCAGTCACTGTGCTGAGCAGAATAGTGAGTGTTCCCATCACAGTGTGACTGAGAGCAGTCACTGTGCTGAACAGAATAGTGAGTGTTCCCATCACAGTGTGACTTAGAGCAGTCACTGTGCTGAGCAGAATAGTGAGTGTTCCTATCACAATGCGACTGTGAGAGCAGTCACTGTGCAGAGCAGAATAGTGAGTGTTCCCGTCACAGCTGTGACTAAGAGCTGTCACTGTGCTGAGCAGAATAGTGAGTGTTCACATCACTGTGTGACTGAGAGCAGTCACTGTGCTGAGCAGAATAGTGAGTGTTCCCATCACAGTGTGACTGAGAGCAGTCACTGTGCTGAGCAGAATAGTGAGTGTTCCCATCACAGTGTGACTGAGAGCTGTCAATATGCTGAGCAGAATAGTTAGTGTTCCCATCACAGCTGTGACTAAGAGCTGTCACTGTGCTGAGCAGAATAGTGAGTGTTCACATCACTGTGTGACTGAGAGCAGTCACTGTGCTGAGCAGAATAGTGAGTGTTCCCATCACAGTGTGACTGAGAGCTGTCAATATGCTGAGCAGAATAGTTAGTGTTCACATCACAGTGTGACCGAGAGCTCTCACTGTGCTGAGCAGCAGAGTGAGTGTTCCCATCACAGTGTGACTGAGAGCAGTCACTGTGTTGAGCAAAATAGTGAGTGTTCCCATCACAGTGTGACTTTGAGAGCATTCACTGTCCAGAGTAGAATAGTGAGTGTGACTTTGAGAGCAGTCACTGTGCTGAGCAGAATAGTGAGTGTTCCCATCACAGTGTGACTGAGAGCAGTCACTGTGCTGAACAGAATAGTGAGTGTTCCCATCACAGTGTGACTTAGAGCAGTCACTGTGCTGAGCAGAATAGTGAGTGTTCCTATCACAATGCGACTGTGAGAGCAGTCACTGTGCAGAGCAGAATAGTGAGTGTTCCCATCACAGCTGTGACTAAGAGCTGTCAATGTGCTGAGCAGAATAGTTAGTGTTCACGTCACAGTGTGACCGAGAGCCCTCACTGTGCTGAGCAGCAGAGTGAGTGTTCCCATCACAGTGTGACTGAGGGTAGTCACTGTGCTGAGCAGAATAGTGAGTGTTAACATCACTGTGTGACTGAGAGCAGTCACTGTGCTGAGCAGAATAGTGAGTGTTCCCATCACAGTGTGACTGAGAGCAGTCACTGTGCTGAGCAGAATAGTGAGTGTTCCCAAAACACAGTGCGACTGAGAGCTGTCTCTGTGCTGAACAGAATAGTGAGTGTTCCCCTCACAGTGTGACTGAGAGCTGTCAATATGCTGAGCAGAATAGTTAGTGTTCACATCACAGTGTGACCGAGAGCTCTCACTGTGCTGAGCAGCAGAGTGAGTGTTCCCATCACAGTGTGACTGAGAGCAGTCACTGTGTTGAGCAAAATAGTGAGTGTTCCCATCACAGTGTGACTTTGAGAGCATTCACTGTCCAGAGCAGAATAGTGAGTGTGACTTTGAGAGCAGTCACTGTGCTGAGCAGAATAGTGAGTGTTCCCATCACAGTGTGACTGAGAGCAGTCACTGTGCTGAACAGAATAGTGAGTGTTCCCATCACAGTGTGACTTAGAGCAGTCACTGTGCTGAGCAGAATAGTGAGTGTTCACATCACTGTGTGACTGAGAGCAGTCACTGTGGTGAGCAGAATAGTGAGTGTTCCCATCACAGTGTGACTGAGAGCAGTCACTGTGCTGAGCAGAATAGTGAGTGTTCCCATCACAGTGTGACTTAGAGCTGTCTCTGTGCTGAACAGAATAGTGAGTGTTCCCATCACAGTGTGACTGAGAGTTGTCAATATGCTGAGCAGAATAGTTAGTGTTCACATCACAATGTGACCGAGAGCTCTCACTGTGCTGAGCAGCAGAGTGAGTGTTCCCATCACAGTGTGACTGAGAGCAGTCACTGTGTTGAGCAAAATAGTGAGTGTTCCCATCACAGTGTGACTTTGAGAGCATTCACTGTCCAGAGCAGAATAGTGAGTGTGACTTTGAGAGCAGTCACTGTGCTGAGCAGAATAGTGAGTGTTCCCATCACAGTGTGACTGAGAGCAGTCACTGTGCTGAACAGAATAGTGAGTGTTCCCATCACAGTGTGACTTAGAGCAGTCACTGTGCTGAGCAGAATAGTGAGTGTTCCCATCACAGTGTGACTGAGAGCTGTCTCTGTGCTGAACAGAATAGTGAGTGTTCCCATCACAGTGTGACTGAGAGCTGTCAATGTGCTGAGCAGAATAGTTAGTGTTCACGTCACAGTGTGACCGAGAGCCCTCACTGTGCTGTGCAGCAGAGTGAGTGTTCCCATCACAGTGTGACTGAGAGTAGTCACTGTGCTGAGCAAAATAGTGAGTGTTCACATCACAGTGTGACTGAGAGCAGTCACTGTGCTGAGCAGAATAGTGAGTGTTCCCATCACAGTGTGACTGAGAGCTGTCTCTGTGCTGAACAGAATAGTGAGTGTTCCCATCACAGTGTGACTGAGAGCTGTCAATGTGCTGAGCAGAATAGTTAGTGTTCACATCCCAGTGTGACCGAGAGCCCTCACTGTGCTGAGCAGCAGAGTGAGTGTTCCCATCACAGTGTGACTGAGAGCAGTCACTGTGCTGAGCAAAATAGTGAGTGTTCCCATCACAGTGTGACTTTGAGAGCATTCACTGTCCAGAGCAGAATAGTGAGTGTGACTTTGAGAGCAGTCACTGTGCTGAGCAGAATAGTGAGTGTTCCCATCACAGTGTGACTGAGAGCAGTCACTGTGCTGAACAGAATAGTGAGTGTTCCCATCACAGTGTGACTTAGAGCAGTCACTGTGCTGAGCAGAATAGTGAGTGTTCCTATCACAATGCGACTGTGAGAGCAGTCACTGTGCAGAGCAGAATAGTGAGTGTTCCCGTCACAGCTGTGACTAAGAGCTGTCACTGTGCTGAGCAGAATAGTGAGTGTTCACATCACTGTGTGACTGAGAGCAGTCACTGTGCTGAGCAGAATAGTGAGTGTTCCCATCACAGTGTGACTGAGAGCAGTCACTGTGCTGAGCAGAATAGTGAGTGTTCCCATCACAGTGTGACTGAGAGCTGTCAATATGCTGAGCAGAATAGTTAGTGTTCCCATCACAGCTGTGACTAAGAGCTGTCACTGTGCTGAACAGAATAGTGAGTGTTCACATCACTGTGTGACTGAGAGCAGTCACTGTGCTGAGCAGAATAGTGAGTGTTCCCATCACAGTGTGACTGAGAGCTGTCTCTGTGCTGAACAGAATAGTGAGTGTTCCCATCACAGTGTGACTGAGAGCTGTCAATGTGCTGAGCAGAATAGTTAGTGTTCACGTCACAGTGTGACCGAGAGCCCTCACTGTGCTGAGCAGCAGAGTGAGTGTTCCCATCACAGTGTGACTGAGAGTAGTCACTGTGCTGAGCAAAATAGTGAGTGTTCACATCACAGTGTGACTGAGAGCAGTCACTGTGCTGAGCAGAATAGTGAGTGTTCCCATCACAGTGTGACTGAGAGCTGTCTCTGTGCTGAACAGAATAGTGAGTGTTCCCATCACAGTGTGACTGAGAGCTGTCGATGTGCTGAGCAGAATAGTTAGTGTTCACATCCCAGTGTGACCGAGAGCCCTCACTGTGCTGAGCAGCAGAGTGAGTGTTCCCATCACAGTGTGACTGAGAGCAGTCACTGTGCTGAGCAAAATAGTGCGTGTTCCCATCACAGTGTGACTTTGAGAGCATTCACTGTCCAGAGCAGAATAGTGAGTGTGACTTTGAGAGCAGTCACTGTGCTGAGCAGAATAGTGAGTGTTCCCATCACAGTGTGACTGAGAGCTGTCTCTGTGCTGAACAGAATAGTGAGTGTTGCCATCACAGTGTGACTGAGAGCTGTCAATCTGCTGACCAGAATAGTTAGTGTTCACATCACAGTGTGACCAATAGCTATCACTGTGCTGAGCAGAATAGTGAGTGTTCCCATCACAGTGTGACTGAGAGCAGTCACTGTGCTGAGCAAAATAGTGAGTGTTCCCATCACAGTGCGACTGAGAGCAGTCACTGTGCTGAACAGAATAGTGAGTGTTCCCATCACAGTGTGACTTAGAGCAGTCACTGTGCTGAGCAGAATAGTGAGTGTTCCTATCACAATGCGACTGTGAGAGCAGTCACTGTGCAGAGCAGAATAGTGAGTGTTTCCGTCACAGCTGTGACTAAGAGCTGTCACTGTGCTGAGCAGAATAGTGAGTGTTCACATCACTGTGTGACTGACAGCAGTCACTGTGCTGAGCAGAATAGTGAGTGTTCCCATCACAGTGTGACTGAGAGCAGTCACTGTGCTGAGCAGAATAGTGAGTGTTCCCATCACAGTGTGACTGAGAGCTGTCAATATGCTGAGCAGAATAGTTAGTGTTCACATCACAGTGTGACCGAGAGCTCTCACTGTGCTGAGCAGCAGAGTGAGTGTTCCCATCACAGTGTGACTGAGAGCAGTCACTGTGTTGAGCAAAATAGTGAGTGTTCCCATCACAGTGTGACTTAGAGCAGTCAATGTGCTGAGCAGAATAGTGAGTGTTCCTATAACAATGCGACTGTGAGAGCAGTCACTATGCAGAGCAGAATAGTGAGTGTTCCCATCACAGCTGTGACTAAGAGCTGTCACTGTGCTGAGCAGAATAGTGAGTGTTCACATCACTGTGTGACTGAGAGCAGTCACTGTGCTGAGCAGAATAGTGAGTGTGACTTTGAGAGCAGTCACTGTGCTGAGCAGAATAGTGAGTGTTCCCATCACAGTGTGACTGAGAGCAGTCACTGTGCTGAACAGAATAGTGAGTGTTACCATCACATTGTGACTTAGAGCAGTCAATGTGCTGAGCAGAATAGTGAGTGTTCCTATAACAATGCGACTGTGAGAGCAGTCACTATGCAGAGCAAAATAGTGAGTGTTCCCATCACAGCTGTGACTAAGAGCTGTCACTGTACTGAGCAGAATAGTGAGTGTTCACATCACTGTGTGACTGAGAGCAGTCACTGTGCTGAGCAGAATAGTGAGTGTTCCCATCACAGCTGTGACTAAGAGCTGTCACTGTGCTGAGCAGAATAGTTAGTGTTCACGTCACAGTGTGACCGAGAGCCCTCACTGTGCTGAGCAGCAGAGTGAGTGTTCCCATCACAGTGTGACTGAGAGTAGTCACTGTGCTGATCAAAATAGTGAGTGTTCACATCACAGTGTGACTGAGAGCAGTCACTGTGCTGAGCAGAATAGTGAGTGTTCCCATCACAGTGTGACTGAGAGCTGTCTCTGTGCTGAACAGAATAGTGAGTGTTCCCATCACAGTGTGACTGAGAGCTGTCAATGTGCTGAGCAGAATAGTTAGTGTTCACATCCCAGTGTGACCGAGAGCCCTCACTGTGCTGAGCAGCAGAGTGAGTGTTCCCATCACAGTGTGACTGAGAGCAGTCACTGTGCTGAGCAAAATAGTGAGTGTTCCCATCACAGTGTGACTTTGAGAGCATTCACTGTCCAGAGCAGAATAGTGAGTGTGACTTTGAGAGCAGTCACTGTGCTGAGCAGAATAGTGAGTGTTCCCATCACAGTGTGACTGAGAGCTGTCTCTGTGCTGAACAGAATAGTGAGTGTTGCCATCACAGTGTGACTGAGAGCTGTCAATCTGCTGACCAGAATAGTTAGTGTTCACATCACAGTGTGACCGAGAGCTGTCACTGTGCTGAGCAGAATAGTGAGTGTTCCCATCACAGTGTGACTGAGAGCAGTCACTGTGCTGAGCAAAATAGTGAGTGTTCCCATCACAGTGTGACTGTGAGAGCTTTCACTGTGCTGAGCAGAATAGTGAGTGTTCCCGTCACAGTGTGACTGAGAGCTATCACTGTGCTGAGCAGAATGGTGAGTGTTCCCATCACAGTGTGACTGAGAGCAGTCACTGTGCTGAGCAAAATAGTGAGTGTTCCCATCACAGTGTGACTGAGAGCTGTCACTGTGCTGAGCAGAATAGTAAGTGTTTCCATCACAGTGTAACTGAGAGCTGTCATTGTGCTGAGCAGAATAGTTGGTGTTCCCATCACAGTGTTACTAAGAGCAGTCACTGTGCTGAGCAGAATAGTGAGTGTTCCCATCACAGTGTGACTGTGAGAGCATTCACTGTGCTGAGCAGAATAGTGAGTGTTCCCGTCACAGTGTGACTGAGAGCTATCACTATGCTGAGCAGAATAGTAAGTGTTTCCATCACAGTGTAACTGAGAGCTGTCATTGTGCTGAACAGAATAGTGGGTGTTCCCATCACAGTGTGACTGTGAGAGCATTCACTGTGCTGAGCAGAATAGTGAGTGTTCCCGTCACAGTGTGACTGAGAGCTATCACTGTGCTGAGCAGAATGGTGAGTGTTCCCATCACAGTGTGACTGAGAGCAGTCACTGTGCTGAGCAAAATAGTGAGTGTTCCCATCACAGTGTGACTGAGAGCTGTCACTGTGCTGAGCAGAATAGTAAGTGTTTCCATCACAGTGTAACTGAGAGCTGTCATTGTGCTGAGCAGAATAGTGGGTGTTCCCATCACAGTGTTACTAAGAGCAGTCACTGTGCTGAGCAGAATAGTGAGTGTTCCCATCACAGTGTGACTGAGAGCAGTCTCTGTGCTGAGCAGAATAGTGAGTGTTTCCATCACAGTGTGACTGAGAGCTGTCAATATGCTGAGCAGAATAGTTAGTGTTCACATCACAGTGTGACCGAGAGCTCTCACTGTGCTGAGCAGCAGAGTGAGTGTTCCCATCACAGTGTGACTGAGAGCAGTCACTGTGTTGAGCAAAATAGTGAGTGTTCCCATCACAGTGTGACTTAGAGCAGTCAATGTGCTGAGCAGAATAGTGAGTGTTCCTATAACAATGCGACTGTGAGAGCAGTCACTATGCAGAGCAGAATAGTGAGTGTTCCCATCACAGCTGTGACTAAGAGCTGTCACTGTGCTGAGCAGAATAGTGAGTGTTCACATCACTGTGTGACTGAGAGCAGTCACTGTGCTGAGCAGAATAGTGAGTGTGACTTTGAGAGCAGTCACTGTGCTGAGCAGAATAGTGAGTGTTCCCATCACAGTGTGACTGAGAGCAGTCACTGTGCTGAACAGAATAGTGAGGGTTACCATCACAGTGTGACTTAGAGCAGTCAATGTGCTGAGCAGAATAGTGAGTGTTCCTATAACAATGCGACTGTGAGAGCAGTCACTATGCAGAGCAAAATAGTGAGTGTTCCCATCACAGCTGTGACTAAGAGCTGTCACTGTACTGAGCAGAATAGTGAGTGTTCACATCACTGTGTGACTGAGAGCAGTCACTGTGCTGAGCAGAATAGTGAGTGTTCCCATCACAGCTGTGACTAAGAGCTGTCACTGTGCTGAGCAGAATAGTGAGTGTTCACATCACTGTGTGACTGAGAGCAGTCACTGTGCTGAGCAGAATTGTGAGTGTTCCCATCACAGTGTGACTGAGAGCTGTCTCTGTGCTGAACAGAATAGTGAGTGTTCCCATCACAGTGTGACCGAGAGCTGTCAATGTGCTGAGCAGAATAGTTAGTGTTCACGTCACAGTGTTACCGAGAGCCCTCACTGTGCGGAGCAGCAGAGTGAGTGTTCCCATCACAGTGTGACTGAGAGTAGTCACTGTGCTGAGCAAAATAGTGAGTGTTCACATCACAGTGTGACTGAGAGCAGTCACTGTGCTGAGCAGAATAGTGAGTGTTCCCATCACAGTGTGACTGAGAGCTGTCTCTGTGCTGAACAGAATAGTGAGTGTTCCCATCACAGTGTGACTGAGAGCTGTCAATGTGCTGAGCAGAATAGTTAGTGTTCACATCCCAGTGTGACCGAGAGCCCTCACTGTGCTGAGCAGCAGAGTGAGTGTTCCCATCACAGTGTGACTGAGAGCAGTCACTGTGCTGAGCAAAATAGTGAGTGTTCCCATCACAGTGTGACTGAGAGCTGTCTCTGTGCTGAACAGAATAGTGAGTGTTGCCATCACAGTGTGACTGAGAGCTGTCAATCTGCTGACCAGAATAGTTAGTGTTCACATCACAGTGTGACCGAGAGCTGTCACTGTGCTGAGCAGAATAGTGAGTGTTCCCATCACAGTGTGACTGAGAGCAGTCACTGTGCTGAGCAAAATAGTGAGTGTTCCCATCACAGTGTGACTGTGAGAGCATTCACTGTGCTGAGCAGAATAGTGAGTGTTCCCATCACAGTGTGACTGAGAGCTGTCTCTGTGCTGAACAGAATAGTGAGTGTTGCCATCACAGTGTGACTGAGAGCTGTCAATCTGCTGACCAGAATAGTTAGTGTTCACATCACAGTGTGACCGAGAGCTGTCACTGTGCTGAGCAGAATAGTGAGTGTTCCCATCACAGTGTGACTGAGAGCAGTCACTGTGCTGAGCAAAATAGTGAGTGTTCCCATCACAGTGTGACTGTGAGAGCATTCACTGTGCTGAGCAGAATAGTGAGTGTTCCCGTCACAGTGTGACTGAGAGCTATCACTGTGCTGAGCAGAATGGTGAGTGTTCCCATCACAGTGCGACTGAGAGCAGTCACTGTGCTGAGCAAAATAGTGAGTGTTCCCATCACAGTGTGACTGAGAGCTGTCACTGTGCTGAGCAGAATAGTAAGTGTTTCCATCACAGTGTAACTGAGAGCTGTCATTGTGCTGAGCAGAATAGTGGGTGTTCCCATCACAGTGTTACTAAGAGCAGTCACTGTGCTGAGCAGAATAGTGAGTGTTCCCATCACAGTGTGACTGTGAGAGCATTCACTGTGCTGAGCAGAATAGTGAGTGTTCCCGTCACAGTGTGACTGAGAGCTATCACTATGCTGAGCAGAATAGTAAGTGTTTTCATCACAGTGTAACTGAGAGCTGTCATTGTGCTGAACAGAATAGTGGGTGTTCCCATCACAGTGTTACTAAGAGCAGTCACTGTGCTGAGCAGAATAGTGAGTGTTCCCATCACAGTGTGACTGTGAGAGCATTCACTGTGCTGAGCAGAATAGTGAGTGTTCCCGTCACAGTGTGACTGAGAGCTATCACTGTGCTGAGCAGAATGGTGAGTGTTCCCATAACAGTGTGACTGAGAGCAGTCACTTGGCTGAGCAGAATAGTGAGTGTTTCCTTTACAGTGTGACTGTGAGAGCAGTCACTGTGCTGAGCAGAATAGTGAGTGTTCCAATCACAGTATGGCTAAGAGCAGTCACTGTGCTGAGCAGAATAGTGAATGTTCCCGCCACAGTGTGACTGAGAGCAGTCACTGTGCTGAGCAGAATAGTGAGTGTTCACATCACAGTGTGACTGCGAGAGCATTCACTGTGCAGAGCAGAATAGTGAGTGTTCCCATCACAGTGTTACTGAGAGCAGTCACTGTGCTAAGCAGAATAGTGAGTGTTCCGATCACAATGTGACTGTGAGAGCAGTCACTATGCTGAGCAGAATAGTGAGTGTTCACTTCACTGTGTGACTGAGAGCAGTCACTGTGCTGAGCAGAATAGTGAGTGTTCCCATCACAGTGTGACTGAGAGCAGTCACTGTGCTGAGCAGAATAGTGAGTGTTCCCAAAACACAGTGTGACCGAGAGCTGTCTCTGTGCTGAACAGAATAGTGAGTGTTCCCATCACAGTGTGACTGAGAGCTGTCAATGTGCTGAGCAGAATAGTTAGTGTTCACATCCCAGTGTGACCGAGAGCCCTCACTGTGCTGAGCAGCAGAGTGAGTGTTCCCATCACAGTGTGACTGAGAGCAGTGACTGTGCTGAGCAAAATAGTGAGTGTTCCCATCACAGTGTGACTGAGAGCTGTCTCTGTGCTGAACAGAATAGTGAGTGTTGCCATCACAGTGTGACTGAGAGCTGTCAATCTGCTGACCAGAATAGTTAGTGTTCACATCACAGTGTGACCGAGAGCTGTCACTGTGCTGAGCAGAATAGTGAGTGTTCCCATCACAGTGTGACTGAGAGCAGTCACTGTGCTGAGCAAAATAGTGAGTGTTCCCATCACAGTGTGACTGTGAGAGCATTCACTGTGCTGAGCAGAATAGTGAGTGTTCCCATCACAGTGTGACTGAGAGCTGTCTCTGTGCTGAACAGAATAGTGAGTGTTGCCATCACAGTGTGACTGAGAGCTGTCAATCTGCTGACCAGAATAGTTAGTGTTCACATCACAGTGTGACCGAGAGCTGTCACTGTGCTGAGCAGAATAGTGAGTGTTCCCATCACAGTGTGACTGAGAGCAGTCACTGTGCTGAGCAAAATAGTGAGTGTTCCCATCACAGTGTGACTGTGAGAGCATTCACTGTGCTGAGCAGAATAGTGAGTGTTCCCGTCACAGTGTGACTGAGAGCTATCACTGTGCAGAGCAGAATAGTGAGTGTTCCCATCACAGCTGTGACTAAGAGCTGTCAATGTGCTGAGCAGAATAGTTAGTGTTCACGTCACAGTGTGACCGAGAGCCCTCACTGTGCTGAGCAGCAGAGTGAGTGTTCCCATCACAGTGTGACTGAGGGTAGTCACTGTGCTGAGCAGAATAGTGAGTGTTAACATCACTGTGTGACTGAGAGCAGTCACTGTGCTGAGCAGAATAGTGAGTGTTCCCATCACAGTGTGACTGAGAGCAGTCACTGTGCTGAGCAGAATAGTGAGTGTTCCCAAAACACAGTGCGACTGAGAGCTGTCTCTGTGCTGAACAGAATAGTGAGTGTTCCCCTCACAGTGTGACTGAGAGCTGTCAATATGCTGAGCAGAATAGTTAGTGTTCACATCACAGTGTGACCGAGAGCTCTCACTATGCTGAGCAGCAGAGTGAGTGTTCCCATCACAGTGTGACTGAGAGCAGTCACTGTGTTGAGCAAAATAGTGAGTGTTCCCATCACAGTGTGACTTTGAGAGCATTCACTGTCCAGAGCAGAATAGTGAGTGTGACTTTGAGAGCAGTCACTGTGCTGAGCAGAATAGTGAGTGTTCCCATCACAGTGTGACTGAGAGCAGTCACTGTGCTGAACAGAATAGTGAGTGTTCCCATCACAGTGTGACTTAGAGCAGTCACTGTGCTGAGCAGAATAGTGAGTGTTCACATCACTGTGTGACTGAGAGCAGTCACTGTGGTGAGCAGAATAGTGAGTGTTCCCATCACAGTGTGACTGAGAGCAGTCACTGTGCTGAGCAGAATAGTGAGTGTTCCCATCACAGTGTGACTTAGAGCTGTCTCTGTGCTGAACAGAATAGTGAGTGTTCCCATCACAGTGTGACTGAGAGTTGTCAATATGCTGAGCAGAATAGTTAGTGTTCACATCACAATGTGACCGAGAGCTCTCACTGTGCTGAGCAGCAGAGTGAGTGTTCCCATCACAGTGTGACTGAGAGCAGTCACTGTGTTGAGCAAAATAGTGAGTGTTCCCATCACAGTGTGACTTTGAGAGCATTCACTGTCCAGAGCAGAATAGTGAGTGTGACTTTGAGAGCAGTCACTGTGCTGAGCAGAATAGTGAGTGTTCCCATCACAGTGTGACTGAGAGCAGTCACTGTGCTGAACAGAATAGTGAGTGTTCCCATCACAGTGTGACTTAGAGCAGTCACTGTGCTGAGCAGAATAGTGAGTGTTCCTATCACAATGCGACTGTGAGAGCAGTCACTGTGCAGAGCAGAATAGTGAGTGTTCCCGTCACAGCTGTGACTAAGAGCTGTCACTGTGCTGAGCAGAATAGTGAGTGTTCACATCACTGTGTGACTGAGAGCAGTCACTGTGCTGAGCAGAATAGTGAGTGTTCCCATCACAGTGTGACTGAGAGCAGTCACTGTGCTGAGCAGAATAGTGAGTGTTCCCATCACAGTGTGACTGAGAGCTGTCAATATGCTGAGCAGAATAGTTAGTGTTCCCATCACAGCTGTGACTAAGAGCTGTCACTGTGCTGAGCAGAATAGTGAGTGTTCACATCACTGTGTGACTGAGAGCAGTCACTGTGCTGAGCAGAATAGTGAGTGTTCCCATCACAGTGTGACTGAGAGCTGTCAATATGCTGAGCAGAATAGTTAGTGTTCACATCACAGTGTGACCGAGAGCTCTCACTGTGCTGAGCAGCAGAGTGAGTGTTCCCATCACAGTGTGACTGAGAGCAGTCACTGTGTTGAGCAAAATAGTGAGTGTTCCCATCACAGTGTGACTTTGAGAGCATTCACTGTCCAGAGTAGAATAGTGAGTGTGACTTTGAGAGCAGTCACTGTGCTGAGCAGAATAGTGAGTGTTCCCATCACAGTGTGACTGAGAGCAGTCACTGTGCTGAACAGAATAGTGAGTGTTCCCATCACAGTGTGACTTAGAGCAGTCACTGTGCTGAGCAGAATAGTGAGTGTTCCTATCACAATGCGACTGTGAGAGCAGTCACTGTGCAGAGCAGAATAGTGAGTGTTCCCATCACAGCTGTGACTAAGAGCTGTCAATGTGCTGAGCAGAATAGTTAGTGTTCACGTCACAGTGTGACCGAGAGCCCTCACTGTGCTGAGCAGCAGAGTGAGTGTTCCCATCACAGTGTGACTGAGGGTAGTCACTGTGCTGAGCAGAATAGTGAGTGTTAACATCACTGTGTGACTGAGAGCAGTCACTGTGCTGAGCAGAATAGTGAGTGTTCCCATCACAGTGTGACTGAGAGCAGTCACTGTGCTGAGCAGAATAGTGAGTGTTCCCAAAACACAGTGCGACTGAGAGCTGTCTCTGTGCTGAACAGAATAGTGAGTGTTCCCATCACAGTGTGACTGAGAGCTGTCTCTGTGCTGAACAGAATAGTGAGTGTTGCCATCACAGTGTGACTGAGAGCTGTCAATCTGCTGACCAGAATAGTTAGTGTTCACATCACAGTGTGACCGAGAGCTGTCACTGTGCTGAGCAGAATAGTGAGTGTTCCCATCACAGTGTGACTGAGAGCAGTCACTGTGCTGAGCAAAATAGTGAGTGTTCCCATCACAGTGTGACTGTGAGAGCATTCACTGTGCTGAGCAGAATAGTGAGTGTTCCCGTCACAGTGTGACTGAGAGCTATCACTGTGCAGAGCAGAATAGTGAGTGTTCCCATCACAGCTGTGACTAAGAGCTGTCAATGTGCTGAGCAGAATAGTTAGTGTTCACGTCACAGTGTGACCGAGAGCCCTCACTGTGCTGAGCAGCAGAGTGAGTGTTCCCATCACAGTGTGACTGAGGGTAGTCACTGTGCTGAGCAGAATAGTGAGTGTTAACATCACTGTGTGACTGAGAGCAGTCACTGTGCTGAGCAGAATAGTGAGTGTTCCCATCACAGTGTGACTGAGAGCAGTCACTGTGCTGAGCAGAATAGTGAGTGTTCCCAAAACACAGTGCGACTGAGAGCTGTCTCTGTGCTGAACAGAATAGTGAGTGTTCCCCTCACAGTGTGACTGAGAGCTGTCAATATGCTGAGCAGAATAGTTAGTGTTCACATCACAGTGTGACCGAGAGCTCTCACTATGCTGAGCAGCAGAGTGAGTGTTCCCATCACAGTGTGACTGAGAGCAGTCACTGTGTTGAGCAAAATAGTGAGTGTTCCCATCACAGTGTGACTTTGAGAGCATTCACTGTCCAGAGCAGAATAGTGAGTGTGACTTTGAGAGCAGTCACTGTGCTGAGCAGAATAGTGAGTGTTCCCATCACAGTGTGACTGAGAGCAGTCACTGTGCTGAACAGAATAGTGAGTGTTCCCATCACAGTGTGACTTAGAGCAGTCACTGTGCTGAGCAGAATAGTGAGTGTTCACATCACTGTGTGACTGAGAGCAGTCACTGTGGTGAGCAGAATAGTGAGTGTTCCCATCACAGTGTGACTGAGAGCAGTCACTGTGCTGAGCAGAATAGTGAGTGTTCCCATCACAGTGTGACTTAGAGCTGTCTCTGTGCTGAACAGAATAGTGAGTGTTCCCATCACAGTGTGACTGAGAGTTGTCAATATGCTGAGCAGAATAGTTAGTGTTCACATCACAATGTGACCGAGAGCTCTCACTGTGCTGAGCAGCAGAGTGAGTGTTCCCATCACAGTGTGACTGAGAGCAGTCACTGTGTTGAGCAAAATAGTGAGTGTTCCCATCACAGTGTGACTTTGAGAGCATTCACTGTCCAGAGCAGAATAGTGAGTGTGACTTTGAGAGCAGTCACTGTGCTGAGCAGAATAGTGAGTGTTCCCATCACAGTGTGACTGAGAGCAGTCACTGTGCTGAACAGAATAGTGAGTGTTCCCATCACAGTGTGACTTAGAGCAGTCACTGTGCTGAGCAGAATAGTGAGTGTTCCTATCACAATGCGACTGTGAGAGCAGTCACTGTGCAGAGCAGAATAGTGAGTGTTCCCGTCACAGCTGTGACTAAGAGCTGTCACTGTGCTGAGCAGAATAGTGAGTGTTCACATCACTGTGTGACTGAGAGCAGTCACTGTGCTGAGCAGAATAGTGAGTGTTCCCATCACAGTGTGACTGAGAGCAGTCACTGTGCTGAGCAGAATAGTGAGTGTTCCCATCACAGTGTGACTGAGAGCTGTCAATATGCTGAGCAGAATAGTTAGTGTTCCCATCACAGCTGTGACTAAGAGCTGTCACTGTGCTGAGCAGAATAGTGAGTGTTCACATCACTGTGTGACTGAGAGCAGTCACTGTGCTGAGCAGAATAGTGAGTGTTCCCATCACAGTGTGACTGAGAGCTGTCAATATGCTGAGCAGAATAGTTAGTGTTCACATCACAGTGTGACCGAGAGCTCTCACTGTGCTGAGCAGCAGAGTGAGTGTTCCCATCACAGTGTGACTGAGAGCAGTCACTGTGTTGAGCAAAATAGTGAGTGTTCCCATCACAGTGTGACTTTGAGAGCATTCACTGTCCAGAGTAGAATAGTGAGTGTGACTTTGAGAGCAGTCACTGTGCTGAGCAGAATAGTGAGTGTTCCCATCACAGTGTGACTGAGAGCAGTCACTGTGCTGAACAGAATAGTGAGTGTTCCCATCACAGTGTGACTTAGAGCAGTCACTGTGCTGAGCAGAATAGTGAGTGTTCCTATCACAATGCGACTGTGAGAGCAGTCACTGTGCAGAGCAGAATAGTGAGTGTTCCCATCACAGCTGTGACTAAGAGCTGTCAATGTGCTGAGCAGAATAGTTAGTGTTCACGTCACAGTGTGACCGAGAGCCCTCACTGTGCTGAGCAGCAGAGTGAGTGTTCCCATCACAGTGTGACTGAGGGTAGTCACTGTGCTGAGCAGAATAGTGAGTGTTAACATCACTGTGTGACTGAGAGCAGTCACTGTGCTGAGCAGAATAGTGAGTGTTCCCATCACAGTGTGACTGAGAGCAGTCACTGTGCTGAGCAGAATAGTGAGTGTTCCCAAAACACAGTGCGACTGAGAGCTGTCTCTGTGCTGAACAGAATAGTGAGTGTTCCCCTCACAGTGTGACTGAGAGCTGTCAATATGCTGAGCAGAATAGTTAGTGTTCACATCACAGTGTGACCGAGAGCTCTCACTGTGCTGAGCAGCAGAGTGAGTGTTCCCATCACAGTGTGACTGAGAGCAGTCACTGTGTTGAGCAAAATAGTGAGTGTTCCCATCACAGTGTGACTTTGAGAGCATTCACTGTCCAGAGCAGAATAGTGAGTGTGACTTTGAGAGCAGTCACTGTGCTGAGCAGAATAGTGAGTGTTCCCATCACAGTGTGACTGAGAGCAGTCACTGTGCTGAACAGAATAGTGAGTGTTCCCATCACAGTGTGACTTAGAGCAGTCACTGTGCTGAGCAGAATAGTGAGTGTTCACATCACTGTGTGACTGAGAGCAGTCACTGTGGTGAGCAGAATAGTGAGTGTTCCCATCACAGTGTGACTGAGAGCAGTCACTGTGCTGAGCAGAATAGTGAGTGTTCCCATCACAGTGTGACTTAGAGCTGTCTCTGTGCTGAACAGAATAGTGAGTGTTCCCATCACAGTGTGACTGAGAGTTGTCAATATGCTGAGCAGAATAGTTAGTGTTCACATCACAATGTGACCGAGAGCTCTCACTGTGCTGAGCAGCAGAGTGAGTGTTCCCATCACAGTGTGACTGAGAGCAGTCACTGTGTTGAGCAAAATAGTGAGTGTTCCCATCACAGTGTGACTTTGAGAGCATTCACTGTCCAGAGCAGAATAGTGAGTGTGACTTTGAGAGCAGTCACTGTGCTGAGCAGAATAGTGAGTGTTCCCATCACAGTGTGACTGAGAGCAGTCACTGTGCTGAACAGAATAGTGAGTGTTCCCATCACAGTGTGACTTAGAGCTGTCACTGTACTGAGCAGAATAGTGAGTGTTCACATCACTGTGTGACTGAGAGCAGTCACTGTGCTGAGCAGAATAGTGAGTGTTCCCATCACAGCTGTGACTAAGAGCTGTCACTGTGCTGAGCAGAATAGTGAGTGTTCACATCACTGTGTGACTGAGAGCAGTCACTGTGCTGAGCAGAATTGTGAGTGTTCCCATCACAGTGTGACTGAGAGCTGTCTCTGTGCTGAACAGAATAGTGAGTGTTCCCATCACAGTGTGACCGAGAGCTGTCAATGTGCTGAGCAGAATAGTTAGTGTTCACGTCACAGTGTTACCGAGAGCCCTCACTGTGCGGAGCAGCAGAGTGAGTGTTCCCATCACAGTGTGACTGAGAGTAGTCACTGTGCTGAGCAAAATAGTGAGTGTTCACATCACAGTGTGACTGAGAGCAGTCACTGTGCTGAGCAGAATAGTGAGTGTTCCCATCACAGTGTGACTGAGAGCTGTCTCTGTGCTGAACAGAATAGTGAGTGTTCCCATCACAGTGTGACTGAGAGCTGTCAATGTGCTGAGCAGAATAGTTAGTGTTCACATCCCAGTGTGACCGAGAGCCCTCACTGTGCTGAGCAGCAGAGTGAGTGTTCCCATCACAGTGTGACTGAGAGCAGTCACTGTGCTGAGCAAAATAGTGAGTGTTCCCATCACAGTGTGACTGAGAGCTGTCTCTGTGCTGAACAGAATAGTGAGTGTTGCCATCACAGTGTGACTGAGAGCTGTCAATCTGCTGACCAGAATAGTTAGTGTTCACATCACAGTGTGACCGAGAGCTGTCACTGTGCTTAGCAGAATAGTGAGTGTTCCCATCACAGTGTGACTGAGAGCAGTCACTGTGCTGAGCAAAATAGTGAGTGTTCCCATCACAGTGTGACCGTGAGAGCATTCACTGTGCTGAGCAGAATAGTGAGTGTTCCCATCACAGTGTGACTGAGAGCTGTCTCTGTGCTGAACAGAATAGTGAGTGTTGCCATCACAGTGTGACTGAGAGCTGTCAATCTGCTGACCAGAATAGTTAGTGTTCACATCACAGTGTGACCGAGAGCTGTCACTGTGCTGAGCAGAATAGTGAGTGTTCCCATCACAGTGTGACTGAGAGCAGTCACTGTGCTGAGCAAAATAGTGAGTGTTCCCATCACAGTGTGACTGTGAGAGCATTCACTGTGCTGAGCAGAATAGTGAGTGTTCCCGTCACAGTGTGACTGAGAGCTATCACTGTGCTGAGCAGAATGGTGAGTGTTCCCATCACAGTGCGACTGAGAGCAGTCACTGTGCTGAGCAAAATAGTGAGTGTTCCCATCACAGTGTGACTGAGAGCTGTCACTGTGCTGAGCAGAATAGTAAGTGTTTCCATCACAGTGTAACTGAGAGCTGTCATTGTGCTGAGCAGAATAGTGGGTGTTCCCATCACAGTGTTACTAAGAGCAGTCACTGTGCTGAGCAGAATAGTGAGTGTTCCCATCACAGTGTGACTGTGAGAGCATTCACTGTGCTGAGCAGAATAGTGAGTGTTCCCGTCACAGTGTGACTGAGAGCTATCACTATGCTGAGCAGAATAGTAAGTGTTTTCATCACAGTGTAACTGAGAGCTGTCATTGTGCTGAACAGAATAGTGGGTGTTCCCATCACAGTGTTACTAAGAGCAGTCACTGTGCTGAGCAGAATAGTGAGTGTTCCCATCACAGTGTGACTGTGAGAGCATTCACTGTGCTGAGCAGAATAGTGAGTGTTCCCGTCACAGTGTGACTGAGAGCTATCACTGTGCTGAGCAGAATGGTGAGTGTTCCCATAACAGTGTGACTGAGAGCAGTCACTTGGCTGAGCAGAATAGTGAGTGTTTCCTTTACAGTGTGACTGTGAGAGCAGTCACTGTGCTGAGCAGAATAGTGAGTGTTCCAATCACAGTATGGCTAAGAGCAGTCACTGTGCTGAGCAGAATAGTGAATGTTCCCGCCACAGTGTGACTGAGAGCAGTCACTGTGCTGAGCAGAATAGTGAGTGTTCACATCACAGTGTGACTGCGAGAGCATTCACTGTGCAGAGCAGAATAGTGAGTGTTCCCATCACAGTGTTACTGAGAGCAGTCACTGTGCTAAGCAGAATAGTGAGTGTTCCGATCACAATGTGACTGTGAGAGCAGTCACTATGCTGAGCAGAATAGTGAGTGTTCACTTCACTGTGTGACTGAGAGCAGTCACTGTGCTGAGCAGAATAGTGAGTGTTCCCATCACAGTGTGACTGAGAGCAGTCACTGTGCTGAGCAGAATAGTGAGTGTTCCCAAAACACAGTGTGACCGAGAGCTGTCTCTGTGCTGAACAGAATAGTGAGTGTTCCCATCACAGTGTTACTGAGAGCTTTCAATGTGCTGAGCAGAATAGTTAGTGTTCACATCCCAGTGTGACCGAGAGCCCTCACTGTGCTGAGCAGCAGAGTGAGTGTTCCCATCACAGTGTGACTGAGAGCAGTGACTGTGCTGAGCAAAATAGTGAGTGTTCCCATCACAGTGTGACTGAGAGCTGTCTCTGTGCTGAACAGAATAGTGAGTGTTGCCATCACAGTGTGACTGAGAGCTGTCAATCTGCTGACCAGAATAGTTAGTGTTCACATCACAGTGTGACCGAGAGCTGTCACTGTGCTGAGCAGAATAGTGAGTGTTCCCATCACAGTGTGACTGAGAGCAGTCACTGTGCTGAGCAAAATAGTGAGTGTTCCCATCACAGTGTGACTGTGAGAGCATTCACTGTGCTGAGCAGAATAGTGAGTGTTCCCATCACAGTGTGACTGAGAGCTGTCTCTGTGCTGAACAGAATAGTGAGTGTTGCCATCACAGTGTGACTGAGAGCTGTCAATCTGCTGACCAGAATAGTTAGTGTTCACATCACAGTGTGACCGAGAGCTGTCACTGTGCTGAGCAGAATAGTGAGTGTTCCCATCACAGTGTGACTGAGAGCAGTCACTGTGCTGAGCAAAATAGTGAGTGTTCCCATCACAGTGTGACTGTGAGAGCATTCACTGTGCTGAGCAGAATAGTGAGTGTTCCCGTCACAGTGTGACTGAGAGCTATCACTGTGCAGAGCAGAATAGTGAGTGTTCCCATCACAGCTGTGACTAAGAGCTGTCAATGTGCTGAGCAGAATAGTTAGTGTTCACGTCACAGTGTGACCGAGAGCCCTCACTGTGCTGAGCAGCAGAGTGAGTGTTCCCATCACAGTGTGACTGAGGGTAGTCACTGTGCTGAGCAGAATAGTGAGTGTTAACATCACTGTGTGACTGAGAGCAGTCACTGTGCTGAGCAGAATAGTGAGTGTTCCCATCACAGTGTGACTGAGAGCAGTCACTGTGCTGAGCAGAATAGTGAGTGTTCCCAAAACACAGTGCGACTGAGAGCTGTCTCTGTGCTGAACAGAATAGTGAGTGTTCCCCTCACAGTGTGACTGAGAGCTGTCAATATGCTGAGCAGAATAGTTAGTGTTCACATCACAGTGTGACCGAGAGCTCTCACTGTGCTGAGCAGCAGAGTGAGTGTTCCCATCACAGTGTGACTGAGAGCAGTCACTGTGTTGAGCAAAATAGTGAGTGTTCCCATCACAGTGTGACTTTGAGAGCATTCACTGTCCAGAGCAGAATAGTGAGTGTGACTTTGAGAGCAGTCACTGTGCTGAGCAGAATAGTGAGTGTTCCCATCACAGTGTGACTGAGAGCAGTCACTGTGCTGAACAGAATAGTGAGTGTTCCCATCACAGTGTGACTTAGAGCAGTCACTGTGCTGAGCAGAATAGTGAGTGTTCACATCACTGTGTGACTGAGAGCAGTCACTGTGGTGAGCAGAATAGTGAGTGTTCCCATCACAGTGTGACTGAGAGCAGTCACTGTGCTGAGCAGAATAGTGAGTGTTCCCATCACAGTGTGACTTAGAGCTGTCTCTGTGCTGAACAGAATAGTGAGTGTTCCCATCACAGTGTGACTGAGAGTTGTCAATATGCTGAGCAGAATAGTTAGTGTTCACATCACAATGTGACCGAGAGCTCTCACTGTGCTGAGCAGCAGAGTGAGTGTTCCCATCACAGTGTGACTGAGAGCAGTCACTGTGTTGAGCAAAATAGTGAGTGTTCCCATCACAGTGTGACTTTGAGAGCATTCACTGTCCAGAGCAGAATAGTGAGTGTTGCCATCACAGTGTGACTGAGAGCTGTCAATCTGCTGACCAGAATAGTTAGTGTTCACATCACAGTGTGACCGAGAGCTGTCACTGTGCTGAGCAGAATAGTGAGTGTTCCCATCACAGTGTGACTGAGAGCAGTCACTGTGCTGAGCAAAATAGTGAGTGTTCCCATCACAGTGTGACTGTGAGAGCATTCACTGTGCTGAGCAGAATAGTGAGTGTTCCCGTCACAGTGTGACTGAGAGCTATCACTGTGCAGAGCAGAATAGTGAGTGTTCCCATCACAGCTGTGACTAAGAGCTGTCAATGTGCTGAGCAGAATAGTTAGTGTTCACGTCACAGTGTGACCGAGAGCCCTCACTGTGCTGAGCAGCAGAGTGAGTGTTCCCATCACAGTGTGACTGAGGGTAGTCACTGTGCTGAGCAGAATAGTGAGTGTTAACATCACTGTGTGACTGAGAGCAGTCACTGTGCTGAGCAGAATAGTGAGTGTTCCCATCACAGTGTGACTGAGAGCAGTCACTGTGCTGAGCAGAATAGTGAGTGTTCCCAAAACACAGTGCGACTGAGAGCTGTCTCTGTGCTGAACAGAATAGTGAGTGTTCCCCTCACAGTGTGACTGAGAGCTGTCAATATGCTGAGCAGAATAGTTAGTGTTCACATCACAGTGTGACCGAGAGCTCTCACTGTGCTGAGCAGCAGAGTGAGTGTTCCCATCACAGTGTGACTGAGAGCAGTCACTGTGTTGAGCAAAATAGTGAGTGTTCCCATCACAGTGTGACTTTGAGAGCATTCACTGTCCAGAGCAGAATAGTGAGTGTGACTTTGAGAGCAGTCACTGTGCTGAGCAGAATAGTGAGTGTTCCCATCACAGTGTGACTGAGAGCAGTCACTGTGCTGAACAGAATAGTGAGTGTTCCCATCACAGTGTGACTTAGAGCAGTCACTGTGCTGAGCAGAATAGTGAGTGTTCACATCACTGTGTGACTGAGAGCAGTCACTGTGGTGAGCAGAATAGTGAGTGTTCCCATCACAGTGTGACTGAGAGCAGTCACTGTGCTGAGCAGAATAGTGAGTGTTCCCATCACAGTGTGACTTAGAGCTGTCTCTGTGCTGAACAGAATAGTGAGTGTTCCCATCACAGTGTGACTGAGAGTTGTCAATATGCTGAGCAGAATAGTTAGTGTTCACATCACAATGTGACCGAGAGCTCTCACTGTGCTGAGCAGCAGAGTGAGTGTTCCCATCACAGTGTGACTGAGAGCAGTCACTGTGTTGAGCAAAATAGTGAGTGTTCCCATCACAGTGTGACTTTGAGAGCATTCACTGTCCAGAGCAGAATAGTGAGTGTGACTTTGAGAGCAGTCACTGTGCTGAGCAGAATAGTGAGTGTTCCCATCACAGTGTGACTGAGAGCAGTCACTGTGCTGAACAGAATAGTGAGTGTTCCCATCACAGTGTGACTTAGAGCAGTCACTGTGCTGAGCAGAATAGTGAGTGTTCCTATCACAATGCGACTGTGAGAGCAGTCACTGTGCAGAGCAGAATAGTGAGTGTTCCCGTCACAGCTGTGACTAAGAGCTGTCACTGTGCTGAGCAGAATAGTGAGTGTTCACATCACTGTGTGACTGAGAGCAGTCACTGTGCTGAGCAGAATAGTGAGTGTTCCCATCACAGTGTGACTGAGAGCAGTCACTGTGCTGAGCAGAATAGTGAGTGTTCCCATCACAGTGTGACTGAGAGCTGTCAATATGCTGAGCAGAATAGTTAGTGTTCCCATCACAGCTGTGACTAAGAGCTGTCACTGTGCTGAGCAGAATAGTGAGTGTTCACATCACTGTGTGACTGAGAGCAGTCACTGTGCTGAGCAGAATAGTGAGTGTTCCCATCACAGTGTGACTGAGAGCTGTCAATATGCTGAGCAGAATAGTTAGTGTTCACATCACAGTGTGACCGAGAGCTCTCACTGTGCTGAGCAGCAGAGTGAGTGTTCCCATCACAGTGTGACTGAGAGCAGTCACTGTGTTGAGCAAAATAGTGAGTGTTCCCATCACAGTGTGACTTTGAGAGCATTCACTGTCCAGAGTAGAATAGTGAGTGTGACTTTGAGAGCAGTCACTGTGCTGAGCAGAATAGTGAGTGTTCCCATCACAGTGTGACTGAGAGCAGTCACTGTGCTGAACAGAATAGTGAGTGTTCCCATCACAGTGTGACTTAGAGCAGTCACTGTGCTGAGCAGAATAGTGAGTGTTCCTATCACAATGCGACTGTGAGAGCAGTCACTGTGCAGAGCAGAATAGTGAGTGTTCCCATCACAGCTGTGACTAAGAGCTGTCAATGTGCTGAGCAGAATAGTTAGTGTTCACGTCACAGTGTGACCGAGAGCCCTCACTGTGCTGAGCAGCAGAGTGAGTGTTCCCATCACAGTGTGACTGAGGGTAGTCACTGTGCTGAGCAGAATAGTGAGTGTTAACATCACTGTGTGACTGAGAGCAGTCACTGTGCTGAGCAGAATAGTGAGTGTTCCCATCACAGTGTGACTGAGAGCAGTCACTGTGCTGAGCAGAATAGTGAGTGTTCCCAAAACACAGTGCGACTGAGAGCTGTCTCTGTGCTGAACAGAATAGTGAGTGTTCCCCTCACAGTGTGACTGAGAGCTGTCAATATGCTGAGCAGAATAGTTAGTGTTCACATCACAGTGTGACCGAGAGCTCTCACTGTGCTGAGCAGCAGAGTGAGTGTTCCCATCACAGTGTGACTGAGAGCAGTCACTGTGTTGAGCAAAATAGTGAGTGTTCCCATCACAGTGTGACTTTGAGAGCATTCACTGTCCAGAGCAGAATAGTGAGTGTGACTTTGAGAGCAGTCACTGTGCTGAGCAGAATAGTGAGTGTTCCCATCACAGTGTGACTGAGAGCAGTCACTGTGCTGAACAGAATAGTGAGTGTTCCCATCACAGTGTGACTTAGAGCAGTCACTGTGCTGAGCAGAATAGTGAGTGTTCACATCACTGTGTGACTGAGAGCAGTCACTGTGGTGAGCAGAATAGTGAGTGTTCCCATCACAGTGTGACTGAGAGCAGTCACTGTGCTGAGCAGAATAGTGAGTGTTCCCATCACAGTGTGACTTAGAGCTGTCTCTGTGCTGAACAGAATAGTGAGTGTTCCCATCACAGTGTGACTGAGAGTTGTCAATATGCTGAGCAGAATAGTTAGTGTTCACATCACAATGTGACCGAGAGCTCTCACTGTGCTGAGCAGCAGAGTGAGTGTTCCCATCACAGTGTGACTGAGAGCAGTCACTGTGTTGAGCAAAATAGTGAGTGTTCCCATCACAGTGTGACTTTGAGAGCATTCACTGTCCAGAGCAGAATAGTGAGTGTGACTTTGAGAGCAGTCACTGTGCTGAGCAGAATAGTGAGTGTTCCCATCACAGTGTGACTGAGAGCAGTCACTGTGCTGAACAGAATAGTGAGTGTTCCCATCACAGTGTGACTTAGAGCAGTCACTGTGCTGAGCAGAATAGTGAGTGTTCCCATCACAGTGTGACTGAGAGCTGTCTCTGTGCTGAACAGAATAGTGAGTGTTCCCATCACAGTGTGACTGAGAGCTGTCAATGTGCTGAGCAGAATAGTTAGTGTTCACGTCACAGTGTGACCGAGAGCCCTCACTGTGCTGTGCAGCAGAGTGAGTGTTCCCATCACAGTGTGACTGAGAGTAGTCACTGTGCTGAGCAAAATAGTGAGTGTTCACATCACAGTGTGACTGAGAGCAGTCACTGTGCTGAGCAGAATAGTGAGTGTTCCCATCACAGTGTGACTGAGAGCTGTCTCTGTGCTGAACAGAATAGTGAGTGTTCCCATCACAGTGTGACTGAGAGCTGTCAATGTGCTGAGCAGAATAGTTAGTGTTCACATCCCAGTGTGACCGAGAGCCCTCACTGTGCTGAGCAGCAGAGTGAGTGTTCCCATCACAGTGTGACTGAGAGCAGTCACTGTGCTGAGCAAAATAGTGAGTGTTCCCATCACAGTGTGACTTTGAGAGCATTCACTGTCCAGAGCAGAATAGTGAGTGTGACTTTGAGAGCAGTCACTGTGCTGAGCAGAATAGTGAGTGTTCCCATCACAGTGTGACTGAGAGCAGTCACTGTGCTGAACAGAATAGTGAGTGTTCCCATCACAGTGTGACTTAGAGCAGTCACTGTGCTGAGCAGAATAGTGAGTGTTCACATCACTGTGTGACTGAGAGCAGTCACTGTGGTGAGCAGAATAGTGAGTGTTCCCATCACAGTGTGACTGAGAGCAGTCACTGTGCTGAGCAGAATAGTGAGTGTTCCCATCACAGTGTGACTTAGAGCTGTCTCTGTGCTGAACAGAATAGTGAGTGTTCCCATCACAGTGTGACTGAGAGTTGTCAATATGCTGAGCAGAATAGTTAGTGTTCACATCACAATGTGACCGAGAGCTCTCACTGTGCTGAGCAGCAGAGTGAGTGTTCCCATCACAGTGTGACTGAGAGCAGTCACTGTGTTGAGCAAAATAGTGAGTGTTCCCATCACAGTGTGACTTTGAGAGCATTCACTGTCCAGAGCAGAATAGTGAGTGTGACTTTGAGAGCAGTCACTGTGCTGAGCAGAATAGTGAGTGTTCCCATCACAGTGTGACTGAGAGCAGTCACTGTGCTGAACAGAATAGTGAGTGTTCCCATCACAGTGTGACTTAGAGCAGTCACTGTGCTGAGCAGAATAGTGAGTGTTCCCATCACAGTGTGACTGAGAGCTGTCTCTGTGCTGAACAGAATAGTGAGTGTTCCCATCACAGTGTGACTGAGAGCTGTCAATGTGCTGAGCAGAATAGTTAGTGTTCACGTCACAGTGTGACCGAGAGCCCTCACTGTGCTGTGCAGCAGAGTGAGTGTTCCCATCACAGTGTGACTGAGAGTAGTCACTGTGCTGAGCAAAATAGTGAGTGTTCACATCACAGTGTGACTGAGAGCAGTCACTGTGCTGAGCAGAATAGTGAGTGTTCCCATCACAGTGTGACTGAGAGCTGTCTCTGTGCTGAACAGAATAGTGAGTGTTCCCATCACAGTGTGACTGAGAGCTGTCAATGTGCTGAGCAGAATAGTTAGTGTTCACATCCCAGTGTGACCGAGAGCCCTCACTGTGCTGAGCAGCAGAGTGAGTGTTCCCATCACAGTGTGACTGAGAGCAGTCACTGTGCTGAGCAAAATAGTGAGTGTTCCCATCACAGTGTGACTTTGAGAGCATTCACTGTCCAGAGCAGAATAGTGAGTGTGACTTTGAGAGCAGTCACTGTGCTGAGCAGAATAGTGAGTGTTCCCATCACAGTGTGACTGAGAGCAGTCACTGTGCTGAACAGAATAGTGAGTGTTCCCATCACAGTGTGACTTAGAGCAGTCACTGTGCTGAGCAGAATAGTGAGTGTTCCTATCACAATGCGACTGTGAGAGCAGTCACTGTGCAGAGCAGAATAGTGAGTGTTCCCGTCACAGCTGTGACTAAGAGCTGTCACTGTGCTGAGCAGAATAGTGAGTGTTCACATCACTGTGTGACTGAGAGCAGTCACTGTGCTGAGCAGAATAGTGAGTGTTCCCATCACAGTGTGACTGAGAGCAGTCACTGTGCTGAGCAGAATAGTGAGTGTTCCCATCACAGTGTGACTGAGAGCTGTCTCTGTGCTGAACAGAATAGTGAGTGTTCCCATCACAGTGTGACTGAGAGCTGTCAATGTGCTGAGCAGAATAGTTAGTGTTCACATCCCAGTGTGACCGAGAGCCCTCACTGTGCTGAGCAGCAGAGTGAGTGTTCCCATCACAGTGTGACTGAGAGCAGTCACTGTGCTGAGCAAAATAGTGAGTGTTCCCATCACAGTGTGACTTTGAGAGCATTCACTGTCCAGAGCAGAATAGTGAGTGTGACTTTGAGAGCAGTCACTGTGCTGAGCAGAATAGTGAGTGTTCCCATCACAGTGTGACTGAGAGCAGTCACTGTGCTGAACAGAATAGTGAGTGTTCCCATCACAGTGTGACTTAGAGCAGTCACTGTGCTGAGCAGAATAGTGAGTGTTCCTATCACAATGCGACTGTGAGAGCAGTCACTGTGCAGAGCAGAATAGTGAGTGTTCCCGTCACAGCTGTGACTAAGAGCTGTCACTGTGCTGAGCAGAATAGTGAGTGTTCACATCACTGTGTGACTGAGAGCAGTCACTGTGCTGAGCAGAATAGTGAGTGTTCCCATCACAGTGTGACTGAGAGCAGTCACTGTGCTGAGCAGAATAGTGAGTGTTCCCATCACAGTGTGACTGAGAGCTGTCAATATGCTGAGCAGAATAGTTAGTGTTCCCATCACAGCTGTGACTAAGAGCTGTCACTGTGCTGAACAGAATAGTGAGTGTTCACATCACTGTGTGACTGAGAGCAGTCACTGTGCTGAGCAGAATAGTGAGTGTTCCCAACACAGTGTGACTGAGAGCTGTCTCTGTGCTGAACAGAATAGTGAGTGTTCCCATCACAGTGTGACTGAGAGCTGTCAATGTGCTGAGCAGAATAGTTAGTGTTCACGTCACAGTGTGACCGAGAGCCCTCACTGTGCTGAGCAGCAGAGTGAGTGTTCCCATCACAGTGTGACTGAGAGTAGTCACTGTGCTGAGCAAAATAGTGAGTGTTCACATCACAGTGTGACTGAGAGCAGTCACTGTGCTGAGCAGAATAGTGAGTGTTCCCATCACAGTGTGACTGAGAGCTGTCTCTGTGCTGAACAGAATAGTGAGTGTTCCCATCACAGTGTGACTGAGAGCTGTCAATGTGCTGAGCAGAATAGTTAGTGTTCACATCCCAGTGTGACCGAGAGCCCTCACTGTGCTGAGCAGCAGAGTGAGTGTTCCCATCACAGTGTGACTGAGAGCAGTCACTGTGCTGAGCAAAATAGTGCGTGTTCCCATCACAGTGTGACTTTGAGAGCATTCACTGTCCAGAGCAGAATAGTGAGTGTGACTTTGAGAGCAGTCACTGTGCTGAGCAGAATAGTGAGTGTTCCCATCACAGTGTGACTGAGAGCTGTCTCTGTGCTGAACAGAATAGTGAGTGTTGCCATCACAGTGTGACTGAGAGCTGTCAATCTGCTGACCAGAATAGTTAGTGTTCACATCACAGTGTGACCAATAGCTATCACTGTGCTGAGCAGAATAGTGAGTGTTCCCATCACAGTGTGACTGAGAGCAGTCACTGTGCTGAGCAAAATAGTGAGTGTTCCCATCACAGTGCGACTGAGAGCAGTCACTGTGCTGAACAGAATAGTGAGTGTTCCCATCACAGTGTGACTTAGAGCAGTCACTGTGCTGAGCAGAATAGTGAGTGTTCCTATCACAATGCGACTGTGAGAGCAGTCACTGTGCAGAGCAGAATAGTGAGTGTTTCCGTCACAGCTGTGACTAAGAGCTGTCACTGTGCTGAGCAGAATAGTGAGTGTTCACATCACTGTGTGACTGACAGCAGTCACTGTGCTGAGCAGAATAGTGAGTGTTCCCATCACAGTGTGACTGAGAGCAGTCACTGTGCTGAGCAGAATAGTGAGTGTTCCCATCACAGTGTGACTGAGAGCTGTCAATATGCTGAGCAGAATAGTTAGTGTTCACATCACAGTGTGACCGAGAGCTCTCACTGTGCTGAGCAGCAGAGTGAGTGTTCCCATCACAGTGTGACTGAGAGCAGTCACTGTGTTGAGCAAAATAGTGAGTGTTCCCATCACAGTGTGACTTAGAGCAGTCAATGTGCTGAGCAGAATAGTGAGTGTTCCTATAACAATGCGACTGTGAGAGCAGTCACTATGCAGAGCAGAATAGTGAGTGTTCCCATCACAGCTGTGACTAAGAGCTGTCACTGTGCTGAGCAGAATAGTGAGTGTTCACATCACTGTGTGACTGAGAGCAGTCACTGTGCTGAGCAGAATAGTGAGTGTGACTTTGAGAGCAGTCACTGTGCTGAGCAGAATAGTGAGTGTTCCCATCACAGTGTGACTGAGAGCAGTCACTGTGCTGAACAGAATAGTGAGTGTTACCATCACATTGTGACTTAGAGCAGTCAATGTGCTGAGCAGAATAGTGAGTGTTCCTATAACAATGCGACTGTGAGAGCAGTCACTATGCAGAGCAAAATAGTGAGTGTTCCCATCACAGCTGTGACTAAGAGCTGTCACTGTACTGAGCAGAATAGTGAGTGTTCACATCACTGTGTGACTGAGAGCAGTCACTGTGCTGAGCAGAATAGTGAGTGTTCCCATCACAGCTGTGACTAAGAGCTGTCACTGTGCTGAGCAGAATAGTTAGTGTTCACGTCACAGTGTGACCGAGAGCCCTCACTGTGCTGAGCAGCAGAGTGAGTGTTCCCATCACAGTGTGACTGAGAGTAGTCACTGTGCTGATCAAAATAGTGAGTGTTCACATCACAGTGTGACTGAGAGCAGTCACTGTGCTGAGCAGAATAGTGAGTGTTCCCATCACAGTGTGACTGAGAGCTGTCTCTGTGCTAAACAGAATAGTGAGTGTTCCCATCACAGTGTGACTGAGAGCTGTCAATGTGCTGAGCAGAATAGTTAGTGTTCACATCCCAGTGTGACCGAGAGCCCTCACTGTGCTGAGCAGCAGAGTGAGTGTTCCCATCACAGTGTGACTGAGAGCAGTCACTGTGCTGAGCAAAATAGTGAGTGTTCCCATCACAGTGTGACTTTGAGAGCATTCACTGTCCAGAGCAGAATAGTGAGTGTGACTTTGAGAGCAGTCACTGTGCTGAGCAGAATAGTGAGTGTTCCCATCACAGTGTGACTGAGAGCTGTCTCTGTGCTGAACAGAATAGTGAGTGTTGCCATCACAGTGTGACTGAGAGCTGTCAATCTGCTGACCAGAATAGTTAGTGTTCACATCACAGTGTGACCGAGAGCTGTCACTGTGCTGAGCAGAATAGTGAGTGTTCCCATCACAGTGTGACTGAGAGCAGTCACTGTGCTGAGCAAAATAGTGAGTGTTCCCATCACAGTGTGACTGTGAGAGCTTTCACTGTGCTGAGCAGAATAGTGAGTGTTCCCGTCACAGTGTGACTGAGAGCTATCACTGTGCTGAGCAGAATGGTGAGTGTTCCCATCACAGTGTGACTGAGAGCAGTCACTGTGCTGAGCAAAATAGTGAGTGTTCCCATCACAGTGTGACTGAGAGCTGTCACTGTGCTGAGCAGAATAGTAAGTGTTTCCATCACAGTGTAACTGAGAGCTGTCATTGTGCTGAGCAGAATAGTTGGTGTTCCCATCACAGTGTTACTAAGAGCAGTCACTGTGCTGAGCAGAATAGTGAGTGTTCCCATCACAGTGTGACTGTGAGAGCATTCACTGTGCTGAGCAGAATAGTGAGTGTTCCCGTCACAGTGTGACTGAGAGCTATCACTATGCTGAGCAGAATAGTAAGTGTTTCCATCACAGTGTAACTGAGAGCTGTCATTGTGCTGAACAGAATAGTGGGTGTTCCCATCACAGTGTGACTGTGAGAGCATTCACTGTGCTGAGCAGAATAGTGAGTGTTCCCGTCACAGTGTGACTGAGAGCTATCACTGTGCTGAGCAGAATGGTGAGTGTTCCCATCACAGTGTGACTGAGAGCAGTCACTGTGCTGAGCAAAATAGTGAGTGTTCCCATCACAGTGTGACTGAGAGCTGTCACTGTGCTGAGCAGAATAGTAAGTGTTTCCATCACAGTGTAACTGAGAGCTGTCATTGTGCTGAGCAGAATAGTGGGTGTTCCCATCACAGTGTTACTAAGAGCAGTCACTGTGCTGAGCAGAATAGTGAGTGTTCCCATCACAGTGTGACTGAGAGCAGTCTCTGTGCTGAGCAGAATAGTGAGTGTTTCCATCACAGTGTGACTGAGAGCTGTCAATATGCTGAGCAGAATAGTTAGTGTTCACATCACAGTGTGACCGAGAGCTCTCACTGTGCTGAGCAGCAGAGTGAGTGTTCCCATCACAGTGTGACTGAGAGCAGTCACTGTGTTGAGCAAAATAGTGAGTGTTCCCATCACAGTGTGACTTAGAGCAGTCAATGTGCTGAGCAGAATAGTGAGTGTTCCTATAACAATGCGACTGTGAGAGCAGTCACTATGCAGAGCAGAATAGTGAGTGTTCCCATCACAGCTGTGACTAAGAGCTGTCACTGTGCTGAGCAGAATAGTGAGTGTTCACATCACTGTGTGACTGAGAGCAGTCACTGTGCTGAGCAGAATAGTGAGTGTGACTTTGAGAGCAGTCACTGTGCTGAGCAGAATAGTGAGTGTTCCCATCACAGTGTGACTGAGAGCAGTCACTGTGCTGAACAGAATAGTGAGGGTTACCATCACAGTGTGACTTAGAGCAGTCAATGTGCTGAGCAGAATAGTGAGTGTTCCTATAACAATGCGACTGTGAGAGCAGTCACTATGCAGAGCAAAATAGTGAGTGTTCCCATCACAGCTGTGACTAAGAGCTGTCACTGTACTGAGCAGAATAGTGAGTGTTCACATCACTGTGTGACTGAGAGCAGTCACTGTGCTGAGCAGAATAGTGAGTGTTCCCATCACAGCTGTGACTAAGAGCTGTCACTGTGCTGAGCAGAATAGTGAGTGTTCACATCACTGTGTGACTGAGAGCAGTCACTGTGCTGAGCAGAATTGTGAGTGTTCCCATCACAGTGTGACTGAGAGCTGTCTCTGTGCTGAACAGAATAGTGAGTGTTCCCATCACAGTGTGACCGAGAGCTGTCAATGTGCTGAGCAGAATAGTTAGTGTTCACGTCACAGTGTTACCGAGAGCCCTCACTGTGCGGAGCAGCAGAGTGAGTGTTCCCATCACAGTGTGACTGAGAGTAGTCACTGTGCTGAGCAAAATAGTGAGTGTTCACATCACAGTGTGACTGAGAGCAGTCACTGTGCTGAGCAGAATAGTGAGTGTTCCCATCACAGTGTGACTGAGAGCTGTCTCTGTGCTGAACAGAATAGTGAGTGTTCCCATCACAGTGTGACTGAGAGCTGTCAATGTGCTGAGCAGAATAGTTAGTGTTCACATCCCAGTGTGACCGAGAGCCCTCACTGTGCTGAGCAGCAGAGTGAGTGTTCCCATCACAGTGTGACTGAGAGCAGTCACTGTGCTGAGCAAAATAGTGAGTGTTCCCATCACAGTGTGACTGAGAGCTGTCTCTGTGCTGAACAGAATAGTGAGTGTTGCCATCACAGTGTGACTGAGAGCTGTCAATCTGCTGACCAGAATAGTTAGTGTTCACATCACAGTGTGACCGAGAGCTGTCACTGTGCTGAGCAGAATAGTGAGTGTTCCCATCACAGTGTGACTGAGAGCAGTCACTGTGCTGAGCAAAATAGTGAGTGTTCCCATCACAGTGTGACTGTGAGAGCATTCACTGTGCTGAGCAGAATAGTGAGTGTTCCCATCACAGTGTGACTGAGAGCTGTCTCTGTGCTGAACAGAATAGTGAGTGTTGCCATCACAGTGTGACTGAGAGCTGTCAATCTGCTGACCAGAATAGTTAGTGTTCACATCACAGTGTGACCGAGAGCTGTCACTGTGCTGAGCAGAATAGTGAGTGTTCCCATCACAGTGTGACTGAGAGCAGTCACTGTGCTGAGCAAAATAGTGAGTGTTCCCATCACAGTGTGACTGTGAGAGCATTCACTGTGCTGAGCAGAATAGTGAGTGTTCCCGTCACAGTGTGACTGAGAGCTATCACTGTGCTGAGCAGAATGGTGAGTGTTCCCATCACAGTGCGACTGAGAGCAGTCACTGTGCTGAGCAAAATAGTGAGTGTTCCCATCACAGTGTGACTGAGAGCTGTCACTGTGCTGAGCAGAATAGTAAGTGTTTCCATCACAGTGTAACTGAGAGCTGTCATTGTGCTGAGCAGAATAGTGGGTGTTCCCATCACAGTGTTACTAAGAGCAGTCACTGTGCTGAGCAGAATAGTGAGTGTTCCCATCACAGTGTGACTGTGAGAGCATTCACTGTGCTGAGCAGAATAGTGAGTGTTCCCGTCACAGTGTGACTGAGAGCTATCACTATGCTGAGCAGAATAGTAAGTGTTTTCATCACAGTGTAACTGAGAGCTGTCATTGTGCTGAACAGAATAGTGGGTGTTCCCATCACAGTGTTACTAAGAGCAGTCACTGTGCTGAGCAGAATAGTGAGTGTTCCCATCACAGTGTGACTGTGAGAGCATTCACTGTGCTGAGCAGAATAGTGAGTGTTCCCGTCACAGTGTGACTGAGAGCTATCACTGTGCTGAGCAGAATGGTGAGTGTTCCCATAACAGTGTGACTGAGAGCAGTCACTTGGCTGAGCAGAATAGTGAGTGTTTCCTTTACAGTGTGACTGTGAGAGCAGTCACTGTGCTGAGCAGAATAGTGAGTGTTCCAATCACAGTATGGCTAAGAGCAGTCACTGTGCTGAGCAGAATAGTGAATGTTCCCGCCACAGTGTGACTGAGAGCAGTCACTGTGCTGAGCAGAATAGTGAGTGTTCACATCACAGTGTGACTGCGAGAGCATTCACTGTGCAGAGCAGAATAGTGAGTGTTCCCATCACAGTGTTACTGAGAGCAGTCACTGTGCTAAGCAGAATAGTGAGTGTTCCGATCACAATGTGACTGTGAGAGCAGTCACTATGCTGAGCAGAATAGTGAGTGTTCACTTCACTGTGTGACTGAGAGCAGTCACTGTGCTGAGCAGAATAGTGAGTGTTCCCATCACAGTGTGACTGAGAGCAGTCACTGTGCTGAGCAGAATAGTGAGTGTTCCCAAAACACAGTGTGACCGAGAGCTGTCTCTGTGCTGAACAGAATAGTGAGTGTTCCCATCACAGTGTGACTGAGAGCTGTCAATGTGCTGAGCAGAATAGTTAGTGTTCACATCCCAGTGTGACCGAGAGCCCTCACTGTGCTGAGCAGCAGAGTGAGTGTTCCCATCACAGTGTGACTGAGAGCAGTGACTGTGCTGAGCAAAATAGTGAGTGTTCCCATCACAGTGTGACTGAGAGCTGTCTCTGTGCTGAACAGAATAGTGAGTGTTGCCATCACAGTGTGACTGAGAGCTGTCAATCTGCTGACCAGAATAGTTAGTGTTCACATCACAGTGTGACCGAGAGCTGTCACTGTGCTGAGCAGAATAGTGAGTGTTCCCATCACAGTGTGACTGAGAGCAGTCACTGTGCTGAGCAAAATAGTGAGTGTTCCCATCACAGTGTGACTGTGAGAGCATTCACTGTGCTGAGCAGAATAGTGAGTGTTCCCATCACAGTGTGACTGAGAGCTGTCTCTGTGCTGAACAGAATAGTGAGTGTTGCCATCACAGTGTGACTGAGAGCTGTCAATCTGCTGACCAGAATAGTTAGTGTTCACATCACAGTGTGACCGAGAGCTGTCACTGTGCTGAGCAGAATAGTGAGTGTTCCCATCACAGTGTGACTGAGAGCAGTCACTGTGCTGAGCAAAATAGTGAGTGTTCCCATCACAGTGTGACTGTGAGAGCATTCACTGTGCTGAGCAGAATAGTGAGTGTTCCCGTCACAGTGTGACTGAGAGCTATCACTGTGCAGAGCAGAATAGTGAGTGTTCCCATCACAGCTGTGACTAAGAGCTGTCAATGTGCTGAGCAGAATAGTTAGTGTTCACGTCACAGTGTGACCGAGAGCCCTCACTGTGCTGAGCAGCAGAGTGAGTGTTCCCATCACAGTGTGACTGAGGGTAGTCACTGTGCTGAGCAGAATAGTGAGTGTTAACATCACTGTGTGACTGAGAGCAGTCACTGTGCTGAGCAGAATAGTGAGTGTTCCCATCACAGTGTGACTGAGAGCAGTCACTGTGCTGAGCAGAATAGTGAGTGTTCCCAAAACACAGTGCGACTGAGAGCTGTCTCTGTGCTGAACAGAATAGTGAGTGTTCCCCTCACAGTGTGACTGAGAGCTGTCAATATGCTGAGCAGAATAGTTAGTGTTCACATCACAGTGTGACCGAGAGCTCTCACTGTGCTGAGCAGCAGAGTGAGTGTTCCCATCACAGTGTGACTGAGAGCAGTCACTGTGTTGAGCAAAATAGTGAGTGTTCCCATCACAGTGTGACTTTGAGAGCATTCACTGTCCAGAGCAGAATAGTGAGTGTGACTTTGAGAGCAGTCACTGTGCTGAGCAGAATAGTGAGTGTTCCCATCACAGTGTGACTGAGAGCAGTCACTGTGCTGAACAGAATAGTGAGTGTTCCCATCACAGTGTGACTTAGAGCAGTCACTGTGCTGAGCAGAATAGTGAGTGTTCACATCACTGTGTGACTGAGAGCAGTCACTGTGGTGAGCAGAATAGTGAGTGTTCCCATCACAGTGTGACTGAGAGCAGTCACTGTGCTGAGCAGAATAGTGAGTGTTCCCATCACAGTGTGACTTAGAGCTGTCTCTGTGCTGAACAGAATAGTGAGTGTTCCCATCACAGTGTGACTGAGAGTTGTCAATATGCTGAGCAGAATAGTTAGTGTTCACATCACAATGTGACCGAGAGCTCTCACTGTGCTGAGCAGCAGAGTGAGTGTTCCCATCACAGTGTGACTGAGAGCAGTCACTGTGTTGAGCAAAATAGTGAGTGTTCCCATCACAGTGTGACTTTGAGAGCATTCACTGTCCAGAGCAGAATAGTGAGTGTGACTTTGAGAGCAGTCACTGTGCTGAGCAGAATAGTGAGTGTTCCCATCACAGTGTGACTGAGAGCAGTCACTGTGCTGAACAGAATAGTGAGTGTTCCCATCACAGTGTGACTTAGAGCAGTCACTGTGCTGAGCAGAATAGTGAGTGTTCCTATCACAATGCGACTGTGAGAGCAGTCACTGTGCAGAGCAGAATAGTGAGTGTTCCCGTCACAGCTGTGACTAAGAGCTGTCACTGTGCTGAGCAGAATAGTGAGTGTTCACATCACTGTGTGACTGAGAGCAGTCACTGTGCTGAGCAGAATAGTGAGTGTTCCCATCACAGTGTGACTGAGAGCAGTCACTGTGCTGAGCAGAATAGTGAGTGTTCCCATCACAGTGTGACTGAGAGCTGTCAATATGCTGAGCAGAATAGTTAGTGTTCCCATCACAGCTGTGACTAAGAGCTGTCACTGTGCTGAGCAGAATAGTGAGTGTTCACATCACTGTGTGACTGAGAGCAGTCACTGTGCTGAGCAGAATAGTGAGTGTTCCCATCACAGTGTGACTGAGAGCTGTCAATATGCTGAGCAGAATAGTTAGTGTTCACATCACAGTGTGACCGAGAGCTCTCACTGTGCTGAGCAGCAGAGTGAGTGTTCCCATCACAGTGTGACTGAGAGCAGTCACTGTGTTGAGCAAAATAGTGAGTGTTCCCATCACAGTGTGACTTTGAGAGCATTCACTGTCCAGAGTAGAATAGTGAGTGTGACTTTGAGAGCAGTCACTGTGCTGAGCAGAATAGTGAGTGTTCCCATCACAGTGTGACTGAGAGCAGTCACTGTGCTGAACAGAATAGTGAGTGTTCCCATCACAGTGTGACTTAGAGCAGTCACTGTGCTGAGCAGAATAGTGAGTGTTCCTATCACAATGCGACTGTGAGAGCAGTCACTGTGCAGAGCAGAATAGTGAGTGTTCCCATCACAGCTGTGACTAAGAGCTGTCAATGTGCTGAGCAGAATAGTTAGTGTTCACGTCACAGTGTGACCGAGAGCCCTCACTGTGCTGAGCAGCAGAGTGAGTGTTCCCATCACAGTGTGACTGAGGGTAGTCACTGTGCTGAGCAGAATAGTGAGTGTTAACATCACTGTGTGACTGAGAGCAGTCACTGTGCTGAGCAGAATAGTGAGTGTTCCCATCACAGTGTGACTGAGAGCAGTCACTGTGCTGAGCAGAATAGTGAGTGTTCCCAAAACACAGTGCGACTGAGAGCTGTCTCTGTGCTGAACAGAATAGTGAGTGTTCCCCTCACAGTGTGACTGAGAGCTGTCAATATGCTGAGCAGAATAGTTAGTGTTCACATCACAGTGTGACCGAGAGCTCTCACTGTGCTGAGCAGCAGAGTGAGTGTTCCCATCACAGTGTGACTGAGAGCAGTCACTGTGTTGAGCAAAATAGTGAGTGTTCCCATCACAGTGTGACTTTGAGAGCATTCACTGTCCAGAGCAGAATAGTGAGTGTGACTTTGAGAGCAGTCACTGTGCTGAGCAGAATAGTGAGTGTTCCCATCACAGTGTGACTGAGAGCAGTCACTGTGCTGAACAGAATAGTGAGTGTTCCCATCACAGTGTGACTTAGAGCAGTCACTGTGCTGAGCAGAATAGTGAGTGTTCACATCACTGTGTGACTGAGAGCAGTCACTGTGGTGAGCAGAATAGTGAGTGTTCCCATCACAGTGTGACTGAGAGCAGTCACTGTGCTGAGCAGAATAGTGAGTGTTCCCATCACAGTGTGACTTAGAGCTGTCTCTGTGCTGAACAGAATAGTGAGTGTTCCCATCACAGTGTGACTGAGAGTTGTCAATATGCTGAGCAGAATAGTTAGTGTTCACATCACAATGTGACCGAGAGCTCTCACTGTGCTGAGCAGCAGAGTGAGTGTTCCCATCACAGTGTGACTGAGAGCAGTCACTGTGTTGAGCAAAATAGTGAGTGTTCCCATCACAGTGTGACTTTGAGAGCATTCACTGTCCAGAGCAGAATAGTGAGTGTGACTTTGAGAGCAGTCACTGTGCTGAGCAGAATAGTGAGTGTTCCCATCACAGTGTGACTGAGAGCAGTCACTGTGCTGAACAGAATAGTGAGTGTTCCCATCACAGTGTGACTTAGAGCAGTCACTGTGCTGAGCAGAATAGTGAGTGTTCCCATCACAGTGTGACTGAGAGCTGTCTCTGTGCTGAACAGAATAGTGAGTGTTCCCATCACAGTGTGACTGAGAGCTGTCAATGTGCTGAGCAGAATAGTTAGTGTTCACGTCACAGTGTGACCGAGAGCCCTCACTGTGCTGTGCAGCAGAGTGAGTGTTCCCATCACAGTGTGACTGAGAGTAGTCACTGTGCTGAGCAAAATAGTGAGTGTTCACATCACAGTGTGACTGAGAGCAGTCACTGTGCTGAGCAGAATAGTGAGTGTTCCCATCACAGTGTGACTGAGAGCTGTCTCTGTGCTGAACAGAATAGTGAGTGTTCCCATCACAGTGTGACTGAGAGCTGTCAATGTGCTGAGCAGAATAGTTAGTGTTCACATCCCAGTGTGACCGAGAGCCCTCACTGTGCTGAGCAGCAGAGTGAGTGTTCCCATCACAGTGTGACTGAGAGCAGTCACTGTGCTGAGCAAAATAGTGAGTGTTCCCATCACAGTGTGACTTTGAGAGCATTCACTGTCCAGAGCAGAATAGTGAGTGTGACTTTGAGAGCAGTCACTGTGCTGAGCAGAATAGTGAGTGTTCCCATCACAGTGTGACTGAGAGCAGTCACTGTGCTGAACAGAATAGTGAGTGTTCCCATCACAGTGTGACTTAGAGCAGTCACTGTGCTGAGCAGAATAGTGAGTGTTCCTATCACAATGCGACTGTGAGAGCAGTCACTGTGCAGAGCAGAATAGTGAGTGTTCCCGTCACAGCTGTGAATAAGAGCTGTCACTGTGCTGAGCAGAATAGTGAGTGTTCACATCACTGTGTGACTGAGAGCAGTCACTGTGCTGAGCAGAATAGTGAGTGTTCCCATCACAGTGTGACTGAGAGCAGTCACTGTGCTGAGCAGAATAGTGAGTGTTCCCATCACAGTGTGACTGAGAGCTGTCAATATGCTGAGCAGAATAGTTAGTGTTCCCATCACAGCTGTGACTAAGAGCTGTCACTGTGCTGAGCAGAATAGTGAGTGTTCACATCACTGTGTGACTGAGAGCAGTCACTGTGCTGAGCAGAATAGTGAGTGTTCCCATCACAGTGTGACTGAGAGCTGTCTCTGTGCTGAACAGAATAGTGAGTGTTCCCATCACAGTGTGACTGAGAGCTGTCAATGTGCTGAGCAGAATAGTTAGTGTTCACGTCACAGTGTGACCGAGAGCCCTCACTGTGCTGAGCAGCAGAGTGAGTGTTCCCATCACAGTGTGACTGAGAGTAGTCACTGTGCTGAGCAAAATAGTGAGTGTTCACATCACAGTGTGACTGAGAGCAGTCACTGTGCTGAGCAGAATAGTGAGTGTTCCCATCACAGTGTGACTGAGAGCTGTCTCTGTGCTGAACAGAATAGTGAGTGTTCCCATCACAGTGTGACTGAGAGCTGTCAATGTGCTGAGCAGAATAGTTAGTGTTCACATCCCAGTGTGACCGAGAGCCCTCACTGTGCTGAGCAGCAGAGTGAGTGTTCCCATCACAGTGTGACTGAGAGCAGTCACTGTGCTGAGCAAAATAGTGAGTGTTCCCATCACAGTGTGACTTTGAGAGCATTCACTGTCCAGAGCAGAATAGTGAGTGTGACTTTGAGAGCAGTCACTGTGCTGAGCAGAATAGTGAGTGTTCCCATCACAGTGTGACTGAGAGCAGTCACTGTGCTGAACAGAATAGTGAGTGTTCCCATCACAGTGTGACTTAGAGCAGTCACTGTGCTGAGCAGAATAGTGAGTGTTCCTATCACAATGCGACTGTGAGAGCAGTCACTGTGCAGAGCAGAATAGTGAGTGTTCCCGTCACAGCTGTGACTAAGAGCTGTCACTGTGCTGAGCAGAATAGTGAGTGTTCACATCACTGTGTGACTGAGAGCAGTCACTGTGCTGAGCAGAATAGTGAGTGTTCCCATCACAGTGTGACTGAGAGCAGTCACTGTGCTGAGCAGAATAGTGAGTGTTCCCATCACAGTGTGACTGAGAGCTGTCAATATGCTGAGCAGAATAGTTAGTGTTCCCATCACAGCTGTGACTAAGAGCTGTCACTGTGCTGAACAGAATAGTGAGTGTTCACATCACTGTGTGACTGAGAGCAGTCACTGTGCTGAGCAGAATAGTGAGTGTTCCCATCACAGTGTGACTGAGAGCTGTCTCTGTGCTGAACAGAATAGTGAGTGTTCCCATCACAGTGTGACTGAGAGCTGTCAATGTGCTGAGCAGAATAGTTAGTGTTCACGTCACAGTGTGACCGAGAGCCCTCACTGTGCTGAGCAGCAGAGTGAGTGTTCCCATCACAGTGTGACTGAGAGTAGTCACTGTGCTGAGCAAAATAGTGAGTGTTCACATCACAGTGTGACTGAGAGCAGTCACTGTGCTGAGCAGAATAGTGAGTGTTCCCATCACAGTGTGACTGAGAGCTGTCTCTGTGCTGAACAGAATAGTGAGTGTTCCCATCACAGTGTGACTGAGAGCTGTCAATGTGCTGAGCAGAATAGTTAGTGTTCACATCCCAGTGTGACCGAGAGCCCTCACTGTGCTGAGCAGCAGAGTGAGTGTTCCCATCACAGTGTGACTGAGAGCAGTCACTGTGCTGAGCAAAATAGTGAGTGTTCCCATCACAGTGTGACTTTGAGAGCATTCACTGTCCAGAGCAGAATAGTGAGTGTGACTTTGAGAGCAGTCACTGTGCTGAGCAGAATAGTGAGTGTTCCCATCACAGTGTGACTGAGAGCTGTCTCTGTGCTGAACAGAATAGTGAGTGTTGCCATCACAGTGTGACTGAGAGCTGTCAATCTGCTGACCAGAATAGTTAGTGTTCACATCACAGTGTGACCAATAGCTATCACTGTGCTGAGCAGAATAGTGAGTGTTCCCATCACAGTGTGACTGAGAGCAGTCACTGTGCTGAGCAAAATAGTGAGTGTTCCCATCACAGTGCGACTGAGAGCAGTCACTGTGCTGAACAGAATAGTGAGTGTTCCCATCACAGTGTGACTTAGAGCAGTCACTGTGCTGAGCAGAATAGTGAGTGTTCCTATCACAATGCGACTGTGAGAGCAGTCACTGTGCAGAGCAGAATAGTGAGTGTTTCCGTCACAGCTGTGACTAAGAGCTGTCACTGTGCTGAGCAGAATAGTGAGTGTTCACATCACTGTGTGACTGACAGCAGTCACTGTGCTGAGCAGAATAGTGAGTGTTCCCATCACAGTGTGACTGAGAGCAGTCACTGTGCTGAGCAGAATAGTGAGTGTTCCCATCACAGTGTGACTGAGAGCTGTCAATATGCTGAGCAGAATAGTTAGTGTTCACATCACAGTGTGACCGAGAGCTCTCACTGTGCTGAGCAGCAGAGTGAGTGTTCCCATCACAGTGTGACTGAGAGCAGTCACTGTGTTGAGCAAAATAGTGAGTGTTCCCATCACAGTGTGACTTAGAGCAGTCAATGTGCTGAGCAGAATAGTGAGTGTTCCTATAACAATGCGACTGTGAGAGCAGTCACTATGCAGAGCAGAATCGTGAGTGTTCCCATCACAGCTGTGACTAAGAGCTGTCACTGTGCTGAGCAGAATAGTGAGTGTTCACATCACTGTGTGACTGAGAGCAGTCACTGTGCTGAGCAGAATAGTGAGTGTGACTTTGAGAGCAGTCACTGTGCTGAGCAGAATAGTGAGTGTTCCCATCACAGTGTGACTGAGAGCAGTCACTGTGCTGAACAGAATAGTGAGTGTTACCATCACATTGTGACTTAGAGCAGTCAATGTGCTGAGCAGAATAGTGAGTGTTCCTATAACAATGCGACTGTGAGAGCAGTCACTATGCAGAGCAAAATAGTGAGTGTTCCCATCACAGCTGTGACTAAGAGCTGTCACTGTACTGAGCAGAATAGTGAGTGTTCACATCACTGTGTGACTGAGAGCAGTCACTGTGCTGAGCAGAATAGTGAGTGTTCCCATCACAGCTGTGACTAAGAGCTGTCACTGTGCTGAGCAGAATAGTTAGTGTTCACGTCACAGTGTGACCGAGAGCCCTCACTGTGCTGAGCAGCAGAGTGAGTGTTCCCATCACAGTGTGACTGAGAGTAGTCACTGTGCTGATCAAAATAGTGAGTGTTCACATCACAGTGTGACTGAGAGCAGTCACTGTGCTGAGCAGAATAGTGAGTGTTCCCATCACAGTGTGACTGAGAGCTGTCAATGTGCTGAGCAGAATAGTTAGTGTTCACATCCCAGTGTGACCGAGAGCCCTCACTGTGCTGAGCAGCAGAGTGAGTGTTCCCATCACAGTGTGACTGAGAGCAGTCACTGTGCTGAGCAAAATAGTGAGTGTTCCCATCACAGTGTGACTTTGAGAGCATTCACTGTCCAGAGCAGAATAGTGAGTGTGACTTTGAGAGCAGTCACTGTGCTGAGCAGAATAGTGAGTGTTCCCATCACAGTGTGACTGAGAGCTGTCTCTGTGCTGAACAGAATAGTGAGTGTTGCCATCACAGTGTGACTGAGAGCTGTCAATCTGCTGACCAGAATAGTTAGTGTTCACATCACAGTGTGACCGAGAGCTGTCACTGTGCTGAGCAGAATAGTGAGTGTTCCCATCACAGTGTGACTGAGAGCAGTCACTGTGCTGAGCAAAATAGTGAGTGTTCCCATCACAGTGTGACTGTGAGAGCTTTCACTGTGCTGAGCAGAATAGTGAGTGTTCCCGTCACAGTGTGACTGAGAGCTATCACTGTGCTGAGCAGAATGGTGAGTGTTCCCATCACAGTGTGACTGAGAGCAGTCACTGTGCTGAGCAAAATAGTGAGTGTTCCCATCACAGTGTGACTGAGAGCTGTCACTGTGCTGAGCAGAATAGTAAGTGTTTCCATCACAGTGTAACTGAGAGCTGTCATTGTGCTGAGCAGAATAGTTGGTGTTCCCATCACAGTGTTACTAAGAGCAGTCACTGTGCTGAGCAGAATAGTGAGTGTTCCCATCACAGTGTGACTGTGAGAGCATTCACTGTGCTGAGCAGAATAGTGAGTGTTCCCGTCACAGTGTGACTGAGAGCTATCACTATGCTGAGCAGAATAGTAAGTGTTTCCATCACAGTGTAACTGAGAGCTGTCATTGTGCTGAACAGAATAGTGGGTGTTCCCATCACAGTGTGACTGTGAGAGCATTCACTGTGCTGAGCAGAATAGTGAGTGTTCCCGTCACAGTGTGACTGAGAGCTATCACTGTGCTGAGCAGAATGGTGAGTGTTCCTATCACAGTGTGACTGAGAGCAGTCACTGTGCTGAGCAAAATAGTGAGTGTTCCCATCACAGTGTGACTGAGAGCTGTCACTGTGCTGAGCAGAATAGTAAGTGTTTCCATCACAGTGTAACTGAGAGCTGTCATTGTGCTGAGCAGAATAGTGGGTGTTCCCATCACAGTGTTACTAAGAGCAGTCACTGTGCTGAGCAGAATAGTGAGTGTTCCCATCACAGTGTGACTGTGAGAGCATTCACTGTGCTGAGCAGAATAGTGAGTGTTCCCGTCACAGTGTGACTGAGAGCTATCACTATGCTGAGCAGAATAGTAAGTGTTTCCATCACAGTGTAACTGAGAGCTGTCATTGTGCTGAACAGAATAGTGGGTGTTCCCATCACAGTGTTACTAAGAGCAGTCACTGTGCTGAGCAGAATAGTGAGTGTTCCCATCACAGTGTGACTGTGAGAGCATTCACTGTGCTGAGCAGAATAGTGAGTGTTCCCGTCACAGTGTGACTGAGAGCTATCACTGTGCTGAGCAGAATGGTGAGTGTTCCCATAACAGTGTGACTGAGAGCAGTCACTTGGCTGAGCAGAATAGTGAGTGTTTCCTTTACAGTGTGACTGTGAGAGCAGTCACTGTGCTGAGCAGAATAGTGAGTGTTCCCATCACAGTGTGACTGTGAGAGCATTCACTGTGCTGAGCAGAATAGTGAGTGTTCCCGTCACAGTGTGACTGAGAGCTATCACTATGCTGAGCAGAATAGTAAGTGTTTCCATCACAGTGTAACTGAGAGCTGTCATTGTGCTGAACAGAATAGTGGGTGTTCCCATCACAGTGTTACTAAGAGCAGTCACTGTGCTGAGCAGAATAGTGAGTGTTCCCATCACAGTGTGACTGTGAGAGCATTCACTGTGCTGAGCAGAATAGTGAGTGTTCCAATCACAGTATGGCTAAGAGCAGTCACTGTGCTGAGCAGAATAGTGAATGTTCCCGCCACAGTGTGACTGAGAGCAGTCACTGTGCTGAGCAGAATAGTGAGTGTTCACATCACAGTGTGACTGCGAGAGCATTCACTGTGCAGAGCAGAATAGTGAGTGTTCCCATCACAGTGTTACTGAGAGCAGTCACTGTGCTAAGCAGAATAGTGAGTGTTCCGATCACAATGTGACTGTGAGAGCAGTCACTATGCTGAGCAGAATAGTGAGTGTTCACTTCACTGTGTGACTGAGAGCAGTCACTGTGCTGAGCAGAATAGTGAGTGTTCCCATCACAGTGTGACTGAGAGCAGTCACTGTGCTGAGCAGAATAGTGAGTGTTCCCAAAACACAGTGTGACTGAGAGCTGTCTCTGTGCTGAACAGAATAGTGAGTGTTCCCATCACAGTGTGACTGAGAGCTGTCAATATGTTGAGCAGAATAGTTAGTGTTCACATCACAGTGTGACCGAGAGCTCTCACTGTGCTGAGCAGCAGAGTGAGTGTTCCCATCACAGTGTGACTGAGAGCAGTCACTGTGTTGAGCAAAATAGTGAGTGTTCCCATCACAGTGTGACTTTGAGAGCATTCACTGTCCAGAGCAGAATAGTGAGTGTGACTTTGAGAGCAGTCACTGTGCTGAGCAGAATAGTGAGTGTTCCCATCACAGTGTGACTGAGAGCAGTCACTGTGCTGAACAGAATAGTGAGTGTTCCCATCACAGTGTGACTTAGAGCAGTCATTGTGCTGAGCAGAATAGTGAGTGTTCCTATCACAATGCGACTGTGAGAGCAGTCACTGTGCAGAGCAGAATAGTGAGTGTTCCCATCACAGCTGTGACTAAGAGCTGTCACTGTGCTGAGCAGAATGGTGAGTGTTCCCATCACAGTGTGACTGAGAGCAGTCACTTGGCTGAGCAGAATAGTGAGTGTTTCCTTTACAGTGTGACTGTGAGAGCAGTCACTGTGCTGAGCAGAATAGTGAGTGTTCCAATCACAGTATGGCTAAGAGCAGTCACTGTGCTGAGCAGAATAGTGAGGGTTCCCATCACAGTGTGACTGAGAGCTGTCTCTGTGCTGAACAGAATAGTGAGTGTTGCCATCACAGTGTGACTGAGAGCTGTCAATCTGCTGACCAGAATAGTTAGTGTTCACATCACAGTGTGACCGAGAGCTGTCACTGTGCTGAGCAGAATAGTGAGTGTTCCCATCACAGTGTGACTGAGAGCTGTCACTGTGCTAAGCAGAATAGTGAGTGTTCCGATCACAGTGTGACTGTGAGAGCAGTCACTATGCTGAGCAGAATAGTAAGTGTTTCCATCACAGTGTAACTGAGAGCTGTCATTGTGCTGAGCAGAATAGTGGGTGTTCCCATCACAGTGTTACTAAGAGCAGTCACTGTGCTGAGCAGAATAGTGAGTGTTCCCATCACAGTGTGACTGTGAGAGCATTCACTGTGCTGAGCAGAATAGTGAGTGTTCCCGTCACAGTGTGACTGAGAGCTATCACTGTGCTGAGCAGAATGGTGAGTGTTCCCATCACAGTGTGACTGAGAGCAGTCACTTGGCTGAGCAGAATAGTGAGTGTTTCAAACACAGTATGGCTAAGAGCAGTCACTGTGCTGAGCAGAATAGTGAGTGTTCCCATCACAGTGTGACTGAGAGCTGTCTCTGTGCTGAACAGAATAGTGAGTGTTCCCATCACAGTGTGACTGAGATCTGTCAATGTGCTGAGCAGAATAGTTAGTGTTCACGTCACAGTGTGACCGAGAGCCCTCACTGTGCTGAGCAGCAGAGTGAGTGTTCCCATCACAGTGTGACTGAGAGCAGTCACTGTGCTGAGCAAAATAGTGAGTGTTCACATCACAGTGTGACTGAGAGCAGTCACTGTGCTGAGCAGAATAGTGAGTGTTCCCATCACAGTGTGACTGAGAGCTGTTTCTGTGCTGAACAGAATAGTGAGTGTTCCCATCACAGTGTGACTGAGAGCTGTCAATGTGCTGAGCAGAATAGTTAGTGTTCACATCCCAGTGTGACCGAGAGCCCTCACTGTGCTGAGCAGCAGATTGAGTGTTCCCATCACAGTGTGACTGAGAGCAGTCACTGCGCTGAGCAAAATAGTGAGTGTTCCCATCACAGTGTGACTTTGAGAGCATTCACTGTCCAGAGCAGAATAGTGAGTGTGACTTTGAGAGCAGTCACTGTGCTGAGCAGAATAGTGAGTGTTCCCATCACAGTGTGACTGAGAGCTGTCTCTGTGCTGAACAGAATAGTGAGTGTTGCCATCACAGTGTGACTGAGAGCTGTCAATCTGCTGACCAGAATAGTTAGTGTTCACATCACAGTGTGACCGAGAGCTGTCACTGTGCTGAGCAGAATAGTGAGTGTTCCCATCACAGTGTGACTGAGAGCAGTCACTGTGCTGAGCAAAATAGTGAGTGTTCCCATCACAGTGTGACTGAGAGCTGTCACTGTGCTAAGCAGAATAGTGAGTGTTCCGATCACAGTGTGACTGTGAGAGCAGTCACTATGCTGAGCAGAATAGTAAGTGTTTCCATCACAGTGTAACTGAGAGCTGTCATTGTGCTGAGCAGAATAGTGGGTGTTCCCATCACAGTGTTACTAAGAGCAGTCACTGTGCTGAGCAGAATAGTGAGTGTTCCCATCACAGTGTGACTGTGAGAGCATTCACTGTGCTGAGCAGAATAGTGAGTGTTCCCGTCACAGTGTGACTGAGAGCTATCACTGTGCTGAGCAGAATGGTGAGTGTTCCCATCACAGTGTGACTGAGAGCAGTCACTTGGCTGAGCAGAATAGTGAGTGTTTCCTTTACAGTGTGACTGTGAGAGCAGTCACTGTGCTGAGCAGAAACGTGAGTGTTCCAATCACAGTATGGCTAAGAGCAGTCACTGTGCTGAGCAGAATAGTGAATGTTCCCGCCACAGTGTGACTGAGAGCAGTCACTGTGCTGAGCAGAATAGTGAGTGTTCACATCACAGTGTGACTGCGAGAGCATTCACTGTGCTAAGCAGAATAGTGAGTGTTCCCATCACAGTGTGACTGTGAGAGCAGTCACTATGCTGATCAGAATAGTAAGTGTTTCCATCACAGTGTTACTGAGAGCTGTCTCTGTGCTGAACATAATAGTGAGTGTTCCCATCACAGTGTGACTGAAAGCTGTCAATGTGCTGAGCAGAATAGTTAGTGTTCACGTCACAGTGTGACCGAGAGCCCTCACTGTGCTGAGCAGCAGAGTGAGTGTTCCCATCACAGTGTGACTGAGAGCAGTCACTGTGCTGAGCAAAATAGTGAGTGTTCACATCACAGTGTGACTGAGAGCAGTCACTGTGCTGAGCAGAATAGTGAGTGTTCCCATCACAGTGTGACTGAGAGCTGTCTCTGTGCTGAACAGAATAGTGAGTGTTCCAATCACAGTGTGACTGAGAGCTGTCAATGTGCTGAGCAGAATAGTTAGTGTTCACATCCCAGTGTGACCGAGAGCCCTCACTGTGCTGAGCAGCAGATTGAGTGTTCCCATCACAGTGTGAGTGTTCCGATCACATTGTGACTGAGAGCTGTCTCTGTGCTGAACAGAATAGTGAGTGTTCCCATCACAGTGTGACTGAGAGTTGTCAATATGCTGAGCAGAATAGTTAGTGTTCACATCACAGTGTGACCGAGAGCTCTCACTGTGCTGAGCAGCAGAGTGAGTGTTCCCATCACAGTGTGACTGAAAGCTGTCAATGTGCTGAGCAGAATAGTTAGTGTTCACGTCACAGTGTGACCGAGAGCCCTCACTGTGCTGAGCAGCAGAGTGAGTGTTCCCATCACAGTGTGACTGAGAGCAGTCACTGTGCTGAGCAAAATAGTGAGTGTTCACATCACAGTGTGACTGAGAGCAGTCACTGTGCTGAGCAGAATAGTGAGTGTTCCCATCACAGTGTGACTGAGAGCTGTCTCTGTGCTGAACAGAATAGTGAGTGTTCCAATCACAGTGTGACTGAGAGCTGTCAATGTGCTGAGCAGAATAGTTAGTGTTCACATCCCAGTGTGACCGAGAGCCCTCACTGTGCTGAGCAGCAGATTGAGTGTTCCCATCACAGTGTGAGTGTTCCGATCACATTGTGACTGAGAGCTGTCTCTGTGCTGAACAGAATAGTGAGTGTTCCCATCACAGTGTGACTGAGAGTTGTCAATATGCTGAGCAGAATAGTTAGTGTTCACATCACAGTGTGACCGAGAGCTCTCACTGTGCTGAGCAGCAGAGTGAGTGTTCCCATCACAGTGTGACTGAGAGCAGTCACTGTGTTGAGCAAAATAGTGAGTGTTCCCATCACAGTGTGACTTTGAGAGCATTCACTGTCCAGAGCAGAATAGTGAGTGTGACTTTGAGAGCAGTCACTGTGCTGAGCAGAATAGTGAGTGTTCCCATCACAGTGTGACTGATAGCAGTCACTGTGCTGAACAGAATAGTGAGTGTTCCGATCACAGTGTGACTTAGAGCAGTCATTGTGCTGAGCAGAATAGTGAGTGTTCCTATCACAATGCGACTGTGAGAGCAGTCACTGTGCAGAGCAGAATAGTGAGTGTTCCCGTCACAGCTGTGACTAAGAGCTGTCACTGTGCTGAGCAGAATAGCGAGTGTTCCCATCACAGTGTGACTGAGAGCAGTCACTGTGCTGAGCAGAATAGTGAGTTTTCCCAAAACACAGTGTGACTGAGAGCTGTCTCTGTGCTGAACAGAATAATGAGTGATCCCATCACAGTGTGACTGAGAGCAGTCACTGTGCTGAGCAGAATAGTGAGTGTTCCCAAAACACAGTGCGACTGAGAGCTGTCTCTGTGCTGAACAGAATAGTGAGTGTTCCCCTCACAGTGTGACTGAGAGCTGTCAATATGCTGAGCAGAATAGTTAGTGTTCACATCACAGTGTGACCGAGAGCTCTCACTGTGCTGAGCAGCAGAGTGAGTGTTCCCATCACAGTGTGACTGAGAGCAGTCACTGTGTTGAGCAAAATAGTGAGTGTTCCCATCACAGTGTGACTTTGAGAGCATTCACTGTCCAGAGCAGAATAGTGAGTGTGACTTTGAGAGCAGTCACTGTGCTGAGCAGAATAGTGAGTGTTCCCATCACAGTGTGACTGAGAGCAGTCACTGTGCTGAACAGAATAGTGAGTGTTCCCATCACAGTGTGACTTAGAGCAGTCACTGTGCTGAGCAGAATAGTGAGTGTTCACATCACTGTGTGACTGAGAGCAGTCACTGTGGTGAGCAGAATAGTGAGTGTTCCCATCACAGTGTGACTGAGAGCAGTCACTGTGCTGAGCAGAATAGTGAGTGTTCCCATCACAGTGTGACTTAGAGCTGTCTCTGTGCTGAACAGAATAGTGAGTGTTCCCATCACAGTGTGACTGAGAGTTGTCAATATGCTGAGCAGAATAGTTAGTGTTCACATCACAAAGTGACCGAGAGCTCTCACTGTGCTGAGCAGCAGAGTGAGTGTTCCCATCACAGTGTGATTGAGAGCAGTCACTGTGTTGAGCAAAATAGTGAGTGTTCCCATCACAGTGTGACTTTGAGAGCATTCACTGTCCAGAGCAGAATAGTGAGTGTGACTTTGAGAGCAGTCACTGTGCTGAGCAGAATAGTGAGTGTTCCCATCACAGTGTGACTGAGAGCAGTCACTGTGCTGAACAGAATAGTGAGTGTTCCCATCACAGTGTGACTTAGAGCAGTCACTGTGCTGAGCAGAATAGTGAGTGTTCCTATCACAATGCGACTGTGAGAGCAGTCACTGTGCAGAGCAGAATAGTGAGTGTTCCCGTCACAGCTGTGACTAAGAGCTGTCACTGTGCTGAGCAGAATAGTGAGTGTTCACATCACTGTGTGACTGAGAGCAGTCACTGTGCTGAGCAGAATAGTGAGTGTTCCCATCACAGTGTGACTGAGAGCAGTAACTGTGCTGAGCAGAATAGTGAGTGTTCCCATCACAGTGTGACTGAGAGCTGTCAATATGCTGAGCAGAATAGTTAGTGTTCCCATCACAGCTGTGACTAAGAGCTGTCACTGTGCTGAGAAGAATAGTGAGTGTTCACATCACTGTGTGACTGAGAGCAGTCACTGTGCTGAGCAGAATAGTGAGTGTTCCCATCACAGTGTGACTGAGAGCTGTCTCTGTGCTGAACAGAATAGTGAGTGTTCCCATCACAGTGTGACTGAGAGCTGTCAATGTGCTGAGCAGAATAGTTAGTGTTCACGTCACAGTGTGACCGAGAGCCCTCACTGTGCTGAGCAGCAGAGTGAGTGTTCCCATCACAGTGTGACCGAGAGTAGTCACTGTGCTGAGCAAAATAGTGAGTGTTCACATCACAGTGTGACTGAGAGCAGTCACTGTGCTGAGCAGAATAGTGAGTGTTCCCATCACAGTGTGACTGAGAGCTGTCTCTGTGCTGAACAGAATAGTGAGTGTTCCCATCACAGTGTGACTGAGAGCTGTCAATGTGCTGAGCAGAATAGTTAGTGTTCACATCCCAGTGTGACCGAGAGCCCTCACTGTGCTGAGCAGCAGAGTGAGTGTTCCCATCACAGTGTGACTGAGAGCAGTCACTGTGCTGAGCAAAATAGTGAGTGTTCCCATCACAGTGTGACTTTGAGAGCATTCACTGTCCAGAGCAGAATAGTGAGTGTGACTTTGAGAGCAGTCACTGTGCTGAGCAGAATAGTGAGTGTTCCCATCACAGTGTGACTGAGAGCTGTCTCTGTGCTGAACAGAATAGTGAGTGTTGCCATCACAGTGTGACTGAGAGCTGTCAATCTGCTGACCAGAATAGTTAGTGTTCACATCACAGTGTGACCAATAGCTATCACTGTGCTGAGCAGAATAGTGAGTGTTCCCATCACAGTGTGACTGAGAGCAGTCACTGTGCTGAGCAAAATAGTGAGTGTTCCCATCACAGTGCGACTGAGAGCAGTCACTGTGCTGAACAGAATAGTGAGTGTTCCCATCACAGTGTGACTTAGAGCAGTCACTGTGCTGAGCAGAATAGTGAGTGTTCCTATCACAATGCGACTGTGAGAGCAGTCACTGTGCAGAGCAGAATAGTGAGTGTTTCCGTCACAGCTGTGACTAAGAGCTGTCACTGTGCTGAGCAGAATAGTGAGTGTTCACATCACTGTGTGACTGAGAGCAGTCACTGTGCTGAGCAGAATAGTGAGTGTTCCCATTTTAGTGTGACTGAGAGCAGTCACTGTGCTGAGCAGAATAGTGAGTGTTCCCATCACAGTGTGACTGAGAGCTGTCAATATGCTGAGCAGAATAGTTAGTGTTCACATCACAGTGTGACCGAGAGCTCTCACTGTGCTGAGCAGCAGAGTGAGTGTTCCCATCACAGTGTGACTGAGAGCAGTCACTGTGTTGAGCAAAATAGTGAGTGTTCCCATCACAGTGTGACTTAGAGCAGTCAATGTGCTGAGCAGAATAGTGAGTGTTCCTATAACAATGCGACTGTGAGAAGAGTCACTATGCAGAGCAGAATAGTGACTGTTCCCATCACAGCTGTGACTAAGAGCTGTCACTGTGCTGAGCAGAATAGTGAGTGTTCACATCACTGTGTGACTGAGAGCAGTCACTGTGCTGAGCAGAATAGTGAGTGTGACTTTGAGAGCAGTCACTGTGCTGAGCAGAATAGTGAGTGTTCCCATCACAGTGTGACTGAGAGCAGTCACTGTGCTGAACAGAATAGTGAGTGTTACCATCACAGTGTGACTTAGAGCAGTCAATGTGCTGAGCAGAATAGTGAGTGTTCCTATAACAATGCGACTGTGAGAGCAGTCACTATGCAGAGCAAAATAGTGAGTGTTCCCATCACAGCTGTGACTAAGAGCTGTCACTGTGCTGAGCAGAATAGTGAGTGTTCACATCACTGTGTGACTGAGAGCAGTCACTGTGCTGAGCAGAATAGTGAGTGTTCCCATCACAGTGTGACTGAGAGCTGTCTCTGTGCTGAACAGAATAGTGAGTGTTCCCATCACAGTGTGACCGAGAGCTGTCAATGTGCTGAGCAGAATAGTTAGTGTTCACGTCACAGTGTGACCGAGAGCCCTCACTGTGCTGAGCAGCAGAGTGAGTGTTCCCATCACAGTGTGACTGAGAGTAGTCACTGTGCTGAGCAAAATAGTGAGTGTTCACATCACAGTGTGACTGAGAGCAGTCACTGTGCTGAGCAGAATAGTGAGTGTTCCCATCACAGTGTGACTGAGAGCTGTCTCTGTGCTGAACAGAATAGTGAGTGTTCCCATCACAGTGTGACTGAGAGCTGTCAATGTGCTGAGCAGAATAGTTAGTGTTCACATCCCAGTGTGACCGAGAGCCCTCACTGTGCTGAGCAGCAGAGTGAGTGTTCCCATCACAGTGTGACTGAGAGCAGTCACTGTGCTGAGCAAAATAGTGAGTGTTCCCATCACAGTGTGACTTTGAGAGCATTCACTGTCCAGAGCAGAATAGTGAGTGTGACTTTGAGAGCAGTCACTGTGCTGAGCAGAATAGTGAGTGTTCCCATCACAGTGTGACTGAGAGCTGTCTCTGTGCTGAACAGAATAGTGAGTGTTGCCATCACAGTGTGACTGAGAGCTGTCAATCTGCTGACCAGAATAGTTAGTGTTCACATCACAGTGTGACCGAGAGCTGTCACTGTGCTGAGCAGAATAGTGAGTGTTCCCATCACAGTGTGACTGAGAGCAGTCACTGTGCTGAGCAAAATAGTGAGTGTTCCCATCACAGTGTGACTGTGAGAGCATTCACTGTGCTGAGCAGAATAGTGAGTGTTCCCGTCACAGTGTGACTGAGAGCTATCACTGTGCTGAGCAGAATGGTGAGTGTTCCCATCACAGTGTGACTGAGAGCAGTCACTGTGCTGAGCAAAATAGTGAGTGTTCCCATCACAGTGTGACTGAGAGCTGTCACTGTGCTGAGCAGAATAGTAAGTGTTTCCATCACAGTGTAACTGAGAGCTGTCATTGTGCTGAGCAGAATAGTGGGTGTTCCCATCACAGTGTTACTAAGAGCAGTCACTGTGCTGAGCAGAATAGTGAGTGTTCCCATCACAGTGTGACTGTGAGAGCATTCACTGTGCTGAGCAGAATAGTGAGTGTTCCCGTCACAGTGTGACTGAGAGCTATCACTATGCTGAGCAGAATAGTAAGTGTTTCCATCACAGTGTAACTGAGAGCTGTCATTGTGCTGAACAGAATAGTGGGTGTTCCCATCACAGTGTTACTAAGAGCAGTCACTGTGCTGAGCAGAATAGTGAGTGTTCCCATCACAGTGTGACTTTGAGAGCATTCACTGTGCTGAGCAGAATAGTGAGTGTTCCCGTCACAGTGTGACTGAGAGCTATCACTGTGCTGAGCAGAATGGTGAGTGTTCCCATAACAGTGTGACTGAGAGCAGTCACTTGGCTGAGCAGAATAGTGAGTGTTTCCTTTACAGTGTGACTGTGAGAGCAGTCACTGTGCTGAGCAGAATAGTGAGTGTTCCAATCACAGTATGGCTAAGAGCAGTCACTGTGCTGAGCAGAATAGTGAATGTTCCCGCCACAGTGTGACTGAGAGCAGTCACTGTGCTGAGCAGAATAGTGAGTGTTCACATCACAGTGTGACTGCGAGAGCATTCACTGTGCAGAGCAGAATAGTGAGTGTTCCCATCACAGTGTTACTGAGAGCAGTCACTGTGCTAAGCAGAATAGTGAGTGTTCCGATCACAATGTGACTGTGAGAGCAGTCACTATGCTGAGCAGAATAGTGAGTGTTCACTTCACTGTGTGACTGAGAGCAGTCACTGTGCTGAGCAGAATAGTGAGTGTTCCCATCACAGTGTGACTGAGAGCAGTCACTGTGCTGAGCAGAATAGTGAGTGTTCCCAAAACACAGTGTGACTGAGAGCTGTCTCTGTGCTGAACAGAATAGTGAGTGTTCCCATCACAGTTTGACTGAGAGCTGTCAATATGTTGAGCAGAATAGTTAGTGTTCACATCACAGTGTGACCGAGAGCTCTCACTGTGCTGAGCAGCAGAGTGAGTGTTCCCATCACAGTGTGACTGAGAGCAGTCACTGTGTTGAGCAAAATAGTGAGTGTTCCCATCACAGTGTGACTTTGAGAGCATTCACTGTCCAGAGCAGAATAGTGAGTGTGACTTTGAGAGCAGTAACTGTTCTGAGCAGAATAGTGAGTGTTCCCATCACAGTGTGACTGAGAGCAGTCACTGTGCTGAACAGAATAGTGAGTGTTCCCATCACAGTGTGACTTAGAGCAGTCATTGTGCTGAGCAGAATAGTGAGTGTTCCTATCACAATGCGACTGTGAGAGCAGTCACTGTGCAGAGCAGAATAGTGAGTGTTCCCATCACAGCTGTGACTAAGAGCTGTCACTGTGCTGAGCAGAATGGTGAGTGTTCCCATCACAGTGTGACTGAGAGCAGTCACTTGGCTGAGCAGAATAGTGAGTGTTTCCTTTACAGTGTGACTGTGAGAGCAGTCACTGTGCTGAGCAGAATAGTGAGTGTTCCAATCACAGTATGGCTAAGAGCAGTCACTGTGCTGAGCAGAATAGTGAGTGTTCCCATCACAGTGTGACTGAGAGCTGTCTCTGTGCTGAACAGAATAGTGAGTGTTGCCATCACAGTGTGACTGAGAGCTGTCAATCTGCTGACCAGAATAGTTAGTGTTCACATCACAGTGTGACCGAGAGCTGTCACTGTGCTGAGCAGAATAGTGAGTGTTCCCATCACAGTGTGACTGAGAGTAGTCACTGTGCTGAGCAAAATAGTGAGTGTTCCCATCACAGTGTGACTGAGAGCTGTCACTGTGCTAAGCAGAATAGTGAGTGTTCCGATCACAGTGTGACTGTGAGAGCAGTCACTATGCTGAGCAGAATAGTAAGTGTTTCCATCACAGTGTAACTGAGAGCTGTCATTGTGCTGAGCAGAATAGTGGGTGTTCCCATCACAGTGTTACTAAGAGCAGTCACTGTGCTGAGCAGAATAGTGAGTGTTCCCATCACAGTGTGAGTGTGAGAGCATTCACTGTGCTGAGCAGAATAGTGAGTGTTCCCGTCACAGTGTGACTGAGAGCTATCACTGTGCTGAGCAGAATGGTGAGTGTTCCCATCACAGTGTGACTGAGAGCAGTCACTTGGCTGAGCAGAATAGTGAGTGTTTCAATCACAGTATGGCTAAGAGCAGTCACTGTGCTGAGCAGAATAGTGAGTGTTCCCATCACAGTGTGACTGAGAGCTGTCTCTGTGCTGAACAGAATAGTGAGTGTTCCCATCACAGTGTGACTGAGATCTGTCAATGTGCTGAGCAGAATAGTTAGTGTTCACGTCACAGTGTGACCGAGAGCCCTCACTGTGCTGAGCAGCAGAGTGAGTGTTCCCATCACAGTGTGACTGAGAGCAGTCACTGTGCTGAGCAAAATAGTGAGTGTTCACATCACAGTGTGACTGAGAGCAGTCACTGTGCTGAGCAGAATAGTGAGTGTTCCCATCACAGTGTGACTGAGAGCTGTCTCTGTGCTGAACAGAATAGTGAGTGTTCCCATCACAGTGTGACTGAGAGCTGTCAATGTGCTGAGCAGAATAGTTAGTGTTCACATCCCAGTGTGACCGAGAGCCCTCATTGTGCTGAGCAGCAGATTGAGTGTTCCCATCACAGTGTGACTGAGAGCAGTCACTGTGCTGAGCAAAATAGTGAGTGTTCCCATCACAGTGTGACTGAGAGCTGTCTCTGTGCTGAACAGAATAGTGAGTGTTGCCATCACAGTGTGACTGAGAGCTGTCAATCTGCTGACCAGAATAGTTAGTGTTCACATCACAGTGTGACCGAGAGCTGTCACTGTGCTGAGCAGAATAGTGAGTGTTCCCATCACAGTGTGACTGAGAGCTGTCTCTGTGCTGAACAGAATAGTGAGTGTTGCCATCACAGTGTGACTGAGAGCTGTCAATCTGCTGACCAGAATAGTTAGTGTTCACATCACAGTGTGACCGAGAGCTGTCACTGTGCTGAGCAGAATAGTGAGTGTTCCCATCACAGTGTGACTGAGAGCAGTCACTGTGCTGAGCAATATAGTGAGTGTTCCCATCACAGTATGACTGAGAGCTGTCACTGTGCTAAGCAGAATAGTGAGTGTTCCAATCACAGTGTGACTGTGAGAGCAGTCACTATGCTGAGCAGAATAGTAAGTGTTTCCATCACAGTGTAACTGAGAGCTGTCATTGTGCTGAGCAGAATAGTGGGTGTTCCCATCACAGTGTTACTAAGAGCAGTCACTGTGCTGAGCAGAATAGTGAGTGTTCCCGTCACAGTGTGACTGAGAGCTATCACTCTGCTGAGCAGAATGGTGAGTGTTCCCATCACAGTGTGACTGAGAGCAGTCACTTGGCTGAGCAGAATAGTGAGTGTTTCCTTTACAGTGTGACTGTGATAGCAGTCACTGTGCTGAGCAGAAACGTGAGTGTTCAAATCACAGTATGGCTAAGAGCAGTCACTGTGCTGAGCAGAATAGTGAATGTTCCCGCCACAGTGTGACTGAGAGCAGTCACTGTGCTGAGCAGAATAGTGAGTGTTCACATCACAGTGTGACTGCGAGAGCATTCACTGTGCTAAGCAGAATAGTGAGTGTTCCCAACACAGTGTGACTGTGAGAGCAGTCACTATGCTGATCAGAATAGTAAGTGTTTCCATCACAGTGTTACTGAGAGCTGTCTCTGTGCTGAACATAATAGTGAGTGTTCCCATCACAGTGTGACTGAAAGCTGTCAATGTGCTGAGCAGAATAGTTAGTGTTCACGTCACAGTGTGACCGAGAGCCCTCACTGTGCTGAGCAGCAGAGTGAGTGTTCCCATCACAGTGTGACTGAGAGCAGTCACTGTGCTGAGCAAAATAGTGAGTGTTCACATCACAGTGTGACTGAGAGCAGTCACTGTGCTGAGCAGAATAGTGAGTGTTCCCATCACAGTGTGACTGAGAGCTGTCTCTGTGCTGAACAGAATAGTGAGTGTTCCCATCACAGTGTGACTGAGAGCTGTCAATGTGCTGAGCAGAATAGTTAGTGTTCACATCCCAGTGTGACCGAGAGCCCTCACTGTGCTGAGCAGCAGATTGAGTGTTCCCATCACAGTGTGAGTGTTCCGATCACATTGTGACTGAGAGCTGCCTCTGTGCTGAACAGAATAGTGAGTGTTCCCATCACAGTGTGACTGAGAGTTGTCAATATGCTGAGCAGAATAGTTAGTGTTCACATCACAGTGTGACCGAGAGCTCTCACTGTGCTGAGCAGCAGAGTGAGTGTTCCCATCACAGTGTGACTGAGAGCAGTCACTGTGTTGAGCAAAATAGTGAGTGTTCCCATCACAGTGTGACTTTGAGAGCATTCACTGTCCAGAGCAGAATAGTGAGTGTGACTTTGAGAGCAGTCACTGTGCTGAGCAGAATAGTGAGTGTTCCCATCACAGTGTGACTGAGAGCAGTCACTGTGCTGAACAGAATAGTGAGTGTTCCCATCACAGTGTGACTTAGAGCAGTCATTGTGCTGAGCAGAATAGTGAGTGTTCCTATCACAATGCGACTGTGAGAGCAGTCACTGTGCAGAGCAGAATAGTGAGTGTTCCCGTCACAGCTGTGACTAAGAGCTGTCACTGTGCTGAGCAGAATAGTGAGTGTTCCCATCACAGTGTGACTGAGAGCAGTCACTGTGCTGAGCAGAATAGTGAGTGTTCCCAAAACACAGTGTGACTGAGAGCTGTCTCTGTGCTGAACAGAATAATGAGTGATCCCATCACAGTGTGACTGAGAGCAGTCACTGTGTTGAGCAAAATAGTGAGTGTTCCCATCACAGTGTGACTTTGAGAGCATTCACTGTCCAGAGCAGAATAGTGAGTGTGACTTTGAGAGCAGTCACTGTGCTGAGCAGAATAGTGAGTGTTCCCATCACAGTGTGACTTAGAGCAGTTACTGTGCTGAGCAGAATAGTGAGAGTTCCTATCACAATGCGACTGTGAGAGCAGTCACTGTGCAGAGCAGAATAGTGAGTGTTCCCGTCACAGTGTGACTGAGAGCTATCACTGTGCTGAGCAGAATGGTGAGTGTTCCCATAACAGTGTGACTGAGAGCAGTCACTTGGCTGAGCAGAATAGTGAGTGTTTCCTTTACAGTGTGACTGTGAGAGCAGTCACTGTGCTGAGCAGAATAGTGAGTGTTCCAATCACAGTATGGCTAAGAGCAGTCACTGTGCTGTGCAGAATAGTGAATGTTCCCGCCACAGTGTGACTGGAGCAGTCACTGTGCTGAGCAGAATAGTGAGTGTTCACATCACAGTGTGACTGCGAGAGCATTCACTGTGCAGAGCAGAATAGTGAGTGTTCCCATCACAGTGTTACTGAGAGCAGTCACTGTGCTAAGCAGAATAGTGAGTGTTCCCATCACAGTGTGACTGAGAGCAGTCACTGTGTTGAGCAAAATAGTGAGTGTTCCCATCACAGTGTGACTTTGAGAGCATTCACTGTCCAGAGCAGAATAGTGAGTGTGACTTTGAGAGCAGTCACTGTGCTGAACAGAATAATGAGTGATCCCATCACAGTGTGACTGAGAGCAGTCACTGTGTTGAGCAAAATAGTGAGTGTTCCCATCACAGTGTGACTGAGAGCAGTCACTGTGCTGAGCAGAATAGTGAGTGTTCCCATCACAGTGTGACTGAGAGCTGTCTCTGTGCTGAACAGAATAGTGAGTGTTCCCATCACAGTGTGACTGAGAGCTGTCAATGTGCTGAGCAGAATAGTTAGTGTTCACATCACAGTGTGACCGAGAGCTCTCACTGTGCTGAGCAGCAGAGTGAGTGTTCCCATCACAGTGTGACTGAGAGCAGTCACTGTGTTGAGCAAAATAGTGAGTGTTCCCATCACAGTGTGACTTTGAGAGCATTCACTGTCCAGAGCAGAATAGTGAGTGTGACTTTGAGAGCAGTCACTGTGCTGAGCAGAATAGTGAGTGTTCCCATCACAGTGTGACTGAGAGCAGTCACTGTGCTGAACAGAATAGTGAGTGTTCCCATCACAGTGTGACTTAGAGCAGTCATTGTGCTGAGCAGAATAGTGAGTGTTCCTATCACAATGCGACTGTGAGAGCAGTCACTGTGCAGAGCAGAATAGTGAGTGTTCCCGTCACAGCTGTGACTAAGAGCTGTCACTGTGCTGAGCAGAATAGTGAGTGTTCCCATCACAGTGTGACTGAGAGCAGTCACTGTGCTGAGCAGAATAGTGAGTGTTCCCAAAACACAGTGTGACTGAGAGCTGTCTCTGTGCTGAACAGAATAATGAGTGATCCCATCACAGTGTGACTGAGAGCAGTCACTGTGTTGAGCAAAATAGTGAGTGTTCCCATCACAGTGTGACTTTGAGAGCATTCACTGTCCAGAGCAGAATAGTGAGTGTGACTTTGAGAGCAGTCACTGTGCTGAGCAGAATAGTGAGTGTTCCCATCACAGTGTGACTTAGAGCAGTTACTGTGCTGAGCAGAATAGTGAGAGTTCCTATCACAATGCGACTGTGAGAGCAGTCACTGTGCAGAGCAGAATAGTGAGTGTTCCCGTCACAGTGTGACTGAGAGCTATCACTGTGCTGAGCAGAATGGTGAGTGTTCCCATAACAGTGTGACTGAGAGCAGTCACTTGGCTGAGCAGAATAGTGAGTGTTTCCTTTACAGTGTGACTGTGAGAGCAGTCACTGTGCTGAGCAGAATAGTGAGTGTTCCAATCACAGTATGGCTAAGAGCAGTCACTGTGCTGTGCAGAATAGTGAATGTTCCCGCCACAGTGTGACTGGAGCAGTCACTGTGCTGAGCAGAATAGTGAGTGTTCACATCACAGTGTGACTGCGAGAGCATTCACTGTGCAGAGCAGAATAGTGAGTGTTCCCATCACAGTGTTACTGAGAGCAGTCACTGTGCTAAGCAGAATAGTGAGTGTTCCCATCACAGTGTGACTGAGAGCAGTCACTGTGTTGAGCAAAATAGTGAGTGTTCCCATCACAGTGTGACTTTGAGAGCATTCACTGTCCAGAGCAGAATAGTGAGTGTGACTTTGAGAGCAGTCACTGTGCTGAACAGAATAATGAGTGATCCCATCACAGTGTGACTGAGAGCAGTCACTGTGTTGAGCAAAATAGTGAGTGTTCCCATCACAGTGTGACTGAGAGCAGTCACTGTGCTGAGCAGAATAGTGAGTGTTCCCATCACAGTGTGACTGAGAGCTGTCTCTGTGCTGAACAGAATAGTGAGTGTTCCCATCACAGTGTGACTGAGAGCTGTCAATGTGCTGAGCAGAATAGTTAGTGTTCACGTCACAGTGTGACCGAGAGCCCTCACTGTGCTGAGCAGCAGAGTGAGTGTTCCCATCACAGTGTGACTGAGAGTAGTCACTGTGCTGAGCAAAATAGTGAGTGTTCACATCACAGTGTGACTGAGAGCAGTCACTGTGCTGAGCAGAATAGTGAGTGTTCCCATCACAGTGTGACTGAGAGCTGTCTCTGTGCTGAACAGAATAGTGAGTGTTCCCATCACAGTGTGACTGAGAGCTGTCAATGTGCTGAGCAGAATAGTTAGTGTTCACATCCCAGTGTGACCGAGAGCCCTCACTGTGCTGAGCAGCAGAGTGAGATTTCCCATCACAGTGTGACTGAGAGCAGTCACTGTGCTGAGCAAAATAGTGAGTGTTCCCATCACAGTGTGACTTTGAGAGCATTCACTGTCCAGAGCAGAATAGTGAGTGTGACTTTGAGAGCAGTCACTGTGCTGAGCAGAATAGTGAGTGTTCCCATCACAGTGTGACTGAGAGCTGTCTCTGTGCTGAACAGAATAGTGAGTGTTGCCATCACAGTGTGACTGAGAGCTGTCAATCTGCTGACCAGAATAGTTAGTGTTCACATCACAGTGTGACCAATAGCTATCACTGTGCTGAGCAGAATAGTGAGTGTTCCCATCACAGTGTGACTGAGAGCAGTCACTGTGCTGAGCAAAATAGTGAGTGTTCCCATCACAGTGCGACTGAGAGCAGTCACTGTGCTGAACAGAATAGTGAGTGTTCCCATCACAGTGTGACTTAGAGCAGTCACTGTGCTGAGCAGAATAGTGAGTGTTCCTATCACAATGCGACTGTGAGAGCAGTCACTGTGTAGAGCAGAATAGTGAGTGTTTCCGTCACAGCTGTGACTAAGAGCTGTCACTGTGCTGAGCAGAATAGTGAGTGTTCACATCACTGTGTGACTGAGAGCAGTCACTGTGCTGAGCAGAATAGTGAGTGTTCCCATCTTAGTGTGACTGAGAGCAGTCACTGTGCTGAGCAGAATAGTGAGTGTTCCCATCACAGTGTGACTGAGAGCTGTCAATATGCTGAGCAGAATAGTTAGTGTTCACATCACAGTGTGACCGAGAGCTCTCACTGTGCTGAGCAGCAGAGTGAGTGTTCCCATCACAGTGTGACTGAGAGCAGTCACTGTGTTGAGCAAAATAGTGAGTGTTCCCATCACAGTGTGACTTAGAGCAGTCAATGTGCTGAGCAGAATAGTGAGTGTTCCTATAACAATGCGACTGTGAGAGCAGTCACTATGCAGAGCAGAATAGTGAGTGTTCCCATCACAGCTGTGACTAAGAGCTGTCACTGTGCTGAGCAGAATAGTGAGTGTTCACATCACTGTGTGACTGAGAGCAGTCACTGTGCTGAGCAGAATAGTGAGTGTGACTTTGAGAGCAGTCACTGTGCTGAGCAGAATAGTGAGTGTTCCCATCACAGTGTGACTGAGAGCAGTCACTGTGCTGAACAGAATAGTGAGTGTTACCATCACAGTGTGACTTAGAGCAGTCAATGTGCTGAGCAGAATAGTGAGTGTTCCTATAACAATGCGACTGTGAGAGCAGTCACTATGCAGAGCAAAATAGTGAGTGTTCCCATCACAGCTGTGACTAAGAGCTGTCACTGTACTGAGCAGAATAGTGAGTGTTCACATCACTGTGTGACTGAGAGCCCTCACTGTGCTGAGCAGCAGAGTGAGTGTTCCCATCACAGTGTGACTGAGAGTAGTCACTGTGCTGAGCAAAATAGTGAGTGTTCACATCACAGTGTGACTGAGAGCAGTCACTGTGCTGAGCAGAATAGTGAGTGTTCCCATCACAGTGTGACTGAGAGCTGTCTCTGTGCTGAACAGAATAGTGAGTGTTCCCATCACAGTGTGACTGAGAGCTGTCAATGTGCTGAGCAGAATAGTTAGTGTTCACATCCCAGTGTGACCGAGAGCCCTCACTGTGCTGAGCAGCAGAGTGAGTGTTCCCATCACAGTGTGACTGAGAGCAGTCACTGTGCTGAGCAAAATAGTGAGTGTTCCCATCACAGTGTGACTTTGAGAGCATTCACTGTCCAGAGCAGAATAGTGAGTGTGACTTTGAGAGCAGTCACTGTGCTGAGCAGAATAGTGAGTGTTCCCATCACAGTGTGACTGAGAGCTGTCTCTGTGCTGAACAGAATAGTGAGTGTTGCCATCACAGTGTGACTGAGAGCTGTCAATCTGCTGACCAGAATAGTTAGTGTTCACATCACAGTGTGACCGAGAGCTGTCACTGTGCTGAGCAGAATAGTGAGTGTTCCCATCACAGTGTGACTGAGAGCAGTCACTGTGCTGAGCAAAATAGTGAGTGTTCCCATCACAGTGTGACTGTGAGAGCATTCACTGTGCTGAGCAGAATAGTGAGTGTTCCCGTCACAGTGTGACTGAGAGCTATCACTGTGCTGAGCAGAATGGTGAGTGTTCCCATCACAGTGTGACTGAGAGCAGTCACTGTGCTGAGCAAAATAGTGAGTGTTCCCATCACAGTGTGACTGAGAGCTGTCACTGTGCTGAGCAGAATAGTAAGTGTTTCCATCACAGTGTAACTGAGAGCTGTCATTGTGCTGAGCAGAATAGTGGGTGTTCCCATCACAGTGTTACTAAGAGCAGTCACTGTGCTGAGCAGAATAGTGAGTGTTCCCATCACAGTGTGACTGTGAGAGCATTCACTGTGCTGAGCAGAATAGTGAGTGTTCCCGTCACAGTGTGACTGAGAGCTATCACTATGCTGAGCAGAATAGTAAGTGTTTCCATCACAGTGTAACTGAGAGCTGTCATTGTGCTGAACAGAATAGTGGGTGTTCCCATCACAGTGTTACTAAGAGCAGTCACTGTGCTGAGCAGAATAGTGAGTGTTCCCATCACAGTGTGACTTTGAGAGCATTCACTGTGCTGAGCAGAATAGTGAGTGTTCCCGTCACAGTGTGACTGAGAGCTATCACTGTGCTGAGCAGAATGGTGAGTGTTCCCATAACAGTGTGACTGAGAGCAGTCACTTGGCTGAGCAGAATAGTGAGTGTTTCCTTTACAGTGTGACTGTGAGAGCAGTCACTGTGCTGAGCAGAATAGTGAGTGTTCCAATCACAGTGTGACTGAGAGCAGTCACTGTGCTGAGCAGAATAGTGAGTGTTCACATCACAGTGTGACTGCGAGAGCATTCACTGTGCAGAGCAGAATAGTGAGTGTTCCCATCACAGTGTTACTGAGAGCAGTCACTGTGCTAAGCAGAATAGTGAGTGTTCCGATCACAATGTGACTGTGAGAGCAGTCACTATGCTGAGCAGAATAGTGAGTGTTCACTTCACTGTGTGACTGAGAGCAGTCACTGTGCTGAGCAGAATAGTGAGTGTTCCCATCACAGTGTGACTGAGAGCAGTCACTGTGCTGAGCAGAATAGTGAGTGTTCCCAAAACACAGTGTGACTGAGAGCTGTCTCTGTGCTGAACAGAATAGTGAGTGTTCCCATCACAGTTTGACTGAGAGCTGTCAATATGTTGAGCAGAATAGTTAGTGTTCACATCACAGTGTGACCGAAAGCTCTCACTGTGCTGAGCAGCAGAGTGAGTGTTCCCATCACAGTGTGACTGAGAGCAGTCACTGTGTTGAGCAAAATAGTGAGTGTTCCCATCACAGTGTGACTTTGAGAGCATTCACTGTCCAGAGCAGAATAGTGAGTGTGACTTTGAGAGCAGTAACTGTGCTGAGCAAAATAGTGAGTGTTCCCATCACAGTGTGACTGAGAGCAGTCACTGTGCTGAACAGAATAGTGAGTGTTCCCATCACAGTGTGACTTAGAGCAGTCATTGTGCTGAGCAGAATAGTGAGTGTTCCTATCACAATGCGACTGTGAGAGCAGTCACTGTGCAGAGCAGAATAGTGAGTGTTCCCGTCACAGCTGTGACTAAGAGCTGTCACTGTGCTGAGCAGAATGGTGAGTGTTCCCATCACAGTGTGACTGAGAGCAGTCACTTGGCTGAGCTGAATAGTGAGTGTTTCCTTTACAGTGTGACTGTGAGAGCAGTCACTGTGCTGAGCAGAATAGTGAGTGTTCCAATCACAGTATGGCTAAGAGCAGTCACTGTGCTGAGCAGAATAGTGAGTGTTCCCATCACAGTGTGACTGAGAGCTGTCTCTGTGCTGAACAGAATAGTGAGTGTTGCCATCACAGTGTGACTGAGAGCTGTCAATCTGCTGACCAGAATAGTTAGTGTTCACATCACAGTGTGACCGAGAGCTGTCACTGTGCTGAGCAGAATAGTGAGTGTTCCCATCACAGTGTGACTGAGAGTAGTCACTGTGCTGAGCAAAATAGTGAGTGTTCCCATCACAGTGTGACTGAGAGCTGTCACTGTGCTAGGCAGAATAGTGAGTGTTCCGATCACAGTGTGACTGTGAGAGCAGTCACTATGCTGAGCAGAATAGTAAGTGTTTCCATCACAGTGTAACTGAGAGCTGTCATTGTGCTGAGCAGAATAGTGGGTGTTCCCATCACAGTGTTACTAAGAGCAGTCACTGTGCTGAGCAGAATAGTGAGTGTTCCCATCACAGTGTGAGTGTGAGAGCATTCACTGTGCTGAGCAGAATAGTGAGTGTTCCCGTCACAGTGTGACTGAGAGCTATCACTGTGCTGAGCAGAATGGTGAGTGTTCCCATCACAGTGTGACTGAGAGCAGTCACTTGGCTGAGCAGAATAGTGAGTGTTTCAATCACAGTATGGCTAAGAGCAGTCACTGTGCTGAGCAGAATAGTGAGTGTTCCCATCACAGTGTGACTGAGAGCTGTCTCTGTGCTGAACAGAATAGTGAGTGTTCCCATCACAGTGTGACTGAGATCTGTCAATGTGCTGAGCAGAATAGTTAGTGTTCACGTCACAGTGTGACCGAGAGCCCTCACTGTGCTGAGCAGCAGAGTGAGTGTTCCCATCACAGTGTGACTGAGAGCAGTCACTGTGCTGAGCAAAATAGTGAGTGTTCACATCACAGTGTGACTGAGAGCAGTCACTGTGCTGAGCAGAATAGTGAGTGTTCCCATCACAGTGTGACTGAGAGCTGTCTCTGTGCTGAACAGAATAGTGAGTGTTCCCATCACAGTGTGACTGAGAGCTGTCAATGTGCTGAGCAGAATAGTTAGTGTTCACATCCCAGTGTGACCGAGAGCCCTCACTGTGCTGAGCAGCAGATTGAGTGTTCCCATCACAGTGTGACTGAGAGCAGTCACTGTGCTGAGCAAAATAGTGAGTGTTCCCATCACAGTGTGACTTTGAGAGCATTCACTGTCCAGAGCAGAATAGTGAGTGTGACTTTGAGAGCAGTCACTGTGCTGAGCAGAATAGTGAGTGTTCCCATCACAGTGTGACTGAGAGCTGTCTCTGTGCTGAACAGAATAGTGAGTGTTGCCATCACAGTGTGACTGAGAGCTGTCAATCTGCTGACCAGAATAGTTAGTGTTCACATCACAGTGTGACCGAGAGCTGTCACTGTGCTGAGCAGAATAGTGAGTGTTCCCATCACAGTGTGACTGAGAGCAGTCACTGTGCTGAGCAATATAGTGAGTGTTCCCATCACAGTATGACTGAGAGCTGTCACTGTGCTAAGCAGAATAGTGAGTGTTCCGATCACAGTGTGACTGTGAGAGCAGTCACTATGCTGAGCAGAATAGTAAGTGTTTCCATCACAGTGTAACTGAGAGCTGTCATTGTGCTGAGCAGAATAGTGGTTGTTCCCATCACAGTGTTACTAAGAGCAGTCACTGTGCTGAGCAGAATAGTGAGTGTTCCCGTCACAGTGTGACTGAGAGCTATCACTCTGCTGAGCAGAATGGTGAGTGTTCCCATCACAGTGTGACTGAGAGCAGTCACTTGGCTGAGCAGAATAGTGAGTGTTTCCTTTACAGTGTGACTGTGAGAGCAGTCACTGTGCTGAGCAGAAACGTGAGTGTTCCAATCACAGTATGGCTAAGAGCAGTCACTGTGCTGAGCAGAATAGTGAATGTTCCCGCCACAGTGTGACTGAGAGCAGTCACTGTGCTGAGCAGAATAGTGAGTGTTCACATCACAGTGTGACTGCGAGAGCATTCACTGTGCTAAGCAGAATAGTGAGTGTTCCCATCACAGTGTGACTGTGAGAGCAGTCACTATGCTGATCAGAATAGTAAGTGTTTCCATCACAGTGTTACTGAGAGCTGTCTCTGTGCTGAACATAATAGTGAGTGTTCCCATCACAGTGTGACTGAAAGCTGTCAATGTGCTGAGCAGAATAGTTAGTGTTCACATCACAGTGTGACTGAGAGCAGTCACTGTGCTGAGCAGAATAGTGAGTGTTCCCATCACAGTGTGACTGAGAGCTGTCTCTGTGCTGAACAGAATAGTGAGTGTTCCCATCACAGTGTGACTGAGAGCTGTCAATGTGCTGAGCAGAATAGTTAGTGTTCACATCCCAGTGTGACCGAGAGCCCTCACTGTGCTGAGCAGCAGATTGAGTGTTCCCATCACAGTGTGAGTGTTCCGATCACATTGTGACTGAGAGCTGTCTCTGTGCTGAACAGAATAGTGAGTGTTCCCATCACAGTGTGACTGAGAGTTGTCAATATGCTGAGCAGAATAGTTAGTGTTCACATCACAGTGTGACCGAGAGCTCTCACTGTGCTGAGCAGCAGAGTGAGTGTTCCCATCACAGTGTGACTGAGAGCAGTCACTGTGTTGAGTAAAATAGTGAGTGTTCCCATCACAGTGTGACTTTGAGAGCATTCACTGTCCAGAGCAGAATAGTGAGTGTGACTTTGAGAGCAGTCACTGTGCTGAGCAGAATAGTGAGTGTTCCCATCACAGTGTGACTGAGAGCAGTCACTGTGCTGAACAGAATAGTGAGTGTTCCCATCACAGTGTGACTTAGAGCAGTCATTGTGCTGAGCAGAATAGTGAGTGTTCCTATCACAATGCGACTGTGAGAGCAGTCACTGTGCAGAGCAGAATAGTGAGTGTTCCCGTCACAGCTGTGACTAAGAGCTGTCACTGTGCTGAGCAGAATAGTGAGTGTTCCCATCACAGTGTGACTGAGAGCAGTCACTGTGCTGAGCAGAATAGTGAGTGTTCCCAAAACACAGTGTGACTGAGAGCTGTCTCTGTGCTGAACAGAATAATGAGTGATCCCATCACAGTGTGACTGAGAGCAGTCACTGTGTTGAGCAAAATAGTGAGTGTTCCCATCACAGTGTGACTTTGAGAGCATTCACTGTCCAGAGCAGAATAGTGAGTGTGACTTTGAGAGCAGTCACTGTGCTGAGCAGAATAGTGAGTGTTCCCATCACAGTGTGACTTAGAGCAGTCACTGTGCTGAGCAGAATAGTGAGAGTTCCTATCACAATGCGACTGTGAAAGCAGTCACTGTGCAGAGCAGAATAGTGAGTGTTCCCGTCACAGTGTGACTGAGAGCAGTCACTTGGCTGAGCCGAATAGTGAGTGTTCCCTTTACAGTGTGACTGTGAGAGCAGTCACTGTGCTGAGCAGAATAGTGAGTGTTCCAATCACAGTATGGCTAAGAGCAGTCACTGTGCTGTGCAGAATAGTGAATGTTCCCGCCACAGTGTGACTGGAGCAGTCACTGTGCTGAGCAGAATAGTGAGTGTTCACATCACAGTGTGACTGCGAGAGCATTCACTGTGCAGAGCAGAATAGTGAGTGTTCCCATCACAGTGTTACTGAGAGCAGTCACTGTGCTAAGCAGAATAGTGAGTGTTCCGATCACAGTGTGACTGTGAGAGCAGTCACTATGCTGAGCAGAATAGTGAGTGTTCACATCACTGTGTGACTGAGAGCAGTCACTGTGCTGAGCAGAATAGTGAGTGTTCCCATCACAGTGTGACTGAGAGCAGTCACTGTGCTGAGCAGAATAGTGAGTGTTCCCAAAACACAGTGTGACTGAGAGCTGTCTCTGTGCTGAACAGAATAGTGAGTGTTCCCATCACAGTGTGACTGAGAGCTGTCAATATGTTAAGCAGAATAGTTAGTGTTCACATCACAGTGTGACCGAGAGCTCTCACTGTGCTGAGCAGCATAGTGAGTGTTCCCATCACAGTGTGACTGAGAGCAGTCACTGTGTTGAGCAAAATAGTGAGTGTTCCCATCACAGTGTGACTTTGAGAGCATTCACTGTCCAGAGCAGAATAGTGAGTGTGACTTTGAGAGCAGTCACTGTGCTGAGCAGAATAGTGAGTGTTCCCATCACAGTGTGACTGAGAGCAGTCACTGTGCTGAACAGAATAGTGAGTGTTCCCATCACAGTGTGACTTAGAGCAGTCACTGTGCTGAGCAGAATAGTGAGTGTTCCTATCACAATGCGACCCTGAGAGCAGTCACTGTGCAGAGCAGAGTAGTGAGTGTTCCCATCACAGTGTGACTGAGAGCTGTCACTGTGCTGAGCAGAATAGTGAGTGTTCACATCACTGTGTGACTGAGAGCTGTCTCTGTGCTGAACAGAATAGTGAGTGTTCCCATCACAGTGTGACTGAGAGTTGTCAATATGCTGAGCAGAATAGTTAGTGTTCACATCACAGTGTGACCGAGAGCTCTCACTGTGCTGAGCAGCAGAGTGAGTGTTCCCATCACAGTGTGACTGAGAGCAGTCACTGTGCTGAGCAGAATAGTGAGTGTTCCCATCACAGTGTGACTGAGAGCAGTCACTGTGCTGAACAGAATAGTGAGTGTTCCCATCACAGTGTGACTTAGAGCAGTCATTGTGCTGAGCAGAATAGTGAGTGTTCCTATCACAATGCGACTGTGAGAGCAGTCACTGTGCAGAGCAGAATAGTGAGTGTTCCCGTCACAGCTGTGACTAAGAGCTGTCACTGTGCTGAGCAGAATAGTGAGTGTTCCCATCACAGTGTGACTGAGAGCTGTCTCTGTGCTGAACAGAATAATGAGTGATCCCATCACAGTGTGACTGAGAGCAGTCACTGTGTTGAGCAAAATAGTGAGTGTTCCCATCACAGTGTGACTTTGAGAGCATTCACTGTCCAGAGCAGAATAGTGAGTGTGACTTTGAGAGCAGTCACTGTGCTGAGCAGAATAGTGAGTGTTCCCATCACAGTGTGACTTAGAGCAGTCACTGTGCTGAGCAGAATAGTGAGAGTTCCTATCACAATGCGACTGTGAGAGCAGTCACTGTGCAGAGCAGAATAGTGAGTGTTCCCGTCACAGTGTGACTGAGAGCTATCACTGTGCTGAGCAGAATGGTGAGTGTTCCCATAACAGTGTGACTGAGAGCAGTCACTTGGCTGAGCAGAATAGTGAGTGTTTCCTTTACAGTGTGACTGTGAGAGCAGTCACTGTGCTGAGCAGAATAGTGAGTGTTCCAATCACAGTATGGCTAAGAGCAGTCACTGTGCTGTGCAGAATAGTGAATGTTCCCGCCACAGTGTGACTGGAGCAGTCACTGTGCTGAGCAGAATAGTGAGTGTTCACATCACAGTGTGACTGCGAGAGCATTCACTGTGCAGAGCAGAATAGTGAGTGTTCCCATCACAGTGTTACTGAGAGCAGTCACTGTGCTAAGCAGAATAGTGAGTGTTCCGATCACAGTGTGACTGTGAGAGCAGTCACTATGCTGAGCAGAATAGTGAGTGTTCACATCACTGTGTGACTGAGAGCAGTCACTGTGCTGAGCAGAATAGTGAGTGTTCCCATCACAGTGTGACTGAGAGCAGTCACTGTGCTGAGCAGAATAGTGAGTGTTCCCAAAACACAGTGTGACTGAGAGCTGTCTCTGTGCTGAACAGAATAGTGAGTGTTCCCATCACAGTGTGACTGAGAGCTGTCAATATGTTAAGCAGAATAGTTAGTGTTCACATCACAGTGTGACCGAGAGCTCTCACTGTGCTGAGCAGCATAGTGAGTGTTCCCATCACAGTGTGACTGAGAGCAGTCACTGTGTTGAGCAAAATAGTGAGTGTTCCCATCACAGTGTGACTTTGAGAGCATTCACTGTCCAGAGCAGAATAGTGAGTGTGACTTTGAGAGCAGTCACTGTGCTGAGCAGAATAGTGAGTGTTCCCATCACAGTGTGACTGAGAGCAGTCACTGTGCTGAACAGAATAGTGAGTGTTCCCATCACAGTGTGACTTAGAGCAGTCACTGTGCTGAGCAGAATAGTGAGTGTTCCTATCACAATGCGACTCTGAGAGCAGTCACTGTGCAGAGCAGAGTAGTGAGTGTTCCCATCACAGTGTGACTGAGAGCTGTCACTGTGCTGAGCAGAATAGTGAGTGTTCACATCACTGTGTGACTGAGAGCTGTCTCTGTGCTGAACAGAATAGTGAGTGTTCCCATCACAGTGTGACTGAGAGTTGTCAATATGCTGAGCAGAATAGTTAGTGTTCACATCACAGTGTGACCGAGAGCTCTCACTGTGCTGAGCAGCAGAGTGAGTGTTCCCATCACAGTGTGACTGAGAGCAGTCACTGTGTTGAGCAAAATAGTGAGTGTTCCCATCACAGTTTGACTTTGAGAGCATTCACTGTCCAGAGCAGAATAGTGAGTGTGACTTTGAGAGCAGTCACTGTGCTGAGCAGAATAGTGAGTGTTCCCATCACAGTGTGACTGAGAGCAGTCACTGTGCTGAACAGAATAGTGAGTGTTCCCATCACAGTGTGACTTAGAGCAGTCATTGTGCTGAGCAGAATAGTGAGTGTTCCTATCACAATGCGACTGTGAGAGCAGTCACTGTGCAGAGCAGAATAGTGAGTGTTCCCGTCACAGCTGTGACTAAGAGCTGTCACTGTGCTGAGCAGAATAGTGAGTGTTCCCATCACAGTGTGACAGAGAGCAGTCACTGTGCTGAGCAGAATAGTGAGTGTTCCCAAAACACAGTGTGACTGAGAGCTGTCTCTGTGCTGAACAGAATAGTGTGTGTTCCCATCACAGTGTGACTGAGAGCTGTCAATATGTTGAGCAGAATAGTTAGTGTTCACATCACAGTGTGACCGAAAGCTCTCACTGTGCTGAGCAGCAGAGTGAGTGTTCCCATCACAGTGTGACTGAGAGCAGTCACTGTGTTGAGCAAAATAGTGAGTGTTCCCATCACAGTGTGACTTTGAGAGCATTCACTGTCCAGAGCAGAATAGTGAGTGTGACTTTGAGAGCAGTAACTGTGCTGAGCAAAATAGTGAGTGTTCCCATCACAGTGTGACTGAGAGCAGTCACTGTGCTGAACAGAATAGTGAGTGTTCCCATCACAGTGTGACTTAGAGCAGTCATTGTGCTGAGCAGAATAGTGAGTGTTCCTATCACAATGCGACTGTGAGAGCAGTCACTGTGCAGAGCAGAATAGTGAGTGTTCCCGTCACAGCTGTGACTAAGAGCTGTCACTGTGCTGAGCAGAATGGTGAGTGTTCCCATCACAGTGTGACTGAGAGCAGTCACTTGGCTGAGCTGAATAGTGAGTGTTTCCTTTACAGTGTGACTGTGAGAGCAGTCACTGTGCTGAGCAGAATAGTGAGTGTTCCAATCACAGTATGGCTAAGAGCAGTCACTGTGCTGAGCAGAATAGTGAGTGTTCCCATCACAGTGTGACTGAGAGCTGTCTCTGTGCTGAACAGAATAGTGAGTGTTGCCATCACAGTGTGACTGAGAGCTGTCAATCTGCTGACCAGAATAGTTAGTGTTCACATCACAGTGTGACCGAGAGCTGTCACTGTGCTGAGCAGAATAGTGAGTGTTCCCATCACAGTGTGACTGAGAGTAGTCACTGTGCTGAGCAAAATAGTGAGTGTTCCCATCACAGTGTGACTGAGAGCTGTCACTGTGCTAAGCAGAATAGTGAGTGTTCCGATCACAGTGTGACTGTGAGAGCAGTCACTATGCTGAGCAGAATAGTAAGTGTTTCCATCACAGTGTAACTGAGAGCTGTCATTGTGCTGAGCAGAATAGTGGGTGTTCCCATCACAGTGTTACTAAGAGCAGTCACTGTGCTGAGCAGAATAGTGAGTGTTCCCATCACAGTGTGAGTGTGAGAGCATTCACTGTGCTGAGCAGAATAGTGAGTGTTCCCGTCACAGTGTGACTGAGAGCTATCACTGTGCTGAGCAGAATGGTGAGTGTTCCCATCACAGTGTGACTGAGAGCAGTCACTTGGCTGAGCAGAATAGTGAGTGTTTCAATCACAGTATGGCTAAGAGCAGTCACTGTGCTGAGCAGAATAGTGAGTGTTCCCATCACAGTGTGACTGAGAGCTGTCTCTGTGCTGAACAGAATAGTGAGTGTTCCCATCACAGTGTGACTGAGATCTGTCAATGTGCTGAGCAGAATAGTTAGTGTTCACGTCACAGTGTGACCGAGAGCCCTCACTGTGCTGAGCAGCAGAGTGAGTGTTCCCATCACAGTGTGACTGAGAGCAGTCACTGTGCTGAGCAAAATAGTGAGTGTTCACATCACAGTGTGACTGAGAGCAGTCACTGTGCTGAGCAGAATAGTGAGTGTTCCCATCACAGTGTGACTGAGAGCTGTCTCTGTGCTGAACAGAATAGTGAGTGTTCCCATCACAGTGTGACTAAGAGCTGTCAATGTGCTGAGCAGAATAGTTAGTGTTCACATCCCAGTGTGACCGAGAGCCCTCACTGTGCTGAGCAGCAGATTGAGTGTTCCCATCACAGTGTGACTGAGAGCAGTCACTGTGCTGAGCAAAATAGTGAGTGTTCCCATCACAGTGTGACTTTGAGAGCATTCACTGTCCAGAGCAGAATAGTGAGTGTGACTTTGAGAGCAGTCACTGTGCTGAGCAGAATAGTGAGTGTTCCCATCACAGTGTGACTGAGAGCTGTCTCTGTGCTGAACAGAATAGTGAGTGTTGCCATCACAGTGTGACTGAGAGCTGTCAATCTGCTGACCAGAATAGTTAGTGTTCACATCACAGTGTGACCGAGAGCTGTCACTGTGCTGAGCAGAATAGTGAGTGTTCCCATCACAGTGTGACTGAGAGCAGTCACTGTGCTGAGCAATATAGTGAGTGTTCCCATCACAGTATGACTGAGAGCTGTCACTGTGCTAAGCAGAATAGTGAGTGTTCCGATCACAGTGTGACTGTGAGAGCAGTCACTATGCTGAGCAGAATAGTAAGTGTTTCCATCACAGTGTAACTGAGAGCTGTCATTGTGCTGAGCAGAATAGTGGTTGTTCCCATCACAGTGTTACTAAGAGCAGTCACTGTGCTGAGCAGAATAGTGAGTGTTCCCGTCACAGTGTGACTGAGAGCTATCACTCTGCTGAGCAGAATGGTGAGTGTTCCCATCACAGTGTGACTGAGAGCAGTCACTTGGCTGAGCAGAATAGTGAGTGTTTCCTTTACAGTGTGACTGTGAGAGCAGTCACTGTGCTGAGCAGAAACGTGAGTGTTCCAATCACAGTATGGCTAAGAGCAGTCACTGTGCTGAGCAGAATAGTGAATGTTCCCGCCACAGTGTGACTGAGAGCAGTCACTGTGCTGAGCAGAATAGTGAGTGTTCACATCACAGTGTGACTGCGAGAGCATTCACTGTGCTAAGCAGAATAGTGAGTGTTCCCATCACAGTGTGACTGTGAGAGCAGTCACTATGCTGATCAGAATAGTAAGTGTTTCCATCACAGTGTTACTGAGAGCTGTCTCTGTGCTGAACATAATAGTGAGTGTTCCCATCACAGTGTGACTGAAAGCTGTCAATGTGCTGAGCAGAATAGTTAGTGTTCACATCACAGTGTGACTGAGAGCAGTCACTGTGCTGAGCAGAATAGTGAGTGTTCCCATCACAGTGTGACTGAGAGCTGTCTCTGTGCTGAACAGAATAGTGAGTGTTCCCATCACAGTGTGACTGAGAGCTGTCAATGTGCTGAGCAGAATAGTTAGTGTTCACATCCCAGTGTGACCGAGAGCCCTCACTGTGCTGAGCAGCAGATTGAGTGTTCCCATCACAGTGTGAGTGTTCCGATCACATTGTGACTGAGAGCTGTCTCTGTGCTGAACAGAATAGTGAGTGTTCCCATCACAGTGTGACTGAGAGTTGTCAATATGCTGAGCAGAATAGTTAGTGTTCACATCACAGTGTGACCGAGAGCTCTCACTGTGCTGAGCAGCAGAGTGAGTGTTCCCATCACAGTGTGACTGAGAGCAGTCACTGTGTTGAGTAAAATAGTGAGTGTTCCCATCACAGTGTGACTTTGAGAGCATTCACTGTCCAGAGCAGAATAGTGAGTGTGACTTTGAGAGCAGTCACTGTGCTGAGCAGAATAGTGAGTGTTCCCATCACAGTGTGACTGAGAGCAGTCACTGTGCTGAACAGAATAGTGAGTGTTCCCATCACAGTGTGACTTAGAGCAGTCATTGTGCTGAGCAGAATAGTGAGTGTTCCTATCACAATGCGACTGTGAGAGCAGTCACTGTGCAGAGCAGAATAGTGAGTGTTCCCGTCACAGCTGTGACTAAGAGCTGTCACTGTGCTGAGCAGAATAGTGAGTGTTCCCATCACAGTGTGACTGAGAGCAGTCACTGTGCTGAGCAGAATAGTGAGTGTTCCCAAAACACAGTGTGACTGAGAGCTGTCTCTGTGCTGAACAGAATAATGAGTGATCCCATCACAGTGTGACTGAGAGCAGTCACTGTGTTGAGCAAAATAGTGAGTGTTCCCATCACAGTGTGACTTTGAGAGCATTCACTGTCCAGAGCAGAATAGTGAGTGTGACTTTGAGAGCAGTCACTGTGCTGAGCAGAATAGTGAGTGTTCCCATCACAATGTGACTTAGAGCAGTCACTGTGCTGAGCAGAATAGTGAGAGTTCCTATCACAATGCGACTGTGAGAGCAGTCACTGTGCAGAGCAGAATAGTGAGTGTTCCCGTCACAGTGTGACTGAGAGCAGTCACTTGGCTGAGCCGAATAGTGAGTGTTTCCTTTACAGTGTGACTGTGAGAGCAGTCACTGTGCTGAGCAGAATAGTGAGTGTTCCAATCACAGTATGGCTAAGAGCAGTCACTGTGCTGTGCAGAATAGTGAATGTTCCCGCCACAGTGTGACTGGAGCAGTCACTGTGCTGAGCAGAATAGTGAGTGTTCACATCACAGTGTGACTGCGAGAGCATTCACTGTGCAGAGCAGAATAGTGAGTGTTCCCATCACAGTGTTACTGAGAGCAGTCACTGTGCTAAGCAGAATAGTGAGTGTTCCGATCACAGTGTGACTGTGAGAGCAGTCACTATGCTGAGCAGAATAGTGAGTGTTCACATCACTGTGTGACTGAGAGCAGTCACTGTGCTGAGCAGAATAGTGAGTGTTCCCATCACAGTGTGACTGAGAGCAGTCACTGTGCTGAGCAGAATAGTGAGTGTTCCCAAAACACAGTGTGACTGAGAGCTGTCTCTGTGCTGAACAGAATAGTGAGTGTTCCCATCACAGTGTGACTGAGAGCTGTCAATATGTTAAGCAGAATAGTTAGTGTTCACATCACAGTGTGACCGAGAGCTCTCACTGTGCTGAGCAGCATAGTGAGTGTTCCCATCACAGTGTGACTGAGAGCAGTCACTGTGTTGAGCAAAATAGTGAGTGTTCCCATCACAGTGTGACTTTGAGAGCATTCACTGTCCAGAGCAGAATAGTGAGTGTGACTTTGAGAGCAGTCACTGTGCTGAGCAGAATAGTGAGTGTTCCCATCACAGTGTGACTGAGAGCAGTCACTGTGCTGAACAGAATAGTGAGTGTTCCCATCACAGTGTGACTTAGAGCAGTCACTGTGCTGAGCAGAATAGTGAGTGTTCCTATCACAATGCGACCCTGAGAGCAGTCACTGTGCAGAGCAGAGTAGTGAGTGTTCCCATCACAGTGTGACTGAGAGCTGTCACTGTGCTGAGCAGAATAGTGAGTGTTCACATCACTGTGTGACTGAGAGCTGTCTCTGTGCTGAACAGAATAGTGAGTGTTCCCATCACAGTGTGACTGAGAGTTGTCAATATGCTGAGCAGAATAGTTAGTGTTCACATCACAGTGTGACCGAGAGCTCTCACTGTGCTGAGCAGCAGAGTGAGTGTTCCCATCACAGTGTGACTGAGAGCAGTCACTGTGCTGAGCAGAATAGTGAGTGTTCCCATCACAGTGTGACTGAGAGCAGTCACTGTGCTGAACAGAATAGTGAGTGTTCCCATCACAGTGTGACTTAGAGCAGTCATTGTGCTGAGCAGAATAGTGAGTGTTCCTATCACAATGCGACTGTGAGAGCAGTCACTGTGCAGAGCAGAATAGTGAGTGTTCCCGTCACAGCTGTGACTAAGAGCTGTCACTGTGCTGAGCAGAATAGTGAGTGTTCCCATCACAGTGTGACTGAGAGCTGTCTCTGTGCTGAACAGAATAATGAGTGATCCCATCACAGTGTGACTGAGAGCAGTCACTGTGTTGAGCAAAATAGTGAGTGTTCCCATCACAGTGTGACTTTGAGAGCATTCACTGTCCAGAGCAGAATAGTGAGTGTGACTTTGAGAGCAGTCACTGTGCTGAGCAGAATAGTGAGTGTTCCCATCACAGTGTGACTTAGAGCAGTCACTGTGCTGAGCAGAATAGTGAGAGTTCCTATCACAATGCGACTGTGAGAGCAGTCACTGTGCAGAGCAGAATAGTGAGTGTTCCCGTCACAGTGTGACTGAGAGCTATCACTGTGCTGAGCAGAATGGTGAGTGTTCCCATAACAGTGTGACTGAGAGCAGTCACTTGGCTGAGCAGAATAGTGAGTGTTTCCTTTACAGTGTGACTGTGAGAGCAGTCACTGTGCTGAGCAGAATAGTGAGTGTTCCAATCACAGTATGGCTAAGAGCAGTCACTGTGCTGTGCAGAATAGTGAATGTTCCCGCCACAGTGTGACTGGAGCAGTCACTGTGCTGAGCAGAATAGTGAGTGTTCACATCACAGTGTGACTGCGAGAGCATTCACTGTGCAGAGCAGAATAGTGAGTGTTCCCATCACAGTGTTACTGAGAGCAGTCACTGTGCTAAGCAGAATAGTGAGTGTTCCGATCACAGTGTGACTGTGAGAGCAGTCACTATGCTGAGCAGAATAGTGAGTGTTCACATCACTGTGTGACTGAGAGCAGTCACTGTGCTGAGCAGAATAGTGAGTGTTCCCATCACAGTGTGACTGAGAGCAGTCACTGTGCTGAGCAGAATAGTGAGTGTTCCCAAAACACAGTGTGACTGAGAGCTGTCTCTGTGCTGAACAGAATAGTGAGTGTTCCCATCACAGTGTGACTGAGAGCTGTCAATATGTTAAGCAGAATAGTTAGTGTTCACATCACAGTGTGACCGAGAGCTCTCACTGTGCTGAGCAGCATAGTGAGTGTTCCCATCACAGTGTGACTGAGAGCAGTCACTGTGTTGAGCAAAATAGTGAGTGTTCCCATCACAGTGTGACTTTGAGAGCATTCACTGTCCAGAGCAGAATAGTGAGTGTGACTTTGAGAGCAGTCACTGTGCTGAGCAGAATAGTGAGTGTTCCCATCACAGTGTGACTGAGAGCAGTCACTGTGCTGAACAGAATAGTGAGTGTTCCCATCACAGTGTGACTTAGAGCAGTCACTGTGCTGAGCAGAATAGTGAGTGTTCCTATCACAATGCGACTCTGAGAGCAGTCACTGTGCAGAGCAGAGTAGTGAGTGTTCCCATCACAGTGTGACTGAGAGCTGTCACTGTGCTGAGCAGAATAGTGAGTGTTCACATCACTGTGTGACTGAGAGCTGTCTCTGTGCTGAACAGAATAGTGAGTGTTCCCATCACAGTGTGACTGAGAGTTGTCAATATGCTGAGCAGAATAGTTAGTGTTCACATCACAGTGTGACCGAGAGCTCTCACTGTGCTGAGCAGCAGAGTGAGTGTTCCCATCACAGTGTGACTGAGAGCAGTCACTGTGTTGAGCAAAATAGTGAGTGTTCCCATCACAGTTTGACTTTGAGAGCATTCACTGTCCAGAGCAGAATAGTGAGTGTGACTTTGAGAGCAGTCACTGTGCTGAGCAGAATAGTGAGTGTTCCCATCACAGTGTGACTGAGAGCAGTCACTGTGCTGAACAGAATAGTGAGTGTTCCCATCACAGTGTGACTTAGAGCAGTCATTGTGCTGAGCAGAATAGTGAGTGTTCCTATCACAATGCGACTGTGAGAGCAGTCACTGTGCAGAGCAGAATAGTGAGTGTTCCCGTCACAGCTGTGACTAAGAGCTGTCACTGTGCTGAGCAGAATAGTGAGTGTTCCCATCACAGTGTGACAGAGAGCAGTCACTGTGCTGAGCAGAATAGTGAGTGTTCCCAAAACACAGTGTGACTGAGAGCTGTCTCTGTGCTGAACAGAATAGTGTGTGTTCCCATCACAGTGTGACTGAGAGCTGTCAATATGCTGAGCAGAATAGTTAGTGTTCACACACAGTGTGACCGAGAGCTCTCACTGTGCTGAGCAGCAGAGTGAGTGTTCCCATCACAGTGTGACTGAGAGCTGTCACTGTGTTGAGCAAAATAGTGAGTGTTCCCATCACAGTGTGACTTTGAGAGCATTCACTGTCCAGAGCAGAATAGTGAGTGTGACTTTGAGAGCAGTCACTGTGCTGAGCAGCAGAGTGAGTGTTCCCATCACAGTGTGACTGAGAGCAGTCACTGTGCTGAGCAAAATAGTGAGTGTTCACATCACAGTGTGACTGAGAGCAGTCACTGTGCTGAGCAGAATAGTGAGTGTTCCCATCACAGTGTGACTGAGAGCTGTCAATGTGCTGAGCAGAATAGTTAGTGTTCACATCCCAGTGTGACCGAGAGCCCTCACTGTGCTGAGCAGCAGATTGAGTGTTCCCATCACAGTGTGAGTGTTCCGATCACATTGTGACTGAGATCTGTCTCTGTGCTGAACAGAATAGTGAGTGTTCCCATCACAGTGTGACTGAGAGTTGTCAATATGCTGAGCAGAATAGTTAGTGTTCACATCACAGTGTGACCGAGAGCTCTCACTGTGCTGAGCAGCAGAGTGAGTGTTCCCATCACAGTGTGACTGAGAGCAGTCACTGTGTTGAGCAAAATAGTGAGTGTTCCCATCACAGTGTGACTTTGAGAGCATTCACTGTCCAGAGCAGAATAGTGAGTGTGACTTTGAGAGCAGTCACTGTGCTGAGCAGAATAGTGAGTGTTCCCATCACAGTGTGACTGAGAGCAGTCACTGTGCTGAACAGAATAGTGAGTGTTCCCATCACAGTGTGACTTAGAGCAGTCATTGTGCTGAGCAGAATAGTGAGTGTTCCTATCACAATGCGACTGTGAGAGCAGTCACTGTGCAGAGCAGAATAGTGAGTGTTCCCGTCACAGCTGTGACTAAGAGCTGTCACTGTGCTGAGCAGAATAGTGAGTGTTCCCATCACAGTGTGACTGAGAGCAGTCACTGTGCTGAGCAGAATAGTGAGTGTTCCCAAAACACAGTGTGACTGAGAGCTGTCTCTGTGCTGAACAGAATAATGAGTGATCCCATCACAGTGTGACTGAGAGCAGTCACTGTGTTGAGCAAAATAGTGAGTGTTCCCATCACAGTGTGACTTTGAGAGCATTCACTGTCCAGAGCAGAATAGTGAGTGTGACTTTGAGAGCAGTCACTGTGCTGAGCAGAATAGTGAGTGTTCCCATCACAGTGTGACTTAGAGCAGTCACTGTGCTGAGCAGAATAGTGAGAGTTCCTATCACAATGCGACTGTGAGAGCAGTCACTGTGCAGAGCAGAATAGTGAGTGTTCCCGTCACAGTGTGACTGAGAGCTATCACTGTGCTGAGCAGAATGGTGAGTGTTCCCATAACAGTGTGACTGAGAGCAGTCACTGTGCTGAGCAGAATAGTGAGTGTTCCCAAAACACAGTGTGACTGAGAGCTGTCTCTGTGCTGAACAGAATAGTGTGTGTTCCCATCACAGTGTGACTGAGAGCTGTCAATATGCTGAGCAGAATAGTTAGTGTTCACATCACAGTGTGACCGAGAGCTCTCACTGTGCTGAGCAGCAGAGTGAGTGTTCCCATCACAGTGTGACTGAGAGCTGTCACTGTGTTGAGCAAAATAGTGAGTGTTCCCATCACAGTGTGACTTTGAGAGCATTCACTGTCCAGAGCAGAATAGTGAGTGTGACTTTGAGAGCAGTCACTGTGCTGAGCAGCAGAGTGAGTGTTCCCATCACAGTGTGACTGAGAGCAGTCACTGTGCTGAGCAAAATAGTGAGTGTTCACATCACAGTGTGACTGAGAGCAGTCACTGTGCTGAGCAGAATAGTGAGTGTTCCCATCACAGTGTGACTGAGAGCTGTCTCTGTGCTGAACAGAATAGTGAGTGTTCCCATCACAGTGTGACTGAGAGCTGTCAATGTGCTGAGCAGAATAGTTAGTGTTCACATCCCAGTGTGACCGAGAGCCCTCACTGTGCTGAGCAGCAGATTGAGTGTTCCCATCACAGTGTGAGTGTTCCGATCACATTGTGACTGAGAGCTGTCTCTGTGCTGAACAGAATAGTGAGTGTTCCCATCACAGTGTGACTGAGAGTTGTCAATATGCTGAGCAGAATAGTTAGTGTTCACATCACAGTGTGACCGAGAGCTCTCACTGTGCTGAGCAGCAGAGTGAGTGTTCCCATCACAGTGTGACTGAGAGCAGTCACTGTGTTGAGCAAAATAGTGAGTGTTCCCATCACAGTGTGACTTTGAGAGCATTCACTGTCCAGAGCAGAATAGTGAGTGTGACTTTGAGAGCAGTCACTGTGCTGAGCAGAATAGTGAGTGTTCCCATCACAGTGTGACTGAGAGCAGTCACTGTGCTGAACAGAATAGTGAGTGTTCCCATCACAGTGTGACTTAGAGCAGTCATTGTGCTGAGCAGAATAGTGAGTGTTCCTATCACAATGCGACTGTGAGAGCAGTCACTGTGCAGAGCAGAATAGTGAGTGTTCCCGTCACAGCTGTGACTAAGAGCTGTCACTGTGCTGAGCAGAATAGTGAGTGTTCCCATCACAGTGTGACTGAGAGCAGTCACTGTGCTGAGCAGAATAGTGAGTGTTCCCAAAACACAGTGTGACTGAGAGCTGTCTCTGTGCTGAACAGAATAATGAGTGATCCCATCACAGTGTGACTGAGAGCAGTCACTGTGTTGAGCAAAATAGTGAGTGTTCCCATCACAGTGTGACTTTGAGAGCATTCACTGTCCAGAGCAGAATAGTGAGTGTGACTTTGAGAGCAGTCACTGTGCTGAGCAGAATAGTGAGTGTTCCCATCACAGTGTGACTTAGAGCAGTCACTGTGCTGAGCAGAATAGTGAGAGTTCCTATCACAATGCGACTGTGAGAGCAGTCACTGTGCAGAGCAGAATAGTGAGTGTTCCCGTAACAGTGTGACTGAGAGCTATCACTGTGCTGAGCAGAATGGTGAGTGTTCCCATAACAGTGTGACTGAGAGCAGTCACTTGGCTGAGCAGAATAGTGAGTGTTTCCTTTACAGTGTGACTGTGAGAGCAGTCACTGTGCTGAGCAGAATAGTGAGTGTTCCAATCACAGTATGGCTAAGAGCAGTCACTGTGCTGTGCAGAATAGTGAATGTTCCCGCCACAGTGTGACTGGAGCAGTCACTGTGCTGAGCAGAATAGTGAGTGTTCACATCACAGTGTGACTGCGAGAGCATTCACTGTGCAGAGCAGAATAGTGAGTGTTCCCATCACAGTGTTACTGAGAGCAGTCACTGTGATAAGCAGAATAGTGAGTGTTCCGATCACAGTGTGACTGTGAGAGCAGTCACTATGCTGAGCAGAATAGTGAGTGTTCACATCACTGTGTGACTGAGAGCAGTCACTGTGCTGAGCAGAATAGTGAGTGTTCCCATCACAGTGTGACTGAGAGCAGTCACTGTGCTGAGCAGAATAGTGAGTGTTCCCAAAACACAGTGTGACTGAGAGCTGTCTCTGTGCTGAACAGAATAGTGAGTGTTCCCATCACAGTGTGACTGAGAGCTGTCAATATGTTAAGCAGAATAGTTAGTGTTCACATCACAGTGTGACCGAGAGCTCTCACTGTGCTGAGCAGCATAGTGAGTGTTCCCATCACAGTGTGACTGAGAGCAGTCACTGTGTTGAGCAAAATAGTGAGTGTTCCCATCACAGTGTGACTTTGAGAGCATTCACTGTCCAGAGCAGAATAGTGAGTGTGACTTTGAGAGCAGTCACTGTGCTGAGCAGAATAGTGAGTGTTCCCATCACAGTGTGACTGAGAGCAGTCACTGTGCTGAACAGAATAGTGAGTGTTCCCATCACAGTGTGACTTAGAGCAGTCACTGTGCTGAGCAGAATAGTGAGTGTTCCTATCACAATGCGACTCTGAGAGCAGTCACTGTCCAGAGCAGAGTAGTGAGTGTTCCCATCACAGTGTGACTGAGAGCTGTCACTGTGCTGAGCAGAATAGTGAGTGTTCACATCACTGTGTGACTGAGAGCTGTCTCTGTGCTGAACAGAATAGTGAGTGTTCCCATCACAGTGTGACTGAGAGTTGTCAATATGCTGAGCAGAATAGTTAGTGTTCACATCACAGTGTGACCGAGAGCTCTCACTGTGCTGAGCAGCAGAGTGAGTGTTCCCATCACAGTGTGACTGAGAGCAGTCACTGTGTTGAGCAAAATAGTGAGTGTTCCCATCACAGTGTGACTTTGAGAGCATTCACTGTCCAGAGCAGAATAGTGAGTGTGACTTTGAGAGCAGTCACTGTGCTGAGCAGAATAGTGAGTGTTCCCATCACAGTGTGACTGAGAGCAGTCACTGTGCTGAACAGAATAGTGAGTGTTCCCATCACAGTGTGACTTAGAGCAGTCATTGTGCTGAGCAGAATAGTGAGTGTTCCTATCACAATGCGACTGTGAGAGCAGTCACTGTGCAGAGCAGAATAGTGAGTGTTCCCGTCACAGCTGTGACTAAGAGCTGTCACTGTGCTGAGCAGAATAGTGAGTGTTCCCATCACAGTGTGACAGAGAGCAGTCACTGTGCTGAGCAGAATAGTGAGTGTTCCCAAAACACAGTGTGACTGAGAGCTGTCTCTTTGCTGAACAGAATAGTGTGTGTTCCCATCACAGTGTGACTGAGAGCTGTCAATATGCTGAGCAGAATAGTTAGTGTTCACATCACAGTGTGACCGAGAGCTCTCACTGTGCTGAGCAGCAGAGTGAGTGTTCCCATCACAGTGTGACTGAGAGCTGTCACTGTGTTGAGCAAAATAGTGAGTGTTCCCATCACAGTGTGACTTTGAGAGCATTCACTGTCCAGAGCAGAATAGTGAGTGTGACTTTGAGAGCAGTCACTGTGCTGAGCAGAATAGTGAGTGTTCCCATCACAGTGTGACTGAGAGCAGTCATTGTGCTGAACAGAATAGTGAGTGTTCCCATCACAGTGTGACTTAGAGCAGTCATTGTGCTGAGCAGAATAGTTAGTGTTCCTATCACAATGCGACTGTGAGAGCAGTCACTGTGCAGAGCAGAATAGTGAGTGTTCCCATCACAGTGTGACTGAGAGCAGTCACTGTGCTGAGCAGAATAGTGAGTGTTCCCAAAACACAGTGTGACTGAGAGCTGTCTCTGTGCTGAACAGAATAGTGAGTGTTCCCATCACAGTGTGACTGAGAGCTGTCAATATGCTGAGCTGAATAGTTAGTGTTCACATCACAGTGTGAACGAGAGCTCTCAATGTGCTGAGCAGCAGAGTGAGTGTTCCCATCACAGTGTGACTGAGAGCAGTCACTGTGTTGAGCAAAATAGTGAGTGTTCCCATCACAGTGTGACTTTGAGAGCATTCACTGTCCAGAGCAGAATAGTGAGTGTGACTTTGAGAGCAGTCACTGTGCTGAGCAGAATAGTGAGTGTTCCCATCACAGTGTGACTGAGAGCAGTCACTGTGCTGAGCAGAATAGTGAGTGTTCCTATCACAATGCGACTGTGAGAGCAGTCACTGTGCAGAGCAGAATAGTGAGTGTTCCCATCACAGCTGTGACTAAGAGCTGTGACTGTGCTGAGCAGAATAGTGAGTGTTCCTATCACAATGCGACTGTGAGAGCAGTCACTGTGCAGAGCAGAATCGTGAGTGTTCCCATCACAGCTGTGACTAAGAGCTGTCACTGTGCTGAGCAGAATAGTGAGTGTTCACATCACTGTGTGACTGAGAGCAGTCACTGTGCTGAAAAGAATAGTGAGTGTTTCCATCACAGTGCGACTGAGAGCAGTCACTGTGCTGAGCAGAATAGTGAGTGTTCCCATCACAGTGTGACTGAGAGCTGTCTCTGTGCTGAACAGAATAGTGAGTGTTCCCATCACAGTGTGACTGAGAGCTGTCAATGTGCTGAGCAGAATAGTTAGTGTTCACATCACAGTGTGACCGAGAGCCCTCACTGTGCTGAGCAGCAGAGTGAGTGTTCCCATCACAGTGTGACTGAGAGCAGTCACTGTGCTGAGCAGAATAGTGGGTGTTCCCATCACAGTGTGACTGAGAGCTGTCTCTGTGCTGAACAGAATAGTGAGTGTTCCCATCATAGTGTGACTGAGAGCTGTCAATGTGCTGAGCAGAATAGTTAGTGTTCACATCACAGTGTGACCGAGAGCCCTCACTGTGCTGAGCAGCAGAGTGAGTGTTCCCATCACAGTGTGACTTAGAGCAGTCACTGTGCTGAGCAGAATAGTGAGTGTTCCTATCACAATGCGACTGTGAGAGCAGTCACTGTGCAGAGCAGAATAGTGAGTGTTCCCATCACAGCTGTGACTAAGAGCTGTGACTGTGCTGAGCAGAATAGTGAGTGTTCCTATCACAATGCGACTGTGAGAGCAGTCACTGTGCAGAGCAGAATCGTGAGTGTTCCCATCACAGTGTGACAGAGAGCAGTCACTGTGCTGAGCAGAATAGTGAGTGTTCCCAAAACACAGTGTGACTGAGAGCTGTCTCTTTGCTGAACAGAATAGTGTGTGTTCCCATCACAGTGTGACTGAGAGCTGTCAATATGCTGAGCAGAATAGTTAGTGTTCACATCACAGTGTGACCGAGAGCTCTCACTGTGCTGAGCAGCAGAGTGAGTGTTCCCATCACAGTGTGACTGAGAGCTGTCACTGTGTTGAGCAAAATAGTGAGTGTTCCCATCACAGTGTGACTTTGAGAGCATTCACTGTCCAGAGCAGAATAGTGAGTGTGACTTTGAGAGCAGTCACTGTGCTGAGCAGAATAGTGAGTGTTCCCATCACAGTGTGACTGAGAGCAGTCATTGTGCTGAACAGAATAGTGAGTGTTCCCATCACAGTGTGACTTAGAGCAGTCATTGTGCTGAGCAGAATAGTTAGTGTTCCTATCACAATGCGACTGTGAGAGCAGTCACTGTGCAGAGCAGAATAGTGAGTGTTCCCGTCACAGCTGTGACTAAGAGCTGTCACTGTGCTGAGCAGAATAGTGAGTGTTCCCATCACAGTGTGACTGAGAGCTGTCTCTGTGAAGAACAGAATAGTGAGTGTTCCCATCATAGTGTGACTGAGAGCTGTCAATGTGCTGAGCAGAATAGTTAGTGTTCACATCACAGTGTGACCGAGAGCCCTCACTGTGCTGAGCAGCAGAGTGAGTGTTCCCATCACAGTGTGACTTAGAGCAGTCACTGTGCTGAGCAGAATAGTGAGTGTTCCTATCACAATGCGACTGTGAGAGCAGTCACTGTGCAGAGCAGAATAGTGAGTGTTCCCATCACAGCTGTGACTAAGAGCTGTGACTGTGCTGAGCAGAATAGTGAGTGTTCCTATCACAATGCGACTGTGAGAGCAGTCACTGTGCAGAGCAGAATCGTGAGTGTTCCCATCACAGCTGTGACTAAAAGCTGTCACTGTGCTGAGCAAAATAGTGAGTGTTCCCATCACAGTGTGACTTTGAGAGCATTCACTGTGCAGAGCAGAATAGTGAGTGTGACTTTGAGAGCAGTCACTGTGCTGAGCAGAATAGTGAGTGTTCCCATCACAGTGTGACCGAGAGCTGTCTCTGTGCTGAACAGAATAGTGAGTGTTGCCATCACAGTGTGACTGAGAGCTGTCAATCTGCTGAGCAGAATAGTGAGTGTTCCCATCACAGTGTGACTGAGAGCAGTCACTGTGCTGAACATAATAGTGAGTGTTCCCATCACAGTGTGACTTAGAGCAGTCACTGTGCTGAGCAGAATAGTGAGTGTTCCCATCACAGTGTGACTGAGAGCTCTCACTGTGCTGAGCAGAATAATGAGTGTTCACATCACTGTGTGACTGAGAGCAGTCACTGTGCTGAGCAGAATATTGAGTTTTCCCATCACAGTGTGACTGAGAGCAGTCACTGTGCTTAGCAGAATAGTGAATGTTCCCATCACAGTGTGACTGAGAGCTGTCTCTGTGCCGAACAGAATAGTGAGTGTTCCCATCACAGTGTGACTGAGAGCTGTCAATGTGCTGAGCAGAATAGTTAGTGTTCACATCACAGTGTGACTGAGAGCTGTCTCTGTGCTGAACAGAATAGTGAGTGTTCCCATCACAGTGTGACTGAGAGTTGTCAATATGCTGAGCAGAATAGTTAGTGTTCACATCACAGTGTGACCGAGAGCTCTCACTGTGCTGAGCAGCAGAGTGAGTGTTCCCATCACAGTGTGACTGAGAGCAGTCACTGTGCTGAGCAAAATAGTGAGTGTTCCCATCACAGTGTGACTTTGAGAGCATTCACTGTCCAGAGCAGAATAGTGAGTGTGACTTTGAGAGCAGTCACTGTGCTGAGCAGAATAGTGAGTGTTCCCATCATAGTGTGACTGAGAGCTGTCTCTGTGCTGAACAGAATAGTGAGTGTTGCCATCACAGTGTGACTGAGAGCTGTCAATCTGCTGAGAAGAATAGTTAGTGTTCACATCACAGTGTGACCGAGAGCTGTCACTGTGCTGAGCAGAATAATGAGTGTTCACATCACTATGTAACTGAGAGCAGTCACTGTGCTGAGCAGAATAGTGAGTGTTCACATCACAGTGTGACTGAGAGCAGTCACTGTGCTGAGCAAAATAGTGAGTGTTCCCAACACAGATTGACTGCGAGAGCATTCACTGTGCTGAGCAGAATAGTGAGTGTTCCCGTCACAGTGTGACTGAGAGCAGCCACTGTGCTGAGCAGAATAATGAGTGTTCGCATCACAGTGTGACTGTGAGAGCATTCACTGTGCTGAGTAGAATAGTGAGTGTTCCCATACCAGTATGACTGTGAGAGCATTCAATGTGCTGAGCAGAATAGTGAGTGTTCCGTCACAGTGTGACTTTGAGAGCATTCACTGTCCAGAGCAGAATAGTGAGTGTTACTTTGAGAGCAGTCACTGTGCTGGGCAGAATAGTGAGTGTTCCCATCACAGTGTGACTGAGAGCAGTCACTGTGCTGAAAAGAATAGTGAGTGTTTCCATCACAGTGTGACTGAGAGCAGTCACTGTGCTGAGCAGAATAGTGAGTGTTCCCAAAACACAGTGTGACTGAGAGCTGTCTCTGTGCTGAACAGAATAGTGAGTGTTCCCATCACAGTGTGACTGAGAGCTGTCAATGTGCTGAGCAGAATAGTTAGTGTTCACATCACAGTGTGACGGAGAGCTCTCACTGTGCTGAGCAGCAGTGTGAGTGTTCCCATCACAGTGTGACTGAGAGCAGTCACTGTGCTGAGCAAAATAGTGAGTGTTCCCATCACAGTGTGACTTTGAGAGCATTCACTGTCCAGAGCAGAATAGTGAGTGTGACTTTGAGAGCAGTCACTGTGCTGGGCAGAATAGTGAGTGTTCTTATCACAGTGTGACTGAGAGCAGTCAATGTGCTGAACAGAATAGTGAGTGTTCCCATCACAGTGTGACTTAGAGCAGTCACTGTGCTGAGCAGAATAGTGAGTGTTCCTATCACAATGCGACTGTGAGAGCAGTCACTGTGCAGAGCAGAATAGTGAGTGTTCCCATCACAGTGAGACTGAGAACAGTCACTGTGCTGAGCAGAATAGTGAGTGTTCACATCACTGTGTGACTGAGAGCAGTCACTGTGCTGAGCAGAATAGTGAGTGTTGCCATCAAAGTGTGACTGAGAGCTGTCAATCTGCTGAGCAGAATAGTTAGTGTTCACATCACAGTGTGACCGAGAGCTGTCACTGTGCTGAGCAGAATAATGAGTGTTCACATCACTATGTGACTGAGAGCAGTCACTGTGCTGAACAGAATAGTGAGTGTTCACATCACAGTGTGACTGAGAGCAGTCACTGTGCTGAGCAAAATAGTGAGTGTTCCCATCACAGTGTGACTGAGAGCTGTCAATGTGCTGAGCAGAATAGTTAGTGTTCACGTCACAGTGTGACCGAGAGCCCTCACTGTGCTGTGCAGCAGAGTGAGTGTTCCCATCACAGTGTGACTGAGAGTAGTCACTGTGCTGAGCAGAATAGTGAATGTTCACATCACAGTGTGACTGAGAGCTGTCTCTGTGCCGAACAGAATAGTGAGTGTTCCCATCACAGTGTGACTGAGAGCTGTCAATGTGCTGAGCAGAATAGTTAGTGTTCACATCACAGTGTGACTGAGAGCTGTCTCTGTGCTGAACAGAATAGTGAGTGTTCCCATCACAGTGTGACTGAGAGTTGTCAATATGCTGAGCAGAATAGTTAGTGTTCACATCACAGTGTGACCGAGAGCTCTCACTGTGCTGAGCAGCAGAGTGAGTGTTCCCATCACAGTGTGACTGAGAGCAGTCACTGTGCTGAGCAAAATAGTGAGTGTTCCCATCACAGTGTGACTTTGAGAGCATTCACTGTCCAGAGCAGAATAGTGAGTGTGACTTTGAGAGCAGTCACTGTGCTGAGCAGAATAGTGAGTGTTCCCATCATAGTGTGACTGAGAGCTGTCTCTGTGCTGAACAGAATAGTGAGTGTTGCCATCACAGTGTGACTGAGAGCTGTCAATCTGCTGAGAAGAATAGTTAGTGTTCACATCACAGTGTGACCGAGAGCTGTCACTGTGCTGAGCAGAATAATGAGTGTTCACATCACTATGTAACTGAGAGCAGTCACTGTGCTGAGCAGAATAGTGAGTGTTCACATCACAGTGTGACTGAGAGCAGTCACTGTGCTGAGCAAAATAGTGAGTGTTCCCAACACAGATTGACTGCGAGAGCATTCACTGTGCTGAGCAGAATAGTGAGTGTTCCCGTCACAGTGTGACTGAGAGCAGCCACTGTGCTGAGCAGAATAATGAGTGTTCGCATCACAGTGTGACTGTGAGAGCATTCACTGTGCTGAGTAGAATAGTGAGTGTTCCCATACCAGTATGACTGTGAGAGCATTCAATGTGCTGAGCAGAATAGTGAGTGTTCCGTCACAGTGTGACTTTGAGAGCATTCACTGTCCAGAGCAGAATAGTGAGTGTTACTTTGAGAGCAGTCACTGTGCTGGGCAGAATAGTGAGTGTTCCCATCACAGTGTGACTGAGAGCAGTCACTGTGCTGAAAAGAATAGTGAGTGTTTCCATCACAGTGTGACTGAGAGCAGTCACTGTGCTGAGCAGAATAGTGAGTGTTCCCAAAACACAGTGTGACTGAGAGCTGTCTCTGTGCTGAACAGAATAGTGAGTGTTCCCATCACAGTGTGACTGAGAGCTGTCAATGTGCTGAGCAGAATAGTTAGTGTTCACATCACAGTGTGACGGAGAGCTCTCACTGTGCTGAGCAGCAGTGTGAGTGTTCCCATCACAGTGTGACTGAGAGCAGTCACTGTGCTGAGCAAAATAGTGAGTGTTCCCATCACAGTGTGACTTTGAGAGCATTCACTGTCCAGAGCAGAATAGTGAGTGTGACTTTGAGAGCAGTCACTGTGCTGGGCAGAATAGTGAGTGTTCTTATCACAGTGTGACTGAGAGCAGTCAATGTGCTGAACAGAATAGTGAGTGTTCCCATCACAGTGTGACTTAGAGCAGTCACTGTGCTGAGCAGAATAGTGAGTGTTCCTATCACAATGCGACTGTGAGAGCAGTCACTGTGCAGAGCAGAATAGTGAGTGTTCCCATCACAGTGAGACTGAGAACAGTCACTGTGCTGAGCAGAATAGTGAGTGTTCACATCACTGTGTGACTGAGAGCAGTCACTGTGCTGAGCAGAATAGTGAGTGTTGCCATCAAAGTGTGACTGAGAGCTGTCAATCTGCTGAGCAGAATAGTTAGTGTTCACATCACAGTGTGACCGAGAGCTGTCACTGTGCTGAGCAGAATAATGAGTGTTCACATCACTATGTGACTGAGAGCAGTCACTGTGCTGAACAGAATAGTGAGTGTTCACATCACAGTGTGACTGAGAGCAGTCACTGTGCTGAGCAAAATAGTGAGTGTTCCCATCACAGATTGACTGCGAGAGCATTCACTGTGCTGAGCAGAATAGTGAGTGTTCCCGTCACAGTGTGACTGAGAGCAGCCACTGTGCTGAGCAGAATAATGAGTGTTCCCATCACAGTGTGACTGTGAGAGCATTCACTGTGCTGAGTAGAATAGTGAGTGTTCCCATACCAGTATGACTGTGAGAGCATTCACTGTGCTGAGCAGAATAGTGAGTGTTCCCGTCACAGTGTGACTTTGAGAGCATTCACTGTCCAGAGCAGAATAGTGAGTGTGACTTTGAGAGCTGTCACTGTGCTGAGCAGAATAGTGAGTGTTCCCATCACAGTGTGACTGAGAGCAGTCACTGTGCTGAACATAATATTGAGTGTTCCCAACACAGTGTGACTTAGAGCAGTCACTGTGCTGAGCAGAATAGTGAGTGTTCCCATCACAATGCGACTGTGAGAGCAGTCACTGTGCTGAGCAGAATAGTGAGTGTTCCCATCACAGTGTGACTTAGAGCAGTCACTGTGCTGAGCAGAATAGTGAGTGTTCCTATCACAATGCGACTGTGAGAGCAGTCACTGTGCAGAGCAGAATAGTGAGTGTTCCCATCACAGCTGTGACTAAGAGCTGTCACTGTGCTGAGCAGAATAGTGAGTGTTCACATCACTGTGTGACTGAGAGCAGTCACTGTGCTGAGCAGAATAGTGAGTGTTCCCATCACAGTGTGACTGAGAGCAGTCACTGTGCTGAGCAGAATAGTGAGTGTTCCCGTCACAGTGTGACTGAGAGCTGTCTCTGTGCTGAACAGAATAGTGAGTGTTCCCATCACAGTGTGACTGAGAGCTGTCAATATGCTAAGCAGAATAGTTAGTGTTCACATCACAGTGTGACCGAGAGCTCTGACTGTGCTGAGCAGCAGAGTGAGTGTTCCCATCACAGTGTGACTGAGAGCAGTCACTGTGTTGAGCAAAATAGTGAGTGTTCCCATCACAGTGTGACTTTGAGAGCATTCACTGTCCAGAGCAGAATAGTGAGTGTGACTTTGAGAGCAGTCACTGTGCTGAGCAGAATAGTGAGTGTTCCCATCACAGTGTGACTGAGAGCAGTCACTGTGTTGAGCAGAATAGTGAGTGTTCGATTCACAGTGTGACTTTGAGAGCATTCACTGTCCAGAGCAGAATAGTGAGTGTGACTTTGAGAGCTGTCACTGTGCTGAGCAGAATAGTGAGTGTTCCCATCACAGTGTGACTGAGAGCAGTCACTGTGCTGAACAGAATAGTGAGTGTTCCCATCACAGTGTGACTTAGAGCAGTCACTGTGCTGAGCAGAATAGTGATTGTTCCCATCACAATGCGACTGTGAGAGCAGTCACTGTGCAGAGCAGAATAGTGAGTGTTCACATCACTGTGTGACTGAGAGCAGTCACTGTGCTGAGCAGAATAGTGAGTGTTCCCATCACAGTGTGACTGAGAGCAGTCACTGTGCTGATCAGAATAGTGAGTGTTCCCATCACAGTATGACTGAGAGCTGTCACTGTGCTGAGCAGAATAGTGAGTGTTCACATCACTGTGTGACTGAGAGCAGTCACTGTGCTGAGCAGAATAGTGAGTGTTCCCATCACAGTGTGACTGAGAGCAGTCACTGTGCTGATCAGAATAGTGAGTGTTCCCATCACAGTGTGACTGAGAGCTGTCTCTGTGCTGAACAGAATAGTGAGTGTTCCCATCACAGTGTGACTGAGAGCTGTCAATATGCTGAGCAGAATAGTTAGTGTTCACATCACAGTGTGACCGAGAGCTCTCACTGTGCTGAGCAGAATAGTGAGTGTTCCCATCACAGTGTGACTGAGAGCAGTCACTGTGCTGAGCAGAATAGTGAGTGTTCCTATCACAGTGTGACTGTGAGAGCATTCACTGTGCTGAGCAGAATAGTGAGTGTTCCCGTCACAGTGTGACTGAGAGCTCTTATGTGCTGAGCAGAATAATTAGTGTTCCCATCACAGTGTGACTGTGAGAGCATTCACTGTGCTGAGCAGAATAGTGAGTGTTCCTATCACAGTGTGACTGTGAGAGCATTCACTGTGCTGAGCAGAATAGTGAGTGTTCCCATCACAGTGTGACTGGGAGCTGTCTCTGTGCTGAACAGAATAGTGAGTGTTCCCATCACAATGCGACTGTGAGAGCAGTCACTGTGCAGAGCAGAATAGTGAGTGTTCCAATCACAGTGTGACTGAGAGCTGTCACTGTGCTGAGCAGAATAGTGAGTGTTCACATCACTGTGTGACTGAGAGCAGTCACTGTGCTGAGCAGAATAGTGAGTATTCCCATCACAGTGTGACTGAGAGCAGTCACTGTGCTGAGCAGAATAGTGAGTGTTCCCATCACAGTGTGACTGAGAGCTTTCTCTGTGCTGAACAGAATAGTGAGTGTTCCCATCACAGTGTGACTGAGAGCTGTCAATATGCTGAGCAGAATAGTTAGTGTTCACATCACAGTGTGACCGAGAGCTCTCACTGTGCTGAGCAGCAGAGTGAGTGTTCCCATCACAGTGTGACTGAGAGCAGTCACTGTGTTGAGCAAAATAGTGAGTGTTCCCATCACAGTGTGACTTTGAGAGCATTCACTGTCCAGAGCAGAATAGTGAGTGTGACTTTGAGAGCAGTCACTGTGCTGAGCAGAATAGTGAGTGTTCGCATCACAGTGTGACTGAGAGCAGTCACTGTGTTGAGCAGAATAGTGAGTGTTCCCATCACAGTGTGACTGAGAGCTTTCTCTGTGCTGAACAGAATAGTGAGTGTTCCCATCACAGTGTGACTGAGAGCTGTCAATATGCTGAGCAGAATAGTTAGTGTTCACATCACAGTGTGACCGAGAGCTCTCACTGTGCTGAGCAGCAGAGTGAGTGTTCCCATCACAGTGTGACTGAGAGCAGTCACTGTGTTGAGCAAAATAGTGAGTGTTCCCATCACAGTGTGACTTTGAGAGCATTCACTGTCCAGAGCAGAATAGTGAGTGTGACTTTGAGAGCAGTCATTGTGCTGAGCAGAATAGTGGGTGTTCCCATCACAGTGTTACTGAGAGCAGTCACTGTGCTAAGCAGAATAGTGAGTGTTCCGATCACAGTGTGACTGTGAGAGCAGTCACTATGCTGAGCAGAATAGTGCGTGTTCCCGTCACAGTGTGACTGAGAGCTCTCACTGTGCTGAGCAGCAGTGTGAGTGTTCCCATCACAGTGTGACTGAGAGCAGTCACTGTGCTGAGCAAAATAGTGAGTGTTCCCATCACAGTGTGACTTTGAGAGCATTCACTGTCCAGAGCAGAATAGTGAGTGTGACTTTGAGAGCAGTCACTGTGCTGGGCAGAATAGTGAGTGTTCTTATCACAGTGTGACTGAGAGCAGTCAATGTGCTGAACAGAATAGTGAGTGTTCCCATCACAGTGTGACTTAGAGCAGTCACTGTGCTGAGCAGAATAGTGAGTGTTCCTATCACAATGCGACTGTGAGAGCAGTCACTGTGCAGAGCAGAATAGTGAGTGTTCCCATCACAGTGAGACTGAGAACAGTCACTGTGCTGAGCAGAATAGTGAGTGTTCACATCACTGTGTGACTGAGAGCAGTCACTGTGCTGAGCAGAATAGTGAGTGTTGCCATCACAGTGTGACTGAGAGCTGTCAATCTGCTGAGCAGAATAGTTAGTGTTCACATCACAGTGTGACCGAGAGCTGTCACTGTGCTGAGCAGAATAATGAGTGTGCACATCACTATGTGACTGAGAGCAGTCACTGTGCTGAGCAGAATAGTGAGTGTTCACATCACAGTGTGACTGAGAGCAGTCACTGTGCTGAGCAAAATAGTGAGTGTTCCCATCACAGATTGACTGCGAGAGCATTCACTGTGCTGAGCAGAATAGTGAGTGTTCCCGTCACAGTGTGACTGAGAGCAGCCACTGTGCTGAGCAGAATAATGAGTGTTCCCATCACAGTGTGACTGTGAGAGCATTCACTGTGCTGAGTAGAATAGTGAGTGTTCCCATACCAGTATGACTGTGAGAGCATTCACTGTGCTGAGCAGAATAGTGAGTGTTCCCGTCACAGTGTGACTTTGAGAGCATTCACTGTCCAGAGCAGAATAGTGAGTGTGACTTTGAGAGCTGTCACTGTGCTGAGCAGAATAGTGAGTGTTCCCATCACAGTGTGACTGAGAGCAGTCACTGTGCTGAGCAGAATAGTGAGTATTCCCATCACAGTGTGACTGAGAGCAGTCACTGTGCTGAGCAGAATAGTGAGTGTTCCCATCACAATGTGACTGAGAGCTTTCTCTGTGCTGAACAGAATAGTGAGTGTTCCCATCACAGTGTGACTGAGAGCTGTCAATATGCTGAGCAGAATAGTTAGTGTTCACATCACAGTGTGACCGAGAGCTCTCACTGTGCTGAGCAGCAGAGTGAGTGTTCCCATCACAGTGTGACTGAGAGCAGTCACTGTGTTTAGCAAAATAGTGAGTGTTCCCATCACAGTGTGACTTTGAGAGCATTCACTGTCCAGAGCAGAATAGTGAGTGTGACTTTGAGAGCAGTCACTGTGCTGAGCAGAATAGTGAGTGTTCGCATCACAGTGTGACTGAGAGCAGTCACTGTGTTGAGCAAAATAGTGAGTGTTCCCATCACAGTGTGACTTTGAGAGCATTCACTGTCCAGAGCAGAATAGTGAGTGTGACTTTGAGAGCAGTCATTGTGCTGAGCAGAATAGTGGGTGTTCCCATCACAGTGTTACTGAGAGCAGTCACTGTGCTAAGCAGAATAGTGAGTGTTCCGATCACAGTGTGACTGTGAGAGCAGTCACTATGCTGAGCAGAATAGTGCGTGTTCCCGTCACAGTGTGACTGAGAGCTCTCACTGTGCTGAGCAGCAGTGTGAGTGTTCCCATCACAGTGTGACTGAGAGCAGTCACTGTGCTGAGCAAAATAGTGAGTGTTCCCATCACAGTGTGACTTTGAGAGCATTCACTGTCCAGAGCAGAATAGTGAGTGTGACTTTGAGAGCAGTCACTGTGCTGGGCAGAATAGTGAGTGTTCTTATCACAGTGTGACTGAGAGCAGTCAATGTGCTGAACAGAATAGTGAGTGTTCCCATCACAGTGTGACTTAGAGCAGTCACTGTGCTGAGCAGAATAGTGAGTGTTCCTATCACAATGCGACTGTGAGAGCAGTCACTGTGCAGAGCAGAATAGTGAGTGTTCCCATCACAGTGAGACTGAGAACAGTCACTGTGCTGAGCAGAATAGTGAGTGTTCACATCACTGTGTGACTGAGAGCAGTCACTGTGCTGAGCAGAATAGTGAGTGTTGCCATCACAGTGTGACTGAGAGCTGTCAATCTGCTGAGCAGAATAGTTAGTGTTCACATCACAGTGTGACCGAGAGCTGTCACTGTGCTGAGCAGAATAATGAGTGTTCACATCACTATGTGACTGAGAGCAGTCACTGTGCTGAGCAGAATAGTGAGTGTTCACATCACAGTGTGACTGAGAGCAGTCACTGTGCTGAGCAAAATAGTGAGTGTTCCCATCACAGTGTGACTGAGAGCTGTCAATATGCTGAGCAGAATAGTGAGTGTTCCCGTCACAGTGTGACTGAGAGCAGCCACTGTGCTGAGCAGAATAATGAGTGTTCCCATCACAGTGTGACTGTGAGAGCATTCACTGTGCTGAGTAGAATAGTGAGTGTTCCCATACCAGTATGACTGTGAGAGCATTCACTGTGCTGAGCAGAATAGTGAGTGTTCCTATCACAATGCGACTGTGAGAGCAGTCACTGTGCAGAGCAGAATAGTGAGTGTTCCCATCACAGCTGTGACTAAGAGCTGTCACTGTGCTGAGCAGAATAGTGAGTGTTCACATCACTGTGTGACTGAGAGCAGTCACTGTGCTGAGCAGAATAGTGAGTGTTCCCATCACAGTGTGACTGAGAGCAGTCACTGTGCTGAGCAGAATAGTGAGTGTTCCCGTCACAGTGTGACTGAGAGCTGTCTCTGTGCTGAACAGAATAGTGAGTGTTCCCATCACAGTGTGACTGAGAGCTGTCAATATGCTGAGCAGAATAGTTAGTGTTCACATCACAGTGTGACCGAGAGATCTCACTGTGCTGAGCAGCAGAGTGAGTGTTCCCATCACAGTGTGACTGAGAGCAGTCACTGTGTTGAGCAAAATAGTGAGTGTTCCCATCACAGTGTGACTTTGAGAGCATTCACTGTCCAGAGCAGAATAGTGAGTGTGACTTTGAGAGCTGTCACTGTGCTGAGCAGAATAGTGAGTGTTCCCATCACAGTGTGACTGAGAGCAGTCACTGTGCTGAACAGAATAGTGAGTGTTCCCATCACAGTGTGACTTAGAGCAGTCACTGTGCTGAGCAGAATAGTGAGTGTTCCCATCACAATGCGACTGTGAGAGCAGTCACTGTGCAGAGCAGAATAGTGAGTGTTCCAATCACAGTATGACTGAGAGCTGTCACTGTGCTGAGCAGAATAGTGAGTGTTCACATCACTGTGTGACTGAGAGCAGTCACTGTGCTGAGCAGAATAGTGAGTGTTCCCATCACAGTGTGACTGAGAGCAGTCACTGTGCTGATCAGAATAGTGAGTGTTCCCATCACAGTGTGACTGAGAGCTGTCTCTGTGCTGAACAGAATAGTGAGTGTTCCCATCACAGTGTGACTGAGAGCTGTCAATATGCTGAGCAGAATAGTTAGTGTTCACATCACAGTGTGACCGAGAGCTCTCACTGTGCTAAGCAGAATAGTGAGTTTTCCCATCACAGTGTGACTGAGAGCAGTCACTATGCTGAGCAGAATAGTGAGTGTTCCTATCACAGTGTGACTGAGAGCTCTTATGTGCTGAGAAGAATAATTAGTGTTCCCATCACAGTGTGACTGTGAGAGCATTCACTGTGCTGAGCAGAATAGTGAGTGTTCACATCACAGTGTGACTGGGAGCTGTCTCTGTGCTGAACAGAATAGTGAGTGTTCCCATCACAATGCGACTGTGAGAGCAGTCACTGTGCAGAGCAGAATAGTGAGTGTTCCAATCACAGTGTGACTGAGAGCTGTCACTGTGCAGAGCAGAATAGTGAGTGTTCCAATCACAGTGTGACTGAGAGCTGTCACTGTGCTGAGCAGAATAGTGAGTGTTCACATCACTGTGTGACTGAGAGCTCTCACTGTGCTGAGCAGCAGAGTGAGTGTTCCCATCACAGTGTGACTGAGAGCAGTCACTGTGTTGAGCAAAATAGTGAGTGTTCCCATCACAGTGTGACTTTGAGAGCATTCACTGTCCAGAGCAGAATAGTGAGTGTGACTTTGAGAGCAGTCATTGTGCTGAGCAGAATAGTGGGTGTTCCCATCACAGTGTTACTGAGAGCAGTCACTGTGCTAAGCAGAATAGTGAGTGTTCCGATCACAGTGTGACTGTGAGAGCAGTCACTTTGCTGAGCAGAATAGTGCGTGTTCCCGTCACAGTGTGACTGAGAGCTCTTATGTGCTGAGCAGAATAGTGAGTGTTCCCATCACAGTGTGACTGAGAGCAGTCACTGTGCTGAGCAGAATAGTGAGTGTTCCTATCACAGTGTGACTGTGAGAGCATTCACTGTGCTGAGCAGAATAGTGAGTGTTCCCGTCACAGTGTGACTGAGAGCTCTTATGTGCTGAGCAGAATAGTGAGTGTTCCCATCACAGTGTGACTGGGAGCTGTCTCTGTGCTGAACAGAATAGTGAGTGTTCCCATCACAATGCGACTGTGAGAGCAGTCACTGTGCAGAGCAGAATAGTGAGTGTTCCAATCACAGTGTGACTGAGAGCTGTCACTGTGCAGAGCAGAATAGTGAGTGTTCCAATCACAGTGTGACTGAGAGCTGTCACTGTGCTGAGCAGAATAGTGAGTGTTCACATCACTGTGTGACTGAGAGCTCTCACTGTGCTGAGCAGCAGAGTGAGTGTTCCCATCACAGTGTGACTGAGAGCAGTCACTGTGTTGAGCAAAATAGTGAGTGTTCCCATCACAGTGTGACTTTGAGAGCATTCACTGTCCAGAGCAGAATAGTGAGTGTGACTTTGAGAGCAGTCATTGTGCTGAGCAGAATAGTGGGTGTTCCCATCACAGTGTTACTGAGAGCAGTCACTTTGCTAAGCAGAATAGTGAGTGTTCCGATCACAGTGTGACTGTGAGAGCAGTCACTTTGCTGAGCAGAATAGTGCGTGTTCCCGTCACAGTGTGACTGAGAGCTCTTATGTGCTGAGCAGAATAGTGAGTGTTCCCATCACAGTGTGACTGAGAGCAGTCACTGTGCTGAGCAGAATAGTGAGTGTTCCTATCACAGTGTGACTGTGAGAGCATTCACTGTGCTGAGCAGAATAGTGAGTGTTCCCGTCACAGTGTGACTGAGAGCTCTTATGTGCTGAGCAGAATAGTGAGTGTTCCCATCACAGTGTGACTGAGAGCAGTCACTGTGCTGAGCAGTATAGTGAGTGTTCCCATCACAGTGTGACTGAGAGCAGTCACTGTGCTGAACAGAATAGTGAGTGTTCACATCACAGTGTAACTGAGAGCTGTCACTGTGCTAAGCAGAATAGTGAGTGTTCCCATCACAGTGTGACTGTGAGAGCAGTCACTGTGCTGAGCAGAATAGTAAGTGTTTCCATCACAGTGTGACTGAGAGCTGTCATTGTGCTGAGCAGAATAATGGGTGTTCCCATCACAGTGTGACTGTGAGAGCATTCACTGTGCTGAGTAGAATAGTGAGTGTTCCTATCCCAGTATGACTGTGAGAGCATTCACTGTGCTGAGCAGAATAGTGAGTGTTCCCATCACAGTGTGACTGAGAGCAGTCACTGTGCTGAACAGAATAGTGAGTGTTCCCATCACAGTGTGACTTAGAGCAGTCACTGTGCTGAGCAGAATAGTGAGTGTTCCCATCACAATGCGACTGTGAGAGCAGTCACTGTGCAGAGCAGAATAGTGAGTGTTCCAATCACAGTGTGACTGAGAGCTGTCACTGTGCTGAGCAGAATAGTGAGTGTTCCCATCACAGTGTGACTGAGAGCTCTTATGTGCTGAGCAGAATAGTGAGTGTTCCCATCACAGTGTGACTGAGAGCAGTCACTGTGCTGAGCAGAATAGTGAGTGTTCACATCACAGTGTGACTGAGAGCAGTCACTGTGCTGAACAGAATAGTGAGTGTTCCCATCACAGTGTGACTTAGAGCAGTCACTGTGCTGAGCAGAATAGTGAGTGTTCCCATCACAATGCGACTGTGAGAGCAGTCACTGTGCAGAGCAGAATAGTGAGTGTTCCAATCACAGTGTGACTGAGAGCTGTCACTGTGCTGAGCAGAATAGTGAGTGTTCACATCACTGTGTGACTGAGAGCAGTCACTGTGCTGAGCAGAATAGTGAGTGTTCCCATCACAGTGTGACTGAGAGCAGTCACTGTGCTGAGCAGAATAGTGAGTGTTCCCATCACAGTGTGACTGAGAGCTCTTATGTGCTGAGCAGAATAGTGAGTGTTCCCATCACAGTGTGACTTTGAGAGCATTCACTGTCCAGAGCAGAATAGTGAGTGTGACTTTGAGAGCAGTCACTGTGCTGAGCAGAATAGTGAGTGTTCCCATCACAGTGTGACTGAGAGCAGTCACTGTGCTGAACAGAATAGTGAGTGTTCCCATCACAGTGTGACTTAGAGCAGTCACTGTGCTGAGCAGAATAGTGAGTGTTCCTATCACAATGCGACTGTGAGAGCAGTCACTGTGCTGAACAGAATAGTGAGTGTTCCCATCACAGTGTGACTTAGAGCAGTCACTGTGCTGAGCAGAATAGTGAGTGTTCCCATCACAATGCGACTGTGAGAGCAGTCACTGTGCAGAGCAGAATAGTGAGTGTTCCAATCACAGTGTGACTGAGAGCTGTCACTGTGCTGAGCAGAATAGTGAGTGTTCACATCACTGTGTGACTGAGAGCAGTCACTGTGCTGAGCAGAATAGTGAGTGTTCCCATCACAGTGTGACTGAGAGCAGTCACTGTGCTGAGCAGAATAGTGAGTGTTCCCATCACAGTGTGACTGAGAGCTCTTATGTGCTGAGCAGAATAGTGAGTGTTCCCATCACAGTGTGACTTTGAGAGCATTCACTGTCCAGAGCAGAATAGTGAGTGTGACTTTGAGAGCAGTCACTGTGCTGAGCAGAATAGTGAGTGTTCCCATCACAGTGTGACTGAGAGCAGTCACTGTGCTGAACAGAATAGTGAGTGTTCCCATCACAGTGTGACTTAGAGCAGTCACTGTGCTGAGCAGAATAGTGAGTGTTCCTATCACAATGCGACTGTGAGAGCAGTCACTGTGCAGAGCAGAATAGTGAGTGTTCCCATCACAGCTGTGACTAAGAGCTGTGACTGTGCTGAGCAGAATAGTGAGTGTTCCTATCACAATGCGACTGTGAGAGCAGTCACTGTGCAGAGCAGAATCGTGAGTGTTCCCATCACAGCTGTGACTAAGAACTGTCACTGTGCTGAGCAGAATAGTGAGTGTTCACATCACTGTGTGACTGAGAGCTGTCTCTGTGCTGAACAGAATAGTGAGTGTTCCCATCACAGTGTGACTGAGAGCTGTCAATGTGCTGAGCAGAATAGTTAGTGTTCACATCACAGTGTGACCGAGAGCCCTCACTGTGCTGAGCAGCAGAGTGAGTGTTCCCATCACAGTGTGACTGAGAGCAGTCACTGTGCTGAGCAGAATAGTGAGTGTTCCCATCACAGTGTGACTGAGAGCTGTCTCTGTGATGAACAGAATTGTGAGTGTTCCCATCATAGTGTGACTGAGAGCTGTCAATGTGCTGAGCAGAATAGTTAGTGTTCACATCACAGTGTGACCGAGAGCCCTCACTGTGCTGAGCAGCAGAGTGGGTGTTCCCATCACAGTGTGACTGAGAGCAGTCACTGTGCTGAGCAAAATAGTGAGTGTTCCCATCACAGTGTGACTTTGAGAGCATTCACTGTCCAGAGCAGAATAGTGAGTGTGACTTTGAGAGCAGTCACTGTGCTGAGCAGAATAGTGAGTGTTCCCATCACAGTGTGACTGAGAGCTGTCTCTGTGCTGAACAGAATAGTGAGTGTTGCCATCACAGTGTGACTGAGAGCTGTCAATCTGCTGAGAAGAATAGTTAGTGTTCACATCACAGTGTGACCGAAAGCTGTCACTGTGCTGAGCAGAATAATGAGTGTTCACATCACTATGTGACTGAGAGCAGTCACTGTGCTGAGCAGAATAGTGAGTGTTCACATCACAGTGTGACTGAGAGCAGTCACTGTGCTGAGCAAAATAGTGAGTGTTCCCAACACAGATTGACTGCGAGAGCATTCACTGTGCTGAGCAGAATAGTGAGTGTTCCCGTCACAGTGTGACTGAGAGCAGCCACTGTGCTGAGCAGAATAATGAGTGTTCCCATCACAGTGTGACTGTGAGAGCATTCACTGTGCTGAGTAGAATAGTGAGTGTTCCCATACCAGTATGACTGTGAGAGCATTGACTGTGCTGAGCAGAATAGTGAGTGTTCCCGTCACAGTGTGACTTTGAGAGCATTCACTGTCCAGAGCAGAATAGTGAGTGTGACTTTGAGAGCTGTCACTGTGCTGAGCAGAATAGTGAGTGTTCCCATCACAGTGTGACTGAGAGCAGTCACTGTGCTGAACATAATAGTGAGTGTTCCCATCACAGTGTGACTTAGAGCAGTCACTGTGCTGAGCAGAATAGTAAGTGTTCCCATCACAATGCGACTGTGAGAGCAGTCACTATGCAGAGCAGAATAGTGAGTGTTCCCATCACAGTGTGACTGAGAGCTCTCACTGTGCTGAGCAGAATAATGAGTGTTCACATCACTGTGTGACTGAGAGCAGTCACTGTGCTGAGCAGAATAGTGAGTTTTCCCATCACAGTGTGACTGAGAGCAGTCACTGTGCTTAGCAGAATAGTGAGTGTTCCCATCACAGTGTGACTGAGAGCTGTCTCTGTGCTGAACAGAATAGTGAGTGTTCCCATCACAGTGTGACTGAGAGCTGTCAATGTGCTGAGCAGAATAGTTAGTGTTCACATCACAGTGTGACGGAGAGCTCTCACTGTGCTGAGCAGCAGTGTGAGTGTTCCCATCACAGTGTGACTGAGAGCAGTCACTGTGCTGAGCAAAATAGTGAGTGTTCCCATCACAGTGTGACTCTGAGAACATTCACTGTCCAGAGAAGAATAGTGAGTGTGACTTTGAGAGCAGTCACTGTGCTGAGCAGAATAGTGAGTGTTCCCATCACAGTGTGACTGAGAGCAGTCACTGTGCTGAACAGAATAGTGAGTGTTCCCATCACAGTGTGACTTAGAGCAGTCACTGTGCTGAGCAGAATAGTGAGTGTTCCTATCACAATGCGACTGTGAGAGCAGTCACTGTGCAGAGCAGAATAGTGAGTGTTCCCATCACAGCTGTGACTAAGAGCTGTGACTGTGCTGAGCAGAATAGTGAGTGTTCCTATCACAATGCGACTGTGAGAGCAGTCACTGTGCAGAGCAGAATCGTGAGTGTTCCCATCACAGCTGTGACTAAGAACTGTCACTGTGCTGAGCAGAATAGTGAGTGTTCACATCACTGTGTGACTGAGAGCAGTCACTGTGCTGAAAAGAATAGTGAGTGTTTCCATCACAGTGCGACTGAGAGCAGTCACTGTGCTGAGCAGAATAGTGAGTGTTCCCATCACAGTGTGACTGAGAGCTGTCTCTGTGCTGAACAGAATAGTGAGTGTTCCCATCACAGTGTGACTGAGAGCTGTCAATGTGCTGAGCAGAATAGTTAGTTTTCACATCACAGTGTGACCGAGAGCCCTCACTGTGCTGAGCAGCAGAGTGGGTGTTCCCATCACAGTGTGACTGAGAGCAGTCACTGTGCTGAGCAAAATAGTGAGTGTTCCCATCACAGTGTGACTTTGAGAGCATTCACTGTCCAGAGCAGAATAGTGAGTGTGACTTTGAGAGCAGTCACTGTGCTGAGCAGAATAGTGAGTGTTCCCATCACAGTGTGACTGAGAGCTGTCTCTGTGCTGAACAGAATAGTGAGTGTTGCCATCACAGTGTGACTGAGAGCTGTCAATCTGCTGAGAAGAATAGTTAGTGTTCACATCACAGTGTGACCGAGAGCTGTCACTGTGCTGAGCAGAATAATGAGTGTTCACATCACTATGTGACTGAGAGCAGTCACTGTGCTGAGCAGAATAGTGAGTGTTCACATCACAGTGTGACTGAGAGCAGTCACTGTGCTGAGCAAAATAGTGAGTGTTCCCAACACAGATTGACTGCGAGAGCATTCACTGTGCTGAGCAGAATAGTGAGTGTTCCCGTCACAGTGTGACTGAGAGCAGCCACTGTGCTGAGCAGAATAATGAGTGTTCCCATCACAGTGTGACTGTGAGAGCATTCACTGTGCTGAGTAGAATAGTGAGTGTTCCCATACCAGTATGACTGTGAGAGCATTGACTGTGCTGAGCAGAATAGTGAGTGTTCCCGTCACAGTGTGACTTTGAGAGCATTCACTGTCCAGAGCAGAATAGTGAGTGTGACTTTGAGAGCTGTCACTGTGCTGAGCAGAATAGTGAGTGTTCCCATCACAGTGTGACTGAGAGCAGTCACTGTGCTGAACATAATAGTGAGTGTTCCCATCACAGTGTGACTTAGAGCAGTCACTGTGCTGAGCAGAATAGTAAGTGTTCCCATCACAATGCGACTGTGAGAGCAGTCACTATGCAGAGCAGAATAGTGAGTGTTCCCATCACAGTGTGACTGAGAGCTCTCACTGTGCTGAGCAGAATAATGAGTGTTCACATCACTGTGTGACTGAGAGCAGTCACTGTGCTGAGCAGAATAGTGAGTTTTCCCATCACAGTGTGACTGAGAGCAGTCACTGTGCTTAGCAGAATAGTGAGTGTTCCCATCACAGTGTGACTGAGAGCTGTCTCTGTGCTGAACAGAATAGTGAGTGTTCCCATCACAGTGTGACTGAGAGCTGTCAATGTGCTGAGCAGAATAGTTAGTGTTCACATCACAGTGTGACGGAGAGCTCTCACTGTGCTGAGCAGCAGTGTGAGTGTTCCCATCACAGTGTGACTGAGAGCAGTCACTGTGCTGAGCAAAATAGTGAGTGTTCCCATCACAGTGTGACTCTGAGAACATTCACTGTCCAGAGCAGAATAGTGAGTGTGACTTTGAGAGCAGTCACTGTGCTGATCAGAATAGTGAGTGTTCCCATCACAGTGTGACTGAGAGCTGTCTCTGTGCTGAACAGAATAGTGAGTGTTCCCATCACAGTGTGACTGAGAGCTGTCAATATGCTGAGCAGAATAGTTAGTGTTCACATCACAGTGTGACCGAGAGCTCTCACTGTGCTGAGCAGAATAGTGAGTGTTCCCATCACAGTGTGACTGAGAGCAGTCACTGTGCTGAGCAGAATAGTGAGTGTTCCTATCACAGTGTGACTGTGAGAGCATTCACTGTGCTGAGCAGAATTGTGAGTGTTCCCGTCACAGTGTGACTGAGAGCTCTTATGTGCTGAGCAGAATAATTAGTGTTCCCATCACAGTGTGAATGTGAGAGCATTCACTGTGCTGAGCAGAATAGTGAGTGTTCCTATCACAGTGTGACTGTGAGAGCATTCACTGTGCTGAACAGAATAGTGAGTGTTCCCATCACAATGCGACTGTGAGAGCAGTCACTGTGCAGAGCAGAATAGTGAGTGTTCCAATCACAGTGTGACTGAGAGCTGTCACTGTGCTGAGCAGAATAGTGAGTGTTCACATCACTGTGTGACTGAGAGCAGTCACTGTGCTGAGCAGAATAGTGAGTGTTCCCATCACAGTGTGACTGAGAGCAGTCACTGTGCTGAGCAGAATAGTGAGTGTTCCCATCACAGTGTGACTGAGAGCTGTCTCTGTGCTGAACAGAATAGTGAGTGTTCCCATCACAGTGTGACTGAGAGCTGTCAATATGCTGAGCAGAATAGTTAGTGTTCACATCACAGTGTGACCGAGAGCTCTCACTGTGCTGAGCAGCAGAGTGAGTGTTCCCATCACAGTGTGACTGAGAGCAGTCACTGTGTTGAGCAAAATAGTGAGTGTTCCCATCACAGTGTGACTTTGAGAGCATTCACTGTCCAGAGCAGAATAGTGAGTGTGACTTTGAGAGCAGTCATTGTGCTGAGCAGAATAGTGGGTGTTCCCATCACAGTGTTACTGAGAGCAGTCACTGTGCTAAGCAGAATAGTGAGTGTTCCGATCACAGTGTGACTGTGAGAGCAGTCACTATGCTGAGCAGAATAGTGCGTGTTCCCGTCACAGTGTGACTGAGAGCTCTTATGTGCTGAGCAGAATAGTGAGTGTTCCCATCACAGTGTGACTGAGAGCAGTCACTGTGCTGAGCAGAATAGTGAGTGTTCCTATCACAGTGTGACTGTGAGAGCATTCACTGTGCTGAGCAGAATAGTGAGTGTTCCCATCACAGTGTGACTGAGAGCTATTATGTGCTGAGCAGAATAGTGAGTGTTCCCATCACAGTGTGACTGAGAGCAGTCACTGTGCTGAGCAGTATAGTGAGTGTTCCCATCACAGTGTGACTGAGAGCAGTCACTGTGCTGAACAGAATAGTGAGTGTTCCCATCACAGTGTGACTGAGAGCTGTCTCTGTGCTGAACAGAATAGTGAGTGTTCCCATCACAGTGTGACTGAGAGCTGTCAATATGCTGAGCAGAATAGTTAGTGTTCACATCACAGTGTGACCGAGAGCTCTCACTGTGCTGAGCAGAATAGTGAGTGTTCCCATCACAGTGTGACTGAGAGCAGTCACTGTGCTGAGCAGAATAGTGAGTGTTCCTATCAAAGTGTGACTGTGAGAGCATTCACTGTGCTGAGCAGAATTGTGAGTGTTCCCGTCACAGTGTGACTGAGAGCTCTTATGTGCTGAGCAGAATAATTAGTGTTCCCGTCACAGTGTGAATGTGAGAGCATTCACTGTGCTGAGCAGAATAGTGAGTGTTCCTATCACAGTGTGACTGTGAGAGCATTCACTGTGCTGAGCAGAATAGTGAGTGTTCCCATCACAGTGTGACTGGGATCTGTCTCTGTGCTGAACAGAATAGTGAGTGTTCCCATCACAGTGTGACTTTGAGAGCATTCACTGTCCAGAGCAGAATAGTGAGTGTGACTTTGAGAGCAGTCACTGTGCTGAGCAGAATAGTGAGTGTTCACATCACTGTGTGACTGAGAGCAGTCACTGTGCTGAGCAGAATAGTGAGTGTTCCCATCACAGTGTGACTGAGAGCAGTCACTGTGCTGATCAGAATAGTGAGTGTTCCCATCACAGTGTGACTTTGAGAGCATTCACTGTCCAGAGCAGAATAGTGAGTGTGACTTTGAGAGCAGTCACTGTGCTGAGCAGAATAGTGAGTGTTCCCATCACAGTGTGACTGAGAGCAGTCACTGTGCTGAACAGAATAGTGAGTGTTCCCATCACAGTGTGACTTAGAGCAGTCACTGTGCTGAACAGAATAGTGAGTGTTCCCATCACAGTGTGACTTAGAGCAGTCACTGTGCTGAGCAGAATAGTGAGTGTTCCCATCACAGTGAGACTGAGAACAGTCACTGTGCTGAGCAGAATAGTGAGTGTTCCTATCACAATGCGACTGTGAGAGCAGTCACTGTGCAGAGCAGAATAGTGAGTGTTCCCATCACAGTGAGACTGAGAACAGTCACTGTGCTGAGCAGAATAGTGAGTGTTCACATCACTGTGTGACTGAGAGCAGTCACTGTGCTGAGCAGAATAGTGAGTGTTGCCATCACAGTGTGACTGAGAGAGCATTCACTGTGCTGAGCAGAATAGTGAGTGTTCCCGTCACAGTGTGACTGAGAGCAGCCACTGTGCTGAGCAGAATAATGAGTGTTCCCATCACAGTGTGACTGAGAGCTGTCACTGTGCTGAGCAGAATAGTGAGTGTTCACATCACTGTGTGACTGAGAGCAGTCACTGTGCTGAGCAGAATAGTGAGTGTTCCCATCACAGTGTGACTGAGAGCAGTCACTGTGCTGAGCAGAATAGTGAGTGTTCCCATCACAGTGTGACTGAGAGCTGTCTCTGTGCTGAACAGAATAGTGAGTGTTCCCATCACAGTGTGACTGAGAGCTGTCAATATGCTGAGCAGAATAGTTAGTGTTCACATCACAGTGTGACCGAGAGCTCTCACTGTGCTGAGCAGCAGAGTGAGTGTTCCCATCACAGTGTGACTGAGAGCAGTCACTGTGTTGAGCAAAATAGTGAGTGTTCCCATCACAGTGTTACTGAGAGCAGTCACTGTGCTAAGCAGAATAGTGAGTGTTCCGATCACAGTGTGACTGTGAGAGCAGTCACTATGCTGAGCAGAATAGTGCGTGTTCCCGTCACAGTGTGACTGAGAGCTCTTATGTGCTGAGCAGAATAGTGAGTGTTCCCATCACAGTGTGACTGAGAGCAGTCACTGTGCTGAGCAGAATAGTGAGTGTTCCCATCACAGTGTGACTGAGAGCTCTTATGTGCTGAGCAGAATAGTGAGTGTTCCCATCACAGTGTGACTGAGAGCAGTCACTGTGCTGAGCAGTATAGTGAGTGTTCCCATCACAGTGTGACTGAGAGCAGTCACTGTGCTGAACAGAATAGTGAGTGTTCACATCACAGTGTAACTGAGAGCTGTCACTGTGCTAAGCAGAATAGTGAGTGTTCCCATCACAGTGTGACTGTGAGAGCAGTCACTGTGCTGAGCAGAATAGTAAGTGTTTCCATCACAGTGTGACTGAGAGCTGTCATTGTGCTGAGGAGAATAATGGGTGTTCCCATCACAGTGTGACTGTGAGAGCATTCACTGTGCTGAGTAGAATAGTGAGTGTTCCTATCCCAGTATGACTGTGAGAGCATTCACTGTGCTGAGCAGAATAGTGAGTGTTCCCATCACAGTGTGACTGAGAGCAGTCACTGTGCTGAACAGAATAGTGAGTGTTCCCATCACAGTGTGACTTAGAGCAGTCACTGTGCTGAGCAGAATAGTGAGTGTTCCCATCACAGTGTGACTTTGAGAGCATTCACTGTCCAGAGCAGAATAGTGAGTGTGACTTTGAGAGCAGTCACTGTGCTGAGCAGAATAGTGAGTGTTCACATCACTGTGTGACTGAGAGCAGTCACTGTGCTGAGCAGAATAGTGAGTGTTCCCATCACAGTGTGACTGAGAGCAGTCACTGTGCTGATCAGAATAGTGAGTGTTCCCATCACAGTGTGACTTTGAGAGCATTCACTGTCCAGAGCAGAATAGTGAGTGTGACTTTGAGAGCAGTCACTGTGCTGAGCAGAATAGTGAGTGTTCCCATCACAGTGTGACTGAGAGCAGTCACTGTGCTGAACAGAATAGTGAGTGTTCCCATCACAGTGTGACTTAGAGCAGTCACTGTGCTGAACAGAATAGTGAGTGTTCCCATCACAATGCGACTGTGAGAGCAGTCACTGTGCAGAGCAGAATAGTGAGTGTTCCAATCACAGTGTGACTGAGAGCTGTCACTGTGCTGAGCAGAATAGTGAGTGTTCCCATCACAGTGTGACTGAGAGCTCTTATGTGCTGAGCAGAATAGTGAGTGTTCCCATCACAGTGTGACTGAGAGCAGTCACTGTGCTGAGCAGAATAGTGAGTGTTCACATCACAGTGTGACTGAGAGCAGTCACTGTGCTGAACAGAATAGTGAGTGTTCCCATCACAGTGTGACTTAGAGCAGTCACTGTGCTGAGCAGAATAGTGAGTGTTCCCATCACAATGCGACTGTGAGAGCAGTCACTGTGCAGAGCAGAATAGTGAGTGTTCCAATCACAGTGTGACTGAGAGCTGTCACTGTGCTGAGCAGAATAGTGAGTGTTCACATCACTGTGTGACTGAGAGCAGTCACTGTGCTGAGCAGAATAGTGAGTGTTCCCATCACAGTGTGACTGAGAGCAGTCACTGTGCTGAGCAGAATAGTGAGTGTTCCCATCACAGTGTGACTGAGTGCTCTTATGTGCTGAGCAGAATAGTGAGTGTTCCCATCACAGTGTGACTTTGAGAGCATTCACTGTCCAGAGCAGAATAGTGAGTGTGACTTTGAGAGCAGTCACTGTGCTGAGCAGAATAGTGAGTGTTCCCATCACAGTGTGACTGAGAGCAGTCACTGTGCTGAACAGAATAGTGAGTGTTCCCATCACAGTGTGACTTAGAGCAGTCACTGTGCTGAGCAGAATAGTGAGTGTTCCTATCACAATGCGACTGTGAGAGCAGTCACTGTGCAGAGCAGGATAGTGAGTGTTCCCATCACAGCTGTGACTAAGAGCTGTGACTGTGCTGAGCAGAATAGTGAGTGTTCCTATCACAATGCGACTGTGAGAGCAGTCACTGTGCAGAGCAGAATCGTGAGTGTTCCCATCACAGCTGTGACTAAGAGCTGTCACTGTGCTGAGCAGAATAGTGAGTGTTCACATCACTGTGTGACTGAGAGCAGTCACTGTGCTGAAAAGAATAGTGAGTGTTTCCATCACAGTGCGACTGAGAGCAGTCACTGTGCTGAGCAGAATAGTGAGTGTTCCCATCACAGTGTGACTGAGAGCTGTCTCTGTGCTGAACAGAATAGTGAGTGTTCCCATCACAGTGTGACTGAGAGCTGTCAATGTGCTGAGCAGAATATTTAGTGTTCACATCACAGTGTGACCGAGAGCCCTCACTGTGCTCAGCAGCAGAGTGAGTGTTCCCATCACAGTGTGACTGAGAGCAGTCACTGTGCTGAGCAGAATAGTGAGTGTTCCCATCACAGTGTGACTGAGAGCTGTCTCTGTGCTGAACAGAATAGTGAGTGTTCCCATCATAGTGTGACTGAGAGCTGTCAATGTGCTGAGCAGAATAGTTAGTGTTCACATCACAGTGTGACCGAGAGCCCTCACTGTGCTGAGCAGCAGAGTGAGTGTTCCCATCACAGTGTGACTGAGAGCAGTCACTGTGCTGAGCAAAATAGTGAGTGTTCCCATCACAGTGTGACTTTGAGAGCATTCACTGTCCAGAGCAGAATAGTGAGTGTGACTTTGAGAGCAGTCACTGTGCTGAGCAGAATAGTGAGTGTTCCCATCACAGTGTGACTGAGAGCTGTCTCTGTGCTGAACAGAATAGTGAGTGTTGCCATCACAGTGTGACTGAGAGCTGTCAATGTGCTGAACAGAATAGTGAGTGTTCCCATCACAGTGTGACTTAGAGCAGTCACTGTGCTGAGCAGAATAGTGAGTGTTCCCATCACAGTGAGACTGAGAACAGTCACTGTGCTGAGAAGAATAGTTAGTGTTCACATCACAGTGTGACCGAGAGCTGTCACTGTGCTGAGCAGAATAATGAGTGTTCACATCACTATGTGACTGAGAGCAGTCACTGTGCTGAGCAGAATAGTGAGTGTTCACATCACAGTGTGACTGAGAGCAGTCACTGTGCTGAGCAAAATAGTGAGTGTTCCCAACACAGATTGACTGCGAGAGCATTCACTGTGCTGAGCAGAATAGTGAGTGTTCCCGTCACAGTGTGATTGAGAGCAGCCACTGTGCTGAGCAGAATAATGAGTGTTCCCATCACAGTGTGACTGTGAGAGCATTCACTGTGCTGAGTAGAATAGTGAGTGTTCCCATACCAGTATGACTGTGAGAGCATTCACTGTGCTGAGCAGAATAGTGAGTGTTCCCGTCACAGTGTGACTTTGAGAGCATTCATTGTCCAGAGCAGAATAGTGAGTGTGACTTTGAGAGCTGTCACTGTGCTGAGCAGAATAGTGAGTGTTCCCATCACAGTGTGACTGAGAGCAGTCACTGTGCTGAACATAATAGTGAGTGTTCCCATCACAGTGTGACTTAGAGCAGTCACTGTGCTGAGCAGAATAGTAAGTGTTCCCATCACAATGCGACTGTGAGAGCAGTCACTATGCAGAGCAGAATAGTGAGTGTTCCCATCACAGTGTGACTGAGAGCTCTCACTGTGCTGAGCAGAATAATGAGTGTTCACATCACTGTGTGACTGAGAGCAGTCACTGTGCTGAGCAGAATAGTGAGTTTTCCCATCACAGTGTGACTGAGAGCAGTCACTGTGCTTAGCAGAATAGTGAGTGTTCCCATCACAGTGTGACTGAGAGCTGTCTCTGTGCTGAACAGAATAGTGAGTGTTCCAATCACAGTGTGACTGAGAGCTGTCACTGTGCTGAGCAGAATAGTGAGTTTTCCCATCACAGTGTGACTGAGAGCTCTTATGTGCTGAGCAGAATAGTGAGTGTTCCCATCACAGTGTGACTGAGAGCTTTCACTGTGCTGAGCAGAATAGTGAGTGTTCACATCACAGTGTGACTGAGAGCAGTCACTGTGCTGAACAGAATAGTGAGTGTTCCCATCACAGTGTGACTTAGAGCAGTCACTGTGCTGAGCAAAATAGTGAGTGTTCCCTTCACAATGCGACTGTGAGAGCAGTCACTGTGCAGAGCAGAATAGTGAGTGTTCCAATCACAGTGTGACTGAGAGCTGTCACTGTGCTGAGCACAATAGTGAGTGTTCACATCACTGTGTGACTGAGAGCAGTCACTGTGCTGAGCAGAATAGTGAGTGTTCCCATCACAGTGTGACTGAGAGCAGTCACTGTGCTGAGCAGAATAGTGAGTGTTCCCATCACAGTGTGACTGAGAGCTCTTATGTGCTGAGCAGAATAGTGAGTGTTCCCATCACAGTGTGACTTTGAGAGCATTCACTGTCCAGAGCAGAATAGTGAGTGTGACTTTGAGAGCAGTCACTGTGCTGAGCAGAATAGTGAGTGTTCCCATCACAGTGTGACTGAGAGCAGTCACTGTGCTGAACAGAATAGTGAGTGTTCCCATCACAGTGTGACTTAGAGCAGTCACTGTGCTGAGCAGAATAGTGAGTGTTCCTATCACAATGCGACTGTGAGAGCAGTCACTGTACAGAGCAGAATAGTGAGTGTTCCCATCACAGCTGTGACTAAGAGCTGTGACTGTGCTGAGCAGAATAGTGAGTGTTCCTATCACAATGCGACTGTGAGAGCAGTCACTGTGCAGAGCAGAATCGTGCGTGTTCCCATCACAGCTGTGACTAAGAGCTGTCACTGTGCTGAGCAGAATAGTGAGTGTTCACATCCCTGTGTGACTGAGAGCAGTCACTGTGCTGAAAAGAATAGTGAGTGTTTCCATCACAGTGCGACTGAGAGCAGTCACTGTGCTGAGCAGAATAGTGAGTGTTCCCATCACAGTGTGACTGAGAGCTGTCTCTGTGCTGAACAGAATAGTGAGTGTTCCCATCACAGTGTGACTGAGAGCTGTCAATGTGCTGAGCAGAATAGTTAGTGTTCACATCACAGTGTGACCGAGAGCCCTCACTGTGCTCAGCAGCAGAGTGAGTGTTCCCATCACAGTGTGACTGAGAGCAGTCACTGTGCTGAGCAGAATAGTGAGTGTTCCCATCACAGTGTGACTGAGAGCTGTCTCTGTGCTGAACAGAATAGTGAGTGTTCCCATCATAGTGTGACTGAGAGCTGTCAATGTGCTGAGCAGAATAGTTAGTGTTCACATCACAGTGTGACCGAGAGCCCACACTGTGCTGAGCAGCAGAGTGAGTGTTCCCATCACAGTGTGACTGAGAGCAGTCACTGTGCTGAGCAAAATAGTGAGTGTTCCCATCACAGTGTGACTTTGAGAGCATTCACTGTCCAGAGCAGAATAGTGAGTGTGACTTTGAGAGCAGTCACTGTGCTGAGCAGAATAGTGAGTGTTCCCATCACAGTGTGACTGAGAGCTGTCTCTGTGCTGAACAGAATAGTGAGTGTTGCCATCACAGTGTGACTGAGAGCTGTCAATCTGCTGAGAAGAATAGTTAGTGTTCACATCACAGTGTGACCGAGAGCTGTCACTGTGCTGAGCAGAATAATGAGTGTTCACATCACTATGTGACTGAGAGCAGTCACTGTGCTGAGCAGAATAGTGAGTGTTCACATCACAGTGTGACTGAGAGCAGTCACTGTGCTGAGCAAAATAGTGAGTGTTCCCAACACAGATTGACTGCGAGAGCATTCACTGTGCTGAGCAGAATAGTGAGTGTTCCCATCACAGTGTGACTGAGAGCAGCCACTGTGCTGAGCAGAATAATGAGTGTTCCCATCACAGTGTGACTGTGAGAGCATTCACTGTGCTGAGTAGAATAGTGAGTGTTCCCATACCAGTATGACTGTGAGAGCATTCACTGTGCTGAGCAGAATAGTGAGTGTTCCCGTCACAGTGTGACTTTGAGAGCATTCATTGTCCAGAGCAGAATAGTGAGTGTGACTTTGAGAGCTGTCACTGTGCTGAGCAGAATAGTGAGTGTTCCATCACAGTGTGACTGAGAGCAGTCACTGTGCTGAACATAATAGTGAGTGTTCCCATCACAGTGTGACTTAGAGCAGTCACTGTGCTGAACAGAATAGTAAGTGTTCCCATCACAATGCGACTGTGAGAGCAGTCACTATGCAGAGCAGAATAGTGAGTGTTCCCATCACAGTGTGACTGAGAGCTCTCACTGTGCTGAGCAGAATAATGAGTGTTCACATCACTGTGTGACTGAGAGCAGTCACTGTGCTGAGCAGAATAGTGAGTTTTCCCATCACAGTGTGACTGAGAGCAGTCACTGTGCTTAGCAGAATAGTGAGTGTTCCCATCACAGTGTGACTGAGAGCTGTCTCTGTGCTGAACAGAATAGTGAGTGTTCCCATCACAGTGTGACTTTGAGAGCATTCACTGTCCAGAGCAGAATAGTGAGTGTGACTTTGAGAGCAGTCACTGTGCTGGGCAGAATAGTGAGTGTTCTTATCACAGTGTGACTGAGAGCAGTCAATGTGCTGAACAGAATAGTGAGTGTTCCCATCACAGTGTGACTTAGAGCAGTCACTGTGCTGAGCAGAATAGTGAGTGTTCCCATCACAGTGAGACTGAGAACAGTCACTGTGCTGAGCAGAATAGTGAGTGTTCCTATCACAATGCGACTGTGAGAGCAGTCACTGTGCAGAGCAGAATAGTGAGTGTTCCCATCACAGTGAGACTGAGAACAGTCACTGTGCTGAGCAGAATAGTGAGTGTTCACATCACTGTGTGACTGAGAGCAGTCACTGTGCTGAGCAGAATAGTGAGTGTTGCCATCACAGTGTGACTGAGAGAGCATTCACTGTGCTGAGCAGAATAGTGAGTGTTCCCGTCACAGTGTGACTGAGAGCAGCCACTGTGCTGAGCAGAATAATGAGTGTTCCCATCACAGTGTGACTGTGAGAGCATTCACTGTGCTGAGTAGAATAGTGAGTGTTCCCATACCAGTATGACTGTGAGAGCATTCACTGTGCTGAGCAGAATAGTGAGTGTTCCCGTCACAGTGTGACTTTGAGAGCATTCACTGTCCAGAGCAGAATAGTGAGTGTGACTTGGAGAGCTGTCACTGTGCTGAGCAGAATAGTGAGTGTTCCCATCACAGTGTGACTGAGAGCAGTCACTGTGCTGAACATAATAGTGAGTGTTCCCATCACAGTGTGACTTAGAGCAGTCACTGTGCTGAGCAGAATAGTGAGTGTTCCCATCACAATGCGACTGTGAGAGCAGTCACTGTGCTGAGCAGAATAGTGAGTGTTCCCATCACAGTGTGACTTAGAGCAGTCACTGTGCTGAGCAGAATAGTGAGTGTTCCTATCACAATGCGACTGTGAGAGCAGTCACTGTGCAGAGCAGAATAGTGAGTGTTCCCATCACAGCTGTGACTAAGAGCTGTCAATGTGCTGAGCAGAATAGTGAGTGTTCACATCACTGTGTGACTGAGAGCAGTCACTGTGCTGAGCAGAATAGTGAGTGTTCCCATCACAGTGTGACTGAGAGCAGTCACTGTGCTGAGCAGAATAGTGAGTGTTCCCGTCACAGTGTGACTGAGAGCTGTCTCTGTGCTGAACAGAATAGTGAGTGTTCCCATCAACCGAGAGCTCTCACTGTGCTGAGCAGCAGAGTGAGTGTTCCCATCACAGTGTGACTGAGAGCAGTCACTGTGTTGAGCAAAATAGTGAGTGTTCCCATCACAGTGTGACTTTGAGAGCATTCACTGTCCAGAGCAGAATAGTGAGTGTGACTTTGAGAGCAGTAACTGTGCTGAGCAGAATAGTGAGTGTTCACATCACTGTGTGACTGAGAGCAGTCACTGTGCTGAGCAGAATAGTGAGTGTTCCCATCACAGTGTGACTGAGAGCAGTCACTGTGCTGATCAGAATAGTGAGTGTTCCCATCACAGTGTGACTTTGAGAGCATTCACTGTCCAGAGCAGAATAGTGAGTGTGACTTTGAGAGCAGTCACTGTGCTGAGCAGAATAGTGAGTGTTCCCATCACAGTGTGACTGAGAGCAGTCACTGTGCTGAACAGAATAGTGAGTGTTCCCATCACAGTGTGACTTAGAGCAGTCACTGTGCTGAACAGAATAGTGAGTGTTCCCATCACAGTGTGACTTAGAGCAGTCACTGTGCTGAGCAGAATAGTGAGTGTTCCCATCACAGTGAGACTGAGAACAGTCACTGTGCTGAGCAGAATAGTGAGTGTTCCTATCACAATGCGACTGTGAGAGCAGTCACTGTGCAGAGCAGAATAGTGAGTGTTCCCATCACAGTGAGACTGAGAACAGTCACTGTGCTGAGCAGAATAGTGAGTGTTCACATCACTGTGTGACTGAGAGCAGTCACTGTGCTGAGCAGAATAGTGAGTGTTGCCATCACAGTGTGACTGAGAGAGCATTCACTGTGCTGAGCAGAATAGTGAGTGTTCCCGTCACAGTGTGACTGAGAGCAGCCACTGTGCTGAGCAGAATAATGAGTGTTCCCATCACAGTGTGACTGTGAGAGCATTCACTGTGCTGAGTAGAATAGTGAGTGTTCCCATACCAGTATGACTGTGAGAGCATTCACTGTGCTGAGCAGAATAGTGAGTGTTCCCGTCACAGTGTGACTTTGAGAGCATTCACTGTCCAGAGCAGAATAGTGAGTGTGACTTGGAGAGCTGTCACTGTGCTGAGCAGAATAGTGAGTGTTCCCATCACAGTGTGACTGAGAGCAGTCACTGTGCTGAACATAATAGTGAGTGTTCCCATCACAGTGTGACTTAGAGCAGTCACTGTGCTGAGCAGAATAGTGAGTGTTCCCATCACAATGCGACTGTGAGAGCAGTCACTGTGCTGAGCAGAATAGTGAGTGTTCCCATCACAGTGTGACTTAGAGCAGTCACTGTGCTGAGCAGAATAGTGAGTGTTCCTATCACAATGCGACTGTGAGAGCAGTCACTGTGCAGAGCAGAATAGTGAGTGTTCCCATCACAGCTGTGACTAAGAGCTGTCAATGTGCAGAGCAGAATAGTGAGTGTTCACATCACTGTGTGACTGAGAGCAGTCACTGTGCTGAGCAGAATAGTGAGTGTTCCCATCACAGTGTGACTGAGAGCAGTCACTGTGCTGAGAAGAATAGTGAGTGTTCCCGTCACAGTGTGACTGAGAGCTGTCTCTGTGCTGAACAGAATAGTGAGTGTTCCCATCAACCGAGAGCTCTCACTGTGCTGAGCAGCAGAGTGAGTGTTCCCATCACAGTGTGACTGAGAGCAGTCACTGTGTTGAGCAAAATAGTGAGTGTTCCCATCACAGTGTGACTTTGAGAGCATTCACTGTCCAGAGCAGAATAGTGAGTGTGACTTTGAGAGCAGTCACTGTGCTGAGCAGAATAGTGAGTGTTCCCATCACAGTGTGACTGAGAGCAGTCACTGTGTTGAGCAGAATAGTGAGTGTTCGATTCACAGTGTGACTTTGAGAGCATTCACTGTCCAGAGCAGAATAGTGAGTGTGACTTTGAGAGCTGTCACTGTGCTGAGCAGAATAGTGAGTATTCCCATCACAGTGTGACTGAGAGCAGTCACTGTGCTGAACAGAATAGTGAGTGTTCCCATCACAATGCGACTGTGAGAGCAGTCACTGTGCAGAGCAGAATAGTGAGTGTTCCAATCACAGTATGACTGAGAGCTGTCACTGTGCTGAGCAGAATAGTGAGTGTTCACATCACTGTGTGACTGAGAGCAGTCACTGTGCTGAGCAGAATAGTGAGTGTTCCCATCACAGTGTGACTGAGAGCAGTCACTGTGCTGATCAGAATAGTGAGTGTTCCCATCACAGTGTGACTTTGAGAGCATTCACTGTCCAGAGCAGAATAGTGAGTGTGACTTTGAGAGCAGTCACTGTGCTGAGCAGAATAGTGAGTGTTCCCATCACAGTGTCACTGAGAGCAGTCACTGTGCTGAACAGAATAGTGAGTGTTCCCATCACAGTGTGACTTAGAGCAGTCACTGTGCTGACCAGAATAGTGAGTGTTCCTATCACAATGCGACTGTGAGAGCAGTCACTGTGCAGAGCAGAATAGTGAGTGTTCCCATCACAGCTCTGACTAAGAACTGTCACTGTGCTGAGCAGAATAGTGAGTGTTCACATCACTGTGTGACTGAGAGCAGTCACTGTGCTGAGCAGAATAGTGAGTGTTCCTATCACAGTATGACTGAGAGCAGTCACTGTGCTGAGCAGAATAGTGAGTTTTCCTATCCCAGTATGACTGTGAGAGCATTCACTGTGCTGAGCAGAATAGTGAGTGTTCGATTCACAGTGTGACTTTAAGAGCATTCACTGTCCAGAGCAGAATAGTGAGTGTGACTTTGAGAGCTGTCACTGTGCTGAGCAGAATAGTGAGTGTTCCCATCACAGTGTGACTGAGAGCAGTCACTGTGTTGAACAGAATAGTGAGTGTTCCCATCACAGTGTAACTTAGAGCAGTCACTGTGCTGAGCAGAATAGTGAGTGTTCCTATCACAATGCGACTGTGAGAGCAGTCACTGTGCATAGCAGAATAGTGAGTGTTCCAATCACAGTGTGACTGAGAGCTGTCACTGTGCTGAGCAGAATAGTGAGTGTTCACATCACTGTGTGACTGAGAGTAGTCACTTTGTTGAGCAAAATAGTGAGTGTTCCCATCACAGTGTGACTTTGAGAGCATTCACTGTCCAGAGCAGAATAGTGAGTGTGACTTTGAGAGCAGTCATTGTGCTGAGCAGAATAGTGGGTGTTCCCATCACAGTGTTACTGAGAGCAGTCACTGTGCTAAGCAGAATAGTGAGTGTTCTGATCACAGTGTGACTGTGAGAGCAGTCACTATGCTGAGCAGAATAGTGCGTGTTCCCGTCACAGTGTGACTGAGAGCAGTCACTGTGTTGAGCAAAATAGTGAGTGTTCCCATCACAGTGTGACTTTGAGAGCATTCACTGTCCAGAGCAGAATAGTGAGTGTGACTTTGAGAGCAGTCACTGTGCTGAGCAGAATAGTGAGTGTTCCCATCACAGTGTGACTGAGAGCAGTCACTGTGTTGAGCAGAATAGTGAGTGTTCGATTCACAGTGTGACTTTGAGAGCATTCACTGTCCAGAGCAGAATAGTGAGTGTGACTTTGAGAGCTGTCACTGTGCTGAGCAGAATAGTGAGTATTCCCATCACAGTGTGACTGAGAGCAGTCACTGTGCTGAACAGAATAGTGAGTGTTCCCATCACAATGCGACTGTGAGAGCAGTCACTGTGCAGAGCAGAATAGTGAGTGTTCCAATCACAGTATGACTGAGAGCTGTCACTGTGCTGAGCAGAATAGTGAGTGTTCACATCACTGTGTGACTGAGAGCAGTCACTGTGCTGAGCAGAATAGTGAGTGTTCCCATCACAGTGTGACTGAGAGCAGTCACTGTGCTGATCGGAATAGTGAGTGTTCCCATCACAGTGTGACTTTGAGAGCATTCACTGTCCAGAGCAGAATAGTGAGTGTGACTTTGAGAGCAGTCACTGTGCTGAGCAGAATAGTGAGTGTTCCCATCACAGTGTCACTGAGAGCAGTCACTGTGCTGAACAGAATAGTGAGTGTTCCCATCACAGTGTGACTTAGAGCAGTCACTGTGCTGACCAGAATAGTGAGTGTTCCTATCACAATGCGACTGTGAGAGCAGTCACTGTGCAGAGCAGAATAGTGAGTGTTCCCATCACAGCTCTGACTAAGAACTGTCACTGTGCTGAGCAGAATAGTGAGTGTTCACATCACTGTGTGACTGAGAGCAGTCACTGTGCTGAGCAGAATAGTGAGTGTTCCTATCACAGTATGACTGAGAGCAGTCACTGTGCTGAGCAGAATAGTGAGTGTTCCTATCCCAGTATGACTGTGAGAGCATTCACTGTGCTGAGCAGAATAGTGAGTGTTCGATTCACAGTGTGACTTTGAGAGCATTCACTGTCCAGAGCAGAATAGTGAGTGTGACTTTGAGAGCTGTCACTGTGCTGAGCAGAATAGTGAGTGTTCCCATCACAGTGTGACTGAGAGCAGTCACTGTGCTGAACAGAATAGTGAGTGTTCCCATCACAGTGTAACTTAGAGCAGTCACTGTGCTGAGCAGAATAGTGAGTGTTCCCATCACAATGCGACTGTGAGAGCAGTCACTGTGCATAGCAGAATAGTGAGTGTTCCAATCACAGTGTGACTGAGAGCTGTCACTGTGCTGAGCAGAATAGTGAGTGTTCACATCACTGTGTGACTGAGAGCAGTCACTCTGTTGAGCAAAAAAGTGAGTGTTCCCATCACAGTGTGACTTTGAGAGCATTCACTGTCCAGAGCAGAATAGTGAGTGTGACTTTGAGAGCAGTCATTGTGCTGAGCAGAATAGTGGGTGTTCCCATCACAGTGTTACTGAGAGCAGTCACTGTGCTAAGCAGAATAGTGAGTGTTCTGATCACAGTGTGACTGTGAGAGCAGTCACTATGCTGAGCAGAATAGTGCGTGTTCCCGTCACAGTGTGACTGAGAGCAGTCACTGTGTTGAGCAAAATAGTGAGTGTTCCCATCACAGTGTGACTTTGAGAGCATTCACTGTCCAGAGCAGAATAGTGAGTGTGACTTTGAGAGCAGTCACTGTGCTGAGCAGAATAGTGAGTGTTCCCATCACAGTGTGACTGAGAGCAGTCACTGTGTTGAGCAGAATAGTGAGTGTTCGATTCACAGTGTGACTTTGAGAGCATTCACTGTCCAGAGCAGAATAGTGAGTGTGACTTTGAGAGCTGTCACTGTGCTGAGCAGAATAGTGAGTATTCCCATCACAGTGTGACTGAGAGCAGTCACTGTGCTGAACAGAATAGTGAGTGTTCCCATCACAATGCGACTGTGAGAGCAGTCACTGTGCAGAGCAGAATAGTGAGTGTTCCAATCACAGTATGACTGAGAGCTGTCACTGTGCTGAGCAGAATAGTGAGTGTTCACATCACTGTGTGACTGAGAGCAGTCACTGTGCTGAGCAGAATAGTGAGTGTTCCCATCACAGTGTGACTGAGAGCAGTCACTGTGCTGATCAGAATAGTGAGTGTTCCCATCACAGTGTGACTTTGAGAGCATTCACTGTCCAGAGCAGAATAGTGAGTGTGACTTTGAGAGCAGTCACTGTGCTGAGCAGAATAGTGAGTGTTCCCATCACAGTGTCACTGAGAGCAGTCACTGTGCTGAACAGAATAGTGAGTGTTCCCATCACAGTGTGACTTAGAGCAGTCACTGTGCTGACCAGAATAGTGAGTGTTCCTATCACAATGCGACTGTGAGAGCAGTCACTGTGCAGAGCAGAATAGTGAGTGTTCCCATCACAGCTCTGACTAAGAACTGTCACTGTGCTGAGCAGAATAGTGAGTGTTCACATCACTGTGTGACTGAGAGCAGTCACTGTGCTGAGCAGAATAGTGAGTGTTCCTATCACAGTATGACTGAGAGCAGTCACTGTGCTGAGCAGAATAGTGAGTGTTCCTATCCCAGTATGACTGTGAGAGCATTCACTGTGCTGAGCAGAATAGTGAGTGTTCGATTCACAGTGTGACTTTGAGAGCATTCACTGTCCAGAGCAGAATAGTGAGTGTGACTTTGAGAGCTGTCACTGTGCTGAGCAGAATAGTGAGTGTTCCCATCACAGTGTGACTGAGAGCAGTCACTGTGCTGAACAGAATAGTGAGTGTTCCCATCACAGTGTAACTTAGAGCAGTCACTGTGCTGAGCAGAATAGTGAGTGTTCCCATCACAATGCGACTGTGAGAGCAGTCACTGTGCATAGCAGAATAGTGAGTGTTCCAATCACAGTGTGACTGAGAGCTGTCACTGTGCTGAGCAGAATAGTGAGTGTTCACATCACTGTGTGACTGAGAGCAGTCACTCTGTTGAGCAAAATAGTGAGTGTTCCCATCACAGTGTGACTTTGAGAGCATTCACTGTCCAGAGCAGAATAGTGAGTGTGACTTTGAGAGCAGTCATTGTGCTGAGCAGAACAGTGGGTGTTCCCATCACAGTGTTACTGAGAGCAGTCACTGTGCTAAGCAGAATAGTGAGTGTTCTGATCACAGTGTGACTGTGAGAGCAGTCACTATGCTGAGCAGAATAGTGCGTGTTCCCGTCACAGTGTGACTGAGAGCTCTTATGTGCTGAACAGAATAGTGAGTGTTCCCATCACAGTGTGACTTAGAGCAGTCACTGTGCTGAGCAGAATAGTGAGTGTTCCCATCACAATGCGACTGTGAGAGCAGTCACTGTGCAGAGCAGAATAGTGAGTGTTCCAATCACAGTGTGACTGAGAGCTGTCACTGTGCTGAGCAGAATAGTGAGTGTTCACATCACTGTGTGACTGAGAGCAGTCACTGTGCTGAGCAGAATAGTGAGTGTTCCCATCACAGTGTGACTGAGAGCAGTCACTGTGCTGAGCAGAATAGTGAGTGTTTCCATCACAGTGTGACTGAGAGCTGTCTCTGTGCTGAACAGAATAGTGAGTGTTCCCATCACAGTGTGACTGAGAGCTGTCAATATGCTGAGCAGAATAGTTAGTGTTCACATCACAGTGTGACCGAGAGCTCTCACTGTGCTGAGCAGCAGAGTGAGTGTTCCCATCACAGTGTGACTGAGAGCAGTCACTGTGTTGAGCAAAATAGTGAGTGTTCCCATCACAGTGTGACTTTGAGAGCATTCACTGTCCAGAGCAGAATAGTGAGTGTGACTTTGAGAGCAGTCACTGTGCTGAGCAGAATAGTGAGTGTTCCCATCACAGTGTGACTGAGAGCAGTCACTGTGCTGAACATAATAGTGAGTGTTCCCATCACAGTGTGACTTAGAGCAGTCACTGTGCTGAGCAGAATAGTGAGTGTTCCTATCACAATGCGACTGTGAGAGCAGTCACTGTGCAGAGCAGAATAGTGAGTGTTCCCATCACAGCTCTGACTAAGAACTGTCACTGTGCTGAGCAGAATAGTGAGTGTTCACATCACTGTGTGACTGAGAGCAGTCACTGTGCTGAGCAGAATAGTGAGTGTTCCTATCACAGTATGACTGAGAGCAGTCACTGTGCTGAGCAGAATAGTGAGTGTTCCTATCCCAGTATGACTGTTAGAGCATTCACTGTGCTGAGCAGAATAGTGAGTGTTCGATTCACAGTGTGACTTTGAGAGCATTCACTGTCCAGAGCAGAATAGTGAGTGTGACTTTGAGAGCTGTCACTGTGCTGAGCAGAATAGTGAGTGTTCCCATCACAGTGTGACTGAGAGCAGTCACTGTGCTGAACAGAATAGTGAGTGTTCCCATCACAGTGTAACTTAGAGCAGTCACTGTGCTGAGCAGAATAGTGAGTGTTCCCATCACAATGCGACTGTGAGAGCAGTCACTGTGCATAGCAGAATAGTGAGTGTTCCAATCACAGTGTGACTGAGAGATGTCACTGTGCTGAGCAGAATAGTGAGTGTTCACATCACTGTGTGACTGAGAGCAGTCACTCTGTTGAGCAAAATAGTGAGTGTTCCCATCACAGTGTGACTTTGAGAGCATTCACGGTCCAGAGCAGAATAGTGAGTGTGACTTTGAGAGCAGTCACTGTGCTGAGCAGAATAGTGAGTGTTCCCATCACAGTGTGACTGAGAGCAGTCACTGTGCTGAACATAATAGTGAGTGTTCCCATCACAGTGTGACTTAGAGCAGTCACTGTGCTGAGCAGAATAGTTAGTGTTCACATCACAGTGTGACCGAGAGCTCTCACTGTGCTGAGCAGCAGAGTGAGTGTTCCCATCACAGTGTGACTGAGAGCTCTCACTGTGCTGAGCAGCAGAGTGAGTGTTCCCATCACAGTGTGACTGAGAGCAGTCACTGTGTTGAGCAAAATAGTGAGTGTTCCAATCACAGTGTGACTGAGAGCTGTCACTGTGCTGAGCAGAATAGTGAGTGTTCCCATCACAGTGTGACTGAGAGCAGTCACTGTGCTGAACAGAATAGTGAGTGTTCCCATCACAATGCGACTGTGAGAGCAGTCACTGTGCAGAGCAGAATAGTGAGTGTTCCAATCACAGTATGACTGAGAGCTGTCACTGTGCTGAGCAGAATAGTGAGTGTTCACATCACTGTGTGACTGAGAGCAGTCACTGTGCTGAGCAGAATAGTGAGTGTTCCCATCACAGTGTGACTGAGAGCAGTCACTGTGCTGATCAGAATAGTGAGTGTTCCCATCACAGTGTGACTTTGAGAGCATTCACTGTCCAGAGCAGAATAGTGAGTGTGACTTTGAGAGCAGTCACTGTGCTGAGCAGAATAGTGAGTGTTCCCATCACAGTGTCACTGAGAGCAGTCACTGTGCTGAACAGAATAGTGAGTGTTCCCATCACAGTGTGACTTAGAGCAGTCACTGTGCTGACCAGAATAGTGAGTGTTCCTATCACAATGCGACTGTGAGAGCAGTCACTGTGCAGAGCAGAATAGTGAGTGTTCCCATCACAGCTCTGACTAAGAACTGTCACTGTGCTGAGCAGAATAGTGAGTGTTCACATCACTGTGTGACTGAGAGCAGTCACTGTGCTGAGCAGAATAGTGAGTGTTCCTATCACAGTATGACTGAGAGCAGTCACTGTGCTGAGCAGAATAGTGAGTGTTCCTATCCCAGTATGACTGTGAGAGCATTCACTGTGCTGAGCAGAATAGTGAGTGTTCGATTCACAGTGTGACTTTGAGAGCATTCACTGTCCAGAGCAGAATAGTGAGTGTGACTTTGAGAGCTGTCACTGTGCTGAGCAGAATAGTGAGTGTTCCCATCACAGTGTGACTGAGAGCAGTCACTGTGCTGAACAGAATAGTGAGTGTTCCCATCACAGTGTAACTTAGAGCAGTCACTGTGCTGAGCAGAATAGTGAGTGTTCCCATCACAATGCGACTGTGAGAGCAGTCACTGTGCATAGCAGAATAGTGAGTGTTCCAATCACAGTGTGACTGAGAGCTGTCACTGTGCTGAGCAGAATAGTGAGTGTTCACATCACTGTGTGACTGAGAGCAGTCACTCTGTTGAGCAAAATAGTGAGTGTTCCCATCACAGTGTGACTTTGAGAGCATTCACTGTCCAGAGCAGAATAGTGAGTGTGACTTTGAGAGCAGTCATTGTGCTGAGCAGAATAGTGGGTGTTCCCATCACAGTGTTACTGAGAGCAGTCACTGTGCTAAGCAGAATAGTGAGTGTTCTGATCACAGTGTGACTGTGAGAGCAGTCACTATGCTGAGCAGAATAGTGCGTGTTCCCGTCACAGTGTGACTGAGAGCTCTTATGTGCTGAACAGAATAGTGAGTGTTCCCATCACAGTGTGACTTAGAGCAGTCACTGTGCTGAGCAGAATAGTGAGTGTTCCCATCACAATGCGACTGTGAGAGCAGTCACTGTGCAGAGCAGAATAGTGAGTGTTCCAATCACAGTGTGACTGAGAGCTGTCACTGTGCTGAGCAGAATAGTGAGTGTTCACATCACTGTGTGACTGAGAGCAGTCACTGTGCTGAGCAGAATAGTGAGTGTTCCCATCACAGTGTGACTGAGAGCAGTCACTGTGCTGAGCAGAATAGTGAGTGTTCCCATCACAGTGTGACTGAGAGCTGTCTCTGTGCTGAACAGAATAGTGAGTGTTCCCATCACAGTGTGACTGAGAGCTGTCAATATGCTGAGCAGAATAGTTAGTGTTCACATCACAGTGTGACCGAGAGCTCTCACTGTGCTGAGCAGCAGAGTGAGTGTTCCCATCACAGTGTGACTGAGAGCAGTCACTGTGTTGAGCAAAATAGTGAGTGTTCCCATCACAGTGTGACTTTGAGAGCATTCACTGTCCAGAGCAGAATAGTGAGTGTGACTTTGAGAGCAGTCACTGTGCTGAGCAGAATAGTGAGTGTTCCCATCACAGTGTGACTGAGAGCAGTCACTGTGCTGAACATAATAGTGAGTGTTCCCATCACAGTGTGACTTAGAGCAGTCACTGTGCTGAGCAGAATAGTGAGTGTTCCTATCACAATGCGACTGTGAGAGCAGTCACTGTGCAGAGCAGAATAGTGAGTGTTCCCATCACAGCTCTGACTAAGAACTGTCACTGTGCTGAGCAGAATAGTGAGTGTTCACATCACTGTGTGACTGAGAGCAGTCACTGTGCTGAGCAGAATAGTGAGTGTTCCTATCACAGTATGACTGAGAGCAGTCACTGTGCTGAGCAGAATAGTGAGTGTTCCTATCCCAGTATGACTGTTAGAGCATTCACTGTGCTGAGCAGAATAGTGAGTGTTCGATTCACAGTGTGACTTTGAGAGCATTCACTGTCCAGAGCAGAATAGTGAGTGTGACTTTGAGAGCTGTCACTGTGCTGAGCAGAATAGTGAGTGTTCCCATCACAGTGTGACTGAGAGCAGTCACTGTGCTGAACAGAATAGTGAGTGTTCCCATCACAGTGTAACTTAGAGCAGTCACTGTGCTGAGCAGAATAGTGAGTGTTCCCATCACAATGCGACTGTTAGAGCAGTCACTGTGCATAGCAGAATAGTGAGTGTTCCAATCACAGTGTGACTGAGAGATGTCACTGTGCTGAGCAGAATAGTGAGTGTTCACATCACTGTGTGACTGAGAGCAGTCACTCTGTTGAGCAAAATAGTGAGTGTTCCCATCACAGTGTGACTTTGAGAGCATTCACGGTCCAGAGCAGAATAGTGAGTGTGACTTTGAGAGCAGTCATTGTGCTGAGCAGAATAGTGGGTGTTCCCATCACAGTGTTACTGAGAGCAGTCACTGTGCTAAGCAGAATAGTGAGTGTTCTGATCACAGTGTGACTGTGAGAGCAGTCACTATGCTGAGCAGAATAGTGCGTGTTCCCGTCACAGTGTGACTGAGAGCTCTTATGTGCTGAACAGAATAGTGAGTGTTCCCATCACAGTGTGACTTAGAGCAGTCACTGTGCTGAGCAGAATAGTGAGTGTTCCCATCACAATGCGACTGTGAGAGCAGTCACTGTGCAGAGCAGAATAGTGAGTGTTCCAATCACAGTGTGACTGAGAGCTGTCACTGTGCTGAGCAGAATAGTGAGTGTTCCCATCACAGTGTGACTGAGAGCAGTCACTGTGCTGAACAGAATAGTGAGTGTTCCCATCACAATGCGACTGTGAGAGCAGTCACTGTGCAGAGCAGAATAGTGAGTGTTCCAATCACAGTATGACTGAGAGCTGTCACTGTGCTGAGCAGAATAGTGAGTGTTCACATCACTGTGTGACTGAGAGCAGTCACTGTGCTGAGCAGAATAGTGAGTGTTCCCATCACAGTGTGACTGAGAGCAGTCACTGTGCTGATCAGAATAGTGAGTGTTCCCATCACAGTGTGACTTTGAGAGCATTCACTGTCCAGAGCAGAATAGTGAGTGTGACTTTGAGAGCAGTCACTGTGCTGAGCAGAATAGTGAGTGTTCCCATCACAGTGTCACTGAGAGCAGTCACTGTGCTGAACAGAATAGTGAGTGTTCCCATCACAGTGTGACTTAGAGCAGTCACTGTGCTGACCAGAATAGTGAGTGTTCCTATCACAATGCGACTGTGAGAGCAGTCACTGTGCAGAGCAGAATAGTGAGTGTTCCCATCACAGCTCTGACTAAGAACTGTCACTGTGCTGAGCAGAATAGTGAGTGTTCACATCACTGTGTGACTGAGAGCAGTCACTGTGCTGAGCAGAATAGTGAGTGTTCCTATCACAGTATGACTGAGAGCAGTCACTGTGCTGAGCAGAATAGTGAGTGTTCCTATCCCAGTATGACTGTGAGAGCATTCACTGTGCTGAGCAGAATAGTGAGTGTTCGATTCACAGTGTGACTTTGAGAGCATTCACTGTCCAGAGCAGAATAGTGAGTGTGACTTTGAGAGCTGTCACTGTGCTGAGCAGAATAGTGAGTGTTCCCATCACAGTGTGACTGAGAGCAGTCACTGTGCTGAACAGAATAGTGAGTGTTCCCATCACAGTGTAACTTAGAGCAGTCACTGTGCTGAGCAGAATAGTGAGTGTTCCCATCACAATGCGACTGTGAGAGCAGTCACTGTGCATAGCAGAATAGTGAGTGTTCCAATCACAGTGTGACTGAGAGCTGTCACTGTGCTGAGCAGAATAGTGAGTGTTCACATCACTGTGTGACTGAGAGCAGTCACTCTGTTGAGCAAAATAGTGAGTGTTCCCATCACAGTGTGACTTTGAGAGCATTCACTGTCCAGAGCAGAATAGTGAGTGTGACTTTGACAGCAGTCATTGTGCTGAGCAGAATAGTGGGTGTTCCCATCACAGTGTTACTGAGAGCAGTCACTGTGCTAAGCAGAATAGTGAGTGTTCTGATCACAGTGTGACTGTGAGAGCAGTCACTATGCTGAGCAGAATAGTGCGTGTTCCCGTCACAGTGTGACTGAGAGCTCTTATGTGCTGAACAGAATAGTGAGTGTTCCCATCACAGTGTGACTTAGAGCAGTCACTGTGCTGAGCAGAATAGTGAGTGTTCCCATCACAATGCGACTGTGAGAGCAGTCACTGTGCAGAGCAGAATAGTGAGTGTTCCAATCACAGTGTGACTGAGAGCTGTCACTGTGCTGAGCAGAATAGTGAGTGTTCACATCACTGTGTGACTGAGAGCAGTCACTGTGCTGAGCAGAATAGTGAGTGTTCCCATCACAGTGTGACTGAGAGCAGTCACTGTGCTGAGCAGAATAGTGAGTGTTCCCATCACAGTGTGACTGAGAGCTGTCTCTGTGCTGAACAGAATAGTGAGTGTTCCCATCACAGTGTGACTGAGAGCTGTCAATATGCTGAGCAGAATAGTTAGTGTTCACATCACAGTGTGACCGAGAGCTCTCACTGTGCTGAGCAGCAGAGTGAGTGTTCCCATCACAGTGTGACTGAGAGCAGTCACTGTGTTGAGCAAAATAGTGAGTGTTCCCATCACAGTGTGACTTTGAGAGCATTCACTGTCCAGAGCAGAATAGTGAGTGTGACTTTGAGAGCAGTCACTGTGCTGAGCAGAATAGTGAGTGTTCCCATCACAGTGTGACTGAGAGCAGTCACTGTGCTGAACATAATAGTGAGTGTTCCCATCACAGTGTGACTTAGAGCAGTCACTGTGCTGAGCAGAATAGTGAGTGTTCCTATCACAATGCGACTGTGAGAGCAGTCACTGTGCAGAGCAGAATAGTGAGTGTTCCCATCACAGCTCTGACTAAGAACTGTCACTGTGCTGAGCAGAATAGTGAGTGTTCACATCACTGTGTGACTGAGAGCAGTCACTGTGCTGAGCAGAATAGTGAGTGTTCCTATCACAGTATGACTGAGAGCAGTCACTGTGCTGAGCAGAATAGTGAGTGTTCCTATCCCAGTATGACTGTTAGAGCATTCACTGTGCTGAGCAGAATAGTGAGTGTTCGATTCACAGTGTGACTTTGAGAGCATTCACTGTCCAGAGCAGAATAGTGAGTGTGACTTTGAGAGCTGTCACTGTGCTGAGCAGAATAGTGAGTGTTCCCATCACAGTGTGACTGAGAGCAGTCACTGTGCTGAACAGAATAGTGAGTGTTCCCATCACAGTGTAACTTAGAGCAGTCACTGTGATGAGCAGAATAGTGAGTGTTCCCATCACAATGCGACTGTGAGAGCAGTCACTGTGCATAGCAGAATAGTGAGTGTTCCAATCACAGTGTGACTGAGAGATGTCACTGTGCTGAGCAGAATAGTGAGTGTTCACATCACTGTGTGACTGAGAGCAGTCACTCTGTTGAGCAAAATAGTGAGTGTTCCCATCACAGTGTGACTTTGAGAGCATTCACTGTCCAGAGCAGAATAGTGAGTGTGACTTTGAGAGCAGTCATTGTGCTGAGCAGAATAGTGGGTGTTCCCATCACAGTGTTACTGAGAGCAGTCACTGTGCTAAGCAGAATAGTGAGTGTTCTGATCACAGTGTGACTGTGAGAGCAGTCACTATGCTGAGCAGAATAGTGCGTGTTCCCGTCACAGTGTGACTGAGAGCTCTTATGTGCTGAACAGAATAGTGAGTGTTCCCATCACAGTGTGACTTAGAGCAGTCACTGTGCTGAGCAGAATAGTGAGTGTTCCCATCACAATGCGACTGTGAGAGCAGTCACTGTGCAGAGCAGAATAGTGAGTGTTCCAATCACAGTGTGACTGAGAGCTGTCACTGTGCTGAGCAGAATAGTGAGTGTTCCCATCACAGTGTGACTGAGAGCAGTCACTGTGCTGAACAGAATAGTGAGTGTTCCCATCACAATGCGACTGTGAGAGCAGTCACTGTGCAGAGCAGAATAGTGAGTGTTCCAATCACAGTATGACTGAGAGCTGTCACTGTGCTGAGCAGAATAGTGAGTGTTCACATCACTGTGTGACTGAGAGCAGTCACTGTGCTGAGCAGAATAGTGAGTGTTCCCATCACAGTGTGACTGAGAGCAGTCACTGTGCTGATCAGAATAGTGAGTGTTCCCATCACAGTGTGACTTTGAGAGCATTCACTGTCCAGAGCAGAATAGTGAGTGTGACTTTGAGAGCAGTCACTGTGCTGAGCAGAATAGTGAGTGTTCCCATCAAAGTGTCACTGAGAGCAGTCACTGTGCTGAACAGAATAGTGAGTGTTCCCATCACAGTGTGACTTAGAGCAGTCACTGTGCTGACCAGAATAGTGAGTGTTCCTATCACAATGCGACTGTGAGAGCAGTCACTGTGCAGAGCAGAATAGTGAGTGTTCCCATCACAGCTCTGACTAAGAACTGTCACTGTGCTGAGCAGAATAGTGAGTGTTCACATCACTGTGTGACTGAGAGCAGTCACTGTGCTGAGCAGAATAGTGAGTGTTCCTATCACAGTATGACTGAGAGCAGTCACTGTGCTGAGCAGAATAGTGAGTGTTCCTATCCCAGTATGACTGTGAGAGCATTCACTGTGCTGAGCAGAATAGTGAGTGTTCGATTCACAGTGTGACTTTGAGAGCATTCACTGTCCAGAGCAGAATAGTGAGTGTGACTTTGAGAGCTGTCACTGTGCTGAGCAGAATAGTGAGTGTTCCCATCACAGTGTGACTGAGAGCAGTCACTGTGCTGAACAGAATAGTGAGTGTTCCCATCACAGTGTAACTTAGAGCAGTCACTGTGCTGAGCAGAATAGTGAGTGTTCCCATCACAATGCGACTGTGAGAGCAGTCACTGTGCATAGCAGAATAGTGAGTGTTCCAATCACAGTGTGACTGAGAGCTGTCACTGTGCTGAGCAGAATAGTGAGTGTTCACATCACTGTGTGACTGAGAGCAGTCACTCTGTTGAGCAAAATAGTGAGTGTTCCCATCACAGTGTGACTTTGAGAGCATTCACTGTCCAGAGCAGAATAGTGAGTGTGACTTTGAGAGCAGTCATTGTGCTGAGCAGAATAGTGGGTGTTCCCATCACAGTGTTACTGAGAGCAGTCACTGTGCTAAGCAGAATAGTGAGTGTTCTGATCACAGTGTGACTGTGAGAGCAGTCACTATGCTGAGCAGAATAGTGCGTGTTCCCGTCACAGTGTGACTGAGAGCTCTTATGTGCTGAACAGAATAGTGAGTGTTCCCATCACAGTGTGACTTAGAGCAGTCACTGTGCTGAGCAGAATAGTGAGTGTTCCCATCACAATGCGACTGTGAGAGCAGTCACTGTGCAGAGCAGAATAGTGAGTGTTCCATTCACAGTGTGACTGAGAGCTGTCACTGTGCTGAGCAGAATAGTGAGTGTTCACATCACTGTGTGACTGAGAGCAGTCACTGTGCTGAGCAGAATAGTGAGTGTTCCCATCACAGTGTGACTGAGAGCAGTCACTGTGCTGAGCAGAATAGTGAGTGTTCCCATCACAGTGTGACTGAGAGCTGTCTCTGTGCTGAACAGAATAGTGAGTGTTCCCATCACAGTGTGACTGAGAGCTGTCAATATGCTGAGCAGAATAGTTAGTGTTCACATCACAGTGTGACCGAGAGCTCTCACTGTGCTGAGCAGCAGAGTGAGTGTTCCCATCACAGTGTGACTGAGAGCAGTCACTGTGTTGAGCAAAATAGTGAGTGTTCCCATCACAGTGTGACTTTGAGAGCATTCACTGTCCAGAGCAGAATAGTGAGTGTGACTTTGAGAGCAGTCACTGTGCTGAGCAGAATAGTGAGTGTTCCCATCACAGTGTGACTGAGAGCAGTCACTGTGCTGAACATAATAGTGAGTGTTCCCATCACAGTGTGACTTAGAGCAGTCACTGTGCTGAGCAGAATAGTGAGTGTTCCTATCACAATGCGACTGTGAGAGCAGTCACTGTGCAGAGCAGAATAGTGAGTGTTCCCATCACAGCTCTGACTAAGAACTGTCACTGTGCTGAGCAGAATAGTGAGTGTTCACATCACTGTGTGACTGAGAGCAGTCACTGTGCTGAGCAGAATAGTGAGTGTTCCTATCACAGTATGACTGAGAGCAGTCACTGTGCTGAGCAGAATAGTGAGTGTTCCTATCCCAGTATGACTGTTAGAGCATTCACTGTGCTGAGCAGAATAGTGAGTGTTCGATTCACAGTGTGACTTTGAGAGCATTCACTGTCCAGAGCAGAATAGTGAGTGTGACTTTGAGAGCTGTCACTGTGCTGAGCAGAATAGTGAGTGTTCCCATCACAGTGTAACTTAGAGCAGTCACTGTGCTGAGCAGAATAGTGAGTGTTCCCATCACAATGCGACTGTGAGAGCAGTCACTGTGCATAGCAGAATAGTGAGTGTTCCAATCACAGTGTGACTGAGAGCTGTCACTGTGCTGAGCAGAATAGTGAGTGTTCACATCACTGTGTGACTGAGAGCAGTCACTCTGTTGAGCAAAATAGTGAGTGTTCCCATCACAGTGTGACTTTGAGAGCATTCACTGTCCAGAGCAGAATAGTGAGTGTGACTTTGAGAGCAGTCATTGTGCTGAGCAGAATAGTGGGTGTTCCCATCACAGTGTTACTGAGAGCAGTCACTGTGCTAAGCAGAATAGTGAGTGTTCTGATCACAGTGTGACTGTGAGAGCAGTCACTATGCTGAGCAGAATAGTGCGTGTTCCCGTCACAGTGTGACTGAGAGCTCTTATGTGCTGAACAGAATAGTGAGTGTTCCCATCACAGTGTGACTTAGAGCAGTCACTGTGCTGAGCAGAATAGTGAGTGTTCCCATCACAATGCGACTGTGAGAGCAGTCACTGTGCAGAGCAGAATAGTGAGTGTTCCAATCACAGTGTGACTGAGAGCTGTCACTGTGCTGAGCAGAATAGTGAGTGTTCCCATCACAGTGTGACTGAGAGCAGTCACTGTGCTGAACAGAATAGTGAGTGTTCCCATCACAATGCGACTGTGAGAGCAGTCACAGTGCAGAGCAGAATAGTGAGTGTTCCAATCACAGTATGACTGAGAGCTGTCACTGTGCTGAGCAGAATAGTGAGTGTTCACATCACTGTGTGACTGAGAGCAGTCACTGTGCTGAGCAGAATAGTGAGTGTTCCCATCACAGTGTGACTGAGAGCAGTCACTGTGCTGATCAGAATAGTGAGTGTTCCCATCACAGTGTGACTTTGAGAGCATTCACTGTCCAGAGCAGAATAGTGAGTGTGACTTTGAGAGCAGTCACTGTGCTGAGCAGAATAGTGAGTGTTCCCATCACAGTGTCACTGAGAGCAGTCACTGTGCTGAACAGAATAGTGAGTGTTCCCATCACAGTGTGACTTAGAGCAGTCACTGTGCTGACCAGAATAGTGAGTGTTCCTATCACAATGCGACTGTGAGAGCAGTCACTGTGCAGAGCAGAATAGTGAGTGTTCCCATCACAGCTCTGACTAAGAACTGTCACTGTGCTGAGCAGAATAGTGAGTGTTCACATCACTGTGTGAATGAGAGCAGTCACTGTGCTGAGCAGAATAGTGAGTGTTCCTATCACAGTATGACTGAGAGCAGTCACTGTGCTGAGCAGAATAGTGAGTGTTCCTATCCCAGTATGACTGTGAGAGCATTCACTGTGCTGAGCAGAATAGTGAGTGTTCGATTCACAGTGTGACTTTGAGAGCATTCACTGTCCAGAGCAGAATAGTGAGTGTGACTTTGAGAGCTGTCACTGTGCTGAGCAGAATAGTGAGTGTTCCCATCACAGTGTGACTGAGAGCAGTCACTGTGCTGAACAGAATAGTGAGTGTTCCCATCACAGTGTAACTTAGAGCAGTCACTGTGCTGAGCAGAATAGTGAGTGTTCCCATCACAATGCGACTGTGAGAGCAGTCACTGTGCATAGCAGAATAGTGAGTGTTCCAATCACAGTGTGACTGAGAGCTGTCACTGTGCTGAGCAGAATAGTGAGTGTTCACATCACTGTGTGACTGAGAGCAGTCACTCTGTTGAGCAAAATAGTGAGTGTTCCCATCACAGTGTGACTTTGAGAGCATTCACTGTGCTGAGCAGAATAGTGAGTGTTCCCATCACAGTGTGACTGAGAGCTGTCTCTGTGCTGAACAGAATAGTGAGTGTTCCCATCACAGTGTGACTGAGAGCTGTCAATATGCTGAGCAGAATAGTTAGTGTTCACATCACAGTGTGACCGAGAGCTCTCACTGTGCTGAGCAGCAGAGTGAGTGTTCCCATCACAGTGTGACTGAGAGCAGTCACTGTGTTGAGCAAAATAGTGAGTGTTCCCATCACAGTGTGACTTTGAGAGCATTCACTGTCCAGAGCAGAATAGTGAGTGTGACTTTGAGAGCAGTCACTGTGCTGAGCAGAATAGTGAGTGTTCCCATCACAGTGTGACTGAGAGTAGTCACTGTGCTGAACATAATAGTGAGTGTTCCCATCACAGTGTGACTTAGAGCAGTCACTGTGCTGAGCAGAATAGTGAGTGTTCCTATCACAATGCGACTGTGAGAGCAGTCACTGTGCAGAGCAGAATAGTGAGTGTTCCCATCACAGCTCTGACTAAGAACTGTCACTGTGCTGAGCAGAATGGTGAGTGTTCACATCACTGTGTGACTGAGAGCAGTCACTGTGCTGAGCAGAATAGTGAGTGTTCCTATCACAGTATGACTGAGAGCAGTCACTGTGCTGAGCAGAATAGTGAGTGTTCCTATCCCAGTATGACTGTTAGAGCATTCACTGTGCTGAGCAGAATAGTGAGTGTTCGATTCACAGTGTGACTTTGAGAGCATTCACTGTCCAGAGCAGAATAGTGAGTGTGACTTTGAGAGCTGTCACTGTGCTGAGCAGAATAGTGAGTGTTCCCATCACAGTGTGACTGAGAGCAGTCACTGTGCTGAACAGAATAGTGAGTGTTCCCATCACAGTGTAACTTAGAGCAGTCACTGTGCTGAGCAGAATAGTGAGTGTTCCCATCACAATGCGACTGTGAGAGCAGTCACTGTGCATAGCAGAATAGTGAGTGTTCCAATCACAGTGTGACTGAGAGCTGTCACTGTGCTGAGCAGAATAGTGAGTGTTCACATCACTGTGTGACTGAGAGCAGTCACTCTGTTGAGCAAAATAGTGAGTGTTCCCATCACAGTGTGACTTTGAGAGCATTCACTGTCCAGAGCAGAATAGTGAGTGTGACTTTGAGAGCAGTCATTGTGCTGAGCAGAATAGTGGGTGTTCCCATCACAGTGTTACTGAGAGCAGTCACTGTGCTAAGCAGAATAGTGAGTGTTCTGATCACAGTGTGACTGTGAGAGCAGTCACTATGCTGAGCAGAATAGTGCGTGTTCCCGTCACAGTGTGACTGAGAGCTCTTATGTGCTGAACAGAATAGTGAGTGTTCCCATCACAGTGTGACTTAGAGCAGTCACTGTGCTGAGCAGAATAGTGAGTGTTCCCATCACAATGCGACTGTGAGAGCAGTCACTGTGCAGAGCAGAATAGTGAGTGTTCCAATCACAGTGTGACTGAGAGCTGTCACTGTGCTGAGCAGAATAGTGAGTGTTCACATCACTGTGTGACTGAGAGCAGTCACTGTGCTGAGCAGAATAGTGAGTGTTCCCATCACAGTGTGACTGAGATCAGTCACTGTGCTGAGCAGAATAGTGAGTGTTCCCATCACAGTGTGACTGAGAGCTGTCTCTGTGCTGAACAGAATAGTGAGTGTTCCCATCACAGTGTGACTGAGAGCTGTCAATATGCTGAGCAGAATAGTTAGTGTTCACATCACAGTGTGACCGAGAGCTCTCACTGTGCTGAGCAGCAGAGTGAGTGTTCCCATCACAGTGTGACTGAGAGCAGTCACTGTGTTGAGCAAAATAGTGAGTGTTCCCATCACAGTGTGACTTTGAGAGCATTCACTGTCCAGAGCAGAATAGTGAGTGTGACTTTGAGAGCAGTCACTGTGCTGAGCAGAATAGTGAGTGTTCCCATCACAGTGTGACTGAGAGCAGTCACTGTGCTGAACATAATAGTGAGTGTTCCCATCACAGTGTGACTTAGAGCAGTCACTGTGCTGAGCAGAATAGTGAGTGTTCCTATCACAATGCGACTGTGAGAGCAGTCACTGTGCAGAGCAGAATAGTGAGTGTTCCCATCACAGCTCTGACTAAGAACTGTCACTGTGCTGAGCAGAATAGTGAGTGTTCACATCACTGTGTGACTGAGAGCAGTCACTGTGCTGAGCAGAATAGTGAGTGTTCCTATCACAGTATGACTGAGAGCAGTCACTGTGCTGAGCAGAATAGTGAGTGTTCCTATCCCAGTATGACTGTGAGAGCATTCACTGTGCTGAGCAGAATAGTGAGTGTTCGATTCACAGTGTGACTTTGAGAGCATTCACTGTCCAGAGCAGAATAGTGAGTGTGACTTTGAGAGCTGTCACTGTGCTGAGCAGAATAGTGAGTGTTCCCATCACAGTGTGACTGAGAGCAGTCACTGTGCTGAACAGAATAGTGAGTGTTCCCATCACAGTGTAATTTAGAGCAGTCACTGTGCTGAGCAGAATAGTGAGTGTTCCCATCACAATGCGACTGTGAGAGCAGTCACTGTGCATAGCAGAATAGTGAGTGTTCCAATCACAGTGTGACTGAGAGCTGTCACTGTGCAGAGCAGAATAGTGAGTGTTCACATCACTGTGTGACTGAGAGCAGTCACTCTGTTGAGCAAAATAGTGAGTGTTCTCATCACAGTGTGACTTTGAGAGCATTCACTGTCCAGAGCAGAATAGTGAGTGTGACTTTGAGAGCAGTCATTGTGCTGAGCAGAATAGTGGGTGTTCCCATCACAGTGTTACTGAGATCAGTCACTGTGCTAAGCAGAATAGTGAGTGTTCTGATCACAGTGTGACTGTGAGAGCAGTCACTATGCTGAGCAGAATAGTGCGTGTTCCCGTCACAGTGTGACTGAGAGCTCTTATGTGCTGAACAGAATAGTGAGTGTTCCCATCACAGTGTGACTTAGAGCAGTCACTGTGCTGAGCAGAATAGTGAGTGTTCCCATCACAATGCGACTGTGAGAGCAGTCACTGTGCAGAGCAGAATAGTGAGTGTTCCAATCACAGTGTGACTGAGAGCTGTCACTGTGCTGAGCAGAATAGTGAGTGTTCACATCACTGTGTGACTGAGAGCAGTCACTGTGCTGAGCAGAATAGTGAGTGTTCCCATCACAGTGTGACTGAGAGCAGTCACTGTGCTGAGCAGAATAGTGAGTGTTCCCATCACAGTGTGACTGAGAGCTGTCTCTGTGCTGAACAGAATAGTGAGTGTTCCCATCACAGTGTGACTGAGAGCTGTCAATATGCTGAGCAGAATAGTAAGTGTTTCCATCACAGTGTGACTGAGAGCTGTCATTGTGCTGAGCAGAATAATGGGTGTTCCCATCACAGTGTGACTGTGAGAGCATTCACTGTGCTGAGTAGAATAGTGAGTGTTCCTATCCCAGTATGACTGTGAGAGCATTCACTGTGCTGAGCAGAATAGTGAGTGTTCCCATCACAGTGTGACTGAGAGCAGTCACTGTGCTGAACAGAATAGTGAGTGTTCCCATCACAGTGTGACTTATAGCAGTCACTGTGCTGAGCAGAATAGTGAGTGTTCCCATCACAATGCGACTGTGAGAGCAGTCACTGTGCAGAGCAGAATAGTGAGTGTTCCAATCACAGTGTGACTGAGAGCTGTCACTGTGCTGAGCAGAATAGTGAGTGTTCCCATCACAGTGTGACTGAGAGCAGTCACTGTGCTGAGCAGAATAGTGAGTGTTCCCATCACAGTGTGACTGAGAGCTCTTATGTGCTGAGCAGAATAGTGAGTGTTCCCATCACAGTGTGACTGAGAGCAGTCACTGTGCTGAGCAGAATAGTGAGTGTTCACATCACAGTGTGACTGAGAGCAGTCACTGTGCTGAACAGAATAGTGAGTGTTCCCATCACAGTGTGACTTAGAGCAGTCACTGTGCTGAGCAGAATAGTGAGTGTTCCCATCACAATGCGACTGTGAGAGCAGTCACTGTGCAGAGCAGAATAGTGAGTGTTCCAATCACAGTGTGACTGAGAGCTGTCACTGTGCTGATCAGAATAGTGAGTGTTCACATCACTGTGTGACTGAGAGCAGTCACTGTCCAGAGCAGAATAGTGAGTGTGACTTTGAGAGCAGTCATTGTGCTGAGCAGAATAGTGGGTGTTCCCATCACAGTGTTACTGAGATCAGTCACTGTGCTAAGCAGAATAGTGAGTGTTCTGATCACAGTGTGACTGTGAGAGCAGTCACTATGCTGAGCAGAATAGTGCGTGTTCCCGTCACAGTGTGACTGAGAGCTCTTATGTGCTGAACAGAATAGTGAGTGTTCCCATCACTGTGTGACTGAGAGCAGTCACTGTGCTGAGCAGAATAGTGAGTGTTCCCATCACAGTGTGACTGAGAGCTGTCAATATGCTGAGCAGAATAGTAAGTGTTTCCATCACAGTGTGACTGAGAGCTGTCATTGTGCTGAGCAGAATAATGGGTGTTCCCATCACAGTGTGACTGTGAGAGCATTCACTGTGCTGAGTAGAATAGTGAGTGTTCCTATCCCAGTATGACTGTGAGAGCATTCACTGTGCTGAGCAGAATAGTGAGTGTTCCCATCACAGTGTGACTTATAGCAGTCACTGTGCTGAGCAGAATAGTGAGTGTTCCCATCACAATGCGACTGTGAGAGCAGTCACTGTGCAGAGCAGAATAGTGAGTGTTCCAATCACAGTGTGACTGAGAGCTGTCACTGTGCTGAGCAGAATAGTGAGTGTTCCCATCACAGTGTGACTGAGAGCAGTCACTGTGCTGAGCAGAATAGTGAGTGTTCCCATCACAGTGTGACTGAGAGCTCTTATGTGCTGAGCAGAATAGTGAGTGTTCCCATCACAGTGTGACTGAGAGCAGTCACTGTGCTGAGCAGAATAGTGAGTGTTCACATCACAGTGTGACTGAGAGCAGTCACTGTGCTGAACAGAATAGTGAGTGTTCCCATCACAGTGTGACTTAGAGCAGTCACTGTGCTGAGCAGAATAGTGAGTGTTCCCATCACAATGCGACTGTGAGAGCAGTCACTGTGCAGAGCAGAATAGTGAGTGTTCCAATCACAGTGTGACTGAGAGCTGTCACTGTGCTGATCAGAATAGTGAGTGTTCACATCACTGTGTGACTGAGAGCAGTCACTGTGCTGAGCAGAATAGTGAGTGTTCCCATCACAGTGTGACTGAGAGCAGTCACTGTGCTGAGCAGAATAGTGAGTGTTCCCATCACAGTGTGACTGAGATCTCTTATGTGCTGAGCAGAATAGTGAGTGTTCCCATCACAGTGTGACTGAGAGCAGTCACTGTGCTAAGCAGAATAGTGAGTGTTCACATCACAGTGTGACTTTGAGAGCATTCACTGTCCAGAGCAGAATAGTGAGTGTGACTTTGAGAGCAGTCACTGTGCTGAGCAGAATAGTGAGTGTTCCCATCACAGTGTGACTGAGAGCAGTCACTGTGCTGAACAGAATAGTGAGTATTCCCATCACAGTGTGACTTAGAGCAGTCACTGTGCTAAGCAGAATAGTGAGTGTTCCTATCACAATGCGACTGTGAGAGCAGTCACTGTGCAGAGCAGAATAGTGAGTGTTCCCATCACAGCTGTGACTAAGAGCTGTCACTGTGCTGAGCAGAATAGTGAGTGTTCACATCACTGTGTGACTGAGAGCAGTCACTGTGCTGAGCAGAATAGTGAGTGTTCCCATCACAGTGTGACTGAGAGCAGTTACTGTGCTGAGCAGAATAGTGAGTGTTCCCAAAACACAGTGTGACTGAGAGCTGTCTATGTGCTGAACAGAATAGTGAGTGTTCCCATCACAGTGTGACTGAGAGCTGTCAATATGCTGAGCAGAATAGTTAGTGTTCACATCACAGCGTGACCGAGAGCTCTCACTGTGCTGAGCAGCAGAGTGAGTTTTCCCATCACAGTGTGACTGAGAGCAGTCACTGTGTTGAGCAAATCAGTGAGTGTTCCCATCACAGTGTGACTTTGAGAGCATTCACTGTTTAGAGCAGAATAGTGAGTGTGACTTTGAGAGCAGTCACTGTGCTGAGCAGAATAGTGAGTGTTCCCATCACAGTGTGACAGAGAGCAGTCACTGTGCTGAACAGAATAGTGAGTGTTCCCATCACAGTGTGACTTAGAGCAGTCACTGTGCTGAGCAGAATAGTGAGTGTTCCTATCACAATGCGACTGTGAGAGCAGTCACTGTGCAGAGCAGAATAGTGAGTGTTCCCATCACAGCTCTGACTAAGAACTGTCACTGTGCTGAGCAGAATAGTGAGTGTTCACATCACTGTGTGACTGAGAGCAGTCACTGTGCTGAGCAGAATAGTGATTGTTCCCATCACAGTTTGACTGAGAGCAGTCACTGTGCTGAGCAGAATAGTGAGTGTTCACAAAACACAGTGTGACTGAGAGCTGTCTCTGTGCTGAACAGAATAGTGAGTGTTCCAATCACAGTGTGACTGAGAGCTGTCAATATGCTGAGCAGAATAGTTAGTGTTCACTTCACAGTGTGAACGAGAGCTCTAACTTTGCTGAGCAGCAGAGTGAATGTTCCCATCACAGTGTGACTGAGAGCAGTCACTGTGTTGAGCAAAATAGTGAGTGTTCCCATCACAGTGTGACTTTGAAAGCATTCACTGTCCAGAGCAGAATAGTGAGTGTGACTTTGAGAGCAGTGACTGTGCTGAGCAGAATAGTGAGTGTTCCCATCACAGTGTGACTGATAGCAGTCACTGTGCTGAACAGAATAGTGAGTGTTCCCATCACAGTGTGACTTAGAGCAGTCACTGTGCTGAGCAGAATAGTGAGTGTTCCTATCACAATGCGACTGTGAGAGCAGTCACTGTGCAGAGCAGAATAGTGAGTGTTCCCATCACAGTGTGACTGAGAGCTGTCACTGTGCTGAGCAGAATAGTGAGTGTTCACATCACTGTGTGACTTAGAGCAGTCACTGTGCTGAACAGAATAGTGAGTGTTCCCATCACAGTGTGACTTAGAGCAGTCACTGTGCTGAGCAGAATAGTGAGTGTTCCTATCACAATGCGACTGTGAGAGCAGTCACTGTGCAGAGCAGAATAGTGAGTGTTCCCATCAAAGTGTGACTGAGAGCTGTCACTGTGCTGAGCAGAATAGTGAGTGTTCTGATCACAGTGTGACTGTGAGAGCAGTCACTATGCTGAGCAGAATAGTGCGTGTTCCCGTCACAGTGTGACTGAGAGCTCTTATGTGCTGAACAGAATAGTGAGTGTTCCCATCACAGTGTGACTTAGAGCAGTCACTGTGCTGAGCAGAATAGTGAGTGTTCCCATCACAATGCGACAGTGAGAGCAGTCACTGTGCAGAGCAGAATAGTGAGTGTTCCAATCACAGTGTGATTGAGAGCTGTCACTGTGCTGAGCAGAATAGTGAGTGTTCACATCACTGTGTGACTGAGAGCAGTCACTGTGCTGAGCGGAATAGTGAGTGTTCCCATCACAGTGTGACTGAGAGCAGTCACTGTGTTGAGCAAAATAGTGAGTGTTCCCATCACAGTGTGACTTTGAGAGCATTTACTGTCCAGAGCAGAATAGTGAGTGTGACTTTGAGAGCAGTCACTGTGCTGAGCAGAATAGTGAGTGTTCCCATCACAGTGTGACTGAGAGCAGTCACTGTGTTGAGCAAAAAAGTTGAGTGTTCCCATCACAGTGTGACTTTGAGAGCATTCACTGTCCAGAGCAGAATAGTGAGTGTGACTTTGAGAGCAGTCATTGTGCTGAGCAGAATAGTGGGTGTTCCCATCACAGTGTTACTGAGAGCAGTCACTGTGTTGAGCAAAATAGTAAGTGTTCCCGTCACAGTGTGACTGAGAGCTCTTATGTGCTGAGCAGAATAGTGAGTGTTCCCATCACAGTGTGACTGTGAGAGCATTCACTGTGCTGAGCAGAATAGTGAGTGTTCCCGTCACAGTGTGACTGAGAGCTCTTATGTGCTGAGCAGAATAGTGAGTGTTCCAATCACAGTGTGACTGAGAGTAGTCACTGTGCTGAGCAGAATAGTGAGTGTTCCCATCACAGTGTGACTGAGAGCAGTCACTGTGCTGAACAGAATAGTGAGTGTTCACATCACAGTGTGACTGAGAGCTGTCACTGTGCTGAGCAGAATAGTGAGTGTTCCCATCACAGTGTAACTGTGAGAGCAGTCACTGTGCTGAGCAGAATATTAAGTGTTTCCATCACAGTGTGACTGAAAGCTGTCATTGTGCTGAGCAGAATAATGGGTGTTCCCATCACAGTGTGACTGTGAGAGCATTCACTGTGCTGAGTAGAATAGTGAGTGTTCCTATCCCAGTATGACTGTGAGAGCATTCACTGTGTTGAGCAGAATAGTGAGTGTTCGATTCACAGTGTGACTTTGAGAGCATTCACTGTCCAGAGCAGAATAGTGAGTGTGACTTTGAGAGCTGTCACTGTGCTGAGCAGAATAGTGAGTGTTCCCATCACAGTATGACTGAGAGCAGTCACTGTGCTGAACAGAATAGTGAGTGTTCCCATCACAGTGTGACTTAGAGCAGTCACTGTGCTGAGCAGAATAGTGAGTGTTCCCATCACAATGCGACTGTGAGAGCAGTCACTGTGCAGAGCAGAATAGTGAGTGTTCCAATCACAGTGTGACTGAGAGCTGTCACTGTGCTGAGCAGAATAGTGAGTGTTCACATCACAGTGTGACTGTGAGAGCAGTCACTGTGCTGAGCAGAATATTAAGTGTTTCCATCACAGTGTGACTGAGAGCTGTCATTGTGCTGAGCAGAATAATGGGTGTTCCCATCACAGTGTGACTGTGAGAGCATTCACTGTGCTGAGTAGAATAGTGAGTGTTCCTATCCCAGTATGACTGTGAGAGCATTCACTTTGTTGAGCAGAATAGTGAGTGTTCGATTCACAGTGTGACTTTGAGAGCATTCAATGTCCAGAGCAGAATAGTGAGTGTGACTTTGAGAGCTGTCACTGTGCTGAGCAGAATAGTGAGTGTTCCCATCACAGTGTGACTGAGAGCAGTCACTGTGCTGAACAGAATAGTGAGTGTTCCCATCACAGTGTGACTTAGAGCAGTCACTGTGCTGAGCAGAATAGTGAGTGTTCCCATCACAATGCGACTGTGAGAGCAGTCACTATGCAGAGCATAATAGTGAGTGTTCCAATCACAGTGTGACTGAGAGCTGTTACTGTGCTGAGCAGAATAGTGAGTGTTCACATCACTGTGTGACTGAGAGCAGTCACTGTGCTGAGCAGAATAGTGAGTGTTCCCATCACAGTGTGACTGAGAGCAGTCACTGTGCTGAGAGGAATAGTGAGTGTTCCCATCACAGTGTGACTGAGAGCTGTCTCTGTGCTGAACAGAATAGTGAGTGTTCCCATCACAGTGTGACTGAGAGCTGTCAATATGCTGAGCAGAATAGTTAGTGTTCACATCACAGTGTGACCGAGAGCTCTCACTGTGCTGAGCAGCAGAGTGAGTGTTCCCATCACAGTGTGACTGAGAGCAGTCACTGTGTTGAGCAAAATAGTGAGTGTTCCCATCACAGTGTGACTTTGAGAGCATTTACTGTCCAGAGCAGAATAGTGAGTGTGACTTTGAGAGCAGTCACTGTGCTGAGCAGAATAGTGAGTGTTCCCATCACAGTGTGACTGAGAGCAGTCACTGTGTTGAGCAAAATAGTAAGTGTTCCCGTCACAGTGTGACTGAGAGCTCTTATGTGCTGAGCAGAATAGTGAGTGTTCCCATCACAGTGTGACTGTGAGAGCATTCACTGTGCTGAGCAGAATAGTGAGTGTTCCCGTCACAGTGTGACTGAGAGCTCTTATGTGCTGAGCAGAATAGTGAGTGTTCCCATCACAGTGTGACTGAGAGTAGTCACTGTGCTGAGCAGAATAGTGAGTGTTCCCATCACAGTGTGACTGAGAGCAGTCACTGTGCTGAACAGAATAGTGAGTGTTCACATCACAGTGTGACTGAGAGCTGTCACTGTGCTGAGCAGAATAGTGAGTGTTCCCATCACAGTGTGACTGTGAAAGCAGTCACTGTGCTGAGCAGAATATTAAGTGTTTCCATCACAGTGTGACTGAAAGCTGTCATTGTGCTGAGCAGAATAATGGGTGTTCCCATCACAGTGTGACTGTGAGAGCATTCACTGTGCTGAGTAGAATAGTGAGTGTTCCTATCCCAGTATGACTGTGAGAGCATTCACTGTGTTGAGCAGAATAGTGAGTGTTCGATTCACAGTGTGACTTTGAGAGCATTCACTGTCCAGAGCAGAATAGTGAGTGTGACTTTGAGAGCTGTCACTGTGCTGAGCAGAATAGTGAGTGTTCCCATCACAGTATGACTGAGAGCAGTCACTGTGCTGAACAGAATAGTGAGTGTTCCCATCACAGTGTGACTTAGAGCAGTCACTGTGCTGAGCAGAATAGTGAGTGTTCCCATCACAATGCGACTGTGAGAGCAGTCACTGTGCAGAGCAGAATAGTGAGTGTTCCAATCACAGTGTGACTGAGAGCTGTCACTGTGCTGAGCAGAATAGTGAGTGTTCACATCACTGTGTGACTGAGAGCAGTCACTGTGCTGAGCAGAATAGTGAGTGTTCCCATCACAGTGTGACTGAGAGCAGTCACTGTGCTGAGCAGAATAGTGAGTGTTCCCATCACAGTGTGACTGAGAGCTGTCTCTGTGCTGTACAGAATAGTGAGTGTTCCCATCACAGTGTGACTGAGAGCTGTCAATATGCTGAGCAGCATAGTTAGTGTTCACATCACAGTGTGACCGAGAGCTCTCACTGTGCTGAGCAGCAGAGTGAGTGTTCCCATCACAGTGTGACTGAGAGCAGTCACTGTGTTGAGCAAAATAGTGAGTGTTCCCATCACAGTGTGACTTTGAGTGCATTCACTGTCCAGAGCAGAATAGTGAGTGTGACTTTGAGAGCAGTCATTGTGTTGAGCAGAATAGTGGGTGTTTCCATCACAGTGTTACTGAGAGCAGTCACTGTGCTAAGCAGAATAGTGAGTGTTCTGATCACAGTGTGACTGTGCGAGCAGTCACTATGCTGAGCAGAATAGTGCGTATTCCCGTCACAGTGTGACTGAGAGCTCTTATGTGCTGAGCAGATTAGTGAGTGTTCCCATCACAGTGTGACTGAGAGCAGTCACTGTGTTGAGCAGAATAGTGAGTGTTCCCATCACAGTGTGACTGTGAGAGCATTCACTGTGCTGAGCAGAATAGTGAGTGTTCCCGTCACAGTGTGACTGAGAGCTCTTATGTGCTGAGCAGAATAGTGAGTGTTTCCATCACAGTGTGACTGAGAGTAGTCACTGTGCTGAGCAGAATAGTGAGTGTTCCCATCACAGTGTGACTGAGAGCAGTCACTGTGCTGAACAGAATAGTGAGTGTTCACATCACAGTGTGACTGTGAGAGCAGTCACTGTGCTGAGCAGAATATTAAGTGTTTCCATCACAGTGTGACTGAGAGCTGTCATTGTGCTGAGCAGAATAATGGGTGTTCCCATCACAGTGTGACTGTGAGAGCATTCACTGTGCTGAGTAGAATAGTGAGTGTTCCTATCCCAGTATGACTGTGAGAGCATTCACTGTGTTGAGCAGAATAGTGAGTGTTCGATTCACAGTGTGACTTTGAGAGCATTCACTGTCCAGAGCAGAATAGTGAGTGTGACTTTGAGAGCTGTCACTGTGCTGAGCAGAATAGTGAGTGTTCCCATCACAGTGTGACTGAGAGCAGTCACTGTGCTGAACAGAATAGTGAGTGTTCCCATCACAGTGTGACTTAGAGCAGTCACTGTGCTGAGCAGAATAGTGAGTGTTCCCATCACAATGCGACTGTGAGAGCAGTCACTATGCTGAGCAGAATAGTGAGTGTTCCCATCACAGTGTGACTGAGAGCTGTCTCTGTGCTGAACAGAATAGTGAGTGTTCCCATCACAGTGTGACTGAGAGCTGTCACTGTGCTGAGCAGAATAGTTAGTGTTCACATCACAGTGTGACCGAGAGCTCTCACTGTGCTGAGCAGCAGAGTGAGTGTTCCCATCACAGTGTGACTTTGAGAGCATTCACTGTCCAGAGCAGAATAGTGAGTGTGACTTTGAGAGCAGTCACTGTCCTGAGCAGAATAGTGAGTGTTCCCATCACAGTGTGACTGAGAGCAGTCACTGTGTTGAGCAAAATAGTGAGTTTTCCCATCACAGTGTGACTTTGAGAGCATTCACTGTCCAGAGCAGAATAGTGAGTGTGACTTTGAGAGCAGTCATTGTGCTGAGCAGAATAGTGGGTGTTCCCATCACAGTGTTACTGAGAGCAGTCACTGTGTTGAGCAAAATAGTAAGTGTTCCTGTCACAGTGTGACTGAGAGCTCTTATGTGCTGAGCAGAATAGTGAGTTTTCCCATCACAGTGTGACTTTGAGAGCATTCACTGTCCAGAGCAGAATAGTGAGTGTGACTTTGAGAGCAGTCATTGTGCTGAGCAGAATTGTGGGTGTTCCCATCACAGTGTTTTAGAAATGAGAAGGCACTATCCCATTCAGTGACACTCCCTCTCTCTTGACTTGTTTTGGCTTAAAATGGATTTTAAGCATGACTTAGTCTTTACCGGTATGTCCGATTAAATTGTTGAGTGGGCGGACATAAGAGACTGAGTGACTATGGTCGGTTGGGTAATCAAATGTGATTAAGGGTGCGAGCAGAGGATTATGTTTGCAAATCCTCTTGATAGCAAGAGCATGCTTTCGTGCCTTGCCGTGGCACTCGTCAGTTGCAAATGGGTGATTCAAAAAGAATCGAGGCTGACTCGCGGTTGGGATTGGGTATATTCCAATCTTGTAAGTTTGGTTTGAGCCATATGTTTGTTAGTCGGTTTCAAAATGTTCCTCCAGTAAGGAGAGCAATAGGTTGAGGGTTTGTTGTTCGAAAAAGCCAGATTCTGTGGGAGTGGTTTGAGCTCTTGTTTTTGCTGTGGTAGTTTAGCTCTTAGTAGTTTTCCCGAATCTGTTGTGCTTTTTTGAGGGCAATGAATGGATTTTCGGAAAGTGTTCCGGAAATATATGATTGCCTCGGATTATTTTCCAGTGTTGGTTTATTGCTCGATGTCTGTCACCGTGGTTTATGGCTGTTGATGGCTGTGAAGACAAATAGAGTTCGTTTTGTGTTTTCTCCAAGTGCTGATTCGAATTTATTGTGGCTTCCAGATATAATTCTAGTGTTTCACTAGAGGATGGTTTTGGTTGCCAGTTTGATGGTGGTATACAAGGATGGTTTTTGGAGCGTATATGTTACGCATTCAGAATGCAGTACATGTACTTAGTCTTCGATTAAAAGTATTTATGCCACTTACAAGTGATTTGCGGTTTGGTGTAGCAGGAGTATGGGTACAAAGTTTAAACCGTTTCCCAAAGCAATTATTTCAGTTTGTGATAGTGTTGCTTGGGATAGGTTCGTTGTGAAGGATTGACATTGGTCTGCTAGTAAACGCAAATGATTGGAGTTGGCTCGTTTGGTATACGATTTGCATTGTTAGAGAATTGGTTAGGTTTCGATTTGATTTAGTGATCTCTTCGTTTGTTTTTTAAGTTTTTTCTTTGCCATGGTAGTTGAAGGATTTGTAGTTGGAATATAACGGATAATGTAGGGTGTGTTATATTCCAGTTTGTTTATTTCAATTATTATATATTAGAGGCAAATGACGGATTTATCTCTTTTGAGAAGGTGTGGTAATCCTGAGAAGGACTGTTTGGTTTTGTAGTTAGAGATCGACGTACCTTTTGATGCCTATTGTTGGTTGATAGGGTCTTGTGAAAAAGCTCGAGTTGTTGAGCGGTGGGATGATCTTGACCCTGGAAGTCTTGAGCAAGCGTTTCTTGGGCTGAGCGTCTGGCGTTGGTCAGCTGGGCCTCGGTGATGGTAATAGTTGATGCTCGTATTCCTCCAGCGTAATTCTTGTGAAAAATAGCGATGTTCTTTTCTGGAGATTGCTCCAGCGATCCTGGAATAGTTTTAGAGACCGGTGTGGACGTGGTGGCTGTATTTTTACCTCGATATAAGGTGGTGGTGTGTTGGTCTCTATTTTTCCACAGGATGGAAGAGGTGATTCATCGTCGCTTGGAATGCTGTAGGGGGGACTGTTGTCCGCTAGGGATGGAATTGGAGCTGGATGGAAATTGTAATAGCTGGCTGAATGTGCTCGATTTGCTTGTCTTGGACTTGCTAACAAATGGACATCGTGAGACAATGTTTTTGTTGGTATTCTCTATTGCGTACGTAGTATGTACAGTGTGTATAGAGCCGTGGTCCGGTTTATGATACCGTATGTGATTGGTCACTGCATTGTCCAATGGGAGTGCAATTGCGTGGAAAACGTTGGGTAGTGGAAATTTTGGCGAGTGGTGTGTTTCTTTTTTAGTTTTAAAAGCCGTTATTAGCTATTTTCTTGGTTAGAAAATAGTTGAAGTTGGTGTAGGCTTTTAGATATCGTTATTCTCTATTATTTGGTGGTTGTTTGAGTAAAGAACTGTTTTCCCACCGTGTGCGGTGTTGGAGAAACACATTGTGTTCCGTTGATTAGTTTCTTTATTTTGTTAATACGATTGCGTATTTTATGTGGAGATGGTACTTTATCTTTCCCATATGTGGGTTTTATTTTGTTTGTACCATTTGATGTTGAGAATTATTTCTGTTTTTTGGGAGGCCAAATTATTGTGTGTTTAATTCCGTGGGTATTTGTTTTGTTTTGAATTGTATAGTGTAAAAAGGGTATAGTTTATCCGTATGCGGATAATTATTGTGTCTTTTTACTGTAAACACCAGATATAGCATGATGTTTTTTTGGGTTTTTTTTGTATAGTAACAAATAAAAATGATGTTTTTTGGGTTAAATCCGTGGGTATTTGTTTTGTTATGAGTTGTATAGTGTAAAAAGGGTTCAGTTTATCCGTTTGCGGATAATTTGTGTGTCTTTTTACCGTAAACACCAGATATAACATGGTGTTTGTTTTTTGTGGGTAGCAACAAATACAAATGATTTTTCCGTATGCGGAAATATGGTTGTTGGTTTTCCAAATAAGTGTGTTGTATTGTCTCGTGAATGGCAGACTGATTTTCACAAGTCTATGGATGTACTTAGAGTACGAATGGTTAGAGATGGGGGTAGCCTGAAGATACCTCGCTTGTTACTCAAGAACGGTATTCTCGGGCAGTTTTTGATGGCCTTCGACCCACAGTATCTCTGGGTGAGATAAGGAGTATTATACATAGATTTTAGAAATGAGAAGGCACTATCCCATTCAGTGACACTCCCTCTCTCTTGACTTGTTTTGGCTTAAAATGGATTTTAAGCATGACTTAGTCTTTACCGGTATGTCCGATTAAATTGTTGAGTGGGCGGACATAAGAGACTGAGTGACTATGGTCGGTTGGGTAATCAAATGTGATTAAGGGTGCGAGCAGAGGATTATGTTTGCAAATCCTCTTGATAGCAAGAGCATGCTTTCGTGCCTTGCCGTGGCACTCGTCAGTTGCAAATGGGTGATTCAAAAAGAATCGAGGCTGACTCGCGGTTGGGATTGGGTATATTCCAATCTTGTAAGTTTGGTTTGAGCCATATGTTTGTTAGTCGGTTTCAAAATGTTCCTCCAGTAAGGAGAGCAATAGGTTGAGGGTTTGTTGTTCGAAAAAGCCAGATTCTGTGGGAGTGGTTTGAGCTCTTGTTTTTGCTGTGGTAGTTTAGCTCTTAGTAGTTTTCCCGAATCTGTTGTGCTTTTTTGAGGGCAATGAATGGATTTTCGGAAAGTGTTCCGGAAATATATGATTGCCTCGGATTATTTTCCAGTGTTGGTTTATTGCTCGATGTCTGTCACCGTGGTTTATGGCTGTTGATGGCTGTGAAGACAAATAGAGTTCGTTTTGTGTTTTCTCCAAGTGCTGATTCGAATTTATTGTGGCTTCCAGATATAATTCTAGTGTTTCACTAGAGGATGGTTTTGGTTGCCAGTTTGATGGTGGTATACAAGGATGGTTTTTGGAGCGTATATGTTACGCATTCAGAATGCAGTACATGTACTTAGTCTTCGATTAAAAGTATTTATGCCACTTACAAGTGATTTGCGGTTTGGTGTAGCAGGAGTATGGGTACAAAGTTTAAACCGTTTCCCAAAGCAATTATTTCAGTTTGTGATAGTGTTGCTTGGGATAGGTTCGTTGTGAAGGATTGACATTGGTCTGCTAGTAAACGCAAATGATTGGAGTTGGCTCGTTTGGTATACGATTTGCATTGTTAGAGAATTGGTTAGGTTTCGATTTGATTTAGTGATCTCTTCGTTTGTTTTTTAAGTTTTTTCTTTGCCATGGTAGTTGAAGGATTTGTAGTTGGAATATAACGGATAATGTAGGGTGTGTTATATTCCAGTTTGTTTATTTCAATTATTATATATTAGAGGCAAATGACGGATTTATCTCTTTTGAGAAGGTGTGGTAATCCTGAGAAGGACTGTTTGGTTTTCTAGTTAGAGATCGACGTACCTTTTGATGCCTATTGTTGGTTGATAGGGTCTTGTGAAAAAGCTCGAGTTGTTGAGCGGTGGGATGATCTTGACCCTGGAAGTCTTGAGCAAGCCTTTCTTGGGCTGAGCGTCTGGCGTTGGTCAGCTGGGCCTCGGTGATGGTAATAGTTGATGCTCGTATTCCTCCAGCGTAATTCTTGTGAAAAATAGCGATGTTCTTTTCTGGAGATTGCTCCAGCGATCCTGGAATAGTTTTAGAGACCGGTGTGGACGTGGTGGCTGTATTTTTACCTCGATATAAGGTGGTGGTGTGTTGGTCTCTATTTTTCCACAGGATGGAAGAGGTGATTCATCGTCGCTTGGAATGCTGTAGGGGGACTGTTGTCCGCTAGGGATGGAATTGGAGCTGGATGGAAATTGTAATAGCTGGCTGAATGTGCTCGATTTGCTTGTCTTGGACTTGCTAACAAATGGACATCGTGAGACAATGTTTTTGTTGGTATTCTCTATTGCGTACGTAGTATGTACAGTGTGTATAGAGCCGTGGTCCGGTTTATGATACCGTATGTGATTGGTCACTGCATTGTCCAATGGGAGTGCAATTGCGTGGAAAACGTTGGGTAGTGGAAATTTTGGCGAGTGGTGTGTTTCTTTTTTAGTTTTAAAAGCCGTTATTAGCTATTTTCTTGGTTAGAAAATAGTTGAAGTTGGTGTAGGCTTTTAGATATCGTTATTCTCTATTATTTGGTGGTTGTTTGAGTAAAGAACTGTTTTCCCACCGTGTGCGGTGTTGGAGAAACACATTGTGTTCCGTTGATTAGTTTCTTTATTTTGTTAATACGATTGCGTATTTTATGTGGAGATGGTACTTTATCTTTCCCATATGTGGGTTTTATTTTGTTTGTACCATTTGATGTTGAGAATTATTTCTGTTTTTTGGGAGGCCAAATTATTGTGTGTTTAATTCCGTGGGTATTTGTTTTGTTTTGAATTGTATAGTGTAAAAAGGGTATAGTTTATCCGTATGCGGATAATTATTGTGTCTTTTTACTGTAAACACCAGATATAGCATGATGTTTTTTTGTTTTTTTTGTGTATAGTAACAAATAAAAATGATGTTTTTTGGGTTAAATCCGTGGGTATTTGTTTTGTTATGAGTTGTATAGTGTAAAAAGGGTTCAGTTTATCCGTTTGCGGATAATTTGTGTGTCTTTTTACCGTAAACACCAGATATAACATGGTGTTTGTTTTTTGTGGGTAGCAACAAATACAAATGATTTTTCCGTATGCGGAAATATGGTTGTTGGTTTTCCAAATAGGTGTGTTGTATTGTCTCGTGAATGGCAGACTGATTTTCACAAGTCTATGGATGTACTTAGAGTACGAATGGTTAGAGATGGGGGTAGCCTGAAGATACCTCGCTTGTTACTCAAGAACGGTATTCTCGGGCAGTTTTTGATGGCCTTCGACCCACAGTATCTCTGGGTGAGATAAGGAGTATTATACATAGATTTTAGAAATGAGAAGGCACTATCCCATTCAGTGACACTCCCTCTCTCTTGACTTGTTTTGGCTTAAAATGGATTTTAAGCATGACTTAGTCTTTACCGGTATGTCCGATTAAATTGTTGAGTGGGCGGACATAAGAGACTGAGTGACTATGGTCGGTTGGGTAATCAAATGTGATTAAGGGTGCGAGCAGAGGATTATGTTTGCAAATCCTCTTGATAGCAAGAGCATGCTTTCGTGCCTTGCCGTGGCACTCGTCAGTTGCAAATGGGTGATTCAAAAAGAATCGAGGCTGACTCGCGGTTGGGATTGGGTATATTCCAATCTTGTAAGTTTGGTTTGAGCCATATGTTTGTTAGTCGGTTTGTTGTGAAGGATTGACATTGGTCTGCTAGTAAACGCAAATGATTGGAGTTGGCTCGTTTGGTATACGATTTGCATTGTTAGAGAATTGGTTAGGTTTCGATTTGATTTAGTGATCTCTTCGTTTGTTTTTTAAGTTTTTTCTTTGCCATGGTAGTTGAAGGATTTGTAGTTGGAATATAACGGATAATGTAGGGTGTGTTATATTCCAGTTTGTTTATTTCAATTATTATATATTAGAGGCAAATGACGGATTTATCTCTTTTGAGAAGGTGTGGTAATCCTGAGAAGGACTGTTTGGTTTTGTAGTTAGAGATCGACGTACCTTTTGATGCCTATTGTTGGTTGATAGGGTCTTGTGAAAAAGCTCGAGTTGTTGAGCGGTGGGATGATCTTGACCCTGGAAGTCTTGAGCAAGCGTTTCTTGGGCTGAGCGTCTGGCGTTGGTCAGCTGGGCCTCGGTGATGGTAATAGTTGATGCTCGTATTCCTCCAGCGTAATTCTTGTGAAAAATAGCGATGTTCTTTTCTGGAGATTGCTCCAGCGATCCTGGAATAGTTTTAGAGACCGGTGTGGACGTGGTGGCTGTATTTTTACCTCGATATAAGGTGGTGGTGTGTTGGTCTCTATTTTTCCACAGGACGGAAGAGGTGATTCATCGTCGCTTGGAATGCTGTAGGGGGACTGTTGTCCGCTAGGGATGGAATTGGAGCTGGATGGAAATTGTAATAGCTGGCTGAATGTGCTCGATTTGCTTGTCTTGGACTTGCTAACAAATGGACATCGTGAGACAATGTTTTTGTTGGTATTCTCTATTGCGTACGTAGTATGTACAGTGTGTATAGAGCCGTGGTCCGGTTTATGATACCGTATGTGATTGGTCACTGCATTGTCCAATGGGAGTGCAATTGCGTGGAAAACGTTGGGTAGTGGAAATTTTGGCGAGTGGTGTGTTTCTTTTTTAGTTTTAAAAGCCGTTATTAGCTATTTTCTTGGTTAGAAAATAGTTGAAGTTGGTGTAGGCTTTTAGATATCGTTATTCTCTATTATTTGGTGGTTGTTTGAGTAAAGAACTGTTTTCCCACCGTGTGCGGTGTTGGAGAAACACATTGTGTTCCGTTGATTAGTTTCTTTATTTTGTTAATACGATTGCGTATTTTATGTGGAGATGGTACTTTATCTTTCCCATATGTGGGTTTTATTTTGTTTGTACCATTTGATGTTGAGAATTATTTCTGTTTTTTGGGAGGCCAAATTATTGTGTGTTTAATTCCGTGGGTATTTGTTTTGTTTTGAATTGTATAGTGTAAAAAGGGTATAGTTTATCCGTATGCGGATAATTATTGTGTCTTTTTACTGTAAACACCAGATATAGCATGATGTGTTTTTTTTGTTTTTTTTGTATAGTAACAAATAAAAATGATGTTTTTTGGGTTAAATCCGTGGGTATTTGTTTTGTTATGAGTTGTATAGTGTAAAAAGGGTTCAGTTTATCCGTTTGCGGATAATTTGTGTGTCTTTTTACCGTAAACACCAGATATAACATGGTGTTTGTTTTTTGTGGGTAGCAACAAATACAAATGATTTTTCCGTATGCGGAAATATGGTTGTTGGTTTTCCAAATAGGTGTGTTGTATTGTCTCGTGAATGGCAGACTGATTTTCACAAGTCTATGGATGTACTTAGAGTACGAATGGTTAGAGATGGGGGTAGCCTGAAGATACCTCGCTTGTTACTCAAGAACGGTATTCTCGGGCAGTTTTTGATGGCCTTCGACCCACAGTATCTCTGGGTGAGATAAGGAGTATTATACATAGATTTTAGAAATGAGAAGGCACTATCCCATTCAGTGACACTCCCTCTCTCTTGACTTGTTTTGGCTTAAAATGGATTTTAAGCATGACTTAGTCTTTACCGGTATGTCCGATTAAATTGTTGAGTGGGCGGACATAAGAGACTGAGTGACTATGGTCGGTTGGGTAATCAAATGTGATTAAGGGTGCGAGCAGAGGATTATGTTTGCAAATCCTCTTGATAGCAAGAGCATGCTTTCGTGCCTTGCCGTGGCACTCGTCAGTTGCAAATGGGTGATTCAAAAAGAATCGAGGCTGACTCGCGGTTGGGATTGGGTATATTCCAATCTTGTAAGTTTGGTTTGAGCCATATGTTTGTTAGTCGGTTTCAAAATGTTCCTCCAGTAAGGAGAGCAATAGGTTGAGGGTTTGTTGTTCGAAAAAGCCAGATTCTGTGGGAGTGGTTTGAGCTCTTGTTTTTGCTGTGGTAGTTTAGCTCTTAGTAGTTTTCCCGAATCTGTTGTGCTTTTTTGAGGGCAATGAATGGATTTTCGGAAAGTGTTCCGGAAATATATGATTGCCTCGGATTATTTTCCAGTGTTGGTTTATTGCTCGATGTCTGTCACCGTGGTTTATGGCTGTTGATGGCTGTGAAGACAAATAGAGTTCGTTTTGTGTTTTCTCCAAGTGCTGATTCGAATTTATTGTGGCTTCCAGATATAATTCTAGTGTTTCACTAGAGGATGGTTTTGGTTGCCAGTTTGATGGTGGTATACAAGGATGGTTTTTGGAGCGTATATGTTACGCATTCAGAATGCAGTACATGTACTTAGTCTTCGATTAAAAGTATTTATGCCACTTACAAGTGATTTGCGGTTTGGTGTAGCAGGAGTATGGGTACAAAGTTTAAACCGTTTCCCAAAGCAATTATTTCAGTTTGTGATAGTGTTGCTTGGGATAGGTTCGTTGTGAAGGATTGACATTGGTCTGCTAGTAAACGCAAATGATTGGAGTTGGCTCGTTTGGTATACGATTTGCATTGTTAGAGAATTGGTTAGGTTTCGATTTGATTTAGTGATCTCTTCGTTTGTTTTTTAAGTTTTTTCTTTGCCATGGTAGTTGAAGGATTTGTAGTTGGAATATAACGGATAATGTAGGGTGTGTTATATTCCAGTTTGTTTATTTCAATTATTATATATTAGAGGCAAATGACGGATTTATCTCTTTTGAGAAGGTGTGGTAATCCTGAGAAGGACTGTTTGGTTTTGTAGTTAGAGATCGACGTACCTTTTGATGCCTATTGTTGGTTGATAGGGTCTTGTGAAAAAGCTCGAGTTGTTGAGCGGTGGGATGATCTTGACCCTGGAAGTCTTGAGCAAGCCTTTCTTGGGCTGAGCGTCTGGCGTTGGTCAGCTGGGCCTCGGTGATGGTAATAGTTGATGCTCGTATTCCTCCAGCGTAATTCTTGTGAAAAATAGCGATGTTCTTTTCTGGAGATTGCTCCAGCGATCCTGGAATAGTTTTAGAGACCGGTGTGGACGTGGTGGCTGTATTTTTACCTCGATATAAGGTGGTGGTGTGTTGGTCTCTATTTTTCCACAGGATGGAAGAGGTGATTCATCGTCGCTTGGAATGCTGTAGGGGGACTGTTGTCCGCTAGGGATGGAATTGGAGCTGGATGGAAATTGTAATAGCTGGCTGAATGTGCTCGATTTGCTTGTCTTGGACTTGCTAACAAATGGACATCGTGAGACAATGTTTTTGTTGGTATTCTCTATTGCGTACGTAGTATGTACAGTGTGTATAGAGCCGTGGTCCGGTTTATGATACCGTATGTGATTGGTCACTGCATTGTCCAATGGGAGTGCAATTGCGTGGAAAACGTTGGGTAGTGGAAATTTTGGCGAGTGGTGTGTTTCTTTTTTAGTTTTAAAAGCCGTTATTAGCTATTTTCTTGGTTAGAAAATAGTTGAAGTTGGTGTAGGCTTTTAGATATCGTTATTCTCTATTATTTGGTGGTTGTTTGAGTAAAGAACTGTTTTCCCACCGTGTGCGGTGTTGGAGAAACACATTGTGTTCCGTTGATTAGTTTCTTTATTTTGTTAATACGATTGCGTATTTTATGTGGAGATGGTACTTTATCTTTCCCATATGTGGGTTTTATTTTGTTTGTACCATTTGATGTTGAGAATTATTTCTGTTTTTTGGGAGGCCAAATTATTGTGTGTTTAATTCCGTGGGTATTTGTTTTGTTTTGAATTGTATAGTGTAAAAAGGGTATAGTTTATCCGTATGCGGATAATTATTGTGTCTTTTTACTGTAAACACCAGATATAGCATGATGTTTTTTTGTTTTTTTTGTGTATAGTAACAAATAAAAATGATGTTTTTTGGGTTAAATCCGTGGGTATTTGTTTTGTTATGAGTTGTATAGTGTAAAAAGGGTTCAGTTTATCCGTTTGCGGATAATTTGTGTGTCTTTTTACCGTAAACACCAGATATAACATGGTGTTTGTTTTTTGTGGGTAGCAACAAATACAAATGATTTTTCCGTATGCGGAAATATGGTTGTTGGTTTTCCAAATAGGTGTGTTGTATTGTCTCGTGAATGGCAGACTGATTTTCACAAGTCTATGGATGTACTTAGAGTACGAATGGTTAGAGATGGGGGTAGCCTGAAGATACCTCGCTTGTTACTCAAGAACGGTATTCTCGGGCAGTTTTTGATGGCCTTCGACCCACAGTATCTCTGGGTGAGATAAGGAGTATTATACATAGATTTTAGAAATGAGAAGGCACTATCCCATTCAGTGACACTCCCTCTCTCTTGACTTGTTTTGGCTTAAAATGGATTTTAAGCATGACTTAGTCTTTACCGGTATGTCCGATTAAATTGTTGAGTGGGCGGACATAAGAGACTGAGTGACTATGGTCGGTTGGGTAATCAAATGTGATTAAGGGTGCGAGCAGAGGATTATGTTTGCAAATCCTCTTGATAGCAAGAGCATGCTTTCGTGCCTTGCCGTGGCACTCGTCAGTTGCAAATGGGTGATTCAAAAAGAATCGAGGCTGACTCGCGGTTGGGATTGGGTATATTCCAATCTTGTAAGTTTGGTTTGAGCCATATGTTTGTTAGTCGGTTTGTTGTGAAGGATTGACATTGGTCTGCTAGTAAACGCAAATGATTGGAGTTGGCTCGTTTGGTATACGATTTGCATTGTTAGAGAATTGGTTAGGTTTCGATTTGATTTAGTGATCTCTTCGTTTGTTTTTTAAGTTTTTTCTTTGCCATGGTAGTTGAAGGATTTGTAGTTGGAATATAACGGATAATGTAGGGTGTGTTATATTCCAGTTTGTTTATTTCAATTATTATATATTAGAGGCAAATGACGGATTTATCTCTTTTGAGAAGGTGTGGTAATCCTGAGAAGGACTGTTTGGTTTTGTAGTTAGAGATCGACGTACCTTTTGATGCCTATTGTTGGTTGATAGGGTCTTGTGAAAAAGCTCGAGTTGTTGAGCGGTGGGATGATCTTGACCCTGGAAGTCTTGAGCAAGCGTTTCTTGGGCTGAGCGTCTGGCGTTGGTCAGCTGGGCCTCGGTGATGGTAATAGTTGATGCTCGTATTCCTCCAGCGTAATTCTTGTGAAAAATAGCGATGTTCTTTTCTGGAGATTGCTCCAGCGATCCTGGAATAGTTTTAGAGACCGGTGTGGACGTGGTGGCTGTATTTTTACCTCGATATAAGGTGGTGGTGTGTTGGTCTCTATTTTTCCACAGGATGGAAGAGGTGATTCATCGTCGCTTGGAATGCTGTAGGGGGACTGTTGTCCGCTAGGGATGGAATTGGAGCTGGATGGAAATTGTAATAGCTGGCTGAATGTGCTCGATTTGCTTGTCTTGGACTTGCTAACAAATGGACATCGTGAGACAATGTTTTTGTTGGTATTCTCTATTGCGTACGTAGTATGTACAGTGTGTATAGAGCCGTGGTCCGGTTTATGATACCGTATGTGATTGGTCACTGCATTGTCCAATGGGAGTGCAATTGCGTGGAAAACGTTGGGTAGTGGAAATTTTGGCGAGTGGTGTGTTTCTTTTTTAGTTTTAAAAGCCGTTATTAGCTATTTTCTTGGTTAGAAAATAGTTGAAGTTGGTGTAGGCTTTTAGATATCGTTATTCTCTATTATTTGGTGGTTGTTTGAGTAAAGAACTGTTTTCCCACCGTGTGCGGTGTTGGAGAAACACATTGTGTTCCGTTGATTAGTTTCTTTATTTTGTTAATACGATTGCGTATTTTATGTGGAGATGGTACTTTATCTTTCCCATATGTGGGTTTTATTTTGTTTGTACCATTTGATGTTGAGAATTATTTCTGTTTTTTGGGAGGCCAAATTATTGTGTGTTTAATTCCGTGGGTATTTGTTTTGTTTTGAATTGTATAGTGTAAAAAGGGTATAGTTTATCCGTATGCGGATAATTATTGTGTCTTTTTACTGTAAACACCAGATATAGCATGATGTTTTTTTGTTGTTTTTTTTGTATAGTAACAAATAAAAATGATGTTTTTTGGGTTAAATCCGTGGGTATTTGTTTTGTTATGAGTTGTATAGTGTAAAAAGGGTTCAGTTTATCCGTTTGCGGATAATTTGTGTGTCTTTTTACCGTAAACACCAGATATAACATGGTGTTTGTTTTTTGTGGGTAGCAACAAATACAAATGATTTTTCCGTATGCGGAAATATGGTTGTTGGTTTTCCAAATAGGTGTGTTGTATTGTCTCGTGAATGGCAGACTGATTTTCACAAGTCTATGGATGTACTTAGAGTACGAATGGTTAGAGATGGGGGTAGCCTGAAGATACCTCGCTTGTTACTCAAGAACGGTATTCTCGGGCAGTTTTTGATGGCCTTCGACCCACAGTATCTCTGGGTGAGATAAGGAGTATTATACATAGATTTTAGAAATGAGAAGGCACTATCCCATTCAGTGACACTCCCTCTCTCTTGACTTGTTTTGGCTTAAAATGGATTTTAAGCATGACTTAGTCTTTACCGGTATGTCCGATTAAATTGTTGAGTGGGCGGACATAAGAGACTGAGTGACTATGGTCGGTTGGGTAATCAAATGTGATTAAGGGTGCGAGCAGAGGATTATGTTTGCAAATCCTCTTGATAGCAAGAGCATGCTTTCGTGCCTTGCCGTGGCACTCGTCAGTTGCAAATGGGTGATTCAAAAAGAATCGAGGCTGACTCGCGGTTGGGATTGGGTATATTCCAATCTTGTAAGTTTGGTTTGAGCCATATGTTTGTTAGTCGGTTTCAAAATGTTCCTCCAGTAAGGAGAGCAATAGGTTGAGGGTTTGTTGTTCGAAAAAGCCAGATTCTGTGGGAGTGGTTTGAGCTCTTGTTTTTGCTGTGGTAGTTTAGCTCTTAGTAGTTTTCCCGAATCTGTTGTGCTTTTTTGAGGGCAATGAATGGATTTTCGGAAAGTGTTCCGGAAATATATGATTGCCTCGGATTATTTTCCAGTGTTGGTTTATTGCTCGATGTCTGTCACCGTGGTTTATGGCTGTTGATGGCTGTGAAGACAAATAGAGTTCGTTTTGTGTTTTCTCCAAGTGCTGATTCGAATTTATTGTGGCTTCCAGATATAATTCTAGTGTTTCACTAGAGGATGGTTTTGGTTGCCAGTTTGATGGTGGTATACAAGGATGGTTTTTGGAGCGTATATGTTACGCATTCAGAATGCAGTACATGTACTTAGTCTTCGATTAAAAGTATTTATGCCACTTACAAGTGATTTGCGGTTTGGTGTAGCAGGAGTATGGGTACAAAGTTTAAACCGTTTCCCAAAGCAATTATTTCAGTTTGTGATAGTGTTGCTTGGGATAGGTTCGTTGTGAAGGATTGACATTGGTCTGCTAGTAAACGCAAATGATTGGAGTTGGCTCGTTTGGTATACGATTTGCATTGTTAGAGAATTGGTTAGGTTTCGATTTGATTTAGTGATCTCTTCGTTTGTTTTTTAAGTTTTTTCTTTGCCATGGTAGTTGAAGGATTTGTAGTTGGAATATAACGGATAATGTAGGGTGTGTTATATTCCAGTTTGTTTATTTCAATTATTATATATTAGAGGCAAATGACGGATTTATCTCTTTTGAGAAGGTGTGGTAATCCTGAGAAGGACTGTTTGGTTTTGTAGTTAGAGATCGACGTACCTTTTGATGCCTATTGTTGGTTGATAGGGTCTTGTGAAAAAGCTCGAGTTGTTGAGCGGTGGGATGATCTTGACCCTGGAAGTCTTGAGCAAGCCTTTCTTGGGCTGAGCGTCTGGCGTTGGTCAGCTGGGCCTCGGTGATGGTAATAGTTGATGCTCGTATTCCTCCAGCGTAATTCTTGTGAAAAATAGCGATGTTCTTTTCTGGAGATTGCTCCAGCGATCCTGGAATAGTTTTAGAGACCGGTGTGGACGTGGTGGCTGTATTTTTACCTCGATATAAGGTGGTGGTGTGTTGGTCTCTATTTTTCCACAGGATGGAAGAGGTGATTCATCGTCGCTTGGAATGCTGTAGGGGGACTGTTGTCCGCTAGGGATGGAATTGGAGCTGGATGGAAATTGTAATAGCTGGCTGAATGTGCTCGATTTGCTTGTCTTGGACTTGCTAACAAATGGACATCGTGAGACAATGTTTTTGTTGGTATTCTCTATTGCGTACGTAGTATGTACAGTGTGTATAGAGCCGTGGTCCGGTTTATGATACCGTATGTGATTGGTCACTGCATTGTCCAATGGGAGTGCAATTGCGTGGAAAACGTTGGGTAGTGGAAATTTTGGCGAGTGGTGTGTTTCTTTTTTAGTTTTAAAAGCCGTTATTAGCTATTTTCTTGGTTAGAAAATAGTTGAAGTTGGTGTAGGCTTTTAGATATCGTTATTCTCTATTATTTGGTGGTTGTTTGAGTAAAGAACTGTTTTCCCACCGTGTGCGGTGTTGGAGAAACACATTGTGTTCCGTTGATTAGTTTCTTTATTTTGTTAATACGATTGCGTATTTTATGTGGAGATGGTACTTTATCTTTCCCATATGTGGGTTTTATTTTGTTTGTACCATTTGATGTTGAGAATTATTTCTGTTTTTTGGGAGGCCAAATTATTGTGTGTTTAATTCCGTGGGTATTTGTTTTGTTTTGAATTGTATAGTGTAAAAAGGGTATAGTTTATCCGTATGCGGATAATTATTGTGTCTTTTTACTGTAAACACCAGATATAGCATGATGTTTTTTTTTGTTTTTTTTTGTATAGTAACAAATAAAAATGATGTTTTTTGGGTTAAATCCGTGGGTATTTGTTTTGTTATGAGTTGTATAGTGTAAAAAGGGTTCAGTTTATCCGTTTGCGGATAATTTGTGTGTCTTTTTACCGTAAACACCAGATATAACATGGTGTTTGTTTTTTGTGGGTAGCAACAAATACAAATGATTTTTCCGTATGCGGAAATATGGTTGTTGGTTTTCCAAATAGGTGTGTTGTATTGTCTCGTGAATGGCAGACTGATTTTCACAAGTCTATGGATGTACTTAGAGTACGAATGGTTAGAGATGGGGGTAGCCTGAAGATACCTCGCTTGTTACTCAAGAACGGTATTCTCGGGCAGTTTTTGATGGCCTTCGACCCACAGTATCTCTGGGTGAGATAAGGAGTATTATACATAGATTTTAGAAATGAGAAGGCACTATCCCATTCAGTGACACTCCCTCTCTCTTGACTTGTTTTGGCTTAAAATGGATTTTAAGCATGACTTAGTCTTTACCGGTATGTCCGATTAAATTGTTGAGTGGGCGGACATAAGAGACTGAGTGACTATGGTCGGTTGGGTAATCAAATGTGATTAAGGGTGCGAGCAGAGGATTATGTTTGCAAATCCTCTTGATAGCAAGAGCATGCTTTCGTGCCTTGCCGTGGCACTCGTCAGTTGCAAATGGGTGATTCAAAAAGAATCGAGGCTGACTCGCGGTTGGGATTGGGTATATTCCAATCTTGTAAGTTTGGTTTGAGCCATATGTTTGTTAGTCGGTTTCAAAATGTTCCTCCAGTAAGGAGAGCAATAGGTTGAGGGTTTGTTGTTCGAAAAAGCCAGATTCTGTGGGAGTGGTTTGAGCTCTTGTTTTTGCTGTGGTAGTTTAGCTCTTAGTAGTTTTCCCGAATCTGTTGTGCTTTTTTTAGGGCAATGAATGGATTTTCGGAAAGTGTTCCGGAAATATATGATTGCCTCGGATTATTTTCCAGTGTTGGTTTATTGCTCGATGTCTGTCACCGTGGTTTATGGCTGTTGATGGCTGTGAAGACAAATAGAGTTCGTTTTGTGTTTTCTCCAAGTGCTGATTCGAATTTATTGTGGCTTCCAGATATAATTCTAGTGTTTCACTAGAGGATGGTTTTGGTTGCCAGTTTGATGGTGGTATACAAGGATGGTTTTTGGAGCGTATATGTTACGCATTCAGAATGCAGTACATGTACTTAGTCTTCGATTAAAAGTATTTATGCCACTTACAAGTGATTTGCGGTTTGGTGTAGCAGGAGTATGGGTACAAAGTTTAAACCGTTTCCCAAAGCAATTATTTCAGTTTGTGATAGTGTTGCTTGGGATAGGTTCGTTGTGAAGGATTGACATTGGTCTGCTAGTAAACGCAAATGATTGGAGTTGGCTCGTTTGGTATACGATTTGCATTGTTAGAGAATTGGTTAGGTTTCGATTTGATTTAGTGATCTCTTCGTTTGTTTTTTAAGTTTTTTCTTTGCCATGGTAGTTGAAGGATTTGTAGTTGGAATATAACGGATAATGTAGGGTGTGTTATATTCCAGTTTGTTTATTTCAATTATTATATATTAGAGGCAAATGACGGATTTATCTCTTTTGAGAAGGTGTGGTAATCCTGAGAAGGACTGTTTGGTTTTGTAGTTAGAGATCGACGTACCTTTTGATGCCTATTGTTGGTTGATAGGGTCTTGTGAAAAAGCTCGAGTTGTTGAGCGGTGGGATGATCTTGACCCTGGAAGTCTTGAGCAAGCGTTTCTTGGGCTGAGCGTCTGGCGTTGGTCAGCTGGGCCTCGGTGATGGTAATAGTTGATGCTCGTATTCCTCCAGCGTAATTCTTGTGAAAAATAGCGATGTTCTTTTCTGGAGATTGCTCCAGCGATCCTGGAATAGTTTTAGAGACCGGTGTGGACGTGGTGGCTGTATTTTTACCTCGATATAAGGTGGTGGTGTGTTGGTCTCTATTTTTCCACAGGATGGAAGAGGTGATTCATCGTCGCTTGGAATGCTGTAGGGGGACTGTTGTCCGCTAGGGATGGAATTGGAGCTGGATGGAAATTGTAATAGCTGGCTGAATGTGCTCGATTTGCTTGTCTTGGACTTGCTAACAAATGGACATCGTGAGACAATGTTTTTGTTGGTATTCTCTATTGCGTACGTAGTATGTACAGTGTGTATAGAGCCGTGGTCCGGTTTATGATACCGTATGTGATTGGTCACTGCATTGTCCAATGGGAGTGCAATTGCGTGGAAAACGTTGGGTAGTGGAAATTTTGGCGAGTGGTGTGTTTCTTTTTTAGTTTTAAAAGCCGTTATTAGCTATTTTCTTGGTTAGAAAATAGTTGAAGTTGGTGTAGGCTTTTAGATATCGTTATTCTCTATTATTTGGTGGTTGTTTGAGTAAAGAACTGTTTTCCCACCGTGTGCGGTGTTGGAGAAACACATTGTGTTCCGTTGATTAGTTTCTTTATTTTGTTAATACGATTGCGTATTTTATGTGGAGATGGTACTTTATCTTTCCCATATGTGGGTTTTATTTTGTTTGTACCATTTGATGTTGAGAATTATTTCTGTTTTTTGGGAGGCCAAATTATTGTGTGTTTAATTCCGTGGGTATTTGTTTTGTTTTGAATTGTATAGTGTAAAAAGGGTATAGTTTATCCGTATGCGGATAATTATTGTGTCTTTTTACTGTAAACACCAGATATAGCATGATGTTTTGTTGTGTTTTTTTTGTATAGTAACAAATAAAAATGATGTTTTTTGGGTTAAATCCGTGGGTATTTGTTTTGTTATGAGTTGTATAGTGTAAAAAGGGTTCAGTTTATCCGTTTGCGGATAATTTGTGTGTCTTTTTACCGTAAACACCAGATATAACATGGTGTTTGTTTTTTGTGGGTAGCAACAAATACAAATGATTTTTCCGTATGCGGAAATATGGTTGTTGGTTTTCCAAATAGGTGTGTTGTATTGTCTCGTGAATGGCAGACTGATTTTCACAAGTCTATGGATGTACTTAGAGTACGAATGGTTAGAGATGGGGGTAGCCTGAAGATACCTCGCTTGTTACTCAAGAACGGTATTCTCGGGCAGTTTTTGATGGCCTTCGACCCACAGTATCTCTGGGTGAGATAAGGAGTATTATACATAGATTTTAGAAAAGAGAAGGCACTATCCCATTCAGTGACACTCCCTCTCTCTTGACTTGTTTTGGCTTAAAATGGATTTTAAGCATGACTTAGTCTTTACCGGTATGTCCGATTAAATTGTTGAGTGGGCGGACATAAGAGACTGAGTGACTATGGTCGGTTGGGTAATCAAATGTGATTAAGGGTGCGAGCAGAGGATTATGTTTGCAAATCCTCTTGATAGCAAGAGCATGCTTTCGTGCCTTGCCGTGGCACTCGTCAGTTGCAAATGGGTGATTCAAAAAGAATCGAGGCTGACTCGCGGTTGGGATTGGGTATATTCCAATCTTGTAAGTTTGGTTTGAGCCATATGTTTGTTAGTCGGTTTCAAAATGTTCCTCCAGTAAGGAGAGCAATAGGTTGAGGGTTTGTTGTTCGAAAAAGCCAGATTCTGTGGGAGTGGTTTGAGCTCTTGTTTTTGCTGTGGTAGTTTAGCTCTTAGTAGTTTTCCCGAATCTGTTGTGCTTTTTTGAGGGCAATGAATGGATTTTCGGAAAGTGTTCCGGAAATATATGATTGCCTCGGATTATTTTCCAGTGTTGGTTTATTGCTCGATGTCTGTCACCGTGGTTTATGGCTGTTGATGGCTGTGAAGACAAATAGAGTTCGTTTTGTGTTTTCTCCAAGTGCTGATTCGAATTTATTGTGGCTTCCAGATATAATTCTAGTGTTTCACTAGAGGATGGTTTTGGTTGCCAGTTTGATGGTGGTATACAAGGATGGTTTTTGGAGCGTATATGTTACGCATTCAGAATGCAGTACATGTACTTAGTCTTCGATTAAAAGTATTTATGCCACTTACAAGTGATTTGCGGTTTGGTGTAGCAGGAGTATGGGTACAAAGTTTAAACCGTTTCCCAAAGCAATTATTTCAGTTTGTGATAGTGTTGCTTGGGATAGGTTCGTTGTGAAGGATTGACATTGGTCTGCTAGTAAACGCAAATGATTGGAGTTGGCTCGTTTGGTATACGATTTGCATTGTTAGAGAATTGGTTAGGTTTCGATTTGATTTAGTGATCTCTTCGTTTGTTTTTTAAGTTTTTTCTTTGCCATGGTAGTTGAAGGATTTGTAGTTGGAATATAACGGATAATGTAGGGTGTGTTATATTCCAGTTTGTTTATTTCAATTATTATATATTAGAGGCAAATGACGGATTTATCTCTTTTGAGAAGGTGTGGTAATCCTGAGAAGGACTGTTTGGTTTTGTAGTTAGAGATCGACGTACCTTTTGATGCCTATTGTTGGTTGATAGGGTCTTGTGAAAAAGCTCGAGTTGTTGAGCGGTGGGATGATCTTGACCCTGGAAGTCTTGAGCAAGCGTTTCTTGGGCTGAGCGTCTGGCGTTGGTCAGCTGGGCCTCGGTGATGGTAATAGTTGATGCTCGTATTCCTCCAGCGTAATTCTTGTGAAAAATAGCGATGTTCTTTTCTGGAGATTGCTCCAGCGATCCTGGAATAGTTTTAGAGACCGGTGTGGACGTGGTGGCTGTATTTTTACCTCGATATAAGGTGGTGGTGTGTTGGTCTCTATTTTTCCACAGGATGGAAGAGGTGATTCATCGTCGCTTGGAATGCTGTAGGGGGACTGTTGTCCGCTAGGGATGGAATTGGAGCTGGATGGAAATTGTAATAGCTGGCTGAATGTGCTCGATTTGCTTGTCTTGGACTTGCTAACAAATGGACATCGTGAGACAATGTTTTTGTTGGTATTCTCTATTGCGTACGTAGTATGTACAGTGTGTATAGAGCCGTGGTCCGGTTTATGATACCGTATGTGATTGGTCACTGCATTGTCCAATGGGAGTGCAATTGCGTGGAAAACGTTGGGTAGTGGAAATTTTGGCGAGTGGTGTGTTTCTTTTTTAGTTTTAAAAGCCGTTATTAGCTATTTTCTTGGTTAGAAAATAGTTGAAGTTGGTGTAGGCTTTTAGATATCGTTATTCTCTATTATTTGGTGGTTGTTTGAGTAAAGAACTGTTTTCCCACCGTGTGCGGTGTTGGAGAAACACATTGTGTTCCGTTGATTAGTTTCTTTATTTTGTTAATACGATTGCGTATTTTATGTGGAGATGGTACTTTATCTTTCCCATATGTGGGTTTTATTTTGTTTGTACCATTTGATGTTGAGAATTATTTCTGTTTTTTGGGAGGCCAAATTATTGTGTGTTTAATTCCGTGGGTATTTGTTTTGTTTTGAATTGTATAGTGTAAAAAGGGTATAGTTTATCCGTATGCGGATAATTATTGTGTCTTTTTACTGTAAACACCAGATATAGCATGATGTTTTTTTTTTTTTTTTTTTGTATAGTAACAAATAAAAATGATGTTTTTTGGGTTAAATCCGTGGGTATTTGTTTTGTTATGAGTTGTATAGTGTAAAAAGGGTTCAGTTTATCCGTTTGCGGATAATTTGTGTGTCTTTTTACCGTAAACACCAGATATAACATGGTGTTTGTTTTTTGTGGGTAGCAACAAATACAAATGATTTTTCCGTATGCGGAAATATGGTTGTTGGTTTTCCAAATAGGTGTGTTGTATTGTCTCGTGAATGGCAGACTGATTTTCACAAGTCTATGGATGTACTTAGAGTACGAATGGTTAGAGATGGGGGTAGCCTGAAGATACCTCGCTTGTTACTCAAGAACGGTATTCTCGGGCAGTTTTTGATGGCCTTCGACCCACAGTATCTCTGGGTGAGATAAGGAGTATTATACATAGATTTTAGAAATGAGAAGGCACTATCCCATTCAGTGACACTCCCTCTCTCTTGACTTGTTTTGGCTTAAAATGGATTTTAAGCATGACTTAGTCTTTACCGGTATGTCCGATTAAATTGTTGAGTGGGCGGACATAAGAGACTGAGTGACTATGGTCGGTTGGGTAATCAAATGTGATTAAGGGTGCGAGCAGAGGATTATGTTTGCAAATCCTCTTGATAGCAAGAGCATGCTTTCGTGCCTTGCCGTGGCACTCGTCAGTTGCAAATGGGTGATTCAAAAAGAATCGAGGCTGACTCGCGGTTGGGATTGGGTATATTCCAATCTTGTAAGTTTGGTTTGAGCCATATGTTTGTTAGTCGGTTTCAAAATGTTCCTCCAGTAAGGAGAGCAATAGGTTGAGGGTTTGTTGTTCGAAAAAGCCAGATTCTGTGGGAGTGGTTTGAGCTCTTGTTTTTGCTGTGGTAGTTTAGCTCTTAGTAGTTTTCCCGAATCTGTTGTGCTTTTTTGAGGGCAATGAATGGATTTTCGGAAAGTGTTCCGGAAATATATGATTGCCTCGGATTATTTTCCAGTGTTGGTTTATTGCTCGATGTCTGTCACCGTGGTTTATGGCTGTTGATGGCTGTGAAGACAAATAGAGTTCGTTTTGTGTTTTCTCCAAGTGCTGATTCGAATTTATTGTGGCTTCCAGATATAATTCTAGTGTTTCACTAGAGGATGGTTTTGGTTGCCAGTTTGATGGTGGTATACAAGGATGGTTTTTGGAGCGTATATGTTACGCATTCAGAATGCAGTACATGTACTTAGTCTTCGATTAAAAGTATTTATGCCACTTACAAGTGATTTGCGGTTTGGTGTAGCAGGAGTATGGGTACAAAGTTTAAACCGTTTCCCAAAGCAATTATTTCAGTTTGTGATAGTGTTGCTTGGGATAGGTTCGTTGTGAAGGATTGACATTGGTCTGCTAGTAAACGCAAATGATTGGAGTTGGCTCGTTTGGTATACGATTTGCATTGTTAGAGAATTGGTTAGGTTTCGATTTGATTTAGTGATCTCTTCGTTTGTTTTTTAAGTTTTTTCTTTGCCATGGTAGTTGAAGGATTTGTAGTTGGAATATAACGGATAATGTAGGGTGTGTTATATTCCAGTTTGTTTATTTCAATTATTATATATTAGAGGCAAATGACGGATTTATCTCTTTTGAGAAGGTGTGGTAATCCTGAGAAGGACTGTTTGGTTTTGTAGTTAGAGATCGACGTACCTTTTGATGCCTATTGTTGGTTGATAGGGTCTTGTGAAAAAGCTCGAGTTGTTGAGCGGTGGGATGATCTTGACCCTGGAAGTCTTGAGCAAGCGTTTCTTGGGCTGAGCGTCTGGCGTTGGTCAGCTGGGCCTCGGTGATGGTAATAGTTGATGCTCGTATTCCTCCAGCGTAATTCTTGTGAAAAATAGCGATGTTCTTTTCTGGAGATTGCTCCAGCGATCCTGGAATAGTTTTAGAGACCGGTGTGGACGTGGTGGCTGTATTTTTACCTCGATATAAGGTGGTGGTGTGTTGGTCTCTATTTTTCCACAGGATGGAAGAGGTGATTCATCGTCGCTTGGAATGCTGTAGGGGGACTGTTGTCCGCTAGGGATGGAATTGGAGCTGGATGGAAATTGTAATAGCTGGCTGAATGTGCTCGATTTGCTTGTCTTGGACTTGCTAACAAATGGACATCGTGAGACAATGTTTTTGTTGGTATTCTCTATTGCGTACGTAGTATGTACAGTGTGTATAGAGCCGTGGTCCGGTTTATGATACCGTATGTGATTGGTCACTGCATTGTCAAATGGGAGTGCAATTGCGTGGAAAACGTTGGGTAGTGGAAATTTTGGCGAGTGGTGTGTTTCTTTTTTAGTTTTAAAAGCCGTTATTAGCTATTTTCTTGGTTAGAAAATAGTTGAAGTTGGTGTAGGCTTTTAGATATCGTTATTCTCTATTATTTGGTGGTTGTTTGAGTAAAGAACTGTTTTCCCACCGTGTGCGGTGTTGGAGAAACACATTGTGTTCCGTTGATTAGTTTCTTTATTTTGTTAATACGATTGCGTATTTTATGTGGAGATGGTACTTTATCTTTCCCATATGTGGGTTTTATTTTGTTTGTACCATTTGATGTTGAGAATTATTTCTGTTTTTTGGGAGGCCAAATTATTGTGTGTTTAATTCCGTGGGTATTTGTTTTGTTTTGAATTGTATAGTGTAAAAAGGGTATAGTTTATCCGTATGCGGATAATTATTGTGTCTTTTTACTGTAAACACCAGATATAGCATGATGTTTTTTTTTGTTTTTTTTTGTATAGTAACAAATAAAAATGATGTTTTTTGGGTTAAATCCGTGGGTATTTGTTTTGTTATGAGTTGTATAGTGTAAAAAGGGTTCAGTTTATCCGTTTGCGGATAATTTGTGTGTCTTTTTACCGTAAACACCAGATATAACATGGTGTTTGTTTTTTGTGGGTAGCAACAAATACAAATGATTTTTCCGTATGCGGAAATATGGTTGTTGGTTTTCCAAATAGGTGTGTTGTATTGTCTCGTGAATGGCAGACTGATTTTCACAAGTCTATGGATGTACTTAGAGTACGAATGGTTAGAGATGGGGGTAGCCTGAAGATACCTCGCTTGTTACTCAAGAACGGTATTCTCGGGCAGTTTTTGATGGCCTTCGACCCACAGTATCTCTGGGTGAGATAAGGAGTATTATACATAGATTTTAGAAATGAGAAGGCACTATCCCATTCAGTGACACTCCCTCTCTCTTGACTTGTTTTGGCTTAAAATGGATTTTAAGCATGACTTAGTCTTTACCGGTATGTCCGATTAAATTGTTGAGTGGGCGGACATAAGAGACTGAGTGACTATGGTCGGTTGGGTAATCAAATGTGATTAAGGGTGCGAGCAGAGGATTATGTTTGCAAATCCTCTTGATAGCAAGAGCATGCTTTCGTGCCTTGCCGTGGCACTCGTCAGTTGCAAATGGGTGATTCAAAAAGAATCGAGGCTGACTCGCGGTTGGGATTGGGTATATTCCAATCTTGTAAGTTTGGTTTGAGCCATATGTTTGTTAGTCGGTTTCAAAATGTTCCTCCAGTAAGGAGAGCAATAGGTTGAGGGTTTGTTGTTCGAAAAAGCCAGATTCTGTGGGAGTGGTTTGAGCTCTTGTTTTTGCTGTGGTAGTTTAGCTCTTAGTAGTTTTCCCGAATCTGTTGTCAGTGTGACTGAGAGCTCTTATGTGCTGAGCAGAATAGTGAGTGTTCCCATCACAGTGTGACTGTGAGAGCATTCACTGTGCTGAGCAGAATAGTGAGTGTTCCCGTCACAGTGTGACTGAGAGCTCTTATGTGCTGAGCAGAATAGTGAGTGTTCCCATCACAGTGTGACTGAGAGTAGTCACTGTGCTGAGCAGAATAGTGAGTGTTCCCATCACAGTGTGACTGAGAGCAGTCACTGTGCTGAACAGAATAGTGAGTGTTCACATCACAGTGTGACTGAGAGCTGTCACTGTGCTGAGCAGAATAGTGAGTGTTCCCATCACAGTGTGACTGTGAGAGCAGTCACTGTGCTGAGCAGAATATTAAGTGTTTCCATCACAGTGTGACTGAGAGCTGTCATTGTGCTGAGCAGAATAATGGGTGTTCCCATCACAGTGTGACTGTGAGAGCATTCACTGTGCTGAGTAGAATAGTGAGTGTTCCTATCCCAGTATGACTGTGAGAGCATTCACTGTGTTGAGCAGAATAGTGAGTGTTCGATTCACAGTGTGACTTTGAGAGCATTCACTGTCCAGAGCAGAATAGTGAGTGTGATTTTGAGAGCTGTCACTGTGCTGAGCAGAATAGTGAGTGTTCCCATCACAGTATGACTGAGAGCAGTCACTGTGCTGAACAGAATAGTGAGTGTTCCCATCACAGTGTGACTTAGAGCAGTCACTGTGCTGAGCAGAATAGTGAGTGTTCCCATCACAATGCGACTGTGAGAGCAGTCACTGTGCAGAGCAGAATAGTGAGTGTTCCAATCACAGTGTGACTGAGAGCTGTCACTGTGCTGAGAAGAATAGTGAGTGTTCACATCACTGTGTGACTGAGAGCAGTCACTCTGCTGAGCAGAATAGTGAGTGTTCCCATCACAGTGTAACTGAGAGCAGTCACTGTGCTGAGCAGAATAGTGAGTGTTCCCATCACAGTGTGACTGAGAGCTGTCTCTGTGCTGAACAGAATAGTGAGTGTTCCCATCACAGTGTGACTGAGAGCTGTCAATATGCTGAGCAGAATAGTTAGTGTTCACATCACAGTGTGACCGAGAGCTCTCACTGTGCTGAGCAGCAGAGTGAGTGTTCCCATCACAGTGTGACTGAGAGCAGTCACTGTGTTGAGCAAAATAGTGAGTGTTCCCATCACAGTGTGACTTTGAGAGCATTCACTGTCCAGAGCAGAATAGTGAGTGTGACTTTGAGAGCAGTAACTGTGCTGAGCAGAATAGTGAGTGTTCCCATCACAGTGTGACTGAGAGCAGTCACTGTGTTGAGCAAAATAGTGAGTTTTCCCATCACAGTGTGACTTTGAGAGCATTCACTGTCCAGAGCAGAATAGTGAGTGTGACTTTGAGAGCAGTCATTGTGCTGAGCAGAATAGTGGGTGTTCCCATCACAGTGTTACTGAGAGCAGTCACTGTGTTGAGCAAAATAGTAAGTGTTCCTGTCACAGTGTGACTGAGAGCTCTTATGTGCTGAGCAGAATAGTGAGTGTGACTTTGAGAGCAGTCATTGTGCTGAGCAGAATAGTGGGTGTTCCCATCACAGTGTTACTGAGAGCAGTCACTGTGCTAAGCAGAATAGTGAGTGTTCTGATCACAGTGTGACTGTGAGAGCAGTCACTATGCTGAGCAGAATAGTGCGTATTCCCGTCACAGTGTGACTGAGAGCTCTTATGTGCTGAGCAGATTAGTGAGTGTTCCCATCACAGTGTGACTGAGAGCAGTCACTGTGCTGAGCAGAATAGTGAGTGTTCCCATCACAGTGTGACTGTGAGAGCATTCTCTGTGCTGAGCAGAATAGTGAGTGTTCCCGTCACAGTGTGACTGAGAGCTGTCAATATGCTGAGCAGAATAGTTAGTGTTCACATCACAGTGTGACCGAGAGCTCTCACTGTGCTGAGCAGCAGAGTGAGTGTTCCCATCACAGTGTGACTGAGAGCAGTCACTGTGTTGAGCAAAATAGTGAGTGTTCCCATCACAGTGTGACTTTGAGAGCATTCACTGTCCAGAGCAGAATAGTGAGTGTGACTTTGAGAGCAGTCACTGTGCTGAGCAGAATAGTGAGTGTTCCCATCACAGTGTGACTGAGAGCAGTCACTGTGTTGAGCAAAATAGTGAGTGTTCCCATCACAGTGTGACTTTGAGAGCATTCACTGTCCAGAGCAGAATAGTGAGTGTGACTTTGAGAGCAGTCATTGTGCTGAGCAGAATAGTGGGTGGTCACATCACTGTGTGACTGAGAGCAGTCACTGTGCTGAGCAGAATAGTGAGTGTTCCCACCACAGTGTGACTGTGAAAGCAGTCACTGTGCTGAGCAGAATAGTAAGTGTTTCCATCACAGTGTGACTGAGAGCTGTCAATGTGCTGAGCAGAATAGTGGGTGTTCCCATCACAGTGTGACTTAGAGCTCTCACTTTGCTGAGCAGAATAGTGAGTGTTCCCATTACAGTGTTACCGAGAGCAGTCACTCTGCTGAGCAGAATAGTGAGTGTTTCCATCACTGTGTGACTGAGAGCAGTCACTGTGCTGAGCAGAATAGTGAGTGTTCCCATCACAGTGTGACTGAGAGCAGTCACTGTGCTGAGCAGAATAGTGAGTGTTCCCATCACAGTGTGACTAAGATCAGTCACTGTGTTGAGCAAAATAGTGAGTATTCCCATCACAGTGTGACTTTGAGAGCATTCACTGTCCAGAGCAGAATAGTGAGTGTGACTTTGAGAGCAGTCATTGTACTGAGCAGAATAGTGGGTGTTCCCATCACAGTGTTACTGAGAGCAGTCACTGTGTTGAGCAAAATAGTAAGTGTTCCTGTCACAGTGTGACTGAGAGCTCTTATGTGCTGAGCAGAATAGTGAGTGTGACTTTGAGAGCAGTCATTGTGCTGAGCAGAATAGTGGGTGTTCCCATCACAGTGTTACTGAGAGCAGTCACTGTGCTAAGCAGAATAGTGAGTGTTCTGATCACAGTGTGACTGTGAGAGCAGTCACTATGCTGAGCAGAATAGTGCGTATTCCCGTCACAGTGTGACTGAGAGCTCTTATGTGCTGAGCAGATTAGTGAGTGTTCCCATCACAGTGTGACTGAGAGCAGTCACTGTGCTGAGCAGAATAGTGAGTGTTCCCATCACAGTGTGACTGTGAGAGCATTCTCTGTGCTGAGCAGAATAGTGAGTGTTCCCGTCACAGTGTGACTGAGAGCTGTCAATATGCTGAGCAGAATAGTTAGTGTTCACATCACAGTGTGACCGAGAGCTCTCACTGTGCTGAGCAGCAGAGTGAGTGTTCCCATCACAGTGTGACTGAGAGCAGTCACTGTGTTGAGCAAAATAGTGAGTGTTCCCATCACAGTGTGACTTTGAGAGCATTCACTGTCCAGAGCAGAATAGTGAGTGTGACTTTGAGAGCAGTCACTGTGCTGAGCAGAATAGTGAGTGTTCCCATCACAGTGTGACTGAGAGCAGTCACTGTGTTGAGCAAAATAGTGAGTGTTCCCATCACAGTGTGACTTTGAGAGCATTCACTGTCCAGAGCAGAATAGTGAGTGTGACTTTGAGAGCAGTCATTGTGCTGAGCAGAATAGTGGGTGGTCACATCACTGTGTGACTGAGAGCAGTCACTGTGCTGAGCAGAATAGTGAGTGTTCCCACCACAGTGTGACTGTGAAAGCAGTCACTGTGCTGAGCAGAATAGTAAGTGTTTCCATCACAGTGTGACTGAGAGCTGTCAATGTGCTGAGCAGAATAGTGGGTGTTCCCATCACAGTGTGACTTAGAGCTCTCACTTTGCTGAGCAGAATAGTGAGTGTTCCCATTACAGTGTTACCGAGAGCAGTCACTCTGCTGAGCAGAATAGTGAGTGTTTCCATCACTGTGTGACTGAGAGCAGTCACTGTGCTGAGCAGAATAGTGAGTGTTCCCATCACAGTGTGACTGAGAGCAGTCACTGTGCTGAGCAGAATAGTGAGTGTTCCCATCACAGTGTGACTAAGATCAGTCACTGTGTTGAGCAAAATAGTGAGTATTCCCATCACAGTGTGACTTTGAGAGCATTCACTGTCCAGAGCAGAATAGTGAGTGTGACTTTGAGAGCAGTCATTGTACTGAGCAGAATAGTGGGTGTTCCCATCACAGTGTTACTGAGAGCATTCACTGTCCAGAGCAGAATAGTGAGTGTGACTTTGAGAGCAGTCATTGTACTGAGCAGAATAGTGGGTGTTCCCATCACAGTGTTACTGAGAGCAGTCACTGTGCTCAGCAGAATAGTGAGTGTTCTGATCACAGTGTGACTGTGAGAGCAGTCACTATGCTGAGCAGAATAGTGCCTGTTCCCGTCACAGTGTGACTGAGAGCTCTTATGTGCTGAACAGAATAGTGAGTGTTCCCATCACAGTGTGACTTAGAGCAGTCACTGTGCTGAGCAGAATAATGAGTGTTCCCATCACAATGCGACTGTGAGAGCAGTCACTGTGCAGAGCAGAATAGTGAGTGTTCCAATCACAGTGTGACTGAGAGCTGTCACTGTGCTGAGCAGAATAGTGAGTGTTCACATCACTGTGTGACTGAGAGCAGTCACTGTGCTGAGCAGAATAGTGAGTGTTCCCATCACAGTGTGACTGAGAGCAGTCACTGTGCTGAGCAGAATAGTGAGTGTTCCCATCACAGTGTGACTGAGAGCTGTCTCTGTGCTGAACAGAATACTGAGTGTTCCCATCACAGTGTGACTGAGAGCAGTCACTGTGCTAAACAGAATAGTGAGTGTTCCCATCACAGTGTGACTGAGAGCAGTCACTGTGCTGAGCAGCAGAGTGAGTGTTCCCATCACAGTGTGACTGAGAGCAGTCACTGTGTTGAGCAAAATAGTGAGTGTTCCCATCACAGTGTGACTTTGAGAGCATTCACTGTCCAGAGCAGAATAGTGAGTGTGACTTTGAGAGCAGTCACTGTGCTAAGCAGAATAGTGAGTGTTCCCATCACAGTGTGACTGTGAGAGCATTCACTGTGCTGAGCAGAATAGTGAGTTTTCCCGTCACAGTGTGACTGAGAGCTCTTATGTGCTGAGCAGAATAGTGAGTGTTCCCATCACAGTGTGACTGAGAGCAGTCACTGTGCTGAGCAGAATAGTGAGTGTTCCCATCACAGTGTGACTGAGATCAGTCACTGTGCTGAACAGAATAGTGAGTGTTCACATCACAGTGTAACTGAGAGCTGTCACTGTGCTAAGCAGAATAGTGAGTGTTCCCATCACAGTGTGACTGTGAGAGCAGTCACTGTGCTGAGCAGAATAGTAAGTGTTTCCATCACAGTGTGACTGAGAGCTGTCATTGTGCTGAGCAGAATAATGGGTGTTCCCATCACAGTGTGACTGTGCTGAGTAGAATAGTGAGTGTTCCTATCCCAGTATGACTTTGAGAGCATTCACTGTGCTGAGCAGAATAGTGAGTGTTCCCATCACAGTGTGACTTAGAGGAGTCACTGTGCTGAGCAGAATAGTGAGTGTTCCCATCACAATGCGACTGTGAAAGCAGTCACTGTGCAGAGCAGAATAGTGAGTGTTCCAATCACAGTGGGACTGAGAGCTGTCACTGTGCTGAGCAGAATAGTGAGTGTTCCCATCACAGTGTGACTGAGAGCAGTCACTGTGCTGAGCAGAATAGTGAGTGTTCCCATCACAGTGTGACTGAGAGCTCTTATGTGCTGAGCAGAGTAGTGAGTGTTCCCATCACAGTGTGACTGAGAGCAGTCACTGTGCTGAGCAGAATAGTGGGTGTTCACATCACAGTGTGACTGAGAGCAGTCACTGTGCTGAACAGAATAGTGAGTGTTCCCATCACAGTGTGACTTAGAGCAGTCACTGTGCTGAGCAGAATAGTGAGTGTTCCCATCACAATGCGACTGTGAGAGCAGTCACTGTGCAGAGCAGAATAGTGAGTGTTCCAATCACAGTGTGACTGAGAGCTGTCACTGTGCTGAGCAGAATAGTGAGTGTTCACATCACTGTGTGACTGAGAGCAGTCACTGTGCTGAGCAGAATAGTGAGTGTTCCCATCACAGTGTGACTGAGAGCAGTCACTGTGCTGAGCAGAATAGTGAGTGTTCACATCACAGTGTGACCGAGAGCTCTCACTGTGCTGAGCAGCAGAGTGAGTGTTCCCATCACAGTGTGAATGAGAGCAGTCACTGTGTTGAGCAAAATAGTGAGTGTTCCCATCACAGTGTGACTTTGAGAGCATTCACTGTCCAGAGCAGAATAGTGAGTGTGACTTTGAGAACAGTCATTGTGCTGTGCAGAATAGTGGGTGTTCCCATCACAGTGTTACTGAGAGCAGTCACTGTGCCGAAAAGAATAGTGAGTATTCCCATCACAGTGTGACTTAGAGCAGTCACTGTGCTGAGCAGAATAGTGAGTGTTCCTATCACAATGCGACTGTGAGAGCAGTCACTGTGCAGAGCAGAATAGTGAGTGTTCCCATCACAGTGTGACTTAGAGCAGTCACTGTGCTGAGCAGAATAGTGAGTGTTCCCAAAACACAGTGTGACTGAGAGCTGTCTCTGTGCTGAACAGAATAGTGAGTGTTCCCATCACAGTGTGACTGAGAGCTGTCAATATGCTGAGCAGAATAGTTAGTGTTCACATCACAGTGTGACCGAGAGCTCTCACTGTGCTGAGCCGCAGAGTGAGTGTTCCCATCACAGTGTGACTGAGAGCAGTCACTGTGTTGAGCAAATTAGTGAGTGTTCCCATCACAGTGTGACTTTGAGAGCATTCACTGTCCAGAGCAGAATAGTGAGTGTGACTTTGAGAGCAGTCACTGTGCTGAGCAGAATAGTGAGTGTTCCCATCACAGTGTGACTGAGAGCAGTCACTGTGCTGAACAGAATAGTGAGTGTTCCCATCACAGTGTGACTAAGAGCAGTCACTGTGCTGAGCAGAATAGTGAGTTTTCCTATCACAATGCGACTGTGAGAGCAGTCACTGTGCTGAGCAGAATAGTGAGTGTTCCCATCACAGTGTGACTGAGAGCAGTCACTGTGCTGAGCAGAATAGTGAGTGTTCCCATCACAGTGTGACTGCGAGAGCATTCACTGTGCAGAGCAGAATAGTGAGTGTTCACATCACAGTGTAACTGAGAGCTGTCACTGTGCTGAGCAGAATAGTGAGTGTTCCCACCACAGTGTGACTGTGAAAGCAGTCACTGTGCTGAGCAGAATAGTAAGTGTTTCCATCACAGTGTGACTGAGAGCTGTCAATGTGCTGAGCAGAATAGTGGGTGTTCCCATCACAGTGTGACTTAGAGCTCTCACTTTGCTGAGCAGAATAGTGAGTGTTCCCATTACAGTGTTACCGAGAGCAGTCACTCTGCTGAGCAGAATAGTGAGTGTTTCCATCACAGTGCGACTGTGAGAGCATTCACTGTGCAGAGCAGAATAGTGAGTGTTCCCATCACAGTGTGACTGAGAGCTGTCAGTGTGCTGAGCAGAATAGTGAGTGTTCACATCACTGTGTGACTGAAAGCAGTCACTGTGCTGAGCAGAATAGTGAGTGTTCCCATCACAGTGTGACTGAGAGCAGTCACTTGGCTGATCAGAATAGTGAGTGTTTCCATCACAGTGTGACTTAGAGCTCTCACTTTGCTGAGCAGAATAGTGAGTGTTCCCATTACAGTGTTACCGAGAGCAGTCACTCTGCTGAGCAGAATAGTGAGTGTTTCCATCACAGTGCGACTGTGAGAGCATTCACTGTGCAGAGCAGAATAGTGAGTGTTCCCATCACAGTGTGACTGAGAGCTGTCAGTGTGCTGAGCAGAATAGTGAGTGTTCACATCACTGTGTGACTGAGAGCAGTCACTGTGCTGAGCAGAATAGTGGGTGTTCCCATCACAGTGTTACTGAGAGCAGTCACTGTGCTGAACAGAATAGTGAGTATTCCCATCACAGTGTGACTTAGAGCAGTCACTGTGCTGAGCAGAATAGTGAGTGTTCCTATCACAATGCGACTGTGAGAGCAGTCACTGTGCAGAGCAGAATAGTGCGTGTTCCCATCACAGTGTGACTGAGAGCAGTCACTGTGCTGAGCAGAATAGTGAGTGTTCCCAAAACACAGTGTGACTGAGAGCTGTCTCTGTGCTGAACAGAATAGTGAGTGTTCCCATCACAGTGTGACTGAGAGCTGTCAATATGCTGAGCAGAATAGTTAGTGTTCACATCACAGTGTGACCGAGAGCTCTCACTGTGCTGAGCAGCAGAGTGAGTGTTCCCATCACAGTGTGACCGAGAGCTCTCACTGTGCTGAGCAGCAGAGTGAGTGTTCCCATCACAGTGTGACTGAGAGCAGTCACTGTGTTGAGCAAATTAGTGAGTGTTCCCATCACAGTGTGACTTTGAGAGCATTCACTGTCCAGAGCAGAATAGTGAGTGTGACTTTGAGAGCAGTCACTGTTCTGAGCAGAATAGTGAGTGTTCCCATCACAGTGTGACTGAGAGCAGTCACTGTGCTGAACAGAATAGTGAGTGTTCCCATCACAGTGTGACTTAGAGCAGTCACTGTGCTGAGCAGAATAGTGAGTGTTCCTATCACAATGCGACTGTGAGAGCAGTCACTGTGCAGAGCAGAATAGTGAGTGTTCCCATCACAGCTCTGACTAAGAGCTGTCACTGTGCTGAGCAGAATAGTGAGTGTTCACATCACTGTGTGACTGAGAGCAGTCACTGTGCTGAGCAGAATAGTGAGTGTTCCCATCACAGTGTGACTGAGAGCAGTCACTGTGCTGAGCAGAATAGTGAGTGTTCCCAAAACACAGTGTGACTGAGAGCTGTCTCTGTGCTGAACAGAATAGTGAGTGTTCCCATCACAGTGTGACTGAGAGCTGTCAATATGCTGAGCAGAATAGTTAGTGTTCACTTCACAGTGTGAACGAGAGCTCTCACTTTGCTGAGCAGCAGAGTGAGTGTTCCCATCACAGTGTGACTGAGAGCAGTCACTGTGTTGAGCAAAATAGTGAGTGTTCCCATCACAGTGTGACTTTGAGAGCATTCACTGTCCAGAGCAGAATAGTGAGTGTGACTTTGAGAGCAGTCACTGTGCTGAGCAGAATAGTGAGTGTTCCCATCACAGTGTGACTGAGAGCAGTCACTGTGCAGAGCAGAATAGTGAGTGTTCCATCACAGTGTGACTGAGAGCTGTCACTGTGCTGAGCAGAATAGTGAGTGTTCACATCACAGTGTGACTGCGAGAGCATTCACAGTGCAGAGCAGAATAGTGAGTGTTCCCATCACAGTGTGACTGAGAGCTGTCAGTGTGCTGAGCAGAATAGTGAGTGTTCACATCACTGTGTGACTGAGAGCAGTCACTGTGCTGAGCAGAATAGTGAGTGTTCCCATCACAGTGTGACTGAGAGCAGTCACTTGGCTGATCAGAATAGTGAGTGTTTTCTTTACAGTGTGACTGTGAGAGCAGTCACTGTGCAGAGCAGAATAGTGAGTGTTCCCATCACAGTGTGACTTAGAGGAGTCACTGTGCTGAGCAGAATAGTGAGTGTTCCCATCACAATGCGACTGTGAAAGCAGTCACTGTGCAGAGCAGAATAGTGAGTGTTCCAATCACAGTGGGACTGAGAGCTGTCACTGTGCTGAGCAGAATAGTGAGTGTTCCCATCACAGTGTGACTGAGAGCATTCACTGTGCTGAGCAGAATAGTGAGTGTTCCCATCACAGTGTGACTTAGAGGAGTCACTGTGCTGAGCAGAATAGTGAGTGTTCCCATCACAATGCGACTGTGAAAGCAGTCACTGTGCAGAGCAGAATAGTGAGTGTTCCAATCACAGTGGGACTGAGAGCTGTCACTGTGCTGAGCAGAATAGTGAGTGTTCCCATCACAGTGTGACTGAGAGCAGTCACTGTGCTGAGCAGAATAGTGAGTGTTCACATCACAGTGTGACCGAGAGCTCTCACTGTGCTGAGCAGCAGAGTGAGTGTTCCCATCACAGTGTGAATGAGAGCAGTCACTGTGTTGAGCAAAATAGTGAGTGTTCCCATCACAGTGTGACTTTGAGAGCATTCACTGTCCAGAGCAGAATAGTGAGTGTGACTTTGAGAACAGTCATTGTGCTGTGCAGAATAGTGGGTGTTCCCATCACAGTGTTACTGAGAGCAGTCACTGTGCCGAAAAGAATAGTGAGTATTCCCATCACAGTGTGACTTAGAGCAGTCACTGTGCTGAGCAGAATAGTGAGTGTTCCTATCACAATGCGACTGTGAGAGCAGTCACTGTGCAGAGCAGAATAGTGAGTGTTCCCATCACAGTGTGACTTAGAGCAGTCACTGTGCTGAGCAGAATAGTGAGTGTTCCCAAAACACAGTGTGACTGAGAGCTGTCTCTGTGCTGAACAGAATAGTGAGTGTTCCCATCACAGTGTGACTGAGAGCTGTCAATATGCTGAGCAGAATAGTTAGTGTTCACATCACAGTGTGACCGAGAGCTCTCACTGTGCTGAGCCGCAGAGTGAGTGTTCCCATCACAGTGTGACTGAGAGCAGTCACTGTGTTGAGCAAATTAGTGAGTGTTCCCATCACAGTGTGACTTTGAGAGCATTCACTGTCCAGAGCAGAATAGTGAGTGTGACTTTGAGAGCAGTCACTGTGCTGAGCAGAATAGTGAGTGTTCCCATCACAGTGTGACTGAGAGCAGTCACTGTGCTGAACAGAATAGTGAGTGTTCCCATCACAGTGTGACTAAGAGCAGTCACTGTGCTGAGCAGAATAGTGAGTTTTCCTATCACAATGCGACTGTGAGAGCAGTCACTGTGCTGAGCAGAATAGTGAGTGTTCCCATCACAGTGTGACTGAGAGCAGTCACTGTGCTGAGCAGAATAGTGAGTGTTCCCATCACAGTGTGACTGCGAGAGCATTCACTGTGCAGAGCAGAATAGTGAGTGTTCACATCACAGTGTAACTGAGAGCTGTCACTGTGCTGAGCAGAATAGTGAGTGTTCCCACCACAGTGTGACTGTGAAAGCAGTCACTGTGCTGAGCAGAATAGTAAGTGTTTCCATCACAGTGTGACTGAGAGCTGTCAATGTGCTGAGCAGAATAGTGGGTGTTCCCATCACAGTGTGACTTAGAGCTCTCACTTTGCTGAGCAGAATAGTGAGTGTTCCCATTACAGTGTTACCGAGAGCAGTCACTCTGCTGAGCAGAATAGTGAGTGTTTCCATCACAGTGCGACTGTGAGAGCATTCACTGTGCAGAGCAGAATAGTGAGTGTTCCCATCACAGTGTGACTGAGAGCTGTCAGTGTGCTGAGCAGAATAGTGAGTGTTCACATCACTGTGTGACTGAAAGCAGTCACTGTGCTGAGCAGAATAGTGAGTGTTCCCATCACAGTGTGACTGAGAGCAGTCACTTGGCTGATCAGAATAGTGAGTGTTTCCATCACAGTGTGACTTAGAGCTCTCACTTTGCTGAGCAGAATAGTGAGTGTTCCCATTACAGTGTTACCGAGAGCAGTCACTCTGCTGAGCAGAATAGTGAGTGTTTCCATCACAGTGCGACTGTGAGAGCATTCACTGTGCAGAGCAGAATAGTGAGTGTTCCCATCACAGTGTGACTGAGAGCTGTCAGTGTGCTGAGCAGAATAGTGAGTGTTCACATCACTGTGTGACTGAGAGCAGTCACTGTGCTGAGCAGAATAGTGGGTGTTCCCATCACAGTGTTACTGAGAGCAGTCACTGTGCTGAACAGAATAGTGAGTATTCCCATCACAGTGTGACTTAGAGCAGTCACTGTGCTGAGCAGAATAGTGAGTGTTCCTATCACAATGCGACTGTGAGAGCAGTCACTGTGCAGAGCAGAATAGTGCGTGTTCCCATCACAGTGTGACTGAGAGCAGTCACTGTGCTGAGCAGAATAGTGAGTGTTCCCAAAACACAGTGTGACTGAGAGCTGTCTCTGTGCTGAACAGAATAGTGAGTGTTCCCATCACAGTGTGACTGAGAGCTGTCAATATGCTGAGCAGAATAGTTAGTGTTCACATCACAGTGTGACCGAGAGCTCTCACTGTGCTGAGCAGCAGAGTGAGTGTTCCCATCACAGTGTGACCGAGAGCTCTCACTGTGCTGAGCAGCAGAGTGAGTGTTCCCATCACAGTGTGACTGAGAGCAGTCACTGTGTTGAGCAAATTAGTGAGTGTTCCCATCACAGTGTGACTTTGAGAGCATTCACTGTCCAGAGCAGAATAGTGAGTGTGACTTTGAGAGCAGTCACTGTTCTGAGCAGAATAGTGAGTGTTCCCATCACAGTGTGACTGAGAGCAGTCACTGTGCTGAACAGAATAGTGAGTGTTCCCATCACAGTGTGACTTAGAGCAGTCACTGTGCTGAGCAGAATAGTGAGTGTTCCTATCACAATGCGACTGTGAGAGCAGTCACTGTGCAGAGCAGAATAGTGAGTGTTCCCATCACAGCTCTGACTAAGAGCTGTCACTGTGCTGAGCAGAATAGTGAGTGTTCACATCACTGTGTGACTGAGAGCAGTCACTGTGCTGAGCAGAATAGTGAGTGTTCCCATCACAGTGTGACTGAGAGCAGTCACTGTGCTGAGCAGAATAGTGAGTGTTCCCAAAACACAGTGTGACTGAGAGCTGTCTCTGTGCTGAACAGAATAGTGAGTGTTCCCATCACAGTGTGACTGAGAGCTGTCAATATGCTGAGCAGAATAGTTAGTGTTCACTTCACAGTGTGAACGAGAGCTCTCACTTTGCTGAGCAGCAGAGTGAGTGTTCCCATCACAGTGTGACTGAGAGCAGTCACTGTGTTGAGCAAAATAGTGAGTGTTCCCATCACAGTGTGACTTTGAGAGCATTCACTGTCCAGAGCAGAATAGTGAGTGTGACTTTGAGAGCAGTCACTGTGCTGAGCAGAATAGTGAGTGTTCCCATCACAGTGTGACTGAGAGCAGTCACTGTGCAGAGCAGAATAGTGAGTGTTCCATCACAGTGTGACTGAGAGCTGTCACTGTGCTGAGCAGAATAGTGAGTGTTCACATCACAGTGTGACTGCGAGAGCATTCACAGTGCAGAGCAGAATAGTGAGTGTTCCCATCACAGTGTGACTGAGAGCTGTCAGTGTGCTGAGCAGAATAGTGAGTGTTCACATCACTGTGTGACTGAGAGCAGTCACTGTGCTGAGCAGAATAGTGAGTGTTCCCATCACAGTGTGACTGAGAGCAGTCACTTGGCTGATCAGAATAGTGAGTGTTTTCTTTACAGTGTGACTGTGAGAGCAGTCACTGTGCAGAGCAGAATAGTGAGTGTTCCCATCACAGTGTGACTTAGAGGAGTCACTGTGCTGAGCAGAATAGTGAGTGTTCCCATCACAATGCGACTGTGAAAGCAGTCACTGTGCAGAGCAGAATAGTGAGTGTTCCAATCACAGTGGGACTGAGAGCTGTCACTGTGCTGAGCAGAATAGTGAGTGTTCCCATCACAGTGTGACTGAGAGCATTCACTGTGCTGAGCAGAATAGTGAGTGTTCCCATCACAGTGTGACTTAGAGGAGTCACTGTGCTGAGCAGAATAGTGAGTGTTCCCATCACAATGCGACTGTGAAAGCAGTCACTGTGCAGAGCAGAATAGTGAGTGTTCCAATCACAGTGGGACTGAGAGCTGTCACTGTGCTGAGCAGAATAGTGAGTGTTCCCATCACAGTGTGACTGAGAGCAGTCACTGTGCTGAGCAGAATAGTGAGTGTTCCCATCACAGTGTGACTGAGAGCTCTTATGTGCTGAGCAGAGTAGTGAGTGTTCCCATCACAGTGTGACTGAGAGCAGTCACTGTGCTGAGCAGAATAGTGGGTGTTCACATCACAGTGTGACTGAGAGCAGTCACTGTGCTGAACAGAATAGTGAGTGTTCCCATCACAGTGTGACTTAGAGCAGTCACTGTGCTGAGCAGAATAGTGAGTGTTCCCATCACAATGCGACTGTGAGAGCAGTCACTGTGCAGAGCAGAATAGTGAGTGTTCCAATCACAGTGTGACTGAGAGCTGTCACTGTGCTGAGCAGAATAGTGAGTGTTCACATCACTGTGTGACTGAGAGCAGTCACTGTGCTGAGCAGAATAGTGAGTGTTCCCATCACAGTGTGACTGAGAGCAGTCACTGTGCTGAGCAGAATAGTGAGTGTTCCCATCACAGTGTGACTGCGAGAGCATTCACTGTGCAGAGCAGAATAGTGAGTGTTCACATCACAGTGTAACTGAGAGCTGTCACTGTGCTGAGCAGAATAGTGAGTGTTCCCACCACAGTGTGACTGTGAAAGCAGTCACTGTGCTGAGCAGAATAGTAAGTGTTTCCATCACAGTGTGACTGAGAGCTGTCAATGTGCTGAGCAGAATAGTGGGTGTTCCCATCACAGTGTGACTTAGAGCTCTCACTTTGCTGAGCAGAATAGTGAGTGTTCCCATTACAGTGTTACCGAGAGCAGTCACTCTGCTGAGCAGAATAGTGAGTGTTTCCATCACAGTGCGACTGTGAGAGTATTCACTGTGCAGAGCAGAATAGTGAGTGTTCCCATCACAGTGTGACTGAGAGCTGTCAGTGTGCTGAGCAGAATAGTGAGTGTTCACATCACTGTGTGACTGAAAGCAGTCACTGTGCTGAGCAGAATAGTGAGTGTTCCCATCACAGTGTGACTGAGAGCAGTCACTTGGCTGATCAGAATAGTGAGTGTTTCCATCACAGTGTGACTTAGAGCTCTCACTTTGCTGAGCAGAATAGTGAGTGTTCCCATTACAGTGTTACCGAGAGCAGTCACTCTGCTGAGCAGAATAGTGAGTGTTTCCATCACAGTGCGACTGTGAGAGCATTCACTGTGCAGAGCAGAATAGTGAGTGTTCCCATCACAGTGTGACTGAGAGCTGTCAGTGTGCTGAGCAGAATAGTGAGTGTTCACATCACTGTGTGACTGAGAGCAGTCACTGTGCTGAGCAGAATAGTGGGTGTTCCCATCACAGTGTTACTGAGAGCAGTCACTGTGCTGAACAGAATAGTGAGTATTCCCATCACAGTGTGACTTAGAGCAGTCACTGTGCTGAGCAGAATAGTGAGTGTTCCTATCACAATGCGACTGTGAGAGCAGTCACTGTGCAGAGCAGAATAGTGCGTGTTCCCATCACAGTGTGACTGAGAGCAGTCACTGTGCTGAGCAGAATAGTGAGTGTTCCCAAAACACAGTGTGACTGAGAGCTGTCTCTGTGCTGAACAGAATAGTGAGTGTTCCCATCACAGTGTGACTGAGAGCTGTCAATATGCTGAGCAGAATAGTTAGTGTTCACATCACAGTGTGACCGAGAGCTCTCACTGTGCTGAGCAGCAGAGTGAGTGTTCCCATCACAGTGTGACCGAGAGCTCTCACTGTGCTGAGCAGCAGAGTGAGTGTTCCCATCACAGTGTGACTGAGAGCAGTCACTGTGTTGAGCAAATTAGTGAGTGTTCCCATCACAGTGTGACTTTGAGAGCATTCACTGTCCAGAGCAGAATAGTGAGTGTGACTTTGAGAGCAGTCACTGTTCTGAGCAGAATAGTGAGTGTTCCCATCACAGTGTGACTGAGAGCAGTCACTGTGCTGAACAGAATAGTGAGTGTTCCCATCACAGTGTGACTTAGAGCAGTCACTGTGCTGAGCAGAATAGTGAGTGTTCCTATCACAATGCGACTGTGAGAGCAGTCACTGTGCAGAGCAGAATAGTGAGTGTTCCCATCACAGCTCTGACTAAGAGCTGTCACTGTGCTGAGCAGAATAGTGAGTGTTCACATCACTGTGTGACTGAGAGCAGTCACTGTGCTGAGCAGAATAGTGAGTGTTCCCATCACAGTGTGACTGAGAGCAGTCACTGTGCTGAGCAGAATAGTGAGTGTTCCCAAAACACAGTGTGACTGAGAGCTGTCTCTGTGCTGAACAGAATAGTGAGTGTTCCCATCACAGTGTGACTGAGAGCTGTCAATATGCTGAGCAGAATAGTTAGTGTTCACTTCACAGTGTGAACGAGAGCTCTCACTTTGCTGAGCAGCAGAGTGAGTGTTCCCATCACAGTGTGACTGAGAGCAGTCACTGTGTTGAGCAAAATAGTGAGTGTTCCCATCACAGTGTGACTTTGAGAGCATTCACTGTCCAGAGCAGAATAGTGAGTGTGACTTTGAGAGCAGTCACTGTGCTGAGCAGAATAGTGAGTGTTCCCATCACAGTGTGACTGAGAGCAGTCACTGTGCAGAGCAGAATAGTGAGTGTTCCATCACAGTGTGACTGAGAGCTGTCACTGTGCTGAGCAGAATATCGAGTGTTCACATCACAGTGTGACTGCGAGAGCATTCACAGTGCAGAGCAGAATAGTGAGTGTTCCCATCACAGTGTGACTGAGAGCTGTCAGTGTGCTGAGCAGAATAGTGAGTGTTCACATCACTGTGTGACTGAGAGCAGTCACTGTGCTGAGCAGAATAGTGAGTGTTCCCATCACAGTGTGACTGAGAGCAGTCACTTGGCTGATCAGAATAGTGAGTGTTTTCTTTACAGTGTGACTGTGAGAGCAGTCACTGTGCAGAGCAGAATAGTGAGTGTTCCCATCACAGTGTGACTTAGAGGAGTCACTGTGCTGAGCAGAATAGTGAGTGTTCCCATCACAATGCGACTGTGAAAGCAGTCACTGTGCAGAGCAGAATAGTGAGTGTTCCAATCACAGTGGGACTGAGAGCTGTCACTGTGCTGAGCAGAATAGTGAGTGTTCCCATCACAGTGTGACTGAGAGCATTCACTGTGCTGAGCAGAATAGTGAGTGTTCCCATCACAGTGTGACTTAGAGGAGTCACTGTGCTGAGCAGAATAGTGAGTGTTCCCATCACAATGCGACTGTGAAAGCAGTCACTGTGCAGAGCAGAATAGTGAGTGTTCCAATCACAGTGGGACTGAGAGCTGTCACTGTGCTGAGCAGAATAGTGAGTGTTCCCATCACAGTGTGACTGAGAGCAGTCACTGTGCTGAGCAGAATAGTGAGTGTTCCCATCACAGTGTGACTGAGAGCTCTTATGTGCTGAGCAGAGTAGTGAGTGTTCCCATCACAGTGTGACTGAGAGCAGTCACTGTGCTGAGCAGAATAGTGGGTGTTCACATCACAGTGTGACTGAGAGCAGTCACTGTGCTGAACAGAATAGTGAGTGTTCCCATCACAGTGTGACTTAGAGCAGTCACTGTGCTGAGCAGAATAGTGAGTGTTCCCATCACAATGCGACTGTGAGAGCAGTCACTGTGCAGAGCAGAATAGTGAGTGTTCCAATCACAGTGTGACTGAGAGCTGTCACTGTGCTGAGCAGAATAGTGAGTGTTCACATCACTGTGTGACTGAGAGCAGTCACTGTGCTGAGCAGAATAGTGAGTGTTCCCATCACAGTGTGACTGAGAGCAGTCACTGTGCTGAGCAGAATAGTGAGTGTTCACATCACAGTGTGACCGAGAGCTCTCACTGTGCTGAGCAGCAGAGTGAGTGTTCCCATCACAGTGTGAATGAGAGCAGTCACTGTGTTGAGCAAAATAGTGAGTGTTCCCATCACAGTGTGACTTTGAGAGCATTCACTGTCCAGAGCAGAATAGTGAGTGTGACTTTGAGAACAGTCATTGTGCTGTGCAGAATAGTGGGTGTTCCCATCACAGTGTTACTGAGAGCAGTCACTGTGCCGAAAAGAATAGTGAGTATTCCCATCACAGTGTGACTTAGAGCAGTCACTGTGCTGAGCAGAATAGTGAGTGTTCCTATCACAATGCGACTGTGAGAGCAGTCACTGTGCAGAGCAGAATAGTGAGTGTTCCCATCACAGTGTGACTGAGAGCAGTCACTGTGCTGAGCAGAATAGTGAGTGTTCCCAAAACACAGTGTGACTGAGAGCTGTCTCTGTGCTGAACAGAATAGTGAGTGTTCCCATCACAGTGTGACTGAGAGCTGTCAATATGCTGAGCAGAATAGTTAGTGTTCACATCACAGTGTGACCGAGAGCTCTCACTGTGCTGAGCCGCAGAGTGAGTGTTCCCATCACAGTGTGACTGAGAGCAGTCACTGTGTTGAGCAAATTAGTGAGTGTTCCCATCACAGTGTGACTTTGAGAGCATTCACTGTCCAGAGCAGAATAGTGAGTGTGACTTTGAGAGCAGTCACTGTGCTGAGCAGAATAGTGAGTGTTCCCATCACAGTGTGACTGAGAGCAGTCACTGTGCTGAACAGAATAGTGAGTGTTCCCATCACAGTGTGACTAAGAGCAGTCACTGTGCTGAGCAGAATAGTGAGTTTTCCTATCACAATGCGACTGTGAGAGCAGTCACTGTGCTGAGCAGAATAGTGAGTGTTCCCATCACAGTGTGACTGAGAGCAGTCACTGTGCTGAGCAGAATAGTGAGTGTTCCCATCACAGTGTGACTGCGAGAGCATTCACTGTGCAGAGCAGAATAGTGAGTGTTCACATCACAGTGTAACTGAGAGCTGTCACTGTGCTGAGCAGAATAGTGAGTGTTCCCACCACAGTGTGACTGTGAAAGCAGTCACTGTGCTGAGCAGAATAGTAAGTGTTTCCATCACAGTGTGACTGAGAGCTGTCAATGTGCTGAGCAGAATAGTGGGTGTTCCCATCACAGTGTGACTTAGAGCTCTCACTTTGCTGAGCAGAATAGTGAGTGTTCCCATTACAGTGTTACCGAGAGCAGTCACTCTGCTGAGCAGAATAGTGAGTGTTTCCATCACAGTGCGACTGTGAGAGCATTCACTGTGCAGAGCAGAATAGTGAGTGTTCCCATCACAGTGTGACTGAGAGCTGTCAGTGTGCTGAGCAGAATAGTGAGTGTTCACATCACTGTGTGACTGAAAGCAGTCACTGTGCTGAGCAGAATAGTGAGTGTTCCCATCACAGTGTGACTGAGAGCAGTCACTTGGCTGATCAGAATAGTGAGTGTTTCCATCACAGTGTGACTTAGAGCTCTCACTTTGCTGAGCAGAATAGTGAGTGTTCCCATTACAGTGTTACCGAGAGCAGTCACTCTGCTGAGCAGAATAGTGAGTGTTTCCATCACAGTGCGACTGTGAGAGCATTCACTGTGCAGAGCAGAATAGTGAGTGTTCCCATCACAGTGTGACTGAGAGCTGTCAGTGTGCTGAGCAGAATAGTGAGTGTTCACATCACTGTGTGACTGAGAGCAGTCACTGTGCTGAGCAGAATAGTGGGTGTTCCCATCACAGTGTTACTGAGAGCAGTCACTGTGCTGAACAGAATAGTGAGTATTCCCATCACAGTGTGACTTAGAGCAGTCACTGTGCTGAGCAGAATAGTGAGTGTTCCTATCACAATGCGACTGTGAGAGCAGTCACTGTGCAGAGCAGAATAGTGCGTGTTCCCATCACAGTGTGACTGAGAGCAGTCACTGTGCTGAGCAGAATAGTGAGTGTTCCCAAAACACAGTGTGACTGAGAGCTGTCTCTGTGCTGAACAGAATAGTGAGTGTTCCCATCACAGTGTGACTGAGAGCTGTCAATATGCTGAGCAGAATAGTTAGTGTTCACATCACAGTGTGACCGAGAGCTCTCACTGTGCTGAGCAGCAGAGTGAGTGTTCCCATCACAGTGTGACTGAGAGCAGTCACTGTGTTGAGCAAATTAGTGAGTGTTCCCATCACAGTGTGACTTTGAGAGCATTCACTGTCCAGAGCAGAATAGTGAGTGTGACTTTGAGAGCAGTCACTGTTCTGAGCAGAATAGTGAGTGTTCCCATCACAGTGTGACTGAGAGCAGTCACTGTGCTGAACAGAATAGTGAGTGTTCCCATCACAGTGTGACTTAGAGCAGTCACTGTGCTGAGCAGAATAGTGAGTGTTCCTATCACAATGCGACTGTGAGAGCAGTCACTGTGCAGAGCAGAATAGTGAGTGTTCCCATCACAGCTCTGACTAAGAGCTGTCACTGTGCTGAGCAGAATAGTGAGTGTTCACATCACTGTGTGACTGAGAGCAGTCACTGTGCTGAGCAGAATAGTGAGTGTTCCCATCACAGTGTGACTGAGAGCAGTCACTGTGCTGAGCAGAATAGTGAGTGTTCCCAAAACACAGTGTGACTGAGAGCTGTCTCTGTGCTGAACAGAATAGTGAGTGTTCCCATCACAGTGTGACTGAGAGCTGTCAATATGCTGAGCAGAATAGTTAGTGTTCACTTCACAGTGTGAACGAGAGCTCTCACTTTGCTGAGCAGCAGAGTGAGTGTTCCCATCACAGTGTGACTGAGAGCAGTCACTGTGTTGAGCAAAATAGTGAGTGTTCCCATCACAGTGTGACTTTGAGAGCATTCACTGTCCAGAGCAGAATAGTGAGTGTGACTTTGAGAGCAGTCACTGTGCTGAGCAGAATAGTGAGTGTTCCCATCACAGTGTGACTGAGAGCAGTCACTGTGCAGAGCAGAATAGTGAGTGTTCCATCACAGTGTGACTGAGAGCTGTCACTGTGCTGAGCAGAATAGTGAGTGTTCACATCACAGTGTGACTGCGAGAGCATTCACAGTGCAGAGCAGAATAGTGAGTGTTCCCATCACAGTGTGACTGAGAGCTGTCAGTGTGCTGAGCAGAATAGTGAGTGTTCACATCACTGTGTGACTGAGAGCAGTCACTGTGCTGAGCAGAATAGTGAGTGTTCCCATCACAGTGTGACTGAGAGCAGTCACTTGGCTGATCAGAATAGTGAGTGTTTTCTTTACAGTGTGACTGTGAGAGCAGTCACTGTGCAGAGCAGAATAGTGAGTGTTCCAATCACAGTGTGACTGAGAGCTGTCACTGTGCTGAGCAGAATAGTGAGTGTTCACATCACTGTGTGACTGAGAGCAGTCACTGTGCTGAGCAGAATAGTGAGTGTTCCCATCACAGTGTGACTGAGAGCAGTCACTGTGCTGAGCAGAATAGTGAGTGTTCACATCACAGTGTGACCGAGAGCTCTCACTGTGCTGAGCAGCAGAGTGAGTGTTCCCATCACAGTGTGACTGAGAGCAGTCACTGTGTTGAGCAAATTAGTGAGTGTTCCCATCACAGTGTGACTTTGAGAGCATTCACTGTCCAGAGCAGAATAGTGAGTGTGACTTTGAGAGCAGTCACTGTGCTGAGCAGAATAGTGAGTGTTCCCATCACAGTGTGACTGAGAGCAGTCACTGTGCTGAACAGAATAGTGAGTGTTCCCATCACAGTGTGACTTAGAGCAGTCACTGTGCTGAGCAGAATAGTGAGTTTTCCTATCACAATGCGACTGTGAGAGCAGTCACTGTGCTGAGCAGAATAGTGAGTGTTCCCATCACAGTGTGACTGAGAGCAGTCACTGTGCTGAGCAGAATAGTGAGTGTTCCCATCACAGTGTGACTGCGAGAGCATTCACTGTGCAGAGCAGAATAGTGAGTGTTCACATCACAGTGTAACTGAGAGCTGTCACTGTGCTGAGCAGAATAGTGAGTGTTCCCACCACAGTGTGACTGTGAAAGCAGTCACTGTGCTGAGCAGAATAGTAAGTGTTTCCATCACAGTGTGACTGAGAGCTGTCAATGTGCTGAGCAGAATAGTGGGTGTTCCCATCACAGTGTGACTTAGAGCTCTCACTTTGCTGAGCAGAATAGTGAGTGTTCCCATTACAGTGTTACCGAGAGCAGTCACTCTGCTGAGCAGAATAGTGAGTGTTTCCATCACAGTGCGACTGTGAGAGCATTCACTGTGCAGAGCAGAATAGTGAGTGTTCCCATCACAGTGTGACTGAGAGCTGTCAGTGTGCTGAGCAGAATAGTGAGTGTTCACATCACTGTGTGACTGAAAGCAGTCACTGTGCTGAGCAGAATAGTGAGTGTTCCCATCACAGTGTGACTGAGAGCAGTCACTTGGCTGATCAGAATAGTGAGTGTTTCCATCACAGTGTGACTTAGAGCTCTCACTTTGCTGAGCAGAATAGTGAGTGTTCCCATTACAGTGTTACCGAGAGCAGTCACTCTGCTGAGCAGAATAGTGAGTGTTTCCATCACAGTGCGACTGTGAGAGCATTCACTGTGCAGAGCAGAATAGTGAGTGTTCCCATCACAGTGTGACTGAGAGCTGTCAGTGTGCTGAGCAGAATAGTGAGTGTTCACATCACTGTGTGACTGAGAGCAGTCACTGTGCTGAGCAGAATAGTGGGTGTTCCCATCACAGTGTTACTGAGAGCAGTCACTGTGCTGAACAGAATAGTGAGTATTCCCATCACAGTGTGACTTAGAGCAGTCACTGTGCTGAGCAGAATAGTGAGTGTTCCTATCACAATGCGACTGTGAGAGCAGTCACTGTGCAGAGCAGAATAGTGCGTGTTCCCATCACAGTGTGACTGAGAGCAGTCACTGTGCTGAGCAGAATAGTGAGTGTTCCCAAAACACAGTGTGACTGAGAGCTGTCTCTGTGCTGAACAGAATAGTGAGTGTTCCCATCACAGTGTGACTGAGAGCTGTCAATATGCTGAGCAGAATAGTTAGTGTTCACATCACAGTGTGACCGAGAGCTCTCACTGTGCTGAGCAGCAGAGTGAGTGTTCCCATCACAGTGTGACTGAGAGCAGTCACTGTGTTGAGCAAATTAGTGAGTGTTCCCATCACAGTGTGACTTTGAGAGCATTCACTGTCCAGAGCAGAATAGTGAGTGTGACTTTGAGAGCAGTCACTGTTCTGAGCAGAATAGTGAGTGTTCCCATCACAGTGTGACTGAGAGCAGTCACTGTGCTGAACAGAATAGTGAGTGTTCCCATCACAGTGTGACTTAGAGCAGTCAATGTGCTGAGCAGAATAGTGAGTGTTCCTATCACAATGCGACTGTGAGAGCAGTCACTGTGCAGAGCAGAATAGTGAGTGTTCCCATCACAGCTCTGACTAAGAGCTGTCACTGTGCTGAGCAGAATAGTGAGTGTTCACATCACTGTGTGACTGAGAGCAGTCACTGTGCTGAGCAGAATAGTGAGTGTTCCCATCACAGTGTGACTGAGAGCAGTCACTGTGCTGAGCAGAATAGTGAGTGTTCCCAAAACACAGTGTGACTGAGAGCTGTCTCTGTGCTGAACAGAATAGTGAGTGTTCCCATCACAGTGTGACTGAGAGCTGTCAATATGCTGAGCAGAATAGTTAGTGTTCACTTCACAGTGTGAACGAGAGCTCTCACTTTGCTGAGCAGCAGAGTGAGTGTTCCCATCACAGTGTGACTGAGAGCAGTCACTGTGTTGAGCAAAATAGTGAGTGTTCCCATCACAGTGTGACTTTGAGAGCATTCACTGTCCAGAGCAGAATAGTGAGTGTGACTTTGAGAGCAGTCACTGTGCTGAGCAGAATAGTGAGTGTTCCCATCACAGTGTGACTGAGAGCAGTCACTGTGCAGAGCAGAATAGTGAGTGTTCCATCACAGTGTGACTGAGAGCTGTCACTGTGCTGAGCAGAATAGTGAGTGTTCACATCACAGTGTGACTGCGAGAGCATTCACAGTGCAGAGCAGAATAGTGAGTGTTCCCATCACAGTGTGACTGAGAGCTGTCAGTGTGCTGAGCAGAATAGTGAGTGTTCACATCACTGTGTGACTGAGAGCAGTCACTGTGCTGAGCAGAATAGTGAGTGTTCCCATCACAGTGTGACTGAGAGCAGTCACTTGGCTGATCAGAATAGTGAGTGTTTTCTTTACAGTGTGACTGTGAGAGCAGTCACTGTGCAGAGCAGAATAGTGAGTGTTCCAATCACAGTGTGACTGAGAGCTGTCACTGTGCTGAGCAGAATAGTGAGTGTTCACATCACTGTGTGACTGAGAGCAGTCACTGTGCTGAGCAGAATAGTGAGTGTTCCCATCACAGTGTGACTGAGAGCAGTCACTGTACTGAGCAGAATAGTGAGTGTTCACATCACAGTGTGACCGAGAGCTCTCACTGTGCTGAGCAGCAGAGTGAGTGTTCCCATCACAGTGTGACTGAGAGCAGTCACTGTGTTGAGCAAAATAGTGAGTGTTCCCATCACAGTGTGACTTTGAGAGCATTCACTGTCCAGAGCAGAATAGTGAGTGTGACTTTGAGAACAGTCATTGTGCTGTGCAGAATAGTGGGTGTTCCCATCACAGTGTTACTGAGAGCAGTCACTGTGCTGAAAAGAATAGTGAGTATTCCCATCACAGTGTGACTTAGAGCAGTCACTGTGCTGAGCAGAATAGTGAGTGTTCCTATCACAATGCGACTGTGAGAGCAGTCACTGTGCAGAGCAGAATAGTGAGTGTTCCCATCACAGTGTGACTGAGAGCAGTCACTGTGCTGAGCAGAATAGTGAGTGTTCCCAAAACACAGTGTGACTGAGAGCTGTCTCTGTGCTGAACAGAATAGTGAGTGTTCCCATCACAGTGTGACTGAGAGCTGTCAATATGCTGAGCAGAATAGTTAGTGTTCACATCACAGTGTGACCGAGAGCTCTCACTGTGCTGAGCAGCAGAGTGAGTGTTCCCATCACAGTGTGACTGAGAGCAGTCACTGTGTTGAGCAAATTAGTGAGTGTTCCCATCACAGTGTGACTTTGAGAGCATTCACTGTCCAGAGCAGAATAGTGAGTGTGACTTTGAGAGCAGTCACTGTGCTGAGCAGAATAGTGAGTGTTCCCATCACAGTGTGACTGAGAGCAGTCACTGTGCTGAACAGAATAGTGAGTGTTCCCATCACAGTGTGACTTAGAGCAGTCACTGTGCTGAGCAGAATAGTGAGTTTTCCTATCACAATGCGACTGTGAGAGCAGTCACTGTGCTGAGCAGAATAGTGAGTGTTTCCCATCACAGTGTGACTGAGAGCAGTCACTGTGCTGAGCAGAATAGTGAGTGTTCCCATCACAGTGTGACTGCGAGAGCATTCACTGTGCAGAGCAGAATAGTGAGTGTTCACATCACAGTGTAACTGAGAGCTGTCACTGTGCTGAGCAGAATAGTGAGTGTTCCCACCACAGTGTGACTGTGAAAGCAGTCACTGTGCTGAGCAGAATAGTAAGTGTTTCCATCACAGTGTGACTGAGAGCTGTCAATGTGCTGAGCAGAATAGTGGGTGTTCCCATCACAGTGTGACTTAGAGCTCTCACTTTGCTGAGCAGAATAGTGAGTGTTCCCATTACAGTGTTACCGAGAACAGTCACTCTGCTGAGCAGAATAGTGAGTGTTTCCATCACAGTGCGACTGTGAGAGCATTCACTGTGCAGAGCAGAATAGTGAGTGTTCCCATCACAGTGTGACTGAGAGCTGTCAGTGTGCTGAGCAGAATAGTGAGTGTTCACATCACTGTGTGACTGAAAGCAGTCACTGTGCTGAGCAGAATAGTGAGTGTTCCCATCACAGTGTGACTGAGAGCAGTCACTTGGCTGATCAGAATAGTGAGTGTTTCCATCACAGTGTGACTTAGAGCTCTCACTTTGCTGAGCAGAATAGTGAGTGTTCCCATTACAGTGTTACCGAGAGCAGTCACTCTGCTGAGCAGAATAGTGAGTGTTTCCATCACAGTGCGACTGTGAGAGCATTCACTGTGCAGAGCAGAATAGTGAGTGTTCCCATCACAGTGTGACTGAGAGCTGTCAGTGTGCTGAGCAGAATAGTGAGTGTTCACATCACTGTGTGACTGAGAGCAGTCACTGTGCTGAGCAGAATAGTGGGTGTTCCCATCACAGTGTTACTGAGAGCAGTCACTGTGCTGAACAGAATAGTGAGTATTCCCATCACAGTGTGACTTAGAGCAGTCACTGTGCTGAGCAGAATAGTGAGTGTTCCTATCACAATGCGACTGTGAGAGCAGTCACTGTGCAGAGCAGAATAGTGAGTGTTCCCATCACAGTGTGACTGAGAGCAGTCACTGTGCTGAGCAGAATAGTGAGTGTTCCCAAAACACAGTGTGACTGAGATCTGTCTCTGTGCTGAACAGAATAGTGAGTGTTCCCATCACAGTGTGACTGAGAGCTGTCAATATGCTGAGCAGAATAGTTAGTGTTCACATCACAGTGTGACCGAGAGCTCTCACTGTGCTGAGCAGCAGAGTGAGTGTTCCCATCACAGTGTGACTGAGAGCAGTCACTGTGTTGAGCAAATTAGTGAGTGTTCCCATCACAGTGTGACTTTGAGAGCATTCACTGTCCAGAGCAGAATAGTGAGTGTGACTTTGAGAGCAGTCACTGTTCTGAGCAGAATAGTGAGTGTTCCCATCACAGTGTGACTGAGAGCAGTCACTGTGCTGAACAGAATAGTGAGTGTTCCCATCACAGTGTGACTTAGAGCAGTCACTGTGCTGAGCAGAATAGTGAGTGTTCCTATCACAATGCGACTGTGAGAGCAGTCACTGTGCAGAGCAGAATAGTGAGTGTTCCCATCACAGCTCTGACTAAGAGCTGTCACTGTGCTGAGCAGAATAGTGAGTGTTCACATCATTGTGTGACTGAGAGCAGTCACTGTGCTGAGCAGAATAGTGAGTGTTCCCATCACAGTGTGACTGAGAGCAGTCACTGTGCTGAGCAGAATAGTGAGTGTTCCCAAAACACAGTGTGACTGAGAGCTGTCTCTGTGCTGAACATAATAGTGAGTGTTCCCATCACAGTGTGACTGAGAGCTGTCAATATGCTGAGCAGAATAGTTAGTGTTCACTTCACAGTGTGAACGAGAGCTCTCACTTTGCTGAGCAGCAGAGTGAGTGTTCCCATCACAGTGTGACTGAGAGCAGTCACTGTGTTGAGCAAAATAGTGAGTGTTCCCATCACAGTGTGACTTTGAGAGCATTCACTGTCCAGAGCAGAATAGTGAGTGTGACTTTGAGAGCAGTCACTGTGCTGAGCAGAATAGTGAGTGTTCCCATCACAGTGTGACTGAGAGCAGTCACTGTGCAGAGCAGAATAGTGAGTGTTCCCATCACAGTGTGACTGAGAGCTGTCACTGTGCTGAGCAGAATAGTGAGTGTTCACATCACAGTGTGACTGCGAGAGCATTCACAGTGCAGAGCAGAATAGTGAGTGTTCCCATCACAGTGTGACTGAGAGCTGTCAGTGTGCTGAGCAGAATAGTGAGTGTTCACATCACTGTGTGACTGAGAGCAGTCACTGTGCTGAGCAGAATAGTGAGTGTTCCCATCACAGTGTGACTGAGAGCAGTCACTTGGCTGATCAGAATAGTGAGTGTTTTCTTTACAGTGTGACTGTGAGAGCAGTCACTGTGCTGAGCAGAATAGTGAGTGTTCCAATCACAGTATGGCTAAGAGCAGTCACTGTGCTGAGCAGAATAGTGAGTGTTCCCATCACTGTGTAACTGAAACAGTCACTGTGCTGAGCTGAATAGTGAATGTTCCCGCCACAGTGTGACTGAGAGCAGTCACTGTGCTGAGCAGAATAGTGAGTGTTCCCATCACAGTGTGACTGCGAGAGCATTCACTGTGCTGAGCAGAATAGTGAGTGTTCCCATCACAGTGTGACTGAGAGCAGTCACTGTGCTGAACAGAATAGTGAGTGTTCCCATCACAGTGTGACTTAGAGCAGTCACTGTGCTGAGCAGAATAGTGAGTGTTACTATCACAATGCGACTGTGAGAGCAGTCACTGTGCAGAGCAGAATAGTGAGTGTTCCCATCACAGCTCTGACTAAGAGCTGTCACTGTGCTGAGCAGAATAGTGAGTGTTCACATAACTGTGTGACTGAGAGCAGTCACTGTGCTGAGCAGAATAGTGAGTGTTCCCATCACAGTGTGACTGAGAGCAGTCACTGTGCTGAACAGAATAGTGAGTGTTCCCAAAACACAGTGTGACTGAGAGCTGTCTCTGTGCTGAACAGAATAGTGAGTGTTCCCATCACAGTGTGACTGAGAGCTGTCACTGTGCTGAGCAGAATAGTGAGTGTTCACATCACAGTGTGACTGCGAGAGCATTCACAGTGCAGAGCAGAATAGTGAGTGTTCCCATCACAGTGTGACTGAGAGCTGTCAGTGTGCTGAGCAGAATAGTGAGTGTTCACATCACTGTGTGACTGAGAGCAGTCACTGTGCTGAGCAGAATAGTGAGTGTTCCCATCACAGTGTGACTGAGAGCAGTCACTTGGCTGATCAGAATAGTGAGTGTTTTCTTTACAGTGTGACTGTGAGAGCAGTCACTGTGCAGAGCAGAATAGTGAGTGTTCCAATCACAGTGTGACTGAGAGCTGTCACTGTGCTGAGCAGAATAGTGAGTGTTCACATCACTGTGTGACTGAGAGCAGTCACTGTGCTGAGCAGAATAGTGAGTGTTCCCATCACAGTGTGACTGAGAGCAGTCACTGTGCTGAGCAGAATAGTGAGTGTTCACATCACAGTGTGACCGAGAGCTCTCACTGTGCTGAGCAGCAGAGTGAGTGTTCCCATCACAGTGTGACTGAGAGCAGTCACTGTGTTGAGCAAAATAGTGAGTGTTCCCATCACAGTGTGACTTTGAGAGCATTCACTGTCCAGAGCGGAATAGTGAGTGTGACTTTGAGAACAGTCATTGTGCTGTGCAGAATAGTGGGTGTTCCCATCACAGTGTTACTGAGAGCAGTCACTGTGCTGAAAAGAATAGTGAGTATTCCCATCACAGTGTGACTTAGAGCAGTCACTGTGCTGAGCAGAATAGTGAGTGTTCCTATCACAATGCGACTGTGAGAGCAGTCACTGTGCAGAGCAGAATAGTGAGTGTTCCCATCACAGTGTGACTGAGAGCAGTCACTGTGCTGAGCAGAATAGTGAGTGTTCCCAAAACACAGTGTGACTGAGAGCTGTCTCTGTGCTGAACAGAATAGTGAGTGTTCCCATCACAGTGTGACTGAGAGCTGTCAATATGCTGAGCAGAATAGTTAGTGTTCACATCACAGTGTGACCGAGAGCTCTCACTGTGCTGAGCAGCAGAGTGAGTGTTCCCATCACAGTGTGACTGAGAGCAGTCACTGTGTTGAGCAAATTAGTGAGTGTTCCCATCACAGTGTGACTTTGAGAGCATTCACTGTCCAGAGCAGAATAGTGAGTGTGACTTTGAGAGCAGTCACTGTGCTGAGCAGAATAGTGAGTGTTCCCATCACAGTGTGACTTAGAGCAGTCACTGTGCTGAGCAGAATAGTGAGTTTTCCTATCACAATGCGACTGTGAGAGCAGTCACTGTGCTGAGCAGAATAGTGAGTGTTCCCATCACAGTGTGACTTAGAGCAGTCACTGTGCTGAGCAGAATAGTGAGTGTTCCCATCACAGTGTGACTGCGAGAGCATTCACTGTGCAGAGCAGAATAGTAAGTGTTTCCATCACAGTGTGACTGAGAGCTGTCAATGTGCTGAGCAGAATAGTGGGTGTTCCCATCACAGTGTGACTTAGAGCTCTCACTTTGCTGAGCAGAATAGTGAGTGTTCCCATTACAGTGTTACCGAGAGCAGTCACTCTGCTGAGCAGAATAGTGAGTGTTTCCATCACAGTGCGACTGTGAGAGCATTCACTGTGCAGAGCAGAATAGTGAGTGTTCCCATCACAGTGTGACTGAGAGCTGTCAGTGTGCTGAGCAGAATAGTGAGTGTTCACATCACTGTGTGACTGAAAGCAGTCACTGTGCTGAGCAGAATAGTGAGTGTTCCCATCACAGTGTGACTGAGAGCAGTCACTTGGCTGATCAGAATAGTGAGTGTTTCCATCACAGTGTGACTTAGAGCTCTCACTTTGCTGAGCAGAATAGTGAGTGTTCCCATTACAGTGTTACCGAGAGCAGTCACTCTGCTGAGCAGAATAGTGAGTGTTTCCATCACAGTGCGACTGTGAGAGCATTCACTGTGCAGAGCAGAATAGTGAGTGTTCCCATCACAGTGTGACTGAGAGCTGTCAGTGTGCTGAGCAGAATAGTGAGTGTTCACATCACTGTGTGACTGAGAGCAGTCACTGTGCTGAGCAGAATAGTGGGTGTTCCCATCACAGTGTTACTGAGAGCAGTCACTGTGCTGAACAGAATAGTGAGTATTCCCATCACAGTGTGACTTAGAGCAGTCACTGTGCTGAGCAGAATAGTGAGTGTTCCTATCACAATGCGACTGTGAGAGCAGTCACTGTGCAGAGCAGAATAGTGAGTGTTCCCATCACAGCTCTGACTAAGAGCTGTCACTGTGCTGAGCAGAATAGTGAGTGTTCACATAACTGTGTGACTGAGAGCAGTCACTGTGCTGAGCAGAATAGTGAGTGTTCCCATCACAGTGTGACTGAGAGCAGTCACTGTGCTGAACAGAATAGTGAGTGTTCCCAAAACACAGTGTGACTGAGAGCTGTCTCTGTGCTGAACAGAATAGTGAGTGTTCCCATCACAGTGTGACTGAGAGCTGTCACTGTGCTGAGCAGAATAGTGAGTGTTCACATCACAGTGTGACTGCGAGAGCATTCACAGTGCAGAGCAGAATAGTGAGTGTTCCCATCACAGTGTGACTGAGAGCTGTCAGTGTGCTGAGCAGAATAGTGAGTGTTCACATCACTGTGTGACTGAGAGCAGTCACTGTGCTGAGCAGAATAGTGAGTGTTCCCATCACAGTGTGACTGAGAGCAGTCACTTGGCTGATCAGAATAGTGAGTGTTTTCTTTACAGTGTGACTGTGAGAGCAGTCACTGTGCAGAGCAGAATAGTGAGTGTTCCAATCACAGTGTGACTGAGAGCTGTCACTGTGCTGAGCAGAATAGTGAGTGTTCACATCACTGTGTGACTGAGAGCAGTCACTGTGCTGAGCAGAATAGTGAGTGTTCCCATCACAGTGTGACTGAGAGCAGTCACTGTGCTGAGCAGAATAGTGAGTGTTCACATCACAGTGTGACCGAGAGCTCTCACTGTGCTGAGCAGCAGAGTGAGTGTTCCCATCACAGTGTGACTGAGAGCAGTCACTGTGTTGAGCAAAATAGTGAGTGTTCCCATCACAGTGTGACTTTGAGAGCATTCACTGTCCAGAGCGGAATAGTGAGTGTGACTTTGAGAACAGTCATTGTGCTGTGCAGAATAGTGGGTGTTCCCATCACAGTGTTACTGAGAGCAGTCACTGTGCTGAAAAGAATAGTGAGTATTCCCATCACAGTGTGACTTAGAGCAGTCACTGTGCTGAGCAGAATAGTGAGTGTTCCTATCACAATGCGACTGTGAGAGCAGTCACTGTGCAGAGCAGAATAGTGAGTGTTCCCATCACAGTGTGACTGAGAGCAGTCACTGTGCTGAGCAGAATAGTGAGTGTTCCCAAAACACAGTGTGACTGAGAGCTGTCTCTGTGCTGAACAGAATAGTGAGTGTTCCCATCACAGTGTGACTGAGAGCTGTCAATATGCTGAGCAGAATAGTTAGTGTTCACATCACAGTGTGACCGAGAGCTCTCACTGTGCTGAGCAGCAGAGTGAGTGTTCCCATCACAGTGTGACTGAGAGCAGTCACTTTGTTGAGCAAATTAGTGAGTGTTCCCATCACAGTGTGACTTTGAGAGCATTCACTGTCCAGAGCAGAATAGTGAGTGTGACTTTGAGAGCAGTCACTGTGCTGAGCAGAATAGTGAGTGTTCCCATCACAGTGTGACTTAGAGCAGTCACTGTGCTGAGCAGAATAGTGAGTTTTCCTATCACAATGCGACTGTGAGAGCAGTCACTGTGCTGAGCAGAATAGTGAGTGTTCCCATCACAGTGTGACTTAGAGCAGTCACTGTGCTGAGCAGAATAGTGAGTGTTCCCATCACAGTGTGACTGCGAGAGCATTCACTGTGCAGAGCAGAATAGTAAGTGTTTCCATCACAGTGTGACTGAGAGCTGTCAATGTGCTGAGCAGAATAGTGGGTGTTCCCATCACAGTGTGACTTAGAGCTCTCACTTTGCTGAGCAGAATAGTGAGTGTTCCCATTACAGTGTTACCGAGAGCAGTCACTCTGCTGAGCAGAATAGTGAGTGTTTCCATCACAGTGCGACTGTGAGAGCATTCACTGTGCAGAGCAGAATAGTGAGTGTTCCCATCACAGTGTGACTGAGAGCTGTCAGTGTGCTGAGCAGAATAGTGAGTGTTCACATCACTGTGTGACTGAAAGCAGTCACTGTGCTGAGCAGAATAGTGAGTGTTCCCATCACAGTGTGACTGAGAGCAGTCACTTGGCTGATCAGAATAGTGAGTGTTTCCATCACAGTGTGACTTAGAGCTCTCACTTTGCTGAGCAGAATAGTGAGTGTTCCCATTACAGTGTTACCGAGAGCAGTCACTCTGCTGAGCAGAATAGTGAGTGTTTCCATCACAGTGCGACTGTGAGAGCATTCACTGTGCAGAGCAGAATAGTGAGTGTTCCCATCACAGTGTGACTGAGAGCTGTCAGTGTGCTGAGCAGAATAGTGAGTGTTCACATCACTGTGTGACTGAGAGCAGTCACTGTGCTGAGCAGAATAGTGGGTGTTCCCATCACAGTGTTACTGAGAGCAGTCACTGTGCTGAACAGAATAGTGAGTATTCCCATCACAGTGTGACTTAGAGCAGTCACTGTGCTGAGCAGAATAGTGAGTGTTCCTATCACAATGCGACTGTGAGAGCAGTCACTGTGCAGAGCAGAATAGTGAGTGTTCCCATCACAGTGTGACTGAGAGCAGTCACTGTGCTGAGCAGAATAGTGAGTGTTCCCAAAACACAGTGTGACTGAGATCTGTCTCTGTGCTGAACAGAATAGTGAGTGTTCCCATCACAGTGTGACTGAGAGCTGTCAATATGCTGAGCAGAATAGTTAGTGTTCACATCACAGTGTGACCGAGAGCTCTCACTGTGCTGAGCAGCAGAGTGAGTGTTCCCATCACAGTGTGACTGAGAGCAGTCACTGTGTTGAGCAAATTAGTGAGTGTTCCCATCACAGTGTGACTTTGAGAGCATTCACTGTCCAGAGCAGAATAGTGAGTGTGACTTTGAGAGCAGTCACTGTTCTGAGCAGAATAGTGAGTGTTCCCATCACAGTGTGACTGAGAGCAGTCACTGTGCTGAACAGAATAGTGAGTGTTCCCATCACAGTGTGACTTAGAGCAGTCACTGTGCTGAGCAGAATAGTGAGTGTTCCTATCACAATGCGACTGTGAGAGCAGTCACTGTGCAGAGCAGAATAGTGAGTGTTCCCATCACAGCTCTGACTAAGAGCTGTCACTGTGCTGAGCAGAATAGTGAGTGTTCACATCATTGTGTGACTGAGAGCAGTCACTGTGCTGAGCAGAATAGTGAGTGTTCCCATCACAGTGTGACTGAGAGCAGTCACTGTGCTGAGCAGAATAGTGAGTGTTCCCAAAACACAGTGTGACTGAGAGCTGTCTCTGTGCTGAACATAATAGTGAGTGTTCCCATCACAGTGTGACTGAGAGCTGTCAATATGCTGAGCAGAATAGTTAGTGTTCACTTCACAGTGTGAACGAGAGCTCTCACTTTGCTGAGCAGCAGAGTGAGTGTTCCCATCACAGTGTGACTGAGAGCAGTCACTGTGTTGAGCAAAATAGTGAGTGTTCCCATCACAGTGTGACTTTGAGAGCATTCACTGTCCAGAGCAGAATAGTGAGTGTGACTTTGAGAGCAGTCACTGTGCTGAGCAGAATAGTGAGTGTTCCCATCACAGTGTGACTGAGAGCAGTCACTGTGCAGAGCAGAATAGTGAGTGTTCCCATCACAGTGTGACTGAGAGCTGTCACTGTGCTGAGCAGAATAGTGAGTGTTCACATCACAGTGTGACTGCGAGAGCATTCACAGTGCAGAGCAGAATAGTGAGTGTTCCCATCACAGTGTGACTGAGAGCTGTCAGTGTGCTGAGCAGAATAGTGAGTGTTCACATCACTGTGTGACTGAGAGCAGTCACTGTGCTGAGCAGAATAGTGAGTGTTCCCATCACAGTGTGACTGAGAGCAGTCACTTGGCTGATCAGAATAGTGAGTGTTTTCTTTACAGTGTGACTGTGAGAGCAGTCACTGTGCTGAGCAGAATAGTGAGTGTTCCAATCACAGTATGGCTAAGAGCAGTCACTGTGCTGAGCAGAATAGTGAGTGTTCCCATCACAGTGTGACTGAAACAGTCACTGTGCTGAGCTGAATAGTGAATGTTCCCGCCACAGTGTGACTGAGAGCAGTCACTGTGCTGAGCAGAATAGTGAGTGTTCCCATCACAGTGTGACTGCGAGAGCATTCACTGTGCAGAGCAGAATAGTGAGTGTTCACATCACAGTGTAACTGAGAGCTGTCACTGTGCTGAGCAGAATAGTGAGTGTTCCCACCACAGTGTGACTGTGAAAGCAGTCACTGTGCTGAGCAGAATAGTAAGTGTTCCCAAAACACAGTGTGACTGAGAGCTGTCTCTGTGCTGAACATAATAGTGAGTGTTCCCATCACAGTGTGACTGAGAGCTGTCAATATGCTGAGCAGAATAGTTAGTGTTCACTTCACAGTGTGAACGAGAGCTCTCACTTTGCTGAGCAGCAGAGTGAGTGTTCCCATCACAGTGTGACTGAGAGCAGTCACTGTGTTGAGCAAAATAGTGAGTGTTCCCATCACAGTGTGACTTTGAGAGCATTCACTGTCCAGAGCAGAATAGTGAGTGTGACTTTGAGAGCAGTCACTGTGCTGAGCAGAATAGTGAGTGTTCCCATCACAGTGTGACTGAGAGCAGTCACTGTGCAGAGCAGAATAGTGAGTGTTCCCATCACAGTGTGACTGAGAGCTGTCACTGTGCTGAGCAGAATAGTGAGTGTTCACATCACAGTGTGACTGCGAGAGCATTCACAGTGCAGAGCAGAATAGTGAGTGTTCCCATCACAGTGTGACTGAGAGCTGTCAGTGTGCTGAGCAGAATAGTGAGTGTTCACATCACTGTGTGACTGAGAGCAGTCACTGTGCTGAGCAGAATAGTGAGTGTTCCCATCACAGTGTGACTGAGAGCAGTCACTTGGCTGATCAGAATAGTGAGTGTTTTCTTTACAGTGTGACTGTGAGAGCAGTCACTGTGCTGAGCAGAATAGTGAGTGTTCCAATCACAGTATGGCTAAGAGCAGTCACTGTGCTGAGCAGAATAGTGAGTGTTCCCATCACAGTGTGACTGAAACAGTCACTGTGCTGAGCTGAATAGTGAATGTTCCCGCCACAGTGTGACTGAGAGCAGTCACTGTGCTGAGCAGAATAGTGAGTGTTCCCATCACAGTGTGACTGCGAGAGCATTCACTGTGCAGAGCAGAATAGTGAGTGTTCACATCACAGTGTAACTGAGAGCTGTCACTGTGCTGAGCAGAATAGTGAGTGTTCCCACCACAGTGTGACTGTGAAAGCAGTCACTGTGCTGAGCAGAATAGTAAGTGTTTCCATCACAGTGTGACTGAGAGCTGTCAATGTGCTGAGCAGAATAGTGGGTGTTCCCATCACAGTGTGACTTAGAGCTCTCACTTTGCTGAGCAGAATAGTGAGTGTTCCCATTACAGTGTTACCGAGAGCAGTCACTCTGCTGAGCAGAATAGTGAGTGTTTCCATCACAGTGCGACTGTGAGAGCATTCACTGTGCAGAGCAGAATAGTGAGTGTTCCCATCACAGTGTGACTGAGAGCTGTCAGTGTGCTGAGCAGAATAGTGAGTGTTCACATCACTGTGTGACTGAAAGCAGTCACTGTGCTGAGCAGAATAGTGAGTGTTCCCATCACAGTGTGACTGAGAGCAGTCACTTGGCTGATCAGAATAGTGAGTGTTTCCATCACAGTGTGACTTAGAGCTCTCACTTTGCTGAGCAGAATAGTGAGTGTTCCCATTACAGTGTTACCGAGAGCAGTCACTCTGCTGAGCAGAATAGTGAGTGTTTCCATCACAGTGCGACTGTGAGAGCATTCACTGTGCAGAGCAGAATAGTGAGTGTTCCCATCACAGTGTGACTGAGAGCTGTCAGTGTGCTGAGCAGAATAGTGAGTGTTCACATCACTGTGTGAATGAGAGCAGTCACTGTGCTGAGCAGAATAGTGGGTGTTCCCATCACAGTGTTACTGAGAGCAGTCACTGTGCTGAACAGAATAGTGAGTATTCCCATCACAGTGTGACTTAGAGCAGTCACTGTGCTGAGCAGAATAGTGAGTGTTCCTATCACAATGCGACTGTGAGAGCAGTCACTGTGCAGAGCAGAATATTGAGTGTTCCCATCACAGTGTGACTGAGAGCAGTCACTGTGCTGAGCAGAATAGTGAGTGTTCCCAAAACACAGTGTGACTGAGAGCTGTCTCTGTGCTGAACAGAATAGTGAGTGTTCCCATCACAGTGTGACTGAGAGCTGTCAATATGCTGAGCAGAATAGTTAGTGTTCACATCACAGTGTGACCGAGAGCTCTCACTGTGCTGAGCAGCAGAGTGAGTGTTCCCATCACAGTGTGACTGAGAGCAGTCACTGTGTTGAGCAAATTAGTGAGTGTTCCCATCACAGTGTGACTTTGAGAGCATTCACTGTCCAGAGCAGAATAGTGAGTGTGACTTTGAGAGCAGTCACTGTTCTGAGCAGAATAGTGAGTGTTCCCATCACAGTGTGACTGAGAGCAGTCACTGTGCTGAACAGAATAGTGAGTGTTCCCATCACAGTGTGACTTAGAGCAGTCACTGTGCTGAGCAGAATAGTGAGTGTTCCTATCACAATGCGACTGTGAGAGCAGTCACTGTGCAGAGCAGAATAGTGAGTGTTCCCATCACAGCTCTGACTAAGAGCTGTCACTGTGCTGAGCAGAATAGTGAGTGTTCACATCACTGTGTGACTGAGAGCAGTCACTGTGCTGAGCAGAATAGTGAGTGTTCCCATCACAGTGTGACTGAGAGCAGTCACTGTGCTGAGCAAAATAGTGAGTGTTTCCAAAACACAGTGTGACTGAGAGCTGTCTCTGTGCTGAACAGAATAGTGAGTGTTCCCATCACAGTGTGACTGAGAGCTGTCAATATGCTGAGCAGAATAGTTAGTGTTCACTTCACAGTGTGAACGAGAGCTCTCACTTTGCTGAGCAGCAGAGTGAGTGTTCCCATCAAAGTGTGACTGAGAGCAGTCACTGTGTTGAGCAAAATAGTGAGTGTTCCCATCACAGTGTGACTTTGAGAGCATTCACTGTCCAGAGCAGAATAGTGAGTGTGACTTTGAGAGCAGTCACTGTGCTGAGCAGAATAGTGAGTGTTCCCATCACAGTGTGACTGAGAGCAGTCACTGTGCAGAGCAGAATAGTGAGTGTTCCCATCACAGTGTGACTGAGAGCTGTCACTGTGCTGAGCAGAATAGTGAGTGTTCACATCACAGTGTGACTGCGAGAGCATTCACAGTGCAGAGCAGAATAGTGAGTGTTCCCATCACAGTGTGACTGAGAGCTGTCAGTGTGCTGAGCAGAATAGTGAGTGTTCACATCACTGTGTGACTGAGAGCAGTCACTGTGCTGAGCAGAATAGTGAGTGTTCCCATCACAGTGTGACTGAGAGCAGTCACTTGGCTGATCAGAATAGTGAGTGTTTTCTTTACAGTGTGACTGTGAGAGCAGTCACTGTGCTGAGCAGAATAGTGGGTGTTCCAATCACAGTATGGCTAAGAGCAGTCACTGTGCTGAGCAGAATAGTGAGTGTTCCCATCACAGTGTGACTGAAACAGTCACTGTGCTGAGCTGAATAGTGAATGTTCCCGCCACAGTGTGACTGAGAGCAGTCACTGTGTTGAGCAGAATAGTGAGTGTTCCCATCACAGTGTGACTGCGAGAGCATTCACTGTGCAGAGCAGAATAGTGAGTGTTCACATCACAGTGTGACTGTGAAAGCAGTCACTGTGCTGAGCAGAATAGTAAGTGTTTCCATCACAGTGTGACTGAGAGCTGTCAATGTGCTGAGCAGAATATTGGGTGTTCCCATCACAGTGTGACTTAGAGCTCTCACTTTGCTGAGCAGAATAGTGAGTGTTCCCATTACAGTGTTACCGAGAGCAGTCACTCTGCTGAGCAGAATAGTGAGTGTTTCCATCACAGTGCGACTGTGAGAGCATTCACTGTGCAGAGCAGAATAGTGAGTGTTCCCATCACAGTGTGACTGAGAGCTGTCAGTGTGCTGAGCAGAATAGTGAGTGTTCACATCACTGTGTGACTGAGAGCAGTCACTGTGCTGAGCAGAATAGTGAGTGTTCCCATCACAGTGTGACTTTGAGAGCATTCACTGTCCAGAGCAGAATAGTGAGTGTGACTTTGAGAGCAGTCACTGTGCTGGGCAGAATAGTGAGTGTTCTTATCACAGTGTGACTGAGAGCAGTCAATGTGCTGAACAGAATAGTGAGTGTTCCCATCACAGTGTGACTTAGAGCAGTCACTGTGCTGAGCAGAATAGTGAGTGTTCCTATCACAATGCGACTGTGAGAGCAGTCACTGTGCAGAGCAGAATAGTGAGTGTTCCCATCACAGTGTGACTGAGAGCAGTCACTTGGCTGATCAGAATAGTGAGTGTTTTCTTTACAATGTGACTGTGAGAGCATTCACTGTGCAGAGCAGAATAGTGAGTGTTCCCATCACAGTGTGACTGAGAGCTGTCAGTGTGCTGAGCAGAATAGTGAGTGTTCACATCACAGTGTGACTGAGAGCAGTCACTGTGTTGAGCAAATTAGTGAGTGTTCCCATCACAGTGTGACTTTGAGAGCATTCACTGTCCAGAGCAGAATAGTGAGTGTGACTTTGAGAGCAGTCACTGTTCTGAGCAGAATAGTGAGTGTTCCCATCACAGTGTGACTGAGAGCAGTCACTGTGCTGAACAGAATAGTGAGTGTTCCCATCACAGTGTGACTTAGAGCAGTCACTGTGCTGAGCAGAATAGTGAGTGTTCCTATCACAATGCGACTGTGAGAGCAGTCACTGTGCAGAGCAGAATAGTGAGTGTTCCCATCACAGCTCTGACTAAGAGCTGTCACTGTGCTGAGCAGAATAGTGAGTGTTCACATCACTGTGTGACTGAGAGCAGTCACTGTGCTGAGCAGAATAGTGAGTGTTCCCATCACAGTGTGACTGAGAGCAGTCACTGTGCTGAGCAGAATAGTGAGTGTTCCAATCACAGTATGGCTAAGAGCAGTCACTGTGCTGAGCAGAATAGTGAGTGTTCCCATCACAGTGTGACTGAATCAGTCACTGTGCTGAGCAGAATAGTGAATGTTCCCGCCACAGTGTGACTGAGAGCAGTCACTGTGCTGAGCAGAACAGTGAGTGTTCCCATCGCAGTGTGACCGAGAGCTCTCGCTGTGCTGAGCAGCAGAGTGAGTGTTCCCATCACAGTGTGACTGAGAGCAGTCACTGTGCTGAGCAAAATAGTGAGTGTTCCCATCACAGTGTGACTTTGAGAGCATTCACTGTCCAGAGCAGAATAGTGAGTGTGACTTTGAGAGCAGTCACTGTGCTGGGCAGAATAGTGAGTGTTCTTATCACAGTGTGACTGAGAGCAGTCAATGTGCTGAACAGAATAGTGAGTGTTCCCATCACAGTGTGACTTAGAGCAGTCACTGTGCTGAGCAGAATAGTGAGTGTTCCTATCACAATGCGACTGTGAGAGCAGTCACTGTGCAGAGCAGAATAGTGAGTGTTCCCATCACAGCTGTGACTAAGAGCTGTCACTGTGCTCAGCAGAATAGTGAGTGTTCACATCACTGTGTGACTGAGAGCAGTCACTGTGCTGAGCAGAATAGTGAGTGTTCCCATCACAGTGTGACTGAGAGCAGTCACTGTGCTGAGCAGAATAGTGAGTGTTCCCATCACAGTGTGACTGAGAGCTGTCAATATGCTGAGCAGAATAGTTAGTGTTCGCATCACAGTGTGACCGAGAGCTCTCACTGTGCTGAACAGAATAGTGAGTGTTCCCATCACAGTGTGACTTAGAGCAGTCACTGTGCTGAGCAGAATAGTGAGTGTTCCTATCACAATGCGACTGTGAGAGCAGTCACTGTGCAGAGCAGAATAGTGAGTGTTCCCATCACAGCTGTGACTAAGAGCTGTCACTGTGCTGAGCAGAATAGTGAGTGTTCAAATCACTGTGTGACTGAGAGCAGTCACTGTGCTGAGCAGAATAGTGAGTGTTCCAATCACAGTATGGCTAAGAGCAGTCACTGTGCTGAGCAGAATAGTGAGTGTTCCCATCACAGTGTGACTGAAACAGTCACTGTGCTGAGCAGAATAGTGAATGTTCCCGCCACAGTGTGACTGAGAGCAGTCACTGTGCTGAGCAGAACAGTGAGTGTTCCCATCACAGTGTGACTGAGAGCTCTCACTGTGCTGAGCAGCAGAGTGAGTGTTCCCATCACAGTGTGACTGAGAGCAGTCACTGTGCTGAGCAGAATAGTGAGTGTTCCCATCACAGTGTGACTTTGAGAGCATTCACTGTCCAGAGCAGAATAGTGAGTGTTCTTATCACAGTGTGACTGAGAGCATTCAATGTGCTGAACAGAATAGTGAGTGTTCCCATCACAGTGTGACTTAGAGCAGTCACTGTGTTGAGCAGAATAGTGAGTGTTCCTATCACAATGCGACTGTGAGAGCAGTCACTGTGCAGAGCAGAACAGTGAGTGTTCCCATCACAGGTGTGACTAAGAGCTGTCACTGTGCTGAGCAGAATAGTGAGTGTTCACATCACTGTGTGACTGTGAGAGCAGTCACTATGCTGAGCAGAATAGTAATTGTTTCCATCACAGTGTAACTGAGAGCTGTCATTGTACTGAGCAGAATAGTACAATAGTGACTTAGAGCTCTCACTTTGCTGAGCAGAATAGTGAGTGTTCCCATTACAGTGTCACCGAGAGCAGTCAATCTGCTTAGCAGAATAGTGAGTGTTCCCATCACAGTGTTACTGAGAGCAGTCACTGTGCTGAGCATAATAGTGAGTGTTCCCATCACAGTGTGACTGAGAGCTGTCACTGTGCTGAGCAGAATAGTGAGTGTTCACATCAATGTGTGACTGAAAGCAGTCACTGTGCTGAGCAGAATAGTGAGTGTTCCCATCACAGTGTGACTGAGAGCAGTCACTGTGCAGAGCAGAATATTAAGTGTTTTCATCACAGTGCGACTGTCAGAGCAGTCACTGTGCTGAGCAGAATAGTGAATGTTCCCGCCACAGTGTGACTGAGAGCAGTCACTGTGCTGAGCAGAATAGTGAGTGTTCCCATCACAGTGTGACTGCGAGAGCATTCACTGTGCAGAGCAGAATAGTGAGTGTTCCCATCACAGTGTGACTGAGAGCTGTCAGTGTGCTGAGCAGAATAGTGAGTGTTCACATCACTGTGTGACTGAGAGCAGTCACTGTGCTGAGCAGAATAGTGAGTGTTCCCATCACAGTGTGACTGAGAGCAGTCACTTGGCTGATCAGAATAGTGAGTGTTTTCTTTACAGTGTGACTGTGAGAGCAGTCACTGTGCTGAGCAGAATAGTGAGTGTTCCAATCACAGTATGGCTAAGAGCAGTCACTGTGCTGAGCAGAATAGTGAGTGTTCCCATCACAGTGTGACTGAAACAGTCACTGTGCTGAGCTGAATAGTGAATGTTCCCGCCACAGTGTGACTAAGAGCAGTCACTGTGCTGAGCAGAATAGTGAGTGTTCCCATCACAGTGTGACTGCGAGAGCATTCACTGTGCAGAGCAGAATAGTGAGTGTTCACATCACAGTGTAACTGAGAGCTGTCACTGTGCTGAGCAGAATAGTGAGTGTTCCCACCACAGTGTGACTGTGAAAGCAGTCACTGTGCTGAGCAGAATAGTAAGTGTTTCTATCACAGTGTGACTGAGAGCTGTCAATGTGCTGAGCAGAATAGTGGGTGTTCCAATCACAGTGTGACTTAGAGCTCTCACTTTGCTGAGCAGAATAGTGAGTGTTCCCATTACAGTGTTACCGAGAGCAGTCACTCTGCTGAGCAGAATAGTGAGTGTTTCCATCACAGTGCGACTGTGAGAGCATTCACTGTGCAGAGCAGAATAGTGAGTGTTCCCATCACAGTGTGACTGAGAGCTGTCAGTGTGCTGAGCAGAATAGTGAGTGTTCACATCACTGTGTGACTGAGAGCAGTCACTGTGCTGAGCAGAATAGTGAGTGTTCCCATCACAGTGTGACTGAGAGCAGTCACTTGGCTGATCAGAATAGTGAGTGTTTTCTTTACAATGTGACTGTGAGAGCAGTCACTGTGCTGAGCAGAATAGTGAGTGTTCCAATCACAGTATGGCTAAGAGCAGTCACTGTGCTGAGCAGAATAGAGAGTGTTCCCATCACAGTGTGACTGAAACAGTCTATGTGCTGAGCAGAATAGTGAATGTTCCCGCCACAGTGTGACTGAGAGCAGTCACTGTGCTGAGCAGAACAGTGAGTGTTCCCATCACAGTGTGACCGAGAGCTCTCACTGTGCTGAGCAGCAGAGTGAGTGTTCCCATCACAGTGTGACTGAGAGCAGTCACTGTGCTGAGCAAAATAGTGAGTGTTCCCACCACAGTGTGACTTTGAGAGCATTCACTGTCCAGAGCAGAATAGTGAGTGTGACTTTGAGAGCAGTCACTGTGCTGGGCAGAATAGTGAGTGTTCTTATCACAGTGTGACTGAGAGCAGTCAATGTGCTGAACAGAATAGTGAGTGTTCCCATCACAGTGTGACTTAGAGCAGTCACTGTGCTGAGCAGAATAGTGAGTGTTCCTATCACAATGCGACTGTGAGAGCAGTCACTGTGCAGAGCAGAATAGTGAGTGTTCCCATCACAGCTGTGACTAAGAGCTGTCACTGTGCTGAGCAGAATAGTGAGTGTTCACATCACTGTGTGACTGAGAGCAGTCACTGTGCTGAGCAGAATAGTGAGTGTTCCCATCACAGTGTGACTGAGAGCAGTCACTGTGCTGAGCAGAATAGTGAGTGTTCCCATCACAGTGTGACTGAGAGCTGTCAATATGCTGAGCAGAATAGTTAGTGTTCACATCACAGTGTGACCGAGAGCTCTCACTGTGCTGAGCAGCAGAGTGAGTGTTCCCATCACAGTGTGACTGAGAGCAGTCACTGTGCTGAGCAAAATAGTGAGTGTTCCCATCACAGTGTGACTTTGAGAGCATTCACTGTCCAGAGCAGAATAGTGAGTGTGACTTTGAGAGCAGTCATTGTGCTGGGCAGACTAGTGAGTGTTCTTATCACAGTGTGACTGAGAGCAGTCAATGTGCTGAACAGAATAGTGAGTGTTCCCATCACAGTGTGACTTAGAGCAGTCACTGTGCTGAGCAGAATAGTGAGTGTTCCTATCACAATGCGACTGTGAGAGCAGTCACTGTGCAGAGCAGAATAGTGAGTGTTCCCATCACAGCTGTGACTAAGAGCTGTCACTGTGCTGAGCAGAATAGTGAGTGTTCAAATCACTGTGTGACTGAGAGCAGTCACTGTGCTGAGCAGAATAGTGAGTGTTCCAATCACAGTATGGCTAAGAGCAGTCACTGTGCTGAGCAGAATAGTGAGTGTTCCCATCACAGTGTGACTGAAACAGTCACTGTGCTGAGCAGAATAGTGAATGTTCCCGCCACAGTGTGACTGAGAGCAGTCACTGTGCTGAGCAGAACAGTGAGTGTTCCCATCACAGTGTGACCGAGAGCTCTCACTGTGCTGAGCAGCAGAGTGAGTGTTCCCATCACAGTGTGACTGAGAGCAGTCACTGTGCTGAGCAAAATAGTGAGTGTTCCCATCACAGTGTGACTTTGAGAGCATTCACTGTCCAGAGCAGAATAGTGAGTGTGACTTTGAGAGCAGTCACCGTGCTGGGCAGAATAGTGAGTGTTCTTATCACAGTGTGACTGAGAGCAGTCAATGTGCTGAACAGAATAGTGAGTGTTCCCATCACAGTGTGACTTAGAGCAGTCACTGTGCTGAGCAGAATAGTGAGTGTTCCTATCACAATGCGAATGTGAGAGCAGTCACTGTGCAGAGCAGAATAGTGAGTGTTTCCATCACAGCTGTGACTAAGAGCTGTCACTGTGCTGAGCAGAATAGTGAGTGTTCACATCACTGTGTGACTGTGAGAGCAGTCACTATGCTGAGCAGAATAGTAATTGTTTCCATCACAGTGTAACTGAGAGCTGTCATTGTACTGAGCAGAATAGTGGGTGTTCCCATCACAGTGTTACTGAGAGCAGTCACTGTGCTGAGCAGAATAGTGAATGTTCCCATCACAGTGTGACTGTGAGAGCATTCACTGTGCTGAGCAGAATAGTGAGTGTTTCCATCACAGTGTGACTGAGAGCTGTCATTGTGCTGAGCAGAATAATGGGTGTTCCCATCACAGTGTGACTTAGAGCTCTCACTTTGCTGAGCAGAATAGTGAGTGTTCCCATTACAGTGTTACCGAGAGCAGTCACTCTGCTTAGCAGAATAGTAAGTGTTTCCATCACAGTGTGACTGAGAGCTGTCATTGTGCTGAGCAGAATAATGGGTGTTCCCATCACAGTGTGACTTAGAGCTCTCACTTTGCTGAGCAGAATAGTGAGTGTTCCCATTACAGTGTTACCGAGAGCAGTCACTCTGCTTAGCAGAATAGTGAGTGTTTCCATCACAGTGCGACTGTGAGAGCAGTCACTGTGCAGAGCAGAATAGTGAGTGTTCCCATCACAGTGTGACTGCGAGAGCATTCACTTTGCTGAGCACAAGAGTGAGTGTTCCCATCACAGTGTGACTGTGAGAGCAGTCACTGTGCTGAGCAGAATAGTGAATGTTCCTGCCACAGTGTGACTGAGAGCAGTGACTGTGCTGAGCAAAATAGTGAGTGTTTCCATCACAGTGCGACTGTGAGAGCAGTCACTGTGCAGAGCAGAATAGTGAGTGTTCCCATCACAGTGTGACTGCGAGAGCATTCACTTTGCTGAGCACAAGAGTGAGTGTTCCCATCACAGTGTGACTGTGAGAGCAGTCACTGTGCTGAGCAGAATAGTGAATGTTCCTGCCACAGTGTGACTGAGAGCAGTGACTGTGCTGAGCAAAATAGTGAGTGTTCCCATCACAGTGTGACTGCGATAGCATTCACTGTGCTGAGCAGAATAGTGAGTGTTCACATCACTGTGTGACTGAGAGCAGTCACTGTGCTGAGCGAAATAGTGAGTGTTCCCATCACAGTGTGACTGTGAGAGCAGTCACTGTGCTGAGCAGAATAGTGAATGTTCCTGCCACAGTGTGACTGAGAGCAGTGACTGTGCTGAGCAAAATAGTGAGTGTTTCCATCACAGTGCGACTGTGAGAGCAGTCACTGTGCAGAGCAGAATAGTGAGTGTTCCCATCACAGTGTGACTGCGAGAGCATTCACTTTGCTGAGCACAAGAGTGAGTGTTCCCATCACAGTGTGACTGTGAGAGCAGTCACTGTGCTGAGCAGAATAGTGAATGTTCCTGCCACAGTGTGACTGAGAGCAGTGACTGTGCTGAGCAAAATAGTGAGTGTTCCCATCACAGTGTGACTGCGATAGCATTCACTGTGCTGAGCAGAATAGTGAGTGTTCACATCACTGTGTGACTGAGAGCAGTGACTGTGCTGAGCGAAATAGTGAGTGATCCCATCACAGAGTGACTGCGAGAGCATTCACTGTGCTGAGCAGAATAGTGAGTGTTCCCGTCACAGTGTGACTGAGAGCAGCCACTGTGCTGAGCAGAATAGTGAGTGTTCCCATCACAGTGTGACTGCGAGAGCATTCACTGTGCTGAGCAAAATAGTGAGTGTTCCCGTCACAGTGTGACTGAGAGCTCTCACTGTGCTGAGCAGAATAGTGAGTGTTCCCATCACAGTGTGACTGAGAGCAGTCACTATGCTTAGCAGAATAGTAAGTGTTTCCATCACAGTGTGACTGAGAGCTGTCATTGTGCTGAGCAGAATAATGGGTGTTCCCATCACAGTGTGACTTAGAGCTCTCACTTTGCTGAGCAGAATAGTGAGGGTTCCCATTACAGTGTTACAGAGAGCAGTCACTCTGCTTAGCAGAATAGTAAGTGTTTCCATCACAGTGTGACTGAGAGCTGTCATTGTGCTGAGCAGAATAATGGGTGTTCCCATCATAGTGTGACTTAGAGCTCTCACTTTGCTGAGCAGAATAGTGAGTGTTCCCATTACAGTGTTACCGAGAGCAGTCACTCTGCTTAGCAGAATAGTGAGTGTTTCCATCACAGTGCGACTGTGAGAGCAGTCACTGTGCAGAGCAGAATAGTGAGTGTTCCCATCACAGTGTGACTGCGAGAGCATTCACTTTGCTGAGCACAAGAGTGAGTGTTCCCATCACAGTGTGACTGTGAGAGCAGTCACTGTGCTGAGCAGAATAGTGAATGTTCCTGCCACAGTGTGACTGAGAGCAGTGACTGTGCTGAGCAAAATAGTGAGTGTTCCCATCACAGTGTGACTGCGATAGCATTCACTGTGCTGAGCAGAATAGTGAGTGTTCACATCACTGTGTGACTGAGAGCAGTTACTGTGCTGAGCGAAATAGTGAGTGTTCCCATCACAGAGTGACTGCGAGAGCATTCACTGTGCTGAGCAGAATAGTGAGTGTTCACATCACTGTGTGACTGAGAGCAGTCACTGTGCTGAGCGAAATAGTGAGTGATCCCATCACAGAGTGACTGCGAGAGCATTCACTGTGCTGAGCAGAATAGTGAGTGTTCCCGTCACAGTGTGACTGAGAGCAGCCACTGTGCTGAGCAGAATAGTGAGTGTTCCCATCACAGTGTGACTGCGAGAGCATTCACTGTGATGAGCAGAATAGTGAGTGTTCCCGTCACAGTGTGACTGAGAGCTCTCACTGTGCTGAGCAGAATAGTGAGTGTTCCCATCACAGTGTGACTGAGAGCAGTCACTATGCTTAGCAGAATAGTAAGTGTTTCCATCACAGTGTGACTGAGAGCTGTCATTGTGCTGAGCAGAATAATGGGTGTTCCCATCACAGTGTGACTTAGAGCTCTCACTTTGCTGAGCAGAATAGTGAGTGTTCCCATTACAGTGTTACAGAGAGCAGTCACTCTGCTTAGCAGAATAGTAAGTGTTTCCATCACAGTGTGACTGAGAGCTGTCATTGTGCTGAGCAGAATAATGGGTGTTCCCATCATAGTGTGACTTAGAGCTCTCACTTTGCTGAGCAGAATAGTGAGTGTTCCCATTACAGTGTTACCGAGAGCAGTCACTCTGCTTAGCAGAATAGTGAGTGTTTCCATCACAGTGCGACTGTGAGAGCAGTCACTGTGCAGAGCAGAATAGTGAGTGTTCCCATCACAGTGTGACTGCGAGAGCATTCACTTTGCTGAGCACAAGAGTGAGTGTTCCCATCACAGTGTGACTGAGAGCTGTCATTGTGCTGAGCAGAATAATGGGTGTTCCCATCACAGTGTGACTTAGAGCTCTCACTTTGCTGAGCAGAATAGTGAGTGTTCCCATCACAGTGTTACAGAGAGCAGTCACTCTGCTTAGCAGAATAGTAAGTGTTTCCATCACAGTGTGACTGAGAGCTGTCATTGTGCTGAGCAGAATAATGGGTGTTCCCATCATAGTGTGACTTAGAGCTCTCACTTTGCTGAGCAGAATAGTGAGTGTTCCCATTACAGTGTTACCGAGAGCAGTCACTCTGCTTAGCAGAATAGTGAGTGTTTCCATCACAGTGCGACTGTGAGAGCAGTCACTGTGCAGAGCAGAATAGTGAGTGTTCCCATCACAGTGTGACTGCGAGAGCATTCACTTTGCTGAGCACAAGAGTGAGTGTTCCCATCACAGTGTGACTGTGAGAGCAGTCACTGTGCTGAGCAGAATAGTGAATGTTCCTGCCACAGTGTGACTGAGAGCAGTGACTGTGCTGAGCAAAATAGTGTGTTCCCATCACAGTGTGACTGCGATAGCATTCACTGTGCTGAGCAGAATAGTGAGTGTTCACATCACTGTGTGACTGAGAGCAGTTACTGTGCTGAGCGAAATAGTGAGTGTTCCCATCACAGAGTGACTGCGAGAGCATTCACTGTGCTGAGCAGAATAGTGAGTGTTCCCGTCACAGTGTGACTGAGAGCAGCCACTGTGCTGAGCAGAATAGTGAGTGTTCCCATCACAGTGTGACTGCGAGAGCATTCACTGTGCAGAGCAGAATAGTGAGTGTTCACATCACAGTGTAACTGTGAGAGCAGTCACTGTGCTGAGCAGAATAGTGAGTGTTCACATCACAGTGTGACTGTGAGAGCAGTCACTGTGCTGAGCAGAATAGTAAGTGTTTCCATCACAGTGTAACTGAGAGCTGTCATTGTGCTGAGCAGAATAGTGGGTGTTCCCATCACAGTGTTACTGAGAGCAGTCACTGTGCTGAGCAGAATAGTGAGTGTTCCCATCACAGTGTGACTGTGAGAGCATTCACTGTGCTGAGCAGAATAGTGAGTGTTCCCGTCAGTGTGACTAATAGCTCTCACTGTGCTGAGCAGAATAGTGAGTGTTCCCATCACAGTGTGAAAGAGAGCAGTCACTTGGCTGAGCAGAATAGTGAGTGTTCCCATCACAGTGTGACTGAGAGCAGTCACTGTGCTGAGCAGAATAGTGAATGTTCCCGCCACAGTGTGACTGAGAGCAGTCACTGTGCTGAGCAGAATAGTGAGTGTTCCCATCACAGTGTGACTGTGAGAGCATTCACTGTGCTGAGCAGAATAGTGAGTTTTCCGTCAGTGTGACTGATAGCTCTCACTGTGCTGAGCAGAATAGTGAGTGTTCCCATCACAGTGTGAAAGAGAGCAGTCACTTGGCTGAGCAGAATAATGAGTGTTCCCATCACAGTGTGACTGAGAGCAGTCACTGTGCTGAGCAGAATAGTGAATGTTCCCGCCACAGTGTGACTGAGAGCAGTCACTGTGCTGAGCAGAATAGTGAGTGTTCCCATCACAGTGTGACTGTGAGAGCAGTCACTGTGCTGAGCAGAATAATGAGTGTTCCCATCACAGTGTGACTGAGAGCAGTCACTGTGCAGAGCAGAATAGGAAGTGTTTCCATCACAGTGTTACTGCGAGAGCATTCAATGTGCAGAGCAGAATAGTGAGTGTTTCCTTTACAGTGTGACTGTGAGAGCAGTGCTGAGCAGAATAGTGAGTGTTCCAATCCCAGTATGGCTAAGAGCAGTCACTGTGCTGAGCAGAATAGTGAGTGATCCCATCACAGTGTGACTGAGAGCAGTCACTGTGCTGAGCAAAATAGTAAGTGTTCCCATCACATTGTGACTGAGAGCTGTCACTGTGCTAAGCAGAATAGTGAGTGTTCCGATCACAGTGTGACTGTGAGAGCAGTCACTATGCTGAGCAGAATAGTAATTGTTTCCATCACAGTGTAACTGAGAGCTGTCATTGTACTGAGCAGAATAGTGGGTGTTCCCATCACAGTGTTACTGAGAGCAGGCACTGTGCTGAGCAGAATAGTGAGTGTTCCCATCACAGTGTGACTGTGAGAGCATTCACTGTGCTGAGCAGAGTAGTGAGTGTTCCCGTCACAGTGTGACTGAGAGCTCTCAATGTGCTGAGCAGAATAGTGAGTGTTTCCATCACAGTGTGACTGAGAGCTGTCATTGTGCTGAGCAGAATAATGGGTGTTCCCATCACAGTGTGACTTAGAGCTCTCACTTTGCTGAGCAGAATAGTGAGTGTTCCCATTACAGTGTTACCGAGAGCAGTCACTCTGCTTAGCAGAATAGTAAGTGTTTCCATCACAGTGTGACTGAGAGCTGTCATTGTGCTGAGCAGAATAATGGGTGTTCCCATCACAGTGTGACTTAGATCTCTCACTTTGCTGAGCAGAATAGTGAGTGTTCCCATTACAGTGTTACCGAGAGCAGTCACTCTGCTTAGCAGAATAGTGAGTGTTTCCATCACAGTGCGACTGTGAGAGCAGTCACTGTGCAGAGCAGAATAGTGAGTGTTCCCATGACAGTGTGACTGCGAGAGCATTCACTTTGCTGAGCACAAGAGTGAGTGTTCCCATCACAGTGTGACTGTGAGAGCAGTGACTGTGCTGAGCAAAATAGTGAGTGTTCCCATCATAGTGTGACTGCGTTAGCATTCACTGTGCAGAGCAGAATAGTGGGTGTTCCCATCACAGTGTGACTGAGAGCAGTGACTGTGCTGAGCAAAATAGTGAGTGTTCCCATCACAGTGTGACGGCGATAGCATTCACTGTGCTGAGCAGAATAGTGAGTGTTCACATCACTGTGTGACTGAGAGCAGTCACTGTGCTGAGCGAAATAGTGAGTGTTCCCATCACAGAGTGACTGCGAGAACATTCACTGTGCTGAGCAGAATAGTGAGTGTTCCCGTCACAGTGTGACTGAGAGCAGCCACTGTGCTGAGCAGAATAGTGAGTGTTCCCATCACAGTGTGACTGCGAGAGCATTCACTGTGCAGAGCAGAATAGTGAGTGTTCACATCACAGTGTAACTGTGAGAGCAGTCACTGTGCTGAGCAGAATAGTGAGTGTTCACACCACAGTGTGACTGTGAGAGCAGTCACTGTGCTGAGCAGAATAGTAAGTGTTTCCATCACAGTGTAACTGAGAGCTGTCATTGTGCTGAGCAGAATAGTGGGTGATCCCATCACAGTGTTACTGAGAGCAGTCACTGTGCTGAGCAGAATAGTGAGTGTTCCCATCACAGTGTGACTGTGAGAGCATTCACTGTGCTGAGCAGAATAGTGAGTGTTCCCGTCAGTGTGACTGATAGCTCTCACTGTGCTGAGCAGAATAGTGAGTGTTCCCATCACAGTGTGAAAGAGAGCAGTCACTTGGCTGAGCAGAATAGTGAGTGTTCCCATCACAGTGTGACTGAGAGCAGTCACTGTGCTGAGCAGAATAGTGAATGTTCCCGCCACAGTTTGACTGAGAGCAGTCACTGTGCTGAGCAGAATAGTGAGTGTTCCCATCACAGTGTGACTGTGAGAGCAGTCACTGTGCTGAGCAGAATAATGAGTGTTCCCATCACAGTGTGACTGAGAGCAGTCACTGTGCAGAGCAGAATAGGAAGTGTTTCCATCACAGTGTGACTGCGAGAGCATTCAATGTGCAGAGCAGAATAGTGAGTGTTTCCTTTACAGTGTGACTGTGAGAGCAGTGCTGAGCAGAATAGTGAGTGTTCCAATCCCAGTATGGCTAAGAGCAGTCACTGTGCTGAGCAGAATAGTGAGTGTTCCCATCACAGTGTGACTGAGAGCAGTCACTGTGCTGAGCAAAATAGTAAGTGTTCCCATCACAGTGTGACTGAGAGCTGTCACTGTGCTAAGCAGAATAGTGAGTGTTCCGATCACAGTGTGACTGTGAGAGCAGTCACTATGCTGAGCAGAATAGTAATTGTTTCCATCACAGTGTAACTGAGAGCTGTCATTGTACTGAGCAGAATAGTAGGTGTTCCCATCACAGTGTTACTGAGAGCAGTCACTGTGCTGAGCAGAATAGTGAGTGTTCCCGTCACAGTGTGACTGAGAGCTCTCACTGTGCTGAGCAGAATAGTGAGTGTTCCCATCACAGTGTGACTGAGAGCAGTCACTATGCTTAGCAGAATAGTAAGTGTTTCCATCACAGTGTGACTGAGAGCTGTCATTGTGCTGAGCAGAATAATGGGTGTTCCCATCACAGTGTGACTTAGAGCTCTCACTTTGCTGAGCAGAATAGTGAGTGTTCCCATTACAGTGTTACCGAGAGCAGTCACTCTGCTTAGCAGAATAGTAAGTGTTTCCATCACAGTGTGACTGAGAGCTGTCATTGTGCTGAGCAGAATAATGGGTGTTCCCATCACAGTGTGACTTAGATCTCTCACTTTGCTGAGCAGAATAGTGAGTGTTCCCATTACAGTGTTACCGAGAGCAGTCACTCTGCTTAGCAGAATAGTGAGTGTTTCCATCACAGTGCGACTGTGAGAGCAGTCACTGTGCAGAGCAGAATAGTGAGTGTTCCCATGACAGTGTGACTGCGAGAGCATTCACTTTGCTGAGCACAAGAGTGAGTGTTCCCATCACAGTGTGACTGTGAGAGCAGTGACTGTGCTGAGCAAAATAGTGAGTGTTCCCATCATAGTGTGACTGCGTTAGCATTCACTGTGCAGAGCAGAATAGTGGGTGTTCCCATCACAGTGTGACTGAGAGCAGTGACTGTGCTGAGCAAAATAGTGAGTGTTCCCATCACAGTGTGACTGAGAGCAGCCACTGTGCTGAGCAGAATAGTGAGTGTTCCCATCACAGTGTGACTGTGAGAGCAGTCACTGTGCTGAGCAGAATAGTGAGTGTTCACATCACAGTGTGACTGTGAGAGCAGTCACTGTGCTGAGCAGAATAGTAAGTGTTTCCATCACAGTGTAACTGAGAGCTGTCATTGTGCTGAGCAGAATAATGGGTGTTCCCATCACAGTGTGACTTAGAGCTCTCACTTTGCTGAGCAGAATAGGAAGTGTTTCCATCACAGTGTGACTGCGAGAGCATTCAATGTGCAGAGCAGAATAGTGAGTGTTTCCTTTACAGTGTGACTGTGAGAGCAGTGCTGAGCAGAATAGTGAGTGTTCCAATCCCAGTATGGCCAATAGCATTCACTGTGCTGAGCAGAATAGTGAGTGTTCACATCACTGTGTGACTGAGAGCAGTCACTGTGCTGAGCGAAATAGTGAGTGTTCCCATCACAGAGTGACTGCGAGAGCATTCACTGTGCTGAGCAGAATAGTGAGTGTTCCCGTCACAGTGTGACTGAGAGCAGCCACTGTGCTGAGCAGAATAGTGAGTGTTCCCATCACAGTGTGACTGCGAGAGCATTCACTGTGCAGAGCAGAATAGTGAGTGTTCACATCACAGTGTAACTGTGAGAGCAGTCACTGTGCTGAGCAGAATAGTGAGTGTTCACATCACAGTGTGACTGTGAGAGCAGTCACTGTGCTGAGCAGAATAGTAAGTGTTTCCATCACAGTGTAACTGAGAGCTGTCATTGTGCTGAGCAGAATAGTGGGTGTTCCCATCACAGTGTTACTGAGAGCAGTCACTGTGCTGAGCAGAATAGTGAGTGTTCCCATCACAGTGTGACTGTGAGAGCATTCACTGTGCTGAGCAGAATAGTGAGTGTTCCCGTCAGTGTGACTGATAGCTCTCACTGTGCTGAGCAGAATAGTGAGTGTTCCCATCACAGTGTGAAAGAGAGCAGTCACTTGGCTGAGCAGAATAGTGAGTGTTCCCATCACAGTGTGACTGAGAGCAGTCACTGTGCTGAGCAGAATAGTGAATGTTCCCGCCACAGTTTGACTGAGAGCAGTCACTGTGCTGAGCAGAATAGTGAGTGTTCCCATCACAGTGTGACTGTGAGAGCAGTCACTGTGCAGAGCAGAATAGGAAGTGTTTCCATCACAGTGTGACTGCGAGAGCATTCAATGTGCAGAGCAGAATAGTGAGTGTTTCCTTTACAGTGTGACTGTGAGAGCAGTGCTGAGCAGAATAGTGAGTGTTCCAATCACAGTATGGCTAAGAGCAGTCACTGTGCTGAGCAGAATAGTGAGTGTTCCCATCACAGTGTGACTGAGAGCAGTCACTGTGCTGAGCAAAATAGTATGTGTTCCCATCACAGTGTGACTGAGAGCTGTCACTGTGCTAAGCAGAATAGTGAGTGTTCCGATCACAGTGTGACTGTGAGAGCAGTCACTATGCTGAGCAGAATAGTAATTGTTTCCATCACAGTGTAACTGAGAGCTGTCATTGTACTGAGCAGAATAGTGGGTGTTCCCATCACAGTGTTACTGAGAGCAGTCACTGTGCTGAGCAGAATAGTGAGTGTTCCCATCACAGTGTGACTGTGAGAGCATTCACTGTGCTGAGCAGAATAGTGAGTGTTCCCGTCACAGTGTGACTGAGAGCTCACACTGTGCTGAGCAGAATAGTGAGTGTTCCCATCACAGTGTGACTGAGAGCAGTCACTATGCTTAGCAGAATAGTAAGTGTTTCCATCACAGTGTGACTGAGAGCTGTCATTGTGCTGAGCAGAATAATGGGTGTTCCCATCACAGTGTGACTTAGAGCTCTCACTTTGCTGAGCAGAATAGTGAGTGTTCCCATTACAGTGTTACCGAGAGCAGTCACTCTGCTTAGCAGAATAGTAAGTGTTTCCATCACAGTGTGACTGAGAGCTGTCATTGTGCTGAGCAGAATAATGGGTGTTCCCATCACAGTGTGACTTAGAGCTCTCACTTTGCTGAGCAGAATAGTGAGTGTTCCCATTACAGTGTTACCGAGAGCAGTCACTCTGCTTAGCAGAATAGTGAGTGTTTCCATCACAGTGCGACTGTGAGAGCAGTCACTGTGCAGAGCAGAATAGTGAGTGTTCCCATCACAGTGTGACTGCGAGAGCATTCACTTTGCTGAGCACAAGAGTGAGTGTTCCCATCACAGTGTGACTGTGAGAGCAGTCACTGTGCTGAGCAGAATAGTGAATGTTCCTGCCACAGTGTGACTGAGAGCAGTGACTGTGCTGAGCAAAATAGTGAGTGTTCCCATCACAGTGTGACTGCGATAGCATTCACTGTGCTGAGCAGAATAGTGAGTGTTCACATCACTGTGTGACTGAGAGCAGTCACTGTGCTGAGCAGAATAATGAGTGTTCACATCAAAGTGTGACTGAGAGCAGTCACTGTGCTGAGCGAAATAGTGAGTGTTCCCACCACAGAGTGACTGCGAGAGCATTCACTGTGCTGAGCAGAATAGTGAGTGTTCCCGTCACAGTGTGACTGAGAGCAGCCACTGTGCTGAGCAGAATAGTGAGTGTTCCCATCACAGTGTGACTGCGAGAGCATTCACTGTGCAGAGCAGAATAGTGAGTGTTCACCTCACAGTGTAACTGTGAGAGCAGTCACTGTGCTGAGCAGAATAGTGAGTGTTCACATCACAGTGTGACTGTGAGAGCAGTCACTGTGCTGAGCAGAATAGTAAGTGTTTCAATCACAGTGTAACTGAGAGCTGTCATTGTGCTGAGCAGAATAGTGGGTGTTCCCATCACAGTGTGACTAAGAGCTGTCACTGTGCTGAGCAGAATAGTGAGTGTTCACATCACTGTGTGACTGAGAGCAGTCACTGTGCTGAGCAGAATAGTGAGTGTTCCCATCACAGTGTGACTGAGAGCAGTCACTGTACTGAGCAGAATAGTGAGGGTTCCCATCACAGTGTGACTGAGAGCTGTCACTGTGCTGAGCAGAATAGTGAGTGTTCACATCACAGTGTGACTGAGAGCTGTCACTGTGCTAAACAGAATAGTGAGTGTTCCCATCACAGTGTGTCTGAAAGCTGTCAATGTGCTGAGCAGAATAGTTAGTGTTCACATCACAGTGTGACCGAGAGCTCTCACTGTACTGAGCATCAGAGTGAGTGTTCCCATCACAGTGTGACTGAGAGCTGTCACTGTGCTAAGCAGAATAGTGAGTGTTCCGATCACAGTGTGACTGTGAGAGCAGTCACTATGCTGAGCAGAATAGTAATTGTTTCCATCACAGTGTAACCGAGAGCTGTCATTGTACTGAGCAGAATAGTGGGTGTTCCCATCACAGTGTTACTGAGAGCAGTCACTGTGCTGAGCAGAATAGTGAGTGTTCCCATCACAGTGTGACTGTGAGAGCATCCACTGTGCTGAGCAGAATAGTGAGTGTTCCCGTCACAGTGTGACTGAGAGCTCTCACTGTGCTGAGCAGAATAGTGAATGTTCCCATCACAGTGTGACTGAGAGCAGTCACTATGCTTAGCAGAATAGTAAGTGTTTCCATCACAGTGTGACTAAGAGCTGTTATTGTGCTGAGCAGAATAATGGGTGTTCCCATCACAGTGTGACTTAGAGCTGTCATTGTACTGAGCAGAATAGTGGGTGTTCCCATCACAGTGTTACTGAGAGCAGTCACTGTGCTGAGCAGAATAGTGAGTGTTCCCATCACAGTGTGACTGTGAGAGCATTCACTGTGCTGAGCAGAATAGTGAGTGTTCGCGTCACAGTGTGACTGAGAGCTCTCACTGTGCTGAGCAGAATAGTGAGTGTTCCCATCACAGTGTGACTGAGAGCAGTCACTATGCTTAGCAGAATAGTAAGTGTTTCCATCACAGTGTGACTGAGAGCTGTCATTGTGCTGAGCAGAATAATGGGTGTTCCCATCACAGTGTGACTTAGAGCTCTCACTTTGCTGAGCAGAATAGTGAGTGTTCCCATTACAGTGTTACCGAGAGCAGTCACTCTGCTTAGCAGAATAGTGAGTGTTTCCATCACAGTGCGACTGTGAGAGCAGTCACTGTGCAGAGCAGAATAGTGAGTGTTCCCATCACAGTGTGACTGCGAGAGCATTCACTTTGCTGAGCACAAGAGTGAGTGTTCCCATCACAGTGTGACTGTGAGAGCAGTCACTGTGCTGAGCAGAATAGTGAATGTTCCTGCCACAGTGTGACTGAGAGCAGTGACTGTGCTGAGCAAAATAGTGAGTGTTCCCATCACAGTGTGACTGCGATAGCATTCACTGTGCTGAGCAGAATAGTGAGTGTTCACATCACTGTGTGACTGAGAGCAGTCACTGTGCTGAGCGAAATAGTGAGTGTTCCCATCACAGAGTGACTGCGAGAGCATTCACTGTGCTGAGCAGAATAGTAAGTGTTCCCGTCACAGTGTGACTGAGAGCAGCCACTGTGCTGAGCAGAATAGTGAGTGTTCCCATCACAGTGTGACTGCGAGAGCATTCACTGTGCAGAGCAGAATAGTGAGTGTTCACATCACAGTGTAACTGTGAGAGCAGTCACTGTGCTGAGCAGAATAGTGAGTGTTCACATCACAGTGTGACTGTGAGAGCAGTCACTGTGCTGAGCAGAATAGTAAGTGTTTCCATCACAGTGTAACTGAGAGCTGTCATTGTGCTGAGCAGAATAGTGGGTGTTCCCATCACAGTGTTACTGAGAGCAGTCACTGTGCTGAGCAGAATAGTGAGTGTTCCCATCACAGTGTGACTGTGAGAGCATTCACTGTGCTGAGCAGAATAGTGAGTGTTCCCGTCAGTGTGACTGATAGCTCTCACTGTGCTGAGCAGAATAGTGAGTGTTCCCATCACAGTGTGAAAGAGAGCAGTCACTTGGCTGAGCAGAATAGTGAGTGTTCCCATCACAGTGTGACTGAGAGCAGTCACTGTTCTGAGCAGAATAGTGAATGTTCCCGCCACAGTGTGACTGAGAGCAGTCACTGTGCTGAGCAGAATAGTGAGTGTTCCCATCACAGTGTGACTGTGAGAGCATTCACTGTGCTGAGCAGAATAGTGAGTGTTCCCGTCAGTGTGACTGATAGCTCTCACTGTGCTGAGCAGAAAAGTGAGTGTTCCCATCACAGTGTGAAAGAGAGCAGTCACTTGGCTGAGCAGAATAGTGAGTGTTCCCATCACAGTGTGACTGAGAGCAGTCACTGTGCTGAGCAGAATAGTGAATGTTCCCGCCACAGTGTGACTGAGAGCAGTCACTGTGCTGAGCAGAATAGTGAGTGTTCCCATCACAGTGTGACTGTAAGAGCAGTCACTGTGCTGAGCAGAATAATGGGTGTTCCCATCACAGTGTGACTTAGAGCTGTCATTGTACTGAGCAGAATAGTGGGTGTTCCCATCACAGTGTTACTGAGAGCAGTCACTGTGCTGAGCAGAATAGTGAGTGTTCCCATCACAGTGTGACTGTGAGAGCATTCACTGTGCTGAGCAGAATAGTGAGTGTTCCCATCACAGTGTGACTGCGAGAGCATTCACTGTGCAGAGCAGAATAGTGAGTGTTCCCATCACAGTGTGACTGAGAGCTGTCAGTGTGCTGAGCAGAATAGTAAGTGTTCACATCACTGTGTGACTGAGAGCAGTCACTGTGCTGAGCAGAATAGTGAGTGTTCCTATCACAATGCGACTGTGAGAGCAGTCACTGTGCAGAGCAGAATAGTGAGTGTTCCCATCACAGCTGTGACTAAGAGCTGTCACTGTGCTGAGCAGAACAGTGAGTGTTCCCATCACAGTGTGACTGTGAGAGCAGTCACTGTGCTGAGCAGAATAGTAAGTGTTTCCATCACAGTGTGACTGAGAGCTGTCATTGTGCTGAGCAGAATAATGGGTGTTCCCATCACAGTGTGACTTAGAGCTCTCACTTTGCTGAGCAGAATAGTGAGTGTTCCCATTACAGTGTTACCGAGAGCAGTCACTCTGCTTAGCAGAATAGTGAGTGTTTCCATCACAATGCGACTGTGAGAGCAGTCACTGTGCAGAGCACAAGAGTGAGTGTTCCCATCACAGTGTGACTGTGAGAGCAGTCACTGTGCAGAGCACACGAGTGAGTGTTCCCATCACAGTGTGACTGAGAGCTGTCATTGTGCTGAGCAGAATAATTGGTGTTCCCATCACAGTGTGACTTAGAGCTCTCACTTTGCTGAGCAGAATAGTGAGTGTTCCCATTACAGTGTTACCGAGAGCAGTCACTCTGCTTAGCAGAATAGTAAGTGTTTCCATCACAGTGTGACTGAGAGCTGTCATTGTGCTGAGCAGAATAATGGGTGTTCCCATCACATTGTGACTTAGAGCTCTCACTTTGCTGAGCAGAATAGTGAGTGTTCCCATTACAGTGTTACAGAGAGCAGTCACTCTGCTTAGCAGAATAGTGAGTGTTCCCATCACAATGTGACTGCGAGAGCATTCACTGTGCAGAGCAGAATAGTGAGTGTTCACATCACAGTGTAACTGAGAGCTGTCACTGTGCTGAGCAGAATAATGGGTGTTCCCATCACAGTGTGACTTAGAGCTCTCACTTTGCTGAGCAGAATAGTGAGTGTTCCCCTTACAGTGTTACCGAGAGCAGTCACTCTGCTTAGCAGAATAGTGAGTGTTTCCATCACAGTGTGACTGCGAGAGCATTCACTGTGCAGAGCAGAATAGTGAGTGTTCCCATCACAGTGTGACTGTAAGAGCATTCACTGTGCTGAGCAGAATAGTGAGTGTTCCCGTCAGTGTGACTGAGGGCTCTCACTGTGCTGAGCAGAATAGTGAGTGTTCCCATCACAGTGTGACTGAGAGCAGTCACTGTGCTGAGCAGAATAGTGAGTGTTCCCATCACAGTGTGACTGTGAGAGCAGTCACTGTGCTGAGCAGAATAGTGAGTGTTCCCATCACAGTGTGACTGTGAGAGCATTCACTGTGTTGAGCAGAATAGTGAGTGTTCCCGTCAGTGTGACTGAGAGCTCTCACTGTGCTGAGCAGAATAGTGAGTGTTCCCATCACAGTGTGACTGAGAGCAGTCACTGTGCTGAGCAGAATAGTGAGTGTTCCCATCACAGTGTGACTGTGAGAGCAGTCACTGTGCTGAGCAGAATAATGAGTGTTCCCATCACAGTGTGACTGAGAGCAGTCACTGTGCAGAGCAGAATAGGAAGTGTTTCCATCACAGTGTGACTACGAGAGCATTCAATGTGCAGAGCAGAATAGTGAGTGCTCCCATCACAGTGTGACTGAGAGCAGTCACTTGGCTGAGCAGAATAGTGAGTGTTTCCTTTACAGTGTGACTGTGAGAGCAGTGCTGAGCAGAATAGTGAGTGTTCCAATCACAGTATGGCTAAGAGCAGTCACTGTGCTGAGCAGAATAGTGAGTGTTCCCATCACAGTGTGACTGAGAGCAGTCACTGTGCTGAGCAGAATAGTGAATGTTCCCGCCACAGTGTGACTGAGAGCAGTCACTGTGCTGATCAGAATAGTGAGTGTTCCCATCACAGTGTGACTGCGAGAGCATTCACTGTGCTGAGCAGAATAGTAAGTGTTTCCATAACAGTGTAACTGAGAGCTGTCATTGTGCTGAGCAGAATAGTGGGTGTTCCCATCACAGTGTTACTGAGAGCAGTCACTGTGCTGAGCATAATAGTGAGTGTTCCCATCACAGTGTGACTGAGAGCAGTCACTGTGCTGAACAGAATAGTGAGTGTTTCCATCACAGTGTGACTTAGAGCAGTCACTGTGCTGAGCAGAATAGTGAGTGTTCCTATCACAATGCGACTGTGAGAGCAGTCACTGTGCAGAGCAGAATAGTGAGTGTTCCCATCACAGCTGTGACTAATAGCTGTCACTGTGCTGAGCAGAATAGTGAGTGTTCACATCACTGTGTAACTGAGAGCAGTCACTGTGCTGAGCAGAATAGTGAGTGTTCCCATCACAGTGTGACTGAGAGCAGTCACTGTGCTGAGCAGAATAGTGAGTGTTCCCATCACAGTGTGACTGAGAGCTGTCAATATGCTGAGCAGAATAGTTAGTGTTCCCATCACAGTGTGACTGAGAGCAGTCACTGTGCTGAGCAAAATAGTGAGTGTTCCCATCACAGTGTGACTTTGAGAGCATTCACTGTCCAGAGAAGGAATAGTGAGTGTGACTTTGAGAGCAGTCACTGTGCTGGGCAGAATAGTGAGTGTTCTTATCACAGTGTGACTGAGAGCAGTCAATGTGCTGAACAGAATAGTGAGTGTTCCCATCACAGTGTGACTTAGAGCAGTCACTGTGCTGAGCAGAATAGTGAGTGTTCCCATCACAGTGTGACTGCGAGAGCATTCACTGTGCAGAGCAGAATAGTGAGTGTTCCCATCACAGTGTGACTGAGAGCTGTCAGTGTGCTGAGCAGAATAGTAAGTGTTCACATCACTGTGTGACTGAGAGCAGTCACTGTGCTGAGCAGAATAGTGAGTGTTCCTATCACAATGCGACTGTGAGAGCAGTCACTGTGCAGAGCAGAATAGTGAGTGTTCCCATCACACCTGTGACTAAGAGCTGTCACTGTGCTGAGCAGAACAGTGAGTGTTCCCATCACAGTGTGACTGAGAGCTGTCATTGTGCTGAGCAGAATAATGGGTGTTCCCATCACAGTGTGACTTAGAGCTCTCACTTTGCTGAGCAGAATAGTGAGTGTTCCCATTACAGTGTTACCGAGAGCAGTCACTCTGCTTAGCAGAATAGTGAGTGTTTCCATCACAGTGCGACTGTGAGAGCAGTCACTGTGCATAGCACAAGAGTGAGTGTTCCCATCACAGTGTGACTGTGAGAGCATTCACTGTGCTGAGCAGAATAGTGAGTGTTTCCGTCAGTGTGACTGAGAGCTCTCACTGTGCTGAGCAGAATAGTGAGTGTTCCCATCACAGTCTGACTGAGAGCAGTCACTGTGCTGAGCAGAATAGTGAGTGTTCCCATCACAGTGTGACTGTGAGAGCAGTCACTGTGCTGAGCAGAATAATGAGTGTTCCCATCACAGTGTGACTGTGAGAGCAGTCACTGTGCTGAGCAGAATAATGAGTGTTCCCATCACAGTGTGACTGAGAGCAGTCACTGTGCAGAGCAGAATAGGAAGTGTTTCCATCACAGTGTCACCGAGAGCAGTCAATCTGCTTAGCAGAATAGTGAGTGTTCCCATCACAGTGTTACTGAGAGCAGTCACTGTGCTGAGCATAATAGTGAGTGTTCCCATCACAGTGTGACTGAGAGCTGTCACTGTGCTGAGCAGAATAGTGAGTGTTCACATCAATGTGTGACTGAAAGCAGTCACTGTGCTGAGCAGAATAGTGAGTGTTCCCATCACAGTGTGACTGAGAGCAGTCACTGTGCAGAGCAGAATATTAAGTGTTTTCATCACAGTGCGACTGTCAGAGCAGTCACTGTGCTGAGCAGAATAGTGAATGTTCCCGCCACAGTGTGACTGAGAGCAGTCACTGTGCTGAGCAGAATAGTGAGTGTTCCCATCACAGTGTGACTGCGAGAGCATTCACTGTGCAGAGCAGAATAGTGAGTGTTCCCATCACAGTGTGACTGAGAGCTGTCAGTGTGCTGAGCAGAAAAGTGAGTGTTCACATAACAGTGTAACTGAGAGCTGTCATTGTGCTGAGCAGAATAGTGGGTGTTCCCATCACAGTGTTACTGAGAGCAGTCACTGTGCTGAGCATAATAGTGAGTGTTCCCATCACAGTGTGACTGAGAGCAGTCACTGTGCTGAACAGAATAGTGAGTGTTCCCATCACAGTGTGACTTAGAGCAGTCACTGTGCTGAGCGGAATAGTGAGTGTTCCTATCACAATGCGACTGTGAGAGCAGTCACTGTGCATAGCACAAGAGTGAGTGTTCCCATCACAGTGTGACTGTGAGAGCATTCACTGTGCTGAGCAGAATAGTGAGTGTTCCCGTCAGTGTGACTGAGAGCTCTCACTGTGCTGAGCAGAATAGTGAGTGTTCCCATCACAGTCTGACTGAGAGCAGTCACTGTGCTGAGCAGAATAGTGAGTGTTCCTATCACAATGCGACTGTGAGAGCAGTCACTGTGCAGAGCAGATTAGTGAGTGTTCCCATCACACCTGTGACTAAGAGCTGTCACTGTGCTGAGCAGAACAGTGAGTGTTCCCATCACAGTGTGACTGAGAGCTGTCATTGTGCTGAGCAGAATAATGGGTGTTCCCATCACAGTGTGACTTAGAGCTCTCACTTTGCTGAGCAGAATAGTGAGTGTTCCCATTACAGTGTTACCGAGAGCAGTCACTCTGCTTAGCAGAATAGTGAGTGTTTCCATCACAGTGCGACTGTGAGAGCAGTCACTGTGCATAGCACAAGAGTGAGTGTTCCCATCACAGTGTGACTGTGAGAGCATTCACTGTGCTGAGCAGAATAGTGAGTGTTCCCGTCAGTGTGACTGAGAGCTCTCACTGTGCTGAGCAGAATAGTGAGTGTTCCCATCACAGTCTGACTGAGAGCAGTCACTGTGCTGAGCAGAATAGTGAGTGTTCCCATCACAGTGTGACTGTGAGAGCAGTCACTGTGCTGAGCAGAATAATGAGTGTTCCCATCACAGTGTGACTGTGAGAGCAGTCACTGTGCTGAGCAGAATAATGAGTGTTCCCATCACAGTGTGACTGAGAGCAGTCACTGTGCAGAGCAGAATAGGAAGTGTTTCCATCACAGTGTAACTGAGAGCTGTCATTGTGCTGAGCAGAATAGTGGGTGTTCCCATCACAGTGTTACTGAGAGCAGTCACTGTGCTGAGCATAATAGTGAGTGTTCCCATCACAGTGTGACTGAGAGCAGTCACTGTGCTGAACAGAATAGTGAGTGTTCCCATCACAGTGTGACTTAGAGCAGTCACTGTGCTGAGCAGAATAGTGAGTGTTCCTATCACAATGCGACTGTGAGAGCAGTCACTGTGCAGAGCAGAATAGTGAGTGTTCCCATCACAGCTGTGACTAATAGCTGTCACTGTGCTGAGCAGAATAGTGAGTGTTCACATCACTGTGTAACTGAGAGCAGTCACTGTGCTGAGCAGAATAGTGAGTGTTCCCATCACAGTGTGACTGAGAGCAGTCACTGTGCTGAGCAGAATAGTGAGTGTTCCCATCACAGTGTGACTGAGAGCTGTCAATATGCTGAGCAGAATAGTTAGTGTTCCCATCACAGTGTGACTGAGAGCAGTCACTGTGCTGAGCAAAATAGTGAGTGTTCCCATCACAGTGTGACTTTGAGAGCATTCACTGTCCAGAGAAGGAATAGTGAGTGTGACTTTGAGAGCAGTCACTGTGCTGGGCAGAATAGTGAGTGTTCTTATCACAGTGTGACTGAGAGCAGTCAATGTGCTGAACAGAATAGTGAGTGTTCCCATCACAGTGTGACTTAGAGCAGTCACTGTGCTGAGCAGAATAGTGAGTGTTCCCATCACAGTGTGACTGCGAGAGCATTCACTGTGCAGAGCAGAATAGTGAGTGTTCCCATCACAGTGTGACTGAGAGCTGTCAGTGTGCTGAGCAGAATAGTAAGTGTTCACATCACTGTGTGACTGAGAGCAGTCACTGTGCTGAGCAGAATAGTGAGTGTTCCTATCACAATGCGACTGTGAGAGCAGTCACTGTGCAGAGCAGAATAGTGAGTGTTCCCATCACACCTGTGACTAAGAGCTGTCACTGTGCTGAGCAGAACAGTGAGTGTTCCCATCACAGTGTGACTGAGAGCTGTCATTGTGCTGAGCAGAATAATGGGTGTTCCCATCACAGTGTGACTTAGAGCTCTCACTTTGCTGAGCAGAATAGTGAGTGTTCCCATTACAGTGTTACCGAGAGCAGTCACTCTGCTTAGCAGAATAGTGAGTGTTTCCATCACAGTGCGACTGTGAGAGCAGTCACTGTGCATAGCACAAGAGTGAGTGTTCCCATCACAGTGTGACTGTGAGAGCATTCACTGTGCTGAGCAGAATAGTGAGTGTTCCCGTCAGTGTGACTGAGAGCTCTCACTGTGCTGAGCAGAATAGTGAGTGTTCCCATCACAGTCTGACTGAGAGCAGTCACTGTGCTGAGCAGAATAGTGAGTGTTCCCATCACAGTGTGACTGTGAGAGCAGTCACTGTGCTGAGCAGAATAATGAGTGTTCCCATCACAGTGTGACTGTGAGAGCAGTCACTGTGCTGAGCAGAATAATGAGTGTTCCCATCACAGTGTGACTGAGAGCAGTCACTGTGCAGAGCAGAATAGGAAGTGTTTCCATCACAGTGTCACCGAGAGCAGTCAATCTGCTTAGCAGAATAGTGAGTGTTCCCATCACAGTGTTACTGAGAGCAGTCACTGTGCTGAGCATAATAGTGAGTGTTCCCATCACAGTGTGACTGAGAGCTGTCACTGTGCTGAGCAGAATAGTGAGTGTTCACATCAATGTGTGACTGAAAGCAGTCACTGTGCTGAGCAGAATAGTGAGTGTTCCCATCACAGTGTGACTGAGAGCAGTCACTGTGCAGAGCAGAATATTAAGTGTTTTCATCACAGTGCGACTGTCAGAGCAGTCACTGTGCTGAGCAGAATAGTGAATGTTCCCGCCACAGTGTGACTGAGAGCAGTCACTGTGCTGAGCAGAATAGTGAGTGTTCCCATCACAGTGTGACTGCGAGAGCATTCACTGTGCAGAGCAGAATAGTGAGTGTTCCCATCACAGTGTGACTGAGAGCTGTCAGTGTGCTGAGCAGAAAAGTGAGTGTTCACATAACAGTGTAACTGAGAGCTGTCATTGTGCTGAGCAGAATAGTGGGTGTTCCCATCACAGTGTTACTGAGAGCAGTCACTGTGCTGAGCATAATAGTGAGTGTTCCCATCACAGTGTGACTGAGAGCAGTCACTGTGCTGAACAGAATAGTGAGTGTTCCCATCACAGTGTGACTTAGAGCAGTCACTGTGCTGAGCGGAATAGTGAGTGTTCCTATCACAATGCGACTGTGAGAGCAGTCACTGTGCATAGCACAAGAGTGAGTGTTCCCATCACAGTGTGACTGTGAGAGCATTCACTGTGCTGAGCAGAATAGTGAGTGTTCCCGTCAGTGTGACTGAGAGCTCTCACTGTGCTGAGCAGAATAGTGAGTGTTCCCATCACAGTCTGACTGAGAGCAGTCACTGTGCTGAGCAGAATAGTGAGTGTTCCTATCACAATGCGACTGTGAGAGCAGTCACTGTGCAGAGCAGAATAGTGAGTGTTCCCATCACACCTGTGACTAAGAGCTGTCACTGTGCTGAGCAGAACAGTGAGTGTTCCCATCACAGTGTGACTGAGAGCTGTCATTGTGCTGAGCAGAATAATGGGTGTTCCCATCACAGTGTGACTTAGAGCTCTCACTTTGCTGAGCAGAATAGTGAGTGTTCCCATTACAGTGTTACCGAGAGCAGTCACTCTGCTTAGCAGAATAGTGAGTGTTTCCATCACAGTGCGACTGTGAGAGCAGTCACTGTGCCTAGCACAAGAGTGAGTGTTCCCATCACAGTGTGACTGTGAGAGCATTCACTGTGCTGAGCAGAATAGTGAGTGTTCCCGTCAGTGTGACTGAGAGCTCTCACTGTGCTGAGCAGAATAGTGAGTGTTCCCATCACAGTCTGACTGAGAGCAGTCACTGTGCTGAGCAGAATAGTGAGTGTTCCCATCACAGTGTGACTGTGAGAGCAGTCACTGTGCTGAGCAGAATAATGAGTGTTCCCATCACAGTGTGACTGTGAGAGCAGTCACTGTGCTGAGCAGAATAATGAGTGTTCCCATCACAGTGTGACTGAGAGCAGTCACTGTGCAGAGCAGAATAGGAAGTGTTTCCATCACAGTGTCACCGAGAGCAGTCAATCTGCTTAGCAGAATAGTGAGTGTTCCCATCACAGTGTTACTGAGAGCAGTCACTGTGCTGAGCATAATAGTGAGTGTTCCCATCACAGTGTGACTGAGAGCTGTCACTGTGCTGAGCAGAATAGTGAGTGTTCACATCAATGTGTGACTGAAAGCAGTCACTGTGCTGAGCAGAATAGTGAGTGTTCCCATCACAGTGTGACTGAGAGCAGTCACTGTGCAGAGCAGAATATTAAGTGTTTTCATCACAGTGCGACTGTCAGAGCAGTCACTGTGCTGAGCAGAATAGTGAATGTTCCCGCCACAGTGTGACTGAGAGCAGTCACTGTGCTGAGCAGAATAGTGAGTGTTCCCATCACAGTGTGACTGCGAGAGCATTCACTGTGCAGAGCAGAATAGTGAGTGTTCCCATCACAGTGTGACTTAGAGCAGTCACTGTGCTGAGCGGAATAGTGAGTGTTCCTATCACAATGCGACTGTGAGAGCAGTCACTGTGCAGAGCAGAATAGTGAGTGTTCACATCACTGTGTGACTGAGAGCAGTCACTGTGCTGAGCAGAATAGTGAGTGTTCCCATCACAGTGTGACTGAGAGCAGTCACTGTGCTGAGCAGAATAGTGAGTGTTCCCATCACAGTGTGACTGAGAGCTGTCAATATGCTGAGCAGAATAGTTAGTGTTCACATCACAGTGTGACCGAGAGCTCTCACTGTGCCGAGCAGCAGAGTGAGTGTTTCCATCACAGTGTGACTGAGAGCTGTCATTGTGCTGAGCAGAATAATGGGTGTTCCCATCACATTGTGACTTAGAGCTCTCACTTTGCTGAGCAGAATAGTGAGTGTTCCCATTACAGTGTTACAGAGAGCAGTCACTCTGCTTAGCAGAATAGTGAGTGTTCCCATCACAATGTGACTGCGAGAGCATTCACTGTGCAGAGCAGAATAGTGAGTGTTCACATCACAGTGTAACTGAGAGCTGTCACTGTGCTGAGCAGAACAGTGAGTGTTCCCATCACAGTGTGACTGTGAGAGCAGTCACTGTGCTGAGCAGAATAGTAAGTGTTTCCATCACAGTGTGACTGAGAGCTGTCATTGTGCTGAGCAGAATAATGGGTGTTCCCATCACAGTGTGACTTAGAGCTCTCACTTTGCTGAGCAGAATAGTGAGTGTTCCCCTTACAGTGTTACCGAGAGCAGTCACTCTGCTTAGCAGAATAGTGAGTGTTTCCATCACAGTGTGACTGCGAGAGCATTCACTGTGCAGAGCAGAATAGTGAGTGTTCCCATCACAGTGTGACTGTAAGAGCATTCACTGTGCTGAGCAGAATAGTGAGTGTTCCCGTCAGTGTGACTGAGAGCTCTCACTGTGCTGAGCAGAATAGTGAGTGTTCCCATCACAGTGTGACTGAGAGCAGTCACTGTGCTGAGCAGAATAGTGAGTGTTCCCATCACAGTGTGACTGTGAGAGCAGTCACTGTGCTGAGCAGAATAGTGAGTGTTCCCATCACAGTGTGACTGTGAGAGCATTCACTGTGTTGAGCAGAATAGTGAGTGTTCCCGTCAGTGTGACTGAGAGCTCTCACTGTGCTGAGCAGAATAGTGAGTGTTCCCATCACAGTGTGACTGAGAGCAGTCACTGTGCTGAGCAGAATAGTGAGTGTTCCCATCACAGTGTGACTGTGAGAGCAGTCACTGTGCTGAGCAGAATAATGAGTGTTCCCATCACAGTGTGACTGAGAGCAGTCACTGTGCAGAGCAGAATAGGAAGTGTTTCCATCACAGTGTGACTACGAGAGCATTCAATGTGCAGAGCAGAATAGTGAGTGCTCCCATCACAGTGTGACTGAGAGCAGTCACTTGGCTGAGCAGAATAGTGAGTGTTTCCTTTACAGTGTGACTGTGAGAGCAGTGCTGAGCAGAATAGTGAGTGTTCCAATCACAGTATGGCTAAGAGCAGTCACTGTGCTGAGCAGAATAGTGAGTGTTCCCATCACAGTGTGACTGAGAGCAGTCACTGTGCTGAGCAGAATAGTGAATGTTCCCGCCACAGTGTGACTGAGAGCAGTCACTGTGCTGATCAGAATAGTGAGTGTTCCCATCACAGTGTGACTGCGAGAGCATTCACTGTGCTGAGCAGAATAGTAAGTGTTTCCATAACAGTGTAACTGAGAGCTGTCATTGTGCTGAGCAGAATAGTGGGTGTTCCCATCACAGTGTTACTGAGAGCAGTCACTGTGCTGAGCATAATAGTGAGTGTTCCCATCACAGTGTGACTGAGAGCAGTCACTGTGCTGAACAGAATAGTGAGTGTTCCCATCACAGTGTGACTTAGAGCAGTCACTGTGCTGAGCAGAATAGTGAGTGTTCCTATCACAATGCGACTGTGAGAGCAGTCACTGTGCAGAGCAGAATAGTGAGTGTTCCCATCACAGCTGTGACTAAGAGCTGTCACTGTGCTGAGCAGAATAGTGAGTGTTCACATCACTGTGTAACTGAGAGCAGTCACTGTGCTGAGCAGAATAGTGAGTGTTCCCATCACAGTGTGACTGAGAGCAGTCACTGTGCTGAGCAGAATAGTGAGTGTTCCCATCACAGTGTGACTGAGAGCTGTCAATATGCTGAGCAGAATAGTTAGTGTTCCCATCACAGTGTGACTGAGAGCAGTCACTGTGCTGAGCAAAATAGTGAGTGTTCCCATCACAGTGTGACTTTGAGAGCATTCACTGTCCAGAGAAGGAATAGTGAGTGTGACTTTGAGAGCAGTCACTGTGCTGGGCAGAATAGTGAGTGTTCTTATCACAGTGTGACTGAGAGCAGTCAATGTGCTGAACAGAATAGTGAGTGTTCCCATCACAGTGTGACTTAGAGCAGTCACTGTGCTGAGCAGAATAGTGAGTGTTCCCATCACAGTGTGACTGCGAGAGCATTCACTGTGCAGAGCAGAATAGTGAGTGTTCCCATCACAGTGTGACTGAGAGCTGTCAGTGTGCTGAGCAGAATAGTAAGTGTTCACATCACTGTGTGACTGAGAGCAGTCACTGTGCTGAGCAGAATAGTGAGTGTTCCTATCACAATGCGACTGTGAGAGCAGTCACTGTGCAGAGCAGAATAGTGAGTGTTCCCATCACAGCTGTGACTAAGAGCTGTCACTGTGCTTAGCAGAACAGTGAGTGTTCCCATCACAGTGTGACTGAGAGCTGTCATTGTGCTGAGCAGAATAATGGGTGTTCCCATCACAGTGTGACTTAGAGCTCTCACTTTGCTGAGCAGAATAGTGAGTGTTCCCATTACAGTGTTACCGAGAGCAGTCACTCTGCTTAGCAGAATAGTGAGTGTTTCCATCACAGTGCGACTGTGAGAGCAGTCACTGTGCATAGCACAAGAGTGAGTGTTCCCATCACAGTGTGACTGTGAGAGCATTCACTGTGCTGAGCAGAATAGTGAGTGTTCCCGTCAGTGTGACTGAGAGCTCTCACTGTGCTGAGCAGAATAGTGAGTGTTCCCATCACAGTGTGACTGAGAGCAGTCACTGTGCTGAGCAGAATAGTGAGTGTTCCCATCACAGTGTGACTGTGAGAGCAGTCACTGTGCTGAGCAGAATAATGAGTGTTCCCATCACAGTGTGACTGTGAGAGCAGTCACTGTGCTGAGCAGAATAATGAGTGTTCCCATCACAGTGTGACTGAGAGCAGTCACTGTGCAGAGCAGAATAGGAAGTGTTTCCATCACAGTGTCACCGAGAGCAGTCAATCTGCTTAGCAGAATAGTGAGTGTTCCCATCACAGTGTTACTGAGAGCAGTCACTGTGCTGAGCATAATAGTGAGTGTTCCCATCACAGTGTGACTGAGAGCTGTCACTGTGCTGAGCAGAATAGTGAGTGTTCACATCAATGTGTGACTGAAAGCAGTCACTGTGCTGAGCAGAATAGTGAGTGTTCCCATCACAGTGTGACTGAGAGCAGTCACTGTGCAGAGCAGAATATTAAGTGTTTTCATCACAGTGCGACTGTCAGAGCAGTCACTGTGCTGAGCAGAATAGTGAATGTTCCCGCCACAGTGTGACTGAGAGCAGTCACTGTGCTGAGCAGAATAGTGAGTGTTCCCATCACAGTGTGACTGCGAGAGCATTCACTGTGCGGAGCAGAATAGTGAGTGTTCCCATCACAGTGTGACTGAGAGCTGTCAGTGTGCTGAGCAGAAAAGTGAGTGTTCACATAACAGTGTAACTGAGAGCTGTCATTGTGCTGAGCAGAATAGTGGGTGTTCCCATCACAGTGTTACTGAGAGCAGTCACTGTGCTGAGCATAATAGTGAGTGTTCCCATCACAGTGTGACTGAGAGCAGTCACTGTGCTGAACAGAATAGTGAGTGTTCCCATCACAGTGTGACTTAGAGCAGTCACTGTGCTGAGCGGAATAGTGAGTGTTCCTATCACAATGCGACTGTGAGAGCAGTCACTGTGCAGAGCAGAATAGTGAGTGTTCACATCACTGTGTGACTGAGAGCAGTCACTGTGCTGAGCAGAATAGTGAGTGTTCCCATCACAGTGTGACTGAGAGCAGTCACTGTGCTGAGCAGAATAGTGAGTGTTCCCATCACAGTGTGACTGAGAGCTGTCAATATGCTGAGCAGAATAGTTAGTGTTCACATCACAGTGTGACCGAGAGCTCTCACTGTGCCGAGCAGCAGAGTGAGTGTTTCCATCACAGTGTGACTGAGAGCTGTCAATGTGCTGAGCAGAATAGTGGGTGTTCCCATTACAGTGTTACCGAGAGCAGTCACTCTGCTGAGCAGAATAGTGAGTGTTTCCATCATAGTGCGACTGTGAGAGCATTCACTGTGCAGAGCAGAATAGTGAGTGTTCCCATCACAGTGTGACTGAGAGCTGTCAGTGTGCTGAGCAGAATAGTGAGTGTTCACATTACTGTGTGACTGAGAGCAGTCACTGTGCTGAGCAGAATAGTGAGTGTTCCCATCACAGTGTGACTGAGAGCAGTCACTTGGCTGATCAGAATATTGAGTGTTTTGTTTACAATGTGACTGTGAGAGCAGTCACTGTGCTGAGCAGAATAGTGAGTGTTCCAATCACAGTATGGCTAAGAGCAGTCACTGTGCTGAGCAGAATAGTGAGTGTTCCCATCACAGTGTGACTGAAACAGTCACTGTGCTGAGCAGAATAGTGAATGTTCCCGCCACAGTGTGACTGAGAGCAGTCACTGTGCTGAGCAGAACAGTGAGTGTTCCCATCACAGTGTGACCGAGAGCTCTCACTGTGCTGAGCAGCAGAGTGAGTGTTCCCATCACAGTGTGACTGAGAGCAGTCACTGTGCTGAGCAAAATAGTGAATGTTCCCGCCACAGTGTGACTGAGAGCAGTCACTGTGCTGATCAGAATAGTGAGTGTTCCCATCACAGTGTGACTGCGAGAGCATTCATTGTGCTGAGCAGAATAGTAAGTGTTTCCATAACAGTGTAACTGAGAGCTGTCATTGTGCTGAGCAGAATAGTGGGTGTTCCCATCACAGTGTGACTTTGAGAGCATTCACTGTCCAGAGAAGGAATAGTGAGTGTGACTTTGAGAGCAGTCACTCTGCTGGGCAGAATAGTGAGTGTTCTTATCACAGTGTGACTGAGAGCAGTCAATGTGCTGAACAGAATAGTGAGTGTTCCCATCACAGTGTGACTTAGAGCAGTCACTGTGCTGAGCAGAATAGTGAGTGTTCCCATCACAGTGTGACTGCGAGAGCATTCACTGTGCAGAGCAGAATAGTGAGTGTTCCCATCACAGTGTGACTGAGAGCTGTCAGTGTGCTGAGCAGAATAGTAAGTGTTCACATCACTGTGTGACTGAGAGCAGTCACTGTGCTGAGCAGAATAGTGAGTGTTCCCATCACAGTGTGACTGAGAGTAGTCACTTGGCTGATCAGAATAGTGAGTGTTTTCTTTACAGTGTGACTGTGAGAGCAGTCACTGTGCTGAGCAGAATAGTGAGTGTTCCAATCACAGTATGGCTAAGAGCAGTCACTGTGCTGAGCATAATAGTGAGTGTTCCCATCACAGTGTGACTGAGAGCAGTCACTGTGCTGAACAGAATAGTGAGTGTTCCCATCACAGTGTGACTTAGAGCAGTCACTGTGCTGAGCGGAATAGTGAGTGTTCCTATCACAATGCGACTGTGAGAGCAGTCACTGTGCAGAGCAGAATAGTGAGTGTTCACATCACTGTGTGACTGAGAGCAGTCACTGTGCTGAGCAGAATAGTGAGTGTTCCCATCACAGTGTGACTGAGAGCAGTCACTGTGCTGAGCAGAATAGTGAGTGTTCCCATCACAGTGTGACTGAGAGCTGTCAATATGCTGAGCAGAATAGTTAGTGTTCACATCACAGTGTGACCGAGAGCTCTCACTGTGCCGAGCAGCAGATTGAGTGTTTCCATCACAGTGTGACTGAGAGCTGTCAATGTGCTGAGCAGAATAGTGGGTGTTCCCATTACAGTGTTACCGAGAGCAGTCACTCTGCTGAGCAGAATAGTGAGTGTTTCCATCACAGTGCGACTGTGAGAGCATTCACTGTGCAGAGCAGAATAGTGAGTGTTCCCATCACAGTGTGACTGAGAGCTGTCAGTGTGCTGAGCAGAATAGTGAGTGTTCACATTACTGTGTGACTGAGAGCAGTCACTGTGCTGAGCAGAATAGTGAGTGTTCCCATCACAGTGTGACTGAGAGCAGTCACTTGGCTGATCAGAATAGTGAGTGTTTTGTTTACAATGTGACTGTGAGAGCAGTCACTGTGCTGAGCAGAATAGTGAGTGTTCCAATCACAGTATGGCTAAGAGCAGTCACTGTGCTGAGCAGAATAGTGAGTGTTCCCATCACAGTGTGACTGAAACAGTCACTGTGCTGAGCAGAATAGTGAATGTTCCCGCCACAGTGTGACTGAGAGCAGTCACTGTGCTTAGCAGAACAGTGAGTGTTCCCATCACAGTGTGACCGAGAGCTCTCACTGTGCTGAGCAGCAGAGTGAGTGTTCCCATCACAGTGTGACTGAGAGCAGTCACTGTGCTGAGCAAAATAGTGAATGTTCCCGCCACAGTGTGACTGAGAGCAGTCACTGTGCTGATCAGAATAATGAGTGTTCCCATCACAGTGTGACTGCGAGAGCATTCATTGTGCTGAGCAGAATAGTAAGTGTTTCCATAACAGTGTAACTGAGAGCTGTCATTGTGCTGAGCAGAATAGTGGGTGTTCCCATCACAGTGTGACTTTGAGAGCATTCACTGTCCAGAGAAGGAATAGTGAGTGTGACTTTGAGAGCAGTCACTCTGCTGGGCAGAATAGTGAGTGTTCTTATCACAGTGTGACTGAGAGCAGTCAATGTGCTGAACAGAATAGTGAGTGTTCCCATCACAGTGTGACTTAGAGCAGTCACTGTGCTGAGCAGAATAGTGAGTGTTCCCATCACAGTGTGACTGCGAGAGCATTCACTGTGCAGAGCAGAATAGTGAGTGTTCCCATCACAGTGTGACTGAGAGCTGTCAGTGTGCTGAGCAGAATAGTAAGTGTTCACATCACTGTGTGACTGAGAGCAGTCACTGTGCTGAGCAGAATAGTGAGTGTTCCCATCACAGTGTGACTGAGAGTAGTCACTTGGCTGATCAGAATAGTGAGTGTTTTCTTTACAGTGTGACTGTGAGAGCAGTCACTGTGCTGAGCAGAATAGTGAGTGTTCCAATCACAGTATGGCTAAGAGCAGTCACTGTGCTGAGCAGAATAGTGAGTGTTCCCATCACAGTGTGACTGAAACAGTCACTGTGCTGAGCAGAATAGTGAATGTTCCCGCCACAGTGTGACTGAGAGCAGTCACTGTGCTGAGCAGAACAGTGAGTGTTCCCATCACAGTGTGACCGAGAGCTCTCACTGTGCTGAGCAGCAGAGTGAGTGTTCCCATCACAGTGTGACTGAGAGCAGTCACTGTGCTGAGCAAAATAGTGAGTGTTCCCATCACAGTGTGACTTTGAGAGCATTCACTGTCCAGAGCAGAATAGTGAGTGTGACTTTGAGAGCAGTCACTGTGCTGGGCAGAATAGTGAGTGTTCTTATCACAGTGTAACTGAGAGCTGTCATTGTACTGAGCAGAATAGTGGGTGTTCCCATCACAGTGTTACTGAGAGCAGTCACTGTGCTGAGCAAAATAGTGAGTGTTCCCATCACAGTGTGACTGTGAGAGCATTCACTGTGCTGAGCAGAATAGTGAGTGTTCCCGTCACAGTGTGACTGAGAGCTCTCACTGTGCTGAGCATAATAGTGAGTGTTCCCATCACAGTGTGACTGAGAGCAGTCACTATGCTTAGCAGAATAGTAAGTGTTTCCATCACAGTGTGACTGAGAGCTGTCATTGTGCTGAGCAGAATAATGGGTGTTCCCATCACAGTGTGACTTAGAGCTCTCACTTTGCTGAGCAGAATAGTGAGTGTTCCCATTACAGTGTCACCGAGAGCAGTCAATCTGCTTAGCAGAACAGTGAGTGTTCCCATCACAGTGTGACCGAGAGCTCTCACTGTGCTGAGCAGCAGAGTGAGTGTTCCCATCACAGTGTGACTGAGAGCAGTCACTGTGCTGAGCAAAATAGTGAATGTTCCCGCCACAGTGTGACTGAGAGCAGTCACTGTGCTGATCAGAATAGTGAGTGTTCCCATCACAGTGTGACTGCGAGAGCATTCACTGTGCTGAGCAGAATAGTAAGTGTTTCCATAACAGTGTAACTGAGAGCTGTCATTGTGCTGAGCAGAATAGTGGGTGTTCCCATCACAGTGTGACTTTGAGAGCATTCACTGTCCAGAGAAGGAATAGTGAGTGTGACTTTGAGAGCAGTCACTGTGCTGGGCAGAATAGTGAGTGTTCTTATCACAGTGTGACTGAGAGCAGTCAATGTGCTGAACAGAATAGTGAGTGTTCCCATCACAGTGTGACTTAGAGCAGTCACTGTGCTGAGCAGAATAGTGAGTGTTCCCATCACAGTGTGACTGCGAGAGCATTCACTGTGCAGAGCAGAATAGTGAGTGTTCCCATCACAGTGTGACTGAGAGCTGTCAGTGTGCTGAGCAGAATAGTAAGTGTTCACATCACTGTGTGACTGAGAGCAGTCACTGTGCTGAGCAGAATAGTGAGTGTTCCCATCACAGTGTGACTGAGAGTAGTCACTTGGCTGATCAGAATAGTGAGTGTTTTATTTACAGTGTGACTGTGAGAGCAGTCACTGTGCTGAGCAGAATAGTGAGTGTTCCAATCACAGTATGGCTAAGAGCAGTCACTGTGCTGAGCAGAATAGTGAGTGTTCCCATCACAGTGTGACTGAAACAGTCACTGTGCTGAGCAGAATAGTGAATGTTCCCGCCACAGTGTGACTGAGAGCAGTCACTGTGCTGAGCAGAACAGTGAGTGTTCCCATCACAGTGTGACCGAGAGCTCTCACTGTGCTGAGCAGCAGAGTGAGTGTTCCCATCACAGTGTGACTGAGAGCAGTCACTGTGCTGAGCAAAATAGTGAGTGTTCCCATCACAGTGTGACTTTGAGAGCATTCACTGTCCAGAGCAGAATAGTGAGTGTGACTTTGAGAGCAGTCACTGTGCTGGGCAGAATACTGAGTGTTCTTATCACAGTGTAACTGAGAGCTGTCATTGTACTGAGCAGAATAGTGGGTGTTCCCATCACAGTGTTACTGAGAGCAGTCACTGTGCTGAGCAAAATAGTGAGTGTTCCCATCACAGTGTGACTGTGAGAGCATTCACTGTGCTGAGCAGAATAGTAAGTGTTCCCGTCACAGTGTGACTGAGAGCTCTCACTGTGCTGAGCAGAATAGTGAGTGTTCCCATCACAGTGTGACTGAGAGCAGTCACTATGCTTAGCAGAATAGTAAGTGTTTCCATCACAGTGTGACTGAGAGCTCTCACTTTGCTGAGCAGAATAGTGAGTGTTCCCATTACAGTGTTACCGAGAGCAGTCACTCTGCTTAGCAGAATAGTAAGTGTTTCCATCACAGTGTGACTGAGAGCTGTCATTGTGCTGAGCAGAATAATGGGTGTTCCCATTACAGTGTTACCGAGAGCAGTCACTCTGCTGAGCAGAATAGTGAGTGTTTCCATCATAGTGCGACTGTGAGAGCATTCACTGTGCAGAGCAGAATAGTGAGTGTTCCCATCACAGTGTGACTGAGAGCTGTCAGTGTGCTGAGCAGAATAGTGAGTGTTCACATTACTGTGTGACTGAGAGCAGTCACTGTGCTGAGCAGAATAGTGAGTGTTCCCATCACAGTGTGACTGAGAGCAGTCACTTGGCTGATCAGAATATTGAGTGTTTTGTTTACAATGTGACTGTGAGAGCAGTCACTGTGCTGAGCAGAATAGTGAGTGTTCCAATCACAGTATGGCTCAGAGCAGTCACTGTGCTGAGCAGAATAGTGAGTGTTCCCATCACAGTGTGACTGAAACAGTCACTGTGCTGAGCAGAATAGTGAATGTTCCCGCCACAGTGTGACTGAGAGCAGTCACTGTGCTGAGCAGAACAGTGAGTGTTCCCATCACAGTGTGACCGAGAGCTCTCACTGTGCTGAGCAGCAGAGTGAGTGTTCCCATCACAGTGTGACTGAGAGCAGTCACTGTGCTGAGCAAAATAGTGAATGTTCCCGCCACAGTGTGACTGAGAGCAGTCACTGTGCTGATCAGAATAGTGAGTGTTCCCATCACAGTGTGACTGCGAGAGCATTCATTGTGCTGAGCAGAATAGTAAGTGTTTCCATAACAGTGTAACTGAGAGCTGTCATTGTGCTGAGCAGAATAGTGGGTGTTCCCATCACAGTGTGACTTTGAGAGCATTCACTGTCCAGAGAAGGAATAGTGAGTGTGACTTTGAGAGCAGTCACTCTGCTGGGCAGAATAGTGAGTGTTCTTATCACAGTGTGACTGAGAGCAGTCAATGTGCTGAACAGAATAGTGAGTGTTCCCATCACAGTGTGACTTAGAGCAGTCACTGTGCTGAGCAGAATAGTGAGTGTTCCCATCACAGTGTGACTGCGAGAGCATTCACTGTGCAGAGCAGAATAGTGAGTGTTCCCATCACAGTGTGACTGAGAGCTGTCAGTGTGCTGAGCAGAATAGTAAGTGTTCACATCACTGTGTGACTGAGAGCAGTCACTGTGCTGAGCAGAATAGTGAGTGTTCCCATCACAGTGTGACTGAGAGTAGTCACTTGGCTGATCAGAATAGTGAGTGTTTTCTTTACAGTGTGACTGTGAGAGCAGTCACTGTGCTGAGCAGAATAGTGAGTGTTCCAATCACAGTATGGCTAAGAGCAGTCACTGTGCTGAGCATAATAGTGGGTGTTCCCATCACAGTGTGACTGAGAGCAGTCACTGTGCTGAACAGAATAGTGAGTGTTCCCATCACAGTGTGACTTAGAGCAGTCACTGTGCTGAGCGGAATAGTGAGTGTTCCTATCACAATGCGACTGTGAGAGCAGTCACTGTGCAGAGCAGAATAGTGAGTGTTCACATCACTGTGTGACTGAGAGCAGTCACTGTGCTGAGCAGAATAGTGAGTGTTCCCATCACAGTGTGACTGAGAGCAGTCACTGTGCTGAGCAGAATAGTGAGTGTTCCCATCACAGTGTGACTGAGAGCTGTCAATATGCTGAGCAGAATAGTTAGTGTTCACATCACAGTGTGACCGAGAGCTCTCACTGTGCCGAGCAGCAGATTGAGTGTTTCCATCACAGTGTGACTGAGAGCTGTCAATGTGCTGAGCAGAATAGTGGGTGTTCCCATTACAGTGTTACCGAGAGCAGTCACTCTGCTGAGCAGAATAGTGAGTGTTTCCATCACAGTGCGACTGTGAGAGCATTCACTGTGCAGAGCAGAATAGTGAGTGTTCCCATCACAGTGTGACTGAGAGCTGTCAGTGTGCTGAGCAGAATAGTGAGTGTTCACATTACTGTGTGACTGAGAGCAGTCACTGTGCTGAGCAGAATAGTGAGTGTTCCCATCACAGTGTGACTGAGAGCAGTCACTTGGCTGATCAGAATAGTGAGTGTTTTGTTTACAATGTGACTGTGAGAGCAGTCACTGTGCTGAGCAGAATAGTGAGTGTTCCAATCACAGTATGGCTAAGAGCAGTCACTGTGCTGAGCAGAATAGTGAGTGTTCCCATCACAGTGTGACTGAAACAGTCACTGTGCTGAGCAGAATAGTGAATGTTCCCGCCACAGTGTGACTGAGAGCAGTCACTGTGCTGAGCAGAACAGTGAGTGTTCCCATCACAGTGTGACCGAGAGCTCTCACTGTGCTGAGCAGCAGAGTGAGTGTTCCCATCACAGTGTGACTGAGAGCAGTCACTGTGCTGAGCAAAATAGTGAATGTTCCCGCCACAGTGTGACTGAGAGCAGTCACTGTGCTGATCAGAATAATGAGTGTTCCCATCACAGTGTGACTGCGAGAGCATTCATTGTGCTGAGCAGAATAGTAAGTGTTTCCATAACAGTGTAACTGAGAGCTGTCATTGTGCTGAGCAGAATAGTGGGTGTTCCCATCACAGTGTGACTTTGAGAGCATTCACTGTCCAGATAAGGAATAGTGAGTGTGACTTTGAGAGCAGTCACTCTGCTGGGCAGAATAGTGAGTGTTCTTATCACAGTGTGACTGAGAGCAGTCAATGTGCTGAACAGAATAGTGAGTGTTCCCATCACAGTGTGACTTAGAGCAGTCACTGTGCTGAGCAGAATAGTGAGTGTTCCCATCACAGTGTGACTGCGAGAGCATTCACTGTGCAGAGCAGAATAGTGAGTGTTCCCATCACAGTGTGACTGAGAGCTGTCAGTGTGCTGAGCAGAATAGTAAGTGTTCACATCACTGTGTGACTGAGAGCAGTCACTGTGCTGAGCAGAATAGTGAGTGTTCCCATCACAGTGTGACTGAGAGTAGTCACTTGGCTGATCAGAATAGTGAGTGTTTTCTTTACAGTGTGACTGTGAGAGCAGTCACTGTGCTGAGCAGAATAGTGAGTGTTCCAATCACAGTATGGCTAAGAGCAGTCACTGTGCTGAGCAGAATAGTGAGTGTTCCCATCACAGTGTGACTGAAACAGTCACTGTGCTGAGCAGAATAGTGAATGTTCCCGCCACAGTGTGACTGAGAGCAGTCACTGTGCTGAGCAGAACAGTGAGTGTTCCCATCACAGTGTGACCGAGAGCTCTCACTGTGCTGAGCAGCAGAGTGAGTGTTCCCATCACAGTGTGACTGAGAGCAGTCACTGTGCTGAGCAAAATAGTGAGTGTTCCCATCACAGTGTGACTTTGAGAGCATTCACTGTCCAGAGCAGAATAGTGAGTGTGACTTTGAGAGCAGTCACTGTGCTGGGCAGAATAGTGAGTGTTCTTATCACAGTGTAACTGAGAGCTGTCATTGTACTGAGCAGAATAGTGGGTGTTCCCATCACAGTGTTACTGAGAGCAGTCACTGTGCAGAGCAGAATATTAAGTGTTTTCATCACAGTGCGACTGTCAGAGCAGTCACTGTGCTGAGCAGAATAGTGAATGTTCCCGCCACAGTGTGACTGAGAGCAGTCACTCTGCTGAGCAGAATAGTGAGTGTTCCCATCACAGTGTGACTGCGAGAGCATTCACTGTGCAGAGCAGAATAGTGAGTGTTCCCATCACAGTGTGACTGAGAGCTGTCAGTGTGCTGAGCAGAATAGTGAGTGTTCACATAACAGTGTAACTGAGAGCTGTCATTGTGCTGAGCAGAATAGTGGGTGTTCCCATCACAGTGTTACTGAGAGCAGTCACTGTGCTGAGCATAATAGTGAGTGTTCCCATCACAGTGTGACTGAGAGCAGTCACTGTGCTGAACAGAATAGTGAGTGTTCCCATCACAGTGTGACTTAGAGCAGTCACTGTGCTGAGCAGAATAGTGAGTGTTCCTATCACAATGCGACTGTGAGAGCAGTCACTGTGCAGAGCAGAATAGTGAGTGTTCACATCACTGTGTGACTGAGAGCAGTCACTGTGCTGAGCAGAATAGTGAGTGTTCCCATCACAGTGTGACTGAGAGCAGTCACTGTGCTGAGCAGAATAGTGAGTGTTCCCATCACAGTGTGACTGAGAGCTGTCAATATGCTGAGCAGAATAGTTAGTGTTCACATCACAGTGTGACCGAGAGCTCTCACTGTGCCGAGCAGCAGAGTGAGTGTTTCCATCACAGTGTGACTGAGAGCTGTCAATGTGCTGAGCAGAATAGTGGGTGTTCCCATTACAGTGTTACCGAGAGCAGTCACTCTGCTGAGCAGAATAGTGAGTGTTTCCATCACAGTGCGACTGTGAGAGCATTCACTGTGCAGAGCAGAATAGTGAGTGTTCCCATCACAGTGTGACTGAGAGCTGTCAGTGTGCTGAGCAGAATAGTGAGTGTTCACATCACTGTGTGACTGAGAGCAGTCACTGTGCTGAGCAGAATAGTGAGTGTTCCCATCACAGTGTGACTGAGAGCAGTCACTTGGCTGATCAGAATAGTGAGTGTTTTGTTTACAATGTGACTGTGAGAGCAGTCACTGTGCTGAGCAGAATAGTGAGTGTTCCAATCACAGTATGGCTAAGAGCAGTCACTGTGCTGAGCAGAATAGTGAGTGTTCCCATCACAGTGTGACTGAAACAGTCACTGTGCTGAGCAGAATAGTGAATGTTCCCGCCACAGTGTGACTGAGAGCAGTCACTGTGCTGAGCAGAACAGTGAGTGTTCCCATCACAGTGTGACCGAGAGCTCTCACTGTGCTGAGCAGCAGAGTGAGTGTTCCCATCACAGTGTGACTGAGAGCAGTCACTGTGCTGAGCAAAATAGTGAATGTTCCCGCCACAGTGTGACTGAGAGCAGTCACTGTGCTGATCAGAATAGTGAGTGTTCCCATCACAGTGTGACTGCGAGAGCATTCACTGTGCTGAGCAGAATAGTAAGTGTTTCCATAACAGTGTAACTGAGAGCTGTCATTGTGCTGAGCAGAATAGTGGGTGTTCCCATCACAGTGTGACTTTGAGAGCATTCACTGTCCAGAGAAGGAATAGTGAGTGTGACATTGAGAGCAGTCACTGTGCTGGGCAGAATAGTGAGTGTTCTTATCACAGTGTGACTGAGAGCAGTCAATGTGCTGAACAGAATAGTGAGTGTTCCCATCACAGTGTGACTTAGAGCAGTCACTGTGCTGAGCAGAATAGTGAGTGTTCCCATCACAGTGTGACTGCGAGAGCATTCACTGTGCAGAGCAGAATAGTGAGTGTTCCCATCACAGTGTGACTGAGAGCTGTCAGTGTGCTGAGCAGAATAGTAAGTGTTCACATCACTGTGTGACTGAGAGCAGTCACTGTGCTGAGCAGAATAGTGTAATGAGACTAGTATATACATATTCATGTAACCCCTGACCTAGCTCCATGGTAACACTTGTCAGTACTTGTGGAAGTGGAACATGACCCTATCAAGAGTAGTTACAATTGCCTGACTTGTCCTGTCATTAATATACCTTTACAACTATATCACATGGTGGCAGCGGTATAAGTGATAATCGTAGATAACCCAGGACATCGAAATTAGTTCGAACTGTGCATCGATGGACAGTTTTCAGGCGATAAAATAGCGCGACGGTGTTCCACGTTTTCATGCTCCCGTGAACTACGATACGTGCATACACGTACACATACATCATACATACATGTGTGTGTAGTGGCCATCGCGCACAGCGTGCGTCGCGTGTGAAGTTGTCGTTTCCATACATTTCCCGTGTGGCGTGACTTGCGTTGACCTCTGACCTTCACATCGCAGAATCCTGCTTCGGCTCGACTGCATTTTTGACTTTGTAGTACGTCTCCGCACGAACCATTTGAGGTAAGCAGCATGGCTGAGACAATACCACACCCCAAAATGGACTGGGACTGTGTAGATAGGCCCCAAGCTTACAAAGACTTCAAACAGACTGCATCAATGTGGTTCACAGTGAAAAAGATTGGTGCTGAAGACCAGCACAATTACATCATCTTGTGGACTGGCAAAGAGGGACTTCGCATGTTTAATACGTGGGGTCTCCCAGACGAAGACCTACAAAATCCACAAAACATCTGGGACAAATTTTCAAGCCAGATCGAGCCTCAGGACAACTTCCGCATACATCGACTAGAATTTCAACGATTTGTTCAGATGGACACTGAGAGCATTGATGGATTCTACACGCGATGCAAATCAAAAGCCATGAAATGTCAGTTCGCCGACGAAACTGCACTCAATGAGAGGATCATTGAGGTTCTTATTTCAGGCGTGAAATACTCCGACGTGCAGAAGAAGCTGCTGCAGAAGGATGACAAGCTGCAGATCAAGAACGCTTTGGACATTTGCCGAACACATGAAGCAAGTGTCATGCACATGGCACAACTTAACCACATAGGAAAGGCGAAAGTGGATACCGTCAAGACACGTGGACAGTGCAAAAACTGTGGTGGACGCCACCCATATCGACCCCGCGACCAGTGCCCCGCATATGGCCAAAATGCAACGGTTGCGGCAAGCAAGGACACTGGCAACACATGTGCCTTAGTACAGCAGGCGCAAAGTCCAAGCCCAGAAACGCTCTCAGGTCACGTTCACGTCCACGTCCACGTCCTAGGGGATCGTACTCGCCTAAACGTGGTCATCATTCTTCGCGCTCCAAATCGCGTCAATCAAGTGAAGTAGACACTGTTGAATACGAGGTGTCTGCTGTTCAAGACCAGCGCAAGCAGTCTCATGAGCCGCTTCTACATCATGAGATACCCCAACGGCCTTGGCAGACTGTTGGAACGGATTTGTTCCATTTTGATAATGCCGAATACCTCATTGTTGCGGACTATTACTCCAAAGCTACATTTGTGAGGCGTGTGAGTGGTCAATGTTCGAGTGCAGCAGTAATATCACTCACAAAACAAATCTTCAGTGAGCAAGGCATCCCTACCAAGGTCATCAGTGACAACGGTCCGCAGTACGACAGCCGGGAATATTGCAAGTTCTCCCAAGACTGGGGATTCGATCATGTCACATCGAGTCCACGATATCCCAGGAGTAACGGTTTCATCGAGCGGATGATACAGACTGTTAAATCGACCTTGACAAAGGCCAAGCAGTCCAGCATGGACCCCTACCTTGCACTTCTTTGCCTCCGCACGACTCCAATCGACAGTGCTTTACCTTCACCTGCAGAGCTACTCTACAATCGCAAGCTCAAGGACAACCTTCCATCCATGATTCGTCACGACAGACTCGACAAAGATGAGGTGTTCAACAGGTTGGCCCAAAAGCAAGTCAAACAAAAGGAGTACCATGACCGTGCTGGCGTTCGCAAACTGTCAACTCTAGTACCTGGACAGCATGTTACAGTCCAGGATCATCACACTGGAAAATGGACGCCTGCAGTTGTCAAAGATGTCCGTCCAGAGCCAAGATCATTCATGGTTCAGACGCCGAATGGACAAACCGTACGCCGAAACAGAGTACAAATTCGCGACACAGAACCAACGCGAAAGACACTTCGTTTTGCAAACCCACCGGTTGTAGGTGCGCAAACCCCGTCACACAACCCACAGGCCCCTCAGTCTATACTACGAAAGACTGGGGGCAAGTGTACTGTTGAGAAACAACACAGCAACAAGTCTGTCACTAACCTACCGTCTGCTGAACCACACCAAACACGCAGTGGACGAACAGTGAAGAAGCCAGAAAGACTGATTGAGACATAAGACTGTTTCAAATAAGGCTGTTAGACACAACTGACAGGTTTTCATTTGTTTTAATTCATTGAAATGTTATTTCATTCTTTATAACAAGAAAGTACAAGAGTAAAATATTGGTTGTTTTCAAGTTGAAAATTAAGAGTTAACAGTAAAGTTTTAAAAACGTTGTTCTTGTTATGTACGTTTAAAAGTTTTCTACTTGGGCCAGTAATTCAGATGAACATTTTCAGTGATAAGAAACCCGGACAATTAGAGTTTTTCCAATTTAGCTACAAAATCTAGCTTCATCCCTATACATGTATTTCAATATTTGATTTTGTTCTCAAAGGGGGGGATGTAATGAGACTAGTATATACATATTCATGTAACCCCTGACCTAGCTCCATGGTAACACTTGTCAGTACTTGTGGAAGTGGAACATGACCCTATCCAGAGTAGTTACAATTGCCTGACTTGTCCTGTCATTAATATACCTTTACAACTATATCACAAATAGTGAGTGTTCCCATCACAGTGTGACTGAGAGTAGTCACTTGGCTGATCAGAATAGTGAGTGTTTTCTTTACAGTGTGACTGTGAGAGCAGTCACTGTGCTGAGCAGAATAGTGAGTGTTCCAATCACAGTATGACTGAAACAGTCACTGTGCTGAGCAGAATAGTGAATGTTCCCGCCACAGTGTGACTGAGAGCAGTCACTGTGCTGAGCAGAACAGTGAGTGTTCCCATCACAGTGTGACCGAGAGCTCTCACTGTGCTGAGCAGCAGAGTGAGTGTTCCCATCACAGTGTGACTGAGAGCAGTCACTGTGCTGAGCAAAATGGTGAGTGTTCCCATCACAGTGTGACTTTGAGAGCATTCACTGTCCAGAGCAGAATAGTGAGTGTGACTTTGAGAGCAGTCACTGTGCTGGGCAGAATAGTGAGTGTTCTTATCACAGTGTGACTGAGAGCAGTCAATGTGCTGAACAGAATAGTGAGTGTTCCCATCACAGTGTGACTTAGAGCAGTCACTGTGCTGAGCAGAATAGTGAGTGTTCCTATCACAATGCGACTGTGAGAGCAGTCACTGTGCAGAGCAGAATAGTGAGTGTTCCCATCACAGCTGTGACTAAGAGCTGTCACTGTGCTGAGCAGAATAGTGAGTGTTCACATCACTGTGTGACTGTGAGAGCAGTCACTATGCTGAGCAGAATAGTAATTGTTTCCATCACAGTGTAACTGAGAGCTGTCATTGTACTGAGCAGAATAGTGGGTGTTCCCATCACAGTGTTACTGAGAGCTGTCACTGTGCTGAGCAAAATAGTGAGTGTTCCCATCAAAGTGTGACTGTGAGAGCATTCACTGTGCTGAGCAGAATAGTGAGTGTTCCCGTCACAGTGTGACTGAGAGCTCTCACTGTGCTGAGCAGAATAGTGAGTGTTCCCATCACAGTGTGACTGAGAGCAGTCACTATGCTTAGCAGAATAGTAAGTGTTTCCATCACAGTGTGACTGAGAGCTGTCATTGTGCTGAGCAGAATAATGGGTGTTCCCATCACAGTGTGACTTAGAGCTCTCACTTTGCTGAGCAGAATAGTGAGTGTTCCCATTACAGTGTCACCGAGAGCAGTCAATCTGCTTAGCAGAATAGTGAGTGTTCCCATCACAGTGTTACTGAGAGCAGTCACTGTGCTGAGCATAAAAGTGAGTGTTCCCATCACAGTGTGACTGAGAGCTGTCACTGTGCTGAGCAGAATAGTGAGTGTTCACATCAATGTGTGACTGAAAGCAGTCACTGTGCTGAGCAGAATAGTGAGTGTTCCCATCACAGTGTGACTGAGAGCAGTCACTGTGCAGAGCAGAATATTAAGTGTTTTCATCACAGTGCGACTGTCAGAGCAGTCACTGTGCTGAGCAGAATAGTGAATGTTCCCGCCACAGTGTGACTGAGAGCAGTCACTGTGCTGAACAGAATAGTGAGTGTTCCCATCACAGTGTGACTGCGAGAGCATTCACTGTGCAGAGCAGAATAGTGAGTGTTCCCATCACAGTGTGACTGAGAGCTGTCAGTGTGCTGAGCAGAATAGTGAGTGTTCACATCACTGTGTGACTGAGAGCAGTCACTGTGCTGAGCAGAATAGTGAGTGTTCCCATCACAGTGTGACTGAGAGCAGTCACTTGGCTGATCAGAATAGTGAGTGTTTTCTTTATAGTGTGACTGTGAGAGCAGTCACTGTGCTGAGCAGAATAGTGAGTGTTCCAATCACAGTATGGCTAAGAGCAGTCACTGTGCTGAGCAGAATAGTGAATGTTCCCGCCACAGTGTGACTGAGAGCAGTCACTGTGCTGAGCAGAATAGTGAGTGTTCCCATCACAGTGTAACTGAAACAGTCACTGTGCTGAGCTGAATAGTGAATGTTCCCGCCACAGTGTGACTGAGAGCAGTCACTGTGCTGAGCAGAATAGTGAGTGTTCCCATCACAGTGTGACTGCGAGAGCATTCACTGTGCAGAGCAGAATAGTGAGTGTTCACATCACAGTGTAACTGAGAGCTGTCACTGTGCTGAGCAGAATAGTGAGTGTTCCCACCACAGGGTGACTGTGAAAGCAGTCACTGTGCTGAGCAGAATAGTAAGTGTTTCCATCACAGTGTGACTGAGAGCTGTCAATGTGCTGAGCAGAATAGTGGGTGTTCCCATCACAGTGTGACTTAGAGCTCTCACTTTGCTGAGCAGAATAGTGAGTGTTCCCATTACAGTGTTACCGAGAGCAGTCACTCTGCTGAGCAGAATAGTGAGTGTTTCCATCCCAGTGCGACTGTGAGATTATTCACTGTGCTGAGCAGAATAGTGAGTGTTCACATCAATGTGTGACTGAAAGCAGTCACTGTGCTGAGCAGAATAGTGAGTGTTCCCATCACAGTGTGACTGAGAGCAGTCACTGTGCAGAGCAGAATATTAAGTGTTTTCATCACAGTGCGACTGTCAGAGCAGTCACTGTGCTGAGCAGAATAGTGAATGTTCCCGCCACAGTGTGACTGAGAGCAGTCACTGTGCTGAACAGAATAGTGAGTGTTCCCATCACAGTGTGACTGCGAGAGCATTCACTGTGCAGAGCAGAATAGTGAGTGTTCCCATCACAGTGTGACTGAGAGCTGTCAGTGTGCTGAGCAGAATAGTGAGTGTTCACATCACTGTGTGACTGAGAGCAGTCACTGTGCTGAGCAGAATAGTGAGTGTTCCCATCACAGTGTGACTGAGAGCAGTCACTTGGCTGATCAGAATAGTGAGTGTTTTCTTTATAGTGTGACTGTGAGAGCAGTCACTGTGCTGAGCAGAATAGTGAGTGTTCCAATCACAGTATGGCTAAGAGCAGTCACTGTGCTGAGCAGAATAGTGAATGTTCCCGCCACAGTGTGACTGAGAGCAGTCACTGTGCTGAGCAGAATAGTGAGTGTTCCCATCACAGTGTAACTGAAACAGTCACTGTGCTGAGCTGAATAGTGAATGTTCCCGCCACAGTGTGACTGAGAGCAGTCACTGTGCTGAGCAGAATAGTGAGTGTTCCCATCACAGTGTGACTGCGAGAGCATTCACTGTGCAGAGCAGAATAGTGAGTGTTCACATCACAGTGTAACTGAGAGCTGTCACTGTGCTGAGCAGAATAGTGAGTGTTCCCACCACAGGGTGACTGTGAAAGCAGTCACTGTGCTGAGCAGAATAGTAAGTGTTTCCATCACAGTGTGACTGAGAGCTGTCAATGTGCTGAGCAGAATAGTGGGTGTTCCCATCACAGTGTGACTTAGAGCTCTCACTTTGCTGAGCAGAATAGTGAGTGTTCCCATTACAGTGTTACCGAGAGCAGTCACTCTGCTGAGCAGAATAGTGAGTGTTTCCATCCCAGTGCGACTGTGAGATTATTCACTGTGCAGAGCAGAATAGTGAGTGTTCCCATCACAGTGTGACTGAGAGCTGTCAGTGTGCTGAGCAGAATAGTGAGTGTTCACATCACTGTGTGACTGAGAGCAGTCACTGTGCTGAGCAGAATAGTGAGTGTTCCCATCACAGTGTGACTGAGAGCAGTCACTTGGCTGATCAGAATAGTGAGTGTTTTCTTTACAATGTGACTGTGAGAGCAGTCACTGTGCTGAGCAGAATAGTGAGTGTTCCAATCACAGTATGGCTAAGAGCATTCACTGTGCTGAGCAGAATAGTGAGTGTTCCCATCACAGTGTGACTGAAACAGTCACTGTGCTGAGCAGAATAGTGAATGTTCCCGCCACAGTGTGACTGAGAGCAGTCACTGTGCTGAGCAGAACAGTGAGTGTTCCCATCACAGTGTGACCAAGAGCTCTCACTGTGCTGAGCAGCAGAGTGAGTGTTCCCATCACAGTGTGACTGAGAGCAGTCACTGTGCTGAGCAAAATAGTGAGTGTTCCAATCACAGTGTGACTTTGAGAGCATTCACTGTCCAGAGCAGAATAGTGAGTGTGACTTTGAGAGCAGTCACTGTGCTGGGCAGAATAGTGAGTGTTCTTATCACAGTGTGACTGAGAGCAGTCAATGTGCTGAACAGAATAGTGAGTGTTCCCATCACAGTGTGACTTAGAGCAGTCACTGTGCTGAGCAGAATAGTGAGTGTTCCTATCACAATGCGACTGTGAGAGCAGTCACTGTGCAGAGCAGAATAGTGAGTGTTCCCATCACAGCTGTGACTAAGAGCTGTCCCTGTGCTGAGCAGAATAGTGAGTGTTCACATCACTGTGTGACTGAGAGCAGTCACTGTGCTGAGCAGAATAGTGAGTGTTCCAATCACAGTATGGCTAAGAGCAGTCACTGTGCTGAGCAGAATAGTGAGTGTTCCCATCACAGTGTGACTGAAACAGTCACTGTGCTGAGCAGAATAGTGAATGTTCCCGCCACAGTGTGACTGAGAGCAGTCACTGTGCTGAGCAGAACAGTGAGTGTTCCCATCACAGTGTGACCGAGAGCTCTCACTGTGCTGAGCAGCAGAGTGAGTGTTCCCATCACAGTGTGACTGAGAGCAGTCACTGTGCTGAGCAAAATAGTGAGTGTTCCCATCACAGTGTGACTTTGAGAGCATTCACTGTCCAGAGCAGAATAGTGAGTGTGACTTTGAGAGCAGTCACTGTGCTGGGCAGAATAGTGAGTGTTCTTATCACAGTGTGACTGAGAGCAGTCAATGTGCTGAACAGAATAGTGAGTGTTCCCATCACAGTGTGACTTAGAGCAGTCACTGTGCTGAGCAGAATAGTGAGTGTTCCTATCACCATGCGACTGTGAGAGCAGTCGCTGTGCAGAGCAGAATAGTGAGTGTTCCCATCACAGCTGTGACTAAGAGCTGTCACTGTGCTGAGCAGAATAGTGAGTGTTCACATCACTGTGTGACTGTGAGAGCAGTCACTATGCTGAGCAGAATAGTAATTGTTTCCATCACAGTGTAACTGAGAGCTGTCATTGTACTGAGCAGAATAGTGGGTGTTCCCATCACAGTGTTACTGAGAGCAGTCACTGTGCTGAGCAGAATAGTGAGTGTTCCCATCACAGTGTGACTGTGAGAGCATTCACTGTGCTGAGCAGAATAGTGAGTGTTCCCGTCACAGTGTGACTGAGAGCTCTCACTGTGCTGAGCAGAATAGTGAGTGTTCCCATCACAGTGTGACTGAGAGCAGTCACTATGCTTAGCAGAATAGTAAGTGTTTCCATCACAGTGTGACTGAGAGCTGTCATTGTGCTGAGCAGAATAATGGGTGTTCCAATCACAGTATGGCTAAGAGCAGTCACTGTGCTGAGCAGAATAGTGAATGTTCCCGCCACAGTGTGACTGAGAGCAGTCACTGTGCTGAGCAGAATAGTGAGTGTTCCCATCACAGTGTGACTGCGAGAGCATTCACTGTGCAGAGCAGAATAGTGAGTGTTCACATCACAGTGTAACTGAAACAGTCACTGTGCTGAGCTGAATAGTGAATGTTCCCGCCACAGTGTGACTGAGAGCAGTCACTGTGCTGAGCAGAATAATGGGTGTTCCAATCACAGTATGGCTAAGAGCAGTCACTGTGCTGAGCAGAATAGTGAATGTTCCCGCCACAGTGTGACTGAGAGCAGTCATTGTGCTGAGCAGAATAGTGAGTGTTCCCATCACAGTGTGACTGCGAGAGCATTCACTGTGCAGAGCAGAATAGTGAGTGTTCACATCACAGTGTAACTGAAACAGTCACTGTGCTGAGCTGAATAGTGAATGTTCCCGCCACAGTGTGACTGAGAGCAGTCACTGTGCTGAGCAGAATAGTGAGTGTTCCCATCACAGTGTGACTGCGAGAGCATTCACTGTGCATAGCAGAATAGTAAGTGTTCACATCACAGTGTAACTGAGAGCTGTCACTGTGCTGAGCAGAATAGTGAGTGTTCCCACCACAGTGTGACTGTGAAAGCAGTCACTGTGCTGAGCAGAATAGTAAGTGTTTCCATCACAGTGTGACTGAGAGCTGTCAATGTGCTGAGCAGAATAGTGGGTGTTCCCATCACAGTGTGACTTAGAGCTCTCACTTTGCTGAGCAGAATAGTGAGTGTTCCCATTACAGTGTTACCGAGAGCAGTCACTCTGCTGAGCAGAATAGTGAGTGTTTCCATCCCAGTGCGACTGTGAGAGCATTCACTGTGCAGAGCAGAATAGTGAGTGTTCCCATCACAGTGTGACTGAGAGCTGTCAGTGTGCTGAGCAGAATAGTGAGTGTTCACATCACTGTGTGACTGAGAGCAGTCACTGTGCTGAGCAGAATAGTGAGTGTTTCCATCACAGTGTGACTGAGAGCAGTCACTTGGCTGATCAGAATAGTGAGTGTTTTCTTTACAATGTGACTGTGAGAGCAGTCACTGTGTTGAGCAGAATAGTGAGTGTTTCAATCACAGTATGGCTAAGAGCATTCACTGTGCTGAGCAGAATAGTGAGTGTTCCCATCACAGTGTGACTGAAACAGTCACTGTGCTGAGCAGAATAGTGAATGTTCCCGCCACAGTGTGACTGAGAGCAGTCACTGTGCTGAGCAGAACAGTGAGTGTTCCCATCACAGTGTGACCGAGAGCTCTCACTGTGCTGAGCAGCAGAGTGAGTGTTCCCATCACAGTGTGACTGAGAGCAGTCACTGTGCTGAGCAAAATAGTGAGTGTTCCAATCACAGTGTGACTTTGAGAGCATTCACTGTCCAGAGCAGAATAGTGAGTGTGACTTTGAGAGCAGTCACTGTGCTGGGCAGAATAGTGAGTGTTCTTATCACAGTGTGACTGAGAGCAGTCAATGTGCTGAACAGAATAGTGAGTGTTCCCATCACAGTGTGACTTAGAGCAGTCACTGTGCTGAGCAGAATAGTGAGTGTTCCTATCACAATGCGACTGTGAGAGCAGTCACTGTGCAGAGCAGAATAGTGAGTGTTCCCATCACAGCTGTGACTAAGAGCTGTCACTGTGCTGAGCAGAATAGTGAGTGTTCACATCACTGTGTGACTGAGAGCAGTCACTGTGCTGAGCAGAATAGTGAGTGTTCCAATCACAGTATGGCTAAGAGCAGTCACTGTGCTGAGCAGAATAATGAGTGTTCCCATCACAGTGTGACTGAAACAGTCACTGTGCTGAGCAGAATAGTGAATGTTCCCGCCACAGTGTGACTGAGAGCAGTCACTGTGCTGAGCAGAACAGTGAGTGTTCCCATCACAGTGTGACCGAGAGCTCCCACTGTGCTGAGCAGCAGAGTGAGTGTTCCAATCACAGTATGGCTAAGAGCAGTCACTGTGCTGAGCAGAATAATGAGTGTTCCCATCACAGTGTGACTGAAACAGTCACTGTGCTGAGCAAAATAGTGAGTGTTCCCATCACAGTGTGACTTTGAGAGCATTCACTGTCCAGAGCAGAATAGTGAGTGTGACTTTGAGAGCAGTCACTGTGCTGGGCAGAATAGTGAGTGTTCTTATCACAGTGTGACTGAGAGCAGTCAATGTGCTGAACAGAATAGTGAGTGTTCCCATCACAGTGTGACTTAGAGCAGTCACTGTGCTGAGCAGAATAGTGAGTGTTCCTATCACCATGCGACTGTGAGAGCAGTCGCTGTGCAGAGCAGAATAGTGAGTGTTCCCATCACAGCTGTGACTAAGAGCTGTCACTGTGCTGAGCAGAATAGTGAGTGTTCACATCACTGTGTGACTGTGAGAGCAGTCACTATGCTGAGCAGAATAGTAATTGTTTACATCACAGTGTAACTGAGAGCTGTCATTGTACTGAGCAGAATAGTGGGTGTTCCCATCACAGTGTTACTGAGAGCAGTCACTGTGCTGAGCAGAATAGTGAGTGTTCCCATCACAGTGTGACTGTGAGAGCATTCACTGTGCTGAGCAGAATAGTGAGTGTTCCCGTCACAGTGTGACTGAGAGCTCTCACTGTGCTGAGCAGAATAGTGAGTGTTCCCATCACAGTGTGACTGAGAGCAGTCACTATGCTTAGCAGAATAGTAAGTGTTTCCATCACAGTGTGACTGAGAGCTGTCATTGTGCTGAGCAGAATAATGGGTGTTCCCATCACAGTGTGACTTAGAGCTCTCACTTTGCTGAGCAGAATAGTGAGTGTTCCCATTACAGTGTTACCGAGAGCAGTCACTCTGCTTAGCAGAATAGTAAGTGTTTCCATCACAGTGTGACTGAGAGCTGTCATTGTGCTGAGCAAAATAATGGGTGTTCCCATCACAGTGTGACTTAGAGCTCTCACTTTGCTGAGCAGAATAGTGAGTGTTCCCATTACAGTGTCACCGAGAGCAGTCAATCTGCTTAGCAGAATAGTGAGTGTTCCCATCACAGTGTTACTGAGAGCAGTCACTGTGCTGAGCATAATAGTGAGTGTTCCCATCACAGTGTGACTGAGAGCTGTCACTGTGCTGAGCAGAATAGTGAGTGTTCACATCAATGTGTGACTGAAAGCAGTTACTGTGCTGAGCAGAATAGTGAGTGTTCCCATCACAGTGTGACTGAGAGCAGTCACTGTGCAGATCAGAATATTAAGTGTTTTCATCACAGTGCGACTGTCAGAGCAGTCACTGTGCTGAGCAGAATAGTGAATGTTCCCGCCACAGTGTGACTGAGAGCAGTCACTGTGCTGAGCAGAATAGTGAGTGTTCCCATCACAGTGTGACTGCGAGAGCATTCACTGTGCAGAGCAGAATAGTGAGTGTTCACATCACAGTGTAACTGAGAGCTGTCACTGTGCTGAGCAGAATAGTGAGTGTTCCCACCACAGTGTGACTGTGAAAGCAGTCACTGTGCTGAGCAGAATAGTAAGTGTTTCCATCACAGTGTGACTGAGAGCTGTCAATGTGCTGAGCAGAATAGTGGGTGTTCCCATCACAGTGTGACTTAGAGCTCTCACTTTGCTGAGCAGAATAGTGAGTGTTCCCATTACAGTGTTACCGAGAGCAGTCACTCTGCTGAGCAGAATAGTGAGTGTTTCCATCACAGTGCGACTGTGATAGCATTCACTGTGCAGAGCAGAATAGTGAGTGTTCCCATCACAGTGTGACTGAGAGCTGTCAGTGTGCTGAGCAGAATAGTGAGTGTTCACATCACTGTGTGACTGAGAGCAGTCACTGTGCTGAGCAGAATAGTGAGAGTTCCCATCACAGTGTGACTGAGAGCAGTCACTTGGCTGATCGGAATAGTGAGTGTTTTCTTTACAATGTGACTGTGAGAGCAGTCACTGTGCTGAGCAGAATAGTGAGTGTTCCAATCACAGTATGGCTAAGAGCAGTCACTGTGCTGAGCAGAATAGTGAGTGTTCCCATCACAGTGTGACTGAGAGCAGTCACTGTGCTGAGCAAAATAGTGAGTGTTCCCATCACAGTGTGACTTTGAGAGCATTCACTGTCCAGAGCAGAATAGTGAGTGTGACTTTGAGAGCAGTCACTGTGCTGGGCAGAATAGTGAGTGTTCTTATCACAGTGTGACTGAGAGCAGTCAATGTGCTGAACAGAATAGTGAGTGTTCCCATCACAGTGTGACTGAGAGCAGTCACTTGGCTGATCAGAATAGTGAGTGTTTTCTTTACAGTGTGACTGTGAGAGCAGTCACTGTGCTCAGCAGAATAGTGAGTGTTCCAATCACAGTATGGCTAAGAGCAGTCACTGTGCCGAGCAGAATAGTGAGTGTTCACATCACTGTGTGACTGAGAGCAGTCACTGTGCTGAGCAGAATAGTGAGTGTTCCCATCACAGTGTGACTGAGAGCAGTCACTTGGCTGATCGGAATAGTGAGTGTTTTCTTTACAATGTGACTGTGAGAGCAGTCACTGTGCTGAGCAGAATAGTGAGTGTTCCAATCACAGTATGGCTAAGAGCAGTCACTGTGCTGAGCAGAATAGTGAGTTTTCCCATCACAGTGTGACTGAAACAGTCACTGTGCTGAGCAGAATAGTGAATGTTCCCGCCACAGTGTGACTGAGAGCAGTCACTGTGCTGAGCAGAACAGTGAGTGTTCCCATCACAGTGTGACCGAGAGCTCTCACTGTGCTGAGCAGCAGAGTGAGTGTTCCCATCACAGTGTGACTGAGAGCAGTCACTGTGCTGAGCAAAATAGTGAGTGTTCCCATCACAGTGTGACTTTGAGAGCATTCACTGTCCAGAGCAGAATAGTGAGTGTGACTTTGAGAGCAGTCACTGTGCTGGGCAGAATAGTGAGTGTTCTTATCAAAGTGTGACTGAGAGCAGTCAATGTGCTGAACAGAATAGTAAGTGTTCCCATCACAGTGTGACTTAGAGCAGTCACTGTGCTGAGCAGAATAGTGAGTGTTCCTATCACAATGCGACTGTGAGAGCAGTCACTGTGCAGAGCAGAATAGTGAGTGTTCCCATCACAGCTGTGACTAAGAGCTGTCACTGTGCTAAGCAGAATAGTGAGTGTTCACATCACTGTGTGACTGAGAGCAGTCACTGTGCTGAGCAGAATAGTGAGTGTTCCCATCACAGTGTGACTGAGAGCAGTCACTGTGCTGAGCAGAATAGTGAGTGTTCCCATCACAGTGTGACTGAGAGCTGTCAATATGCTGAGCAGAATAGTTAGTGTTCACATCACAGTGTGACCGAGAGCTCTCACTGTGCTGAGCAGCAGAGTGAGTGTTCCCATCACAGTGTGACTGAGAGCAGTCACTGTGCTGAGCAAAATAGTGAGTGTTCCCATCACAGTGTGACGTTGAGAGCATTCACTGTCCAGAGCAGAATAGTGAGTGTGACTTTGAGAGCAGTCACTGTGCTGGGCAGAATAGTGAGTGTTCTTATCACAGTGTGACTGAGAGCAGTCAATGTGCTGAACAGAATAGTGAGTGTTCCCATCACAGTGTGACTTAGAGCAGTCACTGTGCTATCGTGTGTATAGGCTATGAGGCGGCTTAAATGTTTTATCTTGAAATTCGCACACTTGTATTCTGTACGTTTAATTCTATTTATTACAAATTAGTTCTTAAATACGATAAACGATACGTATGCATGACCAATACATTTTTAAAAATTGTAAAAACTGGCATTTTCACGTACCACGTAGCGTCTGCACGTACGTGGACATATAATTATGTACCCGACCGCCGCGGGGCGCACGACCTTCGCGTTGCGTGTATGTACATGTAGTGGGCCGACTATGTTCGCCATTATAAACGGCACACGTGATGCCGGCCGTGATCATAGGTGAGGTCGATAGCGCTCTGTGAATGGCTGTACAAAGTTCGTTATCCGCGTATAAAAACCACACACACTAGAGACTTACAAATCTCTAGCCTATAGAAATTCCAAAGAAATGGTAGGCCACTGTTGGCCCGCTTGCTACAATGTATACAATTTGTAGGTCAGCTGTCAATCATTGTCTGGATTTCTTGCCCCTACTTGGAATATAATCGTATTATTATTTACCCCTGAAAACTGTTGGGAAATTTTTAGGAGTTTATTCAAACAAGTCTTTAAGTACCCTTTCTCTTGTTTTCTATAAAAACAAGGCAAATTACATAAGTAACCTTAGGAATTATTTTGATCAAAATGTTTAGGATCTCAAAATATTAGGTGTTAAGGTTCTGTTCCTTTTATTTCTCTTCCTTTTAAAAAACCCCAACGAAACCAGAAATCAATGTTATTAAATAAACCGGAAATTTCGCTAGCCTCGTTATTTAATAGTCAGGTGTATGTATTTTTAAAAGGACATCAGAAAAACCAAGAATAAATCATATTATTATTTACCCCTGAAATCTGTTGGAGAAATTTTAGGAGTTCATTCAAATAAGTCTTTAAGTAACCTTTCTTTTTTTCTATAAAAACAAGCACAATTACATAATTAACCTTAGGAATTAAAAAACAAAAAAAGTAGGACTAGGGTTTCGTAAATAAACAGGCTCAGGTTTTGTTTACACCTTTTTATTTGTAAATCAGTACGGCAAACTTTTGTAAAAGTACTTACACAATTTAATGACCATCGGTTGGCATGGTCTAAGAGATAAATAAATTCGCTCCAGGAATATACCGACCAACGCCTTTTAAATAAATTCTGTATCTGCCAGGCAAGGGTTAGCGTAAGTACAATTACAATGTTTGTTTGTTCACTTTATTCCGCCATCTGCGGCGCATCAAAGAAGATCATTTCCTGGCTACGAGAAACTTATTAAAAACCACACACAATGGGTCAACTTTCTTGCTTCTGGAGACGCGTCAAAGATAGTCAAAACCAGTCAAAACAAAACTAAACTCAAAAACCCAAAATGGAGTTTTGGAATGGTCGGTAATTCACTTTGAACTTTGTAAATCTTAGGTTACAGACTAATTTCAGGTACTACCCGCCATCTGCGGCGCATCAGAGAGAATTATTTCCAGGCTAGTGGCTAGTACAAGAAGCTTTATTACAAACGCAAACAAAAGGTTGATACTATCGTGTTTCATTACTTTCGCGCTTCTGGAGACACATCAAAGATAGTCTAAATAAAACTAAAATATAAACCACAGGAGGGAGTTTTGGAATCGTCGGTAAATCTTCTGATAGTGATATTTGAACGCATGTACTTGTGTTTTTTTACATTTTGTGTTGTCTCGGACGTTGCGTCAAAATTTATAAATTCGGTTACGGGTACCCGACCCGATAAAATGGAACCGGTTCTTGGCCTCCGCGGGGTACCCGGGTACCCGCGACAGGACATATTTAATGTACATTTTATAGTTGGCACTGGATTCGGAAAGCATGGCTATCGATACCCTGTAGACTTATTCAAGTACGGCCTTCATGCACCATACGTTGTATGGTTGTCAATCACGCTAATCTTTGCCAACACTCCAACCACAAGTCAGTTAGCTTTCACACCTTCTACCCAGGAGTCCGTTAGCTTTCACACCTTCCACGGTGGTTAGCTGGACATGGAGTACAGTATGAATAACAATAGATTCCGGACCTACAGTATGCCCATGTGGAAACGCCGTGAAAATGCAGTAAACTAATCCTCGACCACTGCGGTCAACTTTGCACCGTGAAAATGGGCTAAAACTGCAGTGTAAAGACGTTTCACGGTGATTTAAGTGGGAAAGGGTTTTTTCTATTGTTCAGAAATTCATAGTGCACTATGAATTTCTGAACAATAGAAAAAACCCTTTCCCACTTAAATCACCGTGAAACTGTTTTTTTCACGGCGATTACACGTCGTGTCATCGGTGAAATCGCCGTGAAAATATTCTCAATCGGGGCCCGATTAAACCACCTCAAGGTAAAGTTAAAACACCGTGAAAATACAATGACTCCCTTCTTGCATGCCCGTTTGCGCCTTTGCGGTCTAGCTCATTATCTTTGTGGTAGAGTTAATCCGATAATCTGTACACAAACGTTGTGGTTCAGTCCTCTCATAAAAGCTTGCCGTTACCTGTCTGTCAAATTAATGACAGCCTTATCTTGGATATTTTGTTTCAGGTACATGTACATGTACAGTCACACACAGAGAATTCGTTCCGTGCCCATATACTGGGCGCCGGCGTCATGTATTATGTACATGTACGTCGTGTGATGCCCATTTTGTATGCGCCTGCCTTGGGCCTGGGCAGTGTAAACTTTTTCCCGGCCACACCGCGTGGCGTAAAACACGCCGTGGCCCGGGCCGGGCGCGGGCGAACATTTGTGTTGGTGTTGGGTGGACCATGGACGTCGCGCGGGCCGGGTGCCGGTTAAACGTTGAGACCGATGCCTACTTGGGTTACAAGTACGATTGCTACATTATTATTATTCATTTATTCGACCTTACAATAATATACAAGATAGAAACAAGACAAACATACTTAAAATGAAAACAAAACAACTTAACCAAAAACAAACATGTACAAAGGAATTAAAACGGAAGACAGAATGGAAGTCGATAAATACATGTACATGAGGCCAACCTGTGACAGTAATCTTTTCCTAATAAATCATACGCAAGGGGGGAATATTGACGTATGAATGGGAGATAATTATTGACCGCGTTGGTAGTTCGAATAAAGTGAATATCATGAGTGAAGGCATAGTTATATTCCTCAAACGATTGACCGACCAAAAATAAGATGTAATATTAATAAGTCACAGCTTTAATTTGTGTGTTACATGTACCAGTTTCTTGCGATGACGCCTGTTTTTGTAGAACTATTATTACACTGGATATTAAAAATAACATCTGAATTTGTTTTATTAAAATGTTTACTTTAACCCGTCCCATACCAATACTCCCTACCATGCCGCCACATCGATTCCTAATGCCGTACACGTACGTACATGTACCATAGACATGGAGAAAAAAACAACTCCATGTACGTGTACCGCGGCGGCGGCGGCGGCGCGGCCCGTACCATCGTCACGTGTAGCTAGCTACACTATGAAGCCCGACTACGTGAAAACCTTTTGTTGGAACAAAAAACGTGAAAAGTAAACAATAGACTTATCTTTCACGTATTAAAAAACGTGATAAGTCCACTTTTCACGTATGTCAAAGTATCGCGTATTTGTGGAGCTAGCCTCGTTGCTAGGGTTGATCTTTCACGTACAAAATACGTGAAAACTTTGCCGAGCGCGTGCCCATTGTTGGCGGATTAGCGGAGTGTCTTTTGTTGCAATAGGCCCTCTTGGACAATGATTCTGCGGTGGCCCACATATTTGTAAGGATTTGAGACCGTTACCAAACCATCCTGGGTAAGTGTTTGACCTAATTAACTTACAAAGGTTAGTTGTAAACGATCAATGAATAACAACATTCCTATTAGAGAAAAAGACGTGAATAAGCCTGTTCTTTTATGGGTGCGGCCAGGGTTCCACCTTAACGCTGGTCCGCTAGCCAAATTCTAGTCAAAACAGCGCGGTCTAGTCAAAACCCTTTCCTAAGTCGTCCGGCGGTCTAGTGAAAAAAATGCCAAGATAAGCATAAGCGCACACGTCTTCAGAGTAGGCCTATAAAGCTTATACCGAAAATCGCAATACCAGTTCCTAAACGATTACAATGACCCGACCGAGTTTCTTGAAAAGACCAACATCAAAGCCTCAGCACCGCTCACCACTTCCCCAGTGAAAAGATTGTTATCCATCCTGAGGTCCAGTTACAAAAATCTTCATTGTGGGTGTTGTATTTCATTCAGCACAGATGTTCTCTCAACACAAAGTGCTACTCAAATAATGTTGTCCAGGCCCGCTTATCTCCAACAAAGATACATTGTATTTACTTACGCCAACCCTTGCCAGGCAGATACAGAATTTATTTAATAGGCCCTGGTCGGTGTATTCCTGGAGTGAATTTATTTATCTCTAGACCCAACCGATGGTCATTAAGTTTTCTGTAAGTAATTTTGCAAAAGTTTGCCGTACCTATTTACAAAATGTATTAAGATGAACAAAAAAAAGGTTATATTCCTAAGGTTAATTATGTTATTGTCTTTGTTTTTAAAGAGCTGTCACTGTGCTGAGCAGAATAGTGAGTGTTCAAATCACTGTGTGACTGAGAGCAGTCACTGTGCTGAGCAGAATAGTGAGTGTTCCAATCACAGTATGGCTAAGAGCAGTCACTGTGCTGAGCAGAATAGTGAGTGTTCCCATCACAGTGTGACTGAAACAGTCACTGTGCTGAGCAGAATAGTTAGTGTTCACATCACAGTGTGACCGAGAGCTCTCACTGTGCTGAGCAGCAGAGTGAGTGTTCCCATCACATGCAGTGTGACTGAGAGCAGTCACTGTGCTGAGCAGAATAGTGAGTGTTCCAATCACAGTATGGCTAAGAGCAGTCACTGTGCTGAGCAGAATAGTGAGTGTTCCCATCACAGTGTGACTGAAACAGTCACTGTGCTGAGCAGAATAGTGAATGTTCCCGCCACAGTGTGACTGAGAGCAGTCACTGTGCTGAGCAGAACAGTGAGTGTTCCCATCACAGTGTGACTGAGAGCTCTCACTGTGCTGAGCAGCAGAGTGAGTGTTCCCATCACAGTGTGACTGAGAGCAGTCACTGTGCTGAGCAGAATAGTGAGTGTTCCCATCACAGTGTGACTTTGAGAGCATTCACTGTCCAGAGCAGAATAGTGAGTGTGACTTTGAGAGCAGTCACTGTGCTGGGCAGAATAGTGAGTGTTCTTATCACAGTGTGACTGAGAGCAGTCAATGTGCTGAACAGAATAGTGAGTGTTCCCATCACAGTGTGACTTAGAGCAGTCACTGTGCTGAGCAGAATAGTGAGTGTTCCTATCACAATGCGACTGTGAGAGCAGTCACTGTGCAGAGCAGAATAGTGAGTGTTCCCATCACAGCTGTGACTAAGAGCTGTCACTGTGCTGAGCAGAATAGTGAGTGTTCACATCACTGTGTGATTGTGAGAGCAGTCACTGTGCTGAGCAGAATAGTGAGTGTTCCCATTACAGTGTCACCGAGAGCAGTCAATCTGCTTAGCAGAATAGTGAGTGTTCCCATCACAGTGTTACTGAGAGCAGTCACTGTGCTGAGCAGAATAGTGAGTGTTCCCATCACAGTGTGACTGCGAGAGCATTCACTGTGCAGAGCAGAATAGTGAGTGTTCACATCACAGTGTAACTGAGAGCTGTCACTGTGCTGAGCAGAATAGTGAGTGTTCCCACCACAGTGTGACTGTGAAAGCAGTCACTGTGCTGAGCAGAATAGTAAGTGTTTCCATCACAGTGTGACTGAGAGCTGTCAATGTGCTGAGCAGAATAGTGGGTGTTCCCATCACAGTGTGACTTAGAGCTCTCACTTTGCTGAGCAGAATAGTGAGTGTTCCCATTACAGTGTTACCGAGAGCAGTCACTCTGCTGAGCAGAATAGTGAGTGTTTCCATCACAGTGCGACTGTGAGAGCATTCACTGTGCAGAGCAGGATAGTGAGTGTTCCCATCACAGTGTGACTGAGAGCTGTCAGTGTGCTGAGTAGAATAGTGAGTGTTCACATCACTGTGTGACTGTGAGAGCAGTCACTATGCTGAGCAGAATAGTAATTGTTTCCATCACAGTGTAACTGAGAGCTGTCATTGTACTGAGCAGAATATTGGGTGTTCCCATCACAGTGTTACTGAGAGCAGTCACTGTGCTGAGCAGAATAGTGAGTGTTCCCATCACAGTGTGACTGTGAGAGCATTCACTGTGCTGAGCAGAATAGTGAGTGTTCCCGTCACAGTGTGACTGAGAGCTCTCACTGTGCTGAGCAGAATAGTGAGTGTTCCCATCACAGTGTGACTTTGACAGCATTCACTGTCCAGAGCAGAATAGTGAGTGTGACTTTGAGAGCAGTCACTGTGCTAGGCAGAATAGTGAGTGTTCTTATCACAGTGTGACTGAGAGCAGTCAATGTGCTGAACAGAATAGTGAGTGTTCCCATCACAGTGTGACTTAGAGCAGTCACTGTGCTGAGCAGAATAGTGAGTGTTCCCATCACAGCTGTGACTAAGAGCTGTCACAGTGCTGAGCAGAATAGTGAGTGTTCACATCACTGTGTGACTGAGAGCAGTCACTGAGCTGAGCAGAATAGTGAGTGTTCCCATCACAGTGTGACTTAGAGCAGTCACTGTGCTGAGCAGAATAGTGAGTGTTCCTATCACAATGCGACTGTGAGAGCAGTCACTGTGCAGAGCAGAATAGTGAGTGATCCCATCACAGCTGTGACTAAGAGCTGTCACTGTGCTGAGCAGAATAGTGAGTGTTCAAATCACTGTGTGACTGAGAGCAGTCACTGTGCTGAGCAGAATAGTGAGTGTTCCAATCACAGTATGGCTAAGAGCAGTCACTGTGCTGAGCAGAATAGTGAGTGTTCCCATCACAGTGTGACTGAAACAGTCACTGTGCTGAGCAGAATAGTGAATGTTCCCGCCACAGTGTGACTGAGAGCAGTCACTGTGCTGAGCAGAACAGTGAGTGTTCCCATCACAGTGTGACCGAGAGCTCTCACTGTGCTGAGCAGCAGAGTGAGTGTTCCCATCACAGTGTGACTGAGAGCAGTCACTGTGCTGAGCAAAATAGTGAGTGTTCCCATCACAGTGTGACTTTGAGAGCATTCACTGTCCAGAGCAGAATAGTGAGAGTGACTTTGAGAGCAGTCACTGTGCTGGGCAGAATAGTGAGTGTTCTTATCACAGTGTGACTGAGAGCAGTCAATGTGCTGAACAGAATAGTGAGTGTTCCCATCACAGTGTGACTTAGAGCAGTCACTGTGCTGAGCAGAATAGTGAGTGTTCCTATCACAATGCGACTGTGAGAGCAGTCACTGTGCAGAGCAGAATAGTGAGTGTTCCCATCACAGCTGTGACTAAGAGCTGTCACTGTGCTGAGCAGAATAGTGAGTGTTCACATCACTGTGTGACTGTGAGAGCAGTCACTATGCTGAGCAGAATAGTAATTGTTTCCATCACAGTGTAACTGAGAGCTGTCATTGTACTGAGCAGAATATTGGGTGTTCCCATCACAGTGTTACTGAGAGCAGTCACTGTGCTGAGCAGAATAGTGAGTGTTCCCATCACAGTGTGACTGTGAGAGCATTCACTGTGCTGAGCAGAATAGTGAGTGTTCCCGTCACAGTGTGACTGAGAGCTCTCACTGTGCTGAGCAGAATAGTGAGTGTTCCCATCACAGTGTGACTGAGAGCAGTCACTATGCTTAGCAGAATAGTAAGTGTTTCCATCACAGTGTGACTGAGAGCTGTCATTGTGCTGAGCAGAATAATGGGTGTTCCCATCACAGTGTGACTTAGAGCTCTCACTTTGCTGAGCAGAATAGTGAGTGTTCCCATTACAGTGTCACCGAGAGCAGTCAATCTGCTTAGCAGAATAGTGAGTGTTCCCATCACAGTGTTACTGAGAGCAGTCACTGTGCTGAGCATAATAGTGAGTGTTCCTATCACAGTGTGACTGAGAGCTGTCACTGTGCTGAGCAGAATAGTGAGTGTTCACATCAATGTGTGACTGAAAGCAGTCACTGTGCTGAGCAGAATAGTGAGTGTTCCCATCACAGTGTGACTGAGAGCAGTCACTATGCAGAGCAGAATATTAAGTGTTTTCATCACAGTGCGACTGTCAGAGCAGTCACTGTGCTGAGCAGAATAGTGAATGTTCCCGCCACAGTGTGACTGAGAGCAGTCACTGTGCTGAGCAGAATAGTGAGTGTTCCCATCACAGTGTGACTGCGAGAGCATTCACTGTGCAGAGCAGAATAGTGAGTGTTCCCATCACAGTGTGACTGAGAGCTGTCAGTGTGCTGAGCAGAATAGTGAGTGTTCACATCACTGTGTGACTGAGAGCAGTCACTGTGCTGAGCAGAATAGTGAGTGTTCCCGTCACAGTGTGACTGAGAGCTATCACTGTGCTTAGCAGAATAGTAAGTGTTTCCATCACAGTGTGACTGAGAGCTGTCATTGTGCTGAGCAGAATAATGGGTGTTCCCATCACAGTGTGACTTAGAGCTCTCACTTTGCTGAGCAGAATAGTGAGTGTTCCCATTACAGTGTTACCGAGAGCAGTCACTCTGCTTAGCAGAATAGTAAGTGTTTCCATCACAGTGTGACTGAGAGCAGTCACTTGGCTGATCAGAATAGTGAGTGTTTTCTTTACAGTGTGACTGTGAGAGCAGTCACTGTGCTGAGCAGAATAGTGAGTGTTCCCGCCACAGTGTGACTGAGAGCAGTCACTGTGCTGAGCAGAATAGTGAGTGTTCCCATCACAGTGTGACTGCGAGAGCATTCACTGTGCAGAGCAGAATAGTGAGTGTTCACATCACAGTGTAACTGAGAGCTGTCACTGTGCTGAGCAGAATAGTGAGTGTTCCCACCACAGTGTGACTGTGAAAGCAGTCACAGTGCTGAGCAGAATAGTAAGTGTTTCCATCACAGTGTGACTGAGAGCTGTCAATGTGCTGAGCAGAATAGTGGGTGTTCCCATCACAGTGTGACTTAGAGCTCTCACTTTGCTGAGCAGAATAGTGAGTGTTTCCATTACAGTGTTACCGAGAGCAGTCACTCTGCTGAGCAGAATAGTGAGTGTTTCCATCACAGTGCGACTGTGAGAGCATTCACTGTGCAGAGCAGAATAGTGAGTGTTCCCATCACAGTGTGACTGAGAGCTGTCAGTGTGCTGAGCAGAATAGTGAGTGTTCACATCACTGTGTGACTGAGAGCAGTCACTGTGCTGAGCAGAATAGTGAGTGTTCCCACCACAGTGTGACTGTGAAAGCAGTCACTGTGCTGAGCAGAATAGTAAGTGTTTCCATCACAGTGTGACTGAGAGTTGTCAATGTGCTGAGCAGAATAGTGGGTGTTCCCATCACAGTGTGACTTAGAGCTCTCACTTTGCTGAGCAGAATAGTGAGTGTTCCCATTACAGTGTTACCGAGAGCAGTCACTCTGCTGAGCAGAATAGTGAGTGTTTCCATCACAGTGCGACTGTGAGAGCATTCACTGTGCAGAGCAGGATAGTGAGTGTTCCCATCACAGTGTGACTGAGAGCTGTCAGTGTGCTGAGTAGAATAGTGAGTGTTCACATCACTGTGTGACTGTGAGAGCAGTCACTATGCTGAGCAGAATAGTAATTGTTTCCATCACAGTGTAACTGAGAGCTGTCATTGTACTGAGCAGAATATTGGGTGTTCCCATCACAGTGTTACTGAGAGCAGTCACTGTGCTGAGCAGAATAGTGAGTGTTCCCATCACAGTGTGACTGTGAGAGCATTCACTGTGCTGAGCAGAATAGTGAGTGTTCCCGTCACAGTGTGACTGAGAGCTCTCACTGTGCTGAGCAGAATAGTGAGTGTTCCCATCACAGTGTGACTTTGACAGCATTCACTGTCCAGAGCAGAATAGTGAGTGTGACTTTGAGAGCAGTCACTGTGCTAGGCAGAATAGTGAGTGTTCTTATCACAGTGTGACTGAGAGCAGTCAATGTGCTGAACAGAATAGTGAGTGTTCCCATCACAGTGTGACTTAGAGCAGTCACTGTGCTGAGCAGAATAGTGAGTGTTCCCATCACAGCTGTGACTAAGAGCTGTCACAGTGCTGAGCAGAATAGTGAGTGTTCACATCACTGTGTGACTGAGAGCAGTCACTGAGCTGAGCAGAATAGTGAGTGTTCCCATCACAGTGTGACTTAGAGCAGTCACTGTGCTGAGCAGAATAGTGAGTGTTCCTATCACAATGCGACTGTGAGAGCAGTCACTGTGCAGAGCAGAATAGTGAGTGATCCCATCACAGCTGTGACTAAGAGCTGTCACTGTGCTGAGCAGAATAGTGAGTGTTCAAATCACTGTGTGACTGAGAGCAGTCACTGTGCTGAGCAGAATAGTGAGTGTTCCAATCACAGTATGGCTAAGAGCAGTCACTGTGCTGAGCAGAATAGTGAGTGTTCCCATCACAGTGTGACTGAAACAGTCACTGTGCTGAGCAGAATAGTGAATGTTCCCGCCACAGTGTGACTGAGAGCAGTCACTGTGCTGAGCAGAACAGTGAGTGTTCCCATCACAGTGTGACCGAGAGCTCTCACTGTGCTGAGCAGCAGAGTGAGTGTTCCCATCACAGTGTGACTGAGAGCAGTCACTGTGCTGAGCAAAATAGTGAGTGTTCCCATCACAGTGTGACTTTGAGAGCATTCACTGTCCAGAGCAGAATAGTGAGAGTGACTTTGAGAGCAGTCACTGTGCTGGGCAGAATAGTGAGTGTTCTTATCACAGTGTGACTGAGAGCAGTCAATGTGCTGAACAGAATAGTGAGTGTTCCCATCACAGTGTGACTTAGAGCAGTCACTGTGCTGAGCAGAATAGTGAGTGTTCCTATCACAATGCGACTGTGAGAGCAGTCACTGTGCAGAGCAGAATAGTGAGTGTTCCCATCACAGCTGTGACTAAGAGCTGTCACTGTGCTGAGCAGAATAGTGAGTGTTCACATCACTGTGTGACTGTGAGAGCAGTCACTATGCTGAGCAGAATAGTAATTGTTTCCATCACAGTGTAACTGAGAGCTGTCATTGTACTGAGCAGAATATTGGGTGTTCCCATCACAGTGTTACTGAGAGCAGTCACTGTGCTGAGCAGAATAGTGAGTGTTCCCATCACAGTGTGACTGTGAGAGCATTCACTGTGCTGAGCAGAATAGTGAGTGTTCCCGTCACAGTGTGACTGAGAGCTCTCACTGTGCTGAGCAGAATAGTGAGTGTTCCCATCACAGTGTGACTGAGAGCAGTCACTATGCTTAGCAGAATAGTAAGTGTTTCCATCACAGTGTGACTGAGAGCTGTCATTGTGCTGAGCAGAATAATGGGTGTTCCCATCACAGTGTGACTTAGAGCTCTCACTTTGCTGAGCAGAATAGTGAGTGTTCCCATTACAGTGTCACCGAGAGCAGTCAATCTGCTTAGCAGAATAGTGAGTGTTCCCATCACAGTGTTACTGAGAGCAGTCACTGTGCTGAGCATAATAGTGAGTGTTCCTATCACAGTGTGACTGAGAGCTGTCACTGTGCTGAGCAGAATAGTGAGTGTTCACATCAATGTGTGACTGAAAGCAGTCACTGTGCTGAGCAGAATAGTGAGTGTTCCCATCACAGTGTGACTGAGAGCAGTCACTATGCAGAGCAGAATATTAAGTGTTTTCATCACAGTGCGACTGTCAGAGCAGTCACTGTGCTGAGCAGAATAGTGAATGTTCCCGCCACAGTGTGACTGAGAGCAGTCACTGTGCTGAGCAGAATAGTGAGTGTTCCCATCACAGTGTGACTGCGAGAGCATTCACTGTGCAGAGCAGAATAGTGAGTGTTCCCATCACAGTGTGACTGAGAGCTGTCAGTGTGCTGAGCAGAATAGTGAGTGTTCACATCACTGTGTGACTGAGAGCAGTCACTGTGCTGAGCAGAATAGTGAGTGTTCCCGTCACAGTGTGACTGAGAGCTATCACTGTGCTTAGCAGAATAGTAAGTGTTTCCATCACAGTGTGACTGAGAGCTGTCATTGTGCTGAGCAGAATAATGGGTGTTCCCATCACAGTGTGACTTAGAGCTCTCACTTTGCTGAGCAGAATAGTGAGTGTTCCCATTACAGTGTTACCGAGAGCAGTCACTCTGCTTAGCAGAATAGTAAGTGTTTCCATCACAGTGTGACTGAGAGCAGTCACTTGGCTGATCAGAATAGTGAGTGTTTTCTTTACAGTGTGACTGTGAGAGCAGTCACTGTGCTGAGCAGAATAGTGAGTGTTCCCGCCACAGTGTGACTGAGAGCAGTCACTGTGCTGAGCAGAATAGTGAGTGTTCCCATCACAGTGTGACTGCGAGAGCATTCACTGTGCAGAGCAGAATAGTGAGTGTTCACATCACAGTGTAACTGAGAGCTGTCACTGTGCTGAGCAGAATAGTGAGTGTTCCCACCACAGTGTGACTGTGAAAGCAGTCACAGTGCTGAGCAGAATAGTAAGTGTTTCCATCACAGTGTGACTGAGAGCTGTCAATGTGCTGAGCAGAATAGTGGGTGTTCCCATCACAGTGTGACTTAGAGCTCTCACTTTGCTGAGCAGAATAGTGAGTGTTCCCATTACAGTGTTACCGAGAGCAGTCACTCTGCTGAGCAGAATAGTGAGTGTTTCCATCACAGTGCGACTGTGAGAGCATTCACTGTGCAGAGCAGAATAGTGAGTGTTCCCATCACAGTGTGACTGAGAGCTGTCAGTGTGCTGAGCAGAATAGTGAGTGTTCACATCACTGTGTGACTGAGAGCAGTCACTGTGCTGAGCAGAATAGTGAGTGTTCCCATCACAGTGTGACTGAGAGCAGTCACTTGGCTGATCAGAATAGTGGGTGTTTTCTTTACAATGTGACTGTGAGAGCAGTCACTGTACTGAGCAGAATAGTGAGTGTTCCAATCACAGTATGGCTAAGAGCAGTCACTGTGCTGAGCAGAATAGTGAATGTTCCCGCCACAGTGTGACTGAGAGCAGTCACTGTGCTGAGCAGAACAGTGAGTGTTCCCATCACAGTGTGACCGAGAGCTCTCATTGTGCTGAGCAGCAGAGTGAGTGTTCCCATCACAGTGTGACTGAGAGCAGTCACTGTGCTGAGCAAAATAGTGAGTGTTCCCATCACAGTGTGACTTTGAGAGCATTCACTGTCCAGAGCAGAATAGTGAGTGTGACTTTGAGAGCAGTCACTGTGCTGGGCAGAATAGTGAGTGTTCTTATCACAGTGTGACTGAGAGCAGTCAATGTGCTGAACAGAATAGTGAGTGTTCCCATCACAGTGTGACTTAGAGCAGTCACTGTGCTGAGCAGAATAGTGAGTGTTCCTATCACAATGCGACTGTGAGAGCAGTCACTGTGCAGAGCAGAATAGTGAGTGTTCCCATCACAGCTGTGACTAAGAGCTGTCACTGTGCTGAGCAGAATAGTGAGTGTGACTTTGAGAGCAGTCACTGTGCTGGGCAGAATAGTGAGTGTTCTTATCACAGTGTGACTGAGAGCAGTCAATGTGCTGAACAGAATAGTGAGTGTTCCCATCACAGTGTGACTTAGAGCAGTCACTGTGCTGAGCAGAATAGTGAGTGTTCCTATCACATTGCGACTGTGAGAGCAGTCACTGTGCAGAGCAGAATAGTGAGTGTTCCTATCACAATGCGACTGTGAGAGCAGTCACTGTGCAGAGCAGAATAGTGAGTGTTCCCATCACAGCTGTGACTAAGAGCTGTCACTGTGCTGAGCAGAATAGTGAGTGTGACTTTGAGAGCAGTCACTGTGCTGGGCAGAATAGTGAGTGTTCTTATCACATTGTGACCGAGAGCTCTCACTGTGCTGAGCAGCAGAGTGAGTGTTCCCATCACAGTGTGACTGAGAGCAGTCACTGTGCTGAGCAAAATAGTGAGTTTTCCCATCACAGTGTGACTTTGAGAGCATTCACTGTCCAGAGCAGAATAGTGAGTGTGACTTTGAGAGCAGTCACTGTGCTGGGCAGAATAGTGAGTGTTCTTATCACAGTGTGACTGAGAGCAGTCAATGTGCTGAGCAGAATAGTGAGTGTTCCTATCACAATGCGACTGTGAGAGCAGTCACTGTGCAGAGCAGAATAGTGAGTGTTCCCATCACAGCTGTGACTAAGAGCTGTAACTGTGCTGAGCAGAATAGTGAGTGTTCAAATCACTGTGTGACTGAGAGCAGTCACTGTGCTGAGCAGAATAGTGAGTGTTCCAATCACAGTATGGCTAAGAGCAGTCACTGTGCTGAGCAGAATAGTGAGTGTTCCCATCACAGTGTGACTGAAACAGTCACTGTGCTGAGCAGAATAGTGAATGTTCCCGCCACAGTGTGACTGAGAGCAGTCACTGTGCTGAGCAGAACAGTGAGTGTTCCCATCACAGTGTGACCGAGAGCTCTCACTGTGCTGAGCAGCAGAGTGAGTGTTCCCATCACAGTGTGACTGAGAGCAGTCACTGTGCTGAGCAAAATAGTGAGTGTTCCCATCACAGTGTGACTTTGAGAGCATTCACTGTCCAGAGCAGAATAGTGAGAGTGACTTTGAGAGCAGTCACTGTGCTGGGCAGAATAGTGAGTGTTCTTATCACAGTGTGACTGAGAGCAGTCAATGTGCTGAACAGAATAGTGAGTGTTCCCATCACAGTGTGACTTAGAGCAGTCACTGTGCTGAGCAGAATAGTGAGTGTTCCTATCACAATGCGACTGTGAGAGCAGTCACTGTGCAGAGCAGAATAGTGAGTGTTCCCATCATAGCTGTGACTAAGAGCTGTCACTGTGCTGAGCAGAATAGTGAGTGTTCACATCACTGTGTGACTGTGAGAGCAGTCACTATGCTGAGCAGAATAGTAATTGTTTCCATCACAGTGTAACTGAGAGCTGTCATTGTACTGAGCAGAATATTGGGTGTTCCCATCACAGTGTTACTGAGAGCAGTCACTGTGCTGAGCAGAATAGTGAGTGTTCCCATCACAGTGTGACTGTGAGAGCATTCACTGTGCTGAGCAGAATAGTGAGTGTTCCCGTCACAGTGTGACTGAGAGCTCTCACTGTGCTGAGCAGAATAGTGAGTGTTCCCATCACAGTGTGACTGAGAGCAGTCACTATGCTTAGCAGAATAGTAAGTGTTTCCATCACAGTGTGACTGAGAGCTGTCATTGTGCTGAGCAGAATAATGGGTGTTCCCATCACAGTGTGACTTAGAGCTCTCACTTTGCTGAGCAGAATAGTGAGTGTTCTCATTACAGTGTCACCGAGAGCAGTCAATCTGCTTAGCAGAATAGTGAGTGTTCCCATCACAGTGTTACTGAGAGCAGTCACTGTGCTGAGCATAATAGTGAGTGTTCCTATCACAGTGTGACTGAGAGCTGTCACTGTGCTGAGCAGAATAGTGAGTGTTCACATCAATGTGTGACTGAAAGCAGTCACTGTGCTGAGCAGAATAGTGAGTGTTCCCATCACAGTGTGACTGAGAGCAGTCACTATGCAGAGCAGAATATTAAGTGTTTTCATCACAGTGCGACTGTCAGAGCAGTCACTGTGCTGAGCAGAATAGTGAATGTTCCCGCCACAGTGTGACTGAGAGCAGTCACTGTGCTGAGCAGAATAGTGAGTGTTCCCATCACAGTGTGACTGCGAGAGCATTCACTGTGCAGAGCAGAATAGTGAGTGTTCCCATCACAGTGTGACTGAGAGCTGTCAGTGTGCTGAGCAGAATAGTGAGTGTTCACATCACTGTGTGACTGAGAGCAGTCACTGTGCTGAGCAGAATAGTGAGTGTTCCCGTCACAGTGTGACTGAGAGCTATCACTGTGCTTAGCAGAATAGTAAGTGTTTCCATCACAGTGTGACTGAGAGCTGTCATTGTGCTGAGCAGAATAATGGGTGTTCCCATCACAGTGTGACTTAGAGCTCTCACTTTGCTGAGCAGAATAGTGAGTGTTCCCATTACAGTGTTACCGAGAGCAGTCACTCTGCTTAGCAGAATAGTAAGTGTTTCCATCACAGTGTGACTGAGAGCAGTCACTTGGCTGATCAGAATAGTGAGTGTTTTCTTTACAGTGTGACTGTGAGAGCAGTCACTGTGCTGAGCAGAATAGTGAGTGTTCCCGCCACAGTGTGACTGAGAGCAGTCACTGTGCTGAGCAGAATAGTGAGTGTTCCCATCACAGTGTGACTGCGAGAGCATTCACTGTGCAGAGCAGAATAGTGAGTGTTCACATCACAGTGTAACTGAGAGCTGTCACTGTGCTGAGCAGAATAGTGAGTGTTCCCACCACAGTGTGACTGTGAAAGCAGTCACAGTGCTGAGCAGAATAGTAAGTGTTTCCATCACAGTGTGACTGAGAGCTGTCAATGTGCTGAGCAGAATAGTGGGTGTTCCCATCACAGTGTGACTTAGAGCTCTCACTTTGCTAAGCAGAATAGTGAGTGTTCCCATTACAGTGTTACCGAGAGCAGTCACTCTGCTGAGCAGAATAGTGAGTGTTTCCATCACAGTGCGACTGTGAGAGCATTCACTGTGCAGAGCAGAATAGTGAGTGTTCCCATCACAGTGTGACTGAGAGCTGTCAGTGTGCTGAGCAGAATAGTGAGTGTTCACATCACTGTGTGACTGAGAGCAGTCACTGTGCTGAGCAGAATAGTGAGTGTTCCCATCACAGTGTGACTGAGAGCAGTCACTTGGCTGATCAGAATAGTGAGTGTTTTCTTTACAATGTGACTGTGAGAGCAGTCACTGTGCTGAGCAGAATAGTGAGTGTTCCAATCACAGTATGGCTAAGAGCAGTCACTGTGCTGAGCAGAATAGTGAGTGTTCCCATCACAGTGTGACTGAAACAGTCACTGTGCTGAGCAGAATAGTGAATGTTCCCGCCACAGTGTGACTGAGAGCAGTCACTGTGCTGAGCAGAACAGTGAGTGTTCCCATCACAGTGTGACCGAGAGCTCTCACTGTGCTGAGCAGCAGAGTGAGTGTTCCCATCACAGTGTGACTGAGAGCAGTCACTGTGCTGAGCAAAATAGTGAGTGTTCCCATCACAGTGTGACTTTGAGAGCATTCACTGTCCAGAGCAGAATAGTGAGTGTGACTTTGAGAGCAGTCACTGTGCTGGGCAGAATAGTGAGTGTTCTTATCACAGTGTGACTGAGAGCAGTCAATGTGCTGAACAGAATAGTGAGTGTTCCCATCACAGTGTGACTTAGAGCAGTCACTGTGCTGAGCAGAATAGTGAGTGTTCCTATCACAATGCGACTGTGAGAGCAGTCACTGTGCAGAGCAGAATAGTGAGTGTTCCCATCATAGCTGTGACTAAGAGCTGTCACTGTGCTGAGCAGAATAGTGAGTGTTCACATCACTGTGTGACTGTGAGAGCAGTCACTATGCTGAGCAGAATAGTAATTGTTTCCATCACAGTGTAACTGAGAGCTGTCATTGTACTGAGCAGAATATTGGGTGTTCCCATCACAGTGTTACTGAGAGCAGTCACTGTGCTGAGCAGAATAGTGAGTGTTCCCATCACAGTGTGACTGTGAGAGCATTCACTGTGCTGAGCAGAATAGTGAGTGTTCCCGTCACAGTGTGACTGAGAGCTCTCACTGTGCTGAGCTGAATAGTGAGTGTTCCCATCACAGTGTGACTGAGAGCAGTCACTATGCTTAGCAGAATAGTAAGTGTTTCCATCACAGTGTGACTGAGAGCTGTCATTGTGCTGAGCAGAATAATGGGTGTTCCCATCACAGTGTGACTTAGAGCTCTCACTTTGCTGAGCAGAATAGTGAGTGTTCTCATTACAGTGTCACCGAGAGCAGTCAATCTGCTTAGCAGAATAGTGAGTGTTCCCATCACAGTGTTACTGAGAGCAGTCACTGTGCTGAGCATAATAGTGAGTGTTCCTATCACAGTGTGACTGAGAGCTGTCACTGTGCTGAGCAGAATAGTGAGTGTTCACATCAATGTGTGACTGAAAGCAGTCACTGTGCTGAGCAGAATGGTGAGTGTTCCCATCACAGTGTGACTGAGAGCAGTCACTATGCAGAGCAGAATATTAAGTGTTTTCATCACAGTGCGACTGTCAGAGCAGTCACTGTGCTGAGCAGAATAGTGAATGTTCCCGCCACAGTGTGACTGAGAGCAGTCACTGTGCTGAGCAGAATAGTGAGTGTTCCCATCACAGTGTGACTGCGAGAGCATTCACTGTGCAGAGCAGAATAGTGAGTGTTCCCATCACAGTGTGACTGAGAGCTGTCAGTGTGCTGAGCAGAATAGTGAGTGTTCACATCACTGTGTGACTGAGAGCAGTCACTGTGCTGAGCAGAATAGTGAGTGTTCCCGTCACAGTGTGACTGAGAGCTATCACTGTGCTTAGCAGAATAGTAAGTGTTTCCATCACAGTGTGACTGAGAGCTGTCATTGTGCTGAGCAGAATAATGGGTGTTCCCATCACAGTGTGACTTAGAGCTCTCACTTTGCTGAGCAGAATAGTGAGTGTTCCCATTACAGTGTTACCGAGAGCAGTCACTCTGCTTAGCAGAATAGTAAGTGTTTCCATCACAGTGTGACTGAGAGCAGTCACTTGGCTGATCAGAATAGTGAGTGTTTTCTTTACAGTGTGACTGTGAGAGCAGTCACTGTGCTGAGCAGAATAGTGAGTGTTCCCGCCACAGTGTGACTGAGAGCAGTCACTGTGCTGAGCAGAATAGTGAGTGTTCCCATCACAGTGTGACTGCGAGAGCATTCACTGTGCAGAGCAGAATAGTGAGTGTTCACATCACAGTGTAACTGAGAGCTGTCACTGTGCTGAGCAGAATAGTGAGTGTTCCCACCACAGTGTGACTGTGAAAGCAGTCACAGTGCTGAGCAGAATAGTAAGTGTTTCCATCACAGTGTGACTGAGAGCTGTCAATGTGCTGAGCAGAATAGTGGGTGTTCCCATCACAGTGTGACTTAGAGCTCTCACTTTGCTGAGCAGAATAGTGAGTGTTCCCATTACAGTGTTACCGAGAGCAGTCACTCTGCTGAGCAGAATAGTGAGTGTTTCCATCACAGTGCGACTGTGAGAGCATTCACTGTGCAGAGCAGAATAGTGAGTGTTCCCATCACAGTGTGACTGAGAGCTGTCAGTGTGCTGAGCAGAATAGTGAGTGTTCACATCACTGTGTGACTGAGAGCAGTCACTGTGCTGAGCAGAATAGTGAGTGTTCCCATCACAGTGTGACTGAGAGCAGTCACTTGGCTGATCAGAATAGTGAGTGTTTTCTTTACAATGTGACTGTGAGAGCAGTCACTGTGCTGAGCAGAATAGTGAGTGTTCCAATCACAGTATGGCTAAGAGCAGTCACTGTGCTGAGCAGAATAGTGAGTGTTCCCATCACAGTGTGACTGAAACAGTCACTGTGCTGAGCAGAATAGTGAATGTTCCCGCCACAGTGTGACTGAGAGCAGTCACTGTGCTGAGCAGAACAGTGAGTGTTCCCATCACAGTGTGACCGAGAGCTCTCACTGTGCTGAGCAGCAGAGTGAGTGTTCCCATCACAGTGTGACTGAGAGCAGTCACTGTGCTGAGCAAAATAGTGAGTGTTCCCATCACAGTGTGACTTTGAGAGCATTCACTGTCCAGAGCAGAATAGTGAGTGTGACTTTGAGAGCAGTCACTGTGCTGGGCAGAATAGTGAGTGTTCTTATCACAGTGTGACTGAGAGCAGTCAATGTGCTGAACAGAATAGTGAGTGTTCCCATCACAGTGTGACTTAGAGCAGTCACTGTGCTGAGCAGAATAGTGAGTGTTCCTATCACAATGCGACTGTGAGAGCAGTCACTGTGCAGAGCAGAATAGTGAGTGTTCCCATCACAGCTGTGACTAAGAGCTGTCACTGTGCTGAGCAGAATAGTGAGTGTGACTTTGAGAGCAGTCACTGTGCTGGGCAGAATAGTGAGTGTTCTTATCACAGTGTGACTGAGAGCAGTCAATGTGCTGAACAGAATAGTGAGTGTTCCCATCACAGTGTGACTTAGAGCAGTCACTGTGCTGAGCAGAATAGTGAGTGTTCCTATCACATTGCGACTGTGAGAGCAGTCACTGTGCAGAGCAGAATAGTGAGTGTTCCTATCACAATGCGACTGTGAGAGCAGTCACTGTGCAGAGCAGAATAGTGAGTGTTCCCATCACAGCTGTGACTAAGAGCTGTCACTGTGCTGAGCAGAATAGTGAGTGTGACTTTGAGAGCAGTCACTGTGCTGGGCAGAATAGTGAGTGTTCTTATCACAGTGTGACCGAGAGCTCTCACTGTGCTGAGCAGCAGAGTGAGTGTTCCCATCACAGTGTGACTGAGAGCAGTCACTGTGCTGAGCAAAATAGTGAGTTTTCCCATCACAGTGTGACTTTGAGAGCATTCACTGTCCAGAGCAGAATAGTGAGTGTGACTTTGAGAGCAGTCACTGTGCTGGGCAGAATAGTGAGTGTTCTTATCACAGTGTGACTGAGAGCAGTCAATGTGCTGAACAGAATAGTGAGTGTTCCCATCACAGTGTGACTTAGAGCAGTCACTGTGCTGAGCAGAATAGTGAGTGTTCCTATCACAATGCGACTGTGAGAGCAGTCACTGTGCAGAGCAGAATAGTGAGTGTTCCCATCAAAGCTGTGACTAAGAGCTGTAACTGTGCTGAGCAGAATAGTGAGTGTTCAAATCACTGTGTGACTGAGAGCAGTCACTGTGCTGAGCAGAATAGTGAGTGTTCCAATCACAGTATGGCTAAGAGCAGTCACTGTGCTGAGCAGAATAGTGAGTGTTCCCATCACAGTGTGACTGAAACAGTCACTGTGCTGAGCAGAATAGTGAATGTTCCCGCCACAGTGTGACTGAGAGCAGTCACTGTGCTGAGCAGAACAGTGAGTGTTCCCATCACAGTGTGACCGAGAGCTCTCACTGTGCTGAGCAGCAGAGTGAGTGTTCCCATCACAGTGTGACTGAGAGCAGTCACTGTGCTGAGCAAAATAGTGAGTGTTCCCATCACAGTGTGACTTTGAGAGCATTCACTGTCCAGAGCAGAATAGTGAGAGTGACTTTGAGAGCAGTCACTGTGCTGGGCAGAATAGTGAGTGTTCTTATCACAGTGTGACTGAGAGCAGTCAATGTGCTGAACAGAATAGTGAGTGTTCCCATCACAGTGTGACTTAGAGCAGTCACTGTGCTGAGCAGAATAGTGAGTGTTCCTATCACAATGCGACTGTGAGAGCAGTCACTGTGCAGAGCAGAATAGTGAGTGTTCCCATCATAGCTGTGACTAAGAGCTGTCACTGTGCTGAGCAGAATAGTGAGTGTTCACATCACTGTGTGACTGTGAGAGCAGTCACTATGCTGAGCAGAATAGTAATTGTTTCCATCACAGTGTAACTGAGAGCTGTCATTGTACTGAGCAGAATATTGGGTGTTCCCATCACAGTGTTACTGAGAGCAGTCACTGTGCTGAGCAGAATAGTGAGTGTTCCCATCACAGTGTGACTGTGAGAGCATTCACTGTGCTGAGCAGAATAGTGAGTGTTCCCGTCACAGTGTGACTGAGAGCTCTCACTGTGCTGAGCAGAATAGTGAGTGTTCCCATCACAGTGTGACTGAGAGCAGTCACTATGCTTAGCAGAATAGTAAGTGTTTCCATCACAGTGTGACTGAGAGCTGTCATTGTGCTGAGCAGAATAATGGGTGTTCCCATCACAGTGTGACTTAGAGCTCTCACTTTGCTGAGCAGAATAGTGAGTGTTCTCATTACAGTGTCACCGAGAGCAGTCAATCTGCTTAGCAGAATAGTGAGTGTTCCCATCACAGTGTTACTGAGAGCAGTCACTGTGCTGAGCATAATAGTGAGTGTTCCTATCACAGTGTGACTGAGAGCTGTCACTGTGCTGAGCAGAATAGTGAGTGTTCACATCAATGTGTGACTGAAAGCAGTCACTGTGCTGAGCAGAATAGTGAGTGTTCCCATCACAGTGTGACTGAGAGCAGTCACTATGCAGAGCAGAATATTAAGTGTTTTCATCACAGTGCAACTGTCAGAGCAGTCACTGTGCTGAGCAGAATAGTGAATGTTCCCGCCACAGTGTGACTGAGAGCAGTCACTGTGCTGAGCAGAATAGTGAGTGTTCCCATCACAGTGTGACTGCGAGAGCATTCACTGTGCAGAGCAGAATAGTGAGTGTTCCCATCACAGTGTGACTGAGAGCTGTCAGTGTGCTGAGCAGAATAGTGAGTGTTCACATCACTGTGTGACTGAGAGCAGTCACTGTGCTGAGCAGAATAGTGAGTGTTCCCGTCACAGTGTGACTGAGAGCTATCACTGTGCTTAGCAGAATAGTAAGTGTTTCCATCACAGTGTGACTGAGAGCTGTCATTGTGCTGAGCAGAATAATGGGTGTTCCCATCACAGTGTGACTTAGAGCTCTCACTTTGCTGAGCAGAATAGTGAGTGTTCCCATTACAGTGTTACCGAGAGCAGTCACTCTGCTTAGCAGAATAGTAAGTGTTTCCATCACAGTGTGACTGAGAGCAGTCACTTGGCTGATCAGAATAGTGAGTGTTTTCTTTACAGTGTGACTGTGAGAGCAGTCACTGTGCTGAGCAGAATAGTGAGTGTTCCCGCCACAGTGTGACTGAGAGCAGTCACTGTGCTGAGCAGAATAGTGAGTGTTCCCATCACAGTGTGACTGCGAGAGCATTCACTGTGCAGAGCAGAATAGTGAGTGTTCACATCACAGTGTAACTGAGAGCTGTCACTGTGCTGAGCAGAATAGTGAGTGTTCCCACCACAGTGTGACTGTGAAAGCAGTCACAGTGCTGAGCAGAATAGTAAGTGTTTCCATCACAGTGTGACTGAGAGCTGTCAATGTGCTGAGCAGAATAGTGGGTGTTCCCATCACAGTGTGACTTAGAGCTCTCACTTTGCTGAGCAGAATAGTGAGTGTTCCCATTACAGTGTTACCGAGAGCAGTCACTCTGCTGAGCAGAATAGTGAGTGTTTCCATCACAGTGCGACTGTGAGAACATTCACTGTGCAGAGCAGAATAGTGAGTGTTCCCATCACAGTGTGACTGAGAGCTGTCAGTGTGCTGAGCAGAATAGTGAGTGTTCACATCACTGTGTGACTGAGAGCAGTCACTGTGCTGAGCAGAATAGTGAGTGTTCCCATCACAGTGTGACTGAGAGCAGTCACTTGGCTGATCAGAATAGTGAGTGTTTTCTTTACAATGTGACTGTGAGAGCAGTCACTGTGCTGAGCAGAATAGTGAGTGTTCCAATCACAGTATGGCTAAGAGCAGTCACTGTGCTGAGCAGAATAGTGAGTGTTCCCATCACAGTGTGACTGAAACAGTCACTGTGCTGAGCAGAATAGTGAATGTTCCCGCCACAGTGTGACTGAGAGCAGTCACTGTGCTGAGCAGAACAGAGAGTGTTCCCATCACAGTGTGACCGAGAGCTCTCACTGTGCTGAGCAGCAGAGTGAGTGTTCCCATCACAGTGTGACTGAGAGCAGTCACTGTGCTGAGCAAAATAGTGAGTGTTCCCATCACAGTGTGACTTTGAGAGCATTCACTGTCCAGAGCAGAATAGTGAGTGTGACTTTGAGAGCAGTCACTGTGCTGGGCAGAATAGTGAGTGTTCTTATCACAGTGTTACTGAGAGCAGTCAATGTGCTGAACAGAATAGTGAGTGTTCCCATCACAGTGTGACTTAGAGCAGTCACTGTGCTGAGCAGAATAGTGAGTGTTCCTATCACAATGCGACTGTGAGAGCAGTCACTGTGCAGAGCAGAATAGTGAGTGTTCCCATCACAGCTGTGACCAAGAGCTGTCACTGTGCTGAGCAGAATAGTGAGTGTGACTTTGAGAGCAGTCACTGTGCTGGGCAGAATAGTGAGTGTTCTTATCACAGTGTGACTGAGAGCAGTCAATGTGCTGAACAGAATAGTGAGTGTTCCCATCACAGTGTGACTTAGAGCAGTCACTGTGCTGAGCAGAATAGTGAGTGTTCCTATCACATTGCGACTGTGAGAGCAGTCACTGTGCAGAGCAGAATAGTGAGTGTTCCCATCACAGCTGTGACTAAGAGCTGTCACTGTGCTGAGCAGAATAGTGAGTGTTCACATCACTGTGTGACTGAGAGCAGTCACTGTGCTGAGCAGAATAGTGAGTGTTCCCATCACAGTGTGACTGAGAGCAGTCACTGTGCTGAGCAGAATAGTGAGTGTTCCCATCACAGTGTGACTGAGAGCTGTCAATATGCTGAGCAGAATAGTTAGTGTTCACATCACAGTGTGACCGAAAGCTCTCACTGTGCTGAGCAGCAGAGTGAGTGTTCACATCACAGTGTGACTGAGGGCAGTCACTGTGCTGAGCAAAATAGTGAGTGTTCCCATCACAGTGTGACTTTGAGAGCATTCACTGTCCAGAGCAGAATAGTGAGTGTGACTTTGAGAGCAGTCACTGTGCTGGGCAGAATAGTGAGTGTTCTTATCACAGTGTGACTGAGAGCAGTCAATGTGCTGAACAGAATAGTGAGTGTTCCCATCACAGTGTGACTTGGAGCAGTCACTGTGCTGAGCAGAATAGTGAGTGTTCCTATCACAATGCGACTGTGAGGGCAGTCACTGTGCAGAGCAGAATAGTGAGTGTTCCCATCACAGCTGTGACTAAGAGCTGTCACTGTGCTGAGCAGAATAGTGAGTGTTCAAATCACTGTGTGACTGAGAGCAGTCACTGTGCTGAGCAGAATAGTGAGTGTTCCAATCACAGTATGGCTAAGAGCAGTCACTGTGCTGAGCAGAATAGTGAGTGTTCCCATCACAGTGTGACTGAAACAGTCACTGTGCTGAGCAGAATAGTGAATGTTCCCGCCACAGTGTGACTGAGAGCAGTCACTGTGCTGAGCAGAACAGTGAGTGTTCCCATCACAGTGTGACCGAGAGCTCTCACTGTGCTGAGCAGCAGAGTGAGTGTTCCCATCACAGTGTGACTGAGAGCAGTCACTGTGCTGAGCAAAATAGTGAGTGTTCCCATCACAGTGTGACTTTGAGAGCATTCACTGTGCTGGGCAGAATAGTGAGTGTTCTTATCACAGTGTGACTGTGAGCAGTCAATGTGCTGAACAGAATAGTGAGTGTTCCCATCACAGTGTGACTTAGAGCAGTCACTGTGCTGGGCAGAATAGTGAGTGTTCCCATCACAATGCGACTGTGAGAGCAGTCACTATGCAGAGCAGAATAGTGAGTGTTCCAATCACAGTGTGACTGAGAGCTGTCACTGTGCTGAGCAGAATAGTGAGTGTTCACATCACTGTGTGACTGAGAGCAGTCACTGTGCTGAGCAGAATAGTGAGTGTTCCCATCACAGTGTGACTGAGAGCAGTCACTGTGCTGAGCAGAATAATGAGTGTTCCCATCACAGTGTGACTGAGAGCTGTCTCTGTGCTGAACAGAATAGTGAGTGTTCCCATCACAGTGTGACTGAGAGCTGTCAATATGCTGAGCAGAATAGTTAGTGTTCACATCACAGTGTGACCGAGAGCTCTCACTGTGCTGAGCAGCAGAGTGAGTGTTCCCATCACAGTGTGACTGAGAGCAGTCACTGTGTTGAGCAAAATAGTGAGTGTTCCCATCACAGTGTGACTTTGAGAGCATTCACTGTCCAGAGCAGAATAGTGAGTGTGACTTTGAGAGCAGTCACTGTGCTGAGCAGAATAGTGAGTGTTCCCATCACAGTGTGACTGAGAGCAGTCACTGTGTTGAGCAAAATAGTGAGTGTTCCTATCACAGTGTGACTTTGAGAGCATTCACTGTCCAGAGCAGAATAGTGAGTGTGACTTTGAGAGCAGTCATTGTGCTGAGCAGAATAGTGGGTGTTCCCATCACAGTGTTACTGAGAGCAGTCACTGTGTTGAGCAAAAAAGTAAGTGTTCCTGTCACAGTGTGACTGAGAGCTCTTATGTGCTGAGCAGAATAGTGAGTGTTCCTATCACAGTGTGACTGTGAGAGCATTCACTGTGCTGAGCAGAATAGTGAGTGTTCCCGTCACAGTGTGACTGAGAGCTCTTATGTGCTGAGCAGAATAGTGAGTGTTCCCATCACAGTGTGACTGAGAGTAGTCACTGTGCTGAGCAGAATAGTGAGTGTTCCCATCACAGTGTGACTGAGAGCAGTCACTGTGCTGAACAGAATAGTGAGTGTTCACATCACAGTGTGACTGAGAGCTGTCACTGTGCTGAGCAGAATAGTGAGTGTTCCCATCACAGTGTGACTGTGAGAGCAGTAACTGTGCTGAGCAGAATATTAAGTGTTTCCATCACAGTGTGACTGAGAGCTGTCATTGTGCTGAGCAGAATAATGGGTGTTCCCATCACAGTGTGACTGTGAGAGCATTCACTGTGCTGAGTAGAATAGTGAGTGTTCCTATCCCAGTATGACTGTGAGAGCATTCACTGTGTTGAGCAGAATAGTGAGTGTTCGATTCACAGTGTGACTTTGAGAGCATTCACTGTCCAGAGCAGAATAGTGAGTGTGACTTTGAGAGCTGTCACTGTGCTGAGCAGAATAGTGAGTGTTCCCATCACAGTGTGATTGAGAGCAGTCACTGTGTTGAGCAAAATAGTGAGTGTTCCCATCACAGTGTTACTTTGAGAGCATTCACTGTCCAGAGCAGAATAGTGAGTGTGACTTTGAGAGCAGCCATTGTGCTGAGCAGAATAGTGGGTGTTCCCATCACAGTGTTACAGAGAGCAGTCACTGTGCTAAGCAGAATAGTGAGTGTTAAAATCACAGTGTGACTTTGAGAGCATTCACTGTCCAGAGCAGAATAGTGTGTGTGACTTTGAGAGCAGTCATTGTGCTGAGCAGAATAGTGGGTGTTCCCATCACAGTGTTACTGAGAGCAGTCACTGTGCTCAGCAGAATAGTGAGTGTTCTGATCACAGTGTGACTGTGAGAGCAGTCATTATGCTGAGCAGAATAGTGCCTGTTCCCGTCACAGTGTGACTGAGAGCTCTTATGTGCTGAACAGAATAGTGAGTGTTCCCATCACAGTGTGACTTAGAGCAGTCACTGTGCTGAGCAGAATAGTGAGTGTTCCCATCACAATGCGACTGTGAGAGCAGTCACTGTGCAGAGCAGAATAGTGAGTGTTCCAATCACAGTGTGACTGAGAGCTGTCACTGTGCTGAGCAGAATAGTGAGTGTTCACATCACTGTGTGACTGAGAGCAGTCACTGTGCTGAGCAGAATAGTGAGTGTTCCCATCACAGTGTGACTGAGAGCAGTCACTGTGCTGAGCAGAATAGTGAGTGTTCCCATCACAGTGTGACTGAGAGCTGTCTCTGTGCTGAACAGAATACTGAGTGTTCCCATCACAGTGTGACTGAGAGCAGTCACTGTGCTAAACAGAATAGTAAGTGTTCCCATCACAGTGTGACTGAGAGCAGTCACTGTGTTGAGCAAAATAGTGAGTGTTCCCATCACAGTGTGACTTTGAGAGCATTCACTGTCCAGAGCAGAATAGTGAGTGTGACTTTGAGAGCAGTCATTGTGCTGAGAAGAATAGTGGGTGTTCCCATCACAGTGTTACTGAGAGCAGTCACTGTACTAAGCAGAATAGTGAGTGTTCCGATCACAGTGTGACTGTGAGAGCAGTCACTATGCTGAGCAGAATAATGCGTGTTCCCGTCACAGTGTGACTGAGAGCTCTTATGTGCTGAGCAGAATAGTGAGTGTTCCCATCACAGTGTGACTGAGAGCAGTCACTGTGCTGAGCAGAATAGTGAGTGTTCCCGTTACAGTGTGACTGAGAGCTCTTATGTGCTGAGCAGAATAGTGAGTGTTCCCATCACAGTGTGACTGAGAGCAGTCACTGTGCTGAGCAGAATAGTGAGTGTTCCCATCACAGTGTGACTGAGATCAGTCACTGTGCTGAACAGAATAGTGAGTGTTCACATCACAGTGTAACTGAGAGCTGTCACTGTGCTAAGCAGAATAGTGAGTGTTCCCATCACAGTGTGACTGTGAGAGCAGTCACTGTGCTGAGCAGAATAGTAAGTGTTTCCATCACAGTGTGACTGAGAGCTGTCATTGTGCTGAGCAGAATAATGGGTGTTCCCATCACAGTGTGACTGTGCTGAGTAGAATAGTGAGTGTTCCTATCCCAGTATGACTTTGAGAGCATTCACTGTGCTGAGCAGAATAGTGAGTGTTCCCATCACAGTGTGACTGAGAGCAGTCACTGTGCTGAACAGAATAGTGAGTGTTCCCATCACAGTGTGACTTAGAGCAGTCACTGTGCTGAGCAGAATAGTGAGTGTTCCCATCACAATGCGACTGTGAAAGCAGTCACTATGCAGAGCAGAATAGTGAGTGTTCCAATCACAGTGTGACTGAGAGCTGTCACTGTGCTGAGCAGAATAGTGAGTGTTCCCATCACAGTGTGACTGAGAGCAGTCACTGTGCTGAGCAGAATAGTGAGTGTTCCCATCACAGTGTGACTGAGAGCTCTTATGTGCTGAGCAGAATAGTGAGTGTTCCCATCACAGTGTGACTGAGAGCAGTCACTGTGCTGAGCAGAATAGTGGGTGTTCACATCACAGTGTGACTGAGAGCAGTCACTGTGCTGAACAGAATAGTGAGTGTTCCCATCACAGTGTGACTTAGAGCAGTCACTGTGCTGAGCAGAATAGTGAGTGTTCCCATCACAATGCGACTGTAAGAGCAGTCACTGTGCAGAGCAGAATAGGGAGTGTTCCAATCACAGTGTGACTGAGAGCTGTCACTGTGCTGAGCAGAATAGTGAGTGTTCACATCACTGTGTGACTGAGAGCAGTCACTGTGCTGAGCAGAATAGTGAGTGTTCCCATCACAGTGTGACTGAGAGCAGTCACTGTGCTGAGCAGAATAGTGAGTGTTCACATCACAGTGTGACCGAGAGCTCTCACTGTGCTGAGCAGCAGAGTGAGTGTTCCCATCACAGTGTGACTGAGAGCAGTCACTGTGTTGAGCAAAATATTGAGTGTTCCCATCACAGTGTGACTTTGAGAGCATTCACTGTCCAAAGCAGAATAGTGAGTGTGACTTTGAGAGCAGTCACTGTGCTGAGCAGCAGAGTGAGTGTTCCCATCACAGTGTGACTGAGAGCAGTCACTGTGTTGAGCAAAATAGTTAGTGTTCCCATCACAGTGTGACTTTGAGAGCATTCACTGTCCAGAGCAGAATAGTGAGTGTGACTTTGAGAACAGTCATTGTGCTGTGCAGAATAGTGGGTGTTCCCATCACAGTGTTACTGAGAGCAGTCACTGTGCTGAACAGAATAGTGAGTATTCCCATCACAGTGTGACTTAGAGCAGTCACTGTGCAGAGCAGAATAGTGAGTGTTCCCATCACAGTGTGACTGAGAGCAGTCACTGTGCTGAGCAGAATAGTGAGTGTTCCCAAAACACAGTGTGACTGAGAGCTGTCTCTGTGCTGAACAGAATAGTGAGTGTTCCCATCACAGTGTGACTGAGAGCTGTCAATATGCTGAGCAGAATAGTTAGTGTTCACATCACAGTGTGACCGAGAGCTCTCACTGTGCTGAGCAGCAGAGTGAGTGTTCCCATCACAGTGTGACTGAGAGCAGTCACTGTGTTGAGCAAATTAGTGAGTGTTCCCATCACAGTGTGACTTTGAGAGCATTCACTGTCCAGAGCAGAATAGTGAGTGTGACTTTGAGAGCAGTCACTGTGCTGAGCAGAATAGTGAGTGTTCCCATCACAGTGTGACTGAGAGCAGTCACTGTGCTGAACAGAATAGTGAGTGTTCCCATCACAGTGTGACTTAGAGCAGTCACTGTGCTGAGCAGAATAGTGAGTGTTCCTATCACAATGCGACTGTGAGAGCAGTCACTGTGCAGAGCAGAATAGTGAGTGTTCCCATCACAGCTCTGACTAAGAGCTGTCACTGTGCTGAGCAGAATAGTGAGTGTTCACATAACTGTGTGACTGAGAGCAGTCACTGTGCTGAGCAGAATAGTAAGTGTTTCCATCACAGTGTGACTGAGAGCTGTCATTGTGCTGAGCAGAATAATGGGTGTTCCCATCACAGTGTGACTGTGCTGAGTAGAATAGTGAGTGTTCCTATCCCAGTATGACTTTGAGAGCATTCACTGTGCTGAGCAGAATAGTGAGTGTTCCCATCACAGTGTGACTGAGAGCAGTCACTGTGCTGAACAGAATAGTGAGTGTTCCCATCACAGTGTGACTTAGAGCAGTCACTGTGCTGAGCAGAATAGTGAGTGTTCCCATCACAATGCGACTGTGAAAGCAGTCACTATGCAGAGCAGAATAGTGAGTGTTCCAATCACAGTGTGACTGAGAGCTGTCACTGTGCTGAGCAGAATAGTGAGTGTTCCCATCACAGTGTGACTGAGAGCAGTCACTGTGCTGAGCAGAATAGTGAGTGTTCCCATCACAGTGTGACTGAGAGCTCTTATGTGCTGAGCAGAATAGTGAGTGTTCCCATCACAGTGTGACTGAGAGCAGTCACTGTGCTGAGCAGAATAGTGGGTGTTCACATCACAGTGTGACTGAGAGCAGTCACTGTGCTGAACAGAATAGTGAGTGTTCCCATCACAGTGTGACTTAGAGCAGTCACTGTGCTGAGCAGAATAGTGAGTGTTCCCATCACAATGCGACTGTGAGAGCAGTCACTGTGCAGAGCAGAATAGGGAGTGTTCCAATCACAGTGTGACTGAGAGCTGTCACTGTGCTGAGCAGAATAGTGAGTGTTCACATCACTGTGTGACTGAGAGCAGTCACTGTGCTGAGCAGAATAGTGAGTGTTCCCATCACAGTGTGACTGAGAGCAGTCACTGTGCTGAGCAGAATAGTGAGTGTTCACATCACAGTGTGACCGAGAGCTCTCACTGTGCTGAGCAGCAGAGTGAGTGTTCCCATCACAGTGTGACTGAGAGCAGTCACTGTGTTGAGCAAAATATTGAGTGTTCCCATCACAGTGTGACTTTGAGAGCATTCACTGTCCAAAGCAGAATAGTGAGTGTGACTTTGAGAGCAGTCACTGTGCTGAGCAGCAGAGTGAGTGTTCCCATCACAGTGTGACTGAGAGCAGTCACTGTGTTGAGCAAAATAGTGAGTGTTCCCATCACAGTGTGACTTTGAGAGCAGTCACTGTGCTGAGCAGAATAGTGAGTGTTCCCATCACAATGCGACTGTGAAAGCAGTCACTATGCAGAGCAGAATAGTGAGTGTTCCAATCACAGTGTGACTGAGAGCTGTCACTGTGCTGAGCAGAATAGTGAGTGTTCCCATCACAGTGTGACTGAGAGCAGTCACTGTGCTGAGCAGAATAGTGAGTGTTCCCATCACAGTGTGACTGAGAGCTCTTATGTGCTGAGCAGAATAGTGAGTGTTCCCATCAGAGTGTGACTGAGAGCAGTCACTGTGCTGAGCAGAATAGTGGGTGTTCACATCACAGTGTGACTGAGAGCAGTCACTGTGCTGAACAGAATAGTGAGTGTTCCCATCACAGTGTGACTTAGAGCAGTCACTGTGCTGAGCAGAATAGTGAGTGTTCCCATCACAATGCGACTGTGAGAGCAGTCACTGTGCAGAGCAGAATAGGGAGTGTTCCAATCACAGTGTGACTGAGAGCTGTCACTGTGCTGAGCAGAATAGTGAGTGTTCACATCACTGTGTGACTGAGAGCAGTCACTGTGCTGAGCAGAATAGTGAGTGTTCCCATCACAGTGTGACTGAGAGCAGTCACTGTGCTGAGCAGAATAGTGAGTGTTCACATCACAGTGTGACCGAGAGCTCTCACTGTGCTGAGCAGCAGAGTGAGTGTTCCCATCACAGTGTGACTGAGAGCAGTCACTGTGTTGAGCAAAATATTGAGTGTTCCCATCACAGTGTGACTTTGAGAGCATTCACTGTCCAAAGCAGAATAGTGAGTGTGACTTTGAGAGCAGTCACTGTGCTGAGCAGCAGAGTGAGTGTTCCCATCACAGTGTGACTGAGAGCAGTCACTGTGTTGAGCAAAATAGTGAGTGTTCCCATCACAGTGTGACTTTGAGAGCATTCACTGTCCAGAGCAGAATAGTGAGTGTGACTTTGAGAACAGTCATTGTGCTGTGCAGAATAGTGGGTGTTCCCATCACAGTGTTACTGAGAGCAGTCACTGTGCTGAACAGAATAGTGAGTATTCCCATCACAGTGTGACTTAGAGCAGTCACTGTGCAGAGCAGAATAGTGAGTGTTCCCATCACAGTGTGACTGAGAGCAGTCACTGTGCTGAGCAGAATAGTGAGTGTTCCCAAAACACAGTGTGACTGAGAGCTGTCTCTGTGCTGAACAGAATAGTGAGTGTTCCCATCACAGTGTGACTGAGAGCTGTCAATATGCTGAGCAGAATAGTTAGTGTTCACATCACAGTGTGACCGAGAGCTCTCACTGTGCTGAGCAGCAGAGTGAGTGTTCCCATCACAGTGTGACTGAGAGCAGTCACTGTGTTGAGCAAATTAGTGAGTGTTCCCATCACAGTGTGACTTTGAGAGCATTCACTGTCCAGAGCAGAATAGTGAGTGTGACTTTGAGAGCAGTCACTGTGCTGAGCAGAATAGTGAGTGTTCCCATCACAGTGTGACTGAGAGCAGTCACTGTGCTGAACAGAATAGTGAGTGTTCCCATCACAGTGTGACTTAGAGCAGTCACTGTGCTGAGCAGAATAGTGAGTGTTCCTATCACAATGCGACTGTGAGAGCAGTCACTGTGCAGAGCAGAATAGTGAGTGTTCCCATCACAGCTCTGACTAAGAGCTGTCACTGTGCTGAGCAGAATAGTGAGTGTTCACATAACTGTGTGACTGAGAGCAGTCACTGTGCTGAGCAGAATAGTGAGTGTTCCCATCACAGTGTGACTGAGAGCAGTTACTGTGCTGAGCAGAATAGTGATTGTTCCCAAAACACAGTGTGACTGAGAGCTGTCTCTGTGCTGAACAGAATAGTGAGTGTTCCCATCACAGTGTGAGTGAGAGCTGTCAATATGCTGAGCAGAATAGTTAGTATTCACTTTACAGTGTGAACGAGAGCTCTCACTTTGCTGAGCAGCAGAGTGAGTGTTCCCATCACAGTGTGACTAAGAGCAGTCACTGTGTTGAGCAAAATAGTGAGTGTTCCCATCACAGTGTGACTTTGAGAGCATTCACTGTCCAGAGCAGAATAGTGAGTGTGACTTTGAGAGCAGTCACTGTGCTGAGCAGAATAGTGATTGTTCCCAAAACACAGTGTGACTGAGAGCTGTCTCTGTGCTGAACAGAATAGTGAGTGTTCCCATCACAGTGTGACTGAGAGCTGTCAATATGCTGAGCAGAATAGTTAGTGTTCACTTTACAGTGTGAACGAGAGCTCTCATTTTGCTGAGCAGCAGAGTGAGTGTTCCCATCACAGTGTGACTGAGAGCAGTCACTGTGCAGAGCAGAATAGTGAGTGTTCCCATCACAGTGTGACTGAGAGCTGTCACTGTGCTGAGCAGAATAGTGAGTGTTCACATCACAGTGTGACTGCGAGAGCATTCACAGTGCAGAGCAGAATAGTGAGTGTTCCCATCACAGTGTGACTGAGAGCTGTCAGTGTGCTGAGCAGAATAGTGAGTGTTCACATCACTGTGTGACTGAGAGCAGTCACTGTGCTGAGCAGAATAGTGAGTGTTCCCATCTCAGTGTGACTGAGAGCAGTCACTTGGCTGATCAGAATAGTGAGTGTTTTCTTTACAGTGTGACTGTGAGAGCAGTCACTGTGCTGAGCAGAATAGTGAGTGTTCCAATCACAGTATGGCTAAGAGCAGTCACTGTGCTGAGCAGAATAGTGAGTGTTCCCATCACAGTGTGACTGAAACAGTCACTGTGCTGAGCTGAATAGTGAATGTTCCCGCCACAGTGTGACTGAGAGCAGTCACTGTGCTGAGCAGAATAGTGAGTGTTCCCATCACAGTGTGACTGCGAGAGCATTCACTGTGCAGAGCAGAATAGTGAGTGTTCACATCACAGTTTAACTGAGAGCTGTCACTGTGCTGAGCAGAATAGTGAGTGTTCCCACCACAGTGTGACTGTGAAAGCAGTCACTGTGCTGAGCAGAATAGTAAGTGTTTCCATCACAGTGTGACTGAGAGCTGTCAATGTGCTGAGCAGAATAGTGGGTGTTCCCATCACAGTGTGACTTAGAGCTCTCACTTTGCTGAGCAGAATAGTGAGTGTTCCCATTACAGTGTTACCGAGAGCAGTCACTCTGCTGAGCAGAATAGTGAGTGTTTCCATCACAGTGCGACTGTGAGAGCATTCACTGTGCAGAGCAGAATAGTGAGTGTTCCCATCACAGTGTGACTGAGAGCTGTCAGTGTGCTGAGCAGAATAGTGAGTGTTCACATCACTGTGTGACTGAAAGCAGTCACTGTGCTGAGCAGAATAGTGAGTGTTCCCATCACAGTGTGACTGAGAGCAGTCACTTGGCTGATCAGAATAGTGAGTGTTTCCATCACAGTGTGACTTAGAGCTCTCACTTTGCTGAGCAGAATAGTGAGTGTTCCCATTACAGTGTTACCGAGAGCAGTCACTCTGCTGAGCAGAATAGTGAGTGTTTCCATCACAGTGCGACTGTGAGAGCATTCACTGTGCAGAGCAGAATAGTGAGTGTTCCCATCACAGTGTGACTGAGAGCTGTCAGTGTGCTGAGCAGAATAGTGAGTGTTCACATCACTGTGTGACTGAGAGCAGTCACTGTGCTGAGCAGAATAGTGGGTGTTCCCATCACAGTGTTACTGAGAGCAGTCACTGTGCTGAACAGAATAGTGAGTATACCCATCACAGTGTGACTTAGAGCAGTCACTGTGCTGAGCAGAATAGTGAGTGTTCCTATCACAATGCGACTGTGAGAGCAGTCACTGTGCAGAGCAGAATAGTGAGTGTTCCCATCACAGTGTGACTGAGAGCAGTCACTGTGCTGAGCAGAATAGTGAGTGTTCCCAAAACACAGTGTGACTGAGAGCTGTCTCTGTGCTGAACAGAATAGTGAGTGTTCCCATCACAGTGTGACTGAGAGCTGTCAATATGCTGAGCAGAATAGTTAGTGTTCACATCACAGTGTGACCGAGAGCTCTCACTGTGCTGAGCAGCAGAGTGAGTGTTCCCATCACAGTGTGACTGAGAGCAGTCACTGTGTTGAGCAAATTAGTGAGTGTTCCCATCACAGTGTGACTTTGAGAGCATTCACTGTCCAGAGCAGAATAGTGAGTGTGACTTTGAGAGCAGTCACTGTGCTGAGCAGAATAGTGAGTGTTCCCATCACAGTGTGACTGAGAGCAGTCACTGTGCTGAACAGAATAGTGAGTGTTCCCATCACAGTGTGACTTAGAGCAGTCACTGTGCTGAGCAGAATAGTGAGTGTTCCTATCACAATGCGACTGTGAGAGCAGTCACTGTGCAGAGCAGAATAGTGAGTGTTCCCATCACAGCTCTGACTAAGAGCTGTCACTGTGCTGAGCAGAATAGTGAGTGTTCACATAACTGTGTGACTGAGAGCAGTCACTGTGCTGAGCAGAATAGTGAGTGTTCCCATCACAGTGTGACTGAGAGCAGTCACTGTGCTGAGCAGAATAGTGATTGTTCCCAAAACACAGTGTGACTGAGAGCTGTCTCTGTGCTGAACAGAATAGTGAGTGTTCCCATCACAGTGTGACTGAGAGCTGTCAATATGCTGAGCAGAATAGTTAGTGTTCACTTTACAGTGTGAACGAGAGCTCTCACTTTGCTAAGCAGCAGAGTGAGTGTTCCCATCACAGTGTGACTAAGAGCAGTCACTGTGTTGAGCAAAATAGTGAGTGTTCCCATCACAGTGTGACTTTGAGAGCATTCACTGTCCAGAGCAGAATAGTGAGTGTGACTTTGAGAGCAGTCACTGTGCTGAGCAGAATAGTGATTGTTCCCAAAACACAGTGTGACTGAGAGCTGTCTCTGTGCTGAACAGAATAGTGAGTGTTCCCATCACAGTGTGACTGAGAGCTGTCAATATGCTGAGCAGAATAGTTAGTGTTCACTTTACAGTGTGAACGAGAGCTCTCACTTTGCTGAGCAGCAGAGTGAGTGTTCCCATCACAGTGTGACTGAGAGCAGTCACTGTGCAGAGCAGAATAGTGAGTGTTCCCATCACAGTGTGACTGAGAGCTGTCACTGTGCTGAGCAGAATAGTGAGTGTTCACATCACAGTGTGACTGCGAGAGCATTCACAGTGCAGAGCAGAATAGTGAGTGTTCCCATCACAGTGTGACTGAGAGCTGTCAGTGTGCTGAGCAGAATAGTGAGTGTTCACATCACTGTGTGACTGAGAGCAGTCACTGTGCTGAGCAGAATAGTGAGTGTTCCCATCTCAGTGTGACTGAGAGCAGTCACTTGGCTGATCAGAATTGTGAGTGTTTTCTTTACAGTGTGACTGTGAGAGCAGTCACTGTGCTGAGCAGAATAGTGAGTGTTCCAATCACAGTATGGCTAAGAGCAGTCACTGTGCTGAGCAGAATAGTGAGTGTTCCCATCACAGTGTGACTGAAACAGTCACTGTGCTGAGCTGAATAGTGAATGTTCCCGCCACAGTGTGACTGAGAGCAGTCACTGTGCTGAGCAGAATAGTGAGTGTTCCCATCACAGTGTGACTGCGAGAGCATTCACTGTGCAGAGCAGAATAGTGAGTGTTCACATCACAGTGTAACTGAGAGCTGTCACTGTGCTGAGCAGAATAGTGAGTGTTCCCACCACAGTGTGACTGTGAAAGCAGTCACTGTGCTGAGCAGAATAGTAAGTGTTTCCATCACAGTGTGACTGAGAGCTGTCAATGTGCTGAGCAGAATAGTGGCTGTTCCCATCACAGTGTGACTTAGAGCTCTCACTTTGCTGAGCAGAATAGTGAGTGTTCCCATTACAGTGTTACCGAGAGCAGTCACTCTGCTGAGCAGAATAGTGAGTGTTTCCATCACAGTGCGACTGTGAGAGCATTCACTGTGCAGAGCAGAATAGTGAGTGTTCCCATCACAGTGTGACTGAGAGCTGTCAGTGTGCTGAGCAGAATAGTGAGTGTTCACATCACTGTGTGACTGAAAGCAGTCACTGTGCTGAGCAGAATAGTGAGTGTTCCCATCACAGTGTGACTGAGAGCAGTCACTTGGCTAATCAGAATAGTGAGTGTTTCCATCACAGTGTGACTTAGAGCTCTCACTTTGCTGAGCAGAATAGTGAGTGTTCCCATAACAGTGTTACCGAGAGCAGTCACTCTGCTGAGCAGAATAGTGGGTGTTCCCATCACAGTGATACTGAGAGCAGTCACTGTGCTGAACAGAATAGTGAGTATTCCCATCACAGTGTGACTTAGAGCAGTCACTGTGCTGAGCAGAATAGTGAGTGTTCCTATCACAATGCGACTGTGAGAGCAGTCACTGTGCAGAGCAGAATAGTGAGTGTTCCCATCACAGTGTGACTGAGAGCAGTCACTGTGCTGAGCAGAATAGTGAGTGTTCCCAAAACACAGTGTGACTGAGAGCTGTCTCTGTGCTGAACAGAATAGTGAGTGTTCCCATCACAGTGTGACTGAGAGCTGTCAATATGCTGAGCAGAATAGTTAGTGTTCACATCACAGTGTGACCGAGAGCTCTCACTGTGCTGAGCAAATTAGTGAGTGTTCCCATCACAGTGTGACTTTGAGAGCATTCACTGTCCAGAGCAGAATAGTGAGTGTGACTTTGAGAGCAGTCACTGTTCTGAGCAGAATAGTGAGTGTTCCCATCACAGTGTGACTGAGAGCAGTCACTGTGCTGAACAGAATAGTGAGTGTTCCCATCACAGTGTGACTGAGAGCAGTCACTGTGCTGAGCAAAATAGTGAGTGTTCCCATCACAGTGTGACTTTGAGAGCATTCACTGTCCAGAGAAGGAATAGTGAGTGTGACTTTGAGAGCAGTCACTGTTCCCATCACAGTGTGACTGAGAGCAGTCACTTGGCTGATCAGAATAGTGAGTGTTTTCTTTACAATGTGACTGTGAGAGCAGTCACTGTGCTGAGCAGAATAGTGAGTGTTCCAATCACAGTATGGCTAAGAGCAGTCACTGTGCTGAGCAGAATAGTGAGTGTTCCCATCACAGTGTGACTGAGAGCAGTCACTGTGCTGAGCAAAATAGTGAGTGTTCCCATCACAGTGTGACTTTGAGAGCATTCACTGTCCAGAGCAGAATAGTGAGTGTGACTTTGAGAGCAGTCACTGTGCTGGGCAGAATAGTGAGTGTTCTTATCACAGTGTGACTGAGGGCAGTCAATGTGCTGAACAGAATAGTGAGTGTTCCCATCACAGTGTGACTTAGAGCAGTCACTGTGCTGAGCAGAATAGTGAGTGTTCCTATCACAATGCGACTGTGAGAGCAGTCACTGTGCAGAGCAGAATAGTGAGTGTTCCCATCACAGTGTGACTGAGAGCAGTCACTTGGCTGATCAGAATAGTGAGTGTTTTCTTTACAATGTGACTGTGAGAGCAGTCACTGTGCTGAGCCGAATAGTGAGTGTTCCAATCACAGTATGGCTAAGAGCAGTCACTGTGCTGAGCAGAATAGTGAGTGTTCCCATCACAGTGTGACTGAAACAGTCACTGTGCTGAGCAGAATAGTGAATGTTCCCGCCACAGTGTGACTGAGAGCAGTCACTGTGCTGAGCAGAACAGTGAGTGTTCCCATCACAGTGTGACCGAGAGCTCTCGCTGTGCTGAGCAGCAGAGTGAGTGTTCCCATCACAGTGTGACTGAGAGCAGTCACTGTGCTGAGCAAAATAGTGAGTGTTCCCATCACAGTGTGACTTTGAGAGCATTCACTGTCCAGAGCAGAATAGTGAGTGTGACTTTGAGAGCAGTCACTGTGCTGGGCAGAATAGTGAGTGTTCCCATCACAGTGTGACTTAGAGCAGTCACTGTGCTGAGCAGAATAGTGAGTGTTCCTATCACAATGCGACTGTGAGAGCAGTCACTGTGCAAAGCAGAATAGTGAGTGTTCCCATCACAGCTGTGACTAAGAGCTGTCACTGTGCTCAGCAGAATAGTGAGTGTTCACATCACTGTGTGACTGAGAGCAGTCACTGTGCTGAGCAGAATAGTGAGTGTTCCCATCACAGTGTGACTGAGAGCAGTCACTGTGCTGAGCAGAATAGTGAGTGTTCCCATCACAGTGTGACTGAGAGCTGTCAATATGCTGAGCAGAATAGTTAGTGTTCACATCACAGTGTGACCGAGAGCTCTCACTGTGCTGAGCAGCAGAGTGAGCGTTCCCATCACAGTGTGACTGAGAGCAGTCACTGTGCTGAGCAAAATAGTGAGTGTTCCCATCACAGTGTGACTTTGAGAGCATTCACTGTCCAGAGCAGAATAGTGAGTGTGACTTTGAGAGCAGTCACTGTGCTGGGCAGAATAGTGAGTGTTCTTATCACAGTGTGACTGAGAGCAGTCAATGTGCTGAACAGAATAGTGAGTGTTCCCATCACAGTGTGACTTAGAGCAGTCACTGTGCTGAGCAGAATAGTGAGTGTTCCTATCACAATGCGACTGTGAGAGCAGTCACTGTGCAGAGCAGAATAGTGAGTGTTCCCATCACAGCTGTGACTAAGAGCTGTCACTGTGCTGAGCAGAATAGTGAGTGTTCAAATCACTGTGTGACTGAGAGCAGTCACTGTGCTGAGCATAATAGTGAGTGTTCCAATCACAGTATGGCTAAGAGCAGTCACTGTGCTGAGCAGAATAGTGAGTGTTCCCATCACAGTGTGACTGAAACAGTCACTGTGCTGAGCAGAATAGTGAATGTTCCCGCCACAGTGTGACTGAGAGCAGTCACTGTGCTGAGCAGAACAGTGAGTGTTCCCATCACAGTGTGACCGAGAGCTCTCGCTGTGCTGAGCAGCAGAGTGAGTGTTCCCATCACAGTGTGACTGAGAGCAGTCACTGTGCTGAGCAAAATAGTGAGTGTTCCCATCACAGTGTGACTTTGAGAGCATTCACTGTCCAGAGCAGAATAGTGAGTGTGACTTTGAGAGCAGTCACTGTGCTGGGCAGAATAGTGAGTGTTCCCATCACAGTGTGACTTAGAGCAGTCACTGTGCTGAGCAGAATAGTGAGTGTTCCTATCACAATGCGACTGTGAGAGCAGTCACTGTGCAAAGCAGAATAGTGAGTGTTCCCATCACAGCTGTGACTAAGAGCTGTCACTGTGCTCAGCAGAATAGTGAGTGTTCACATCACTGTGTGACTGAGAGCAGTCACTGTGCTGAGCAGAATAGTGAGTGTTCCCATCACAGTGTGACTGAGAGCAGTCACTGTGCTGAGCAGAATAGTGAGTGTTCCCATCACAGTGTGACTGAGAGCTGTCAATATGCTGAGCAGAATAGTTAGTGTTCCCATCACAGCTGTGACTAAGAGCTCTCACTGTGCTGAGCAGCAGAGTGAGTGTTCCCATCACAGTGTGACTGAGAGCAGTCACTGTGCTGAGCAAAATAGTGAGTGTTCCCATCACAGTGTGACTTTGAGAGCATTCACTGTCCAGAGCAGAATAGTGAGTGTGACTTTGAGAGCAGTCACTGTGCTGGGCAGAATAGTGAGTGTTCTTATCACAGTGTGACTGAGAGCAGTCAATGTGCTGAACAGAATAGTGAGTGTTCCCATCACAGTGTGACTTAGAGCAGTCACTGTGCTGAGCAGAATAGTGAGTGTTCCTATCACAATGCGACTGTGAGAGCAGTCACTGTGCAGAGCAGAATAGTGAGTGTTCCCATCACAGCTGTGACTAAGAGCTGTCACTGTGCTGAGCAGAATAGTGAGTGTTCAAATCACTGTGTGACTGAGAGCAGTCACTGTGCTGAGCAGAATAGTGAGTGTTCCAATCACAGTATGGCTAAGAGCAGTCACTGTGCTGAGCAGAATAGTGAGTGTTCCCATCACAGTGTGACTGAAACAGTCACTGTGCTGAGCAGAATAGTGAATGTTCCCGCCACAGTGTGACTGAGAGCAGTCACTGTGCTGAGCAGAACAGTGAGTGTTCCCATCACAGTGTGACTGAGAGCTCTCACTGTGCTGAGCAGCAGAGTGAGTGTTCCCATCACAGTGTGACTGAGAGCAGTCACTGTGCTGAGCAAAATAGTGAGTGTTCCCATCACAGTGTGACTTTGAGAGCATTCACTGTCCAGAGCAGAATAGTGAGTGTGACTTTGAGAGCAGTCACTGTGCTGGGCAGAATAGTGAGTGTTCTTATCACAGTGTGACTGAGAGCAGTCAATGTGCTGAACAGAATAGTGAGTGTTCCCATCACAGTGTGACTTAGAGCAGTCACTGTGCTGAGCAGAATAGTGAGTGTTCCTATCACAATGCGACTGTGAGAGCAGTCACTGTGCAGAGCAGAATAGTGAGTGTTCCCATCACAGCTGTGACTAAGAGCTGTCACTGTGCTGAGCAGAATAGTGAGTGTTCACATCACTGTGTGACTGTGAGAGCAGTCACTATGCTGAGCAGAATAGTAATTGTTTCCATCACAGTGTAACTGAGAGCTGTCATTGTACTGAGCAGAATAGTACAATAGTGACTTAGAGCTCTCACTTTGCTGAGCAGAATAGTGAGTGTTCCCATTACAGTGTCACCGAGAGCAGTCAATCTGCTTAGCAGAATAGTGAGTGTTCCCATCACAGTGTTACTGAGAGCAGTCACTGTGCTGAGCATAATAGTGAGTGTTCCCATCACAGTGTGACTGAGAGCTGTCACTGTGCTGAGCAGAATAGTGAGTGTTCACATCAATGTGTGACTGAAAGCAGTCACTGTGCTGAGCAGAATAGTGAGTGTTCCCATCACAGTGTGACTGAGAGCAGTCACTGTGCTGAGCAGAATAGTGAGTGTTCCTATCACAATGCGACTGTGAGAGCAGTCACTGTGCAGAGCAGAATAGTGAGTGTTCCCATCACAGTGTGACTGAGAGCAGTCACTTGGCTGATCAGAATAGTGAGTGTTTTCTTTACAATGTGACTGTGAGAGCAGTCACTGTGCTGAGCAGAATAGTGAGTGTTCCAATCACAGTATGGCTAAGAGCAGTCACTGTGCTGAGCAGAATAGTGAGTGTTCCCATCACAGTGTGACTGAAACAGTCACTGTGCTGAGCAGAATAGTGAATGTTCCCGCCACAGTGTGACTGAGAGCAGTCACTGTGCTGAGCAGAACAGTGAGTGTTCCCATCACAGTGTGACCGAGAGCTCTCGCTGTGCTGAGCAGCAGAGTGAGTGTTCCCATCACAGTGTGACTGAGAGCAGTCACTGTGCTGAGCAAAATAGTGAGTGTTCCCATCACAGTGTGACTTTGAGAGCATTCACTGTCCAGAGCAGAATAGTGAGTGTGACTTTGAGAGCAGTCACTGTGCTGGGCAGAATAGTGAGTGTTCTTATCACAGTGTGACTGAGAGCAGTCAATGTGCTGAACAGAATAGTGAGTGTTCCCATCACAGTGTGACTTAGAGCAGTCACTGTGCTGAGCAGAATAGTGAGTGTTCCTATCACAATGCGACTGTGAGAGCAGTCACTGTGCAAAACAGAATAGTGAGTGTTCCCATCACAGCTGTGACTAAGAGCTGTCACTGTGCTCAGCAGAATAGTGAGTGTTCACATCACTGTGTGACTGAGAGCAGTCACTGTGCTGAGCAGAATAGTGAGTGTTCCCATCACAGTGTGACTGAGAGCAGTCACTGTGCTGAGCAGAATAGTGAGTGTTCCCATCACAGTGTGACTGAGAGCTGTCAATATGCTGACCAGAATAGTTAGTGTTCCCATCACAGTGTGACTTTGAGAGCATTCACTGTCCAGAGCAGAATAGTGAGTGTGACTTTGAGAGCAGTCACTGTGCTGGGCAGAATAGTGAGTGTTCTTATCACAGTGTGACTGAGAGCAGTCAATGTGCTGAACAGAATAGTGAGTGTTCCCATCACAGTGTGACTTAGAGCAGTCACTGTGCTGAGCAGAATAGTGAGTGTTCCTATCACAATGCGACTGTGAGAGCAGTCACTGTGCAGAGCAGAATAGTGAGTGTTCCCATCACAGCTGTGACTAAGAGCTGTCACTGTGCTGAGCAGAATAGTGAGTGTTCAAATCACTGTGTGACTGAGAGCAGTCACTGTGCTGAGCAGAATAGTGAGTGTTCCAATCACAGTATGGCTAAGAGCAGTCACTGTGCTGAGCAGAATAGTGAGTGTTCCCATCACAGTGTGACTGAAACAGTCACTGTGCTGAGCAGAATAGTGAATGTTCCCGCCACAGTGTGACTGAGAGCAGTCACTGTGCTGAGCAGAACAGTGAGTGTTCCCATCACAGTGTGACTGAGAGCTCTCACTGTGCTGAGCAGCAGAGTGAGTGTTCCCATCACAGTGTGACTGAGAGCAGTCACTGTGCTGAGCAAAATAGTGAGTGTTCCCATCACAGTGTGACTTTGAGAGCATTCACTGTCCAGAGCAGAATAGTGAGTGTGACTTTGAGAGCAGTCACTGTGCTGGGCAGAATAGTGAGTGTTCTTATCACAGTGTGACTGAGAGCAGTCAATGTGCTGAACAGAATAGTGAGTGTTCCCATCACAGTGTGACTTAGAGCAGTCACTGTGCTGAGCAGAATAGTGAGTGTTCCTATCACAATGCGACTGTGAGAGCAGTCACTGTGCAGAGCAGAATAGTGAGTGTTCCCATCACAGCTGTGACTAAGAGCTGTCACTGTGCTGAGCAGAATAGTGAGTGTTCACATCACTGTGTGACTGTGAGAGCAGTCACTATGCTGAGCAGAATAGTAATTGTTTCCATCACAGTGTAACTGAGAGCTGTCATTGTACTGAGCAGAATAGTACAATAGTGACTTAGAGCTCTCACTTTGCTGAGCAGAATAGTGAGTGTTCCCATTACAGTGTCACCGAGAGCAGTCAATCTGCTTAGCAGAATAGTGAGTGTTCCCATCACAGTGTTACTGAGAGCAGTCACTGTGCTGAGCATAATAGTGAGTGTTCCCATCACAGTGTGACTGAGAGCTGTCACTGTGCTGAGCAGAATAGTGAGTGTTCACATCAATGTGTGACTGAAAGCAGTCACTGTGCTGAGCAGAATAGTGAGTGTTCCCATCACAGTGTGACTGAGAGCAGTCACTGTGCTGAGCAGAATAGTGAGTGTTCCTATCACAATGCGACTGTGAGAGCAGTCACTGTGCAGAGCAGAATAGTGAGTGTTCCCATCACAGTGTGACTGAGAGCAGTCACTTGGCTGATCAGAATAGTGAGTGTTTTCTTTACAATGTGACTGTGAGAGCAGTCACTGTGCTGAGCAGAATAGTGAGTGTTCCAATCACAGTATGGCTAAGAGCAGTCACTGTGCTGAGCAGAATAGTGAGTGTTCCCATCACAGTGTGACTGAAACAGTCACTGTGCTGAGCAGAATAGTGAATGTTCCCGCCACAGTGTGACTGAGAGCAGTCACTGTGCTGAGCAGAATAGTGAGTGTTCCCATCACAGTGTGACTTAGAGCAGTCACTGTGCTGAGCAGAATAGTGAGTGTTCCTATCACAATGCGACTGTGAGAGCAGTCACTGTGCTGAGCAGAATAGTGAGTGTTCACATCACTGTGTGACTGTGAGAGCAGTCACTATGCTGAGCAGAATAGTAATTGTTTCCATCACAGTGTAACTGAGAGCTGTCATTGTACTGAGCAGAATAGTACAATAGTGACTTAGAGCTCTCACTTTGCTGAGCAGAATAGTGAGTGTTCCCATTACAGTGTCACCGAGAGCAGTCAATCTGCTTAGCAGAATAGTGAGTGTTCCCATCACAGTGTTACTGAGAGCAGTCACTGTGCTGAGCATAATAGTGAGTGTTCCCATCACAGTGTGACTGAGAGCTGTCACTGTGCTGAGCAGAATAGTGAGTGTTCACATCAATGTGTGACTGAAAGCAGTCACTGTGCTGAGCAGAATAGTGAGTGTTCCCATCACAGTGTGACTGTGAGCAGTCACTGTGCTGAGCAGAATAGTGAGTGTTCCTATCACAATGCGACTGTGAGAGCAGTCACTGTGCAGAGCAGAAGAGTGAGTGTTCCCATCACAGTGTGACTGAGAGCAGTCACTTGGCTGATCAGAATAGTGAGTGTTTTCTTTACAATGTGACTGTGAGAGCAGTCACTGTGCTGAGCAGAATAGTGAGTGTTCCAATCACAGTATGGCTAAGAGCAGTCACTGTGCTGAGCAGAATAGTGAGTGTTCCCATCACAGTGTGACTGAAACAGTCACTGTGCTGAGCAGAATAGTGAATGTTCCCGCCACAATGTGACTGAGAGCAGTCACTGTGCTGAGCAGAACAGTGAGTGTTCCCATCACAGTGTGACCGAGAGCTCTCGCTGTGCTGAGCAGCAGAGTGAGTGTTCCCATCACAGTGTGACTGAGAGCAGTCACTGTGCTGAGCAAAATAGTGAGTGTTCCCATCACAGTGTGACTTTGAGAGCATTCACTGTCCAGAGCAGAATAGTGAGTGTGACTTTGAGAGCAGTCACTGTGCTGGGCAGAATAGTGAGTGTTCTTATCACAGTGTGACTGAGAGCAGTCAATGTGCTGAACAGAATAGTGAGTGTTCCCATCACAGTGTGACTTAGAGCAGTCACTGTGCTGAGCAGAATAGTGAGTGTTCCTATCACAATGCGACTGTGAGAGCAGTCACTGTGCAAAACAGAATAGTGAGTGTTCCCATCACAGCTGTGACTAAGAGCTGTCACTGTGCTCAGCAGAATAGTGAGTGTTCACATCACTGTGTGACTGAGAGCAGTCACTGTGCTGAGCAGAATAGTGAGTGTTCCCATCACAGTGTGACTGAGAGCAGTCACTGTGCTGAGCAGAATAGTGAGTGTTCCCATCACAGTGTGACTGAGAGCTGTCAATATGCTGAGCAGAATAGTTAGTGTTCCCATCACAGTGTGACTTTGAGAGCATTCACTGTCCAGAGCAGAATAGTGAGTGTGACTTTGAGAGCAGTCACTGTGCTGGGCAGAATAGTGAGTGTTCTTATCACAGTGTGACTGAGAGCAGTCAATGTGCTGAACAGAATAGTGAGTGTTCCCATCACAGTGTGACTTAGAGCAGTCACTGTGCTGAGCAGAATAGTGAGTGTTCCTATCACAATGCGACTGTGAGAGCAGTCACTGTGCAGAGCAGAATAGTGAGTGTTCCCATCACAGCTGTGACTAAGAGCTGCCACTGTGCTGAGCAGAATAGTGAGTGTTCAAATCACTGTGTGACTGAGAGCAGTCACTGTGCTGAGCAGAATAGTGAGTGTTCCAATCACAGTATGGCTAAGAGCAGTCACTGTGCTGAGCAGAATAGTGAGTGTTCCCATCACAGTGTGACTGAAACAGTCACTGTGCTGAGCAGAATAGTGAATGTTCCCGCCACAGTGTGACTGAGAGCAGTCACTGTGCTGAGCAGAACAGTGAGTGTTCCCATCACAGTGTGACTGAGAGCTCTCACTGTGCTGAGCAGCAGAGTGAGTGTTCCCATCACAGTGTGACTGAGAGCAGTCACTGTGCTGAGCAAAATAGTGAGTGTTCCCATCACAGTGTGACTTTGAGAGCATTCACTGTCCAGAGCAGAATAGTGAGTGTGACTTTGAGAGCAGTCACTGTGCTGGGCAGAATAGTGAGTGTTCTTATCACAGTGTGACTGAGAGCAGTCAATGTGCTGAACAGAATAGTGAGTGTTCCCATCACAGTGTGACTTAGAGCAGTCACTGTGCTGAGCAGAATAGTGAGTGTTCCTATCACAATGCGACTGTGAGAGCAGTCACTGTGCAGAGCAGAATAGTGAGTGTTCCCATCACAGCTGTGACTAAGAGCTGTCACTGTGCTGAGCAGAATAGTGAGTGTTCACATCACTGTGTGACTGTGAGAGCAGTCACTATGCTGAGCAGAATAGTAATTGTTTCCATCACAGTGTAACTGAGAGCTGTCATTGTACTGAGCAGAATAGTACAATAGTGACTTAGAGCTCTCACTTTGCTGAGCAGAATAGTGAGTGTTCCCATTACAGTGTCACCGAGAGCAGTCAATCTGCTTAGCAGAATAGTGAGTGTTCCCATCACAGTGTTACTGAGAGCAGTCACTGTGCTGAGCATAATAGTGAGTGTTCCCATCACAGTGTGACTGAGAGCTGTCACTGTGCTGAGCAGAATAGTGAGTGTTCACATCAATGTGTGACTGAAAGCAGTCACTGTGCTGAGCAGAATAGTGAGTGTTCCCATCACAGTGTGACTGAGAGCAGTCACTGTGCTGAGCAGAATAGTGAGTGTTCCTATCACAATGCGACTGTGAGAGCAGTCACTGTGCAGAGCAGAATAGTGAGTGTTCCCATCACAGTGTGACTGAGAGCAGTCACTTGGCTGATCAGAATAGTGAGTGTTTTCTTTACAATGTGACTGTGAGAGCAGTCACTGTGCTGAGCAGAATAGTGAGTGTTCCAATCACAGTATGGCTAAGAGCAGTCACTGTGCTGAGCAGAATAGTGAGTGTTCCCATCACAGTGTGACTGAAACAGTCACTGTGCTGAGCAGAATAGTGAATGTTCCCGCCACAGTGTGACTGAGAGCAGTCACTGTGCTGAGCAGAACAGTGAGTGTTCCCATCACAGTGTGACTGAGAGCTCTCGCTGTGCTGAGCAGCAGAGTGAGTGTTCCCATCAAAGTGTGACTGAGAGCAGTCACTGTGCTGAGCAAAATAGTGAGTGTTCCCATCACAGTGTGACTTTGAGAGCATTCACTGTCCAGAGCAGAATAGTGAGTGTGACTTTGAGAGCAGTCACTGTGCTGGGCAGAATAGTGAGTGTTCTTATCACAGTGTGACTGAGAGCAGTCAATGTGCTGAACAGAATAGTGAGTGTTCCTATCACAATGCGACTGTGAGAGCAGTCACTGTGCAGAGCAGAATAGTGAGTGTTCCTATCACAATGCGACTGTGAGAGCAGTCACTGTGCAGAGCAGAATAGTGAGTGTTCCCATCACAGCTGTGACTAAGAGCTGTCACTGTGCTGAGCAGAATAGTGAGTGTTCACATCACTGTGTGACTGTGAGAGCAGTCACTATGCTGAGCAGAATAGTAATTGTTTCCATCACAGTGTAACTGAGAGCTGTCATTGTACTGAGCAGAATAGTACAATAGTGACTTAGAGCTCTCACTTTGCTGAGCAGAATAGTGAGTGTTCCCATTACAGTGTCACCGAGAGCAGTCAATCTGCTTAGCAGAATAGTGAGTGTTCCCATCACAGTGTTACTGAGAGCAGTCACTGTGCTGAGCATAATAGTGAGTGTTCCCATCACAGTGTGACTGAGAGCTGTCACTGTGCTGAGCAGAATAGTGAGTGTTCACATCAATGTGTGACTGAAAGCAGTCACTGTGCTGAGCAGAATAGTGAGTGTTCCCATCACAGTGTGACTGAGAGCAGTCACTGTGCTGAGCAGAATAGTGAGTGTTCCTATCACAATGCGACTGTGAGAGCAGTCACTGTGCAGAGCAGAATAGTGAGTGTTCCCATCACAGTGTGACTGAGAGCAGTCACTTGGCTGATCAGAATAGTGAGTGTTTTCTTTACAATGTGACTGTGAGAGCAGTCACTGTGCTGAGCAGAATAGTGAGTGTTCCAATCACAGTATGGTTAAGAGCAGTCACTGTGCTGAGCAGAATAGTGAGTGTTCCCATCACAGTGTGACTGAAACAGTCACTGTGCTGAGCAGAATAGTGAATGTTCCCGCCACAGTGTGACTGAGAGCAGTCACTGTGCTGAGCAGAACAGTGAGTGTTCCCATCACAGTGTGACTGAGAGCTCTCGCTGTGCTGAGCAGCAGAGTGAGTGTTCCCATCAAAGTGTGACTGAGAGCAGTCACTGTGCTGAGCAAAATAGTGAGTGTTCCCATCACAGTGTGACTTTGAGAGCATTCACTGTCCAGAGCAGAATAGTGAGTGTGACTTTGAGAGCAGTCACTGTGCTGGGCAGAATAGTGAGTGTTCTTATCACAGTGTGACTGAGAGCAGTCAATGTGCTGAACAGAATAGTGAGTGTTCCTATCACAATGCGACTGTGAGAGCAGTCACTGTGCAGAGCAGAATAGTGAGTGTTCCCATCACAGCTGTGACTAAGAGCTGTCACTGTGCTGAGCAGAATAGTGAGTGTTCAAATCACTGTGTGACTGAGAGCAGTCACTGTGCTGAGCAGAATAGTGAGTGTTCCAATCACAGTATGGCTAAGAGCAGTCACTGTGCTGAGCAGAATAGTGAGTGTTCCCATCACAGTGTGACTGAAACAGTCACTGTGCTGAGCAGAATAGTGAATGTTCCCGCCACAGTGTGACTGAGAGCAGTCACTGTGCTGAGCAGAACAGTGAGTGTTCCCATCACAGTGTGACTGAGAGCTCTCACTGTGCTGAGCAGCAGAGTGAGTGTTCCCATCACAGTGTGACTGAGAGCAGTCACTGTGCTGAGCAAAATAGTGAGTGTTCCCATCACAGTGTGACTTTGAGAGCATTCACTGTCCAGAGCAGAATAGTGAGTGTGACTTTGAGAGCAGTCACTGTGCTGGGCAGAATAGTGAGTGTTCTTATCACAGTGTGACTGAGAGCAGTCAATGTGCTGAACAGAATAGTGAGTGTTCCCATCACAGTGTGACTTAGAGCAGTCACTGTGCTGAGCAGAATAGTGAGTGTTCCTATCACAATGCGACTGTGAGAGCAGTCACTGTGCAGAGCAGAATAGTGAGTGTTCCCATCACAGCTGTGACTAAGAGCTGTCACTGTGCTGAGCAGAATAGTGAGTGTTCACATCACTGTGTGACTGTGAGAGCAGTCACTATGCTGAGCAGAATAGTAATTGTTTCCATCACAGTGTAACTGAGAGCTGTCATTGTACTGAGCAGAATAGTACAATAGTGACTTAGAGCTCTCACTTTGCTGAGCAGAATAGTGAGTGTTCCCATTACAGTGTCACCGAGAGCAGTCAATCTGCTTAGCAGAATAGTGAGTGTTCCCATCACAGTGTTACTGAGAGCAGTCACTGTGCTGAGCATAATAGTGAGTGTTCCCATCACAGTGTGACTGAGAGCTGTCACTGTGCTGAGCAGAATAGTGAGTGTTCACATCAATGTGTGACTGAAAGCAGTCACTGTGCTGAGCAGAATAGTGAGTGTTCCCATCACAGTGTGACTGAGAGCAGTCACTGTGCTGAGCAGAATAGTGAGTGTTCCTATCACAATGCGACTGTGAGAGCAGTCACTGTGCAGAGCAGAATAGTGAGTGTTCCCATCACAGTGTGACTGAGAGCAGTCACTTGGCTCATCAGAATAGTGAGTGTTTTCTTTACAATGTGACTGTGAGAGCAGTCACTGTGCTGAGCAGAATAGTGAGTGTTCCAATCACAGTATGGCTAAGAGCAGTCACTGTGCTGAGCAGAATAGTGAGTGTTCCCATCACAGTGTGACTGAAACAGTCACTGTGCTGAGCAGAATAGTGAATGTTCCCGCCACAGTGTGACTGAGAGCAGTCACTGTGCTGAGCAGAACAGTGAGTGTTCCCATCACAGTGTGACTGAGAGCTCTCACTGTGCTGAGCAGCAGAGTGAGTGTTCCCATCACAGTGTGACTGAGAGCAGTCACTGTGCTGAGCAAAATAGTGAGTGTTCCCATCACAGTGTGACTTTGAGAGCATTCACTGTCCAGAGCAGAATAGTGAGTGTGACTTTGAGAGCAGTCACTGTGCTGGGCAGAATAGTGAGTGTTCTTATCACAGTGTGACTGAGAGCAGTCAATGTGCTGAACAGAATAGTGAGTGTTCCCATCACAGTGTGACTTAGAGCAGTCACTGTGCTGAGCAGAATAGTGAGTGTTCCTATCACAATGCGACTGTGAGAGCAGTCACTGTGCAGAGCAGAATAGTGAGTGTTCCCATCACAGCTGTGACTAAGAGCTGTCACTGTGCTGAGCAGAATAGTGAGTGTTCACATCACTGTGTGACTGTGAGAGCAGTCACTATGCTGAGCAGAATAGTAATTGTTTCCATCACAGTGTAACTGAGAGCTGTCATTGTACTGAGCAGAATAGTACAATAGTGACTTAGAGCTCTCACTTTGCTGAGCAGAATAGTGAGTGTTCCCATTACAGTGTCACCGAGAGCAGTCAATCTGCTTAGCAGAATAGTGAGTGTTCCCATCACAGTGTTACTGAGAGCAGTCACTGTGCTGAGCATAATAGTGAGTGTTCCCATCACAGTGTGACTGAGAGCTGTCACTGTGCTGAGCAGAATAGTGAGTGTTCACATCAATGTGTGACTGAAAGCAGTCACTGTGCTGAGCAGAATAGTGAGTGTTCCCATCACAGTGTGACTGAGAGCAGTCACTGTGCTGAGCAGAATAGTGAGTGTTCCTATCACAATGCGAATGTGAGAGCAGTCACTGTGCAGAGCAGAATAGTGAGTGTTCCCATCACAGTGTGACTGAGAGCAGTCACTTGGCTGATCAGAATAGTGAGTGTTTTCTTTACAATGTGACTGTGAGAGCAGTCACTGTGCTGAGCAGAATAGTGAGTGTTCCAATCACAGTATGGCTAAGAGCAGTCACTGTGCTGAGCAGAATAGTGAGTGTTCCCATCACAGTGTGACTGAAACAGTCACTGTGCTGAGCAGAATAGTGAATGTTCCCGCCACAGTGTGACTGAGAGCAGTCACTGTGCTGAGCAGAACAGTGAGTGTTCCCATCACAGTGTGACCGAGAGCTCTCGCTGTGCTGAGCAGCAGAGTGAGTGTTCCCATCACAGTGTGACTGAGAGCAGTCACTGTGCTGAGCAAAATAGTGAGTGTTCCCATCACAGTGTGACTTTGAGAGCATTCACTGTCCAGAGCAGAATAGTGAGTGTGACTTTGAGAGCAGTCACTGTGCTGGGCAGAATAGTGAGTGTTCTTATCACAGTGTGACTGAGAGCAGTCAATGTGCTGAACAGAATAGTGAGTGTTCCCATCACAGTGTGACTTAGAGCAGTCACTGTGCTGAGCAGAATAGTGAGTGTTCCTATCACAATGCGACTGTGAGAGCAGTCACTGTGCAAAACAGAATAGTGAGTGTTCCCATCACAGCTGTGACTAAGAGCTGTCACTGTGCTCAGCAGAATAGTGAGTGTTCACATCACTGTGTGACTGAGAGCAGTCACTGTGCTGAGCAGAATAGTGAGTGTTCCCATCACAGTGTGACTGAGAGCAGTCACTGTGCTGAGCAGAATAGTGAGTGTTCCCATCACAGTGTGACTGAGAGCTGTCAATATGCTGAGCAGAATAGTTAGTGTTCCCATCACAGTGTGACTTTGAGAGCATTCACTGTCCAGAGCAGAATAGTGAGTGTGACTTTGAGAGCAGTCACTGTGCTGGGCAGAATAGTGAGTGTTCTCACACAGTGTGACTGAGAGCAGTCAATGTGCTGAACAGAATAGTGAGTGTTCCCATCACAGTGTGACTTAGAGCAGTCACTGTGCTGAGCAGAATAGTGAGTGTTCCTATCACAATGCGACTGTGAGAGCAGTCACTGTGCAGAGCAGAATAGTGAGTGTTCCCATCACAGCTGTGACTAAGAGCTGTCACTGTGCTGAGCAGAATAGTGAGTGTTCAAATCACTGTGTGACTGAGAGCAGTCACTGTGCTGAGCAGAATAGTGAGTGTTCCAATCACAGTATGGCTAAGAGCAGTCACTGTGCTGAGCAGAATAGTGAGTGTTCCCATCACAGTGTGACTGAAACAGTCACTGTGCTGAGCAGAATAGTGAATGTTCCCGCCACAGTGTGACTGAGAGCAGTCACTGTGCTGAGCAGAACAGTGAGTGTTCCCATCACAGTGTGACTGAGAGCTCTCACTGTGCTGAGCAGCAGAGTGAGTGTTCCCATCACAGTGTGACTGAGAGCAGTCACTGTGCTGAGCAAAATAGTGAGTGTTCCTATCACAATGCGACTGTGAGAGCAGTCACTGTGCAGAGCAGAATAGTGAGTGTTCCCATCACAGTGTGACTGAGAGCAGTCACTTGGCTGATCAGAATAGTGAGTGTTTTCTTTACAATGTGACTGTGAGAGCAGTCACTGTGCTGAGCAGAATAGTGAGTGTTCCAATCACAGTATGGCTAAGAGCAGTCACTGTGCTGAGCAGAATAGTGAGTGTTCCCATCACAGTGTGACTGAAACAGTCACTGTGCTGAGCAGAATAGTGAATGTTCCCGCCACAGTGTGACTGAGAGCAGTCACTGTGCTGAGCAGAACAGTGAGTGTTCCCATCACAGTGTGACTGAGAGCTCTCGCTGTGCTGAGCAGCAGAGTGAGTGTTCCCATCAAAGTGTGACTGAGAGCAGTCACTGTGCTGAGCAAAATAGTGAGTGTTCCCATCACAGTGTGACTTTGAGAGCATTCACTGTCCAGAGCAGAATAGTGAGTGTGACTTTGAGAGCAGTCACTGTGCTGGGCAGAATAGTGAGTGTTCTTATCACAGTGTGACTGAGAGCAGTCAATGTGCTGAACAGAATAGTGAGTGTTCCTATCACAATGCGACTGTGAGAGCAGTCACTGTGCAGAGCAGAATAGTGAGTGTTCCCATCACAGCTGTGACTAAGAGCTGTCACTGTGCTGAGCAGAATAGTGAGTGTTCAAATCACTGTGTGACTGAGAGCAGTCACTGTGCTGAGCAGAATAGTGAGTGTTCCAATCACAGTATGGCTAAGAGCAGTCACTGTGCTGAGCAGAATAGTGAGTGTTCCCATCACAGTGTGACTGAAACAGTCACTGTGCTGAGCAGAATAGTGAATGTTCCCGCCACAGTGTGACTGAGAGCAGTCACTGTGCTGAGCAGAACAGTGAGTGTTCCCATCACAGTGTGACTGAGAGCTCTCACTGTGCTGAGCAGCAGAGTGAGTGTTCCCATCACAGTGTGACTGAGAGCAGTCACTGTGCTGAGCAAAATAGTGAGTGTTCCCATCACAGTGTGACTTTGAGAGCATTCACTGTCCAGAGCAGAATAGTGAGTGTGACTTTGAGAGCAGTCACTGTGCTGGGCAGAATAGTGAGTGTTCTTATCACAGTGTGACTGAGAGCAGTCAATGTGCTGAACAGAATAGTGAGTGTTCCCATCACAGTGTGACTTAGAGCAGTCACTGTGCTGAGCAGAATAGTGAGTGTTCCTATCACAATGCGACTGTGAGAGCAGTCACTGTGCAGAGCAGAATAGTGAGTGTTCCCATCACAGCTGTGACTAAGAGCTGTCACTGTGCTGAGCAGAATAGTGAGTGTTCACATCACTGTGTGACTGTGAGAGCAGTCACTATGCTGAGCAGAATAGTAATTGTTTCCATCACAGTGTAACTGAGAGCTGTCATTGTACTGAGCAGAATAGTACAATAGTGACTTAGAGCTCTCACTTTGCTGAGCAGAATAGTGAGTGTTCCCATTACAGTGTCACCGAGAGCAGTCAATCTGCTTAGCAGAATAGTGAGTGTTCCCATCACAGTGTTACTGAGAGCAGTCACTGTGCTGAGCATAATAGTGAGTGTTCCCATCACAGTGTGACTGAGAGCTGTCACTGTGCTGAGCAGAATAGTGAGTGTTCACATCAATGTGTGACTGAAAGCAGTCACTGTGCTGAGCAGAATAGTGAGTGTTCCCATCACAGTGTGACTGAGAGCAGTCACTGTGCTGAGCAGAATAGTGAGTGTTCCTATCACAATGCGACTGTGAGAGCAGTCACTGTGCAGAGCAGAATAGTGAGTGTTCCCATCACAGTGTGACTGAGAGCAGTCACTTGGCTGATCAGAATAGTGAGTGTTTTCTTTACAATGTGACTGTGAGAGCAGTCACTGTGCTGAGCAGAATAGTGAGTGTTCCAATCACAGTATGGCTAAGAGCAGTCACTGTGCTGAGCAGAATAGTGAGTGTTCCCATCACAGTGTGACTGAAACAGTCACTGTGCTGAGCAGAATAGTGAATGTTCCCGCCACAGTGTGACTGAGAGCAGTCACTGTGCTGAGCAGAACAGTGAGTGTTCCCATCACAGTGTGACTGAGAGCTCTCACTGTGCTGAGCAGCAGAGTGAGTGTTCCCATCACAGTGTGACTGAGAGCAGTCACTGTGCTGAGCAAAATAGTGAGTGTTCCCATCACAGTGTGACTTTGAGAGCATTCACTGTCCAGAGCAGAATAGTGAGTGTGACTTTGAGAGCAGTCACTGTGCTGGGCAGAATAGTGAGTGTTCTTATCACAGTGTGACTGAGAGCAGTCAATGTGCTGAACAGAATAGTGAGTGTTCCCATCACAGTGTGACTTAGAGCAGTCACTGTGCTGAGCAGAATAGTGAGTGTTCCTATCACAATGCGACTGTGAGAGCAGTCACTGTGCAGAGCAGAATAGTGAGTGTTCCCATCACAGCTGTGACTAAGAGCTGTCACTGTGCTGAGCAGAATAGTGAGTGTTCACATCACTGTGTGACTGTGAGAGCAGTCACTATGCTGAGCAGAATAGTAATTGTTTCCATCACAGTGTAACTGAGAGCTGTCATTGTACTGAGCAGAATAGTACAATAGTGACTTAGAGCTCTCACTTTGCTGAGCAGAATAGTGAGTGTTCCCATTACAGTGTCACCGAGAGCAGTCAATCTGCTTAGCAGAATAGTGAGTGTTCCCATCACAGTGTTACTGAGAGCAGTCACTGTGCTGAGCATAATAGTGAGTGTTCCCATCACAGTGTGACTGAGAGCTGTCACTGTGCTGAGCAGAATAGTGAGTGTTCACATCAATGTGTGACTGAAAGCAGTCACTGTGCTGAGCAGAATAGTGAGTGTTCCCATCACAGTGTGACTGAGAGCAGTCACTGTGCTGAGCAGAATAGTGAGTGTTCCTATCACAATGCGAATGTGAGAGCAGTCACTGTGCAGAGCAGAATAGTGAGTGTTCCCATCACAGTGTGACTGAGAGCAGTCACTTGGCTGATCAGAATAGTGAGTGTTTTCTTTACAATGTGACTGTGAGAGCAGTCACTGTGCTGAGCAGAATAGTGAGTGTTCCAATCACAGTATGGCTAAGAGCAGTCACTGTGCTGAGCAGAATAGTGAGTGTTCCCATCACAGTGTGACTGAAACAGTCACTGTGCTGAGCAGAATAGTGAATGTTCCCGCCACAGTGTGACTGAGAGCAGTCACTGTGCTGAGCAGAACAGTGAGTGTTCCCATCACAGTGTGACTGAGAGCTCTCACTGTGCTGAGCAGCAGAGTGAGTGTTCCCATCACAGTGTGACTGAGAGCAGTCACTGTGCTGAGCAAAATAGTGAGTGTTCCCATCACAGTGTGACTTTGAGAGCATTCACTGTCCAGAGCAGAATAGTGAGTGTGACTTTGAGAGCAGTCACTGTGCTGGGCAGAATAGTGAGTGTTCTTATCACAGTGTGACTGAGAGCAGTCAATGTGCTGAACAGAATAGTGAGTGTTCCCATCACAGTGTGACTTAGAGCAGTCACTGTGCTGAGCAGAATAGTGAGTGTTCCTATCACAATGCGACTGTGAGAGCAGTCACTGTGCAGAGCAGAATAGTGAGTGTTCCCATCACAGCTGTGACTAAGAGCTGTCACTGTGCTGAGCAGAATAGTGAGTGTTCACATCACTGTGTGACTGTGAGAGCAGTCACTATGCTGAGCAGAATAGTAATTGTTTCCATCACAGTGTAACTGAGAGCTGTCATTGTACTGAGCAGAATAGTACAATAGTGACTTAGAGCTCTCACTTTGCTGAGCAGAATAGTGAGTGTTCCCATTACAGTGTCACCGAGAGCAGTCAATCTGCTTAGCAGAATAGTGAGTGTTCCCATCACAGTGTTACTGAGAGCAGTCACTGTGCTGAGCATAATAGTGAGTGTTCCCATCACAGTGTGACTGAGAGCAGTCACTGTGCTGAGCAGAATAGTGAGTGTTCCCATCACAGTGTGACTGAGAGCAGTCACTGTGCTGAGCAGAATAGTGAGTGTTCCTATCACAATGCGACTGTGAGAGCAGTCACTGTGCAGAGCAGAATAGTGAGTGTTCCCATCACAGTGTGACTGAGAGCAGTCACTTGGCTGATCAGAATAGTGAGTGTTTTCTTTACAATGTGACTGTGAGAGCAGTCACTGTGCTGAGCAGAATAGTGAGTGTTCCAATCACAGTATGGCTAAGAGCAGTCACTGTGCTGAGCAGAATAGTGAGTGTTCCCATCACAGTGTGACTGAAACAGTCACTGTGCTGAGCAGAATAGTGAATGTTCCCGCCACAGTGTGACTGAGAGCAGTCACTGTGCTGAGCAGAACAGTGAGTGTTCCCATCACAGTGTGACCGAGAGCTCTCGCTGTGCTGAGCAGCAGAGTGAGTGTTCCCATCACAGTGTGACTGAGAGCAGTCACTGTGCTGAGCAAAATAGTGAGTGTTCCCATCACAGTGTGACTTTGAGAGCATTCACTGTCCAGAGCAGAATAGTGAGTGTGACTTTGAGAGCAGTCACTGTGCTGGGCAGAATTTTGAGTGTTCTTATCACAGTGTGACTGAGAGCAGTCAATGTGCTGAACAGAATAGTGAGTGTTCCCATCACAGTGTGACTTAGAGCAGTCACTGTGCTGAGCAGAATAGTGAGTGTTCCTATCACAATGCGACTGTGAGAGCAGTCACTGTGCAAAACAGAATAGTGAGTGTTCCCATCACAGCTGTGACTAAGAGCTGTCACTGTGCTCAGCAGAATAGTGAGTGTTCACATCACTGTGTGACTGAGAGCAGTCACTGTGCTGAGCAGAATAGTGAGTGTTCCCATCACAGTGTGACTGAGAGCAGTCACTGTGCTGAGCAGAATAGTGAGTGTTCCCATTACAGTGTGACTGAGAGCTGTCAATATGCTGAGCAGAATAGTTAGTGTTCCCATCACAGTGTGACTTTGAGAGCATTCACTGTCCAGAGCAGAATAGTGAGTGTGACTTTGAGAGCAGTCACTGTGCTGGGCAGAATAGTGAGTGTTCTTATCACAGTGTGACTGAGAGCAGTCAATGTGCTGAACAGAATAGTGAGTGTTCCCATCACAGTGTGACTTAGAGCAGTCACTGTGCTGAGCAGAATAGTGAGTGTTCCTATCACAATGCGACTGTGAGAGCAGTCACTGTGCAGAGCAGAATAGTTAGTGTTCCCATCACAGCTGTGACTAAGAGCTGTCACTGTGCTGAGCAGAATAGTGAGTTTTCAAATCACTGTGTGACTGAGAGCAGTCACTGTGCTGAGCAGAATAGTGAGTGTTCCAATCACAGTATGGCTAAGAGCAGTCACTGTGCTGAGCAGAATAGTGAGTGTTCCCATCACAGTGTGACTGAAACAGTCACTGTGCTGAGCAGAATAGTGAATGTTCCCGCCACAGTGTGACTGAGAGCAGTCACTGTGCTGAGCAGAACAGTGAGTGTTCCCATCACAGTGTGACTGAGAGCTCTCACTGTGCTGAGCAGCAGAGTGAGTGTTCCCATCACAGTGTGACTGAGAGCAGTCACTGTGCTGAGCAAAATAGTGAGTGTTCCCATCACAGTGTGACTTTGAGAGCATTCACTGTCCAGAGCAGAATAGTGAGTGTGACTTTGAGAGCAGTCACTGTGCTGGGCAGAATAGTGAGTGTTCTTATCACAGTGTGACTGAGAGCAGTCAATGTGCTGAACAGAATAGTGAGTGTTCCCATCACAGTGTGACTTAGAGCAGTCACTGTGCTGAGCAGAATAGTGAGTGTTCCTATCACAATGCGACTGTGAGAGCAGTCACTGTGCAGAGCAGAATAGTGAGTGTTCCCATCACAGCTGTGAATAAGAGCTGTCACTGTGCTGAGCAGAATAGTGAGTGTTCACATCACTGTGTGACTGTGAGAGCAGTCACTATGCTGAGCAGAATAGTAATTGTTTCCATCACAGTGTAACTGAGAGCTGTCATTGTACTGAGCAGAATAGTACAATAGTGACTTAGAGCTCTCACTTTGCTGAGCAGAATAGTGAGTGTTCCCATTACAGTGTCACCGAGAGCAGTCAATCTGCTTAGCAGAATAGTGAGTGTTCCCATCACAGTGTTACTGAGAGCAGTCACTGTGCTGAGCATAATTGTGAGTGTTCCCATCACAGTGTGACTGAGAGCTGTCACTGTGCTGAGCAGAATAGTGAGTGTTCACATCAATGTGTGACTGAAAGCAGTCACTGTGCTGAGCAGAATAGTGAGTGTTCCCATCACAGTGTGACTGAGAGCAGTCACTGTGCTGAGCAGAATAGTGAGTGTTCCTATCACAATGCGACTGTGAGAGCAGTCACTGTGCAGAGCAGAATAGTGAGTGTTCCCATCACAGTGTGACTGAGAGCAGTCACTTGGCTGATCAGAATAGTGAGTGTTTTCTTTACAATGTGACTGTGAGAGCAGTCACTGTGCTGAGCAGAATAGTGAGTGTTCCAATCACAGTATGGCTAAGAGCAGTCACTGTGCTGAGCAGAATAGTGAGTGTTCCCATCACAGTGTGACTGAAACAGTCACTGTGCTGAGCAGAATAGTGAATGTTCCCGCCACAGTGTGACTGAGAGCAGTCACTGTGCTGAGCAGAACAGTGAGTGTTCCCATCACAGTGTGACTGAGAGCTCTCGCTGTGCTGAGCAGCAGAGTGAGTGTTCCCATCAAAGTGTGACTGAGAGCAGTCACTGTGCTGAGCAAAATAGTGAGTGTTCCCATCACAGTGTGACTTTGAGAGCATTCACTGTCCAGAGCAGAATAGTGAGTGTCACTTTGAGAGCAGTCACTGTGCTGGGCAGAATAGTGAGTGTTCTTATCACAGTGTGACTGAGAGCAGTCAATGTGCTGAACAGAATAGTGAGTGTTCCTATCACAATGCGACTGTGAGAGCAGTCACTGTGCAGAGCAGAATAGTGAGTGTTCCCATCACAGCTGTGACTAAGAGCTGTCAGTGTGCTGAGCAGAATAGTGAGTGTTCACATCACTGTGTGACTGAGAGCAGTCATTGTGCTGAGCAGAATAGTGAGTGTTCCCATCACAGTGTGACTGAGAGCAGTCACTTGGCTGATCAGAATAGTGAGTGTTTTCTTTACAGTGTGACTGTGAGAGCAGTCACTGTGCTGAGCAGAATAGTGAGTGTTCCCATCACAGTGTGACTGAAACAGTCACTGTGCTGAGCTGAATAGTGAATGTTCCCGCCACAGTGTGACTGAGAGCAGTCACTGTGCTGAGCAGAATAGTGAGTGTTCCCATCACAGTGTGACTGCGAGAGCATTCACTGTGCAGAGCAGAATAGTGAGTGTTCACATCACAGTGTAACTGAGAGCTGTCACTGTGCTGAGCAGAATAGTGAGTGTTCCCACCACAGTGTGACTGTGAAAGCAGTCACTGTGCTGAGCAGAATAGTAAGTGTTTCCATCACAGTGTGACTGAGAGCTGTCAATGTGCTGAGCAGAATAGTGGGTGTTCCCATCACAGTGTGACTTAGAGCTCTCACTTTGCTGAGCAGAATAGTGAGTGTTCCCATTACAGTGTTACCGAGAGCAGTCACTCTGCTGAGCAGAATAGTGAGTGTTTCCATCACAGTGCGACTGTGAGAGCATTCACTGTGCAGAGCAGAATAGTGAGTGTTCCCATCACAGTGTGACTGAGAGCTGTCAGTGTGCTGAGCAGAATAGTGAGTGTTCACATCACTGTGTGACTGAGAGCAGTCACTGTGCTGAGCGAAATAGTGAGTGTTCCCATCACAGTGTGACTGTGAGAGCAGTCACTGTGCTGAGCAGAATAGTGAATGTTCCTGCCACAGTGTGACTGAGAGCAGTGACTGTGCTGAGCAAAATAGTGAGTGTTTCCATCACAGTGCGACTGTGAGAGCAGTCACTGTGCAGAGCAGAATAGTGAGTGTTCCCATCACAGTGTGACTGCGAGAGCATTCACTTTGCTGAGCACAAGAGTGAGTGTTCCCATCACAGTGTGACTGTGAGAGCAGTCACTGTGCTGAGCAGAATAGTGAATGTTCCTGCCACAGTGTGACTGAGAGCAGTGACTGTGCTGAGCAAAATAGTGAGTGTTCCCATCACAGTGTGACTGCGATAGCATTCACTGTGCTGAGCAGAATAGTGAGTGTTCACATCACTGTGTGACTGAGAGCAGTCACTGTGCTGAGCGAAATAGTGAGTGTTCCCATCACAGAGTGACTGCGAGAGCATTCACTGTGCTGAGCAGAATAGTGAGTGTTCCCGTCACAGTGTGACTGAGAGCAGCCACTGTGCTGAGCAGAATAGTGAGTGTTCCCATCACAGTGTGACTGCGAGAGCATTCACTGTGCTGAGCAGAATAGTGAGTGTTCCCGTCACAGTGTGACTGAGAGCTCTCACTGTGCTGAGCAGAATAGTGAGTGTTCCCATCACAGTGTGACTGAGAGCAGTCACTATGCTTAGCAGAATAGTAAGTGTTTCCATCACAGTGTGACTGAGAGCTGTCATTGTGCTGAGCAGAATAATGGGTGTTCCCATCACAGTGTGACTTAGAGCTCTCACTTTGCTGAGCAGAATAGTGAGTGTTCCCATTACAGTGTTACAGAGAGCAGTCACTCTGCTTAGCAGAATAGTGAGTGTTTCCATCACAGTGTGACTGAGAGCTGTCATTGTGCTGAGCAGAATAATGGGTGTTCCCATCATAGTGTGACTTAGAGCTCTCACTTTGCTGAGCAGAATAGTGAGTGTTCCCATTACAGTGCGACTGTGAGAGCAGTCACTGTGCAGAGCAGAATAGTGAGTGTTCCCATCACAGTGTGACTGCGAGAGCATTCACTTTGCTGAGCACAAGAGTGAGTGTTCCCATCATAGTGTGACTGTGAGAGCAGTCACTGTGCTGAGCAGAATAGTGAATGTTCCTGCCACAGTGTGACTGAGAGCAGTGACTGTGCTGAGCAAAATAGTGAGTGTTCCCATCACAGTGTGACTGCGATAGCATTCACTGTGCTGAGCAGAATAGTGAGTGTTCACATCACTGTGTGACTGAGAGCAGTTACTGTGCTGAGCGAAATAGTGAGTGTTCCCATCACAGAGTGACTGCGAGAGCATTCACTGTGCTGAGCAGAATAGTGAGTGTTCCCGTCACAGTGTGACTGAGAGCAGCCACTGTGCTGAACAGAATAGTGAGTGTTCCCATCACAGTGTGACTGCGAGAGCATTCACTGTGCAGAGCAGAATAGTGAGTGTTCACATCACAGTGTAACTGTGAGAGCAGTCACTGTGCTGAGCAGAATCGTGAGTGTTCACATCACAGTGTGACTGTGAGAGCAGTCACTGTGCTGAGCAGAATAGTAAGTGTTTCCATCACAGTGTAACTGAGAGCTGTCATTGTGCTGAGCAGAATAGTGGGTGTTCCCATCACAGTGTTACTGAGAGCAGTCACTGTGCTGAGCAGAATAGTGAGTGTTCCCATCACAGTGTGACTGTGAGAGCATTCACTGTGCTGAGCAGAATAGTGAGTGTTCCCGTCAGTGTGACTGATAGCTCTCACTGTGCTGAGCAGAATAGTGAGTGTTCCCATCACAGTGTGAAAGAGAGCAGTCACTTGGCTGAGCAGAATAGTGAGTGTTCCCATCACAGTGTGACTGAGAGCAGTCACTGTGCTGAGCAGAATAGTGAATGTTCCCGCCACAGTGTGACTGAGAGCAGTCACTGTGCTGAGCAGAATAGTGAGTGTTCCCATCACAGTGTGACTGTGAGAGCATTCACTGTGCTGAGCAGAATAGTGAGTGTTCCCGTCAGTGTGACTGATAGCTCTCACTGTGCTGAGCAGAATAGTGAGTGTTCCCATCACAGTGTGAAAGAGAGCAGTCACTTGGCTGAGCAGAATAGTGAGTGTTCCCATCACAGTGTGACTGAGAACAGTCACTGTGCTGAGCAGAATAGTGAATGTTCCCGCCACAGTGTGACTGAGAGCAGTCACTGTGCTGAGCAGAATAGTGAGTGTTCCCATCACAGTGTGACTGTGAGAGCAGTCACTGTGCTGAGCAGAATAATGAGTGTTCCCATCACAGTGTGACTGAGAGCAGTCACTGTGCAGAGCAGAATAGGAAGTGTTTCCATCACAGTGTGACTGCGAGAGCATTCAATGTGCAGAGCAGAATAGTGAGTGTTTCCTTTACAGTGTGACTGTGAGAGCAGTGCTGAGCAGAATAGTGAGTGTTCCAATCCCAGTATGGCTAAGAGCAGTCACTGTGCTGAGCAGAATAGTGAGTGTTCCCATCACAGTGTGACTGAGAGCAGTCACTGTGCTGAGCAAAATAGTAAGTGTTCCCATCACAGTGTGACTGAGAGCTGTCACTGTGCTTAGCAGAATAGTGAGTGTTCCGATCACAGTGTGACTGTGAGAGCAGTCACTATGCTGAGCAGAATAGTAATTGTTTCCATCACAGTGTAACTGAGAGCTGTCATTGTACTGAGCAGAATAGTGGGTGTTCCCATCACAGTGTTACTGAGAGCAGTCACTGTGCTGAGCAGAATAGTGAGTGTTCCCATCACAGTGTGACTGTGAGAGCATTCACTGTGCTGAGCAGAATAGTAAGTGTTCCCGTCACAGTGTGACTGAGAGCTCTTACTGTGCTGAGCAGAATAGTGAGTGTTCCCATTACAGTGTTACCGAGAGCAGTCACTCTGCTTAGCAGAATAGTAAGTGTTTCCATCACAGTGTGACTGAGAGCTGTCATTGTGCTGAGCAGAATAATGGGTGTTCCCATCACAGTGTGACTTAGATCTCTCACTTTGCTGAGCAGAATAGTGAGTGTTCCCATTACAGTGTTACCGAGAGCAGTCACTCTGCTTAGCAGAATAGTGAGTGTTTCCATCACAGTGCGACTGTGAGAGCAGTCACTGTGCAGAGCAGAATAGTGAGTGTTCCCATGACAGTGTGACTGCGAGAGCATTCACTTTGCTGAGCACAAGAGTGAGTGTTCCCATCACAGTGTGACTGTGAGAGCAGTGACTGTGCTGAGCAAAATAGTGAGTGTTCCCATCATAGTGTGACTGCGTTAGCATTCACTGTGCAGAGCAGAATAGTGGGTGTTCCCATCACAGTGTGACTGAGAGCAGTGACTGTGCTGAGCAAAATAGTGAGTGTTCCCATCACAGTGTGACTGCGATAGCATTCACTGTGCTGAGCAGAATAGTGAGTGTTCACATCACTGTGTGACTGAGAGCAGTCACTGTGCTGAGCGAAATAGTGAGTGTTGCCATCACAGAGTGACTGCGAGAGCATTCACTGTGCTGAGCAGAATAGTGAGTGTTCCCGTCACAGTGTGACTGAGAGCAGCCACTGTGCTGAGCAGAATAGTGAGTGTTCCCATCACAGTGTGACTGCGAGAGCATTCACTGTGCAGAGCAGAATAGTGAGTGTTCACATCACAGTGTAACTGTGAGAGCAGTCACTGTGCTGAGCAGAATAGTGAGTGTTCACATCACAGTGTGACTTTGAGAGCAGTCACTGTGCTGAGCAGAATAGTAAGTGTTTCCATCACAGTGTAACTGAGAGCTGTCATTGTGCTGAGCAGAATAGTGGGTGTTCCCATCACAGTGTTACTGAGAGCAGTCACTGTGCTGAGCAGAATAGTGAGTGTTCCCATCACAGTGTGACTGTGAGAGCATTCACTGTGCTGAGCAGAACAGTGAGTGTTCCCGTCAGTGTGACTGATAGCTCTCACTGTGCTGAGCAGAATAGTGAGTGTTCCCATCACAGTGTGAAAGAGAGCAGTCACTTGGCTGAGCAGAATAGTGAGTGTTCCCATCACAGTGTGACTTTGAGAGCAGTCATTGTGCTGAGCAGAATAGTAATTGTTTCCATCACAGTGTAACTGAGAGCTGTCATTGTACTGAGCAGAATAGTGGGTGTTCCCATCACAGTGTTACTGAGAGCAGTCACTGTGCTGAGCAGAATAGTGAGTGTTCCCATCACAGTGTGACTGTGAGAGCATTCACTGTGCTGAGCAGAATAGTGAGTGTTCCCGTCACAGTGTGACTGAGAGCTCTCACTGTGCTGAGCAGAATAGTGAGTGTTCCCATCACAGTGTGACTGAGAGCAGTCACTATGCTTAGCAGAATAGTAAGTGTTTCCATCACAGTGTGACTGAGAGCTCTCACTTTGCTGAGCAGAATAGTGAGTGTTCCCATTACAGTGTTACCGAGAGCAGTCACTCTGCTTAGCAGAATAGTAAGTGTTTCCATCACAGTGTGACTGAGAGCTGTCATTGTGCTGAGCAGAATAATGGGTGTTCCCATCACAGTGTGACTTAGAGCTCTCACTTTGCTGAGCAGAATAGTGAGTGTTCCCATTACAGTGTTACCGAGAGCAGTCACTCTGCTTAGCAGAATAGTGAGTGTTTCCATCACAGTGCGACTGTGAGAGCAGTCACTGTGCAGAGCAGAATAGTGAGTGTTCCCATCACAGTGTGACTGCGAGAGCATTCACTTTGCTGAGCACAAGAGTGAGTGTTCCCATCACAGTGTGACTGTGAGAGCAGTCACTGTGCTGAGCAGAATAGTGAATGTTCCTGCCACAGTGTGACTGAGAGCAGTGACTGTGCTGAGCAAAATAGTGAGTGTTCCCATCACAGTGTGACTGCGATAGCATTCACTGTGCTGAGCAGAATAGTGAGTGTTCACATCACTGTGTGACTGAGAGCAGTCACTGTGCTGAGCGAAATAGTGAGTGTTCCCATCACAGTGTGACTGTGAGAGCAGTCACTGTGCTGAGCAGAATAGTGAATGTTCCTGCCACAGTGTGACTGAGAGCAGTGACTGTGCTGAGCAAAATAGTGAGTGTTTCCATCACAGTGCGACTGTGAGAGCAGTCACTGTGCAGAGCAGAATAGTGAGTGTTCCCATCACAGTGTGACTGCGAGAGCATTCACTTTGCTGAGCACAAGAGTGAGTGTTCCCATCACAGTGTGACTGTGAGAGCAGTCACTGTGCTGAGCAGAATAGTGAATGTTCCTGCCACAGTGTGACTGAGAGCAGTGACTGTGCTGAGCAAAATAGTGAGTGTTCCCATCACAGTGAGACTGCGATAGCATTCACTGTGCTGAGCAGAATAGTGAGTGTTCACATCACTGTGTGACTGAGAGCAGTCACTGTGCTGAGCGAAATAGTGAGTGTTCCCATCACAGAGTGACTGCGAGAGCATTCACTGTGCTGAGCAGAATAGTGAGTGTTCCCGTCACAGTGTGACTGAGAGCAGCCACTGTGCTGAGCAGAATAGTGAGTGTTCCCATCACAGTGTGACTGCGAGAGCATTCACTGTGCTGAGCAGAATAGTGAGTGTTCCCGTCACAGTGTGACTGAGAGCTCTCACTGTGCTGAGCAGAATAGTGAATGTTCCCATCACAGTGTGAAAGAGAGCAGTCACTTGGCTGAGCAGAATAGTGAGTGTTCCCATCACAGTGTGACTGAGAGCAGTCACTGTGCTGAGCAGAATAGTGAGTGTTCCCATCACAGTGTGACTGTGAGAGCAGTCACTGTGCTGAGCAGAATAATGAGTGTTCCCATCACAGTGTGACTGAGAGCAGTCACTGTGCAGAGCAGAATAGGAAGTGTTTCCATCACAGTGTGACTGCGAGAGCATTCAATGTACAGAGCAGAATAGTGAGTGTTTCCTTTACAGTGTGACTGTGAGAGCAGTGCTGAGCAGAATAGTGAGTGTTCCAATCCCAGTATGGCTAAGAGCAGTCACTGTGCTGAGCAGAATAGTGAGTGTTCCCATCACAGTGTGACTGAGAGCAGTCACTGTGCTGAGCAAAATAGTAAGTGTTCCCATCACAGTGTGACTGAGAGCTGTCACTGTGCTAAGCAGAATAGTGAGTGTTCCGATCACAGTGTGACTGTGAGAGCAGTCACTATGCTGAGCAGAATAGTAATTGTTTCCATCACAGTGTAACTGAGAGCTGTCATTGTACTGAGCAGAATAGTGGGTGTTCCCATCACAGTGTTACTGAGAGCAGTCACTGTGCTGAGCAGAATAGTGAGTGTTCCCATCACAGTGTGACTGTGAGAGCATTCACTGTGCTGAGCAGAATAGTGAGTGTTCCCGTCACAGTGTGACTGAGAGCTCTCACTGTGCTGAGCAGAATAGTGAGTGTTCCCATCACATTGTGACTGAGAGCAGTCACTATGCTTAGCAGAATAGTAAGTGTTTCCATCACAGTGTGACTGAGAGCTGTCATTGTGCTGAGCAGAATAATGGGTGTTCCCATCACAGTGTGACTTAGAGCTCTCACTTTGCTGAGCAGAATAGTGAGTGTTCCCATTACAGTGTTACCGAGAGCAGTCACTCTGCTTAGCAGAATAGTGAGTGTTTCCATCACAGTGCGACTGTGAGAGCAGTCACTGTGCAGAGCAGAATAGTGAGTGTTCCCATGACAGTGTGACTGCGAGAGCATTCACTTTGCTGAGCACAAGAGTGAGTGTTCCCATCACAGTGTGACTGTGAGAGCAGTGACTGTGCTGAGCAAAATAGTGAGTGTTCCCATCATAGTGTGACTGCGTTAGCATTCACTGTGCAGAGCAGAATAGTGGGTGTTCCCATCACAGTGTGACTGAGAGCAGTGACTGTGCTGAGCAAAATAGTGAGTGTTCCCATCACAGTTTGACTGCGATAGCATTCACTGTGCTGAGCAGAATAGTGAGTGTTCACATCACTGTGTGACTGAGAGCAGTCACTGTGCTGAGCGAAATAGTGAGTGTTCCCATCACAGAGTGACTGCGAGAGCATTCACTGTGCTGAGCAGAATAGTGAGTGTTCCCGTCACAGTGTGACTGAGAGCAGCCACTGTGCTGAGCAGAATAGTGAGTGTTCCCATCACAGTGTGACTGCGAGAGCATTCACTGTGCAGAGCAGAATAGTGAGTGTTCACATCACAGTGTAACTGTGAGCGCAGTCACTGTGCTGAGCAGAATAGTGAGTGTTCACATCACAGTGTGACTTTGAGAGCAGTCACTGTGCTGAGCAGAATAGTAAGTGTTTCCATCACAGTGTAACTGAGAGCTGTCATTGTGCTGAGCAGAATAGTGGGTGTTCCCATCACAGTGTTACTGAGAGCAGTCACTGTGCTGAGCAGAATAGTGAGTGTTCCCATCACAGTGTGACGGTGAGAGCATTCACTGTGCTGAGCAGAATAGTGAGTGTTCCCGTCAGTGTGACTGATAGCTCTCACTGTGCTGAGCAGAATAGTGAGTGTTCCCATCACAGTGTGAAAGAGAGCAGTCACTTGGCTGAGCAGAATAGTGAGTGTTCCCATCACAGTGTGACTTTGAGAGCAGTCACTGTGCTGAGCAGAATAGTAATTGTTTCCATCACAGTGTAACTGAGAGCTGTCATTGTACTGAGCAGAATAGTGGGTGTTCCCATCACAGTGTTACTGAGAGCAGTCACTGTGCTGAGCAGAATAATGAGTGTTCCCATCACAGTGTGACTGTGAGAGCATTCACTGTGCTGAGCAGAATAGTGAGTGTTCCCGTCACAGTGTGACTGAGAGCTCTCACTGTGCTGAGCAGAATAGTGAGTGTTCCCATCACAGTGTGACTGAGAGCAGTCACTGTGCTGAGCAGAATAGTAAGTGTTTCCATCACAGTGTAACTGAGAGCTGTCATTGTGCTGAGCAGAATAGTGGGTGTTCCCATCACAGTGTTACTGAGAGCAGTCACTGTGCTGAGCAGAATAGTGCGTGTTCCCATCACAGTGTGACTGTGAGAGCATTCACTGTGCTGAGCAGAATAGTGAGTGTTCCCGTCAGTGTGACTGATAGCTCTCACTGTGCTGAGCAGAATAGTGAGTGTTCCCATCACAGTGTGAAAGAGAGAGCATTCACTGTGCTAAGCAGAATAGTGAGTGTTCACATCACAGTGTAACTGTGAGAGCAGTCACTGTGCTGAGCAGAATAGTAATTGTTTCCATCACAGTGTAACTGAGAGCTGTCATTGTACTGAGCAGAATAGTGGGTGTTCCCATCACAGTGTTACTGAGAGCAGTCACTGTGCTGAGCAGAATAGTGAGTGTTCCCATCACAGTGTGACTGTGAGAGCATTCACTGTGCTGAGCAGAATAGTGAGTGTTCCCGTCACAGTGTGACTGAGAGCTCTCACTGTGCTGAGCAGAATAGTGAGTGTTCCCATCACAGTGTGACTGAGAGCAGTCACTGTGCTGAGCAGAATAGTAAGTGTTTCCATCACAGTGTAACTGAGAGCTGTCATTGTGCTGAGCAGAATAGTGGGTGTTCCCATCACAGTGTTACTGAGAGCAGTCACTGTGCTGAGCAGAATAGTGAGTGTTCCCATCACAGTGTGACTGTGAGAGCATTCACTGTGCTGAGCAGAATAGTGAGTGTTCCCGTCACAGTGTGACTGAGAGCTCTCACTGTGCTGAGCAGAATAGTGAGTGTTCCCATCACAGTGTGACTGCGAGAGCATTCACTGTGCAGAGCAGAATAGTGAGTGTTCACATCACAGTGTAACTGTGAGAGCAGTCACTGTGCTGAGCAGAATAGTGAGTGTTCACATCACAGTGTGACTTTGAGAGCAGTCACTGTGCTGAGCAGAATAGTAAGTGTTTCCATCACAGTGTAACTGAGAGCTGTCATTGTGCTGAGCAGAATAGTGGGTGTTCCCATCACAGTGTTACTGAGAGCAGTCACTGTGCTGAGCAGAATAGTGAGTGTTCCCATCACAGTGTGACTGTGAGAGCATTCACTGTGCTGAGCAGAATAGTGAGTGTTCCCGTCAGTGTGACTGATAGCTCTCACTGTGCTGAGTAGAATAGTGAGTGTTCCCATCACAGTGTGAAAGAGAGCAGTCACTTGGCTGAGCAGAATAGTGAGTGTTCCCATCACAGTGTGACTTTGAGAGCAGTCACTGTGCTGAGCAGAATAGTAATTGTTTCCATCACAGTGTAACTGAGAGCTGTCATTGTACTGAGCAGAATAGTGGGTGTTCCCATCACAGTGTTACTGAGAGCAGTCACTGTGCTGAGCAGAATAGTGAGTGTTCCCATCACAGTGTGACTGTGAGAGCATTCACTGTGCTGAGCAGAATAGTGAGTGTTCCCGTCACAGTGTGACTGAGAGCTCTCACTGTGCTGAGCAGAATAGTGAGTGTTCCCATCACAGTGTGACTGAGAGCAGTCACTATGCTTAGCAGAATAGTAAGTGTTTCCATCACAGTGTGACTGAGAGCTGTCATTGTGCTGAGCAGAATAATGGGTGTTCCCATCACAGTGTGACTTAGAGCTCTCACTTTGCTGAGCAGAATAGTGAGTGTTCCCATTACAGTGTTACCGAGAGCAGTCACTCTGCTTAGCAGAATAGTAAGTGTTTCCATCACAGTGTGACTGAGAGCTGTCATTGTGCTGAGCAGAATAATGGGTGTTCCCATCACAGTGTGACTTAGAGCTCTCACTTTGCTGAGCAGAATAGTGAGTGTTCCCATTACAGTGTTACCGAGAGCAGTCACTCTGCTTAGCAGAATAGTGAGTGTTTCCATCACAGTGCGACTGTGAGAGCAGTCACTGTGCAGAGCAGAATAGTGAGTGTTCCCATCACAGTGTGACTGCGAGAGCATTCACTTTGCTGAGCACAAGAGTGAGTGTTCCCATCACAGTGTGACTGTGAGAGCAGTCACTGTGCTGAGCAGAATAGTGAATGTTCCTGCCACAGTGTGACTGAGAGCAGTGACTGTGCTGAGCAAAATAGTGAGTGTTCCCATCACAGTGTGACTGCGATAGCATTCACTGTGCTGAGCAGAATAGTGAGTGTTCACATCACTGTGTGACTGAGAGCAGTCACTGTGCTGAGCGAAATAGTGAGTGTTCCCATCACAGTGTGACTATGAGAGCAGTCACTGTGCTGAGCAGAATAGTGAATGTTCCTGCCACAGTGTGACTGAGAGCAGTGACTGTGCTGAGCAAAATAGTGAGTGTTTCCATCACAGTGCGACTGTGAGAGCAGTCACTGTGCAGAGCAGAATAGTGAGTGTTCCCATCACAGTGTGACTGCGAGAGCATTCACTTTGCTGAGCACAAGAGTGAGTGTTCCCATCACAGTGTGACTGTGAGAGCAGTCACTGTGCTGAGCAGAATAGTGAATGTTCCTGCCACAGTGTGACTGAGAGCAGTGACTGTGCTGAGCAAAATAGTGAGTGTTTCCATCACAGTGCGACTGTGAGAGCAGTCACTGTGCAGAGCAGAATAGTGAGTGTTCCCATCACAGTGTGACTGCGAGAGCATTCACTTTGCTGAGCACAAGAGTGAGTGTTCCCATCACAGTGTGACTGTGAGAGCAGTCACTGTGCTGAGCAGAATAGTGAATGTTCCTGCCACAGTGTGACTGAGAGCAGTGACTGTGCTGAGCAAAATAGTGAGTGTTCCCATCACAGTGAGACTGCGATAGCATTCACTGTGCTGAGCAGAATAGTGAGTGTTCACATCACTGTGTGACTGAGAGCAGTCACTGTGCTGAGCGAAATAGTGAGTGTTCCCATCACAGAGTGACTGCGAGAGCATTCACTGTGCTGAGCAGAATAGTGAGTGTTCCCGTCACAGTGTGACTGAGAGCAGTCACTGTGCTGAGCAGAATAGTGAGTGTTCCCATCACAGTGTGACTGCGAGAGCATTCACTGTGCTGAGCAGAATAGTGAGTGTTCCCGTCACAGTGTGACTGAGAGCTCTCACTGTGCTGAGCAGAATAGTGAGTGTTCCCATCACAGTGTGACTGAGAGCAGTCACTATGCTTAGCAGAATAGTAAGTGTTTCCATCACAGTGTGACTGAGAGCTGTCATTGTGCTGAGCAGAATAATGGGTGTTCCCATCACAGTGTGACTTAGAGCTCTCACTTTGCTGAGCAGAATAGTGAGTGTTCCCATTACAGTGTTACCGAGAGCAGTCACTCTGCTTAGCAGAATAGTAAGTGTTTCCATCACAGTGTGACTGAGAGCTGTCATTGTGCTGAGCAGAATAATGGGTGTTCCCATCACAGTGTGACTTAGAGCTCTCACTTTGCTGAGCAGAATAGTGAGTGTTCCCATTACAGTGTTACCGAGAGCAGTCACTCTGCTTAGCAGAATAGTGAGTGTTTCCATCACAGTGCGACTGTGAGAGCAGTCACTGTGCAGAGCAGAATAGTGGGTGTTCCCATCACAGTGTGACTGCGAGAGCATTCACTTTGCTGAGCACAAGAGTGAGTGTTCCCATCACAGTGTGACTGTGAGAGCAGTCACTGTGCTGAGCAGAATAGTGAATGTTCCTGCCACAGTGTGACTGAGAGCAGTGACTGTGCTGAGCAAAATAGTGAGTGTTCCCATCACAGTGTGACTGCGATAGCATTCACTGTGCTGAGCAGAATAGTGAGTGTTCACATCACTGTGTGACTGAGAGCAGTCACTGTGCTGAGCGAAATAGTGAGTGTTCCCATCACAGTGTGACTGTGAGAGCAGTCACTGTGCTGAGCAGAATAGTGAATGTTCCTGCCACAGTGTGACTGAGAGCAGTGACTGTGCTGAGCAAAATAGTGAGTGTTTCCATCACAGTGCGACTGTGAGAGCAGTCACTGTGCAGAGCAGAATAGTGAGTGTTCCCATCACAGTGTGACTGCGAGAGCATTCACTTTGCTGAGCACAAGAGTGAGTGTTCCCATCACAGTGTGACTGTGAGAGCAGTCACTGTGCTGAGCAGAATAGTGAATGTTCCTGCCACAGTGTGACTGAGAGCAGTGACTGTGCTGAGCAAAATAGTGAGTGTTTCCATCACAGTGCGACTGTGAGAGCAGTCACTGTGCAGAGCAGAATAGTGAGTGTTCCCATCACAGTGTGACTGCGAGAGCATTCACTTTGCTGAGCACAAGAGTGAGTGTTCCCATCACAGTGTGACTGTGAGAGCAGTCACTGTGCTGAGCAGAATAGTGAATGTTCCTGCCACAGTGTGACTGAGAGCAGTGACTGTGCTGAGCAAAATAGTGAGTGTTCCCATCACAGTGAGACTGCGATAGCATTCACTGTGCTGAGCAGAATAGTGAGTGTTCACATCACTGTGTGACTGAGAGCAGTCACTGTGCTGAGCGAAATAGTGAGTGTTCCCATCACAGAGTGACTGCGAGAGCATTCACTGTGCTGAGCAGAATAGTGAGTGTTCCCGTCACAGTGTGACTGAGAGCAGCCACTGTGCTGAGCAGAATAGTGAGTGTTCCCATCACAGTGTGACTGCGAGAGCATTCACTGTGCTGAGCAGAATAGTGAGTGTTCCCGTCACAGTGTGACTGAGAGCTCTCACTGTGCTGAGCAGAATAGTGAGTGTTCCCATCACAGTGTGACTGAGAGCAGTCACTATGCTTAGCAGAATAGTAAGTGTTTCCATCACAGTGTGACTGAGAGCTGTCATTGTGCTGAGCAGAATAATGGGTGTTCCCATCACAGTGTGACTTAGAGCTCTCACTTTGCTGAGCAGAATAGTGAGTGTTCCCATTACAGTGTTACAGAGAGCAGTCACTCTGCTTAGCAGAATAGTAAGTGTTTCCATCACAGTGTGACTGAGAGCTGTCATTGTGCTGAGCAGAATAATGGGTGTTCCCATCATAGTGTGACTTAGAGCTCTCAATTTGCTGAGCAGAATAGTGAGTGTTCCCATTACAGTGCGACTGTGAGAGCAGTCACTGTGCAGAGCAGAATAGTGAGTGTTCCCATCACAGTGTGACTGCGAGAGCATTCACTTTGCTGAGCACAAGAGTGAGTGTTCCCATCACAGTGTGACTGTGAGAGCAGTCACTGTGCTGAGCAGAATAGTGAATGTTCCTGCCACAGTGTGACTGAGAGCAGTGACTGTGCTGATCAAAATAGTGAGTGTTCCCATCACAGTGTGACTGCGATAGCATTCACTGTGCTGAGCAGAATAGTGAGTGTTCACATCACTGTGTGACTGAGAGCAGTTACTGTGCTGAGCGAAATAGTGAGTGTTCCCATCACAGAGTGACTGCGAGAGCATTCACTGTGCTGAGCAGAATAGTGAGTGTTCCCGTCACAGTGTGACTGAGAGCAGCCACTGTGCTGAACAGAATAGTGAGTGTTCCCATCACAGTGTGACTGCGAGAGCATTCACAGTGCAGAGCAGAATAGTGAGTGTTCACATCACAGTGTAACTGTGAGAGCAGTCACTGTGCTGAGCAGAATAGTGAGTGTTCACATCACAGTGTGACTGTGAGAGCAGTCACTGTGCTGAGCAGAATAGTAAGTGTTTCCATCACAGTGTAACTGAGAGCTGTCATTGTGCTGAGCAGAATAGTGGGTGTTCCCATCACAGTGTTACTGAGAGCAGTCACTGTGCTGAGCAGAATAGTGAGTGTTCCCATCACAGTGTGACTGTGAGAGCATTCACTGTGCTGAGCAGAATAGTGAGTGTTCCCGTCAGTGTGACTGATAGCTCTCACTGTGCTGAGCAGAATAGTGAGTGTTCCCATCACAGTGTGAAAGAGAGCAGTCACTTGGCTGAGCAGAATAGTGAGTGTTCCCATCACAGTGTGACTGAGAGCAGTCACTGTGCTGAGCAGAATAGTGAGTGTTCCCATCACAGTGTGACTGTGAGAGCATTCACTGTGCTGAGCAGAATAGTGAGTGTTCCCGTCAGTGTGACTGATAGCTCTCACTGTGCTGAGCAGAATAGTGAGTGTTCCCATCACAGTGTGAAAGAGAGCAGTCACTTGGCTGAGCAGAATAGTGAGTGTTCCCATCACAGTGTGACTGTGAGAGCAGTCACTGTGCTGAGCAGAATAATGAGTGTTCCCATCACAGTGTGACTGAGAGCAGTCACTGTGCAGAGCAGAATAGGAAGTGTTTCCATCACAGTGTGACTGCGAGAGCATTCAATGTGCAGAGCAGAATAGTGAGTGTTTCCTTTACAGTGTGACTGTGAGAGCAGTGCTGAGCAGAATAGTGAGTGTTCCAATCCCAGTATGGCTAAGAGCAGTCACTGTGCTGAGCAGAATAGTGAGTGTTCCCATCACAGTGTGACTGAGAGCAGTCACTGTGCTGAGCAAAATAGTAAGTGTTCCCATCACAGTGTGACTGAGAGCTGTCACTGTGCTAAGCAGAATAGTGAGTGTTCCGATCACAGTGTGACTGTGAGAGCAGTCACTATGCTGAGCAGAATAGTAATTGTTTCCATCACAGTGTAACTGAGAGCTGTCATTGTACTGAGCAGAATAGTGGGTGTTCCCATCACAGTGTTACTGAGAGCAGTCACTGTGCTGAGCAGAATAGTGAGTGTTCCCATCACAGTGTGACTGTGAGAGCATTCACTGTGCTGAGCAGAATAGTGAGTGTTCCCGTCACAGTGTGACTGAGAGCTCTCACTGTGCTGAGCAGAATAGTGAGTGTTCCCATCACAGTGTGACTGAGAGCAGTCACTATGCTTAGCAGAATAGTAAGTGTTTCCATCACAGTGTGACTGAGAGCTGTCATTGTGCTGAGCAGAATAATGGGTGTTCCCATCACAGTGTGACTTAGAGCTCTCACTTTGCTGAGCAGAATAGTGAGTGTTCCCATTACAGTGTTACCGAGAGCAGTCACTCTGCTTAGCAGAATAGTAAGTGTTTCCATCACAGTGTGACTGAGAGCTGTCATTGTGCTGAGCAGAATAATGGGTGTTCCCATCACAGTGTGACTTAGATCTCTCACTTTGCTGAGCAGAATAGTGAGTGTTCCCATTACAGTGTTACCGAGAGCAGTCACTCTGCTTAGCAGAATAGTGAGTGTTCCCATGACAGTGTGACTGCGAGAGCATTCACTTTGCTGAGCACAAGAGTGAGTGTTCCCATCACAGTGTGACTGTGAGAGCAGTGACTGTGCTGAGCAAAATAGTGAGTGTTCCCATCATAGTGTGACTGCGTTAGCATTCACTGTGCAGAGCAGAATAGTGGGTGTTCCCATCACAGTGTGACTGAGAGCAGTGACTGTGCTGAGCAAAATAGTGAGTGTTCCCATCACAGTGTGACTGCGATAGCATTCACTGTGCTGAGCAGAATAGTGAGTGTTCACATCACTGTGTGACTGAGAGCAGTCACTGTGCTGAGCGAAATAGTGAGTGTTCCCATCACAGAGTGACTGCGAGAGCATTCACTGTGCTGAGCAGAATAGTGAGTGTTCCCGTCACAGTGTGACTGAGAGCAGCCACTGTGCTGAGCAGAATAGTGAGTGTTCCCATCACAGTGTGACTGCGAGAGCATTCACTGTGCAGAGCAGAATAGTGAGTGTTCACATCACAGTGTAACTGTGAGAGCAGTCACTGTGCTGAGCAGAATAGTGAGTGTTCACATCACAGTGTGACTTTGAGAGCAGTCACTGTGCTGAGCAGAATAGTAAGTGTTTCCATCACAGTGTAACTGAGAGCTGTCATTGTGCTGAGCAGAATAGTGGGTGTTCCCATCACAGTGTTACTGAGAGCAGTCACTGTGCTGAGCAGAATAGTGAGTGTTCCCATCACAGTGTGACTGTGAGAGCATTCACTGTGCTGAGCAGAATAGTGAGTGTTCCCGTCAGTGTGACTGATAGCTCTCACTGTGCTGAGCAGAATAGTGAGTGTTCCCATCACAGTGTGAAAGAGAGCAGTCACTTGGCTGAGCAGAATAGTGAGTGTTCCCATCACAGTGTGACTGAGAGCAGTCACTGTGCTGAGCAGAATAGTGAATGTTCCCGCCACAGTTTGACTGAGAGCAGTCACTGTGCTGAGCAGAATAGTGAGTGTTCCCATCACAGTGTGACTGTGAGAGCAGTCACTGTGCTGAGCAGAATAATGAGTGTTCCCATCACAGTGTGACTGAGAGCAGTCACTGTGCAGAGCAGAATAGGAAGTGTTTCCATCACAGTGTGACTGCGAGAGCATTCAATGTGCAGAGCAGAATAGTGAGTGTTTCCTTTACAGTGTGACTGTGAGAGCAGTGCTGAGCAGAATAGTGAGTGTTCCAATCACAGTATGGCTAAGAGCAGTCACTGTGCTGAGCAAAATAGTATGTGTTCCCATCACAGTGTGACTGAGAGCTGTCACTGTGCTAAGCAGAATAGTGAGTGTTCCGATCACAGTGTGACTGTGAGAGCAGTCACTATGCTGAGCAGAATAGTAATTGTTTCCATCACAGTGTAACTGAGAGCTGTCATTGTGCTGAGCAGAATAGTGGGTGTTCCCATCACAGTGTTACTGAGAGCAGTCACTGTGCTGAGCAGAATAGTGAGTGTTCCCATCACAGTGTGACTGAGAGCAGTCACTATGCTTAGCAGAATAGTAAGTGTTCCCATCACAGTGTGACTGTGAGAGCATTCACTGTGCTGAGCAGAATAGTGAGTGTTCCCGTCAGTGTGACTGATAGCTCTCACTGTGCTGAGCAGAATAGTGAGTGTTCCCATCACAGTGTGAAAGAGAGCAGTCACTTGGCTGAGCACAAGAGTGAGTGTTCCCTTCACAGTGTGACTGTGAGAGCAGTCACTGTGCTGAGCAGAATAGTGAATGTTCCCGCCACAGTGTGACTGAGAGCAGTCACTCTGCTGAGCAGAATAGTGAGTGTTCCCATCACAGTGTGACTGTGAGAGCATTCACTGTGCTGAGCAGAATAGTGAGTGTTCCCGTCAGTGTGACTGATAGCTCTCACTGTGCTGAGCAGAATAGTGAGTGTTCCCATCACAGTGTGAAAGAGAGCAGTCACTTGGCTGAGCAGAATAGTGAGTGTTCCCATCACAGTGTGACTGAGAGCAGTCACTGTGCAGAGCAGAATAGTGAGTGTTCACATCACAGTGTAACTGTGAGAGCAGTCACTGTGCTGAGCAGAATAGTGAGTGTTCACATCACAGTGTGACTGTGAGAGCAGTCACTGTGCTGAGCAGAATAGTAAGTGTTTCAATCACAGTGTAACTGAGAGCTGTCATTGTGCTGAGCAGAATAGTGGGTGTTCCCATCACAGTGTGACTAAGAGCTGTCACTGTGCTGAGCAGAATAGTGAGTGTTCACATCACTGTGTGACTGAGAGCAGTCACTGTGCTGAGCAGAATAGTGAGTGTTCCCATCACAGTGTGACTGAGAGCAGTCACTGTTCTGAGCAGAATAGTGAGGGTTCCCATCACAGTGTGACTGAGAGCTGTCACTGTGCTGAGCAGAATAGTGAGTGTTCACATCACAGTGTGACTGAGAGCTGTCACTGTGCTAAACAGAATAGTGAGTGTTCCCATCACAGTGTGACTGAAAGCTGTCAATGTGCTGAGCAGAATAGTTAGTGTTCACATCACAGTGTGACCGAGAGCTCTCACTGTGCTGAGCATCAGAGTGAGTGTTCCCATCACAGTGTGACTGAGAGCTGTCACTGTGCTAAGCAGAATAGTGAGTGTTCCGATCACAGTGTGACTGTGAGAGCAGTCACTATGCTGAGCAGAATAGTAATTGTTTCCATCACAGTGTAACTGAGAGCTGTCATTGTACTGAGCAGAATAGTGGGTTTTCCCATCACAGTGTTACTGAGAGCAGTCACTGTGCTGAGCAGAATAGTGAGTGTTCCCATCACAGTGTGACTGTGAGAGCAGTCACTGTGCTGAGCAGAATAGTGAGTGTTCCCGTCACAGTGTGACTGACAGCTCTCACTGTGCTGAGCAGAATAGTGAGTGTTCCCATCACAGTGTGACTGAGAGCAGTCACTATGCTTAGCAGAATAGTGAGTGTTCCCATCACAGTGTGACTGTGAGAGCATTCACTGTGCTGAGCAGAATAGTGAGTGTTCCCGTCAGTGTGACTGATAGCTCTCACTGTGCTGAGCAGAATAGTGAGTGTTCCCATCACAGTGTGAAAGAGAGCAGTCACTTGGCTGAGCACAAGAGTGAGTGTTCCCATCACAGTGTGACTGTGAGAGCAGTCACTGTGCTGAGCAGAATAGTGAATGTTCCCGCCACAGTGTGACTGAGAGCAGTCACTCTGCTGAGCAGAATAGTGAGTGTTCCCATCACAGTGTGACTGTGAGAGCATTCACTGTGCTGAGCAGAATAGTGAGTGTTCCCGTCAGTGTGACTGATAGCTCTCACTGTGCTGAGCAGAATAGTGAGTGTTCCCATCACAGTGTGAAAGAGAGCAGTCACTTGGCTGAGCAGAATAGTGAGTGTTCCCATCACAGTGTGACTGAGAGCAGTCACTGTGCTGAGCAGAATAGTAAATGTTCCCGCCAAAGTGTGACTGAGAGCAGTCACTGTGCTGAGCAGAATAGTGAGGGTTCCCATCACAGTGTGACTGTGAGAGCATTCACTGTGCTGAGCAGAATAGTGAGTGTTCCCGTCAGTGTGACTGATAGCTCTCACTGTGCTGAGCAGAAAAGTGAGTGTTCCCATCACAGTGTGAAAGAGAGCAGTCACTTGGCTGAGCAGAATAGTGAGTGTTCCCATCACAGTGTGACTGAGAGCAGTCATTGTGCTGAGCAGAATAGTGAATGTTCCCGCCACAGTGTGACTGAGAGCAGTCACTGTGCTGAGCAGAATAATGAGTGTTCACATCAAAGTGTGACTGAGAGCAGTCACTGTGCTGAGCGAAATAGTGAGTGTTCCCACCACAGAGTGACTGCGAGAGCATTCACTGTGCTGAGCAGAATAGTGAGTGTTCCCGTCACAGTGTGACTGAGAGCAGCCACTGTGCTGAGCAGAATAGTGAGTGTTCCCATCACAGTGTGACTGCGAGAGCATTCACTGTGCAGAGCAGAATAGTGAGTGTTCACATCACAGTGTAACTGTGAGAGCAGTCACTGTGCTGAGCAGAATGGTGAGTGTTCACATCACAGTGTGACTGTGAGAGCAGTCACTGTGCTGAGCAGAATAGTAAGTGTTTCAATCACAGTGTAACTGAGAGCTGTCATTGTGCTGAGCAGAATAGTGGGTGTTCCCATCACAGTGTGACTAAGAGCTGTCACTGTGCTGAGCAGAATAGTGAGTGTTCACATCACTGTGTGACTGAGAGCAGTCACTGTGCTGAGCAGAATAGTGAGTGTTCCCATCACAGTGTGACTGAGAGCAGTCACTGTTCTGAGCAGAATAGTGAGGGTTCCCATCACAGTGTGACTGAGAGCTGTCACTGTGCTGAGCAGAATAGTGAGTGTTCACATCACAGTGTGACTGAGAGCTGTCACTGTGCTAAACAGAATAGTGAGTGTTCCCATCACAGTGTGACTGAAAGCTGTCAATGTGCTGAGCAGAATAGTTAGTGTTCACATCACAGTGTGACCGAGAGCTCTCACTGTGCTGAGCATCAGAGTGAGTGTTCCCATCACAGTGTGACTGAGAGCTGTCACTGTGCTAAGCAGAATAGTGAGTGTTCCGATCACAGTGTGACTGTGAGAGCAGTCACTATGCTGAGCAGAATAGTAATTGTTTCCATCACAGTGTAACTGAGAGCTGTCATTGCACTGAGCAGAATAGTGGGTGTTCCCATCACAGTGTTACTGAGAGCAGTCACTGTGCTGAGCAGAATAGTGAGTGTTCCCATCACAGTGTGACTGTGAGAGCATTCACTGTGCTGAGCAGAATAGTGAGTGTTCCCGTCACAGTGTGACTGACAGCTCTCACTGTGCTGAGCAGAATAGTGAGTGTTCCCATCACAGTGTGACTGAGAGCAGTCACTATGCTTAGCAGAATAGTAAGTGTTTCCATCACAGTGTGACTGAGAGCTGTCATTGTGCTGAGCAGAATAATGGGTGTTCCCATTACAGTGTGACTTAGAGCTGTCATTGTACTGAGCAGAATAGTGGGTGTTCCTATCACAGTGTTACTGAGAGCAGTCACTGTGCTGAGCAGAATAGTGAGTGTTCCCATCACAATGTGACTGTGAGAGCATTCACTGTGCTGAGCAGAATAGTGAGTGTTCCCGTCACAGTGTGACTGAGAGCTCTCACTGTGCTGAGCAGAATAGTGAGTGTTCCCATCACAGTGTGACTGAGAGCAGTCACTATGCTTAGCAGAATAGTAAGTGTTTCCATCACAGTGTGACTGAGAGCTGTCATTGTGCTGAGCAGAATAATGGGTGTTCCCATCACAGTGTGACTTAGAGCTCTCACTTTGCTGAGCAGAATAGTGAGTGTTCCCATTACAGTGTTACCGAGAGCAGTCACTCTGCTTAGCAGAATAGTGAGTGTTTCCATCACAGTGCGACTGTGAGAGCAGTCACTGTGCAGAGCAGAATAGTGAGTGTTCCCATCACAGTGTGACTGCGAGAGCATTCACTTTGCTGAGCACAAGAGTGAGTGTTCCCATCACAGTGTGACTGTGAGAGCAGTCACTGTGCTGAGCAGAATAGTGAATGTTCCTGCCACAGTGTGACTGAGAGCAGTGACTGTGCTGAGCAAAATAGTGAGTGTTCCCATCACAGTGTGACTGCGATAGCATTCACTGTGCTGAGCAGAATAGTGAGTGTTCACATCACTGTGTGACTGAGAGCAGTCACTGTGCTGAGCGAAATAGTGAGTGTTCCCATCACAGAGTGACTGCGAGAGCATTCACTGTGCTGAGCAGAATAGTGAGTGTTCCCGTCACAGTGTGACTGAGAGCAGCCACTGTGCTGAGCAGAATAGTGAGTGTTCCCATCACAGTGTGACTGTGAGAGCATTCACTGTGCTGAGCAGAATAGTGAGTGTTCCCGTCAGTGTGACTGATAGCTCTCACTGTGCTGAGCAGAATAGTGAGTGTTCCCATCACAGTGTGAAAGAGAGCAGTCACTTGGCTGAGCACAAGAGTGAGTGTTCCCATCACAGTGTGACTGTGAGAGCAGTCACTGTGCTGAGCAGAATAGTGAATGTTCCCGCCACAGTGTGACTGAGAGCAGTCACTCTGCTGAGCAGAATAGTGAGTGTTCCCATCACAGTGTGACTGTGAGAGCATTCACTGTGCTGAGCAGAATAGTGAGTGTTCCCGTCAGTGTGACTGATAGCTCTCACTGTGCTGAGCAGAATAGTGAGTGTTCCCATCACAGTGTGAAAGAGAGCAGTCACTTGGCTGAGCAGAATAGTGAGTGTTCCCATCACAGTGTGACTGAGAGCAGTCACTGTGCTGAGCAGAATAGTAAATGTTCCCGCCAAAGTGTGACTGAGAGCAGTCACTGTGCTGAGCAGAATAGTGAGGGTTCCCATCACAGTGTGACTGTGAGAGCATTCACTGTGCTGAGCAGAATAGTGAGTGTTCCCGTCAGTGTGACTGATAGCTCTCACTGTGCTGAGCAGAAAAGTGAGTGTTCCCATCACAGTGTGAAAGAGAGCAGTCACTTGGCTGAGCAGAATAGTGAGTGTTCCCATCACAGTGTGACTGAGAGCAGTCATTGTGCTGAGCAGAATAGTGAATGTTCCCGCCACAGTGTGACTGAGAGCAGTCACTGTGCTGAGCAGAATAATGAGTGTTCACATCAAAGTGTGACTGAGAGCAGTCACTGTGCTGAGCGAAATAGTGAGTGTTCCCACCACAGAGTGACTGCGAGAGCATTCACTGTGCTGAGCAGAATAGTGAGTGTTCCCGTCACAGTGTGACTGAGAGCAGCCACTGTGCTGAGCAGAATAGTGAGTGTTCCCATCACAGTGTGACTGCGAGAGCATTCACTGTGCAGAGCAGAATAGTGAGTGTTCACATCACAGTGTAACTGTGAGAGCAGTCACTGTGCTGAGCAGAATGGTGAGTGTTCACATCACAGTGTGACTGTGAGAGCAGTCACTGTGCTGAGCAGAATAGTAAGTGTTTCAATCACAGTGTAACTGAGAGCTGTCATTGTGCTGAGCAGAATAGTGGGTGTTCCCATCACAGTGTGACTAAGAGCTGTCACTGTGCTGAGCAGAATAGTGAGTGTTCACATCACTGTGTGACTGAGAGCAGTCACTGTGCTGAGCAGAATAGTGAGTGTTCCCATCACAGTGTGACTGAGAGCAGTCACTGTTCTGAGCAGAATAGTGAGGGTTCCCATCACAGTGTGACTGAGAGCTGTCACTGTGCTGAGCAGAATAGTGAGTGTTCACATCACAGTGTGACTGAGAGCTGTCACTGTGCTAAACAGAATAGTGAGTGTTCCCATCACAGTGTGACTGAAAGCTGTCAATGTGCTGAGCAGAATAGTTAGTGTTCACATCACAGTGTGACCGAGAGCTCTCACTGTGCTGAGCATCAGAGTGAGTGTTCCCATCACAGTGTGACTGAGAGCTGTCACTGTGCTAAGCAGAATAGTGAGTGTTCCGATCACAGTGTGACTGTGAGAGCAGTCACTATGCTGAGCAGAATAGTAATTGTTTCCATCACAGTGTAACTGAGAGCTGTCATTGCACTGAGCAGAATAGTGGGTGTTCCCATCACAGTGTTACTGAGAGCAGTCACTGTGCTGAGCAGAATAGTGAGTGTTCCCATCACAGTGTGACTGTGAGAGCATTCACTGTGCTGAGCAGAATAGTGAGTGTTCCCGTCACAGTGTGACTGACAGCTCTCACTGTGCTGAGCAGAATAGTGAGTGTTCCCATCACAGTGTGACTGAGAGCAGTCACTATGCTTAGCAGAATAGTAAGTGTTTCCATCACAGTGTGACTGAGAGCTGTCATTGTGCTGAGCAGAATAATGGGTGTTCCCATTACAGTGTGACTTAGAGCTGTCATTGTACTGAGCAGAATAGTGGGTGTTCCTATCACAGTGTTACTGAGAGCAGTCACTGTGCTGAGCAGAATAGTGAGTGTTCCCATCACAGTGTGACTGTGAGAGCATTCACTGTGCTGAGCAGAATAGTGAGTGTTCCCGTCACAGTGTGACTGAGAGCTCTCACTGTGCTGAGCAGAATAGTGAGTGTTCCCATCACAGTGTGACTGAGAGCAGTCACTATGCTTAGCAGAATAGTAAGTGTTTCCATCACAGTGTGACTGAGAGCTGTCATTGTGCTGAGCAGAATAATGGGTGTTCCCATCACAGTGTGACTTAGAGCTCTCACTTTGCTGAGCAGAATAGTGAGTGTTCCCATTACAGTGTTACCGAGAGCAGTCACTCTGCTTAGCAGAATAGTGAGTGTTTCCATCACAGTGCGACTGTGAGAGCAGTCACTGTGCAGAGCAGAATAGTGAGTGTTCCCATCACAGTGTGACTGCGAGAGCATTCACTTTGCTGAGCACAAGAGTGAGTGTTCCCATCACAGTGTGACTGTGAGAGCAGTCACTGTGCTGAGCAGAATAGTGAATGTTCCTGCCACAGTGTGACTGAGAGCAGTGACTGTGCTGAGCAAAATAGTGAGTGTTCCCATCACAGTGTGACTGCGATAGCATTCACTGTGCTGAGCAGAATAGTGAGTGTTCACATCACTGTGTGACTGAGAGCAGTCACTGTGCTGAGCGAAATAGTGAGTGTTCCCATCACAGAGTGACTGCGAGAGCATTCACTGTGCTGAGCAGAATAGTGAGTGTTCCCGTCACAGTGTGACTGAGAGCAGCCACTGTGCTGAGCAGAATAGTGAGTGTTCCCATCACAGTGTGACTGCGAGAGCATTCACTGTGCAGAGCAGAATAGTGAGTGTTCACATCACAGTGTAACTGTGAGAGCAGTCACTGTTCTGAGCAGAATAGTGAGTGTTCACATCAAAGTGTGACTGTGAGAGCAGTCACTGTGCTGAGCAGAATAGTAAGTGTTTCCATCACGGTATAACTGAGAGCTGTCATTGTGCTGAGCAGAATAGTGGGTGTTCCCATCACAGTGTTACTGAGAGCAGTCACTGTGCTGAGCAGAATAGTGAGTGTTCCCATCACAGTGTGACTGTGAGAGCATTCACTGTGCTGAGCAGAATAGTGAGTGTTCCCGTCAGTGTGACTGATAGCTCTCACTGTGCTGAGCAGAATAGTGAGTGTTCCCATCACAGTGTGAAAGAGAGCAGTCACTTGGCTGAGCAGAATAGTGAGTGTTTCCATCACAGTGTGACTGAGAGCAGTCACTGTGCTGAGCAGAATAGTGAATGTTCCCGCCACAGTGTGACTGAGAGCAGTCACTGTGCTGAGCAGAATAGTGAGTGTTCCCATCACAGTGTGACTGTGAGAGCATTCACTGTGCTGAGCAGAATAGTGAGTGTTCCCGTCAGTGTGACTGATAGCTCTCACTGTGCTGAGCAGAAAAGTGAGTGTTCCCATCACAGTGTGAAAGAGAGCAGTCACTTGGCTGAGCAGAATAGTGAGTGTTCCCATCACAGTGTGACTGAGAGCAGTCACTGTGCTGAGCAGAATAGTGAATGTTCCCGCCACAGTGTGACTGAGAGCAGTCACTGTGCTGAGCAGAATAGTGAGTGTTCCCATCACAGTGTGACTGTGAGAGCATTCACTGTGCTGAGCAGAATAGTGAGTGTTCCCGTCACAGTGTGACTGAGAGCTCTCACTGTGCTGAGCAGAATAGTGAGTGTTCCCATCACAGTGTGACTGAGAGCAGTCACTATGCTTAGCAGAATAGTAAGTGTTTCCATCACAGTGTGACTGAGAGCTGTCATTGTGCTGAGCAGAATAATGGGTGTTCCCATCACAGTGTGACTTAGAGCTCTCACTTTGCTGAGCAGAATAGTGAGTGTTCCCATTACAGTGTTACCGAGAGCAGTCACTCTGCTTAGCAGAATAGTGAGTGTTTCCATCACAGTGCGACTGTGAGAGCAGTCACTGTGCAGAGCAGAATAGTGAGTGTTCCCATCACAGTGTGACTGCGAGAGCATTCACTTTGCTGAGCACAAGAGTGAGTGTTCCCATCACAGTGTGACTGTGAGAGCAGTCACTGTGCTGAGCAGAATAGTGAATGTTCCTGCCACAGTGTGACTGAGAGCAGTGACTGTGCTGAGCAAAATAGTGAGTGTTCCCATCACAGTGTGACTGCGATAGCATTCACTGTGCTGAGCAGAATAGTGAGTGTTCACATCACTGTGTGACTGAGAGCAGTCACTGTGCTGAGCGAAATAGTGAGTGTTCCCATCACAGAGTGACTGCGAGAGCATTCACTGTGCTGAGCAGAATAGTGAGTGTTCCCGTCACAGTGTGACTGAGAGCAGCCACTGTGCTGAGCAGAATAGTGAGTGTTCCCATCACAGTGTGACTGCGAGAGCATTCACTGTGCAGAGCAGAATAGTGAGTGTTCACATCACAGTGTAACTGTGAGAGCAGTCACTGTTCTGAGCAGAATAGTGAGTGTTCACATCAAAGTGTGACTGTGAGAGCAGTCACTGTGCTGAGCAGAATAGTAAGTGTTTCCATCACGGTATAACTGAGAGCTGTCATTGTGCTGAGCAGAATAGTGGGTGTTCCCATCACAGTGTTACTGAGAGCAGTCACTGTGCTGAGCAGAATAGTGAGTGTTCCCATCACAGTGTGACTGTGAGAGCATTCACTGTGCTGAGCAGAATAGTGAGTGTTCCCGTCAGTGTGACTGATAGCTCTCACTGTGCTGAGCAGAATAGTGAGTGTTCCCATCACAGTGTGAAAGAGAGCAGTCACTTGGCTGAGCAGAATAGTGAGTGTTTCCATCACAGTGTGACTGAGAGCAGTCACTGTGCTGAGCAGAATAGTGAATGTTCCCGCCACAGTGTGACTGAGAGCAGTCACTGTGCTGAGCAGAATAGTGAGTGTTCCCATCACAGTGTGACTGTGAGAGCATTCACTGTGCTGAGCAGAATAGTGAGTGTTCCCGTCAGTGTGACTGATAGCTCTCACTGTGCTGAGCAGAAAAGTGAGTGTTCCCATCACAGTGTGAAAGAGAGCAGTCACTTGGCTGAGCAGAATAGTGAGTGTTCCCATCACAGTGTGACTGAGAGCAGTCACTGTGCTGAGCAGAATAGTGAATGTTCCCGCCACAGTGTGACTGAGAGCAGTCACTGTGCTGAGCAGAATAGTGAGTGTTCCCATCACAGTGTGACTGTGAGAGCATTCACTGTGCTGAGCAGAATAGTGAGTGTTCCCGTCACAGTGTGACTGAGAGCTCTCACTGTGCTGAGCAGAATAGTGAGTGTTCCCATCACAGTGTGACTGAGAGCAGTCACTATGCTTAGCAGAATAGTAAGTGTTTCCATCACAGTGTGACTGAGAGCTGTCATTGTGCTGAGCAGAATAATGGGTGTTCCCATCACAGTGTGACTTAGAGCTCTCACTTTGCTGAGCAGAATAGTGAGTGTTCCCATTACAGTGTTACCGAGAGCAGTCACTCTGCTTAGCAGAATAGTGAGTGTTTCCATCACAGTGCGACTGTGAGAGCAGTCACTGTGCAGAGCAGAATAGTGAGTGTTCCCATCACAGTGTGACTGCGAGAGCATTCACTTTGCTGAGCACAAGAGTGAGTGTTCCCATCACAGTGTGACTGTGAGAGCAGTCACTGTGCTGAGCAGAATAGTGAATGTTCCTGCCACAGTGTGACTGAGAGCAGTGACTGTGCTGAGCAAAATAGTGAGTGTTCCCATCACAGTGTGACTGCGATAGCATTCACTGTGCTGAGCAGAATAGTGAGTGTTCACATCACTGTGTGACTGAGAGCAGTCACTGTGCTGAGCGAAATAGTGAGTGTTCCCATCACAGAGTGACTGCGAGAGCATTCACTGTGCTGAGCAGAATAGTGAGTGTTCCCGTCACAGTGTGACTGAGAGCAGCCACTGTGCTGAGCAGAATAGTGAGTGTTCCCATCACAGTGTGACTGCGAGAGCATTCACTGTGCAGAGCAGAATAGTGAGTGTTCACATCACAGTGTAACTGTGAGAGCAGTCACTGTGCTGAGCAGAATAGTGAGTGTTCACATCACAGTGTGACTGTGAGAGCAGTCACTGTGCTGAGCAGAATAGTAAGTGTTTCCATCACAGTATAACTGAGAGCTGTCATTGTGCTGAGCAGAATAGTGGGTGTTCCCATCACAGTGTTACTGAGAGCAGTCACTGTGCTGAGCAGAATAGTGAGTGTTCCCATCACAGTGTGACTGTGAGAGCATTCACTGTGCTGAGCAGAATAGTGAGTGTTCCCGTCAGTGTGACTGATAGCTCTCACTGTGCTGAGCAGAATAGTGAGTGTTCCCATCACAGTGTGGAAGAGAGCAGTCACTTGGCTGAGCAGAATAGTGAGTGTTTCCATCACAGTGTGACTGAGAGCAGTCACTGTGCTGAGCAGAATAGTGAATGTTCCCGCCACAGTGTGACTGAGAGCAGTCACTGTGCTGAGCAGAATAGTGAGTGTTCCCATCACAGTGTGACTGTGAGAGCATTCACTGTGCTGAGCAGAATAGTGAGTGTTCCCGTCAGTGTGACTGATAGCTCTCACTGTGCTGAGCAGAAAAGTGAGTGTTCCCATCACAGTGTGAAAGAGAGCAGTCACTTGGCTGAGCAGAATAATGAGTGTTCCCATCACAGTGTGACTGAGAGCAGTCACTGTGCTGAGCAGAATAGTGAATGTTCCCGCCACAGTGTGACTGAGAGCAGTCACTGTGCTGAGCAGAATAGTGAGTGTTCCCATCACAGTGTGACTGTGAGAGCATTCACTGTGCTGAGCAGAATAGTGAGTGTTCCCGTCACAGTGTGACTGAGAGCTCTCACTGTGCTGAGCAGAATAGTGAGTGTTCCCATCACAGTGTGACTGAGAGCAGTCACTATGCTTAGCAGAATAGTAAGTGTTTCCATCACAGTGTGACTGAGAGCTGTCATTGTGCTGAGCAGAATAATGGGTGTTCCCATCACAGTGTGACTTAGAGCTCTCACTTTGCTGAGCAGAATAGTGAGTGTTCCCATTACAGTGTTACCGAGAGCAGTCACTCTGCTTAGCAGAATAGTGAGTGTTTCCATCACAGTGCGACTGTGAGAGCAGTCACTGTGCAGAGCAGAATAGTGAGTGTTCCCATCACAGTGTGACTACGAGAGCATTCACTTTGCTGAGCACAAGAGTGAGTGTTCCCATCACAGTGTGACTGTGAGAGCAGTCACTGTGCTGAGCAGAATAGTGAATGTTCCTGCCACAGTGTGACTGAGAGCAGTGACTGTGCTGAGCAAAATAGTGAGTGTTCCCATCACAGTGTGACTGCGATAGCATTCACTGTGCTGAGCAGAATAGTGAGTGTTCACATCACTGTGTGACTGAGAGCAGTCACTGTGCTGAGCGAAATAGTGAGTGTTCCCATCACAGAGTGACTGCGAGAGCATTCACTGTGCTGAGCAGAATAGTGAGTGTTCCCGTCACAGTGTGACTGAGAGCAGCCACTGTGCTGAGCAGAATAGTGAGTGTTCCCATCACAGTGTGACTGCGAGAGCATTCACTGTGCAGAGCAGAATAGTGAGTGTTCACATCACAGTGTAACTGTGAGAGCAGTCACTGTGCTGAGCAGAATAGTGAGTGTTCACATCACAGTGTGACTGTGAGAGCAGTCACTGTGCTGAGCAGAATAGTAAGTGTTTCCATCACAGTATAACTGAGAGCTGTCATTGTGCTGAGCAGAATAGTGGGTGTTCCCATCACAGTGTTACTGAGAGCAGTCACTGTGCTGAGCAGAATAGTGAGTGTTCCCATCACAGTGTGACTGTGAGAGCATTCACTGTGCTGAGCAGAATAGTGAGTGTTCCCGTCAGTGTGACTGATAGCTCTCACTTTGCTGAGCAGAATAGTGAGTGTTCCCCTCACAGTGTGAAAGAGAGCAGTCACTTGGCTGAGCAGAATAGTGAGTGTTTCCATCACAGTGTGACTGAGAGCAGTCACTGTGCTGAGCAGAATAGTGAATGTTCCCGCCACAGTGTGACTGAGAGCAGTCACTGTGCTGAGCAGAATAGTGAGTGTTCCCATCACAGTGTGACTGTGAGAGCATTCACTGTGCTGAGCAGAATAGTGAGTGTTCCCGTCAGTGTGACTGATAGCTCTCACTGTGCTGATCAGAAAAGTGAGTGTTCCCATCACAGTGTGAAAGAGAGCAGTCACTGTGCTGAGCAGAATAGTGAGTGTTCCCATCACAGTGTGACTGCGAGAGCATTCACTGTGCAGAGCAGAATAGTGAGTGTTCACATCACAGTGTAACTGTGAGAGCAGTCACTGTGCTGAGCAGAATAGTGAGTGTTCACATCACAGTGTGACTGAGAGCAGTCACTATGCTTAGCAGAATAGTAAGTGTTTCCATCACAGTGTGACTGAGAGCTGTCATTGTGCTGAGCAGAATAATGGGTGTTCCCATCACAGTGTGACTTAGAGCTGTCATTGTACTGAGCAGAATAGTGGGTGTTCCCATCACAGTGTGACTGTGAGAGCAGTCACTGTGCTGAGCAGAATAGTAAGTGTTTCCATCACAGTGTAACTGAGAGCTGTCATTGTGCTGAGCAGAATAGTGGGTGTTCCCATCACAGTGTTACAGAGAGCAGTCACTGTGCTGAGCAGAATAGTGAGTGTTCCCATCACAGTGTGACTGTGAGAGCATTCACTGTGCTGAGCAGAATAGTGAGTGTTCCCGTCAGTGTGACTGATAGCTCTCACTGTGCTGAGCAGAATAGTGAGTGTTCCCATCACAGTGTGAAAGAGAGCAGTCACTTGGCTGAGCACAAGAGTGAGTGTTCCCATCACAGTGTGACTGTGAGAGCAGTCACTGTGCTGAGCAGAATAGTGAATGTTCCCGCCACAGTGTGACTGAGAGCAGTCACTGTGCTGAGCAGAATAGTGAGTGTTCCCATCACAGTGTGACTGTGAGAGCATTCACTGTGCTGAGCAGAATAGTGAGTGTTCCCGTCAGTGTGACTGATAGCTCTCACTGTGCTGAGCAGAATAGTGAGTGTTCCCATCACAGTGTGAAAGAGAGCAGTCACTTGGCTGAGCAGAATAGTGAGTGTTCCCATCACAGTGTGACTGAGAGCAGTCACTGTGCTGAGCAGAATAGTGAATGTTCCCGCCACAGTGTGACTGAGAGCAGTCACTGTGCTGAGCAGAATAGTGAGTGTTCCCAACACAGTGTGACTGTGAGAGCACTCACTGTGCTGAGCAGAATAGTGAGTGTTCCCGTCAGTGTGACTGATAGCTCTCACTGTGCTGAGCAGAAAAGTGAGTGTTCCCATCACAGTGTGAAAGAGAGCAGTCACTTGGCTGAGCAGAATAGTGAGTGTTCCCATCACAGTGTGACTGAGAGCAGTCACTGTGCTGAGCAGAATAGTGAATGTTCCCGCCACAGTGTGACTGAGAGCAGTCACTGTGCTGAGCAGAATAATGAGTGTTCACATCAAAGTGTGACTGAGAGCAGTCACTGTGCTGAGCGAAATAGTGAGTGTTCCCACCACAGAGTGACTGCGAGAGCATTCACTGTGCTGAGCAGAATAGTGAGTGTTCCCGTCACAGTGTGACTGAGAGCAGCCACTGTGCTGAGCAGAATAGTGAGTGTTCCCATCACAGTGTGACTGTGAGAGCAGTCACTGTGCTGAGCAGAATAGTGAGTGTTCACATCACAGTGTGACTGTGAGAGCAGTCACTGTGCTGAGCAGAATAGTGAATGTTCCTGCCACAGTGTGACTGAGAGCAGTGACTGTGCTGAGCAAAATAGTGAGTGTTCCCATCACAGTGTGACTGCGATAGCATTCACTGTGCTGAGCAGAATAGTGAGTGTTCACATCACTGTGTGACTGAGAGCAGTCACTGTGCTGAGCGAAATAGTGAGTGTTCCAATCACAGAGTGACTGCGAGAGCATTCACTGTGCTGAGCAGAATAGTGAGTGTTCCCGTCACAGTGTGACTGAGAGCAGCCACTGTGCTGAGCAGAATAGTGAGTGTTCCCATCACAGTGTGACTGCGAGAGCATTCACTGTGCAGAGCAGAATAGTGAGTGTTCACATCACAGTGTAACTGTGAGAGCAGTCACTGTGCTGAGCAGAATAGTTAGTGTTCCCATCACATTGTGACTGTGAGAGCATTCACTGTGCTGAGCAGAATAGTGAGTGTTCCCGTCACAGTGTGACTGAGAGCTCTCACTGTGCTGAGCAGAATAGTGAGTGTTCCCATCACAGTGTGACTGAGAGCAGTCACTATGCTTAGCAGAATAGTAAGTGTTTCCATCACAGTGTGACTGAGAGCTGTCATTGTGCTGAGCAGAATAATGGGTGTTCCCATCACAGTGTGACTTAGAGCTGTCATTGTACTGAGCAGAATAGTGGGTGTTCCCATCACAGTGTGACTGTGAGAGCAGTCACTGTGCTGAGCAGAATAGTAAGTGTTTCCATCACAGTGTAACTGAAAGCTGTCATTGTGCTGAGCAGAATAGTGGGTGTTCCCATCACAGTGTTACTGAGAGCAGTCACTGTGCTGAGCAGAATAGTGAGTGTTCCCATCACAGTGTGACTGTGAGAGCATTCACTGTGCTGAGCAGAATAGTGAGTGTTCCCGTCAGTGTGACTGATAGCTCTCACTGTGCTGAGCAGAATAGTGAGTGTTCCCATCACAGTGTGAAAGAGAGCAGTCGCTTGGCTGAGCAGAATAGTGAGTGTTCCCATCACAGTGTGACTGAGAGCAGTCACTGTGCTGAGCAGAATAGTGAATGTTCCCGCCACAGTGTGACTGAGAGCAGTCACTGTGCTGAACAGAATAGTGAGTGTTCCCATCACAGTGTGACTGTGAGAGCATTCACTGTGCTGAGCAGAATAGTGAGTGTTCCCGTCAGTGTGACTGATAGCTCTCACTGTGCTGAGCAGAAAAGTGAGTGTTCCCATCACAATGTGAAAGAGAGCAGTCACTTGGCTGAGCAGAATAGTGAGTGTTCCCATCACAGTGTGACTGACAGCAGTCACTGTGCTGAGCAGAATAGTGAATGTTCCCGCCACAGTGTGACTGAGAGCAGTCACTGTGCTGAGCAGAATAATGAGTGTTCACATCAAAGTGTGACTGAGAGCAGTCACTGTGCTGAGCGAAATAGTGAGTGTTCCCACCACAGAGTGACTGCGAGAGCATTCACTGTGCTGAGCAGAATAGTGAGTGTTCCCGTCACAGTGTGACTGAGAGCAGCCACTGTGCTGAGCAGAATAGTGAGTGTTGCCATCACAGTGTGACTGCGAGAGCATTCACTGTGCAGAGCAGAATAGTGAGTGTTCACATCACAGTGTAACTGTGAGAGCAGTCACTGTGCTGAGCAGAATAGTGAGTGTTCACATCACAGTGTGACTGTGAGAGCAGTCACTGTGCTGAGCAGAATAGTAAGTGTTTCAATCACAGTGTAACTGAGAGCTGTCATTGTGCTGAGCAGAATAGTGGGTGTTCCCATCACAGTGTGACTAAGAGCTGTCAGTGTGCTGAGCAGAATAGTGAGTGTTCCCATCACAGTGTGACTGCGAGAGCATTCACTGTGCAGAGCAGAATAGTGAGTGTTCACATCACAGTGTAACTGTGAGAGCAGTCACTGTGCTGAGCAGAATAGTTAGTGTTCCCATCACATTGTGACTGTGAGAGCATTCACTGTGCTGAGCAGAATAGTGAGTGTTCCCGTCACAGTGTGACTGAGAGCTCTCACTGTGCTGAGCAGAATAGTGAGTGTTCCCATCACAGTGTGACTGAGAGCAGTCACTATGCTTAGCAGAATAGTAAGTGTTTCCATCACAGTGTGACTGAGAGCTGTCATTGTGCTGAGCAGAATAATGGGTGTTCCCATCACAGTGTGACTTAGAGCTGTCATTGTACTGAGCAGAATAGTGGGTGTTCCCACCACAGAGTGACTGCGAGAGCATTCACTGTGCTGAGCAGAATAGTGAGTGTTCCCGTCACAGTGTGACTGTGAGAGCAGTCACTGTGCTGAGCAGAATAGTAAGTGTTTCCATCACAGTGTAACTGAAAGCTGTCATTGTGCTGAGCAGAATAGTGGGTGTTCCCATCACAGTGTTACTGAGAGCAGTCACTGTGCTGAGCAGAATAGTGAGTGTTCCCATCACAGTGTGACTGTGAGAGCATTCACTGTGCTGAGCAGAATAGTGAGTGTTCCCGTCAGTGTGACTGATAGCTCTCACTGTGCTGAGCAGAATAGTGAGTGTTCCCATCACAGTGTGAAAGGGAGCAGTCACTTGGCTGAGCACAAGAGTGAGTGTTCCCATCACAGTGTGACTGTGAGAGCAGTCACTGTGCTGAGCAGAATAGTGAATGTTCCCGCCACAGTGTGACTGAGAGCAGTCACTGTGCTGAGCAGAATAGTGAGTGTTCCCATCACAGTGTGACTGTGAGAGCATTCACTGTGCTGAGCAGAATAGTGAGTGTTCCCGTCAGTGTGACTGATAGCTCTCACTGTGCTGAGCAGAATAGTGAGTGTTCCCATCACAGTGTGAAAGAGAGCAGTCACTTGGCTGAGCAGAATAGTGAGTGTTCCCATCACAGTGTGACTGAGAGCAGTCACTGTGCTGAGCAGAATAGTGAATGTTCCCGCCACAGTGTGACTGAGAGCAGTCACTGTGCTGAGCAGAATAGTGAGTGTTCCCATCACAGTGTGACTGTGAGAGCATTCACTGTGCTGAGCAGAATAGTGAGTGTTCCCGTCAGTGTGACTGATAGCTCTCACTGTGCTGAGCAGAAAAGTGAGTGTTCCCATCACAGTGTGAAAGAGAGCAGTCACTTGGCTGAGCAGAATAGTGAGTGTTCCCATCACAGTGTGACTGACAGCAGTCACTGTGCTGAGCAGAATAGTGAATGTTCCCGCCACAGTGTGACTGAGAGCAGTCACTGTGCTGAGCGAAATAGTGAGTGTTCCCACCACAGAGTGACTGCGAGAGCATTCACTGTGCTGAGCAGAATAGTGAGTGTTCCCGTCACAGTGTGACTGAGAGCAGCCACTGTGCTGAGCAGAATAGTGAGTGTTGCCATCACAGTGTGACTGCGAGAGCATTCACTGTGCAGAGCAGAATAGTGAGTGTTCACATCACAGTGTAACTGTGAGAGCAGTCACTGTGCTGAGCAGAATAGTGAGTGTTCACATCACAGTGTGACTGTGAGAGCAGTCACTGTGCTGAGCAGAATAGTAAGTGTTTTAATCACAGTGTAACTGAGAGCTGTCATTGTGCTGAGCAGAATAGTGGGTGTTCCCATCACAGTGTGACTAAGAGCTGTCACTGTGCTGAGCAGAATAGTGAGTGTTCCCATCACAGTGTGACTGCGAGAGCATTCACTGTGCAGAGCAGAATAGTGAGTGTTCACATCACAGTGTAACTGTGAGAGCAGTCACTGTGCTGAGCAGAATAGTGAGTGTTCACATCACAGTGTGACTGTGAGAGCAGTCACTGTGCTGAGCAGAATAGTAAGTGTTTCCATCACAGTATAACTGAGAGCTGTCATTGTGCTGAGCAGAATAGTGGGTGTTCCCATCACAGTGTTACTGAGAGCAGTCACTGTGCTGAGCAGAATAGTGAGTGTTCCCATCACAGTGTGACTGTGAGAGCATTCACTGTGCTGAGCAGAATAGTGAGTGTTCCCGTCAGTGTGACTGATAGCTCTCACTGTGCTGAGCAGAAAAGTGAGTGTTCCCATCACAGTGTGAAAGAGAGCAGTCACTTGGCTGAGCAGAATAGTGAGTGTTCCCATCACAGTGTGACTGAGAGCAGTCACTGTGCTGAGCAGAATAGTGAATGTTCCCGCCACAGTGTGACTGAGAGCAGTCACTGTGCTGAGCAGAATAGTGAGTGTTCCCATCACAGTGTGACTGTGAGAGCATTCACTGTGCTGAGCAGAATAGTGAGTGTTCCCGTCACAGTGTGACTGAGAGCTCTCACTGTGCTGAGCAGAATAGTGAGTGTTCCCATCACAGTGTGACTGAGAGCAGTCACTATGCTTAGCAGAATAGTAAGTGTTTCCATCACAGTGTGACTGAGAGCTGTCATTGTGCTGAGCAGAATAATGGGTGTTCCCATCACAGTGTGACTTAGAGCTCTCACTTTGCTGAGCAGAATAGTGAGTGTTCCCATTACAGTGTTACCGAGAGCAGTCACTCTGCTTAGCAGAATAGTGAGTGTTTCCATCACAGTGCGACTGTGAGAGCAGTCACTGTGCAGAGCAGAATAGTGAGTGTTCCCATCACAGTGTGACTGCGAGAGCATTCACTTTGCTGAGCACAAGAGTGAGTGTTCCCATCACAGTGTGACTGTGAGAGCAGTCACTGTGCTGAGCAGAATAGTGAATGTTCCTGCCACAGTGTGACTGAGAGCAGTGACTGTGCTGAGCAAAATAGTGAGTGTTCCCGTCACAGTGTGACTGCGATAGCATTCACTGTGCTGAGCAGAATAGTGAGTGTTCACATCACTGTGTGACTGAGAGCAGTCACTGTGCTGAGCGAAATAGTGAGTGTTCCCATCACAGAGTGACTGCGAGAGCATTCACTGTGCTGAGCAGAATAGTGAGTGTTCCCGTCACAGTGTGACTGAGAGCAGCCACTGTGCTGAGCAGAATAGTGAGTGTTCCCATCACAGTGTGACTGCGAGAGCATTCACTGTGCAGAGCAGAATAGTGAGTGTTCACATCACAGTGTAACTGTGAGAGCAGTCACTGTGCTGAGCAGAATAGTGAGTGTTCACATCACAGTGTGACTGTGAGAGCAGTCACTGTGCTGAGCAGAATAGTAAGTGTTTCCATCACAGTATAACTGAGAGCTGTCATTGTGCTGAGCAGAATAGTGGGTGTTCCCATCACAGTGTTACTGAGAGCAGTCACTGTGCTGAGCAGAATAGTGAGTGTTCCCATCACAGTGTGACTGTGAGAGCATTCACTGTGCTGAGCAGAATAGTGAGTGTTCCCGTCAGTGTGACTGATAGCTCTCACTGTGCTGAGCAGAATAGTGAGTGTTCCCATCACAGTGTGAAAGAGAGCAGTCACTTGGCTGAGCAGAATAGTGAGTGTTTCCATCACAGTGTGACTGAGAGCAGTCACTGTGCTGAGCAGAATAGTGAATGTTCCCGCCACAGTGTGACTGAGAGCAGTCACTGTGCTGAGCAGAATAGTGAGTGTTCCCATCACAGTGTGACTGTGAGAGCATTCACTGTGCTGAGCAGAATAGTGAGTGTTCCCGTCAGTGTGACTGATAGCTCTCACTGTGCTGAGCAGAAAAGTGAGTGTTCCCATCACAGTGTGAAAGAGAGCAGTCACTTGGCTGAGCAGAATAGTGAGTGTTCCCATCACAGTGTGACTGAGAGCAGTCACTGTGCTGAGCAGAATAGTGAATGTTCCCGCCACAGTGTGACTGAGAGCAGTCACTGTGCTGAGCAGAATAGTGAGTGTTCCCATCACAGTGTGACTGTGAGAGCAGTCACTGTGCTGAGCAGAATAATGGGTGTTCCCATCACAGTGTGACTTAGAGCTGTCATTGTACTGAGCAGAATAGTGGGTGTTCCCATCACAGTGTTACTGAGAGCAGTCACTGTGCTGAGCAGAATAGTGAGTGTTCCCATCACAGTGTGACTGTGAGAGCATTCACTGTGCTGAGCAGAATAGTGAGTGTTCCCGTCACAGTGTGACTGAGAGCTCTCACTGTGCTGAGCAGAATAGTGAGTGTTCCCATCACAGTGTGACTGAGAGCAGTCACTATGCTTAGCAGAATAGTAAGTGTTTCCATCACAGTGTGACTGACAGCTGTCATTGTGCTGAGCAGAATAATGGGTGTTCCCATCACAGTGTGACTTAGAGCTCTCACTTTCCTGAGCAGAATAGTGAGTGTTCCCATTACAGTGTTACCGAGAGCAGTCACTCTGCTTAGCAGAATAGTGAGTGTTTCCATCACAGTGCGACTGTGAGAGCAGTCACTGTGCAGAGCAGAATAGTGAGTGTTCCCATCACAGTGTGACTGCGAGAGCATTCACTGTGCTGAGCAGAATAGTGAGTGTTGCCATCACAGTGTGACTGCGAGAGCATTCACTGTGCAGAGCAGAATAGTGAGTGTTCACATCACAGTGTAACTGTGAGAGCAGTCACTGTGCTGAGCAGAATAGTGAGTGTTCACATCACAGTGTGACTGTGAGAGCAGTCACTGTGCTGAGCAGAATAGTAAGTGTTTCAATCACAGTGTAACTGAGAGCTGTCATTGTGCTGAGCAGAATAGTGGGTGTTCCCATCACAGTGTGACTAAGAGCTGTCACTGTGCTGAGCAGAATAGTGAGTGTTCCCATCACAGTGTGACTGCGAGAGCATTCACTGTGCAGAGCAGAATAGTGAGTGTTCACATCACAGTGTAACTGTGAGAGCAGTCACTGTGCTGAGCAGAATAGTGAGTGTTCACATCACAGTGTGACTGTGAGAGCAGTCACTGTGCTGAGCAGAATAGTAAGTGTTTCCATCACAGTATAACTGAGAGCTGTCATTGTGCTGAGCAGAATAGTGGGTGTTCCCATCACAGTGTTACTGAGAGCAGTCACTGTGCTGAGCAGAATAGTGAGTGTTCCCATCACAGTGTGACTGTGAGAGCATTCACTGTGCTGAGCAGAATAGTGAGTGTTCCCGTCAGTGTGACTGATAGCTCTCACTGTGCTGAGCAGAAAAGTGAGTGTTCCCATCACAGTGTGAAAGAGAGCAGTCACTTGGCTGAGCAGAATAGTGAGTGTTCCCATCACAGTGTGACTGAGAGCAGTCACTGTGCTGAGCAGAATAGTGAATGTTCCCGCCACAGTGTGACTGAGAGCAGTCACTGTGCTGAGCAGAATAGTGAGTGTTCCCATCACAGTGTGACTGTGAGAGCATTCACTGTGCTGAGCAGAATAGTGAGTGTTCCCGTCACAGTGTGACTGAGAGCTCTCACTGCGCTGAGCAGAATAGTGAGTGTTCCCATCACAGTGTGACTGAGAGCAGTCACTATGCTTAGCAGAATAGTAAGTGTTTCCATCACAGTGTGACTGAGAGCTGTCATTGTGCTGAGCAGAATAATGGGTGTTCCCATCACAGTGTGACTTAGAGCTCTCACTTTGCTGAGCAGAATAGTGAGTGTTCCCATTACAGTGTTACCGAGAGCAGTCACTCTGCTTAGCAGAATAGTGAGTGTTTCCATCACAGTGCGACTGTGAGAGCAGTCACTGTGCAGAGCAGAATAGTGAGTGTTCCCATCACAGTGTGACTGCGAGAGCATTCACTTTGCTGAGCACAAGAGTGAGTGTTCCCATCACAGTGTGACTGTGAGAGCAGTCACTGTGCTGAGCAGAATAGTGAATGTTCCTGCCACAGTGTGACTGAGAGCAGTGACTGTGCTGAGCAAAATAGTGAGTGTTCCCATCACAGTGTGACTGCGATAGCATTCACTGTGCTGAGCAGAATAGTGAGTGTTCACATCACTGTGTGACTGAGAGCAGTCACTGTGCTGAGCGAAATAGTGAGTGTTCCCATCACAGAGTGACTGCGAGAGCATTCACTGTGCTGAGCAGAATAGTGAGTGTTCCCGTCACAGTGTGACTGAGAGCAGCCACTGTGCTGAGCAGAATAGTGAGTGTTCCCATCACAGTGTGACTGCGAGAGCATTCACTGTGCAGAGCAGAATAGTGAGTGTTCACATCACAGTGTAAATGTGAGAGAGTCACTGTGCTGAGCAGAATAGTGAGTGTTCACATCACAGTGTGACTGTGAGAGCAGTCACTGTGCTGAGCAGAATAGTAAGTGTTTCCATCACAGTATAACTGAGAGCTGTCATTGTGCTGAGCAGAATAGTGGGTGTTCCCATCACAGTGTTACTGAGAGCAGTCACTGCGCTGAGCAGAATAGTGAGTGTTCCCATCACAGTGTGACTGTGAGAGCATTCACTGTGCTGAGCAGAATAGTGAGTGTTCCCGTCAGTGTGACTGATAGCTCTCACTGTGCTGAGCAGAATAGTGAGTGTTCCCATCACAGTGTGAAAGAGAGCAGTCACTTGGCTGAGCAGAATAGTGAGTGTTTCCATCACAGTGTGACTGAGAGCAGTCACTGTGCTGAGCAGAATAGTGAATGTTCCCGCCACAGTGTGACTGAGAGCAGTCACTGTGCTGAGCAGAATAGTGAGTGTTCCCATCACAGTGTGACTGTGAGAGCATTCACTGTGCTGAGCAGAATAGTGAGTGTTCCCGTCAGTGTGACTGATAGCTCTCACTGTGCTGAGCAGAAAAGTGAGTGTTCCCATCACAGTGTGAAAGAGAGCAGTCACTTGGCTGAGCAGAATAGTGAGTGTTCCCATCACAGTGTGACTGAGAGCAGTCACTGTGCTGAGCAGAATAGTGAATGTTCCCGCCACAGTGTGACTGAGAGCAGTCACTGTGCTGAGCAGAATAGTGAGTGTTCCCATCACAGTGTGACTGTGAGAGCAGTCACTGTGCTGAGCAGAATAATGGGTGTTCCCATCACAGTGTGACTTAGAGCTGTCATTGTACTGAGCAGAATAGTGGGTGTTCCCATCACAGTGTTACTGAGAGCAGTCACTGTGCTGAGCAGAATAGTGAGTGTTCCCATCACAGTGTGACTGTGAGAGCATTCACTGTGCTGAGCAGAATAGTGAGTGTTCCCGTCACAGTGTGACTGAGAGCTCTCACTGTGCTGAGCAGAATAGTGAGTGTTCCCATCACAGTGTGACTGAGAGCAGTCACTATGCTTAGCAGAATAGTAAGTGTTTCCATCAAAGTGTGACTGAGAGCTGTCATTGTGCTGAGCAGAATAATGGGTGTTCCCATCACAGTGTGACTTAGAGCTCTCACTTTCCTGAGCAGAATAGTGAGTGTTCCCATTACAGTGTTACCGAGAGCAGTCACTCTGCTTAGCAGAATAGTGAGTGTTTCCATCACAGTGCGACTGTGAGAGCAGTCACTGTGCAGAGCAGAATAGTGAGTGTTCCCATCACAGTGTGACTGCGAGAGCATTCACTTTGCTGAGCACAAGAGTGAGTGTTCCCATCACAGTGTGACTGTGAGAGCAGTCACTGTGCTGAGCAGAATAGTGAATGTTCCTGCCACAGTGTGACTGAGAGCAGTGACTGTGCTGAGCAAAATAGTGAGTGTTCCCATCACAGTGTGACTGTGATAGCATTCACTGTGCTGAGCAGAATAGTGAGTGTTCACATCACTGTGTGACTGAGAGCAGTCACTGTGCTGAGCGAAATAGTGAGTGTTCCCATCACAGAGTGACTGCGAGAGCATTCACTGTGCTGAGCAGAATAGTGAGTGTTCCCGTCACAGTGTGACTGAGAGCAGCCACTGTGCTGAGCAGAATAGTGAGTGTTCCCATCACAGTGTGACTGCGAGAGCATTCACTGTGCAGAGCAGAATAGTGAGTGTTCACATCACAGTGTAACTGTGAGAGCAGTCACTGTGCTGAGCAGAATAGTTAGTGTTCACATCACAGTGTGACTGTGAGAGCAGTCACTGTGCTGAGCAGAATAGTAAGTGTTTCCATCACTGTGTAACTGAGAGCTGTCATTGTGCTGAGCAGAATAGTGGGTGTTCCCATCACAGTGTTACTGAGAGCAGTCACTGTGCTGAGCAGAATAGTGAGTGTTCCCATCACAGTGTGACTGTGAGGGCATTCACTGTGCTGAGCAGAATAGTGAGTGTTCCCGTCAGTGTGACTGATAGCTCTCACTGTGCTGAGCAGAAAAGTGAGTGTTCCCATCACAGTGTGAAAGAGAGCAGTCACTTGGCTGAGCAGAATAGTGAGTGTTCCCATCACAGTGTGACTGAGAGCAGTCACTGTGCTGAGCAGAATAGTGAATGTTCCCGCCACAGTGTGACTGAGAGCAGTCACTGTGCTGAGCAGAATAGTGAGTGTTCCCATCACAGTGTGACTGTGAGAGCAGTCACTGTGCTGAGCAGAATAATGGGTGTTCCCATCACAGTGTGACTTAGAGCTGTCATTGTACTGAGCAGAATAGTGGGTGTTCCCATCACAGTGTTACTGAGAGCAGTCACTGTGCTGAGCAGAATAGTGAGTGTTCCCATCACAGTGTGACTGTGAGAGCATTCACTGTGCTGAGCAGAATAGTGAGTGTTCCCGTCACAGTGTGACTGAGAGCTCTCACTGTGCTGAGCAGAATAGTGAGTGTTCCCATCACAGTGTGACTGAGAGCAGTCACTGTGCTTAGCAGAATAGTAAGTGTTTCCATCACAGTGTGACTGAGAGCTGTCATTGTGCTGAGCAGAATAATGGGTGTTCCCATCACAGTGTGACTTAGAGCTCTCACTTTGCTGAGAAGAATAGTGAGTGTTCCCATTACAGTGTTACCGAGAGCAGTCACTCTGCTTAGCAGAATAGTGAGTGTTTCCATCACAGTGCGACTATGAGAGCAGTCACTGTGCAGAGCAGAATAGTGAGTGTTCCCATCACAGTGTGACTGCGAGAGCATTCACTTTGCTGAGCACAAGAGTGAGTGTTCCCATCACAGTGTGACTGTGAGAGCAGTCACTGTGCTGAGCAGAATAGTGAATGTTCCTGCCACAGTGTGACTGAGAGCAGTGACTGTGCTGAGCAAAATAGTGAGTGTTCCCATCACAGTGTGACTGCGATAGCATTCACTGTGCTGAGCAGAATAGTGAGTGTTCACATCACTGTGTGACTGAGAGCAGTCACTGTGCTGAGCAGAATAGTGAGTGTTCCCGTCACAGTGTGACTGAGAGCAGCCACTGTGCTGAGCAGAATAGTGAGTGTTCCCATCACAGTGTGACTGCGAGAGCATTCACTGTGCAGTGCAGAATAGTGAGTGTTCACATCACAGTGTAACTGTGAGAGCAGTCATTGTGCTGAGCAGAATAGTGAGTGTTCACATCACAGTGTGACTGTGAGAGCAGTCACTGTGCTGAGCAGAATAGTAAGTGTTTCCATCACTGTGTAACTGAGAGCTGTCATTGTGCTGAGCAGAATAGTGGGTGTTCCCATCACAGTGTTACTGAGAGCAGTCACTGTGCTGAGCAGAATAGTGAGTGTTCCCATCACAGTGTGACTGTGAGGGCATTCACTGTGCTGAGCAGAATAGTGAGTGTTCCCGTCAGTGTGACTGATAGCTCTCACTGTGCTGAGCAGAATAGTGAGTGTTCCCATCACAGTGTGACTGCGAGAGCATTCACTGTGCAGAGCAGAATAGTGAGTGTTCACATCACAGTGTAACTGTGAGAGCAGTCACTGTGCTGAGCAGAATAGTGAGTGTTCCCATCACATTGTGACTGTGAGAGCATTCACTGTGCTGAGCAGAATAGTGAGTGTTCCCGTCACAGTGTGACTGAGAGCTCTCACTGTGCTGAGCAGAATAGTGAGTGTTCCCATCACAGTGTGACTGAGAGCAGTCACTATGCTTAGCAGAATAGTACGTGTGTCCATCACAGTGTGACTGAGAGCTGTCATTGTGCTTTGCAGAATAATGGGTGTTCCCATCACAGTGTGACTTAGAGCTGTCATTGTACTGAGCAGAATAGTGGGTGTTCCCATCACAGTGTGACTGTGAGAGCAGTCACTGTGCTGAGCAGAATAGTAAGTGTTTCCATCACAGTGTAACTGAGAGCTGTCATTGTGCTGAGCAGAATAGTGGGTGTTCCCATCACAGTGTTACTGAGAGCAGTCACTGTGCTGAGCAGAATAGTGAGTGTTCCCATCACAGTGTGACTGTGAGAGCATTCACTGTGCTGAGCAGAATAGTGAGTGTTCCCGTCAGTGTGACTGATAGCTCTCACTGTGCTGAGCAGAATAGTGAGTGTTCCCATCACAGTGTGAAAGAGAGCAGTCACTTGGCTGAGCACAAGAGTGAGTGTTCCCATCACAGTGTGACTGTGAGAGCAGTCACTGTGCTGAGCAGAATAGTGAATGTTCCCGCCACAGTGTGACTGAGAGCAGTCACTGTGCTGAGCAGAATAGTGAGTGTTCCCATCACAGTGTGACTGTGAGAGCATTCACTGTGCTGAGCAGAATAGTGAATGTTCCCGCCACAGTGTGACTGAGAGCAGTCACTGTGCTGAGCAGAATAGTGAGTGTTCCCAACACAGTGTGACTGTGAGAGCACTCACTGTGCTGAGCAGAATAGTGAGTGTTCCCGTCAGTGTGACTGATAGCTCTCACTGTGCTGAGCAGAAAAGTGAGTGTTTCCATCACAGTGTGAAAGAGAGCAGTCACTTGGCTGAGCAGAATAGTGAGTGTTCCCATCACAGTGTGACTGAGAGCAGTCACTGTGCTGAGCAGAATAGTGAATGTTCCCGCCACAGTGTGACTGAGAGCAGTCACTGTGCTGAGCAGAATAATGAGTGTTCACATCAAAGTGTGACTGAGAGCAGTCACTGTGCTGAGCGAAATAGTAGGGACTTTTCGATTTGCACGTTTACTATAGTAGACTGCGACGTATGCGGTCATTTGTGAAGCAGTGCGCATGCGCATCGACGAACTCGTCGTTCGTAGCAGAATTCTCGAACGCGTTCAACCTTGTTTTGCCGTCGTTGGAAAACTGTGACGACATAGTGTGCATATCACTGGGACTTTTCGATTTGCACGTTTACTAGTAGACTGCGACGTATGCGGTCATTTGTGAAGCAGTGCGCATGCGCATCGACGAACTCGTCGTTCGTAGCAGAATTCTCGAACGCGTTCAACCTTGTTTTGCCGTCGTTGGAAAACTGTGACGACATAGTGTGCATATCACTATTTTGTAGAAACGAAACACCACATCAGGAAAGAAACACCACATTTGAAAATGGACCCGATTGACTTGATTCTTTAAGCAGAGAGTGGTGGAAGCGTAAGTTCGCTAAAATTAACACATTTTCTTGTCTGTAATTTCCCTTAAATACAAATTCTTGTAGAATAATCCATTGGGACCGCATACGTCGCAGTCCACGTGTGAACGTGCAAATCGAAAAGTCCCTAGTGAGTGTTCCCACCACAGAGTGACTGCGAGAGCATTCACTGTGCTGAGCAGAATAGTGAGTGTTCCCGTCACAGTGTGACTGAGAGCAGCCACTGTGCTGAGCAGAATAGTGAGTGTTCCCATCACAGTGTGACTGTGAGAGCAGTCACTGTGCTGAGCAGAATAGTGAGTGTTCACATCACAGTGTGACTGTGAGAGCAGTCACTGTGCTGAGCAGAATAGTGAATGTTCCTGCCACAGTGTGACTGAGAGCAGTGACTGTGCTGAGCAAAATAGTGAGTGTTCCCATCACAGTGTGACTGCGATAGCATTCACTGTGCTGAGCAGAATAGTGAGTGTTCACATCACTGTGTGACTGAGAGCAGTCACTGTGCTGAGCGAAATAGTGAGTGTTCCAATCACAGAGTGACTGCGAGAGCATTCACTGTGCTGAGCAGAATAGTGAGTGTTCCCGTCACAGTGTGACTGAGAGCAGCCACTGTGCTGAGCAGAATAGTGAGTGTTCCCATCACAGTGTGACTGCGAGAGCATTCACTGTGCAGAGCAGAATAGTGAGTGTTCACATCACAGTGTAACTGTGAGAGCAGTCACTGTGCTGAGCAGAATAGTGAGTGTTCCCATCACATTGTGACTGTGAGAGCATTCACTGTGCTGAGCAGAATAGTGAGTGTTCCCGTCACAGTGTGACTGAGAGCTCTCACTGTGCTGAGCAGAATAGTGAGTGTTCCCATCACAGTGTGACTGAGAGCAGTCACTATGCTTAGCAGAATAGTAAGTGTTTCCATCACAGTGTGACTGAGAGCTGTCATTGTGCTGAGCAGAATAATGGGTGTTCCCATCACAGTGTGACTTAGAGCTGTCATTGTACTGAGCAGAATAGTGGGTGTTCCCATCACAGTGTGACTGTGAGAGCAGTCACTGTGCTGAGCAGAATAGTAAGTGTTTCCATCACAGTGTAACTGAAAGCTGTCATTGTGCTGAGCAGAATAGTGGGTGTTCCCATCACAGTGTTACTGAGAGCAGTCACTGTGCTGAGCAGAATAGTGAGTGTTCCCATCACAGTGTGACTGTGAGAGCATTCACTGTGCTGAGCAGAATAGTGAGTGTTCCCGTCAGTGTGACTGATAGCTCTCACTGTGCTGAGCAGAATAGTGAGTGTTCCCATCACAGTGTGAAAGAGAGCAGTCACTTGGCTGAGCACAAGAGTGAGTGTTCCCATCACAGTGTGACTGTGAGAGCAGTCACTGTGCTGAGCAGAATAGTGAATGTTCCCGCCACAGTGTGACTGAGAGCAGTCACTGTGCTGAGCAGAATAGTGAGTGTTCCCATCACAGTGTGACTGTGAGAGCATTCACTGTGCTGAGCAGAATATTGAGTGTTTCCGTCAGTGTGACTGATAGCTCTCACTGTGCTGAGCAGAATAGTGAGTGTTCCCTTCACAGTGTGAAAGAGAGCAGTCACTTGGCTGAGCAGAATAGTGAGTGTTCCCATCACAGTGTGACTGAGAGCAGTCACTGTGCTGAGCAGAATAGTGAATGTTCCCGCCACAGTGTGACTGAGAGCAGTCACTGTGCTGAGCAGAATAGTGAGTGTTCCCATCACAGTGTGACTGTGAGAGCATTCACTGTGCTGAGCAGAATAGTGAGTGTTCCCGTCAGTGTGACTGATAGCTCTCACTGTGCTGAGCAGAAAAGTGAGTGTTCCCATCACAGTGTGAAAGAGAGCAGTCACTTGGCTGAGCAGAATAGTGAGTGTTCCCATCACAGTGTGACTGACAGCAGTCACTGTGCTGAGCAGAATAGTGAATGTTCCCGCCACAGTGTGACTGAGAGCAGTCACTGTGCTGAGCAGAATAATGAGTGTTCACATCAAAGTGTGACTGAGAGCAGTCACTGTGCTGAGCGAAATAGTGAGTGTTCCCACCACAGAGTGACTGCGAGAGCATTCACTGTGCTGAGCAGAATAGTGAGTGTTCCCGTCACAGTGTGACTGAGAGCAGCCACTGTGCTGAGCAGAATAGTGAGTGTTCCCATCACAGTGTGACTGCGAGAGCATTCACTGTGCAGAGCAAAATAGTGAGTGTTCACATCACAGTGTAACTGTGAGAGCAGTCACTGTGCTGAGCAGAATAGTGAGTGTTCACATCACAGTGTGACTGTGAGAGCAGTCACTGTGCTGAGCAGAATAGTAAGTGTTTCAATCACAGTGTAACTGAGAGCTGTCATTGTGCTGAGCAGAATAGTGGGTGTTCCCATCACAGTGTGACTAAGAGCTGTCACTGTGCTGAGCAGAATAGTGAGTGTTCACATCACTGTGTGACTGAGAGCAGTCACTGTGCTGAGCAGAATAGTGAGTGTTCCCATCACAGTGTGACTGAGAGCAGTCACTGTGCTGAGCAGAATAGTGAGGGTTCCCATCACAGTGTGACTGAGAGCTGTCACTGTGCTGAGCAGAATAGTGAGTGTTCACATCACAGTGTGACTGAGAGCTGTCACTGTGCTAAACAGAATAGTGATTGTTCCCATCACAGTGTGACTGAAAGCTGTCAATGTGCTGAGCAGAATAGTTAGTGTTCACATCACAGTGTGACCGAGAGCTCTCACTGTGCTGAGCATCAGAGTGAGTGTTCCCATCACAGTGTGACTGAGAGCTGTCACTGTGCTAAGCAGAATAGTGAGTGTTCCGATCACAGTGTGACTGTGAGAGCAGTCACTATGCTGAGCAGAATAGTAATTGTTTCCATCACAGTGTAACTGAGAGCTGTCATTGTACTGAGCAGAATAGTGGGTGTTCCCATCACAGTGTTACTGAGAGCAGTCACTGTGCTGAGCAGAATAGTGAGTGTTCCCATCACAGTGTGACTTTGAGAGCATTCACTGTGCTGAGCAGAATAGTGAGTGTTCCCGTCACAGTGTGACTGAGAGCTCTCACTGTGCTGAGCAGAATAGTGAGTGTTCCCATCACAGTGTGACTGAGAGCAGTCACTATGCTTAGCAGAATAGTGAGTGTTTCCATCACAGTGTGACTGAGAGCTGTCATTGTGCTGAGCAGAATAATGGGTGTTCCCATCACAGTGTGACTTAGAGCTGTCATTGTACTGAGCAGAATAGTGGGTGTTCCTATCACAGTGTTACTGAGAGCAGTCACTGTGCTGAGCAGAATAGTGAGTGTTCCCATCACCGTGTGACTGTGAGAGCATTCACTGTGCTGAGCAGAATAGTGAGTGTTCCCGTCACAGTGTGACTGAGAGCTCTCACTGTGCTGAGCAGAATAGTGAGTGTTCCCATCACAGTGTGACTGAGAGCAGTCACTATGCTTAGCAGAATAGTAAGTGTTTCCATCACAGTGTGACTGAGAGCTGTCATTGTGCTGAGCAGAATAATGGGTGTTCCCATCACAGTGTGACTTAGAGCTCTCACTTTGCTGAGCAGAATAGTGAGTGTTCCCATTACAGTGTTACCGAGAGCAGTCACTCTGCTTAGCAGAATAGTGAGTGTTTCCATCACAGTGCGACTGTGAGAGCAGTCACTGTGCAGAGCAGAATAGTGAGTGTTCCCATCACAGTGTGACTGCGAGAGCATTCACTTTGCTGAGCACAAGAGTGAGTGTTCCCATCACAATGTGACTGTGAGAGCAGTCACTGTGCTGAGCAGAATAGTGAATGTTCCTGCCACAGTGTGACTGAGAGCAGTGACTGTGCTGAGCAAAATAGTGAGTGTTCCCATCACAGTGTGACTGCGATAGCATTCACTGTGCTGAGCAGAATAGTGAGTGTTCACATCACTGTGTGACTGAGAGCAGTCACTGTGCTGAGCGAAATAGTGAGTGTTCCCATCACAGAGTGACTGCGAGAGCATTCACTGTGCTGAGCAGAATAGTGAGTGTTCCCGTCACAGTGTGACTGAGAGCAGCCACTGTGCTGAGCAGAATAGTGAGTGTTCCCATCACAGTGTGACTGCGAGAGCATTCACTGTGCAGAGCAGAATAGTGAGTGTTCACATCACAGTGTAACTGTGAGAGCAGTCACTGTGCTGAGCAGAATAGTGAGTGTTCACATCACAGTGTGACTGTGAGAGCAGTCACTGTGCTGAGCAGAATAGTAAGTGTTTCCATCACAGTATAACTGAGAGCTGTCATTGTGCTGAGCAGAATAGTGGGTGTTCCCATCACAGTGTTACTGAGAGCAGTCACTGTGCTGAGCAGAATAGTGAGTGTTCCCATCACAGTGTGACTGTGAGAGCATTCACTGTGCTGAGCAGAATAGTGAGTGTTCCCGTCAGTGTGACTGATAGCTCTCACTGTGCAGAGCAGAATAGTGAGTGTTCCCATCACAGTGTGAAAGAGAGCAGTCACTTGGCTGAGCAGAATAGTGAGTGTTTCCATCACAGTGTGACTGAGAGCAGTCACTGTGCTGAGCAGAATAGTGAATGTTCCCGCCACAGTGTGACTGAGAGCAGTCACTGTGCTGAGCAGAATAGTGAGTGTTCCCATCACAGTGTGACTGTGAGAGCATTCACTGTGCTGAGCAGAATAGTGAGTGTTCCCGTCAGTGTGACTGATAGCTCTCACTGTGCTGAGCAGAAAAGTGAGTGTTCCCATCACAGTGTGAAAGAGAGCAGTCACTTGGCTGAGCAGAATAGTGAGTGTTCCCATCACAGTGTGACTGAGAGCAGTCACTGTGCTGAGCAGAATAGTGAATGTTCCCGCCACAGTGTGACTGAGAGCAGTCACTGTGCTGAGCAGAATAGTGAGTGTTCCCATCACAGTGTGACTGTGAGAGCAGTCACTGTGCTGAGCAGAATAATGGGTGTTCCCATCACAGTGTGACTGTGAGAGCATTCACTGTGCTGAGCAGAATAGTGAGTGTTCCCGTCACAGTGTGACTGAGAGCTCTCACTGTGCTGAGCAGAATAGTGAGTGTTCCCATCACAGTGTAACTGTGAGAGCAGTCACTGTGCTGAGCAGAATAGTGAGTGTTCACATCACAGTGTGACTGTGAGAGCAGTCACTGTGCTGAGCAGAATAGTAAGTGTTTCCATCACAGTATAACTGAGAGCTGTCATTGTGCTGAGCAGAATAGTGGGTGTTCCCATCACAGTGTTACTGAGAGCAGTCACTGTGCTGAGCAGAATAGTGAGTGTTCCCATCACAGTGTGACTGTGAGAGCATTCACTGTGCTGAGCAGAATAGTGAGTGTTCCCGTCAGTGTGACTGATAGCTCTCACTGTGCGGAGCAGAATAGTGATTGTTCCCATCACAGTGTGAAAGAGAGCAGTCACTTGGCTGAGCAGAATAGTGAGTGTTTCCATCACAGTGTGACTGAGAGCAGTCACTGTGCTGAGCAGAATAGTGAATGTTCCCGCCACAGTGTGACTGAGAGCAGTCACTGTGCTGAGCAGAATAGTGAGTGTTCCCATCACAGTGTGACTGTGAGAGCATTCACTGTGCTGAGCAGAATAGTGAGTGTTCCCGTCAGTGTGACTGATGGCTCTCACTGTGCTGTGAAGAAAAGTGAGTGTTCCCATCACAGTGTGAAAGAGAGCAGTCACTTGGCTGAGCAGAATAGTGAGTGTTCCCATCACAGTGTGACTGTGAGAGCAGTCACTGTGCTGAGCAGAATAATGGGTGTTCCCATCACAGTGTGACTTAGAGCTGTCATTGTACTGAGCAGAATAGTGGGTGTTCCCATCACAGTGTTACTGAGAGCAGTCACTGTGCTGAGCAGAATAGTGAGTGTTCCCATCACAGTGTGACTGTGAGAGCATTCACTGTGCTGAGCAGAATAGTGAGTGTTCCCGTCACAGTGTGACTGAGAGCTCTCACTGTGCTGAGCAGAATAGTGAGTGTTCCCATCACAGTGTGACTGAGAGCAGTCACTATGCTTAGCAGAATAGTAAGTGTTTCCATCACAGTGTGACTGAGAGCTGTCATTGTGCTGAGCAGAATAATGGGTGTTCCCATCACAGTGTGACTTAGAGCTCTCACTTTCCTGAGCAGAATAGTGAGTGTTCCCATTACAGTGTTACCGAGAGCAGTCACTCTGCTTAGCAGAATAGTGAGTGTTTCCATCACAGTGCGATTGTGAGAGCAGTCACTGTGCAGAGCAGAATAGTGAGTGTTCCCATCACAGTGTGACTGCGAGAGCATTCACTTTGCTGAGCACAAGAGTGAGTGTTCCCATCACAGTGTGACTGTGAGAGCAGTCACTGTGCTGAGCAGAATAGTGAATGTTCCTGCCACAGTGTGACTGAGAGCAGTGACTGTGCTGAGCAAAATAGTGAGTGTTCCCATCACAGTGTGACTGCGATAGCATTCACTGTGCTGAGCAGAATAGTGAGTGTTCACATCACTGTGTGACTGAGAGCAGTCACTGTGCTGAGCGAAATAGTGAGTGTTCCCATCACAGAGTGACTGCGAGAGCATTCACTGTGCTGAGCAGAATAGTGAGTGTTCCCGTCACAGTGTGACTGAGAGCAGCCACTGTGCTGAGCAGAATAGTGAGTGTTCCCATCACAGTGTGACTGCGAGAGCATTCACTGTGCAGAGCAGAATAGTGAGTGTTCACATCACAGTGTAACTGTGAGAGCAGTCACTGTGCTGAGCAGAATAGTGAGTGTTCACATCACAGTGTGACTGTGAGAGCAGTCACTGTGCTGAGCAGAATAGTAAGTGTTTCCATCACTGTGTAACTGAGAGCTGTCATTGTGCTGAGCAGAATAGTGGGTGTTCCCATCACAGTGTTACTGAGAGCAGTCACTGTGCTGAGCAGAATAGTGAGTGTTCCCATCACAGTGTGACTGTGAGGGCATTCACTGTGCTGAGCAGAATAGTGAGTGTTCCCGTCAGTGTGACTGATAGCTCTCACTGTGCTGAGCAGAAAAGTGAGTGTTCCCATCACAGTGTGAAAGAGAGCAGTCACTTGGCTGAGCAGAATAGTGAGTGTTCCCATCACAGTGTGACTGAGAGCAGTCACTGTGCTGAGCAGAATAGTGAATGTTCCCGCCACAGTGTGACTGAGAGCAGTCACTGTGCTGAGCAGAATAGTGAGTGTTCCCATCACAGTGTGACTGTGAGAGCAGTCACTGTGCTGAGCAGAATAATGGGTGTTCCCATCACAGTGTGACTTAGAGCTGTCATTGTACTGAGCAGAATAGTGGGTGTTCCCATCACAGTGTGACTTAGAGCTGTCATTGTACTGAGCAGAATAGTGAGTGTTCCCATCACAGTGTGACTGAGAGCAGTCACTATGCTTAGCAGAATAGTAAGTGTTTCCATCACAGTGTGACTGAGAGCTGTCATTGTGCTGAGCAGAATAATGGGTGTTCCCATCACAGTGTGACTTAGAGCTCTCACTTTGCTGAGCAGAATAGTGAGTGTTCCCATTACAGTGTTACCGAGAGCAGTCACTCTGCTTAGCAGAATAGTGAGTGTTTCCATCACCGTGCGACTGTGAGAGCAGTCACTGTGCAGAGCAGAATAGTGAGTGTTCCCATCACAGTGTGACTGCGAGAGCATTCACTTTGCTGAGCACAAGAGTGAGTGTTCCCATCACAGTGTGACTGTGAGAGCAGTCACTGTGCTGAGCAGAATAGTGAATGTTCCTGCCACAGTGTGACTGAGAGCAGTGACTGTGCTGAGCAAAAAAGTGAGAGTTCCCATCACAGTGTGACTGCGATAGCATTCACTGTGCTGAGCAGAATAGTGAGTGTTCACATCACTGTGTGACTGAGAGCAGTCACTGTGCTGAGCGAAATAGTGAGTGTTCCCATCACAGAGTGACTGCGAGAGCATTCACTGTGCTGAGCAGAATAGTGAGTGTTCCCGTCACAGTGTGACTGAGAGCAGCCACTGTGCTGAGCAGAATAGTGAGTGTTCCCATCACAGTGTGACTGCGAGAGCATTCACTGTGCAGAGCAGAATAATGAGTGTTCACATCACAGTGTAACTGTGAGAGCAGTCACTGTGCTGAGCAGAATAGTGAGTGTTCACATCACAGTGTGACTGTGAGAGCAGTCACTGTGCTGAGCAGAATAGTAAGTGTTTCCATCACTGTGTAACTGAGAGCTGTCATTGTGCTGAGCAGAATAGTGGGTGTTCCCATCACAGTGTTACTGAGAGCAGTCACTGTGCTGAGCAGAATAGTGAGTGTTCCCATCACAGTGTGACTGTGAGGGCATTCACTGTGCTGAGCAGAATAGTGAGTGTTCCCGTCAGTGTGACTGATAGCTCTCACTGTGCTGAGCAGAATAGTGAGTGTTCCCATCACAGTGTGAAAGAGAGCAGTCACTTGGCTGAGCAGAATAGTGAGTGTTCCCATCACAGTGTGACTGAGAGCAGTCACTGTGCTGAGCAGAATAGTGAATGTTCCCGCCACAGTGTGACTGAGAGCAGTCACTGTGCTGAGCAGAATAGTGAGTGTTCCCATCACAGTGTGACTGTGAGAGCATTCACTGTGCTGAGCAGAATAGTGAGTGTTCCCGTCAGTGTGACTGATAGCTCTCACTGTGCTGAGCAGAAAAGTGAGTGTTCCCATCACAGTGTGAAAGAGAGCAGTCACTGTGCTGAGCAGAATAGTGAGTGTTCCCATCACAGTGTGACTGTGAGAGCAGTCACTGTGCTGAGCAGAATAATGAGTGTTCCCATCACAGTGTGACTGAGAGCAGTCACTGTGCAGAGCAGAATAGGAAGTGTTTCCATCACAGTGTGACTGCGAGAGCATTCAATGTGCAGAGCAGAATAGTGAGTGTTTCCTTTACAGTGTGACTGTGAGAGCAGTGCTGAGCAGAATAGTGAGTGTTCCAATCACAGTATGGCTAAGAGCAGTCACTGTGCTGAGCAGAATAGTGAGTGTTCCCATCACAGTGTGACTGAGAGCAGTCACTGTGCTGAGCAAAATAGTAAGTGTTCCCATCACAGTGTGACTGAGAGCTGTCACTGTGCTAAGCAGAATAGTGAGTGTTCCGATCACAGTGTGACTATGAGAGCAGTCACTATGCTGAGCAGAATAGTAATTGTTTCCATCACAGTGTAACTGAGAGCTGTCATTGTACTGAGCAGAATAGTGGGTGTTCCCATCACAGTGTTACTGAGAGCAGTCACTGTGCTGAGCAGAATAGTGAGTGTTCCCATCACAGTGTGACTGTGAGAGCAGTCACTGTGCTGAGCAGAATAATGAGTGTTCCCATCACAGTGTGACTGAGAGCAGTCACTGTGCAGAGCAGAATAGGAAGTGTTTCCATCACAGTGTGACTGCGAGAGCATTCAATGTGCAGAGCAGAATAGTGAGTGTTTCCTTTACAGTGTGACTGTGAGAGCAGTGCTGAGCAGAATAGTGAGTGTTCCAATCACAGTATGGCTAAGAGCAGTCACTGTGCTGAGCAGAATAGTGAGTGTTCCCATCACAGTGTGACTGAGAGCAGTCACTGTGCTGAGCAAAATAGTAAGTGTTCCCATCACAGTGTGACTGAGAGCTGTCACTGTGCTAAGCAGAATAGTGAGTGTTCCGATCACAGTGTGACTATGAGAGCAGTCACTATGCTGAGCAGAATAGTAATTGTTTCCATCACAGTGTAACTGAGAGCTGTCATTGTACTGAGCAGAATAGTGGGTGTTCCCATCACAGTGTTACTGAGAGCAGTCACTGTGCTGAGCAGAATAGTGAGTGTTCCCATCACAGTGTGACTGTGAGAGCATTCACTGTGCTGAGCAGAATAGTGAGTGTTCCCGTCACAGTGTGACTGAGAGCTCTCACTGTGCTGAGCAGAATAGTGAGTGTTCCCATCACAGTGTGACTGAGAGCAGTCACTATGCTTAGCAGAATAGTAAGTGTTTCCATCACAGTGTGACTAAGAGCTGTCACTGTGCTGAGCAGAATAGTGAGTGTTCACATCACTGTGTGACTGAGAGCAGTCACTGTGCTGAGCAGAATAGTGAGTGTTCCCATCACAGTGTGACTGAGAGCAGTCACTGTGCTGAGCAGAATAGTGAGGGTTTCCATCACAGTGTGACTGAGAGCTGTCACTGTGCTGAGCAGAATAGTGAGTGTTTACATCACAGTGTGACTGAGAGCTGTCACTGTGCTAAACAGAATAGTGATTGTTCCCATCACAGTGTGACTGAAAGCTGTCAATGTGCTGAGCAGAATAGTTAGTGTTCACATCACAGTGTGACCGAGAGCTCTCACTGTGCTGAGCATCAGAGTGAGTGTTCCCATCACAGTGTGACTGAGAGCTGTCACTGTGCTAAGCAGAATAGTGAGTGTTCCGATCACAGTGTGACTGTGAGAGCAGTCACTATGCTGAGCAGAATAGTAATTGTTTCCATCACAGTGTAACTGAGAGCTGTCATTGTACTGAGCAGAATAGTGGGTGTTCCCATCACAGTGTTACTGAGAGCAGTCACTGTGCTGAGCAGAATAGTGAGTGTTCCCATCACAGTGTGACTTTGAGAGCATTCACTGTGCTGAGCAGAATAGTGAGTGTTCCCGTCACAGTGTGACTGAGAGCTCTCATTGTGCTGAGCAGAATAGTGAGTGTTCCCATCACAGTGTGACTGAGAGCAGTCACTATGCTTAGCAGAATAGTAAGTGTTTCCATCACAGTGTGACTGAGAGCTGTCATTGTGCTGAGCAGAATAATGGGTGTTCCCATCACAGTGTGACTTAGAGCTGTCATTGTACTGAGCAGAATAGTGGGTGTTCCTATCACAGTGTTACTGAGAGCAGTCACTGTGCTGAGCAGAATAGTGAGTGTTCCCATCACCGTGTGACTGTGAGAGCATTCACTGTGCTGAGCAGAATAGTGAGTGTTCCCGTCACAGTGTGACTGAGAGCTCTCACTGTGCTGAGCAGAATAGTGAGTGTTCCCATCACAGTGTGACTGAGAGCAGTCACTATGCTTAGCAGAATAGTAAGTGTTTCCATCACAGTGTGACTGAGAGCTGTCATTGTGCTGAGCAGAATAATGGGTGTTCCCATCACAGTGTGACTTAGAGCTCTCACTTTGCTGAGCAGAATAGTGAGTGTTCCCATTACAGTGTTACCGAGAGCAGTCACTCTGCTTAGCAGAATAGTGAGTGTTTCCATCACAGTGCGACTGTGAGAGCAGTCACTGTGCAGAGCAGAATAGTGAGTGTTCCCATCACAGTGTGACTGCGAGAGCATTCACTTTGCTGAGCACAAGAGTGAGTGTTCCCATCACAATGTGACTGTGAGAGCAGTCACTGTGCTGAGCAGAATAGTGAATGTTCCTGCCACAGTGTGACTGAGAGCAGTGACTGTGCTGAGCAAAATAGTGAGTGTTCCCATCACAGTGTGACTGCGATAGCATTCACTGTGCTGAGCAGAATAGTGAGTGTTCACATCACTGTGTGACTGAGAGCAGTCACTGTGCTGAGCGAAATAGTGAGTGTTCCCATCACAGAGTGACTGCGAGAGCATTCACTGTGCTGAGCAGAATAGTGAGTGTTCCCGTCACAGTGTGACTGAGAGCAGCCACTGTGCTGAGCAGAATAGTGAGTGTTCCCATCACAGTGTGACTGCGAGAGCATTCACTGTGCAGAGCAGAATAGTGAGTGTTCACATCACAGTGTAACTGTGAGAGCAGTCACTGTGCTGAGCAGAATAGTGAGTGTTCACATCACAGTGTGACTGTGAGAGCAGTCACTGTGCTGAGCAGAATAGTAAGTGTTTCCATCACAGTATAACTGAGAGCTGTCATTGTGCTGAGCAGAATAGTGGGTGTTCCATCACAGTGTTACTGAGAGCAGTCACTGTGCTGAGCAGAATAGTGAGTGTTCCCATCACAGTGTGACTGTGAGAGCATTCACTGTGCTGAGCAGAATAGTGAGTGTTCCCGTCAGTGTGACTGATAGCTCTCACTGTGCTGAGCAGAATAGTGAGTGTTCCCATCACAGTGTGAAAGAGAGCAGTCACTTGGCTGAGCAGAATAGTGAGTGTTTCCATCACAGTGTGACTGAGAGCAGTCACTGTGCTGAGCAGAATAGTGAATGTTCCCGCCACAGTGTGACTGAGAGCAGTCACTGTGCTGAGCAGAATAGTTAGTGTTCCCATCACAGTGTGACTGTGAGAGCATTCACTGTGCTGAGCAGAATAGTGAGTGTTCCCGTCAGTGTGACTGATAGCTCTCACTGTGCTGAGCAGAAAAGTGAGTGTTCCCATCACAGTGTGAAAGAGAGCAGTCACTTGGCTGAGCAGAATAGTGAGTGTTCCCATCACAGTGTGACTGAGAGCAGTCACTGTGCTGAGCAGAATAGTGAATGTTCCCGCCACAGTGTGACTGAGAGCAGTCACTGTGCTGAGCAGAATAGTGAGTGTTCCCATCACAGTGTGACTGTGAGAGCAGTCACTGTGCTGAGCAGAATAATGGGTGTTCCCATCACAGTGTGACTTAGAGCTGTCATTGTACTGAGCAGAATAGTGGGTGTTCCCATCACAGTGTTACTGAGAGCAGTCACTGTGCTGAGCAGAATAGTGAGTGTTCCCATCACAGTGTGACTGTGAGAGCATTCACTGTGCTGAGCAGAATAGTGAGTGTTCCCGTCACAGTGTGACTGAGAGCTCTCACTGTGCTGAGCAGAATAGTGAGTGTTCCCATCACAGTGTAACTGTGAGAGCAGTCACTGTGCTGAGCAGAATAGTGAGTGTTCACATCACAGTGTGACTGTGAGAGCAGTCACTGTGCTGAGCAGAATAGTAAGTGTTTCCATCACAGTATAACTGAGAGCTGTCATTGTGCTGAGCAGAATAGTGGGTGTTCCCATCACAGTGTTACTGAGAGCAGTCACTGTGCTGAGCAGAATAGTGAGTGTTCCCATCACAGTGTGACTGTGAGAGCATTCACTGTGCTGAGCAGAATAGTGAGTGTTCCCGTCAGTGTGACTGATAGCTCTCACTGTGCGGAGCAGAATAGTGAGTGTTCCCATCACAGTGTGAAAGAGAGCAGTCACTTGGCTGAGCAGAATAGTGAGTGTTTCCATCACAGTGTGACTGAGAGCAGTCACTGTGCTGAGCAGAATAGTGAATGTTCCCGCCACAGTGTGACTGAGAGCAGTCACTGTGCTGAGCAGAATAGTGAGTGTTCCCATCACAGTGTGACTGTGAGAGCATTCACTGTGCTGAGCAGAATAGTGAGTGTTCCCGTCAGTGTGACTGATGGCTCTCACTGTGCTGTCAAGAAAAGTGAGTGTTCCCATCACAGTGTGAAAGAGAGCAGTCACTTGGCTGAGCAGAATAGTGAGTGTTCCCATCACAGTGTGACTGTGAGAGCAGTCACTGTGCTGAGCAGAATAATGGGTGTTCCCATCACAGTGTGACTTAGAGCTGTCATTGTACTGAGCAGAATAGTGGGTGTTCCCATCACAGTGTTACTGAGAGCAGTCACTGTGCTGAGCAGAATAGTGAGTGTTCCCATCACAGTGTGACTGTGAGAGCATTCACTGTGCTGAGCAGAATAGTGAGTGTTCCCGTCACAGTGTGACTGAGAGCTCTCACTGTGCTGAGCAGAATAGTGAGTGTTCCCATCACAGTGTGACTGAGAGCAGTCACTATGCTTAGCAGAATAGTAAGTGTTTCCATCACAGTGTGACTGAGAGCTGTCATTGTGCTGAGCAGAATAATGGGTGTTCCCATCACAGTGTGACTTAGAGCTCTCACTTTCCTGAGCAGAATAGTGAGTGTTCCCATTACAGTGTTACCGAGAGCAGTCACTCTGCTTAGCAGAATAGTGAGTGTTTCCATCACAGTGCGATTGTGAGAGCAGTCACTGTGCAGAGCAGAATAGTGAGTGTTCCCATCACAGTGTGACTGCGAGAGCATTCACTTTGCTGAGCACAAGAGTGAGTGTTCCCATCACAGTGTGACTGTGAGAGCAGTCACTGTGCTGAGCAGAATAGTGAATGTTCCTGCCACAGTGTGACTGAGAGCAGTGACTGTGCTGAGCAAAATAGTGAGTGTTCCCATCACAGTGTGACTGCGATAGCATTCACTGTGCTGAGCAGAATAGTGAGTGTTCACATCACTGTGTGACTGAGAGCAGTCACTGTGTTGAGCGAAATAGTGAGTGTTCCCATCACAGAGTGACTGCGAGAGCATTCACTGTGCTGAGCAGAATAGTGAGTGTTCCCGTCACAGTGTGACTGAGAGCAGCCACTGTGCTGAGCAGAATAGTGAGTGTTCCCATCACAGTGTGACTGCGAGAGCATTCACTGTGCAGAGCAGAATAGTGAGTGTTCACATCACAGTGTAACTGTGAGAGCAGTCACTGTGCTGAGCAGAATAGTGAGTGTTCACATCACAGTGTGACTGTGAGAGCAGTCACTGTGCTGAGCAGAATAGTAAGTGTTTCCATCACTGTGTAACTGAGAGCTGTCATTGTGCTGAGCAGAATAGTGGGTGTTCCCATCACAGTGTTACTGAGAGCAGTCACTGTGCTGAGCAGAATAGTGAGTGTTCCCATCACAGTGTGACTGTGAGGGCATTCACTGTGCTGAGCAGAATAGTGAGTGTTCCCGTCAGTGTGACTGATAGCTCTCACTGTGCTGAGCAGAAAAGTGAGTGTTCCCGTCACAGTGTGAAAGAGAGCAGTCACTTGGCTGAGCAGAATAGTGAGTGTTCCCATCACAGTGTGACTGAGAGCAGTCACTGTGCTGAGCAGAATAGTGAATGTTCCCGCCACAGTGTGACTGAGAGCAGTCACTGTGCTGAGCAGAATAGTGAGTGTTCCCATCACAGTGTGACTGTGAGAGCAGTCACTGTGCTGAGCAGAATAATGGGTGTTCCCATCACAGTGTGACTTAGAGCTGTCATTGTACTGAGCAGAATAGTGGGTGTTCCCATCACAGTGTGACTTAGAGCTGTCATTGTACTGAGCAGAATAGTGGGTGTTCCCATCACAGTGTTACTGAGAGCATTCACTGTGCTGAGCAGAATAGTGAGTGTTCCCGTCACAGTGTGACTGAGAGCTCTCACTGTGCTGAGCAGAATAGTGAGTGTTCCCATCACAGTGTGACTGAGAGCAGTCACTATGCTTAGCAGAATAGTAAGTGTTTCCATCACAGTGTGACTGAGAGCTGTCATTGTGCTGAGCAGAATAATGGGTGTTCCCATCACAGTGTGACTTAGAGCTCTCACTTTGCTGAGCAGAATAGTGAGTGTTCCCATTACAGTGTTACCGAGAGCAGTCACTCTGCTTAGCAGAATAGTGAGTGTTTCCATCACAGTGCGACTGTGAGAGCAGTCACTGTGCAGAGCAGAATAGTGAGTGTTCCCATCACAGTGTGACTGCGAGAGCATTCACTTTGCTGAGCACAAGAGTGAGTGTTCCCATCACAGTGTGACTGTGAGAGCAGTCACTGTGCTGAGCAGAATAGTGAATGTTCCTGCCACAGTGTGACTGAGAGCAGTGACTGTGCTGAGCAAAAAAGTGAGTGTTCCCATCACAGTGTGACTGCGATAGCATTCACTGTGCTGAGCAGAATAGTGAGTGTTCACATCACTGTGTGACTGAGAGCAGTCACTGTGCTGAGCGAAATAGTGAGTGTTCCCATCACAGAGTGACTGCGAGAGCATTCACTGTGCTGAGCAGAATGGTGAGTGTTCCCGTCACAGTGTGACTGAGAGCAGCCACTGTGCTGAGCAGAATAGTGAGTGTTCCCATCACAGTGTGACTGCGAGAGCATTCACTGTGCAGAGCAGAATAATGAGTGTTCACATCACAGTGTAACTGTGAGAGCAGTCACTGTGCTGAGCAGAATAGTGAGTGTTCACATCACAGTGTGACTGTGAGAGCAGTCACTGTGCTGAGCAGAATAGTAAGTGTTTCCATCACAGTATAACTGAGAGCTGTCATTGTGCTGAGCAGAATAGTGGGTGTTCCCATCACAGTGTTACTGAGAGCAGTCACTGTGCTGAGCAGAATAGTGAGTGTTCCCATCACAGTGTGACTGTGAGAGCATTCACTGTGCTGAGCAGAATAGTGAGTGTTCCCGTCAGTGTGACTGATAGCTCTCACTGTGCTGAGCAGAATAGTGAGTGTTCCCATCACAGTGTGAAAGAGAGCAGTCACTTGGCTGAGCAGAATAGTGAGTGTTTCCATCACAGTGTGACTGAGAGCAGTCACTGTGCTGAGCAGAATAGTGAATGTTCCCGCCACAGTGTGACTGAGAGCAGTCACTGTGCTGAGCAGAATAGTTAGTGTTCCCATCACAGTGTGACTGTGAGAGCATTCACTGTGCTGAGCAGAATAGTGAGTGTTCCCGTCAGTGTGACTGATAGCTCTCACTGTGCTGAGCAGAAAAGTGAGTGTTCCCATCACAGTGTGAAAGAGAGCAGTCACTTGGCTGAGCAGAATAGTGAGTGTTCCCATCACAGTGTGACTGAGAGCAGTCACTGTGCTGAGCAGAATAGTGAATGTTCCCGCCACAGTGTGACTGAGAGCAGTCACTGTGCTGAGCAGAATAGTGAGTGTTCCCATCACAGTGTGACTGTGAGAGCAGTCACTGTGCTGAGCAGAATAATGGGTGTTCCCATCACAGTGTGACTTAGAGCTGTCATTGTACTGAGCAGAATAGTGGGTGTTCCCATCACAGTGTTACTGAGAGCAGTCACTGTGCTGAGCAGAATAGTGAGTGTTCCCATCACAGTGTGACTGTGAGAGCATTCACTGTGCTGAGCAGAATAGTGAGTGTTCCCGTCACAGTGTGACTGAGAGCTCTCACTGTGCTGAGCAGAATAGTGAGTGTTCCCATCACAGTGTAACTGTGAGAGCAGTCACTGTGCTGAGCAGAATAGTGAGTGTTCACATCACAGTGTGACTGTGAGAGCAGTCACTGTGCTGAGCAGAATAGTAAGTGTTTCCATCACAGTATAACTGAGAGCTGTCATTGTGCTGAGCAGAATAGTGGGTGTTCCCATCACAGTGTTACTGAGAGCAGTCACTGTGCTGAGCAGAATAGTGAGTGTTCCCATCACAGTGTGACTGTGAGAGCATTCACTGTGCTGAGCAGAATAGTGAGTGTTCCCGTCAGTGTGACTGATAGCTCTCACTGTGCGGAGCAGAATAGTGAGTGTTCCCAGCACAGTGTGAAAGAGAGCAGTCACTTGGCTGAGCAGAATAGTGAGTGTTTCCATCACAGTGTGACTGAGAGCAGTCACTGTGCTGAGCAGAATAGTGAATGTTCCCGCCACAGTGTGACTGAGAGCAGTCACTGTGCTGAGCAGAATAGTGAGTGTTCCCATCACAGTGTGACTGTGAGAGCATTCACTGTGCTGAGCAGAATAGTGAGTGTTCCCGTCAGTGTGACTGATGGCTCTCACTGTGCTGTGAAGAAAAGTGAGTGTTCCCATCACAGTGTGAAAGAGAGCAGTCACTTGGCTGAGCAGAATAGTGAGTGTTCCCATCACAGTGTGACTGTGAGAGCAGTCACTGTGCTGAGCAGAATAATGGGTGTTCCCATCACAGTGTGACTTAGAGCTGTCATTGTACTGAGCAGAATAGTGGGTGTTCCCATCACAGTGTTACTGAGAGCAGTCACTGTGCTGAGCAGAATAGTGAGTGTTCCCATCACAGTGTGACTGTGAGAGCATTCACTGTGCTGAGCAGAATAGTGAGTGTTCCCGTCACAGTGTGACTGAGAGCTCTCACTGTGCTGAGCAGAATAGTGAGTGTTCCCATCACAGTGTGACTGAGAGCAGTCACTATGCTTAGCAGAATAGTAAGTGTTTCCATCACAGTGTGACTGAGAGCTGTCATTGTGCTGAGCAGAATAATGGGTGTTCCCATCACAGTGTGACTTAGAGCTCTCACTTTCCTGAGCAGAATAGTGAGTGTTCCCATTACAGTGTTACCGAGAGCAGTCACTCTGCTTAGCAGAATAGTGAGTGTTTCCATCACAGTGCGATTGTGAGAGCAGTCACTGTGCAGAGCAGAATAGTGAGTGTTCCCATCACAGTGTGACTGCGAGAGCATTCACTTTGCTGAGCACAAGAGTGAGTGTTCCCATCACAGTGTGACTGTGAGAGCAGTCACTGTGCTGAGCAGAATAGTGAATGTTCCTGCCACAGTGTGACTGAGAGCAGTGACTGTGCTGAGCAAAATAGTGAGTGTTCCCATCACAGTGTGACTGCGATAGCATTCACTGTGCTGAGCAGAATAGTGAGTGTTCACATCACTGTGTGACTGAGAGCAGTCACTGTGTTGAGCGAAATAGTGAGTGTTCCCATCACAGAGTGACTGCGAGAGCATTCACTGTGCTGAGCAGAATAGTGAGTGTTCCCGTCACAGTGTGACTGAGAGCAGCCACTGTGCTGAGCAGAATAGTGAGTGTTCCCATCACAGTGTGACTGCGAGAGCATTCACTGTGCAGAGCAGAATAGTGAGTGTTCACATCACAGTGTAACTGTGAGAGCAGTCACTGTGCTGAGCAGAATAGTGAGTGTTCACATCACAGTGTGACTGTGAGAGCAGTCACTGTGCTGAGCAGAATAGTAAGTGTTTCCATCACTGTGTAACTGAGAGCTGTCATTGTGCTGAGCAGAATAGTGGGTGTTCCCATCACAGTGTTACTGAGAGCAGTCACTGTGCTGAGCAGAATAGTGAGTGTTCCCATCACAGTGTGACTGTGAGGGCATTCACTGTGCTGAGCAGAATAGTGAGTGTTCCCGTCAGTGTGACTGATAGCTCTCACTGTGCTGAGCAGAAAAGTGAGTGTTCCCGTCACAGTGTGAAAGAGAGCAGTCACTTGGCTGAGCAGAATAGTGAGTGTTCCCATCACAGTGTGACTGAGAGCAGTCACTGTGCTGAGCAGAATAGTGAATGTTCCCGCCACAGTGTGACTGAGAGCAGTCACTGTGCTGAGCAGAATAGTGAGTGTTCCCATCACAGTGTGACTGTGAGAGCAGTCACTGTGCTGAGCAGAATAATGGGTGTTCCCATCACAGTGTGACTTAGAGCTGTCATTGTACTGAGCAGAATAGTGGGTGTTCCCATCACAGTGTGACTTAGAGCTGTCATTGTACTGAGCAGAATAGTGGGTGTTCCCATCACAGTGTTACTGAGAGCATTCACTGTGCTGAGCAGAATAGTGAGTGTTCCCGTCACAGTGTGACTGAGAGCTCTCACTGTGCTGAGCAGAATAGTGAGTGTTCCCATCACAGTGTGACTGAGAGCAGTCACTATGCTTAGCAGAATAGTAAGTGTTTCCATCACAGTGTGACTGAGAGCTGTCATTGTGCTGAGCAGAATAATGGGTGTTCCCATCACAGTGTGACTTAGAGCTCTCACTTTGCTGAGCAGAATAGTGAGTGTTCCCATTACAGTGTTACCGAGAGCAGTCACTCTGCTTAGCAGAATAGTGAGTGTTTCCATCACAGTGCGACTGTGAGAGCAGTCACTGTGCAGAGCAGAATAGTGAGTGTTCCCATCACAGTGTGACTGCGAGAGCATTCACTTTGCTGAGCACAAGAGTGAGTGTTCCCATCACAGTGTGACTGTGAGAGCAGTCACTGTGCTGAGCAGAATAGTGAATGTTCCTGCCACAGTGTGACTGAGAGCAGTGACTGTGCTGAGCAAAAAAGTGAGTGTTCCCATCACAGTGTGACTGCGATAGCATTCACTGTGCTGAGCAGAATAGTGAGTGTTCACATCACTGTGTGACTGAGAGCAGTCACTGTGCTGAGCGAAATAGTGAGTGTTCCCATCACAGAGTGACTGCGAGAGCATTCACTGTGCTGAGCAGAATAGTGAGTGTTCCCGTCACAGTGTGACTGAGAGCAGCCACTGTGCTGAGCAGAATAGTGAGTGTTCCCATCACAGTGTGACTGCGAGAGCATTCACTGTGCAGAGCAGAATAATGAGTGTTCACATCACAGTGTAACTGTGAGAGCAGTCACTGTGCTGAGCAGAATAGTGAGTGTTCACATCACAGTGTGACTGTGAGAGCAGTCACTGTGCTGAGCAGAATAGTAAGTGTTTCCATCACTGTGTAACTGAGAGCTGTCATTGTGCTGAGCAGAATAGTGGGTGTTCCCATCACAGTGTTACTGAGAGCAGTCACTGTGCTGAGCAGAATAGTGAGTGTTCCCATCACAGTGTGACTGTGAGGGCATTCACTGTGCTGAGCAGAATAGTGAGTGTTCCCGTCAGTGTGACTGATAGCTCTCACTGTGCTGAGCAGAATAGTGAGTGTTCCCATCACAGTGTGAAAGAGAGCAGTCACTTGGCTGAGCAGAATAGTGAGTGTTCCCATCACAGTGTGACTGAGAGCAGTCACTGTGCTGAGCAGAATAGTGAATGTTCCCGCCACAGTGTGACTGAGAGCAGTCACTGTGCTGAGCAGAATAGTGAGTGTTCCCATCACAGTGTGACTGTGAGAGCATTCACTGTGCTGAGCAGAATAGTGAGTGTTCCCGTCAGTGTGACTGATAGCTCTCACTGTGCTGAGCAGAAAAGTGAGTGTTCCCATCACAGTGTGAAAGAGAGCAGTCACTGTGCTGAGCAGAATAGTGAGTGTTCCCATCACAGTGTGACTGTGAGAGCAGTCACTGTGCTGAGCAGAATAATGAGTGTTCCCATCACAGTGTGACTGAGAGCAGTCACTGTGCAGAGCAGAATAGGAAGTGTTTCCATCACAGTGTGACTGCGAGAGCATTCAATGTGCAGAGCAGAATAGTGAGTGTTTCCTTTACAGTGTGACTGTGAGAGCAGTGCTGAGCAGAATAGTGAGTGTTCCAATCACAGTATGGCTAAGAGCAGTCACTGTGCTGAGCAGAATAGTGAGTGTTCCCATCACAGTGTGACTGAGAGCAGTCACTGTGCTGAGCAAAATAGTAAGTGTTCCCATCACAGTGTGACTGAGAGCTGTCACTGTGCTAAGCAGAATAGTGAGTGTTCCGATCACAGTGTGACTATGAGATCAGTCACTATGCTGAGCAGAATAGTAATTGTTTCCATCACAGTGTAACTGAGAGCTGTCATTGTACTGAGCAGAATAGTGGGTGTTCCCATCACAGTGTTACTGAGAGCAGTCACTGTGCTGAGCAGAATAGTGAGTGTTCCCATCACAGTGTGACTGTGAGAGCATTCACTGTGCTGAGCAGAATAGTGAGTGTTCCCGTCACAGTGTGACTGAGAGCTCTCACTGTGCTGAGCAGAATAGTGAGTGTTCCCATCACAGTGTGACTGAGAGCAGTCACTATGCTTAGCAGAATAGTAAGTGTTTCCATCACAGTGTGACTGAGAGCTGTCATTGTGCTGAGCAGAATAATGGGTGTTCCCGTCACAGTGTGACTTAGAGCTCTCACTTTGCTGAGCAGAATAGTGAGTGTTCCCATTACAGTGTTACCGAGAGCAGTCAATCTGCTTAGCAGAATAGTAAGTGTTTCCATCACAGTGTGACTGAGAGCTGTCATTGTGCTGAGCAGAATAATGGGTGTTCCCATCACAGTGTGACTTAGAGCTCTCACTTTGCTGAGCAGAATAGTGAATGTTCCCATTACAGTGTTACCGAGAGCAGTCACTCTGCTTAGCAGAATAGTGAGTGTTTCCATCACAGTGCGACTGTGAGAGCAGTCACTGTGCAGAGCGGAATAGTGAGTGTTCCCATGACAGTGTGACTGCGAGAGCATTCACTTTGCTGAGCACAAGAGTGAGTGTTCCCATCACAGTGTGACTGTGAGAGCAGTGACTGTGCTGAGCAAAATAGTGAGTGTTCCCATCATAGTGTGACTGCGTTAGCATTCACTGTGCAGAGCAGAATAGTGGGTGTTCCCATCACAGTGTGACTGAGAGCTGTCACTGTGCTGAGCAGAATAGTGAGTGTTCACATCACTGTGTGACTGAGAGCAGTCACTGTGCTGAGCAGAATAATGAGTGTTCACATCAAAGTGTGACTGAGAGCAGTCACTGTGCTGAGCGAAATAGTGAGTGTTCCCATCACAGAGTGACTGCGAGAGCATTCACTGTGCTGAGCAGAATAATGAGTGTTCCCGTCACAGTGTGACTGAGAGCAGCCACTGTGCTGAGCAGAATAGTGAGTGTTCCCATCACAGTGTGACTGCGAGAGCATTCACTGTGCAGAGCAGAATAGTGAGTGTTCACATCACAGTGTAACTGTGAGAGCAGTCACTGTGCTGAGCAGAATAGTGAGTGTTCACATCACAGTGTGACTGTGAGAGCAGTCACTGTGCTGAGCAGAATAGTAAGTGTTTCCATGACAGTGTAACTGAGAGCTGTCATTGTGCTGAGCAGAATAGTGGGTGTTCCCATCACAGTGTTACTGAGAGCAGTCACTGTGCTGAGCAGAATAGTGAGTGTTCCCATCACAGTGTGACTGTGAGAGCATTCACTGTGCTGAGCAGAATAGTGAGTGTTCCCGTCAGTGTGACTGAGAGCTCTCACTGTGCTGAGCAGAATAGTGAGTGCTCCCATCACAGTGTGACTGAGAGCAGTCACTTGGCTGAGCAGAATAGTGAGTGTTCCCGTCACAGTGTGACTGAGAGCAGTCACTGTGCTGAGCAGAATAGTGAGTGTTCCCATCACAGTGTGACTGTGAGAGCAGTCACTGTGCTGAGCAGAATAATGAGTGTTCCCATCACAGTGTGACTGAGAGCAGTCACTATGCAGAGCAGAATAGGAAGTGTTTCCATCACAGTGTGACTGCGAGAGCATTCAATGTGCAGAGCAGAATAGTGAGTGTTCCCATCACAGTGTGACTGAGAGCAGTCACTTGGCTGAGCAGAATAGTGAGTGTTTCCTTTACAGTGTGACTGTGAGAGCAGTGCTGAGCAGAATAGTGAGTGTTCCAATCACAGTATGGCTAAGAGCAGTCACTGTGCTGAGCAGAATAGTGAGTGTTCCCATCACAGTGTGACTGAGAGCAGTCACTGTGCTGAGCAGAATAGTGAATGTTCCCGCCACAGTGTGACTGAGAGCAGTCACTGTGCTGATCAGAATAGTGAGTGTTCCCATCACAGTGTGACTGCGAGAGCATTCACTGTGCTAAGCAGAATACTAAGTGTTTCCATAACAGTGTAACTGAGAGCTGTCGTTGTGCTGAGCAGAATAGTGGGTGTTCCCATCACAGTGTTACTGAGAGCAGTCACTGTGCTGAGCATAATAGTGAGTGTTCCCATCACAGTGTGACTGAGAGCAGTCACTGTGCTGAACAGAATAGTGAGTTTTCCCATCAGAGTGTGACTTAGAGCAGTCACTGTGCTGAGCAGAATAGTGAGTGTTCCTATCACAATGCGACTGTGAGAGCAGTCACTGTGCTGAGCAGAATAGTGAGTGTTCCCATCACAGTGTGACTGAGAGCAGTCACTGTGCTGAGCAAAATAGTGGGTGTTCCCATCACAGTGTTACTGAGAGCAGTCACTGTGCTGAGCAGAATAGTGAGTGTTCCCATCACAGTGTGACTGTGAGAGCATTCACTGTGCTGAGCAGAATAGTGAGTGTTCCCGTCACAGTGTGACTGAGAGCTCTCACTGTGCTGAGCAGAATAGTGAGTGTTTCCATCACAGTGTGACTGAGAGCTGTCATTGTGCTGAGCAGAATAGTGAGTGTTCCCATCACAGTGTGACTGTGAGAGCATTCACTGTGCTGAGCAGAATAGTGAGTGTTCCCGTCACAGTGTGACTGAGAGCTCTCACTGTGCTGAGCAGAATAGTGAGTGTTCCCATCACAGTGTGACTGAGAGCTGTCAATATGTTGAGCAGAATAGTTAGTGTTCACATCACAGTGTGACCGAGAGCTCTCACTGTGCTGAGCAGAATAGTGAGTGTTTCCATCACAGTGTGACTGAGAGCTGTCATTGTGCTGAGCAGAATAATGGGTGTTCCCATCACAGTGTGACTTAGAGCTCTCACTTTGCTGAGCAGAATAGTGAGTGTTCCCATTACAGTGTTACCGAGAGCAGTCACTCTGCTTAGCAGAATAGTAAGTGTTTCCATCACAGTGTGACTGAGAGCTGTCATTGTGCTGAGCAGAATAATGGGTGTTCCCATCACATTGTGACTTAGAGCTCTCACTTTGCTGAGCAGAATAGTGAGTGTTCCCATTACAGTGTTACGGAGAGCAGTCACTCTGCTTAGCAGAATAGTGAGTGTTCCCATCACAATGTGACTGCGAGAGCATTCACTGTGCAGAGCAGAATAGTGAGTGTTCACATCACAGTGTAACTGAGAGCTGTCACTGTGCTGAGCAGAACAGTGAGTGTTCCCATCACAGTGTGACTGTGAGAGCAGTCACTGTGCTGAGCAGAATAGTAAGTGTTTCCATCACAGTGTGACTGAGAGCTGTCATTGTGCTGAGCAGAATAATGGGTGTTCCGATCACAGTGTGACTTAGAGCTCTCACTTTGCTGAGCAGAATAGTGAGTGTTCCCATTACAGTGTTACCGAGAGCAGTCACTCTGCTTAGCAGAATAGTGAGTGTTTCCATCACAGTGCGACTGTGAGAGCAGTCACTGTGCAGAGCACAAGAGTGAGTGTTCCCATCACAGTGTGACTGTAAGAGCATTTACTGTGCTGAGCAGAATAGTGAGTGTTCCCGTCAGTGTGACTGAGAGCTCTCACTGTGCTGAGCAGAATAGTGAGTGTTCCCATCACAGTGTGACTGAGAGCAGTCACTGTGCTGAGCAGAATAGTGAGTGTTCCCATCACAGTGTGACTGTGAGAGCAGTCACTGTGCTGAGCAGAATAATGAGTGTTCCCATCACAGTGTGACTGAGAGCAGTCACTCTGCAGAGCAGAATAGGAAGTGTTTCCATCACAGTGTGACTACGAGAGCATTCAATGTGCAGAGCAGAATAGTGAGTGTTCCCATCACAGTGTGACTGAGAGCAGTCACTTGGCTGAGCAGAATAGTGAGTGTTTCCTTTACAGTGTGACTGTGAGAGCAGTGCTGAGCAGAATAGTGAGTGTTCCAATCACAGTATGGCTAAGAGCAGTCACTGTGCTGAGCAGAATAGTGAGTGTTCCCATCACAGTGTGACTGAGAGCAGTCACTGTGCTGAGCAGAATAGTGAATGTTCCCGCCACAGTGTGACTGAGAGCAGTCACTGTGCTGATCAGAATAGTGAGTGTTCCCATCACAGTGTGACTGCGAGAGCATTCACTGTGCTGAGCAGAATAGTAAGTGTTTTCAAAACAGTGTAACTGAGAGCTGTCATTGTGCTGAGCAGAATAGTGGGTGTTCCCATCACAGTGTTACTGAGAGCAGTCACTGTGCTGAGCATAATAGTGAGTGTTCCCATCACAGTGTGACTGAGAGCAGTCACTGTGCTGAACAGAATAGTGAGTGTTCCCATCACAGTGTGACTTAGAGCAGTCACTGTGCTGAGCAGAATAGTGAGTGTTCCTATCACAATGCGACTGTGAGAGCAGTCACTGTGCAGAGCAGAATAGTGAGTGTTCCCATCACAGCTGTGACTAAGAGCTGTCACTGTGCTGAGCAGAATAGTGAGTGTTCACATCACTGTGTGACTGAGAGCAGTCACTGTGCTGAGCAGAATAGTGAGTGTTCCCATCACAGTGTGACTGAGAGCAGTCACTGTGCTGAGCAGAATAGTGAGTGTTCCCATCACAGTGTGACTGAGAGCTGTCAATATGCTGAGCAGAATAGTTAGTGTTCACATCACAGTGTGACCGAGAGCTCTCACTGTGCTGAGCAGCAGAGTGAGTGTTTCCATCACATTGTGACCGAGAGCAGTCACTCTGCTGAGCAGAATAGTGAGTGTTTCCATCACAGTGCGACTGTGAGAGCATTCACTGTGCTGAGCAGAATAGTGAATGTTCCCGCCACAGTGTGACTGAGAGCAGTCACTGTGCTGATCAGAATAGTGAGTGTTCCCATCACAGTGTGACTGCGAGAGCATTCACTGTGCTGAGCAGAATAGTAAGTGTTTTCAAAACAGTGTAACTGAGAGCTGTCATTGTGCTGAGCAGAATAGTGGGTGTTCCCATCACAGTGTTACTGAGAGCAGTCACTGTGCTGAGCATAATAGTGAGTGTTCCCATCACAGTGTGACTGAAAGCAGTCACTGTGCTGAACAGAATAGTGAGTGTTCCCATCACAGTGTGACTTAGAGCAGTCACTGTGCTGAGCAGAATAGTGAGTGTTCCTATCACAATGCGACTGTGAGAGCAGTCACTGTGCAGAGCAGAATAGTGAGTGTTCCCATCACAGCTGTGACTAAGAGCTGTCACTGTGCTGAGCAGAATAGTGAGTGTTCACATCACTGTGTGACTGAGAGCAGTCACTGTGCTGAGCAGAATAGTGAGTGTTCCCATCACAGTGTGACTGAGAGCAGTCACTGTGCTGAGCAGAATAGTGAGTGTTCCCATCACAGTGTGACTGAGAGCTGTCAATATGCTGAGCAGAATAGTTAGTGTTCACATCACAGTGTGACCGAGAGCTCTCACTGTGCTGAGCAGCAGAGTGAGTGTTTCCATCACAGTGTGACCGAGAGCAGTCACTCTGCTGAGCAGAATAGTGAGTGTTTCCATCACAGTGCGACTGTGAGAGCATTCACTGTGCAGAGCAGAATAGTGAGTGTTCCCATCACAGTGTGACTGAGAGCTGTCAGTGTGCTGAGCAGAATAGTGAGTGTTCACATCACTGTGTGACTGAGAGCAGTCACTGTGCTGAGCAGAATAGTGAGTGTTCCCATCACAGTGTGACTGAGAGCAGTCACTTGGCTGATCAGAATAGTGAGTGTTTTCTTTACAATGTGGCTGTGAGAGCAGTCACTGTGCTGAGCAGAATAGTGAGTGTTCTAATCACAGTATGGCTAAGAGCAGTCACTGTGCTGAGCAGAATAGTGAGTGTTCCCATCACAGTGTGACTGAAACAGTCACTGTGCTGAGCAGAATAGTGAATGTTCCCGCCACAGTGTGACTGAGAGCAGTCACTGTGCTGGGCAGAACAGTGAGTGTTCCCATCACAGTGTGACCGAGAGCTCTCACTGTGCTGAGCAGCAGAGTGAGTGTTCCCATCACAGTGTGACTGAGAGCAGTCACTGTGCTGAGCAAAATAGTGAGTGTTCCCATCACAGTGTGACTTTGAGAGCATTCACTGTCCAGAGAAGGAATAGTGAGTGTGACTTTGAGAGCAGTCACTGTGCTGGGCAGAATAGTGAGTGTTCTTATCACAGTGTGACTGAGAGCAGTCAATGTGCTGAACAGAATAGTGAGTGTTCCCATCACAGTGTGACTTAGAGCAGTCACTGTGCTGAGCAGAATAGTGAGTGTTCCCATCACAGTGTGACTGCGAGAGCATTCACTGTGCAGAGCAGAATAGTGAGTGTTCCCATCACAGTGTGACTGAGAGCTGTCAGTGTGCTGAGCAGAATAGTAAGTGTTCACATCACTGTGTGACTGTGAGCAGTCACTGTGCTGAGCAGAATAGTGAGTGTTCCTATCACAATGCGACTGTGAGAGCAGTCACTGTGCAGAGCAGAATAGTGAGTGTTCCCATCACAGCTGTGACTAAGAGCTGTCACTGTGCTGAGCAGAACAGTGAGTGTTCCCATCACAGTGTGACTGTGACAGCAGTCACTGTGCTGAGCAGAATAGTAAGTGTTTCCATCACAGTGTGACTGAGAGCTGTCATTGTGCTGAGCAGAATAATGGGTGTTCCCATCACAGTGTGACTTAGAGCTCTCACTTTGCTGAGCAGAATAGTGAGTGTTCCCATTACAGTGTTACCGAGAGCAGTCACTCTGCTTAGCAGAATAGTGAGTGTTTCCATCACAGTGCGACTGTGAGAGCAGTCACTGTGCAGAGCACAAGAGTGAGTGTTCCCATCACAGTGTGACTGTGAGAGCAGTCACTGTGCAGAGCACAAGAGTGAGTGTTCCCATCACAGTGTGACTGAGAGCTGTCATTGTGCTGAGCAGAATAATGGGTGTTCCCATCACAGTGTGACTTAGAGCTCTCACTTTGCTGAGCAGAATAGTGAGTGTTCCCATTACAGTGTTACCGAGAGCAGTCACTCTGCTTAGCAGAATAGTAAGTGTTTCCATCACAGTGTGACTGAGAGCTGTCATTGTGCTGAGCAGAATAATGGGTGTTCCCATCACATTGTGACTTAGAGCTCTCACTTTGCTGAGCAGAATAGTGAGTGTTCCCATTACAGTGTTACCGAGAGCAGTCACTCTGCTTAGCAGAATAGTGAGTGTTCCCATCACAATGTGACTGCGAGAGCATTCACTGTGCAGAGCAGAATAGTGAGTGTTCACATCACAGTGTAACTGAGAGCTGTCACTGTGCTGAGCAGAACAGTGAGTGTTCCCATCACAGTGTGACTGTGAGAGCAGTCACTGTGCTGAGCAGAATAGTAAGTGTTTCCATCACAGTGTGACTGAGAGCTGTCATTGTGCTGAGCAGAATAATGGGTGTTCCCATCACAGTGTGACTTAGAGCTCTCACTTTGCTGAGCAGAATAGTGAGTGTTCCCATTACAGTGTTACCGAGAGCAGTCACTCTGCTTAGCAGAATAGTGAGTGTTTCCATCACAGTGCGACTGTGAGAGCAGTCACTGTGCAGAGCACAAGAGTGAGTGTTCCCATCACAGTGTGACTGTAAGAGCATTCACTGTGCTGAGCAGACTAGTGAGTGTTCCCGTCAGTGTGACTGAGAGCTCTCACTGTGCTGAGCAGAATAGTGAGTGTTCCCATCACAGTGTGACTGAGAGCAGTCACTGTGCTGAGCAGAATAGTGAGTGTTCCCATCACAGTGTGACTGTGAGAGCAGTCACTGTGCTGAGCAGAATAATGAGTGTTCCCATCACAGTGTGACTGAGAGCAGTCACTGTGCAGAGCAGAATAGGAAGTGTTTCCATCACAGTGTGACTACGAGAGCATTCAATGTGCAGAGCAGAATAGTGAGTGTTCCCATCACAGTGTGACTGAGAGCAGTCACTTGGCTGAGCAGAATAGTGAGGTTTCCCTTACAGTGTGACTGTGAGAGCAGTGCTGAGCAGAATAGTGAGTGTTCCAATCACAGTATGGCTAAGAGCAGTCACTGTGCTGAGCAGAATAGTGAGTGTTCCCATCACAGTGTGACTAAGAGCAGTCACTGTGCTGAGCAGAATAGTGAGTGTTCCCATCACAGTGTGACTGAGAGCAGTCACTGTGCTGAGCAGAATAGTGAATGTTCCCGCCACAGTGTGACTTTGAGAGCAGTCACTGTGCTGGGCAGAATAGTGAGTGTTCTTATCACAGTGTGACTGAGAGCAGTCAATGTGCTGAACAGAATAGTGAGTGTTCCCATCACAGTGTGACTTAGAGCAGTCACTGTGCTGAGCAGAATAGTGAGTGTTCCCATCACAGTGTGACTGCGAGAGCATTCACTGTGCAGAGCAGAATAGTGAGTGTTCCCATCACAGTGTGACTGAGAGCTGTTAGTGTGCTGAGCAGAATAGTAAGTGTTCACATCACTGTGTGACTGAGAGCAGACACTGTGCTGAGCAGAATAGTGAGTGTTCCTATCACAATGCGACTGTGAGAGCAGTCACTGTGCAGAGCAGAATAGTGAGTGTTCCCATCACAGCTGTGACTAAGAGCTGTCACTGTGCTGAGCAGAACAGTGAGTGTTCCCATCACAGTGTGACTGTGACAGCAGTCACTGTGCTGAGCAGAATAGTAAGTGTTTCCATCACAGTGTGACTGAGAGCTGTCATTGTGCTGAGCAGAATAATGGGTGTTCCCATCACAGTGTGACTTAGAGCTCTCACTTTGCTGAGCAGAATAGTGAGTGTTCCCATTACAGTGTTACCGAGAGCAGTCACTCTGCTTAGCAGAATAGTGAGTGTTTCCATCACAGTGCGACTGTGAGAGCAGTCACTGTGCAGAGCACAAGAGTGAGTGTTCCCATCACAGTGTGACTGTGAGAGCAGTCACTGTGCAGAGCACAAGAGTGAGTGTTCCCATCACAGTGTGACTGAGAGCTGTCATTGTGCTGAGCAGAATAATGGGTGTTCCCATCACAGTGTGACTTAGAGCTCTCACTTTGCTGAGCAGAATAGTGAGTGTTCCCATTACAGTGTTACCGAGAGCAGTCACTCTGCTTAGCAGAATAGTAAGTGTTTCCATCACAGTGTGACTGAGAGCTGTCATTGTGCTGAGCAGAATAATGGGTGTTCCCATCACAGTGTGACTTAGAGCTCTCACTTTGCTGAGCAGAATAGTGAGTGTTCCCATTACAGTGTTACCGAGAGCAGTCACTCTGCTTAGCAGAATAGTGAGTGTTCCCATCACAATGTGACTGCGAGAGCATTCACTGTGCAGAGCAGAATAGTGAGTGTTCACATCACAGTGTAACTGAGAGCTGTCACTGTGCTGAGCAGAACAGTGAGTGTTCCCATCACAGTGTGACTGTGAGAGCAGTCACTGTGCTGAGCAGAATAGTAAGTGTTTCCATCACAGTGTGACTGAGAGCTGTCATTGTGCTGAGCAGAATAATGGGTGTTCCCATCACAGTGTGACTTAGAGCTCTCACTTTGCTGAGCAGAATAGTGAGTGTTCCCATTACAGTGTTACCGAGAGCAGTCACTCTGCTTAGCAGAATAGTGAGTGTTTCCATCACAGTGCGACTGTGAGAGCAGTCACTGTGCAGAGCACAAGAGTGAGTGTTCCCATCACAGTGTGACTGTAAGAGCATTCACTGTGCTGAGCAGACTAGTGAGTGTTCCCGTCAGTGTGACTGAGAGCTCTCACTGTGCTGAGCAGAATAGGGAGTGTTCCCATCACAGTGTGACTGAGAGCAGTCACTGTGCTGAGCAGAACAGTGAGTGTTCCCATCACAGTGTGACTGTGAGAGCAGTCACTGTGCTGAGCAGAATAATGAGTGTTCCCATCACAGTGTGACTGAGAGCAGTCACTGTGCAGAGCAGAATAGGAAGTGTTTCCATCACAGTGTGACTACGAGAGCATTCAATGTGCAGAGCAGAATAGTGAGTGTTCCCATCACAGTGTGACTGAGAGCAGTCACTTGGCTGAGCAGAATAGTGAGGTTTCCTTTACAGTGTGACTGTGAGAGCAGTGCTGAGCAGAATAGTGAGTGTTCCAATCACAGTATGGCTAAGAGCAGTCACTGTGCTGAGCAGAATAGTGAGTGTTCCCATCACAGTGTGACTGAGAGCAGTCACTGTGCTGAGCAGAATAGTGAATGTTCCCGCCACAGTGTGACTGAGAGCAGTCACTGTGCTGATCAGAATAGTGAGTGTTCCCATCACAGTGTGACTGCGAGAGCATTCACTGTGCTGAGCAGAATAGTAAGTGTTTCCATAACAGTGTAACTGAGAGCTGTCATTGTGCTGAGCAGAATAGTGGGTGTTCCCATCACAGTGTTACTGAGAGCAGTCACTGTGCTGAGCATAATAGTGAGTGTTCCCATCACAGTGTGACTGAGAGCAGTCACTGTGCTGAACAGAATAGTGAGTGTTCCCATCACAGTGTGACTTAGAGCAGTCACTGTGCTGAGCAGAATAGTGAGTGTTCCTATCACAATGCGACTGTGAGAGCAGTCACTGTGCAGAGCAGAATAGTGAGTGTTCCCATCACAGCTGTGACTAAGAGCTGTCACTGTGCTGAGCAGAATAGTGAGTGTTCACATCACTGTGTGACTGGGAGCAGTCACTGTGCTGAGCAGAATAGTGAGTGTTCCCATCACAGTGTGACTGAGAGCAGTCACTGTGCTGAGCAGAATAGTGAGTGTTCCCATCACAGTGTGACTGAGAGCTGTCAATATGCTGAGCAGAATAGTTAGTGTTCGCATCACCGTGTGACCGAGAGCTCTCACTGTGCTGAGCAGCAGAGTGAGTGTTTCCATCACAGTGTGACCGAGAGCAGTCACTCTGCTGAGCAGAATAGTGAGTGTTTCCATCACAGTGCGACTGTGAGAGCATTCACTGTGCAGAGCAGAATAGTGAGTGTTCCCATCACAGTGTGACTGAGAGCTGTCAGTGTGCTGAGCAGAATAGTGAGTATTCACATCACTGTGTGACTGAGAGCAGTCACTGTGCTGAGCAGAATAGTGAGTGTTCCCATCACAGTGTGACTGAGAGCAGTCACTTGGCTGATCAGAATAGTGAGTGTTTTATTTACAATGTGACTGTGAGAGCAGTCACTGTGCTGAGCAGAATAGTGAGTGTTCCAATCACAGTATGGCTAAGAGCAGTCACTGTGCTGAGCAGAATAGTGAGTGTTCCCATCACAGTTTGACTGAAACAGTCACTGTGCTGAGCAGAATAGTGAATGTTCCCGCCACAGTGTGACTGAGAGCAGTCACTGTGCTGGGCAGAACAGTGAGTGTTCCCATCACAGTGTGACCGAGAGCTCTCACTGTGCTGAGCAGCAGAGTGAGTGTTCCCATCACAGTGTGACTGAGAGCAGTCACTGTGCTGAGCAAAATACTGAGTGTTCCCATCACAGTGTGACTTTGAGAGCATTCACTGTCCAGAGAAGGAATAGTGAGTGTGACTTTGAGAGCAGTCACTGTGCTGGGCAGAATAGTGAGTGTTCTTATCACAGTGTGACTGAGAGCAGTCAATGTGCTGAACAGAATAGTGAGTGTTCCCATCACAGTGTGACTGCGAGAGCATTCACTGTGCAGAGCAGAATAGTGAGTGTTCCCATCACAGTGTGAATGAGAGCTGTCAGTGTGCTGAGCAGAATAGTAAGTGTTCACATCACTGTGTGACTGAGAGCAGTCACTGTGCTGAGCAGAATAGTGAGTGTTCCTATCACAATGCGACTGTGAGAGCAGTAACTGTGCAGAGCAGAATAGTGAGTGTTCCCATCACAGCTGTGACTAAGAGCTGTCACTGTGCTGAGCAGAACAGTGAGTGTTCCCATCACAGTGTGACTGTGAGAGCAGTCACTGTGCTGAGCAGAATAGTAAGTGTTTCCATCACAGTGTGACTGAGAGCTGTCATTGTGCTGAGCAGAATAATGGGTGTTCCCATCACAGTGTGACTTAGAGCTCTCACTTTGCTGAGCAGAATAGTGAGTGTTCCCATTACAGTGTTACCGAGAGCAGTCACTCTGCTTAGCAGAATAGTGAGTGTTTCCATCACAGTGCGACTGTGAGAGCAGTCACTGTGCATAGCACAAGAGTGAGTGTTCCCATCACAGTGTGACTGTGAGAGCATTCACTGTGCTGAGCAGAATAGTGAGTGTTCCCGTCAGTGTGACTGAGAGCTCTCACTGTGCTGAGCAGAATAGTGAGTGTTCCCATCACAGTGTGACTGAGAGCAGTCACTGTGCTGAGCAGAATAGTGAGTGTTCCCATCACAGTGTGACTGTGAGAGCAGTCACTGTGCTGAGCAGAATAATGAGTGTTCCCATCACAGTGTGACTGAGAGCAGTCACTGTGCAGAGCAGAATAGGAAGTGTTTCCATCACAGTGTGACTACGAGAGCATTCAATGTGCAGAGCAGAATAGTGAGTGCTCCCATCACAGTGTGACTGAGAGCAGTCACTTGGCTGAGCAGAATAGTGAGTGTTTCCTTTACAGTGTGACTGTGAGAGCAGTGCTGAGCAGAATAGTGAGTGTTCCAATCACAGTATGGCTAAGAGCAGTCACTGTGCTGAGCAGAATAGTGAGTGTTCCCATCACAGTGTGACTGAGAGCAGTCACTGTGCTGAGCAGAATAGTGAATGTTCCCGCCACAGTGTGACTGAGAGCAGTCACTGTGCTGATCAGAATAGTGAGTGTTCCCATCACAGTGTGACTGCGAGAGCATTCACTGTGCTGAGCAGAATAGTAAGTGTTTCCATAACAGTGTAACTGAGAGCTGTCATTGTGCTGAGCAGAATAGTGGGTGTTCCCATCACAGTGTTACTGAGAGCAGTCACTGTGCTGAGCATAATAGTGAGTGTTCCCATCACAGTGTGACTGAGAGCAGTCACTGTGCTGAACAGAATAGTGAGTGTTCCCATCACATTGTGACTTAGAGCAGTCACTGCGCTGAGCAGAATAGTGAGTGTTCCTATCACAATGCGACTGTGAGAGCAGTCACTGTGCTGAGCAGAATAGTGAGTGTTCCCGTCACAGTGTGACTGAGAGCTCTCACTGTGCTGAGCAGAATAGTGAGTGTTCCCATCACAGTGTGACTGAGAGCAGTCACTATGCTTAGCAGAATAGTAAGTTTTTCCATCACAGCTGTGACTAAGAGCTGTCACTGTGCTGAGCAGAATAGTGAGTGTTCACATCACTGTGTGACTGAGAGCAGTCACTGTGCTGAGCAGAATAGTGAGTGTTCCCATCACAGTGTGACTGAGAGCAGTCACTGTGCTGAGCAGAATAGTGAGTGTTCCCATCACAGTGTGACTGAGAGCTGTCAATATGCTGAGCAGAATAGTTAGTGTTCCCATCACAGTGTGACTGAGAGCAGTCACTGTGCTGAGCAAAATAGTGAGTGTTCCCATCACAGTGTGACTTTGAGAGCATTCACTGTCCAGAGAAGGAATAGTGAGTGTGACTTTGAGAGCAGTCACTGTGCTGGGCAGAATAGTGAGTGTTCTTATCACAGTGTGACTGAGAGCAGTCAATGTGCTGAACAGAATAGTGAGTGTTCCCATTACAGTGTGACTTAGAGCAGTCACTGTGCTGAGCAGAATAGTGAGTGTTCCCATCACAGTGTGACTGCGAGAGCATTCACTGTGCAGAGCAGAATAGTGAGTGTTCCCATCACAGTGTGACTGAGAGCTGTCAGTGTGCTGAGCAGAATAGTAAGTGTTCACATCACTGTGTGACTGAGAGCAGTCACTGTGCTGAGCAGAATAGTGAGTGTTCCTATCACAATCCGACTGTGAGAGCAGTCACTGTGCAGAGCAGAATAGTGAGTGTTCCCATCACAGCTGTGACTAAGAGCTGTCACTGTGCTGAGCAGAACAGTGAGTGTTCCCATCACAGTGTGACTGTGAGAGCAGTCACTGTGCTGAGCAGAATAGTAAGTGTTTCCATCACAGTGTGACTGAGAGCTGTCATTGTGCTGAGCAGAATAATGGGTGTTCCCATCACAGTGTGACTTAGAGCTCTCACTTTGCTGAGCAGAATAGTGAGTGTTCCCATTACAGTGTTACCGAGAGCAGTCACTCTGCTTAGCAGAATAGTGAGTGTTTCCATCACAGTGCGACTGTGAGAGCAGTCACTGTGCATAGCACAAGAGTGAGTGTTCCCATCACAGTGTGACTGTGAGAGCATTTACTGTGCTGAGCAGAATAGTGAGTGTTCCCGTCAGTGTGACTGAGAGCTCTCACTGTGCTGAGCAGAATAGTGAGGGTTCCCATCACAGTGTGACTGAGAGCAGTCACTGTGCTGAACAGAATAGTGAGTGTTCCCATCACAGTGTGACTGTGAGAGCAGTCACTGTGCTGAGCAGAATAATGAGTGTTCCCATCACAGTGTGACTGAGAGCAGTCACTGTGCAGAGCAGAATAAGAAGTGTTTCCATCACAGTGTGACTACGAGAGCATTCAATGTGCAGAGCAGAATAGTGAGTGCTCCCATCACAGTGTGACTGAGAGCAGTCACTTGGCTGAGCAGAATAGTGAGTGTTTCCTTTACAGTGTGACTGTGAGAGCAGTGCTGAGCAGAATAGTGAGTGTTCCAATCACAGTATGGCTAAGAGCAGTCACTGTGCTGAGCAGAATAGTGAGTGTTCCCATCACAGTGTGACTGAGAGCAGTCACTGTGCTGATCAGAATAGTGAGTGTTCCCATCACAGTGTGATTGCGAGAGCATTCACTGTGCTGAGCAGAATAGTAAGTGTTTCCATAACAGTGTAACTGAGAGCTGTCATTGTGCTGAGCAGAATAGTGGGTGTTCCCATCACAGTGTTACTGAGAGCAGTCACTGTGCTGAGCATAATAGTGAGTGTTCCCATCACAGTGTGACTGAGAGCAGTCACTGTGCTGAACAGAATAGTGAGTGTTCCCATCACAGTGTGACTTAGAGCAGTCACTGTGCTGAGCAGAATAGTGAGTGTTCCTATCACAATGCGACTGTGAGAGCAGTCACTGTGCAGAGCAGAATAGTAAGTGTTCCCATCACAGCTGTGACTAAGAGCTGTCACTGTGCTGAGCAGAATAGTGAGTGTTCACATCACTGTGTGACTGAGAGCAGTCACTGTGCTGAGCAGAATAGTGAGTGTTCCCATCACAGTGTGACTGAGAGCAGTCACTGTGCAGAGCAGAATAGTGAGTGTTCCCATCACAGTGTGACTGAGAGCTGTCAATATGCTGAGCAGAATAGTTAGTGTTCACATCACAGTGTGACCGAGAGCTCTCACTGTGCTGAGCAGCAGAGTGAGTGTTTCCATCACAGTGTGACCGAGAGCAGTCACTCTGCTGAGCAGAATAGTGAGTGTTTCCATCACAGTGCGACTGTGAGAGCATTCACTGTGCAGAGCAGAATATTGAGTGTTCCCATCACAGTGTGACTGAGAGCTGTCAGTGTGCTGAGCAGAATAGTGAGTGTTCACATCACTGTGTGACTGAGAGCAGTCACTGTGCTCAGCAGAATAGTAAGTGTTCCCATCACAGTGTGACTGAGAGCAGTCACTTGGCTGATCAGAATAGTGAGTGTTTTCTTTACAATGTGACTGTGAGAGCAGTCACTGTGCTGAGCAGAATAGTGAGTGTTCCAATCACAGTATGGCTAAGAGCAGTCACTGTGCTGAGCAGAATAGTGAGTGTTCCCATCACAGTGTGACTGAAACAGTCACTGTGCTGAGCAGAATAGTGAATGTTCCCGCCACAGTGTGACTGAGAGCAGTCACTGTGCTGAGCAGAACAGTGAGTGTTCCCATCACAGTGTGACCGAGAGCTCTCACTGTGCTGAGCAGCAGAGTGAGTGTTCCCATCACAGTGTGACTGAGAGCAGTCACTGTGCTGAGCAAAATAGTGAGTGTTCCCATCACAGTGTGACTTTGAGAGCATTCACCGTCCAGAGAAGGAATAGTGAGTGTGACTTTGAGAGCAGTCACTGTGCTGGGCAGAATAGTGAGTGTTCTTATCACAGTGTGACTGAGAGCAGTCAATGTGCTGAACAGAATAGTGAGTGTTCCCATCACAGTGTGACTTAGAACAGTCACTGTGCTGAGCAGAATAGTGAGTGTTCCCATCACAGTGTGACTGCGAGAGCATTCACTGTGCAGAGCAGAATAGTGAGTGTTCCCATCACAGTGTGACTGAGAGCTGTTAGTGTGCTGAGCAGAATAGTAAGTGTTCACATCACTGTGTGACTGAGAGCAGTCACTGTGCTGAGCAGAATAGTGAGTGTTCCTATCACAATGCGACTGTGAGAGCAGTCACTGTGCAGAGCAGAATAGTGAGTGTTCCCATCACAGTGTGACTGAGAGCAGTCACTGTGCTGAGCAGAATAGTGAATGTTCCCGCCACAGTGTGACTAAGAGCTGTCACTGTGCTGAGCAGAATAGTGAGTGTTCACATCACTGTGTGACTGTGAGAGCAGTCACTATGCTGAGCAGAATAGTAATTGTTTCCATCACAGTGTAACTGAGAGCTGTCATTGTACTGAGCAGAATAGTGGGTGTTCCCATCACAGTGTTACTGAGAGCAGTCACTGTGCTGAGCAAAATAGTGAGTGTTCCCATCACAGTGTGACTGTGAGAGCATTAACTGTGCTGAGCAGAATAGTGAGTGTTCCCGTCACAGTGTGACTGAGAGCTCTCACTGTGCTGAGCAGAATAGTGAGTGTTCCCATCACAGTGTGACTGAGAGCAGTCACTATGCTTAGCAGAATAGTAAGTGTTTCCATCACAGTGTGACTGAGAGCTGTCATTGTGCTGAGCAGAATAATGGGTGTTCCCATCACAGTGTGACTTAGAGCTCTCACTTTGCTGAGCAGAATAGTGAGTGTTCCCATTACAGTGTTACCGAGAGCAGTCACTCTGCTTAGCAGAATAGTAAGTGTTTCCATAACAGTGTGACTGAGAGCTGTCATTGTGCTGAGCAGAATAATGGGTGTTCCCATCACAGTGTGACTTAGAGCTCTCACTTTGCTGAGCAGAATAGTGAGTGTTCCCATTACAGTGTCACCGAGAGCAGTCAATCTGCTTAGCAGAATAGTGAGTGTTCCCATCACAGTGTTACTGAGAGCAGTCACTGTGCTGAGCATAATAGTGAGTGTTCCCATCACAGTGTGACTGAGAGCTGTCACTGTGCTGAGCAGAATAGTGAGTGTTCACATCAATGTGTGACTGAAAGCAGTCACTGTGCTGAGCAGAATAGTGAGTGTTCCCATCACAGTGTGACTGAGAGCAGTCACTGTGCAGAGCAGAATATTAAGTGTTTTCATCACAGTGCGACTGTCAGAGCAGTCACTGTGCTGAGCAGAATAGTGAATGTTCCCGCCACAGTGTGACTGAGAGCAGTCACTGTGCTGAGCAGAATAGTGAGTGTTCCCATCACAGTGTGACTGCGAGAGCATTCACTGTGCAGAGCAGAATAGTGAGTGTTCACATAACAGTGTAACTGAGAGCTGTCATTGTGCTGAGCAGAATAGTGGGTGTTCCCATCACAGTGTTACTGAGAGCAGTCACTGTGCTGAGCATAATAGTGAGTGTTCCCATCACAGTGTGACTGAGAGCAGTCACTGTGCTGAACAGAATAGTGAGTGTTCCCATCACAGTGTGACTTAGAGCAGTCACTGTGCTGAGCAGAATAGTGAGTGTTCCTATCACAATGCGACTGTGAGAGCAGTCACTGTGCAGAGCAGAATAGTGAGTGTTCACATCACTGTGTGACTGAGAGCAGTCACTGTGCTGAGCAGAATAGTGAGTGTTCCCATCACAGTGTGACTGAGAGCAGTCACTGTGCTGAGCAGAATAGTGAGTGTTCCCATCACAGTGTGACTGAGAGCTGTCAATATGCTGAACAGAATAGTTAGTGTTCACATCACAGTGTGACCGAGAGCTCTCACTGTGCCGAGCAGCAGAGTGAGTGTTTCCATCACAGTGTGACTGAGAGCTGTCATTGTGCTGAGCAGAATAATGGGTGTTCCCATCACAGTGTGACTTAGAGCTCTCACTTTGCTGAGCAGAATAGTGAGTGTTCCCATTACAGTGTCACCGAGAGCAGTCAATCTGCTTAGCAGAATAGTGAGTGTTCCCATCACAGTGTTACTGAGAGCAGTCACTGTGCTGAGCATAATAGTGAGTGTTCCCATCACAGTGTGACTGAGAGCTGTCACTGTGCTGAGCAGAATAGTGAGTGTTCACATCAATGTGTGACTGATAGCAGTCACTGTGCTGAGCAGAATAGTGAGTGTTCCCATCACAGTGTGACTGAGAGCAGTCACTGTGCAGAGCAGAATATTAAGTGTTTTCATCACAGTGCGACTGTCAGAGCAGTCACTGTGCTGAGCAGAATAGTGAATGTTCCCGCCACAGTGTGACTGAGAGCAGTCACTGTGCTGAGCAGAATAGTGAGTGTTCCCATCACAGTGTGACTGCGAGAGCATTCACTGTGCAGAGCAGAATAGTGAGTGTTCACATAACAGTGTAACTGAGAGCTGTCATTGTGCTGAGCAGAATAGTGGGTGTTCCCATCACAGTGTTACTGAGAGCAGTCACTGTGCTGAGCATGATAGTGAGTGTTCCCATCACAGTGTGACTGAGAGCAGTCACTGTGCTGAACAGAATAGTGAGTGTTCCCATCACAGTGTGACTTAGAGCAGTCACTGTGCTGAGCAGAATAGTGAGTGTTCCTATCACAATGCGACTGTGAGAGCAGTCACTGTGCAGAGCAGAATAGTGAGTGTTCACATCACTGTGTGACTGAGAGCAGTCACTGTGCTGAGCAGAATAGTGAGTGTTCCCATCACAGTGTGACTGAGAGCAGTCACTGTGCTGAGCAGAATAGTGAGTGTTCCCATCACAGTGTGACTGAGAGCTGTCAATATGCTGAACAGAATAGTTAGTGTTCACATCACAGTGTGACCGAGAGCTCTCACTGTGCCGAGCAGCAGAGTGAGTGTTTCCATCACAGTGTGACTGAGAGCTGTCAATGTGCTGAGCAGAATAGTGGGTGTTCCCATTACAGTGTTACCGAGAGCAGTCACTCTGCTGAGCAGAATAGTGAGTGTTTCCATCACAGTGCGACTGTGAGAGCATTCACTGTGCAGAGCAGAATAGTGAGTGTTCCCATCACAGTGTGACTGAGAGCTGTCAGTGTGCTGAGCAGAATAGTGAGTGTTCACATTACTGTGTGACTGAGAGCAGTCACTGTGCTGAGCAGAATAGTGAGTGTTCCCATCACAGTGTGACTGAGAGCAGTCACTTGGCTGATCAGAATAGTGAGTGTTTTGTTTACAATGTGACTGTGAGAGCAGTCACTGTGCTGAGCAGAATAGTGAGTGTTCCAATCACAGTATGGCTAAGAGCAGTCACTGTGCTGAGCAGAATAGTGAGTGTTCCCATCACAGTGTGACTGAAACAGTCACTGTGCTGAGCAGAATAGTGAATGTTCCCGCCACAGTGTGACTGATAGCAGTCACTGTGCTGAGCAGAACAGTGAGTGTTCCCATCACAGTGTGACCGAGAGCTCTCACTGTGCTGAGCAGCAGAGTGAGTGTTCCCATCACAGTGTGACTGAGAGCAGTCACTGTGCTGAGCAAAATAGTGAATGTTCCCGCCACAGTGTGACTGAGAGCAGTCACTGTGCTGATCAGAATAGTGAGTGTTCCCATCACAGTGTGACTGCGAGAGCATTCACTGTGCTGAGCAGAATAGTAAGTGTTTCCATAACAGTGTAACTGAGAGCTGTCATTGTGCTGAGCAGAATAGTGGGTGTTCCCATCACAGTGTGACTTTGAGAGCATTCACTGTCCAGAGAAGGAATAGTGAGTGTGACTTTGAGAGCAGTCACTGTGCTGGGCAGAATAGTGAGTGTTCTTATCACAGTGTGACTGAGAGCAGTCAATGTGCTGAACAGAATAGTGAGTGTTCCCATCACAGTGTGACTTAGAGCAGTCACTGTGCTGAGCAGAATAGTGAGTGTTCCCATCACAGTGTGACTGCGAGAGCATTCACTGTGCAGAGCAGAATAGTGAGTGTTCCCATCACAGTGTGACTGAGAACTGTCAGTGTGCTGAGCAGAATAGTAAGTGTTCACATCACTTTGTGACTGAGAGCAGTCACTGTGCTGAGCAGAATAGTGAGTGTTCCCATCACAGTGTGACTGAGAGTAGTCACTTGGCTGATCAGAATAGTGAGTGTTTTCTTTACAGTGTGACTGTGAGAGCAGTCACTGTGCTGAGCAGAATAGTGAGTGTTCCCGTCACAGTGTGACTGAGAGCAGCCACTGTGCTGAGCAGAATAGTGAGTGTTCCCATCACAGTGTGACTGCGAGAGCATTCACTGTGCAGAGCAGAATAGTGAGTGTTCACATCACAGTGTAACTGTGAGAGCAGTCACTGTGCTGAGCATAATAGTGAGTGTTCACATCACAGTGTGACTGTGAGAGCAGTCACTGTGCTGAGCAGAATAATAAGTGTTTCAATCACAGTGTAACCGAGAGCTGTCATTGTGCAGAGCAGAATAGTGGGTGTTCCCATCACAGTGTGACTAAGAGCTGTCACTGTGCTGAGCAGAATAGTGAGTGTTCACATCACTGTGTGACTGAGAGCAGTCACTGTGCTGAGCAGAATAGTGAGTGTTCCCATCACAGTGTGACTGAGAGCAGTCACTGTGTTGAGCAGAATAGTGAGGGTTCCCATCACAGTGTGACTGAGAGCTGTCACTGTGCTGAGCAGAATAGTGAGTGTTCACATCACAGTGTGACTGAGAGCTGTCACTGTGCTAAACAGAATAGTGAGTGTTCCCATCACAGTGTGACTGAAAGCTGTCAATGTGCTGAGCAGAATAGTTAGTGTTCACATCACAGTGTGACCGAGAGCTCTCACTGTGCTGAGCAGCAGAGTGAGTGTTCCCATCACAGTGTGACTGAGAGCTGTCACTGTGCTAAGCAGAATAGTGAGTGTTCCGATCACAGTGTGACTGTGAGAGCAGTCACTATGCTGAGCAGAATAGTAATTGTTTCCATCACAGTGTAACTGAGAGCTGTCATTGTACTGAGCAGAATAGTGGGTGTTCCCATCACAGTGTTACTGAGAGCAGTCACTGTGCTGAGCAGAATAGTGAGTGTTCCCATCACAGTGTGAGTGTGAGAGCATTCACTGTGCTGAGCAGAATAGTGAGTGTTCCCGTCACAGTGTGACTGAGAGCTCTCACTGTGCTGAGCAGAATAGTGAGTGTTCCCATCACAGTGTGACTGAGAGCAGTCACTATGCTTAGCAGAATAGTAAGTGTTTCCATCACAGTGTGACTGAGAGCTGTCATTGTGCTGAGCAGAATAATGGGTGTTCCCATCACAGTGTGACTTAGAGCTGTCATTGTACTGAGCAGAATAGTGGGTGTTCCCATCACAGTGTTACTGAGAGCAGTCACTGTGCTGAGCAGAATAGTGAGTGTTCCCATCACAGTGTGACTGTGAGAGCATTCACTGTGCTGAGCATGATGATTCAGAACGCCCGCCGAGTGCTCTGAGCCGGAACCACCCATGGACGCCCACAAGTCTAGCCAGTCCAGCGAGCCACCGTACAGCGGATCTCAGTCCAGCGAGCCACTGTACATTGGATGTCGGCCCAGCGGTTCTGGTACCGACAAGCAACCGCTTCGCTGCATTGGCGACAGAGGATCCCGTCATCACCGACTCCAGCACCGGTGATTCCCGGACCGAGGCCGAGTTGGTGATCGACTCGTACTTTGAAGTCTTGCAGCTAAACGGCCAGCCTGACACCGAGGAGCAGGGATCCTCCCCAACCCCAAACCATTTGCCCCATCCCTCAAAAACTAAAATGTCCTTAGAATTTGACGAGCAGCTGAATCAATACCGGAAAAAGCACAAGAAGCTGACCACTGCAAAGGACAAACCGGCACCTAAAGTAAAACAATCAGCATCCACACCAACGGAACACCACTGTGCAGATGTGCTTCTAATCGGTGACTCGATGATAAAACGGCTTCAGCCCAGGAGATTGAGCAGGCAAAAGAAAGTGATGTGCCACACCATGCGTGGAGCAAAAATCCAAGATCTTGCTCCCCACGCCATACAGCTGTCGACCAAGCACGACGTATCTCGGGTAATTCTCCATGTTGGGACCAACAACACATCCGACAACCCGGAGACTATTGCCGCTCAGATCACCTCCCTCGGCGAGTCACTACAACCAAGATCAGTGACAATATCTTCGATCATACACCGTAAAAACCAAACGGTGCCTCAGTACAAGAGAGTAGATGATTCTAATAATCTGCTCAAGTCCATAGCAAAGCGAAAAAACTGGGGCTTCATTGACAACGGTAACATAAACTCAAACCACCTTGTGTCGGACGGTGTGCACCTCGACTCAGCAGGAGTGCGCCTACTTGCCACGAACATTATCCAACACATCAAAGGACCACCAAAGACCTTTGATAGTCGCATTCCACATCAGAAAACCCCTTTCGGTCAGAGTTTGTACTCTGATGTCCTGACGAAGCGGACTACAGCGACCCGTGATGTTAAGACGGGTTTTCTAATGGCCAACCAGTATTACCCGCATCCCCATCCGAAACGGCACCAAATCAACCTCAATCAACGACGGCAGCCAGTATCCCAGACCAGAGCACCCGCCCCGACACATTATCGAGGCCAGGAGTGGAATCAACATCTGAAAATGGTCAGGGAGCTGCTCAACCCACAAGGCAAGGTTCTAAAATAGACATAACAGATGGTATTATCTGCAATCAAAGTTCCGAGGGTTTCTCATTCGCCCATCTTAATGTAAGAAGCCTCATAAACAAATTTGACCATTTTAAGATTGTAATGTCTAAAAATCCATTCGACATCATCTGTCTAAACGAAACTTTTTGCGACGCCTCAATCTCTGATGACGAAATAACTCTACCAAATTATTCTATTGTCAGAAAAGACAGGAACCGACATGGTGGCGGTGTTGCAATTTACATTCGAGATACCCTAATGTTCTCTCGTCGTGAAGATCTCGAAATATATGATGTCGAGTGTATATGGGTTGAAATTAAGTGCAAACAAAGACAGCCTGTGCTTATCAGTTCTATTTATAGGCCTCCTTCAAGCTCTGTCGAATTTATGGGAAAACTGAGTGATATCCTTAATAAGGCCTCGTGTGAATGTAAAGAAATTATTACAACTGGGGACTTTAATTGTGATGTTTCAGAGGAATACGATAGTATGCAATCAAATCCAATTATTTCTTGCTTTAGTTTGTTCCAAATGGCGCAACTCATACATGACCCAACACGTGTCACTGAATCTACTAAAACTACCATCGATCTCATTTTTAGTTCCCACCCAGAGCTCATAAAGGACTGTGGTGTTTTACCAGTCCTAATCAGTGATCATTATCTTGTTTATGGGCTACACAGTTGGAAAACACCAAAAATGAAAGGTCGTTCAATAAATTTTCGATGTCTAAAAAATATAAACAGTGATGCATTTAAGGACGATCTCCGTAATGCACCATGGCAAGATGTTTTTGGTTGTTATGATGTGGATAATGCATGGTCTATATGGTACTCCATATTTATGAGTATTATTAACCTCCATGCGCCAGTCAAAACCAAACGCATTCGGGGTGCCTCAGTACCGTGGCTCGATAGCGAAATTCTTAAACTTATGCGGCAGCGCGATCGTGTACACAAAATTGCAAAGCACACAGTCTTACAAATTCATTGGGATTCATACAAAAACCTGCGGAACAATGTTACTAATAAAATCCGCAGTAAAAAGAGTAATTACTACACATCCGCCATAGAAGAAAATAAAAGCAACTCTTCTATGCTGTGGAAAACTCTGAAGGAGGTACTCCCTAAGAAACAAAAAACTGTACCAAATTCGATTACTTCCCCAAATGGGGAAAATATTGACAATATCGCCGACATTGCTGATACATTAAATGAACACTTTTCAACAATCGGCAAGCGTACTGCTGGAAATTACCCTTTGCGTGAACTTGAAATAGATGACAATACTGACGCCTCTATATTTGATTCTGTTGATGAAGATTGCGTAGTACCTAACATTACAGAAGAGTTTGTTCGAAAGCAAATATCATCCATGTCGGTTGGGAAAGCAACAGGTCCGGATGGAATTAGTGTTAAAATGATTAAAATTGCTTCACCTTATATCATTAAATCTTTAACTCATATTGTTAACCTGTCTATAAGATGTGAGCGATACCCTAAAGATTGGAAACATGCTTTAGTAACACCAATTCACAAGGGAGGAGATAAATGTAGTACAGGTAACTATCGTCCAATTTCTATACTGCCAATTATCTCTAAGATTTTAGAAAGATGGGTGCACTCATCGGTATATAGATATCTTGATGAAAACAATCTGATTCCTAGTTGCCAGTCGGGATTTAGACCCCTGCACTCAACTGAAAGCACCCTACATGACTTAACAAACAAGTGTTTTGCGGCCATGGAGAATGGACAAGTTACAGGCAGTGTGTTTATAGACCTCAGTAAGGCATTTGATTGTGTTGATCATGAAATCTTACTAAAGAAACTAGAAAGGATGAACATGTCATCTTCTGTAATAAATTGGTTTAAGTCGTACCTAAGTGAACGTAGTCAGTCTGTGAATATTGGCGGCACCATATCAAAGGTCCTGTCCGTAAACACTGGTGTTCCACAGGGGTCGATACTAGGTCCACTTTTATTCATTGTTTATACTAGTGACCTTCCATTTTGTATTGCCCCAAACTGCAACTTATTTATGTATGCAGATGACTCAACATTAACGTGTAGCTCCTCCAACATTAATATAATAGAAAGTAGCTTAAATACAGCTCTTACTAGTTTTCACAACTGGTGCGGAAGAAACAAGCTAGCTTTAAATGCCACCAAAACCAAATGCATGCTTATTGGTACTAGGCAGAAAATATCTAATGTTAATTTAAATGTATGCATTGCTGGTAGTCGTATTGAAAATGTGAAGTCTTATAAATGTTTGGGTGTAATTATTGATGAAGCATTAAGTTGGGGCCCACATGTCGAATACGTAAGAAAAAATGTGGTGTCTAAATTAGGTATACTAAGAAGAATCCGTGATTGTATTCCTCAGCACAGCTTGCACACACTATTTGTAAGTCTAGTTATGCCAACATTAGAGTATTGTTGTACTGTGTGGGGAGGAAGGTACATATCTCACGATAATATGTTAAACAAATGTCTCAAAAGAGCCGCGCGGATAATCCTTAAATGTACCTTCCTCACCCCTTCAGAGGATATGTTTGCTCGTCTTAATTGGACCCCTTTTTCAAAAAGAGTCAAGTCAAAAAAGGCTATTCTTGTCTTCAAAAGTATCAACAAAATGACTCCTTTGTACATGACAAATATTTTCAAACCACTTACAGTAATTCGCGAAACAAGGCAATCAACCCACACGGCACTGAAAGTTCCTTTCGCCAAAAAAGAATGCTACGCCACAAGTTTCGCTGTGAGTGGTGCAAATATTTGGAATAATCTGCCCGAACAATTGCGAACATTGGACTCATTAAGCACATTTAAATCAGAGCTCCGACATGCCATCTGAGTGTTAGATATTATGCCAATTGCGCTGATCTACGGAGTTAGAACTTGGTTGCCACTATAATGTGGAGCCGGATAGGAATTTCCCCTTCTTATTTTTCACCTAAAAGGTTTTTTATTTGGCGGGTTTTCGCCTATCTCGTAAATCAGAATTAGTATTAATGTTTAGAATTCCTGTAATATCCTTGTATTTATAATATGTACTGTTATTTTATTTGATGATGTATGCAGGGCCCCAATGAAAACCAGTTTTAAACTGTTTGGGCACACCCTGGGTAAAGAAATGGAATAAAAATAAATAAATAGTGAGTGTTCCCGTCACAGTGTGACTGAGAGCTCTCACTGTGCTGAGCAGAATAGTGAGTGTTCCCATCACAGTGTGACTGAGAGCAGTCACTATGCTTAGCAGAATAGTAAGTGTTTCCATCACAGTGTGACTGAGAGCTGTCATTGTGCTGAGCAGAATAATGGGTGTTCCCATCACAGTGTGACTTAGAGCTGTCATTGTACTGAGCAGAATAGTGGGTGTTCCCATCACAGTGTTACTGAGAGCAGTCACTGTGCTGAGCAGAATAGTGAGTGTTCCCATCACAGTGTGACTGTGAGAGCATTCACTGTGCTGAGCAGAATAGTGAGTGTTCCCGTCACAGTGTGACTGAGAGCTCTCACTGTGCTGAGCAGAATAGTGAGTGTTCCCATCACAGTGTGACTGAGAGCAGTCACTATGCTTAGCAGAATAGTAAGTGTTTCCATCACAGTGTGACTGAGAGCTGTCATTGTGCTGAGCAGAATAATGGGTGTTCCCATCACAGTGTGACTTAGAGCTCTCACTTTGCTGAGCAGAATAGTGAGTGTTCCCATTACAGTGTTACCGAGAGCAGTCACTCTGCTTAGCAGAATAGTGAGTGTTTCCATCACAGTGCGACTGTGAGAGCAGTCACTGTGCAGAGCAGAATAGTGAGTGTTCCCATCACAGTGTGACTGCGAGAGCATTCACTTTGCTGAGCACAAGAGTGAGTGTTCCCATCACAGTGTGACTGTGAGAGCAGTCACTGTGCTGAGCAGAATAGTGAATGTTCCTGCCACAGTGTGACTGAGAGCAGTGACTGTGCTGAGCAAAATAGTGAGTGTTCCCATCACAGTTTGACTGCGATAGCATTCACTGTGCTGAGCAGAATAGTGAGTGTTCACATCACTGTGTGACTGAGAGCAGTCACTGTGCTGAGCGAAATAGTGAGTGTTCCAATCACAGAGTGACTGCGAGAGCATTCACTGTGCTGAGCAGAATAGTGAGTGTTCCAATCACAGTATGGCTAAGAGCAGTCACTGTGCTGAGCAGAATAGTGAGTGTTCCCATCACAGTGTGACTGAAACAGTCACTGTGCTGAGCAGAATAGTGAATGTTCCCGCCACAGTGTGACTGAGAGCAGTCACTGTGCTGAGCAGAACAGTGAGTGTTCCCATCACAGTGTGACCGAGAGCTCTCACTGTGCTGAGCAGCAGAGTGAGTGTTCCCATCACAGTGTGACTGAGAGCAGTCACTGTGCTGAGCAAAGTAGTGAGTGTTCCCATCACAGTGTGACTTTGAGAGCATTTACTGTCCAGAGAAGGAATAGTGAGTGTGACTTTGAGAGCAGTCACTGTGCTGGGCAGAATAGTGAGTGTTCTTATCACAGTGTGACTGAGAGCAATCAATGTGCTGAACAGAATAGTGAGTGTTCCCATCACAGTGTGACTTAGAGCAGTCACTGTGCTGAGCAGAATAGTGAGTGTTCCCATCACAGTGTGACTGCGAGAGCATTCACTGTGCAGAGCAGAATAGTGAGTGTTCCCATCACAGTGTGACTGAGAGCTGTCAGTGTGCTGAGCAGAATAGTAAGTGTTCACATCACTGTGTGACTGAGAGCAGTCACTGTGCTGAGCAGAATAGTGAGTGTTCCTATCACAATGCAACTGTGAGAGCAGTCACTGTGCAGAGCAGAATAGTGAGTGTTCCCATCACAGCTGTGACTAAGAGCTGTCACTGTGCTGAGCAGAATAGTGAGTGTTCACATCACTGTGTGACTGTGAGAGCAGTCACTATGCTGAGCAGAATAGTAATTGTTTCCATCACAGTGTAACTGAGAGCTGTCATTGTACTGAGCAGAATAGTGGGTGTTCCCATCACAGTGTTACTGAGAGCAGTCACTGTGCTGAGCAAAATAGTGAGTGTTCCCCTCACAGTGTGACTGTGAGAGCATTCACTGTGCTGAGCAGAATAGTGAGTGTTCCCGTCACAGTGTGACTGAGAGCTCTCACTGTGCTGAGCAGAATAGTGAGTGTTCCCATCACAGTGTGACTGAGAGCAGTCACTATGCTTAGCAGAATAGTAAGTGTTTCCATCACAGTGTGACTGAGAGCTGTCATTGTGCTGAGCAGAATAATGGGTGTTCCCATCACAGTGTGACTTAGAGCTCTCACTTTGCTGAGCAGAATAGTGAGTGTTCCCATTACAGTGTTACCGAGAGCAGTCACTCTGGTTAGCAGAATAGTAAGTGTTTCCATAACAGTGTGACTGAGAGCTGTCATTGTGCTGAGCAGAATAATGGGTGTTCCCATCACAGTGTGACTTAGAGCTCTCACTTTGCTGAGCAGAATAGTGAGTGTTCCCATTACAGTGTCACCGAGAGCAGTCAATCTGCTTAGCAGAATAGTGAGTGTTCCCATCACAGTGTTACTGAGAGCAGTCACTGTGCTGAGCATAATAGTGAGTGTTCCCATCACAGTGTGACTGAGAGCTGTCACTGTGCTGAGCAGAATAGTGAGTGTTCACATCAATGTGTGACTGAAAGCAGTCACTGTGCTGAGCAGAATAGTGAGTGTTCCCATCACAGTGTGACTGAGAGCAGTCACTGTGCAGAGCAGAATATAAAGTGTTTTCATCACAGTGCGACTGTCAGAGCAGTCACTGTGCTGAGCAGAATAGTGAATGTTCCCGCCACAGTGTGACTGAGAGCAGTCACTGTGCTGAGCAGAATAGTGAGTGTTCCCATCACAGTGTGACTGCGAGAGCATTCACTGTGCAGAGCAGAATAGTGAGTGTTCACATAACAGTGTAACTGAGAGCTGTCATTGTGCTGAGCAGAATAGTGGGTGTTCCCATCACAGTGTTACTGAGAGCAGTCACTGTGCTGAGCATAATAGTGAGTGTTCCCATCACAGTGTGACTGAGAGCAGTCACTGTGCTGAACAGAATAGTGAGTGTTCCCATCACAGTGTGACTTAGAGCAGTCACTGTGCTGAGCAGAATAGTGAGTGTTCCTATCACAATGCGACTGTGAGAGCAGTCACTGTGCAGAGCAGAATAGTGAGTGTTCACATCACTGTGTGACTGAGAGCAGTCACTGTGCTGAGCAGAATAGTGAGTGTTCCCATCACAGTGTGACTGAGAGCAGTCACTGTGCTGAGCAGAATAGTGAGTGTTCCCATCACAGTGTGACTGAGAGCTGTCAATATGCTGAACAGAATAGTTAGTGTTCACATCACAGTGTGACCGAGAGCTCTCACTGTGCCGAGCAGCAGAGTGAGTGTTTCCATCACAGTGTGACTGAGAGCTGTCAATGTGCTGAGCAGAATAGTGGGTGTTCCCATTACAGTGTTACCGAGAGCAGTCACTCTGCTGAGCAGAATAGTGAGTGTTTCCATCACAGTGCGACTGTGAGAGCATTCACTGTGCAGAGCAGAATAGTGAGTGTTCCCATCACAGTGTGACTGAGAGCTGTCAGTGTGCTGAGCAGAATAGTGAGTGTTCACATTACTGTGTGACTGAGAGCAGTCACTGTGCTGAGCAGAATAGTGAGTGTTCCCATCACAGTGTGACTGAGAGCAGTCACTTGGCTGATCAGAATAGTGAGTGTTTTGTTTACAATGTGACTGTGAGAGCAGTCACTGTGCTGAGCAGAATAGTGAGTGTTCCAATCACAGTATGGCTAAGAGCAGTCACTGTGCTGAGCAGAATAGTGAGTGTTCCCATCACAGTGTGACTGAAACAGTCACTGTGCTGAGCAGAATAGTGAATGTTCCCGCCACAGTGTGACTGATAGCAGTCACTGTGCTGAGCAGAACAGTGAGTGTTCCCATCACAGTGTGACCGAGAGCTCTCACTGTGCTGAGCAGCAGAGTGAGTGTTCCCATCACAGTGTGACTGAGAGCAGTCACTGTGCTGAGCAAAATAGTGAATGTTCCCGCCACAGTGTGACTGAGAGCAGTCACTGTGCTGATCAGAATAGTGAGTGTTCCCATCACAGTGTGACTGCGAGAGCATTCACTGTGCTGAGCAGAATAGTAAGTGTTTCCATAACAGTGTAACTGAGAGCTGTCATTGTGCTGAGCAGAATAGTGGGTGTTCCCATCACAGTGTGACTTTGAGAGCATTCACTGTCCAGAGAAGGAATAGTGAGTGTGACTTTGAGAGCAGTCACTGTGCTGGGCAGAATAGTGAGTGTTCTTATCACAGTGTGACTGAGAGCAGTCAATGTGCTGAACAGAATAGTGAGTGTTCCCATCACAGTGTGACTTAGAGCAGTCACTGTGCTGAGCAGAATAGTGAGTGTTCCCATCACAGTGTGACTGCGAGAGCATTCACTGTGCAGAGCAGAATAGTGAGTGTTCCCATCACAGTGTGACTGAGAACTGTCAGTGTGCTGAGCAGAATAGTAAGTGTTCACATCACTGTGTGACTGAGAGCAGTCACTGTGCTGAGCAGAATAGTGAGTGTTCCCATCACAGTGTGACTGAGAGTAGTCACTTGGCTGATCAGAATAGTGAGTGTTTTCTTTACAGTGTGACTGTGAGAGCAGTCACTGTGCTGAGCAGAATAGTGAGTGTTCCCGTCACAGTGTGACTGAGAGCAGCCACTGTGCTGAGCAGAATAGTGAGTGTTCCCATCACAGTGTGACTGCGAGAGCATTCACTGTGCAGAGCAGAATAGTGAGTGTTCACATCACAGTGTAACTGTGAGAGCAGTCACTGTGCTGAGCATAATAGTGAGTGTTCACATCACAGTGTGACTGTGAGAGCAGTCACTGTGCTGAGCAGAATAATAAGTGTTTCAATCACAGTGTAACCGAGAGCTGTCATTGTGCTGAGCAGAATAGTGGGTGTTCCCATTACAGTGTGACTAAGAGCTGTCACTGTGCTGAGCAGAATAGTGAGTGTTCACATCACTGTGTGACTGAGAGCAGTCACTGTGCTGAGCAGAATAGTGAGTGTTCCCATCACAGTGTGACTGAGAGCAGTCACTGTGTTGAGCAGAATAGTGAGGGTTCCCATCACAGTGTGACTGAGAGCTGTCACTGTGCTGAGCAGAATAGTGAGGGTTCCCATCACAGTGTGACTGAGAGCTGTCACTGTGCTGAGCAGAACAGTGAGTGTTCCCATCACAGTGTGACTGAAAGCTGTCAATGTGCTGAGCAGAATAGTTAGTGTTCACATCACAGTGTGACCGAGAGCTCTCACTGTGCTGAGCATCAGAGTGAGTGTTCCCATCACAGTGTGACTGAGAGCTGTCACTGTGCTAAGCAGAATAGTGAGTGTTCCGATCACAGTGTGACTGTGAGAGCAGTCACTATGCTGAGCAGAATAGTAATTGTTTCCATCACAGTGTAACTGAGAGCTGTCATTGTACTGAGCAGAATAGTGGGTGTTCCCATCACAGTGTTACTGAGAGCAGTCACTGTGCTGAGCAGAATAGTGAGTGTTCCCATCACAGTGTGACTGTGAGAGCATTCACTGTGCTGAGCAGAATAGTGAGTGTTCCCGTCACAGTGTGACTGAGAGCTCTCACTGTGCTGAGCAGAATAGTGAGTGTTCCCATCACAGTGTGACTGAGAGCAGTCACTATGCTTAGCAGAATAGTAAGTGTTTCCATCACAGTGTGACTGAGAGCTGTCATTGTGCTGAGCAGAATAATGGGTGTTCCCATCACAGTGTGACTTAGAGCTGTCATTGTACTGAGCAGAATAGTGGGTGTTCCCATCACAGTGTTACTGAGAGCAGTCACTGTGCTGAGCAGAATAGTGAGTGTTCCCATCACAGTGTGACTGTGAGAGCATTCACTGTGCTGAGCAGAATAGTGAGTGTTCCCGTCACAGTGTGACTGAGAGCTCTCACTGTGCTGAGCAGAATAGTGAGTGTTCCCATCACAGTGTGACTGAGAGCAGTCACTATGCTTAGCAGAATAGTAAGTGTTTCCATCACAGTGTGACTGAGAGCTGTCATTGTGCTGAGCAGAATAATGGGTGTTCCCATCACAGTGTGACTTAGAGCTCTCACTTTGCTGAGCAGAATAGTGAGTGTTCCCATTACAGTGTTACCGAGAGCAGTCACTCTGCTTAGCAGAATAGTGAGTGTTTCCATCACAGTGCGACTGTGAGAGCAGTCACTGTGCAGAGCTGAATAGTGAGTGTTCCCATCACAGTGTGACTGCGAGAGCATTCACTTTGCTGAGCACAAGAGTGAGTGTTCCCATCACAGTGTGACTGTGAGAGCAGTCACTGTGCTGAGCAGAATAGTGAATGTTCCTGCCACAGTGTGACTGAGAGCAGTGACTGTGCTGAGCAAAATAGTGAGTGTTCCCATCACAGTGTGACTGCGATAGCATTCACTGTGCTGAGCAGAATAGTGAGTGTTCACATCACTGTGTGACTGAGAGCAGTCACTGTGCTGAGCGAAATAGTGAGTGTTCCCATCACAGAGTGACTGCGAGAGCATTCACTGTGCTGAGCAGAATAGTGAGTGTTCCAATCACAGTATGGCTAAGAGCAGTCACTGTGCTGAGCAGAATAGTGAGTGTTCCCATCACAGTGTGACTGAAACAGTCACTGTGCTGAGCAGAATAGTGAATGTTCCCGCCACAGTGTGACTGAGAGCAGTCACTGTGCTGAGCAGAACAGTGAGTGTTCCCATCACAGTGTGACCGAGAGCTCTCACTGTGCTGAGCAGCAGAGTGAGTGTTCCCATCACAGTGTGACTGAGAGCAGTCACTGTGCTGAGCAAAATAGTGAGTGTTCCCATCACAGTGTGACTTTGAGAGCATTCACTGTCCAGAGAAGGAATAGTGAGTGTGACTTTGAGAGCAGTCACTGTGCTGGGCAGAATAGTGAGTGTTCTTATCACAGTGTGACTGAGAGCAATCAATGTGCTGAACAGAATAGTGAGTGTTCCCATCACAGTGTGACTGAGAGCTGTCAGTGTGCTGAGCAGAATAGTAAGTGTTCACATCACTGTGTGACTGAGAGCAGTCACTGTCCTGAGCAGAATAGTGAGTGTTCCCATCACAGTGTGACTGCGAGAGCATTCACTGTGCAGAGCAGAATAGTGAGTGTTCCCATCACAGTGTGACTGAGAGCTGTCAGTGTGCTGAGCAGAATAGTAAGTGTTCACATCACTGTGTGACTGAGAGCAGTCACTGTGCTGAGCAGAATAGTGAGTGTTCCTATCACAATGCGACTGTGAGAGCAGTCACTGTGCAGAGCAGAATAGTGAGTGTTCCCATCACAGCTGTGACTAAGAGCTGTCACTGTGCTGAGCAGAATAGTGAGTGTTCACATCACTGTGTGACTGTGAGAGCAGTCACTATGCTGAGCAGAATAGTAATTGTTTCCATCACAGTGTAACTGAGAGCTGTCATTGTACTGAGCAGAATAGTGGGTGTTCCCATCACAGTGTTACTGAGAGCAGTCACTGTGCTGAGCAAAATAGTGAGTGTTCCCCTCACAGTGTGACTGTGAGAGCATTCACTGTGCTGAGCAGAATAGTGAGTGTTCCCGTCACAGTGTGACTGAGAGCTCTCACTGTGCTGAGCAGAATAGTGAGTGTTCCCATCACAGTGTGACTGAGAGCAGTCACTATGCTTAGCAGAATAGTAAGTGTTTCCATCACAGTGTGACTGAGAGCTGTCATTGTGCTGAGCAGAATAATGGGTGTTCCCATCACAGTGTGACTTAGAGCTCTCACTTTGCTGAGCAGAATAGTGAGTGTTCCCATTACAGTGTTACCGAGAGCAGTCACTCTGCTTAGCAGAATAGTAAGTGTTTCCATAACAGTGTGACTGAGAGCTGTCATTGTGCTGAGCAGAATAATGGGTGTTCCCATCACAGTGTGACTTAGAGCTCTCACTTTGCTGAGCAGAATAGTGAGTGTTCCCATTACAGTGTCACCGAGAGCAGTCAATCTGCTTAGCAGAATAGTGAGTGTTCCCATCACAGTGTTACTGAGAGCAGTCACTGTGCTGAGCATAATAGTGAGTGTTCCCATCACAGTGTGACTGAGAGCTGTCACTGTGCTGAGCAGAATAGTGAGTGTTCACATCAATGTGTGACTGAAAGCAGTCACTGTGCTGAGCAGAATAGTGAGTGTTCCCATCACAGTGTGACTGAGAGCAGTCACTGTGCAGAGCAGAATATTAAGTGTTTTCATCACAGTGCGACTGTCAGAGCAGTCACTGTGCTGAGCAGAATAGTGAATGTTCCCGCCACAGTGTGACTGAGAGCAGTCACTGTGCTGAGCAGAATAGTGAGTGTTCCCATCACAGTGTGACTGCGAGAGCATTCACTGTGCAGAGCAGAATAGTGAGTGTTCCCATCACAGTGTGACTGAGAGCTGTCAGTGTGCTGAGCAGAATAGTGAGTGTTCACATAACAGTGTAACTGAGAGCTGTCATTGTGCTGAGCAGAATAGTGGGTGTTCCCATCACAGTGTTACTGAGAGCAGTCACTGTGCTGAGCATAATAGTGAGTGTTCCCATCACAGTGTGACTGAGAGCAGTCACTGTGCTGAACAGAATAGTGAGTGTTCCCATCACAGTGTGACTTAGAGCAGTCACTGTGCTGAGCAGAATAGTGAGTGTTCCTATCACAATGCGACTGTGAGAGCAGTCACTGTGCAGAGCAGAATAGTGAGTGTTCACATCACTGTGTGACTGAGAGCAGTCACTGTGCTGAGCAGAATAGTGAGTGTTCCCATCACAGTGTGACTGAGAGCAGTCACTGTGCTGAGCAGAATAGTGAGTGTTCCCATCACAGTGTGACTGAGAGCTGTCAATATGCTGAACAGAATAGTTAGTGTTCACATCACAGTGTGACCGAGAGCTCTCACTGTGCCGAGCAGCAGAGTGAGTGTTTCCATCACAGTGTGACTGAGAGCTGTCAATGTGCTGAGCAGAATAGTGGGTGTTCCCATTACAGTGTTACCGAGAGCAGTCACTCTGCTGAGCAGAATAGTGAGTGTTTCCATCACAGTGCGACTGTGAGAGCATTCACTGTGCAGAGCAGAATAGTGAGTGTTCCCATCACAGTGTGACTGAGAGCTGTCAGTGTGCTGAGCAGAATAGTGAGTGTTCACATTACTGTGTGACTGAGAGCAGTCACTGTGCTGAGCAGAATAGTGAGTGTTCCCATCACAGTGTGACTGAGAGCAGTCACTTGGCTGATCAGAATAGTGAGTGTTTTGTTTACAATGTGACTGTGAGAGCAGTCACTGTGCTGAGCAGAATAGTGAGTGTTCCAATCACAGTATGGCTAAGAGCAGTCACTGTGCTGAGCAGAATAGTGAGTGTTCCCATCACAGTGTGACTGAAACAGTCACTGTGCTGAGCAGAATAGTGAATGTTCCCGCCACAGTGTGACTGAGAGCAGTCACTGTGCTGAGCAGAACAGTGAGTGTTCCCATCACAGTGTGACCGAGAGCTCTCACTGTGCTGAGCAGCAGAGTGAGTGTTCCCATCACAGTGTGACTGAGAGCAGTCACTGTGCTGAGCAAAATAGTGAATGTTCCCGCCACAGTGTGACTGAGAGCAGTCACTGTGCTGATCAGAATAGTGAGTGTTCCCATCACAGTGTGACTGCGAGAGCATTCACTGTGCTGAGCAGAATAGTAAGTGTTTCCATAACAGTGTAACTGAGAGCTGTCATTGTGCTGAGCAGAATAGTGGGTGTTCCCATCACAGTGTGACTTTGAGAGCATTCACTGTCCAGAGAAGGAATAGTGAGTGTGACTTTGAGAGCAGTCACTGTGCTGGGCAGAATAGTGAGTGTTCTTATCACAGTGTGACTGAGAGCAGTCAATGTGCTGAACAGAATAGTGAGTGTTCCCATCACAGTGTGACTTAGAGCAGTCACTCGGCTGAGCAGAATAGTGAGTGTTCCCATCACAGTGTGACTGCGAGAGCATTCACTGTGCAGAGCAGAATAGTGAGTGTTCCCATCACAGTGTGACTGAGAGCTGTCAGTGTGCTGAGCAGAATAGTAAGTGTTCACATCACTGTGTGACTGAGAGCAGTCACTGTGCTGAGCAGAATAGTGAGTGTTCCCATCACAGTGTGACTGAGAGTAGTCACTTGGCTGATCAGAATAGTGAGTGTTTTCTTTACAGTGTGACTGTGAGAGCAGTCACTGTGCTGAGCAGAATAGTGAGTGTTCCCGTCACAGTGTGACTGAGAGCAGCCACTGTGCTGAGCAGAATAGTGAGTGTTCCCATCACAGTGTGACTGAGAGCAGTCACTTGGCTGATCAGAATAGTGAGTGTTTTGTTTACAATGTGACTGTGAGAGCAGTCACTGTGCTGAGCAGAATAGTGAGTGTTCCAATCACAGTATGGCTAAGAGCAGTCACTGTGCTGAGCAGAATAGTGAGTGTTCCCATCACAGTGTGACTGAAACAGTCACTGTGCTGAGCAGAATAGTGAATGTTCCCGCCACAGTGTGACTGAGAGCAGTCACTGTGCTGAGCAGAACAGTGAGTGTTCCCATCACAGTGTGACCGAGAGCTCCCACTGTGCTGAGCAGCAGAGTGAGTGTTCCCATCACAGTGTGACTGAGAGCAGTCACTGTGCTGAGCAAAATAGTGAATGTTCCCGCCACAGTGTGACTGAGAGCAGTCACTGTGCTGATCAGAATAGTGAGTGTTCCCATCACAGTGTGACTGCGAGAGCATTCACTGTGCTGAGCAGAATAGTAAGTGTTTCCATAACAGTGTAACTGAGAGCTGTCATTGTGCTGAGCAGAATAGTGGGTGTTCCCATCACAGTGTGACTTTGAGAGCATTCACTGTCCAGAGAAGGAATAGTGAGTGTGACTTTGAGAGCAGTCACTGTGCTGGGCAGAATAGTGAGTGTTCTTATCACAGTGTGACTGAGAGCTGTCATTGTACTGAGCAGAATAGTGGGTGTTCCCATCACAGTGTTACTGAGAGCAGTCACTGTGCTGAGCAAAATAGTGAGTGTTCCCCTCACAGTGTGACTGTGAGAGCATTCACTGTGCTGAGCAGAATAGTGAGTGTTCCCGTCACAGTGTGACTGAGAGCTCTCACTGTGCTGAGCAGAATAGTGAGTGTTCCCATCACAGTGTGACTGAGAGCAGTCACTATGCTTAGCAGAATAGTAAGTGTTTCCATCACAGTGTGACTGAGAGCTGTCATTGTGCTGAGCAGAATAATGGGTGTTCCCATCACAGTGTGACTTAGAGCAGTCACTGGGCTGAGCAGAATAGTGAGTGTTCCCATCACAGTGTGACTGCGAGAGCATTCACTGTGCAGAGCAGAATAGTGAGTTTTCCCATCACAGTGTGACTGAGAGCTGTCAGTGTGCTGAGCAGAATAGTAAGTGTTCACATCACTGTGTGACTGAGAGCAGTCACTGTGCTGAGCAGAATAGTGAGTGTTCCCATCACAGTGTGACTGAGAGTAGTCACTTGGCTGATCAGAATAGTGAGTGTTTTCTTTACAGTGTGACTGTGAGAGCAGTCACTGTGCTGAGCAGAATAGTGAGTGTTCCCGTCACAGTGTGACTGAGAGCAGCCACTGTGCTGAGCAGAATAGTGAGTGTTCCCATCACAGTGTGACTGCGAGAGCATTCACTGTGCAGAGCAGAATAGTGAGTGTTCACATCACAGTGTAACTGTGAGAGCAGTCACTGTGCTGAGCAGAATAGTGAGTGTTCACATCACAGTGTGACTGTGAGAGCAGTCACTGTGCTGAGCAGAATAGTAAGTGTTTCAATCACAGTGTAACTGAGAGCTGTCATTGTGCTGAGCAGAATAGTGGGTGTTCCCATCACAGTGTGACTAAGAGCTGTCACTGTGCGGAGCAGAATAGTGAGTGTTCACATCACTGTGTGACTGAGAGCAGTCACTTTGCTGCGCAGAATAGTGAGTGTTCCCATCACAGTGTGACTGAGAGCGGTCACTGTGATGAGCAGAATAGTGAGGGTTCCCATCACAGTGTGACTGAGAGCTGTCACTGTGCTGAGCAGAATAATGAGTGTTCACATCACAGTGTGACTGAGAGCTGTCACTGTGCTAAACAGAATAGTGAGTGTTCCCATCACAGTGTGACTGAAAGCTGTCAATGTGCTGAGCAGAATAGTTAGTGTTCACATCACAGTGTGACCGAGAGCTCTCACTGTGCTGAGCATCAGAGTTAGTGTTCCCATCACAGTGTGACTGAGAGCTGTCACTGTGCTAAGCAGAATAGTGAGTGTTCCGATCACAGTGTGACTGTGAGAGCAGTCACTATGCTGAGCAGAATAGTAATTGTTTCCATCACAGTGTAACTGAGAGCTGTCATTGTACTGAGCAGAATAGTGGGTGTTCCCATCACAGTGTTACTGAGAGCAGTCACTGTGCTGAGCAGAATAGTGAGTGTTCCCATCACAGTGTGACTGTGAGAGCATTCACTGTGCTGAGCAGAATAGTGAGTGTTCCCGTCACAGTGTGACTGAGAGCTCTCACTGTGCTGAGCAGAATAGTGAGTGTTCCCATCACAGTGTGACTGAGAGCAGTCACTATGCTTAGCAGAATAGTAAGTGTTTCCATCACAGTGTGACTGAGAGCTGTCATTGTGCTGAGCAGAATAATGGGTGTTCCCATCACAGTGTGACTTAGAGCTGTCATTGTACTGAGCAGAATAGTGGGTGTTCCCATCACAGTGTTACTGAGAGCAGTCACTGTGCTGAGCAGAATAGTGAGTGTTCCCATCACAGTGTGACTGTGAGAGCATTCACTGTGCTGAGCAGAATAGTGAGTGTTCCCGTCACAGTGTGACTGAGAGCTCTCACTGTGCTGAGCAGAATAGTGAGTGTTCCCATCACAGTGTGACTGAGAGCAGTCACTATGCTTAGCAGAATACTAAGTGTTTCCACCACAGTGTGACTGAGAGCTGTCATTGTGCTGAGCAGAATAATGGGTGTTCCCATCACAGTGTGACTTAGAGCTCTCACTTTGCTGAGCAGAATAGTGAGTGTTCCCATTACAGTGTTACCGAGAGCAGTCACTCTGCTTAGCAGAATAGTGAGTGTTTCCATCACAGTGCGACTGTGAGAGCAGTCACTGTGCAGAGCAGAATAGTGAGTGTTCCCATCACAGTGTGACTGCAAGAGCATTCACTTTGCTGAGCACAAGAGTGAGTGTTCCCATCACAGTGTGACTGTGAGAGCAGTCACTGTGCTGAGCAGAATAGTGAATGTTCCTGCCACAGTGTGACTGAGAGCAGTGACTGTGCTGAGCAAAATAGTGAGTGTTCCTATCACAATGTGACTGCGATAGCATTCACTGTGCTGAGCAGATCAGTGAGTGTTCACATCACTGTGTGACTGAGAGCAGTCACTGTGCTGAGCGAAATAGTGAGTGTTCCCATCACAGAGTGACTGCGAGAGCATTCACTGTGCTGAGCAGAATAGTGAGTGTTCCCGTAACAGTGTGACTGAGAGCAGCCACTGTGCTGAGCAGAATAGTGAGTGTTCCCATCACAGTGTGACTGCGAGAGCATTCACTGTGCAGAGCAGAATAGTGAGTGTTCACATCACAGTGTATCTGTGAGAGCAGTCACTGTGCTGAGCAGAATAGTGAGTGTTCACATCACAGTGTGACTGTGAGAGCAGTCACTGTGCTGAGCAGAATAGTAAGTGTTTCCATCACAGTGTAACTGAGAGCTGTCATTGTGCTGAGCAGAATAGTGGGTGTTCCCATCACAGTGTTACTGAGAGCAGTCACTGTGCTGAGCAGAATAGTGAGTGTTCCCATCACAGTGTGACTGTGAGAGCATTCACTGTGCTGAGCAGAATAGTGAGTGTTCCCGTCAGTGTGACTGATAGCTCTCACTGTGCTGAGCAGAATAGTGAGTGTTCCCATCACAGTGTGAAAGAGAGCAGTCACTTGGCTGAGCAGAATAGTGAGTGTTCCCATCACAGTGTGACTGAGAGCAGTCACTGTGCTGAGCAGAATAGTGAATGTTCCCGCCACAGTGTGACTGAGAGCAGTCACTGTGCTGAGCAGAATAGTGAGTGTTCCCATCACAGTGTGACTGTGAGAGCATTCACTGTGCTGAGCAGAATAGTGAGTGTTCCCGTCAGTGTGACTGATAGCTCTCACTGTGCTGAGCAGAAAAGTGAGTGTTCCCATCACAGTGTGAAAGAGAGCAGTCACTTGGCTGAGCAGAATAGTGAGTGTTCCCATCACAGTGTGACTGAGAGCAGTCACTGTGCTGAGCAGAATAGTGAATGTTCCCGCCACAGTGTGACTGAGAGCAGTCACTGTGCTGAGCAGAATAGTGAGTGTTCCCATCACAGTGTGACTGTGAGAGCAGTCACTGTGCTGAGCAGAATAATGGGTGTTCCCATCACAGTGTGACTTAGAGCTGTCATTGTACTGAGCAGAATAGTGGGTGTTCCCATCACAGTGTTACTGAGAGCAGTCACTGTGCTGAGCAGAATAGTGAGTGTTCCCATCACAGTGTGACTGTGAGAGCATTCACTGTGCTGAGCAGAATAGTGAGTGTTCCCGTCACAGTGTGACTGAGAGCTCTCACTGTGCTGAGCAGAATAGTGAGTGTTCCCATCACAGTGTGACTGAGAGCAGTCACTATGCTTAGCAGAATAGTAAGTGTTTCCATCACAGTGTGACTGAGAGCTGTCATTGTGCTGAGCAGAATAATGGGTGTTCCCATCACAGTGTGACTTAGAGCTCTCACTTTGCTGAGCAGAATAGTGAGTGTTCCCATTACAGTGTTACCGAGAGCAGTCACTGTGCTTAGCAGAATAGTGAGTGTTTCCATCACAGTGCGACTGTGAGAGTAGTCACTGTGCAGAGCAGAATAGTGAGTGTTCCCATCACAGTGTGACTGCGAGAGCATTCACTTTGCTGAGCACAAGAGTGAGTGTTCCCATCACAGTGTGACTGTGAGAGCAGTCACTGTGCTGAGCAGAATAGTGAATGTTCCTGCCACAGTGTGACTGAGAGCAGTGACTGTGCTGAGCAAAATAGTGAGTGTTCCCATCACAGTGTGACTGCGATAGCATTCACTGTGCTGAGCAGAATAGTGAGTGTTCACATCACTGTGTGACTGAGAGCAGTCACTGTGCTGAGCGAAATAGTGAGTGTTCCCATCACAGAGTGACTGCGAGAGCATTCACTGTGCTGAGCAGAATAGTGAGTGTTCCCGTCACAGTGTGACTGAGAGCAGCCACTGTGCTGAGCAGAATAGTGAGTGTTCCCATCACAGTGTGACTGCGAGAGCATTCACTGTGCAGAGCAGAATAGTGAGTGTTCACATCACAGTGTAACTGTGAGAGCAGTCACTGTGCTGAGCAGAATAGTGAGTGTTCACATCACAGTGTGACTGTGAGAGCAGTCACTGTGCTGAGCAGAATAGTAAGTGTTTCCATCACTGTGTAACTGAGAGCTGTCATTGTGCTGAGCAGAATAGTGGGTGTTCCCATCACAGTGTTACTGAGAGCAGTCACTGTGCTGAGCAGAATAGTGAGTGTTCCCATCACAGTGTGACTGTGAGGGCATTCACTGTGCTGAGCAGAATAGTGAGTGTTCCCGTCAGTGTGACTGATAGCTCTCACTGTGCTGAGCAGAATAGTGAGTGTTCCCATCACAGTGTGAACGAGAGCAGTCACTTGGCTGAGCAGAATAGTGAGTGTTCCCATCACAGTGTGACTGAGAGAGCAGTCACTGTGCTGAGCAGAATAATGAGTGTTCCCATCACAGTGTGACTGTGAGCAGTCACTGTGCAGAGCAGAATAGGAAGTGTTTCCATCACAGTGTGACTGCGAGAGCATTCAATGTGCAGAGCAGAATAGTGAGTGTTTCCTTTACAGTGTGACTGTGAGAGCAGTGCTGAGCAGAATAGTGAGTGTTCCAATCACAGTATGGCTAAGAGCAGTCACTGTGCTGAGCAGAATAGTGAGTGTTCCCATCACAGTGTAACTGTGAGAGCATTCACTGTGCTGAGCAGAATAGTGAGTGTTCCCGTCACAGTGTGACTGAGAGCTCTCACTGTGCTGAGCAGAATAGTGAGTGTTCCCATCACAGTGTGACTGAGAGCTGTCATTGTACTGAGCAGAATAGTGGGTGTTCCCATCACAGTGTTACTGAGAGCAGTCACTGTGCTGAGCAGAATAGTGAGTGTTCCCATCACAGTGTGACTGTGAGGGCATTCACTGTGCTGAGCAGAATAGTGAGTGTTCCCGTCAGTGTGACTGATAGCTCTCACTGTGCTGAGCAGAATAGTGAGTGTTCCCATCACAGTGTGAAAGAGAGCAGTCACTTGGCTGAGCAGAATAGTGAGTGTTCCCATCACAGTGTGACTGAGAGCAGTCACTGTGCTGAGCAGAATAGTGAATGTTCCCGCCACAGTCTGACTGAGAGCAGTCACTGTGCTGAGCAGAATAGTGAGTGTTCCCATCACAGTGTGACTGTGAGAGCATTCACTGTGCTGAGCAGAATAGTGAGTGTTCCCGTCAGTGTGACTGATAGCTCTCACTGTGCTGAGCAGAAAAGTGAGTGTTCCCATCACAGTGTGAAAGAGAGCAGTCACTTGGCTGAGCAGAATAGTGAGTGTTCCCATCACAGTGTGACTGAGAGCAGTCACTGTGCTGAGCAGAATAGTGAATGTTCCCGCCACAGTGTGACTGAGAGCAGTCACTGTGCTGAGCAGAATAGTGAGTGTTCCCATCACAGTGTGACTGTGAGAGCAGTCACTGTGCTGAGCAGAATAATGAGTGTTCCCATCACAGTGTGACTGAGAGCAGTCACTGTGCAGAGCAGAATAGGAAGTGTTTCCATCACAGTGTGACCTCGAGAGCATTCAATGTGCAGAGCAGAATAGTGAGTGTTTCCTTTACAGTGTGACTGTGAGAGCAGTGCTGAGCAGAATAGTGAGTGTTCCAATCACAGTATGGCTAAGAGCAGTCACTGTGCTGAGCAGAATAGTGAGTGTTCCCATCACAGTGTGACTGTGAGAGCATTCACTGTGCTGAGCAGAATAGTGAGTGTTCCCGTCACAGTGTGACTGAGAGCTCTCACTGTGCTGAGCAAAATAGTAAGTGTTCCCATCACAGTGTGACTGAGAGCTGTCATTGTACTGAGCAGAATAGTGGGTGTTCCCATCACAGTGTTACTGAGAGCAGTCACTGTGCTGAGCAGAATAGTGAGTGTTCCCATCACAGTGTGACTGTGAGAGCATTTACTGTGCTGAGCAGAATAGTGAGTGTTCCCGTCACAGTGTGACTGAGAGCTCTCACTGTGCTGAGCAGAATAGTGAGTGTTCCCATCACAGTGTGACTGAGAGCAGTCACTATGCTTAGCAGAATAGTAAGTGTTTCCATCACAGTGTGACTGAGAGCTGTCATTGTGCTGAGCAGAATAATGGGTGTTCCCATCACAGTGTGACTGAGAGCTCTCACTTTGCTGAGCAGAATAGTGAGTGTTCCCATTACAGTGTTACCGAGAGCAGTCACTCTGCTTAGCAGAATAGTGAGTGTTTCCATCACAGTGCGACTGTGAGAGCAGTCACTGTGCTGAGCAGAATAGTAAGTGTTTCCATAACAGTGTAACTGAGAGCTGTCATTGTGCTGAGCAGAATAGTGGGTGTTCCCATCACAGTGTGACTTTGAGAGCATTCACTGTCCAGAGAAGGAATAGTGAGTGTGACTTTGAGAGCAGTCACTGTGCTGGGCAGAATAGTGAGTGTTCTTATCACAGTGTGACTGAGAGCAGTCAATGTGCTGAACAGAATAGTGAGTGTTCCCATCACAGTGTGACTTAGAGCAGTCACTGGGCTGAGCAGAATAGTGAGTGTTCCCATCACAGTGTGACTGCGAGAGCATTCACTGTGCAGAGCAGAATAGTGAGTGTTCCCATCACAGTGTGACTGAGAGCTGTCAGTGTGCTGAGCAGAATAGTAAGTGTTCACATCACTGTGTGACTGAGAGCAGTCACTGTGCTGAGCAGAATAGTGAGTGTTCCCATCACAGTGTGACTGAGAGTAGTCACTTGGCTGATCAGAATAGTGAGTGTTTTCTTTACAGTGTGACTGTGAGAGCAGTCACTGTGCTGAGCAGAATAGTGAGTGTTCCCGTCACAGTGTGACTGAGAGCAGCCACTGTGCTGAGCAGAATAGTGAGTGTTCCCATCACAGTGTGACTGAGAGCAGTCACTTGGCTGATCAGAATAGTGAGTGTTTTGTTTACAATGTGACTGTGAGAGCAGTCACTGTGCTGAGCAGAATAGTGAGTGTTCCAATCACAGTATGGCTAAGAGCAGTCACTGTGCTGAGCAGAATAGTGAGTGTTCCCATCACAGTGTGACTGAAACAGTCACTGTGCTGAGCAGAATAGTGAATGTTCCCGCCACAGTGTGACTGAGAGCAGTCACTGTGCTGAGCAGAACAGTGAGTGTTCCCATCACAGTGTGACCGAGAGCTCCCACTGTGCTGAGCAGCAGAGTGAGTGTTCCCATCACAGTGTGACTGAGAGCAGTCACTGTGCTGAGCAAAATAGTGAATGTTCCCGCCACAGTGTGACTGAGAGCAGTCACTGTGCTGATCAGAATAGTGAGTGTTCCCATCACAGTGTGACTGCGAGAGCATTCACTGTGCTGAGCAGAATAGTAAGTGTTTCCATAACAGTGTAACTGAGAGCTGTCATTGTGCTGAGCAGAATAGTGGGTGTTCCCATCACAGTGTGACTTTGAGAGCATTCACTGTCCAGAGAAGGAATAGTGAGTGTGACTTTGAGAGCAGTCACTGTGCTGGGCAGAATAGTGAGTGTTCTTATCACAGTGTGACTGAGAGCTGTCATTGTACTGAGCAGAATAGTGGGTGTTCCCATCACAGTGTTACTGAGAGCAGTCACTGTGCTGAGCAAAATAGTGAGTGTTCCCCTCACAGTGTGACTGTGAGAGCATTCACTGTGCTGAGCAGAATAGTGAGTGTTCACATCAATGTGTGACTGAAAGCAGTCACTGTGCTGAGCAGAATAGTGAGTGTTCCCATCACAGTGTGACTGAGAGCAGTCACTGTGCAGAGCAGAATATTAAGTGTTTTCATCACAGTGCGACTGTCAGAGCAGTCACTGTGCTGAGCAGAATAGTGAATGTTCCCGCCACAGTGTGACTGAGAGCAGTCACTGTGCTGAGCAGAATAGTGAGTGTTCCCATCACAGTGTGACTGCGAGAGCATTCACTGTGCAGAGCAGAATAGTGAGTGTTCCCATCACAGTGTGACTGAGAGCTGTCAGTGTGCTGAGCAGAATAGTGAGTGTTCACATAACAGTGTAACTGAGAGCTGTCATTGTGCTGAGCAGAATAGTGGGTGTTCCCATCACAGTGTTACTGAGAGCAGTCACTGTGCTGAGCATAATAGTGAGTGTTCCCATCACAGTGTGACTGAGAGCAGTCACTGTGCTGAACAGAATAGTGAGTGTTCCCATCACAGTGTGACTTAGAGCAGTCACTGTGCTGAGCAGAATAGTGAGTGTTCCTATCACAATGCGACTGTGAGAGCAGTCACTGTGCAGAGCAGAATAGTGAGTGTTCACATCACTGTGTGACTGAGAGCAGTCACTGTGCTGAGCAGAATAGTGAGTGTTCCCATCACAGTGTGACTGTGAGAGCAGTCACTGTGCTGAGCAGAATAGTGAGTGTTCCCATCACAGTGTGACTGAGAGCAGTCACTGTGCAGAGCAGAATAGGAAGTGTTTCCATCACAGTGTGACTGCGAGAGCATTCAATGTGCAGAGCAGAATAGTGAGTGTTTCCTTTACAGTGTGACTGTGAGAGCAGTGCTGAGCAGAATAGTGAGTGTTCCAATCACAGTATGGCTAAGAGCAGTCACTGTGCTGAGCAGAATAGTGAGTGTTCCCATCACAGTGTGACTGTGAGAGCATTCACTGTGCTGAGCAGAATAGTGAGTGTTCCCGTCACAGTGTGACTGAGAGCTCTCACTGTGCTGAGCAAAATAGTAAGTGTTCCCATCACAGTGTGACTGAGAGCTGTCATTGTACTGAGCAGAATAGTGGGTGTTCCCATCACAGTGTTACTGAGAGCAGTCACTGTGCTGAGCAGAATAGTGAGTGTTCCCATCACAGTGTGACTGTGAGAGCATTTACTGTGCTGAGCAGAATAGTGAGTGTTCCCGTCACAGTGTGACTGAGAGCTCTCACTGTGCTGAGCAGAATAGTGAGTGTTCCCATCACAGTGTGACTGAGAGCAGTCACTATGCTTAGCAGAATAGTAAGTGTTTCCATCACAGTGTGACTGAGAGCTGTCATTGTGCTGAGCAGAATAATGGGTGTTCCCATCACAGTGTGACTGAGAGCTCTCACTTTGCTGAGCAGAATAGTGAGTGTTCCCATTACAGTGTTACCGAGAGCAGTCACTCTGCTTAGCAGAATAGTGAGTGTTTCCATCACAGTGCGACTGTGAGAGCAGTCACTGTGCTGAGCAGAATAGTAAGTGTTTCCATAACAGTGTAACTGAGAGCTGTCATTGTGCTGAGCAGAATAGTGGGTGTTCCCATCACAGTGTGACTTTGAGAGCATTCACTGTCCAGAGAAGGAATAGTGAGTGTGACTTTGAGAGCAGTCACTGTGCTGGGCAGAATAGTGAGTGTTCTTATCACAGTGTGACTGAGAGCAGTCAATGTGCTGAACAGAATAGTGAGTGTTCCCATCACAGTGTGACTTAGAGCAGTCACTGGGCTGAGCAGAATAGTGAGTGTTCCCATCACAGTGTGACTGCGAGAGCATTCACTGTGCAGAGCAGAATAGTGAGTGTTCCCATCACAGTGTGACTGAGAGCTGTCAGTGTGCTGAGCAGAATAGTAAGTGTTCACATCACTGTGTGACTGAGAGCAGTCACTGTGCTGAGCAGAATAGTGAGTGTTCCCATCACAGTGTGACTGAGAGTAGTCACTTGGCTGATCAGAATAGTGAGTGTTTTCTTTACAGTGTGACTGTGAGAGCAGTCGCTGTGCTGAGCAGAATAGTGAGTGTTCCCGTCACAGTGTGACTGAGAGCAGCCACTGTGCTGAGCAGAATAGTGAGTGTTCCCATCACAGTGTGACTGAGAGCAGTCACTTGGCTGATCAGAATAGTGAGTGTTTTGTTTACAATGTGACTGTGAGAGCAGTCACTGTGCTGAGCAGAATAGTGAGTGTTCCAATCACAGTATGGCTAAGAGCAGTCACTGTGCTGAGCAGAATAGTGAGTGTTCCCATCACAGTGTGACTGAAACAGTCACTGTGCTGAGCAGAATAGTGAATGTTCCCGCCACAGTGTGACTGAGAGCAGTCACTGTGCTGAGCAGAACAGTGAGTGTTCCCATCACAGTGTGACCGAGAGCTCCCACTGTGCTGAGCAGCAGAGTGAGTGTTCCCATCACAGTGTGACTGAGAGCAGTCACTGTGCTGAGCAAAATAGTGAATGTTCCCGCCACAGTGTGACTGAGAGCAGTCACTGTGCTGATCAGAATAGTGAGTGTTCCCATCACAGTGTGACTGCGAGAGCATTCACTGTGCTGAGCAGAATAGTAAGTGTTTCCATAACAGTGTAACTGAGAGCTGTCATTGTGCTGAGCAGAATAGTGGGTGTTCCCATCACAGTGTGACTTTGAGAGCATTCACTGTCCAGAGAAGGAATAGTGAGTGTGACTTTGAGAGCAGTCACTGTGCTGGGCAGAATAGTGAGTGTTCTTATCACAGTGTGACTGAGAGCTGTCATTGTACTGAGCAGAATAGTGGGTGTTCCCATCACAGTGTTACTGAGAGCAGTCACTGTGCTGAGCAAAATAGTGAGTGTTCCCCTCACAGTGTGACTGTGAGAGCATTCACTGTGCTGAGCAGAATAGTGAGTGTTCACATCAATGTGTGACTGAAAGCAGTCACTGTGCTGAGCAGAATAGTGAGTGTTCCCATCACAGTGTGACTGAGAGCAGTCACTGTGCAGAGCAGAATATTAAGTGTTTTCATCACAGTGCGACTGTCAGAGCAGTCACTGTGCTGAGCAGAATAGTGAATGTTCCCGCCACAGTGTGACTGAGAGCAGTCACTGTGCTGAGCAGAATAGTGAGTGTTCCCATCACAGTGTGACTGCGAGAGCATTCACTGTGCAGAGCAGAATAGTGAGTGTTCCCATCACAGTGTGACTGAGAGCTGTCAGTGTGCTGAGCAGAATAGTGAGTGTTCACATAACAGTGTAACTGAGAGCTGTCATTGTGCTGAGCAGAATAGTGGGTGTTCCCATCACAGTGTTACTGAGAGCAGTCACTGTGCTGAGCATAATAGTGAGTGTTCCCATCACAGTGTGACTGAGAGCAGTCACTGTGCTGAACAGAATAGTGAGTGTTCCCATCACAGTGTGACTTAGAGCAGTCACTGTGCTGAGCAGAATAGTGAGTGTTCCTATCACAATGCGACTGTGAGAGCAGTCACTGTGCAGAGCAGAATAGTGAGTGTTCACATCACTGTGTGACTGAGAGCAGTCACTGTGCTGAGCAGAATAGTGAGTGTTCCCATCACAGTGTGACTGAGAGCAGTCACTGTGCTGAGCAGAATAGTGAGTGTTCCCATCACAGTGTGACTGAGAGCTGTCAATATGCTGAACAGAATAGTTAGTGTTCACATCACAGTGTGACCGAGAGCTCTCACTGTGCCGAGCAGCAGAGTGAGTGTTTCCATCACAGTGTGACTGAGAGCTGTCAATGTGCTGAGCAGAATAGTGGGTGTTCCCATTACAGTGTTACCGAGAGCAGTCACTCTGCTGAGCAGAATAGTGAGTGTTTCCATCACAGTGCGACTGTGAGAGCATTCACTGTGCAGAGCAGAATAGTGAGTGTTCCCATCACAGTGTGACTGAGAGCTGTCAGTGTGCTGAGCAGAATAGTGAGTGTTCACATTACTGTGTGACTGAGAGCAGTCACTGTGCTGAGCAGAATAGTGAGTGTTCCCATCACAGTGTGACTGAGAGCAGTCACTTGGCTGATCAGAATAGTGAGTGTTTTGTTTACAATGTGACTGTGAGAGCAGTCACTGTGCTAAGCAGAATAGTGAGTGTTCCAATCACAGTATGGCTAAGAGCAGTCACTGTGCTGAGCAGAATAGTGAGTGTTCCCATCACAGTGTGACTGAAACAGTCACTGTGCTGAGCAGAATAGTGAATGTTCCCGCCACAGTGTGACTGAGAGCAGTCACTGTGCTGAGCAGAACAGTGAGTGTTCCCATCACAGTGTGACCGAGAGCTCTCACTGTGCTGAGCAGCAGAGTGAGTGTTCCCATCACAGTGTGACTGAGAGCAGTCACTGTGCTGAGCAAAATAGTGAATGTTCCCGCCACAGTGTGACTGAGAGCAGTCACTGTGCTGAGCAAAATAGTGAGTGTTCCCCTCACAGTGTGACTGTGAGAGCATTCACTGTGCTGAGCAGAATAGTGAGTGTTCACATCAATGTGTGACTGAAAGCAGTCACTGTGCTGAGCAGAATAGTGAGTGTTCCCATCACAGTGTGACTGAGAGCAGTCACTGTGCAGAGCAGAATATTAAGTGTTTTCATCACAGTGCGACTGTCAGAGCAGTCACTGTGCTGAGCAGAATAGTGAATGTTCCCGCCACAGTGTGACTGAGAGCAGTCACTGTGCTGAGCAGAATAGTGAGTGTTCCCATCACAGTGTGACTGCGAGAGCATTCACTGTGCAGAGCAGAATAGTGAGTGTTCCCATCACAGTGTGACTGAGAGCTGTCAGTGTGCTGAGCAGAATAGTGAGTGTTCACATAACAGTGTAACTGAGAGCTGTCATTGTGCTGAGCAGAATAGTGGGTGTTCCCATCACAGTGTTACTGAGAGCAGTCACTGTGCTGAGCATAATAGTGAGTGTTCCCATCACAGTGTGACTGAGAGCAGTCACTGTGCTGAACAGAATAGTGAGTGTTCCCATCACAGTGTGACTTAGAGCAGTCACTGTGCTGAGCAGAATAGTGAGTGTTCCTATCACAATGCGACTGTGAGAGCAGTCACTGTGCAGAGCAGAATAGTGAGTGTTCACATCACTGTGTGACTGAGAGCAGTCACTGTGCTGAGCAGAATAGTGAGTGTTCCCATCACAGTGTGACTGAGAGCAGTCACTGTGCTGAGCAGAATAGTGAGTGTTCCCATCACAGTGTGACTGAGAGCTGTCAATATGCTGAACAGAATAGTTAGTGTTCACATCACAGTGTGACCGAGAGCTCTCACTGTGCCGAGCAGCAGAGTGAGTGTTTCCATCACAGTGTGACTGAGAGCTGTCAATGTGCTGAGCAGAATAGTGGGTGTTCCCATTACAGTGTTACCGAGAGCAGTCACTCTGCTGAGCAGAATAGTGAGTGTTTCCATCACAGTGCGACTGTGAGAGCATTCACTGTGCAGAGCAGAATAGTGAGTGTTCCCATCACAGTGTGACTGAGAGCTGTCAGTGTGCTGAGCAGAATAGTGAGTGTTCACATTACTGTGTGACTGAGAGCAGTCACTGTGCTGAGCAGAATAGTGAGTGTTCCCATCACAGTGTGACTGAGAGCAGTCACTTGGCTGATCAGAATAGTGAGTGTTTTGTTTACAATGTGACTGTGAGAGCAGTCACTGTGCTAAGCAGAATAGTGAGTGTTCCAATCACAGTATGGCTAAGAGCAGTCACTGTGCTGAGCAGAATAGTGAGTGTTCCCATCACAGTGTGACTGAAACAGTCACTGTGCTGAGCAGAATAGTGAATGTTCCCGCCACAGTGTGACTGAGAGCAGTCACTGTGCTGAGCAGAACAGTGAGTGTTCCCATCACAGTGTGACCGAGAGCTCTCACTGTGCTGAGCAGCAGAGTGAGTGTTCCCATCACAGTGTGACTGAGAGCAGTCACTGTGCTGAGCAAAATAGTGAATGTTCCCGCCACAGTGTGACTGAGAGCAGTCACTGTGCTGATCAGAATAGTGAGTGTTCCCATCACAGTGTGACTGCGAGAGCATTCACTGTGCTGAGCAGAATAGTAAGTGTTTCCATAACAGTGTAACTGAGAGCTGTCATTGTGCTGAGCAGAATAGTGGGTGTTCCCATCACAGTGTGACTTTGAGAGCATTCACTGTCCAGAGAAGGAGTAGTGAGTGTGACTTTGAGAGCAGTCACTGTGCTGGGCAGAATAGTGAGTGTTCTTATCACAGTGTGACTGAGAGCAGTCAATGTGCTGAACAGAATAGTGAGTGTTCCCATCACAGTGTGACTTAGAGCAGTCACTGGGCTGAGCAGAATAGTGAGTGTTCCCATCACAGTGTGACTGCGAGAGCATTCACTGTGCAGAGCAGAATAGTGAGTGTTCCCATCACAGTGTGACTGAGAGCTGTCAGTGTGCTGAGCAGAATAGTAAGTGTTCACATCACTGTGTGACTGAGAGCAGTCACTGTGCTGAGCAGAATAGTGAGTGTTCCCATCACAGTGTGACTGAGAGTAGTCACTTGGCTGATCAGAATAGTGAGTGTTTTCTTTACAGTGTGACTGTGAGAGCAGTCACTGTGCTGAGCAGAATAGTGAGTGTTCCCGTCACAGTGTGACTGAGAGCAGCCACTGTGCTGAGCAGAATAGTGAGTGTTCCCATCACAGTGTGACTGAGAGCAGTCACTGTGCTGAGCAGAATAGTGAGTGTTTCCATCACAGTGTGACTGAGAGCTGTCATTGTGCTGAGCAGAATAATGGGTGTTCCCATCACAGTGTGACTGAGAGCTCTCACTTTGCTGAGAAGAATAGTGAGTGTTCCCATTACAGTGTTACCGAGAGCAGTCACTCTGCTTAGCAGAATAGTGAGTGTTTCCATCACAGTGCGACTGTGAGAGCAGTCACTGTGCAGAGCAGAATAGTGAGTGTTCCCATCACAGAGTGACTGCGAGAGCATTCACTGTGCTGAGCAGAATAATGAGTGTTCCCGTCACAGTGTGACTGAGAGCAGCCACTGTGCTGAGCAGAATATTGAGTGTTCCCATCACAGTGTGACTGCGAGAGCATTCACTGTGCAGAGCAGAATAGTGAGTGTTCACATCACAGTGTAACTGTGAGAGCAGTCACTGTGCTGAGCAGAATAGTGAGTGTTCACATCACAGTGTGACTGTGAGAGCAGTCACTGTGCTGAGCAGAATAGTAAGTGTTTCCATCACAGTGTAACTGAGAGCTGTCATTGTGCTGAGCAGAATAGTGGGTGTTCCCATCACAGTGTTACTGAGAGCAGTCACTATGCAGAGCAGAATAGGAAGTGTTTCCATCACAGTGTGACTGCGAGAGCATTCAATGTGCAGAGCAGAATAGTGAGTGTTCCCATCACAGTGTGACTGAGAGCAGTCACTTGGCTGAGCAGAATAGTGAGTGTTTCCTTTACAGTGTGACTGTGAGAGCAGTGCTGAGCAGAATAGTGAGTGTTCCAATCACAGTATGGCTAAGAGCAGTCACTGTGCTGAGCAGAATAGTGAGTGTTCCCATCACAGTGTGACTGAGAGCAGTCACTGTGCTGATCAGAATAGTGAATGTTCCCGCCACAGTGTGACTGAGAGCAGTCACTGTGCTGATCAGAATAGTGAGTGTTCCCATCACAGTGTGACTGCGAGAGCATTCACTGTGCTGAGCAGAATAGTAAGTGTTTCCATAACAGTGTAACAGAGAGCTGTCATTGTGCTGAGCAGAATAGTGGGTGTTCCCATCACAGTGTTACTGAGAGCAGTCACTGTGCTGAGCATAATAGTGAGTGTTCCCATCACAGTGTGACTGAGAGCAGTCACTGTGCTGAACAGAATAGTGAGTTTTCCCATCACAGTGTGACTTAGAGCAGTCACTGTGCTGAGCAGAATAGTGAGTGTTCCTATCACAATGCGACTGTGAGAGCAGTCACTGTGCAGAGCAGAATAGTGAGTGTTCCCATCACAGCTGTGACTAAGAGCTGTCACTGTGCTGAGCAGAATAGTGAGTGTTCACATCACTGTGTGACTGAGAGCAGTCACTGTGCTGAGCAGAATAGTGAGTGTTCCCATCACAGTGTGACTGAGAGCAGTCACTGTGCTGAGCAAAATAGTGAGTGTTCCCATCACAGTGTGACTGAGAGCTGTCAATATGCTGAGCAGAATAGTTAGTGTTCACATCACAGTGTGACCGAGAGCTCTCACTGTGCTGAGCAGCAGAGTGAGTGTTCCCATCACAGTGTGACTGAGAGCTGTCACTGTGCTAAGCAGAATAGTGAGTGTTCCCATCACAGTGTTACTGAGAGCAGTCACTGTGCTGAGCAGAATAGTGAGTGTTCCCATCACAGTGTGACTGTGAGAGCATTCACTGTGCTGAGCAGAATAGTGAGTGTTCCCGTCACAGTGTGACTGAGAGCTCTCACTGTGCTGAGCAGAATAGTGAGTGTTTCCATCACAGTGTGACTGAGAGCTGTCATTGTGCTGAGCAGAATAGTGAGTGTTCCCATCACAGTGTGACTGTGAGAGCATTCACTGTGCTGAGCAGAATAGTGAGTGTTCCCGTCACAGTGTGACTGAGAGCTCTCACTGTGCTGAGCAGAATAGTGAGTGTTCCCATCACAGTGTGACTGAGAGCTGTCAATATGCTGAGCAGAATAGTTAGTGTTCACATCACAGTGTGACCGAGAGCTCTCACTGTGCTGAGCAGCAGAGTGAGTGTTCCCATCACAGTGTGACTGAGAGCCGTCACTGTGCTAAGCAGAATAGTGAGTGTTCCGATCACGGTGTGACTGTGAGAGCAGTCACTATGCTGAGCAGAATAGTAATTGTTTCCATCACAGTGTAACTGAGAGCTGTCATTGTACTGAGCAGAATAGTGGGTGTTCCCATCACAGTGTTACTGAGAGCAGTCACTGTGCTGAGCAGAATAGTGAGTGTTCCCATCACAGTGTGACTGTGAGAGCATTCACTATGCTGAGCAGAATAGTGAGTGTTCCCGTCACAGTGTGACTGAGAGCTCTCACTGTGCTGAGCAGAATAGTGAGTGTTTCCATCACAGTGTGACTGAGAGCTGTCATTGTGCTGAGCAGAATAATGGGTGTTCCCATCACAGTGTGACTTAGAGCTCTCACTTTGCTGAGCAGAATAGTGAGTGTTCCCATTACAGTGTTACCGAGAGCAGTCACTCTGCTTAGCAGAATAGTAAGTGTTTCCATCACAGTGTGACTGAGAGCTGTCATTGTGCTGAGCAGAATAATGAGTGTTCCAATCACAGTATGGCTAAGAGCAGTCACTGTGCTGAGCAGAATAGTGAGTGTTCCCATCACAGTGTGAATGAAACAGTCACTGTGCTCAGCAGAATAGTGAATGTTCCCGCCACAGTGTGACTGAGAGCAGTCACTGTGCTGAGCAGAACAGTGAGTGTTCCCATCACAGTGTGACCGAGAGCTCTCACTGTGCTGAGCAGCAGAGTGAGTGTTCCCATCACAGTGTGACTGAGAGCAGTCACTGTGCTGATCAAAATAGTGAGTGTTCCCATCACAGTGTGACTTTGAGAGCATTCACTGTCCAGAGAAGGAATAGTGAGTGTGACTTTGAGAGCAGTCACTGTGCTGGGCAGAATAGTGAGTGTTCTTATCACAGTGTGACTGAGAGCAGTCAATGTGCTGAACAGAATAGTGAGTGTTCCCATCACAGTGTGACTTAGAGCAGTCACTGTGCTGAGCAGAATAGTGAGTGTTCCCGTCACAGTGTGACTGCGAGAGCATTCACTGTGCAGAGCAGAATAGTGAGTGTTCCCATCACAGTGTGACTGAGAGCTGTCAGTGTGCTGAGCAGAATAGTAATTGTTCACATCACTGTGTGACTGAGAGCAGTCACTGTGCTGAGCAGAATAGTGAGTGTTTCTATCACAATGCGACTGTGAGAGCAGTCACTGTGCAGAGCAGAATAGTGAGTGTTCCCATCACAGCTGTGACTAAGAGCTGTCACTGTGCTGAGCAGAATAGTGAGTGTTCACATCACTGTGTGACTGTGAGAGCAGTCACTATGCTGAGCAGAATAGTAATTGTTTCCATCACAGTGTAACTGAGAGCTGTCATTGTACTGAGCAGAATAGTGGGTGTTCCCATCACAGTGTTACTGAGAGCAGTCACTGTGCTGAGCAAAATAGTGAGTGTTTCCATCACAGTGTGACTGTGAGAGCATTCACTGTGCTGAGCAGAATAGTGAGTGTTCCCGTCACAGTGTGACTGAGAGCTCTCACTGTGCTGAGCAGAATAGTGAGTGTTCCCATCACAGTGTGACTGAGAGCAGTCACTATGCTTAGCAGAATAGTAAGTGTTTCCATCACAGTGTGACTGAGAGCTGTCATTGTGCTGAGCAGAATAATGGGTGTTCCCATCACAGTGTGACTTAGAGCTCTCACTTTGCTGAGCAGAATAGTGAGTGTTCCCATTACAGTGTTACCGAAATCAGTCACTCTGCTTAGCAGAATAGTAAGTGTTTCCATCACAGTGTGACTGAGAGCTGTCATTGTGCTGAGCAGAATAATGGGTGTTCCCATCACAGTGTGACTTAGAGCTCTCACTTTGCTGAGCAGAATAGTGAGTGTTCCCATTACAGTGTCACCGAGAGCAGTCAATCTGCTTAGCAGAATAGTGAGTGTTCCCATCACAGTGTTACTGAGAGCAGTCACTGTGCTGAGCATAATAGTGAGTGTTCCCATCACAGTGTGACTGAGAGCTGTCACTGTGCTGAGCAGAATAGTGAGTGTTCACATCAATGTGTGACTGAAAGCAGTCACTGTGCTGAGCAGAATAGTGAGTGTTCCCATCACAATGTGACTGAGAGCAGTCACTGTGCAGAGCAGAATATTAAGTGTTTTCATCACAGTGCGACTGTCAGAGCAGTCACTGTGCTGAGCAGAATAGTGAATGTTCCCGCCACAGTGTGACTGAGAGCAGTCACTGTGCTGAGCAGAATAGTTAGTGTTCACATCACAGTGTGACCGAGAGCTCTCACTGTGCTGAGCAGCAGAGTGAGTGTTTCCATCACAGTGTGACCGAGAGCAGTCACTCTGCTGAGCAGAATAGTGAGTGTTTCCAACACAGTGCGACTGTGAGAGCATTCACTGTGCAGAGCAGAATAGTGAGTGTTCCCATTACAGTGTAACTGAGAGTTGTCACTGTGCTAAGCAGAATAGTGAGTGTTCCCATCACAGTGTTACTGTGAGAGCAGTCACTATGCTCAGCAGAATAGTAAGTGTTTCCATCACAGTGTGACTGAGAGCTGTCATTGTGCTGAGCAGAATAGTGGGTGTTCCCATCACAGTGTTACTGAGAGCAGTCACTGTGCTGAGCAGAATAGTGAGTGTTCCCATCACAGTGTGACTGAGAGCAGTCACTGTGCAGAGCAGAATATTAAGTGTTTTCATCACAGTGCGACTGTCAGAGCAGTCACTGTGCTGAGCAGAATAGTGAATGTTCCCGCCACAGTGTGACTGAGAGCAGTCACGGTGCTGAGCAGAATAGTGAGTGTTCCCATCACAGTGTGACTGCGAGAGCATTCACTGTGCAGAGCAGAATAGTGAGTGTTCCCATCACAGTGTGACTGAGAGCTGTCAGTGTGCTGAGCAGAATAGTGAGTGTTCACATAACAGTGTAACTGAGAGCTGTCATTGTGCTGAGCAGAATAGTGGGTGTTCCCATCACAGTGTTACTGAGAGCAGTCACTGTGCTGAGCATAATAGTGAGTGTTCCCATCACAGTGTGACTGAGAGCAGTCACTGTGCTGAACAGAATAGTGATTGTTCCCATCACAGTGTGACTTAGAGCAGTCACTGTGCTGAGCAGAATAGTGGGTGTTCCCATTACAGTGTTACCGAGAGCAGTCACTCTGCTGAGCAGAATAGTGAGTGTTTCCATCACAGTGCGACTGTGAGAGCATTCACTGTGCAGAGCAGAATAGTGAGTGTTCCCATCACAGTGTGACTGAGAGCTGTCAGTGTGCTGAGCAGAATAGTGAGTGTTCACATTACTGTGTGACTGAGAGCAGTCACTGTGCTGAGCAGAATAGTGAGTGTTCCCATCACAGTGTGACTGAGAGCAGTCACTTGGCTGATCAGAATAGTGAGTGTTTTGTTTACAATGTGACTGTGAGAGCAGTCACTGTGCTGAGCAGAATAGTGAGTGTTCCAATCACAGTATGGCTAAGAGCAGTAACTGTGCTGATCAGAATAGTGAGTGTTCCCATCACAGTGTGACTGAAACAGTCACTGTGCTGAGCAGAATAGTGAATGTTCCCGCCACAGTGTGACTGAGAGCAGTCACTGTGCTGAGCAGAACAGTGAGTGTTCCCATCACAGTGTGACCGAGAGCTCTCACTGTGCTGAGCAGCAGAGTGAGTGTTCCCATCACAGTGTGTCTGAGAGCAGTCACTGTGCTGAGCAAAATAGTGAATGTTCCCGCCACAGTGTGACTGAGAGCAGTCACTGTGCTGATCAGAATAGTGAGTGTTCCCATCACAGTGTGACTGCGAGAGCATTCACTGTGCTGAGCAGAATAGTAAGTGTTTCCATAACAGTGTAACTGAGAGCTGTCATTGTGCTGAGCAGAATAGTGGGTGTTCCCATCACAGTGTGACTTTGAGAGCATTCACTGTCCAGAGAAGGAATAGTGAGTGTGACTTTGAGAGCAGTCACTGTGCTGGGCAGAATAGTGAGTGTTCTTATCACAGTGTGACTGAGAGCAGTCAATGTGCTGAACAGAATAGTGAGTGTTCCCATCACAGTGTGACTTAGAGCAGTCACTGTGCTGAGCAGAATAGTGAGTGTTCCCATCACAGTGTGACTGCGAGAGCATTCACTGTGCAGAGCAGAATAGTGAGTGTTCCCATCACAGTGTGACTGAGAGCTGTCAGTGTGCTGAGCAGAATAGTAAGTGTTCACATCACTGTGTGACTGAGAGCAGTCACTGTGCTGAGCAGAATAGTGAGTGTTCCCATCACAGTGTGACTGAGAGTAGTCACTTGGCTGATCAGAATAGTGAGTGTTTTCTTTACAGCGTGACTGTGAGAGCAGTCACTGTGCTGAGCAGAATAGTGAGTGTTCCAATCACAGTATGGCTAAGAGCAGTCACTGTGCTGAGCAGAATAGTGAGTGTTCCCATCACAGTGTGACTGAAACAGTCACTGTGCTGAGCAGAATAGTGAATGTTCCCGCCACAGTGTGACTAAGAGCAGTCACTGTGCTGAGCAGAACAGTGAGTGTTCCCATCACAGTGTGACCGAGAGCTCTCACTGTGCTGAGCAGCAGAGTGAGTGTTCCCATCACAGTGTGACTGAGAGCAGTCACTGTGCTGAGCAAAATAGTGAGTGTTCCCATCACAGTGTGACTTTGAGAGCATTCACTGTCCAGAGCAGAATAGTGAGTGTGACTTTGAGAGCAGTCACTGTGCTGGGCAGAATAGTGAGTGTTCTTATCACAGTGTAACTGAGAGCTGTCATTGTACTGAGCAGAATAGTGGGTGTTCCCATCACAGTGTTACTGAGAGCAGTCACTGTGCTGAGCAAAATAGTGAGTGTTCCCATCACAGTGTGGCTGTGAGAGCATTCACTGTGCTGAGCAGAATAGTGAGTGTTCCCGTCACAGTGTGACTGAGAGCTCTCACTGTGCTGAGCAGAATAGTGAGTGTTCCCATCACAATGTGACTGAGAGCAGTCACTATGCTTAGCAGAATAGTAAGTGTTTCCATCACAGTGTGACTGAGAGCTGTCATTGTGCTGAGCAGAATAATGGGTGTTCCCATCACAGTGTGACTTAGAGCTCTCACTTTGCTGAGCAGAATAGTGAGTGTTCCCATTACAGTGTTACCGAGAGCTGTCACTCTGCTTAGCAGAATAGTAAGTGTTTCCATCACAGTGTGACTGAGAGCTGTCATTGTGCTGAGCAGAATAATGGGTGTTCCCATCACAGTGTGACTTAGAGCTCTCACTTTGCTGAGCAGAATAGTGAGTGTTCCCATTACAGTGTCACCGAGAGCAGTCAATCTGCTTAGCAGAATAGTGAGTGTTCCCATCACAGTGTTACTGAGAGCAGTCACTGTGCTGAGCATAACAGTGAGTGTTCCCATCACAGTGTGACTGAGAGCTGTCACTGTGCTGAGCAGAATAGTGAGTGTTCACATCAATGTGTGACTGAAAGCAGTCACTGTGCTGAGCAGAATAGTGAGTGTTCCCATCACAGTGTGACTGAGAGCAGTCACTGTGCAGAGCAGAATATTAAGTGTTTTCATCACAGTGCGACTGTCAGAGCAGTCACTGTGCTGAGCAGAATAGTGAATGTTTCCGCCACAGTGTGACTGAGAGCAGTCACTGTGCTGAGCAGAATAGTGAGTGTTCCCATCACAGTGTGACTGCGAGAGCATTCACTGTGCAGAGCAGAATAGTGAGTGTTCCCATCACAGTGTGACTGAGAGCTGTCAGTGTGCTGAGCAGAATAGTGAGTGTTCACATAACAGTGTAACTGAGAGCTGTCATTGTGCTGAGCAGAATAGTGGGTGTTCCCATCACAGTGTTACTGAGAGCAGTCACTGTGCTGAGCATAATAGTGAGTGTTCCCATCACAGTGTGACTGAGAGCAGTCACTGTGCTGAACAGAATAGTGAGTGTTCCCATCACAGTGTGACTTAGAGCAGTCACTGTGCTGAGCAGAATAGTGAGTGTTCCTATAACAATGCGACTGTGAGAGCAGTCACTGTGCAGAGCAGAATAGTGAGTGTTCACATCACTGTGTGACTGAGAGCAGTCACTGTGCTGAGCAGAATAGTGAGTGTTCCCATCACAGTGTGACTGAGAGCAGTCACTGTGCTGAGCAGAATAGTGAGTGTTCCCATCACAGTGTGACTGAGAGCAGTCACTGTGCTGAGCAGAATAGCGGGTGTTCCCATCACAGTGTGACTGAGAGCTGTCAATATGCTGAGCAGAATAGTTAGTGTTCACATCACAGTGTGACCGAGAGCTCTCACTGTGCCGAGCAGCAGAGTGAGTGTTTCCATCACAGTGTGACTGAGAGCTGTCAATGTGCTGAGCAGAATAGTGGGTGTTCCCATTACAGTGTTACCGAGAGCAGTCACTCTGCTGAACAGAATAGTGAGTGTTTCCATCACAGTGCGACTGTGAGAGCATTCACTGTGCAGAGCAGAATAGTGAGTGTTCCCATCACAGTGTGACTGAGAGCTGTCAGTGTGCTGAGCAGAATAGTGAGTGTTCACATCACTGTGTGACTGAGAGCAGTCACTGTGCTGAGCAGAATAGTGAGTGTTCCCATCACAGTGTGACTGAGAGCAGTCACTTGGCTGATCAGAATAGTGAGTGTTTTGTTTACAATGTGACTGTGAGAGCAGTCACTGTGCTGAGCAGAATAGTGAGTGTTCCCATCACAGTGTGACTGAAACAGTCACAGTGCTGAGCAGAATAGTGAATGTTCCCGCCACAGTGTGACTGAGAGCAGTCACTGTGCTGAGCAGAATAGTGAGTGTTCCCATCACAGTGTGACCGAGAGCTCTCACTGTGCTGAGCAGCAGAGTGAGTGTTCCCATCACAATGTGACTGAGAGCAGTCACTGTGCTGAGCAAAATAGTGAATGTTCCCGCCACTGTGTGACTGAGAGCAGTCACTGTGCTGATCAGAATAGTGAGTGTTCCCATCACAGTGTGACTGCGAGAGCATTCATTGTGCTGAGCAGAATAGTAAGTGTTTCCATAACAGTGTAACTGAGAGCTGTCATTGTGCTGAGCAGAATAGTGGGTGTTCCCATCACAGTGTGACTTTGAGAGCATTCACTGTCCAGAGAAGGAATAGTGAGTGTGACTTTGAGAGCAGTCACAGTGCTGGGCAGAATAGTGAGTGTTCTTATCACAGTGTGACTGAGAGCAGTCAATGTGCTGAACAGAATAGTGAGTGTTCCCATCACAGTGTGACTTAGAGCAGTCACTGTGCTGAGCAGATTAGTGAGTGTTCCCATCACAGTGTGACTGCGAGAGCATTCACTGTGCAGAGCAGAATAGTGAGTGTTCCCATCACAGTGTGACTGAGAACTGTCAGTGTCCTGAGCAGAATAGTAAGTGTTCACATCACTGTGTGACTGAGAGCAGTCACTGTGCTGAGCAGAATAGTGAGTGTTCCCATCACAGTGTGACTGAGAGTAGTCACTTGGCTGATCAGAATAGTGAGTGTTTTCTTTACAGTGTGACTGTGAGAGCAGTCACTGTGCTGAGCAGAATAGTGAGTGTTCCAATCACAGTATGGCTAAGAGCAGTCACTGTGCTGAGCAGAATAGTGAGTGTTACCATCACAGTGTGACTGAAACAGTCACTGTGCTGAGCAGAATAGTGAATGTTCCCGCCACAGTGTGACTGAGAGCAGTCACTGTGCTGAGCAGAACAGTGAGTGTTCCCATCACAGTGTGACCGAGAGCTCTCACTGTGCTGAGCAGCAGAGTGAGTGTTCCCATCACAGTGTGACTGAGAGCAGTCACTGTGCTGAGCAAAATAGTGAGTGTTCCCATCACAGTGTGACTTTGAGAGCATTCACTGTCCAGAGCAGAATAGTGAGTGTGACTTTGAGAGCAGTCACTGTGCTGGGCAGAATAGTGAGTGTTCTTATCACAGTGTAACTGAGAGCTGTCATTGTACTGAGCAGAATAGTGGGTGTTCCCATCACAGTGTTACTGAGAGCAGTCACTGTGCTGAGCAAAATAGTGAGTGTTCCCATCACAGTGTGGCTGTGAGAGCATTCACTGTGCTGAGCAGAATAGTGAGTGTTCCCGTCACAGTGTGACTGAGAGCTCTCACTGTGCTGAGCAGAATAGTGAGTGTTCCCATCACAATGTGACTGAGAGCAGTCACTATGCTTAGCAGAATAGTAAGTGTTTCCATCACAGTGTGACTGAGAGCTGTCATTGTGCTGAGCAGAATAATGGGTGTTCCCATCACAGTGTGACTTAGAGCTCTCACTTTGCTGAGCAGAATAGTGAGTGTTCCCATTACAGTGTTACCGAGAGCAGTCACTCTGCTTAGCAGAATAGTAAGTGTTTCCATCACAGTGTGACTGAGAGCTGTCATTGTGCTGAGCAGAATAATGGGTGTTCCCATCACAGTGTGACTTAGAGCTCTCACTTTGCTGAGCAGAATAGTGAGTGTTCCCATTACAGTGTCACCGAGAGCAGTCAATCTGCTTAGCAGAATAGTGAGTGTTCCCATCACAGTGTTACTGAGAGCAGTCACTGTGCTGAGCATAACAGTGAGTGTTCCCATCACAGTGTGACTGAGAGCTGTCACTGTGCTGAGCAGAATAGTGAGTGTTCACATAAATGTGTGACTGAAAGCAGTCACTGTGCTGAGCAGAATAGTGAGTGTTCCCATCACAGTGTGACTGAGAGCAGTCACTGTGCAGAGCAGAATATTAAGTGTTTTCATCACAGTGCGACTGTCAGAGCAGTCACTGTGCTGAGCAGAATAGTGAATGTTCCCGCCACAGTGTGACTGAGAGCAGTCACTGTGCTGAGCAGAATAGTGAGTGTTCCCATCACAGTGTGACTGCGAGAGCATTCACTGTGCAGAGCAGAATAGTGAGTGTTTCCATCACAGTGTGACTGAGAGCTGTCAGTGTGCTGAGCAGAATAGTGAGTGTTCACATAACAGTGTAACTGAGAGCTGTCATTGTGCTGAGCAGAATAGTGGGTGTTCCCATCACAGTGTTACTGAGAGCAGTCACTGTGCTGAGCATAATATTGAGTGTTCCCATCACAGTGTGACTGAGAGCAGTCACTGTGCTGAACAGAATAGTGAGTGTTCCCATCACAGTGTGACTTAGAGCAGTCACTGTGCTGAGCAGAATAGTGAGTGTTCCTATAACAATGCGACTGTGAGAGCAGTCACTGTGCAGAGCAGAATAGTGAGTGTTCACATCACTGTGTGACTGAGAGCAGTCACTGTGCTGAGCAGAATAGTGAGTGTTCCCATCACAGTGTGACTGAGAGCAGTCACTGTGCTGAGCAGAATAGTGAGTGTTCCCATCACAGTGTGACTGAGAGCAGTCACTGTGCTGAGCAGAATAGTGGGTGTTCCCATCACAGTGTGACTGAGAGCTGTCAATATGCTGAGCAGAATAGTTAGTGTTCACATCACAGTGTGACCGAGAGCTCTCACTGTGCCGAGCAGCAGAGTGAGTGTTTCCATCACAGTGTGACTGAGAGCTGTCAATGTGCTGAGCAGAATAGTGGGTGTTCCCATTACAGTGTTACCGAGAGCAGTCACTCTGCTGAGCAGAATAGTGAGTGTTTCCATCACAGTGCGACTGTGAGAGCATTCACTGTGCAGAGCAGAATAGTGAGTGTTCCCATCACAGTGTGACTGAGAGCTGTCAGTGTGCTGAGCAGAATAGTGAGTGTTCACATCACTGTGTGACTGAGAGCAGTCACTGTGCTGAGCAGAATAGTGAGTGTTCCCATCACAGTGTGACTGAGAGCAGTCACTTGGCTGATCAGAATAGTGAGTGTTTTGTTTACAATGTGACTGTGAGAGCAGTCACTGTGCTGAGCAGAATAGTGAGTGTTCCCATCACAGTGTGACTGAAACAGTCACTGTGCTGAGCAGAATAGTGAATGTTCCCGCCACAGTGTGACCGAGAGCAGTCACTGTGCTGAGCAGAATAGTGAGTGTTCCCATCACAGTGTGACCGAGAGCTCTCACTGTGCTGAGCAGCAGAGTGAGTGTTCCCATCACAGTGTGACTGAGAGCAGTCACTGTGCTGAGCAAAATAGTGAATGTTCCCGCCACTGTGTGACTGAGAGCAGTCACTGTGCTGATCAGAATAGTGAGTGTTCCCATCACAGTGTGACTGCGAGAGCATTCATTGTGCTGAGCAGAATAGTAAGTGTTTCCATAACAGTGTAACTGAGAGCTGTCATTGTGCTGAGCAGAATAGTGGGTGTTCCCATCACAGTGTGACTTTGAGAGCATTCACTGTCCAGAGAAGGAATAGTGAGTGTGACTTTGAGAGCAGTCACTGTGCTGGGCAGAATAGTGAGTGTTCTTATCACAGTGTGACTGAGAGCAGTCAATGTGCTGAACAGAATAGTGAGTGTTCCCATCACAGTGTGACTTAGAGCAGTCACTGTGCTGAGCAGATTAGTGAGTGTTCCCATCATAGTGTGACTGCGAGAGCATTCACTGTGCAGAGCAGAATAGTGAGTGTTCCCATCACAGTGTGACTGAGAACTGTCAGTGTCCTGAGCAGAATAGTAAGTGTTCACATCACTGTGTGACTGAGAGCAGTCACTGTGCTGAGCAGAATAGTGAGTGTTCCCATCACAGTGTGACTGAGAGTAGTCACTTGGCTGATCAGAATAGTGAGTGTTTTCTTTACAGTGTGACTGTGAGAGCAGTCACTGTGCTGAGCAGAATAGTGAGTGTTCCAATCACAGTATGGCTAAGAGCAGTCACTGTGCTGAGCAGAATAGTGAGTGTTCCCATCACAGTGTGACTGAAACAGTCACTGTGCTGAGCAGAATAGTGAATGTTCCCGCCACAGTGTGACTGAGAGCAGTCACTGTGCTGAGCAGAACAGTGAGTGTTCCCATCACAGTGTGACCGAGAGCTCTCACTGTGCTGAGCAGCAGAGTGAGTGTTCCCATCACAGTGTGACTGAGAGCAGTCACTGTGCTGAGCAAAATAGTGAGTGTTCCCATCACAGTGTGACTTTGAGAGCATTCACTGTCCAGAGCAGAATAGTGAGTGTGACTTTGAGAGCAGTCACTGTGCTGGGCAGAATAGTGAGTGTTCTTATCACAGTGTAACTGAGAGCTGTCATTGTACTGAGCAGAATAGTGGGTGTTCCCATCACAGTGTTACTGAGAGCAGTCACTGTGCTGAGCAAAATAGTGAGTGTTCCCATCACAGTGTGGCTGTGAGAGCATTCACTGTGCTGAGCAGAATAGTGAGTGTTCCCGTCACAGTGTGACTGAGAGCTCTCACTGTGCTGAGCAGAATAGTGAGTGTTCCCATCACAATGTGACTGAGAGCAGTCACTATGCTTAGCAGAATAGTAAGTGTTTCCATCACAGTGTGACTGAGAGCTGTCATTGTGCTGAGCAGAATAATGGGTGTTCCCATCACAGTGTGACTTAGAGCTCTCACTTTGCTGAGCAGAATAGTGAGTGTTCCCATTACAGTGTTACCGAGAGCAGTCACTCTGCTTAGCAGAATAGTAAGTGTTTCCATCACAGTGTGACTGAGAGCTGTCATTGTGCTGAGCAGAATAATGGGTGTTCCCATCACAGTGTGACTTAGAGCTCTCACTTTGCTGAGCAGAATAGTGAGTGTTCCCATTACAGTGTCACCGAGAGCAGTCAATCTGCTTAGCAGAATAGTGAGTGTTCCCATCACAGTGTTAATGAGAGCAGTCACTGTGCTGAGCATAACAGTGAGTGTTCCCATCACAGTGTGACTGAGAGCTGTCACTGTGCTGAGCAGAATAGTGAGTGTTCACATCAATGTGTGACTGAAATCAGTCACTGTGCTGAGCAGAATAGTGAGTGTTTCCATCACAGTGTGACTGAGAGCTGTCAGTGTGCTGAGCAGAATAGTGAGTGTTCCCATCACAGTGTGACTGCGAGAGCATTCACTGTGCAGAGCAGAATAGTGAGTGTTCCCATCACAGTGTGACTGAGAGCTGTCAGTGTGCTGAGCAGAATAGTAAGTGTTCACATCACTGTGTGACTGAGAGCAGTCACTGTGCTGGGCAGAATAGTGAGTGTTCTTATCACAGTGTGACTGAGAGCAGTCAATGTGCTGAACAGAATAGTGAGTGTTCCCATCACAGTGTGACTTAGAGCAGTCACTGTGCTGAGCAGAATAGTGAGTGTTCCTATCACCATGCGACTGTGAGAGCAGTCGCTGTGCAGAGCAGAATAGTGAGTGTTCCCATCACAGCTATGACTAAGAGCTGTCACTGTGCTGAGCAGAATAGTGAGTGTTCACATCACTGTGTGACTGTGAGAGCAGTCACTATGCTGAGCAGAATAGTAATTGTTTCCATCACAGTGTAACTGAGAGCTGTCATTGTACTGAGCAGAATAGTGGGTGTTCCCATCACAGTGTTACTGAGAGCAGTCACTGTGCTGAGCAGAATAGTGAGTGTTCCCATCACAGTGTGACTGTGAGAGCATTCACTGTGCTGAGCAGAATAGTGAGTGTTCCCGTCACAGTGTGACTGAGAGCTCTCACTGTGCTGAGCAGAATAGTGAGTGTTCCCATCACAGTGTGACTGAGAGCAGTCACTATGCTTAGCAGAATAGTAAGTGTTTCCATCACAGTGTGACTGAGAGCTGTCATTGTGCTGAGCAGAATAATGGGTGTTCTCATCACAGTGTGACTTAGAGCTCTCACTTTGCTGAGCAGAATAGTGAGTGTTCCCATTACAGTGTTACCGAGAGCAGTCACTCTGCTTAGCAGAATAGTAAGTGTTTCCATCACAGTGTGACTGAGAGCTGTCATTGTGCTGAGCAAAATAATGGGTGTTCCCATCACAGTGTGACTTAGAGCTCTCACTTTGCTGAGCAGAATAGTGAGTGTTCCCATTACAGTGTCACCGAGAGCAGTCAATCTGCTTAGCAGAATAGTGAGTGTTCCCATCACAGTGTTACTGAGAGCAGTCACTGTGCTGAGCATAATAGTGAGTGTTCCCATCACAGTGTGACTGAGAGCTGTCACTGTGCTGAGCAGAATAGTGAGTGTTCACATCAATGTGTGACTGAGAGCAGTCACTGTGCAGAGCAGAATATTAAGTGTTTTCATCACAGTGCGACTGTCAGAGCAGTCACTGTGCTGAGCAGAATAGTGAATGTTCCCGCCACAGTGTGACTGAGAGCAGTCACTGTGCTGAGCAGAATAGTGAGTGTTCCCATCACAGTGTGACTGCGAGAGCATTCACTGTGCAGAGCAGAATAGTGAGTGTTCACATCACAGTGTAACTGAGAGCTGTCACTGTGCTGAGCAGAATAGTGAGTGTTCCCACCACAGTGTGACTGTGAAAGCAGTCACTGTGCTGAGCAGAATAGTAAGTGTTTCCATCACAGTGTGACTGAGAGCTGTCAATGTGCTGAGCAGAATAGTGGGTGTTCCCATCACAGTGTGACTTAGAGCTCTGACTTTGCTGAGCAGAATAGTGAGTGTTCCCTTTACAGTGTTACCGAGAGCAGTCACTCTGCTGAGCAGAATAGTGAGTGTTTCCATCACAGTGCGACTGTGAGAGCATTCACTGTGCAGAGCAGAATAGTGAGTGTTCCCATCACAGTGTGACTGAGAGCTGTCAGTGTGCTGAGCAGAATAGTGAGTGTTCACATCACTGTGTGACTGAGAGCAGTCACTGTGCTGAGCAGAATAGTGAGTGTTCCCATCACAGTGTGACTGAGAGCAGTCACTTGGCTGGTCGGAATAGTGAGTGTTTTCTTTACAATGTGACTGTGAGAGCAGTCACTGTGCTGAGCAGAATAGTGAGTGTTCCAATCACAGTATGGCTAAGAGCAGTCACTGTGCTGAGCAGAATAGTGAGTGTTCCCATCACAGTGTGACTGAGAGCAGTCACTGTGCTGAGCAAAATAGTGAGTGTTCCCATCACAGTGTGACTTTGAGAGCATTCACTGTCCAGAGCAGAATAGTGAGTGTGACTTTGAGAGCAGTCACTGTGCTGGGCAGAATAGTGAGTGTTCTTATCACAGTGTGACTGAGAGCAGTCAATGTGCTGAACAGAATAGTGAGTGTTCCCATCACAGTGTGACTGAGAGCAGTCACTTGGCTGATCAGAATAGTGAGTGTTTTCTTTACAGTGTGACTGTGAGAGCAGTCACTGTGCTGAGCAGAATAGTGAGTGTTCCAATCACAGTATGGCTAAGAGCAGTCACTGTGCCGAGCAGAATAGTGAGTGTTCACATCACTGTGTGACTGAGAGCAGTTACTGTGCTGAGCAGAATAGTGAGTGTTCCAATCACAGTGTGACTGAGAGCAGTCACTTGGCTGATCGGAATAGTGAGTGTTTTGTTTACAATGTGACTGTGAGAGCAGTCACTGTGCTGAGCAGAATAGTGAGTGTTCCAATCACAGTATGGCTAAGAGCAGTCACTGTGCTGAGCAGAATAGTGAGTGTTCCCATCACAGTGTGACTGAAACAGTCACTGTTCTGAGCAGAATAGTGAATGTTCCCGCCACAGTGTGACTGAGAGCAGTCACTGTGCTGAGCAGAACAGTGAGTGTTCCCATCACAGTGTGACCGAGAGCTCTCACTGTGCTGAGCAGCAGAGTGAGTGTTCCCATCACAGTGTGACTGAGAGCAGTCACTGTGCTGAGCAAAATAGTGAGTGTTCCCATCACAGTGTGACTTTGAGAGCATTCACTGTCCAGAGCAGAATAGTGAGTGTGACTTTGAGAGCAGTCACTGTGCTGGGCAGAATAGTGAGTGTTCTTATCACAGTGTGACTGAGAGCAGTCAATGTGCTGAACAGAATAGTGAGTGTTCCCATCACAGTGTGACTTAGAGCAGTCACTGTGCTGAGCAGAATAGTGAGTGTTCACATCACAGTGTGACCGAGAGCTCTCACTGTGCTGAGCATCAGAGTGAGTGTTCCCATCACAGTGTGACTGAGAGCAGTCACTGTGCTGAGCAAAATAGTAAGTGTTCCCATCACAGTGTGACTGAGAGCTGTCACTGTGCTAAGCAGAATAGTGAGTGTTCCGATCACAGTGTGACTGTGAGAGCAGTCACTATGCTGAGCAGAATAGTAATTGTTTCCATCACAGTGTAACTGAGAGCTGTCATTGTACTGAGCAGAATAGTGGGTGTTCCCATCACAGTGTTACTGAGAGCAGTCACTGTGCTGAGCAGAATAGTGAGTGTTCCCATCACAGTGTGACTTTGAGAGCATTCACTGTCCAGAGCAGAATAGTGAGTGTGACTTTGAGAGCAGTCACTGTGCTGGGCAGAATAGTGAGTGTTCTTATCACAGTGTGACTGAGAGCAGTCACTGTGCTGAGCAGAATAGTGAGTGTTCCCATCACAGTGTGACTGCGAGAGCATTCACTGTGCTGAGCAGAATAGTAAGTGTTCCCATCACAGTGTGACTGAGAGCAGTCACTGTGCTGAGCAGAATAGTGAGTGTTCCCATCACAATGTGACTGAGAGCTGTCACTGTGCTGAACAGAATAGTGAGTGTTCCCATCACAGTGTGACTGAAAGCTGTCAATGTGCTGAGCAGAATAGTTAGTGTTCACATCACAGTGTGACCGAGAGCTCTCACTGTGCTGAGCATCAGAGTGAGTGTTCCCATCACAGTGTGACTGAGAGCAGTCACTGTGCTGAGCAAAATAGTAAGTGTTCCCATCACAGTGTGACTGAGAGCTGTCACTGTGCTAAGCAGAATAGTGAGTGTTCCGATCACAGTGTGACTGTGAGAGCAGTCACTATGCTGAGCAGAATAGTAATTGTTTCCATCACAGTGTAACTGAGAGCTGTCATTGTACTGAGCAGAATAGTGAGTGTTCCCATCACAGTGTGACTGAGAGCAGTCACTGTGCAGAGCAGAATATTAAGTGTTTTCATCACAGTGCGACTGTCAGAGCAGTCACTGTGCTGAGCAGAATAGTGAATGTTCCCGCCACAGTGTAACTGAGAGCAGTCACTGTGCTGAGCAGAATAGTGAGTGTTCCCATCAAAGTGTGACTGCGAGAGCATTCACTGTGCAGAGCAGAATAGTGAGTGTTTCCATCACAGTGTGACTGAGAGCTGTCAGTGTGCTGAGCAGAATAGTGAGTGTTCATATAACAGTGTAACTGAGAGCTGTCATTGTGCTGAGCAGAATAGTGGGTGTTCCCATCACAGTGTTACTGAGAGCAGTGACTGTGCTGAGCATAATATTGAGTGTTCCCATCACAGTGTGACTGAGAGCAGTCACTGTGCTGAACAGAATAGTGAGTGTTCCCATCACAGTGTGACTTAGAGCAGTCACTGTGCTGAGCAGAATAGTGAGTGTTCCTATAACAATGCGACTGTGAGAGCAGTCACTGTGCAGAGCAGAATAGTGAGTGTTCACATCACTGTGTGACTGAGAGCAGTCACTGTGCTGAGCAGAATAGTGAGTGTTCCCATCACAGTGTGACTGAGAGCAGTCACTGTGCTGAGCAGAATAGTGAGTGTTCCCATCACAGTGTGACTGAGAGCAGTCACTGTGCTGAGCAGAATAGTGGGTGTTCCCATCACAGTGTGACTGAGAGCTGTCAATATGCTGAGCAGAATAGTTAGTGTTCACATCACAGTGTGACCGAGAGCTCTCACTGTGCCGAGCAGCAGAGTGAGTGTTTCCATCACATTGTGACTGAGAGCTGTCAATGTGCTGAGCAGAATAGTGGGTGTTCCCATTACAGTGTTACCGAGAGCAGTCACTCTGCTGAGCAGAATAGTGAGTGTTTCCATCACAGTGCGACTGTGAGAGCATTCACTGTGCAGAGCAGAATAGTGAGTGTTCCCATCACAGTGTGAGTGAGAGCTGTCAGTGTGCTGAGCAGAATAGTGAGTGTTCACATCACTGTGTGACTGAGAGCAGTCACTGTGCTGAGCAGAATAGTGAGTGTTCCTATCACAGTGTGACTGAGAGCAGTCACTTGGCTGATCAGAATAGTGAGTGTTTTGTTTACAATGTGACTGTGAGAGCAGTCACTGTGCTGAGCAGAATAGTGAGTGTTCCCATCACAGTGTGACTGAAACAGTCACTGTGCTGAGCAGAATAGTGAATGTTCCCGCCACAGTGTGACTGAGAGCAGTCACTGTGCTGAGCAGAATAGTGAGTGTTCCCATCACAGTGTGACCGAGAGCTCTCACTGTGCTGAGCAGCAGAGTGAGTGTTCCCATCACAGTGTGACTGAGAGCAGTCACTGTGCTGAGCAAAATAGTGAATGTTCCCGCCACTGTGTGACTGAGAGCAGTCACTGTGCTGATCAGAATAGTGAGTGTTCCCATCACAGTGTGACTGCGAGAGCATTCATTGTGCTGAGCAGAATAGTAAGTGTTTCCATAACAGTGTAACTGAGAGCTGTCATTGTGCTGAGCAGAATAGTGGGTGTTCCCATCACAGTGTGACTTTGAGAGCATTCACTGTCCAGATAAGGAATAGTGAGTGTGACTTTGAGAGCAGTCACTGTGCTGGGCAGAATAGTGAGTGTTCTTATCACAGTGTGACTGAGAGCAGTCAATGTGCTGAACAGAATAGTGAGTGTTCCCATCACAGTGTGACTTAGAGCAGTCACTGTGCTGAGCAGATTAGTGAGTGTTCCCATCACAGTGTGACTGCGAGAGCATTCACTGTGCAGAGCAGAATAGTGAGTGTTCCCATCACAGTGTGACTGAGAACTGTCAGTGTCCTGAGCAGAATAGTAAGTGTTCACATCACTGTGTGACTGAGAGCAGTCACTGTGCTGAGCAGAATAGTGAGTGTTCCCATCACAGTGTGACTGAGAGTAGTCACTTGGCTGATCAGAATAGTGAGTGTTTTCTTTACAGTGTGACTGTGAGAGCAGTCACTGTGCTGAGCAGAATAGTGAGTGTTCCAATCACAGTATGGCTAAGAGCAGTCACTGTGCTGAGCAGAATAGTGAGTGTTCCCATCACAGTGTGACTGAAACAGTCACTGTGCTGAGCAGAATAGTGAATGTTCCCGCCACAGTGTGACTGAGAGCAGTCACTGTGCTGAGCAGAACAGTGAGTGTTCCCATCACAGTGTGACCGAGAGCTCTCACTGTGCTGAGCAGCAGAGTGAGTGTTCCCATCACAGTGTGACTGAGAGCAGTCACTGTGCTGAGCAAAATAGTGAGTGTTCCCATCACAGTGTGACTTTGAGAGCATTCACTGTCCAGAGCAGAATAGTGAGTGTGACTTTGAGAGCAGTCACTGTGCTGGGCAGAATAGTGAGTGTTCTTATCACAGTGTAACTGAGAGCTGTCATTGTACTGAGCAGAATAGTGGGTGTTCCTATCACAATGCGACTGTGAGAGCAGTCACTGTGCAGAGCAGAATAGTGAGTGTTCCCATCACAGCTGTGACTAAGAGCTGTCACTGTGCTGAGCAGAATAGTGAGTGTTCACATCACTGTGTGACTGAGAGCAGTCACTGTGCTGAGCAGAATAGTGAGTGTTCCAATCACAGTATGGCTAAGAGCAGTCACTGTGCTGAGCAGAATAGTGAGTGTTCCCATCACAGTGTGACTAAGAGCTGTCACTGTGCTGAGCAGAATAGTGAGTGTTCACATCACTGTGTGACTGAGAGCTGTCACTGTGCTGAGCAGAATAGTGAGTGTTCCCACCACAGTGTGACTGTGAAAGCAGTCACTGTGCTGAGCAGAATAGTAAGTGTTTCCATCACAGTGTGACTGAGAGCTGTCAATGTGCTGAGCAGAATAGTGGGTGTTCCCATCACAGTGTGACTTAGAGCTCTGACTTTGCTGAGCAGAATAGTGAGTGTTCCCTTTACAGTGTTACCGAGAGCAGTCACTCTGCTGAGCAGAATAGTGAGTGTTTCCATCACAGTGCGACTGTGAGAGCATTCACTGTGCAGAGCAGAATAGTGAGTGTTCCCATCACAGTGTGACTGAGAGCTGTCAGTGTGCTGAGCAGAATAGTGAGTGTTCACATCACTGTGTGACTGAGAGCAGTCACTGTGCTGAGCAGAATAGTGAGTGTTCCCATCACAGTGTGACTGAGAGCAGTCACTTGGCTGGTCGGAATAGTGAGTGTTTTCTTTACAATGTGACTGTGAGAGCAGTCACTGTGCTGAGCAGAATAGTGAGTGTTCCAATCACAGTATGGCTAAGAGCAGTCACTGTGCTGAGCAGAATAGTGAGTGTTCCCATCACAGTGTGACTGAGAGCAGTCACTGTGCTGAGCAAAATAGTGAGTGTTCCCATCACAGTGTGACTTTGAGAGCATTCACTGTCCAGAGCAGAATAGTGAGTGTGACTTTGAGAGCAGTCACTGTGCTGGGCAGAATAGTGAGTGTTCTTATCACAGTGTGACTGAGAGCAGTCAATGTGCTGAACAGAATAGTGAGTGTTCCCATCACAGTGTGACTGAGAGCAGTCACTTGGCTGATCAGAATAGTGAGTGTTTTCTTTACAGTGTGACTGTGAGAGCAGTCACTGTGCTGAGCAGAATAGTGAGTGTTCCAATCACAGTATGGCTAAGAGCAGTCACTGTGCCGAGCAGAATAGTGAGTGTTCACATCACTGTGTGACTGAGAGCAGTTACTGTGCTGAGCAGAATAGTGAGTGTTCCAATCACAGTGTGACTGAGAGCAGTCACTTGGCTGATCGGAATAGTGAGTGTTTTGTTTACAATGTGACTGTGAGAGCAGTCACTGTGCTGAGCAGAATAGTGAGTGTTCCAATCACAGTATGGCTAAGAGCAGTCACTGTGCTGAGCAGAATAGTGAGTGTTCCCATCACAGTGTGACTGAAACAGTCACTGTTCTGAGCAGAATAGTGAATGTTCCCGCCACAGTGTGACTGAGAGCAGTCACTGTGCTGAGCAGAACAGTGAGTGTTCCCATCACAGTGTGACCGAGAGCTCTCACTGTGCTGAGCAGCAGAGTGAGTGTTCCCATCACAGTGTGACTGAGAGCAGTCACTGTGCTGAGCAAAATAGTGAGTGTTCCCATCACAGTGTGACTTTGAGAGCATTCACTGTCCAGAGCAGAATAGTGAGTGTGACTTTGAGAGCAGTCACTGTGCTGGGCAGAATAGTGAGTGTTCTTATCACAGTGTGACTGAGAGCAGTCAATGTGCTGAACAGAATAGTGAGTGTTCCCATCACAGTGTGACTTAGAGCAGTCACTGTGCTGAGCAGAATAGTGAGTGTTCACATCACAGTGTGACCGAGAGCTCTCACTGTGCTGAGCATCAGAGTGAGTGTTCCCATCACAGTGTGACTGAGAGCAGTCACTGTGCTGAGCAAAATAGTAAGTGTTCCCATCACAGTGTGACTGAGAGCTGTCACTGTGCTAAGCAGAATAGTGAGTGTTCCGATCACAGTGTGACTGTGAGAGCAGTCACTATTCTGAGCAGAATAGTAATTGTTTCCATCACAGTGTAACTGAGAGCTGTCATTGTACTGAGCAGAATAGTGGGTGTTCCCATCACAGTGTTACTGAGAGCAGTCACTGTGCTGAGCAGAATAGTGAGTGTTCCCATCACAGTGTGACTTTGAGAGCATTCACTGTCCAGAGCAGAATAGTGAGTGTGACTTTGAGAGCAGTCACTGTGCTGGGCAGAATAGTGAGTGTTCTTATCACAGTGTGACTGAGAGCAGTCACTGTGCTGAGCAGAATAGTGAGTGTTCCCATCACAGTGTGACTGCGAGAGCATTCACTGTGCTGAGCAGAATAGTAAGTGTTCCCATCACAGTGTGACTGAGAGCAGTCACTGTGCTGAGCAGAATAGTGAGTGTTCCCATCACAATGTGACTGAGAGCTGTCACTGTGCTGAACAGAATAGTGAGTGTTCCCATCACAGTGTGACTGAAAGCTGTCAATGTGCTGAGCAGAATAGTTAGTGTTCACATCACAGTGTGACCGAGAGCTCTCACTGTGCTGAGCATCAGAGTGAGTGTTCCCATCACAGTGTGACTGAGAGCAGTCACTGTGCTGAGCAAAATAGTAAGTGTTCCCATCACAGTGTGACTGAGAGCTGTCACTGTGCTAAGCAGAATAGTGAGTGTTCCGATCACAGTGTGACTGTGAGAGCAGTCACTATGCTGAGCAGAATAGTAATTGTTTCCATCACAGTGTAACTGAGAGCTGTCATTGTACTGAGCAGAATAGTGGGTGTTCCCATCACAGTGTTACTGAGAGCAGTCACTGTGCTGAGCAGAATAGTGAGTGTTCCCATCACAGTGTGACTTTGAGAGCATTCACTGTCCAGAGCAGAATAGTGAGTGTGACTTTGAGAGCAGTCACTGTGCTGGGCAGAATAGTGAGTGTTCTTATCACAGTGTGACTGAGAGCAGTCACTGTGCTGAGCAGAATAGTGAGTATTCCTATCACAATGCGACTGTGAGAGCAGTCACTGTGCAGAGCAGAATAGTGAGTGTTCCCATCACAGCTGTGACTAAGAGCAGTCAATGTGCTGAACAGAATAGTGAGTGTTCCCATCACAGTGTGACTTAGAGCAGTCACTGTGCTGAGCAGAATAGTGAGTGTTCCTATCACAATGCGACTGTGAGAGCAGTCACTGTGCAGAGCAGAATAGTGAGTGTTCCCATCACAGCTGTGACTAAGAGCTGTCACTGTGCTGAGCAGAATAGTGAGTGTTCACATCACTGTGTGACTGAAAGCAGTCACTGTGCTGAGCAGAATAGTGAGTGTTCCCATCACAGTGTGACTGAGAGCAGTCATTGTGCTGAGCAGAATAGTGAGTGTTCCCATCACAGTGTGACCGAGAGCTGTCAATATGCTGAGCAGAATAGTTAGTGTTCACATCACAGTGTGACCGAGAGCTCTCACTGTGCTGAGCAGAATAGTGAGTGTTCCCATCACAGTGTGACTGAGAGCAGTCACTGTGCTGAGCAGAATAGTGAGTGTTCCAATCACAGTATGGCTAAGAGCAGTCACTGTGCTGAGCAGAATAGTGAGTGTTCCCATCACAGTGTGACTGAAACAGTCACTGTGCTGAGCAGAATAGTGAATGTTCCCGCCACAGTGTGACTTAAAGCAGTCACTGTGCTGAGCAGAATAGTGAGTGTTCCTATCACAATGTGACTGTGAGAGCAGTCACTGTGCAGAGCAGAATAGTGAGTGTTCCCATCACAGCTGTGACTAAGAGCTGTCACTGTGCTGAGCAGAATAGTGAGTGTTCACATCACTGTGTGACTGTGAGAGCAGTCACTATGCTGAGCAGAATAGTAATTGTTTCCATCACAGTGTAACTGAGAGCTGTCATTGTACTGAGCAGAATAGTGGGTGTTCCCATCACAGTGTTACTGAGAGCAGTCACTGTGCTGAGCAGAATAGTGAGTGTTCCCATCACCGTGTGACTGTGAGAGCATTCACTGTGCTGAGCAGAATAGTGAATGTTCCCGCCACAGTGTGACTGAGAGCAGTCACTGTGCCGAGCAGAACAGTGAGTGTTCCCATCACAGTGTGACCGAGAGCTCTCACTGTGCTGAGCAGCAGAGTGAGTGTTCCCATCACAGTGTGACTGAGAGCAGTCACTGTGCTGAGCAAAATAGTGAGTGTTCCCATCACAGTGTGACTTTGAGAGCATTCACTGTCCAGAGCAGAATAGTGAGTGTGACTTTGAGAGCAGTCACTGTGCTGGGCAGAATAGTGAGTGTTCCCATCACAGTGTGACTGAGAGCATTCACTGTGCTGAGCAGAACAGTGAGTGTTCCCATCACAGTGTGACCGAGAGCTCTCACTGTGTTGAGCAGCAGAGTGAATGTTCCCGTCACAGTGTGACTGAGAGCTCTCATTGTGCTGAGCAGAATAGTGAGTGTTCCCATCACAGTGTGACTGAGAGCAGTCACTATGCTTAGCAGAATAGTAAGTGTTTCTATCACAGTGTGACTGAGAGCTGTCATTGTGCTGATCAGAATAATGGGTGTTGCCATCACAGTGTGACTTAGAGCTCTCACTTTGCTGAGCAGAATAGTGAGTGTTCCCATTACAGTGTTACCGAGAGCAGTCACTCTGCTTAGCAGAATGTTAAGTGTTTCTATCACAGTGTGACTGAGAGCTGTCATTGTGCTGAGCAGAATAATGGGTGTTCCCATCACAGTGTGACTTAGAGCTCTCACTTTGCTGAGCAGAATAGTGAGTGTTCCCATTACAGTGTCACCAAGAGCAGTCAATCTGCTTAGCAGAATAGTGAGTGTTCCCATCACAGTGTTACTGAGAGCAGTCACTGTGCTGAGCATAATAGTGAGTGTTCCCATCACAGTGTGACTGAGAGCTGTCACTGTGCTGAGCAGAATAGTGAGTGTTCACATCAATGTGTGACTGAAAGCAGTCACTGTGCTGAGCAGAATAGTGAGTGTTCCCATCACAGTGTGACTGAGAGCAGTCACTGTACAGAGCAGAATATTAAGTGTTTTCATCACAGTGCGACTGTCAGAGCAGTCACTGTGCTGAGCAGAATAGTGAATGTTCCCGCCACAGTGTGACTGAGAGCAGTCACTGTGCTGAGCAGAATAGTGAGTGTTCCCATCACAGTGTGACTGCGAGAGCATTCACTGTGCAGAGCAGAATAGTGAGTGTTCCCATCACAGTGTGACTGAGAGCTGTCAGTGTGCTGAGCAGAATAGTGAGTGTTCCCATCACAGTGTGACTGAGAGCAGTCACTCGGCTGATCAGAATAGTGAGTGTTTTCTTTACAGTGTGACTGTGAGAGCAGTCACTGTGCTGAGCAGAATAGTGAGTGTTCCAATCACAGTATGGCTAAGAGCAGTCACTGTGCTGAGCAGAATAGTGAGTGTTCCCATCACAGTGTGACTGAAACAGTCACTGTGCTGAGCTGAATAGTGAATGTTCCCGCCACAGTGTGACTGAGAGCAGTCACTGTGCTGAGCAGAATAGTGAGTGTTCCCATCACAGTGTGACTGCGAGAGCATTCACTGTGCAGAGCAGAATAGTGAGTGTTCACATCACAGTGTAACTGAGAGCTGTCACTGTGCTGAGCAGAATAGTGAGTGTTCCCACCACATTGTGACTGTGAAAGCAGTCACTGTGCTGAGCAGAATAGTAAGTGTTTCCATCACAGTGTGACTGAGAGCTGTCAATGTGCTGAGCAGAATAGTGGGTGTTCCCATCACAGTGTGACTTAGAGCTCTCACTTTGCTGAGCAGAATAGTGAGTGTTCCCATTACAGTGTTACCGAGAGCAGTCACTCTGCTGAGCAGAATAGTGAGTGTTTCCATCACAGTGCGACTGTGAGAGCATTCACTGTGCAGAGCAGAATAGTGAGTGTTCCCATCACAGTGTGACTGAGAGCTGTCAGTGTGCTGAGCAGAATAGTGAGTGTTCACATCACTGTGTGACTGAGAGCAGTCACTGTGCTGAGCAGAATAGTGAGTGTTCCCATCACAGTGTGACTGAGAGCAGTCACTTGGCTGATCAGAATAGTGAGTGTTTTCTTTACAATGTGACTGTGAGAGCAGTCACTGTGCTGAGCAGAATAGTGAGTGTTCCAATCACAGTATGGCTAAGAGCAGTCACTGTGCTGAGCAGAATAGTGAGTGTTCCCATCACAGTGTTACTGAAACAGTCACTGTGCTGAGCAGAATAGTGAATGTTCCCGCCACAGTGTGACTGAGAGCAGTCACTGTGCTGAGCAGAACAGTGAGTGTTCCCATCACAGTGTGACCGAGAGCTCTCACTGTGCTATGCAGCAGAGTGAGTGTTCCCATCACAGTGTGACTGAGAGCAGTCACTGTGCTGAGCAAAATAGTGAGTGTTCCCATCACAGTGTGACTTTGAGAGCATTCACTGTCCAGAGCAGAATAGTGAGTGTGACTTTGAGAGCAGTCACTGTGCTGGGCAGAATAGTGAGTGTTCTTATCACAGTGTGACTGAGAGCAGTCAATGTGCTGAACAGAATAGTGAGTGAGTGTTCCCATCACAGTGTGACTGAGAGCAGTCACTGTGCTGAGCAGAATAGTGAGTGTTCCCATCACAGTGTGACTGAGAGCTGTCAATATTGTAACGTAGATTTCTCTGGGTTCTACACCACACACAAGAAGGACTCTTGACGCAAGTATTCTGTATTTCCGGTAATTCTCTCTGGTTTATTGTGACCTCTTGCCGACCAAAACATGGACTACAGGCTCCCGCAATCACGCGGCACCCGAACTGGTTATTCACATCACAGTGTGACCGAGAGCTCTCACTGTGCTGAGCAGAATAGTGAGTGTTCCCATCACAGTGTGACTGAGAGCAGTCACTGGGCTGATCAGAATAGTGAGTGTTTTCTTTACAGTGTGACTGTGAGAGCAGTCACTGTGCTGAGCAGAATAGTGAGTGTTCCAATCACAGTATGGCTAAAAGCAGTCACTGTGCTGAGCAGAATAGTGAGTGTTCCCATCACAGTGTGACTGAAACAGTCACTGTGCTGAGCTGAATAGTGAATGTTCCCGCCACAGTGTGACTGAGAGCAGTCACTGTGCTGAGCAGAATAGTGAGTGTTCCCATCACAGTGTGACTGCGAGAGCATTCACTGTGCAGAGCAGAATAGTGAGTGTTCCCATCACAGTGTGACTGAGAGCTGTCAGTGTGCTGAGCAGAATAGTGAGTGTTCCCATCACAGTGTGACTGAGAGCAGTCACTCGGCTGATCAGAATAGTGAGTGTTTTCTTTACAGTGTGACTGTGAGAGCAGTCACTGTGCTGAGCAGAATAGTGAGTGTTCCAATCACAGTATGGCTAAGAGCAGTCACTGTGCTGAGCAGAATAGTGAGTGTTCCCATCACAGTGTGACTGAAACAGTCACTGTGCTGAGCTGAATAGTGAATGTTCCCGCCACAGTGTGACTGAGAGCAGTCACTGTGCTGAGCAGAATAGTGAGTGTTCCCATCACAGTGTGACTGCGAGAGCATTCACTGTGCAGAGCAGAATAGTGAGTGTTCACATCACAGTGTAACTGAGAGCTGTCACTGTGCTGAGCAGAATAGTGAGTGTTCCCACCACATTGTGACTGTGAAAGCAGTCACTGTGCTGAGCAGAATAGTAAGTGTTTCCATCACAGTGTGACTGAGAGCTGTCAATGTGCTGAGCAGAATAGTGGGTGTTCCCATCACAGTGTGACTTAGAGCTCTCACTTTGCTGAGCAGAATAGTGAGTGTTCCCATTACAGTGTTACCGAGAGCAGTCACTCTGCTGAGCAGAATAGTGAGTGTTTCCATCACAGTGCGACTGTGAGAGCATTCACTGTGCAGAGCAGAATAGTGAGTGTTCCCATCACAGTGTGACTGAGAGCTGTCAGTGTGCTGAGCAGAATAGTGAGTGTTCACATCACTGTGTGACTGAGAGCAGTCACTGTGCTGAGCAGAATAGTGAGTGTTCCCATCACAGTGTGACTGAGAGCAGTCACTTGGCTGATCAGAATAGTGAGTGTTTTCTTTACAATGTGACTGTGAGAGCAGTCACTGTGCTGAGCAGAATAGTGAGTGTTCCAATCACAGTATGGCTAAGAGCAGTCACTGTGCTGAGCAGAATAGTGAGTGTTCCCATCACAGTGTTACTGAAACAGTCACTGTGCTGAGCAGAATAGTGAATGTTCCCGCCACAGTGTGACTGAGAGCAGTCACTGTGCTGAGCAGAACAGTGAGTGTTCCCATCACAGTGTGACCGAGAGCTCTCACTGTGCTATGCAGCAGAGTGAGTGTTCCCATCACAGTGTGACTGAGAGCAGTCACTGTGCTGAGCAAAATAGTGAGTGTTCCCATCACAGTGTGACTTTGAGAGCATTCACTGTCCAGAGCAGAATAGTGAGTGTGACTTTGAGAGCAGTCACTGTGCTGGGCAGAATAGTGAGTGTTCTTATCACAGTGTGACTGAGAGCAGTCAATGTGCTGAACAGAATAGTGAGTGAGTGTTCCCATCACAGTGTGACTGAGAGCAGTCACTGTGCTGAGCAGAATAGTGAGTGTTCCCATCACAGTGTGACTGAGAGCTGTCAATATTGTAACGTAGATTTCTCTGGGTTCTACACCACACACAAGAAGGACTCTTGACGCAAGTATTCTGTATTTCCGGTAATTCTCTCTGGTTTATTGTGACCTCTTGCCGACCAAAACATGGACTACAGGCTCCCGCAATCACGCGGCACCCGAACTGGTTATTCACATCACAGTGTGACCGAGAGCTCTCACTGTGCTGAGCAGAATAGTGAGTGTTCCCATCACAGTGTGACTGAGAGCAGTCACTGGGCTGATCAGAATAGTGAGTGTTTTCTTTACAGTGTGACTGTGAGAGCAGTCACTGTGCTGAGCAGAATAGTGAGTGTTCCAATCACAGTATGGCTAAAAGCAGTCACTGTGCTGAGCAGAATAGTGAGTGTTCCCATCACAGTGTGACTGAAACAGTCACTGTGCTGAGCTGAATAGTGAATGTTCCCGCCACAGTGTGACTGAGAGCAGTCACTGTGCTGAGCAGAATAGTGAGTGTTCCCATCACAGTGTGACTGCGAGAGCATTCACTGTGCAGAGCAGAATAGTGAGTGTTCACATCACAGTGTAACTGAGAGCTGTCACTGTGCTGAGCAGAATAGTGAGTGTTGCCACCACAGTGTGACTGTGAAAGCAGTCACTGTGCTGAGCAGAATAGTAAGTGTTTCCATCACAGTGTGACTGAGAGCTGTCAATGTGCTGAGCAGAATAGTGGGTGTTCCCATCACAGTGTGACTTAGAGCTCTCACTTTGCTGAGCAGAATAGTGAGTGTTCCCATTACAGTGTTACCGAGAGCAGTCACTCTGCTGAGCAGAATAGTGAGTGTTTCCATCACAGTGCGACTGTGAGAGCATTCACTGTGCAGAGCAGAATAGTGAGTGTTCCCATCACAGTGTGACTGAGAGCTGTCAGAGTGCTGAGCAGAATAGTGAGTGTTCCCATCACAGTGTGACTGAAACAGTCACTGTGCTGAGCAGAATAGTGAATGTTCCCGCCACAGTGTGACTGAGAGCAGTCACTGTGCTGAGCAGAACAGTGAGTGTTCCCATCACAGTGTGACCGAGAGCTCTCACTGTGCTGAGCAGCAGAGTGAGTGTTCCCATCACAGTGTGACTGAGAGCAGTCACTGTGCTGAGCAAAATAGTGAGTGTTCCCATCACAGTGTGACTTTGAGAGCATTCACTGTCCAGAGCAGAATAGTGAGTGTGACTTTGAGAGCAGTCACTGTGCTGGGCAGAATAGTGAGTGTTCTTATCACAGTGTGACTGAGAGCAGTCAATGTGCTGAACAGAATAGTGAGTGTTCCCATCACAGTGTGACTTAGAGCAGTCACTGTGCTGAGCAGAATAGTGAGTGTTCCTATCACAATGCGACTGTGAGAGCAGTCACTGTGCAGAGCAGAATAGTGAGTGTTCCCATCATAGCTGTGACTAAGAGCTGTCACTGTGCTGAGCAGAATAGTGAGTGTTCACATCACTGTGTGACTGAGAGCAGTCACTGTGCTGAGCAGAATAGTGAGTGTTCCCATCACAGTGTGACCGAGAGCTGTCAATATGCTGAGCAGAATAGTTAGTGTTCACATCACAGTGTGACCGAGAGCTCTCACTGTGCTGAGCAGAATAGTGAGTGTTCCCATCACAGTGTGACTGAGAGCAGTCACTGTGCTGAGCAGAATAGTGAGTGTTCCCATCACAATGTGACTGAGAGCTGTCACTGTGCTGAACTGAATAGTGAGTGTTCCCATCACAGTGTGACTGAAAGCTGTCAATGTGATGAGCAGAATAGTTAGTGTTCACATCACAGTGTGACCGAGAGCTCTCACAGTGCTGAGCATCAGAGTGAGTGTTCCCATCACAGTGTGACTGAGAGCAGTCACTGTGCTGAGCAAAATAGTAAGTGTTTCCATCACAGTGTGACCGAGAGCTCTCACAGTGCTGAGCATCAGAGTGAGTGTTCCCATCACAGCTGTCACTAAGACCTGTCACTGTGCTGAGCAGAATAGTGAGTGTTCACATCACTGTGTGACTGAGAGCAGTCACTGTGCTGAGCAGAATAGTGAGTGTTCCAATCACAGTATGGCTAAGAGCAGTCACTGTGCTGAGCAGAATAGTGTGTGTTCCCATCACAGTGTGACTGAAACAGTCACTGTGCTGAGCAGAATAGTGAATGTTCCCGCCACAGTGTGACTGAGAGCAGTCACTGTGCTGAGCAGAACAGTGAGTGTTCGCATCACAGTGTGACCGAGAGCTCTCACTGTGCTGAGCAGCAGAGTGAGTGTTCCCATCACAGTGTGACTGAGAGCAGTCACTGTGCTGAGCAAAATAGTGAGTGTTCCCGTCACAGTGTGACTGAGAGCTGTCAATATGCTGAGGAGAATAGTTAGTGTTCACATCACAGTGTGACCGAGAGCTCTCACTGTGCTGAGCAGAATAGTGAGTGTTCCCATCACAGTGTGACTGAGAGCAGTCACTTGGCTGATCAGAATAGTGAGTGTTTTCTTTACAGTGTGACTGTGAGAGCAGTCACTGTGCTGAGCAGAATAGTGAGTGTTCCAATCACAGTATGGCTAAGAGCTGTCACTGTGCTGAGCAGAATAGTGAGTGTTCACATCACTGTGTGACTGAGAGCAGTCACTGTGCTGAGCTGAATAGTGAATGTTCCCGCCACAGTGTGACTGAGAGCAGTCACTGTGCTGAGCAGAATAGTGAGTGTTCCCATCACAGTGTGACTGCGAGAGCATTCACTGTGCAGAGCAGAATAGTGAGTGTTCACATCACAGTGTGACTGAGAGCAGTCACTGTGCTGAGCAGAATAGTGAGTGTTCCCATCACAGTGTGACCGAGAGCTCTCACTGTGCTGAGCAGAATAGTGAGTGTTCCCATCACAATGTGACTGAGAGCTGTCACTGTGCTGAACAGAATAGTGAGTGTTCCCATCACAGTGTGACTGAAAGCTGTCAATGTGCTGAGCAGAATAGTTAGTGTTCACATCACAGTGTGACCGAGAGCTCTCACTGTGCTGAGCATCAGAGTGAGTGTTCCCATCACAGTGTGACTGAGAGCAGTCACTGTGCTGAGCAAAATAGTAAGTGTTCCCATCACAGTGTGACTGAGAGCTGTCACTGTGCTAAGCAGAATAGTGAGTGTTCCGATCACAGTGTGACTGTGAGAGCAGTCACTATGCTGAGCAGAATAGTAATTGTTTCCATCACAGTGTAACTGAGAGCTGTCATTGTACTGAGCAGAATAGTGGGTGTTCCCATCACAGTGTTACTGAGAGCAGTCACTGTGCTGAGCAGAATAGTGAGTGTTCCCATCACAGTGTGACTTTGAGAGCATTCACTGTCCAGAGCAGAATAGTGAGTGTGACTTTGAGAGCAGTCACTGTGCTGGGCAGAATAGTGAGTGTTCTTATCACAGTGTGACTGAGAGCAGTCACTGTGCTGAGCAGAATAGTGAGTATTCCTATCACAATGCGACTGTGAGAGCAGTCACTGTGCAGAGCAGAATAGTGAGTGTTCCCATCACAGCTGTGACTAAGAGCTGTCACTGTGCTGAGCAGAATAGTGAGTGTTCACATCACTGTGTGACTGAGCGCAGTCACTGTGCAGAGCAGAATAGTGAGTGTTCCCATCACAGTGTGACTGAGAGCTGTCAGTGTGCTGAGCAGAATAGTGAGTGTTCACATCACTGTGTGACTGAGAGCAGTCACTGTGCTGAGCAAAATAGTGAGTGTTTCCATCACAGTGTGACTGAGAGCAGTCACTTGGCTGATCAGAATAGTGAGTGTTTTCTTTACAGTGTGACTGTGAGAGCAGTCACTGTGCTGAGCAGAATAGTGAGTGTTCCAATCACAGTATGGCTAAGAGCAGTCACTGTGCTGAGCAGAATAGTGAGTGTTCCCATCACAGTGTGACTGAGAGCAGTCACTGTGCTGAGCAGAATAGTGAGTGTTCCCATCACAGTGTGACTGCGAGAGCATTCACTGTGCAGAGCAGAATAGTGAGTGTTCACATCACAGTGTAACTGAGAGCTGTCACTGTGCTGAGCAGAATAGTGAGTGTTGCCACCACAGTGTGACTGTGAAAGCAGTCACTGTGCTGAGCAGAATAGTAAGTGTTTCCATCACAGTGTGACTGAGAGCTGTCAATGTGCTGAGCAGAATAGTGGGTGTTCCCATCACAGTGTGACTTAGAGCTCTCACTTTGCTGAGCAGAATAGTGAGTGTTCCCATTACAGTGTTACCGAGAGCAGTCACTCTGCTGAGCAGAATAGTGAGTGTTTCCATCACAGTGCGACTGTGAGAGCATTCAATGTGCAGAGCAGAATAGTGAGTGTTCCCATCACAGTGTGACTGAGAGCTGTCAGAGTGCTGAGCAGAATAGTGAGTGTTCCCATCACAGTGTGACTGAAACAGTCACTGTGCTGAGCAGAATAGTGAATGTTCCCGCCACAGTGTGACTGAGAGCAGTCACTGTGCTGAGCAGAACAGTGAGTGTTCCCATCACAGTGTGACCGAGAGCTCTCACTGTGCTGAGCAGCAGAGTGAGTGTTCCCATCACAGTGTGACTGAGAGCAGTCACTGTGCTGAGCAAAATAGTGAGTGTTCCCATCACAGTGTGACTTTGAGAGCATTCACTGTCCAGAGCAGAATAGTGAGTGTGACTTTGAGAGCAGTCACTGTGCTGGGCAGAATAGTGAGTGTTCTTATCACAGCTGTGACTAAGAGCTGTCACTGTGCTGAGCAGAATAGTGAGTGTTCACATCACTGTGTGACTGAGAGCAGTCACTGTGCTGAGCAGAATAGTAAGTGTTCCCATCACAGTGTGACCGAGAGCTGTCAATATGCTGAGCAGAATAGTTAGTGTTCACATCACAGTGTGACCGAGAGCTCTCACTGTGCTGAGCAGAATAGTGAGTGTTCCCATCACAGTGTGACTGAGAGCAGTCACTGTGCTGAGCAAAATAGTAAGTGTTCCCATCACAGTGTGACTGAGAGCTGTCACTGTGCTAAGCAAAATAGTGAGTGTTCCGATCACAGTGTGACTGTGAGAGCAGTCACTATGCTGAGCAGAATAGTGAGTGTTCCCATCACAGTGTGACTGAGAGCAGTCACTGTGCTGAGCAGAATAGTGAGTGTTCCCATCACAGTGTGACTGCGAGAGCATTCACTGTGCAGAGCAGAATAGTGAGTGTTCACATCACAGTGTAACTGAGAGCTGTCACTGTGCTGAGCAGAATAGTGAGTGTTGCCACCACAGTGTGACTGTGAAAGCAGTCACTGTGCTGAGCAGAATAGTAAGTGTTTCCATCACAGTGTGACTGAGAGCTGTCAATGTGCTGAGCAGAATAGTGGGTGTTCCCATCACAGTGTGACTTAGAGCTCTCACTTTGCTGAGCAGAATAGTGAGTGTTCCCATTACAGTGTTACCGAGAGCAGTCACTCTGCTGAGCAGAATAGTGAGTGTTTCCATCACAGTGCGACTGTGAGAGCATTCAATGTGCAGAGCAGAATAGTGAGTGTTCCCATCACAGTGTGACTGAGAGCTGTCAGAGTGCTGAGCAGAATAGTGAGTGTTCCCATCACAGTGTGACTGAAACAGTCACTGTGCTGAGCAGAATAGTGAATGTTCCCGCCACAGTGTGACTGAGAGCAGTCACTGTGCTGAGCAGAACAGTGAGTGTTCCCATCACAGTGTGACCGAGAGCTCTCACTGTGCTGAGCAGCAGAGTGAGTGTTCCCATCACAGTGTGACTGAGAGCAGTCACTGTGCTGAGCAAAATAGTGAGTGTTCCCATCACAGTGTGACTTTGAGAGCATTCACTGTCCAGAGCAGAATAGTGAGTGTGACTTTGAGAGCAGTCACTGTGCTGGGCAGAATAGTGAGTGTTCTTATCACAGCTGTGACTAAGAGCTGTCACTGTGCTGAGCAGAATAGTGAGTGTTCACATCACTGTGTGACTGAGAGCAGTCACTGTGCTGAGCAGAATAGTAAGTGTTCCCATCACAGTGTGACCGAGAGCTGTCAATATGCTGAGCAGAATAGTTAGTGTTCACATCACAGTGTGACCGAGAGCTCTCACTGTGCTGAGCAGAATAGTGAGTGTTCCCATCACAGTGTGACTGAGAGCAGTCACTGTGCTGAGCAAAATAGTAAGTGTTCCCATCACAGTGTGACTGAGAGCTGTCACTGTGCTAAGCAAAATAGTGAGTGTTCCGATCACAGTGTGACTGTGAGAGCAGTCACTATGCTGAGCAGAATAGTAATTGTTTCCATCACAGTGTAACTGAGAGCTGTCATTGTACTGAGCAGAATAGTGGGTGTTCCCATCACAGTGTTACTGAGAGCAGTCACTGTGCTGAGCAGAATAGTGAGTGTTCCCATCACAGTGTGACTTTGAGAGCATTCACTGTCCAGAGCAGAATAGTGAGTGTGACTTTGAGAGCAGTCACTGTGCTGGGCAGAATAGTGAGTGTTCTTATTACAGTGTGACTGAGAGCAGTCAATGTGCTGAACAGAATAGTGAGTGTTCCCATCACAGTGTGACTTAGAGCAGTCACTGTGCTGAGCAGAATAGTGAGTGTTCCTATCACAATGCGACTGTGAGAGCAGTCACTGTGCAGAGCAGGATAGTGAGTGTTCCCATCACAGCTGTGACTAAGAGCTGTCACTGTGCTGAGCAGAATATTGAGTGTTCACATCACTGTGTGACTGAGAGCAGTCACTGTGCTGAGCAGAATAGTGAGTGTTCCCATCACAGTGTGACTGAGAGCAGTCATTGTGCTGAGCAGAATAGTGAGTGTTCCCATCACAGTGTGACCGAGAGCTGTCAATATGCTGAGCAGAATAGTTAGTGTTCACATCACAGTGTGACCGAGAGCTCTCACTGTGCTGAGCAGAATAGTGAGTGTTCCCATCACAGTGTGACTGAGAGCAGTCACTGTGCTGAGCAGAATAGTGAGTGTTCCCATCACAATGTGACTGAGAGCTGTCACTGTGCTGAACAGAATAGTGAGTGTTCCCATCACAGTGTGACTGAAAGCTGTCAATGTGCTGAGCAGAATAGTTAGTGTTCACATCACAGTGTGACCGAGAGATCTCACTGTGCTGAGCATCAGAGTGAGTGTTCCCATCACAGTGTGACTGAGAGCAGTCACTGTGCTGAGCAAAATAGTAAGTGTTCCCATCACAGTGTGACTGAGAGCTGTCACTGTACTAAGCAGAATAGTGAGTGTTCCGATCACAGTGTGACTGTGAGAGCAGTCACTATGCTGAGCAGAATAGTAAATGTTTCCATCACAGTGTAACTGAGAGCTGTCATTGTACTGAGCAGAATAGTGGGTGTTCCCATCACAGTGTTACTGAGAGCAGTCACTGTGCTGAGCAGAATAGTGAGTGTTCCCATCACAGTGTGACTGTGAGAGCATTCACTGTGCTGAGCAGAATAGTGAGTGTTCCCGTCACAGTGTGACTGAGAGCTCTCACTGTGCTGAGCAGAATAGTGAGTGTTCCCATCACAGTGTGACTGAGAGCAGTCACTATGCTTAGCAGAATAGTAAGTGTTTCCATCACAGTGTGACTGAGAGCTGTCATTGTGCTGAGCAGAATAATGGGTGTTCCCATCACAGTGTGACTTAGAGCTCTCACTTTGCTGAGCAGAATAGTGAGTGTTCCCATTACAGTGTTACCGAGAGCAGTCACTCTGCTTAGCAGAATAGTGAGTGTTTCCATCACAGTGCGACTGTGAGAGCAGTCACTGTGCAGAGCAGAATAGCGAGTGTTCCCATCACAGTGTGACTGCGAGAGCATTCACTTTGCTGAGCACAAGAGTGAGTGTTCCCATCACAGTGTGACTGTGAGAGCAGTCACTGTGCTGAGCAGAATAGTGAATGTTCCTGCCACAGTGTGACTGAGAGCAGTGACTGTACTGAGCAAAATAGTGAGTGTTCCCATCACAGTGTGACTGCGATAGCATTCACTGTGCAGACCAGAATAGTGGGTGTTCCCATCACAGTGTGACTGAGCGCTGTCACTGTGCTGAGCAGAATAGTGAGTGTTCACATCACTGTGTGACTGAGAGCAGTCACTGTGCTGAGCAGAATAATGAGTGTTCACATCAAAGTGTGACTGAGAGCAGTCACTGTGCTGAGCGAAATAGTGAGTGTTCCCATCACAGAGTGACTGCGAGAGCATTCACTGTGCTGAGCAGAATAGTGAGTGTTCCCGTCACAGTGTGACTGAGAGCAGCCACTGTGCTGAGCAGAATAGTGAGTGTTCCCATCACAGTGTGACTGCGAGAGCATTCACTGTGCAGAGCAGAATAGTGAGTGTTCACATCACAGTGTAACTGTGAGAGCAGTCACTGTGCTGAGCAGAATAGTGAGTGTTCACATCACAGTGTAACTGAGAGCTGTCATTGTGCTGAGCAGAATAGTGGGTGTTCCCATCACAGTGTTACTGAGAGCAGTCACTGTGCTGAGCAGAATAGTGAGTGTTCCCATCACAGTGTGACTGTGAGAGCATTCACTGTGCTGAGCAGAATAGTGAGTGTTCCCGTCAGTGTGACTGAGAGCTCTCACTGTGCTGAGCAGAATAGTGAGTGTTCCCATCACAGTGTGACTGAGAGCAGTCACTGTGCTGAGCAGAATAGTGAGTGTTCCCATCACAGTGTGACTGTGAGAGCAGTCACTGTGCTGAGCAGAATAATGAGTGTTCCCATCCTGTTTATTCAATTGTAATCTAACATGGTTAAGATAGTAGGGTGTTATGTCGTGGCCTAGTTAATAAGAACACCAAACCCAAGCTCCGGTGTTTCTGTTCAGCAGAGTGTGGGTTTGAGTCCCGGTCGTGACACTTGTGTCCCATGAGCAAGACACTTAACTATAATTGCTTCTCTCCACCCAGGGGTACAATGGGTACCGGTGAAAGCAGAGATGGTTATTGTGATTGATTTAGCCTAGTAGCCCATATATTGCAGCACAGGCTGTAAACTCCCCAGGGAGCTGAGAGGGTTTAAGGATTGAAAATGGCCCAGTGACCAGGAGTAATAATGTTGGACGCGCTTTGAGTTGCCTTTCGGGTGTGAAAAGCGCTATATAAATCCAAGATATTATTATTATTATTATAATAAGTTTTGCAGCGGACGGGCCCTGCGTTTTGGATTTTAATCTAGTGTAGTTAAGATCAGTGGATGAGAGATAGTTATAAGTTACGCAGCAGACGCGCCTTGTGTTGAATTTAAATATAACATTGTTAAGATCAGACGATAATAGAGAATACAAGTTAGGCAGTGGACAGGCGCTGTGTGTTGAACTTAAATCTAACAATGTTAAGATAATAGGATAAGAGAGAATATATATTCCGCAGTGGACAGGCCCTGCGTGTTGAATTTAGATCTAACATTGTTAAGATCAAAGGATAAGAGAGAACCGAAGTTACGCAGTGGATGGGCCCCGTGTGTTAAATTTAATCTAGCAATGTTAAGATCAAAGGTTAAGAGAGAATATAAGTTACGCACCGGATGTGCCCTATGTGTTAAATTTAAATCTAACAATGTTAAGATCATAGGATAAGATAGAATATAAGTTCCGCAGTGCACGGGCCCGGTGTGTTGAATTTAAATCTAACAATGTTAAGATCATAGGATAAGAGAGAATATAAATTCCGCAGTGGACAGGCCCTGCGTGTTGAATTTAAATACAGCTTTGTTAAGATCAGAGGTTAAAAGAGAATAACAGTTACGCAGGGGACGGGCCCTGTGTGATGAATGTTTATCTTACATGGATATCATTGGATGATAAGAGAAAATAGGAGTTACGCAGTGGACAGGCCTTGTGTGTTGAATTTTTAATCTAACATGTTTATTTTTAGATCAGAGGTGGGCCCTCCGCGTGAGAGACAATAACAATTTCGCGTGGAAGGGCCCTTCGTGTTAAATTTGATTTCACTTAATAAGGTCAGAGGACGGGCCTCTGCGTTTCAGACAAATAGAAGTTCCGCAGTGGATTGGGCCCTGCGTGTTAAAGGTAGTATACACCATTGGTAAATGCTTGAATTATCATGAATGGGCGAATTTAGACGGTTGTATTTTATAGTAAATATATTTTAACTGACCTGTCCGAAGTTTTACAGTCATTAATGCCGAGAAAAGCACGGAATACAGCGTTTGTTTTCAACCGGCGTCGACCGGTTATTCTTATGTTATTCGTGTTTTCTTGCGATCGCCATCCGGCGGCCCCATTTTTTTCTTTATAGAATTTTATTTTTCAGAATAATTTCGGGTTCTCTAGCGCAATCATTTTGCTGGATGCCTAGAATCGTTCAGATCAGATGAGTAAGATATTTCCTAATAATTCGGAGTAAGTGGTGTATCCTACCTTTAAGTTTCCATGTAGCTGGTTAAAATCAGAGGACGGGTCTCTCAATGAGAGACAAAAGTAGTTCCGCAGTGGATAGGCCATGTGTGTTAAATTCGAATGTATCTGATTAAGATCAGAGGACGGTCCCTTGCATGAGAGACAAAAGAAGTTTCGCAGTAGATAGGCCCTGCGTGTTAAATTTTGAATTTAACTGATTAAGATCAGAGGACGGGCCTCTGCATGAGAAACAAAAGAAGTTCTGCAGTAGATAGGCCCTGCGTGTTAAATTCGAAGGTATCTGATTAAGACCAGAGGGTGGGCCTCTGCATTTGAGACAATTGGAAGTTCCGCAGTGGATAGGCCCTGCGTGTTAAATTTGAATTTAACTTATTAACCCTAATCCCCTAGGCCTTACTTTGGGCTAAAGAACTGCGTACTACAGAATACTACTTAATATTGTGTAGCTCTGTTCCTTTCTCTATGGTCTCTCCGTGACTGATGATTGGGTGTGTACTGACAGAGTACAGATACTGCCAACTACTAAATACTAATAGTGGCAATACAAGTCAGTAATACTTACCTGGCAAAAAATGCAGTAGTCCAGCCTTGACCCATTGCTGTGTCCCAAGTGACAATTTTTGCTGTAGAGATTAGAACACCCTGCGCAGCATACATGGGCCATGCACACTCAGCAAGCTGAGAGACCCAATGCTAAAAAGTACTACGAGTGCATTTAGGGGTGTAGTACTAAATACTAAAATTTACTACAGGCATTGCACACTGCAGTAGTCAAAAGCAGTATTAGGTAGGGTTAGGGTTAAGATCAGAGGACGGGCCTCTGCATTTGAGGCAAATAGAAGTCCGCAGTGGATAGGCCCCGCGTGTTGCAATTGAATGTAACAGATTAAGTTCAGAGGGCGGACCTCTGCATGAGTGACAAAAGAAGTTCTGCAGTGGTCGGGCCACGCGTGAACTAACCTCTATGAATTAAAGGATATTTCCTAAAATGTTTAAATGGTATTTGCATCCTTAATAACATAAACAAGTTTCGGCCAATCCTTGTCAATTTTTTTATTGTTGTGGTCATCTTTATTCCCCTTCTTAGAAGTCTTATACAGGGTGAACCTAAAAAAACAAAACCCGCCGGAAAATGGCCATAATCCCGAAAGTATATATTTCATGGAAAAACTGAAGTCAATATCAGAAAGTAGGAGCTACAAGCTTTCTTCTGACACCTACATCGCAGGCCTACGGTCACTTGTAACTGAATACCATTGTCTTGAAAACCATAGGCATATTTCAGAAATGTCCAAATAGGTGTGCGTGTTGTTATCTTCGTGTAGGCAAATAAGGTCGCCTGGAAAAGAACAAGAACATAATTCCCTTTGTTATAACCTGTTTATTTGAAACAATAACAATAAAAACACTTATTTGGCTTTCATAAGCATCTTTCTCAGTCCTTGAGGTCGGATTCCTTCTACATGGCCGCCACCTCTCTCAACGCAAATTTCACATCGTCTTTGCATATCCTGCACTGCTCTCCTCACCATCCCCGGATCTTGTCGTAAAATGTCAACTTCTTGCTGAATCCTCTCCCGTAATTCCACAAGGCCCCGTGGGGGACTAGCGTAAGCCTTATTCTTAAGGTATCTCCAAAGGAAAAAGTCACATGGAGTTAGGTCAGGGGATCGTGGTGGCCACTCCACTTCATGATTCAAGGCAATCACGCGGTGTGCAAAGAGTTCTCGAAGACGTTCCCTGACGGCGATAAGTCGATGGGCAGGAGCACCATCTTGGGCCCACCACAGACTGATTTGGACATTTTTGAAATCTGCCTATGGTTTTCAAGACAATGGTACTCAGTTACCAGTGACTGTAGGCCTGCGATTTAGGTGTCAGAAGAAAGCTTGTATAGCTCCTACTTTCTGATATTGACTTCAGTTTTTCCATGAAATGTATACTTTCGGGGATTATGGCCGTTTTCCGGTGGGTTTTGTTTTTTAGGTTCACCCTGTAATTGGGATCGAAATTTGTCCCTAAAGACCTCGTAAAGTAGTTGCCATAACCAGTTTGGCCTAAATTATACACGATTTTTTACGAAGTGTTCTTTATTTGGCTTTCTGTTTCCTAAATGACGTTTTAGGATTGATCGAAGTCACATTTTTTCTTCACAGATCCTAAGAACCGTTTCCATGGTGAAAAGCTATGTTGTTGTTTCCACGGTCGCCGCTAAACTTGGCGAAAATTGCGTGTCGACGGGTCAGCAACTGTCCATCGGTGCAGCCGTTCTGCAAAACTGCCCGTTTCCAACGTATATGGATGAATCCAATCAAACATACATGGGAATTGTGGGGGCCAGTAGCCCTGTATCCCTATAGTAAATTAACGTCACATGGTCTTCCTAAGAATGAAACAACCTTTTTGTTTGTATTGTTAGCTGTTGTGTGTGAAAAAGTGCCTGAGTCAAGTGGTTATGGCAATAATTACAATAACATTTGAGGAAACGGGGCGCTTTATGTATGCAATTCGGCGTCGAGAAAAGTCTCACACGCAGCATTTCTCTTTTTTGTTGTTCTGCGCATATTTGCGGACTTGTGAAGCTCATCTGCAATATTAATTTATCAATTAGATAAACAGCGTTAAAGGTATGGGGCGGTCTTGCAGGTTCATTCAGGACGCATTTCTCAGTTCCGCGCTATTTTTCTTCCCGTGCTCGTTTGGCGTCTGCAAGTCTATCGATATGTTCCCGAAAGCGAGGGCGGAGTTTTAAGCGAGGAGTGACGACTCGAGGCCCCAAAATAATATACCCGTCATTGACGCTCCTTGGCACCGTGGAGCATGGAAAATGTACATGTATGTTTAAGATATCTTGAAGGTCGCAATTGCGCCGGATGGTTCGAACTGTCGCTCATTTGGTAGTATTCCGCGCCCTAATAACTCTCGGCTTTTGATGCCTCGGTATGTAAGGCTATCCTCCCTCTGGCCACCTACAGTGTCAAACTGCAGCGCGCTACTCGCAAATGTCGAATATTCTAACTCGGTGGCTGGTCCTTCAGAACCTGCCTCCGCCGATCTGGTTAGCATCGATAGTCTGAATGGCTTCGCCGCCCCTGTCGACAAGGGGCGACTTTCAAATACAAGTTGGTTTTCATTGCACGCATTTCCACCGCGTCTGCCGAATAATACGTCAGCATTTACGGCATAACGCCATCAGATAGGCGTGGAGTTCCCCACTTTACCGGATGGATGGTGGCGTTGTGCGTGTGGCGTGGGGCGTTGTGTGTGTGGCGTCGTGGGTGTGGCGTCGTGCGAGTGGCGTTGTGCAGGCGGCGTCATGCGGGCGGCGTCGTGCGTGTGACGCGTTGCGTCGCGGTACGGGCGTCGCGGTACGGGCGACGCGGTACGGGCGACGCGGTACGGGCGACGCGGTACGGGCGACGCGGTACGGGCGACGCGGTACGGGCGACGCGGTACGGGCGACGCGGTACGGGCGACGCGGTACGGGCGACGCGGTACGGGCGACGCGGTACGGGCGACGCGGTACGGGCGACGCGGTACGGGCGACGCGGTACGGGCGACGCGGTACGGGCGACGCGGTACGGGCGACGCGGTACGGGCGACGCGGTACGGGCGACGCGGTACGGGCGACGCGGTACGAGTGAGGTATGGGTGAGGTATGGGTGAGGTATGGGTGGTATTTAGGGCGAGATATTGTGGGAATGGGTGAGGCTTCGTGGTCCTGGTTCGGAGCGAAGAATCTCCCCATATCTAAAATTCTAGTATAGATTCTGGGGCCCGAACAAAGCAGCAGTGCAAATAGGGTACTATGGACAATTACATTTGGCATTGTATCACTTGTAAATCTCTTTCAATGTTTTAGACTTACCGTAGCTTTTTTGTTCAATGTTAAAAAAACAGGTCTAAAACAAAGTTTAACTTATTGTGATGGTTACCCCTAACATTATCTATTGGTTGCAATAGTTTAAATTTCTGCTCATTATCTGTCATGACAAGCGTGTACGACTGCATTGTTAAAAAAGGAACAATTTTTTGCTATCTTTTTACCTCGATTATCGATTAGATAACCACATTTTGTTTTTCAACGAAAGCGCGAGACTATTTATTTTACCGGCGACCAACTCTTTTGGTTACTTGCCGTATTTGGATCTTGGATCTTGAGGATTATTTGAACGAGCAGAGGTTGGGTGATGCTTTTTTTGGTTGCGACGGGTCTCTTGACTCGAGAGTTAGGGGTGGTCTTGGGTTGGCATACCGTATCTCTACTTCTATCTTTACATTACTATTAACAAAAGCCAAGTCGTCATCTGGTTGATGATTGGACGGGGCTCTGGTTTGAGGGCCGAATCGTTTTGAACGTCGTTTGATTGGATAGGCAAATGTAAAACTGGGACTAATCGCAAAAGGAGTACATTTGTCAGTGAATGGAAAAAGCTGACATAAATTGACTTTTCCTGTTAAATTTTTGGGAAACATTTTCCCCCAGTCTCCAGGAAGAATGGTTTATCCCTGTCCTTGATGACTGGTTTTGGATTTGGAGTCTGTGGCCTTCCCATCATCAGGTAAATGAACAGCCACGTGTAGAGGGGCTCTCCCACAGCCACCATCTGCGGGCCATACTTAACAAGAGTCTTGTGGTTTCTTACCTGAAATCGTTTAGAAGCTAAAAATTGCCAACTAAGTTAGTCAAAGATTGTCTTGATATTTTAGCTTCTATCTTGGTTCATATTGTGAATACTTCATTTGATTCTGGTATTTTTCCTGATTATTGTAAGGAGGCAATTATTTGTCCATTGATAAAAAAAATGCCGGATTTATTACCATTCTATAAAAAAATTAACTCCACACATATCTTCAGAATAATGCTTTGTACGTTAAATTCCAATCTGCTTACGTGAGGGTCATAGTACCCTTTTTGCAATGCTGCTTTGTTCGGGCCCCAGAATCTATACTAGAATTTTAGATATGGGGAGATTCGAGAGAAGAAACCGGAGCCCGAACAAAACAACATAGGGTGGTAAGGCGGTAGGGTGGTAAAGGAAGGGGAGAGAAAGAAAAAAAATAAAAACAAAACAAAATATAAGTAACAGCTGCTGTCCACTCGAGTCTGGGCCCAGATTTATTGAAGTACACATAATGTTTCACTTGTACCTACCGGCTACACCTTACCGTTCATCCTTGCCTCAACCAGACTTAACACTGACAGTTTCTTATCTTGCGCCCTCACTCGCCGAAGTGCAAATAGTGATATCAATATATAAGCTTTTCATAGTTGCCATGCAACCCATATCCAAATAGTGGTCATAAGTTCCGAACGCAACTCACACGCAACTAATAGGTTTTATAGGCAACAAGCAAAGGCAAGGTAGGCAACAAGCACGCAGGTGATCGCAAACACACGCAGAGTAAGTTTAGAAATGTTGAACATGTTCAATAATTCTCTGCGAATGCCTGGGATCAATTTATACGCAACAGGGATGCTACGCACAAAACAGGATCGCAACTCATAAGTTATGAACGCAGGTGATCGCAGGTCCAAATTTGAGGTCTGGCCAGGTTTTGGTAGCGTACATGTTGTGATCGTGTTGCGTACCCCCAACACAAAAACACTTTTTTTAGTGCTTATTGTTGATGGGGTGAAGTGGTCACTTGTCTAGACTGGTCTCGTGAAGCGGTGGGTCTCTTGACACGGCGGGGTGATGCTTTTTTTCTTGCGGTGGGTCTCGTGACTCTATAGATAGGTAGGGGTGGACTGGGATCGACGTATCTGTACTACTCGTATACAGCGTAATTTAATGCATTTAATTTAAAGGACTCTAGTTCTGGTAGATACGTGCGCTATACAAAATACAGTATTATTATTATTAACTGAGAGAGGCTTTTTGATAGTTTGTGATATGAGGTATACATACGATGTATGTAGAGGGTTCTAAATAAACACAACATTAAATGTTCATCTTCTAGAATGTGGGAAAAGAAAGGAAAGCCAGGAAAGCTGACAGCCACCATCATCAGAAAGTCCTTAGCAACCCAGGTGAGGGGCTTTAAAAAAAAAAGGAATATAGAGGGGTGCAAACCTGGGTGGGGAACAAACATGGACGGGCTAAAACCACAAGAAAATTGTCCAGGGTGAAGATCAAAGGTTAACAAATGATTTTTATTGTGATGGCAACTATGTTGTTATCTATGTTAATACTATGATTTTCCTTTTTTGGACAAAAATCATCAATGCACTAACACTGAGTAACTTGCTTGAGGTGTAGGCAAGAACGTGTCTGAAAAGGCTCGAAAAGTGTTTGATTGACGTCAACAATTATATGCCATTTTCGTTAGTAGTTCACACATGTATGGAAATGGCATGCTTCTAGACCAAATCGTAGCCAAAAAAAAAGTTACGCTCCAAAAAAAAATTGAAATAAATATATATACCGGTATTTGGTTTACTCCCAAAAAAATGAAAACTAAATTGTAATACCATTATTGTAAAACACGATGGAGAAAAAATACGGAAGTTGCCCAAAATCAACCTTGCAAAATTATGTAGAGCGAAATAATATCACGATTCCAGAGCGCGAGCGTAACAATCGCCAATCAGAGTAGAGGAGATATAAAAACTTGAATCGCAAGAAACTCTATGAGCTCAAACAAATCGTATACGACCAAGAGTTACAATTTACACCAACTGGTAAACGAGGTCGATTTTGAAGTTGAAGCCTAGATGGTTTAACAACGACACAAAGTAAATATTTAATACGCACGTGCAGCAGATTAAAAAAATTGTTTCGTCAGAGCTGAGAAATCTATCGACCATAAAAGTTCAGTTAGGATTTAAAGCGGAATGCGGAATACGACAAAGAAAATCAAGACAGCGAGTTGTTTTAAACGAGAGTCAGATATATGAAAATGTTATAGGCCTACAGGTATGAGCGGAAACTCTTATATAAAATTACCCCTTTTTTAGAAAACAAAAAAACTGTTATCAATGTTAGAAATAAAGACAAGGAATGTTTACGGTGGTGTTTGAGAGCCGCTTTTGGGAAGTATATCGGCTCGAACAATGAGGTCTCGTAGATTACGAGGGCGTATATAAGCCAATACAGGGCTGTCGGGGATGGCACGGACAAGGCGATCTGAAGTGTGGAGAATGTGATGGCTGTCGTTAGTGATTTTGCGAAGGGAAGGGAGACTGGGGTGAAAGGTAGACAGCGAAAAGCAACAAAAAAAAAGAGTAAAAGACCAACCTGATTATAAAATCCACAAAGACAGACCGTCTATTTACGATAAAAACGATGGATTAAATTTGAAAGACGTAGACTTTCCCACTTCAATCAATCAAATAGAAAAGCTAGAGAGACAAACAAATCAACCCAAGTATAAATATGTTTTCATGCGAAGAGACTAAAGAAGAACAACCGTTATATTTATTTTAAAATGACCTCGCAGCTATAAATCTGTTTTTGTTTTCCTTGGGTGACACAAATCACTATTGTGGGATAAAACATATCTAGATTATTTTATAACCAAACAAAACTCCAGCATAAAAAAAATACATTTGTCTCAGATGTTTGGCGCACTACGATTCACACAAAAAGTTGGACAGACATACTGTACGCAAGATTGCGAGGTAATAGATATGGGTGTTTCCATAAATACGGTACTCAGTAGTGATACCGGTACTTGTCAAAAGCAGGTTATCGCTTCACAATAAGTAAATATTATTTCGATCGACCTCCTTACACTGCGGCACCTTCTTTAGACTCTTTTTAAGTTTTGGCGTTTTAAAGTTTTAGACATTTAAAAAAAGCACTCATTACAAAAAAAATTGCGGGGTCAGGAAATTTCCTTTTTTGTACCATTTGGTCTAGAAGCGGCCAAAAGGAACCAAGCACAATTTAATATCTATTAATCTGAGCTTTATGAAAAATATGTACGTATAATTATTGTGCCCTTTCTTACCTTTTTTGTAGTCATGGGGATCCCTGAGTGCCCCTGCACGATCAATGGTGGCTCAGCATATGAGCTACCAGGAGGACACGCAGCAGAAATGTTATGTTGCTGCTCACGGTCCTGTGGCTGCAGCGGAAAGCTCTAACCTCATAGACAATCTGTGGGTAACCACAAAAAGATAGGAATGAATTATTGTTCAACACAGCAGTTATTATGGTTTATGGCACAGACATTGTGGCCTGGACACTATTTTAAATCAACTTAACCCGTACTGTTTTGTTCGTTTACACACGTGCGCATGCGACATTGCCGTGCGACATAGTCATTGCAACAAAATCACGCACTTGCAGCCCTTGTAGACACTGACCTCTACACCTGGACGGATCATTGCCCATTTATTTTGAAGTCGGCGGGAACTGGAAGTGCAACATGGCGGACCCACGACGTCACTCTGTGAGCCAATGAAATGTCCAGTTGTAAGGTTCAGTGGGTACGGTACGTATGACGTAATGTTTATAAATAAAAAATGTATAGAGTAAATCCACTGACCGCTACACCTGAACATTTCATTGGCTCACAGAAGTGACGTCTTGGGTCCGCCATGTTGCACTTCCAGTTCGCGCCGACTTCAAGCGTTAGCACAGCAGAATATGGACAATGGTCCGTCCAGGTGTAGAGGTCAGTGCTTGTAGACCATTAAATTGGATGGTGCCCGACTATTTATGCGTTCCAAGCCTCACTTTCAAAATTATAAGGGAATAAATAAGTGACGCAAACCAAGGCAGGACCCGTACAAATTATCGATAGTCGGTATGCGACGTCTAGGTACGAGACGGGTTCGCGTGGTCATGTACGCACATTGTTGTGTGTTAATGCACCCACAGTGTGCGAGTCGCGTACGCTTTGTGCACGGTAATCAAATTTCACATTTTGGGTGAATTCAGTTCTGGGTGAATCCGACAAAAACAGTACTGAATCGTCTGATTCAAATAACGGTATTTCTTATTCAGACACGGACTTGAGCTCTAGGTCGAAGCACGACCGCTCAAAATGTTTGCTGCAGCCGAAAATCACTAGGCCCGCCCGGACCACTTCGCTCTGGTAAGCTTTACTTTGGCTGTCCAAACTCCGATATTAAGGATCAGCCGGAAACAAATGAAGCCTTACTTCATCCTTAGTAGTTTTGCTAAACCTACATGTAGCAGCTACACACCTAGTCGGCATGACCAAAAACTGTTGTATTTTTACCCTGATTCAGAATGAAAAACCATGTAAAGATGAAGTAATTGTTGCAATGCGCGCAGTCAGTATACGATAGGCCAGGTAGCAACGTGGCGAGTCTCTGCCTCGATTTTCGTCATACCCCTCGCGAGGTTTTATGTTAATGAGGCTTCCCTTCGAGGGGCGGAGTAGTTTGACCAACATTTTCAACAATTATTTTCTCCCATTTATCACAGAAAATAAACGTAACCACACACATAATGTTGTTGTCAACATTATACTTAATTGATTTAAGCAAAATAAACCCTTATTACATGTTCCTTTAACCTGCCGTTGCACTGTGAGATAATTTCCAGCCCCAGAAAAACAATGGATTGACTTGGGTTAGTAGTTTGTTGTTTTTTTCACAGCAAGTGGCACCCCCAAAGTGGAACCCTCCTCCTTAAATGTACAGTATTCAGCAGGTGATTACTGTTCTGCTCTGTCATTCATCCAGGTACTGGGTAATAAAGCGCGACTGTGACATGCAACGAACATGAACATCTAGGAGCTAACTGTTTCCAAATAAGAACAAACAATCGAACACCCCATTGGCAGACATCGATCATAAAAGTACCGCCCGTTAAACTTAAAAAACCTAGCAGTTCCCAATCTGACAGGGGCCACGGGAAGTAATCGAAATGCAGATTTTATGTCCGACTTTGCCCTCCAAATAATAAAAAGGTTATTTTGTATGTAAAAACATTAACAACTCAAAACCGACCTCCCACTTAGAAAAATGGACGTTTCGGACAATAACTCGATTTGGCCATGTGCGACTTTCCGCTCATTTCATGGTGCCAGGTCACAAATGTTAATATAATGTTTAACATACATGTACGCATTAACCCCGTTAAAACGCATTAACCCCGTTAAAACGCATTAACCCTATACCTGCTAAATGCAACAGAATGCCAGAGATGCCAACTTTTTAATCCTGTTGTCAAGGAGGATTTGTAAAGTACATTTTTTGATGTTTGTTTGGCTTTCACAGTAGTCTCCGTGATGTTGCACATTGAACAGAGTTGCATGCTTGCATGCATAATGCACTGCAAAACAACGCACATTAGCAAATGACTACACTTGTAGACAAGTCGTTAAGGTTTGTCGCGGCTGGTGATAGTCGAGTTGCGGTGCATATAGTCGAGTCGCGGTGCATAATACGCTAAAGCGCGCCCTCGCGCGAGGCTGCTGGCTCCCGACTATACTTCCCCATTAACGACTTGTGAAACCTGAATGCTGTACGTATTTATATATTCGATTACGAATGCGATACATTACGGTTGTCATAGAGACGATCATCGAGACGAGTCCATTTTATCCGAGGGTAGTAATAATTTCAGTTACTGTAAATGTACTGAATGCTTGTACTGGAGAGCAACTGTGAGTGTGTTTTTGTGCGTTAACTGCTTTATTAGTTTACTGAATTAATAAATAATGTAAACTTTTAAATGCATTATTATATATCTGTTTACAATGTGTGTGTTGCCTCATAAAATGAACAATGCCTACTGTGAATGGTTATTGATCCGCTCCAGTCCTTAAACCCGATGCGTTTAAATATTCATAGATTTAATTAAATTGACCAATCAGATGCGTCCGTACGAAATCGGCTGAATTGCCCATAGGCCGTGCACAAACCGCTGTCGGGTTGTACAAGTCGTTAAATGAGACCGAAGCCGTGCAGCACAGAGAGCAGTAGTCTTGCTTTGCCCGTGTCACGAAGATTCGCGGGGGGAGTTTGAACGCTATCACCGCGACAAACATTTAACGACTTGTCCACAAGTCTAACAAATACACACCGAACGCAAAACAAATCTGTTTTTTTACAAAAACGATTCGACAGTTAGTACTTAGCGTAAATATCCGACTCCAAAAATGTGGACTCATTGGTAGTTTTGCGCATGCGTACATGTATGTACATGTATGATAATTAGGACAGCGACTGATCACATGAGAGGGATAAACTCAAGACAGCTAGAATAACTATGGATGAGTTGGTTATTGTGCACAAGGGTTGTATTCGACCAACAACGGAATATTCTACCCCTGTTTGGCATGTGTCATTCATTAGCACAGTTGGACTTATTCATTAGCACAGTTAACCAATTGGACCTAATTCAAAAACGAATTTGTCGTATTCTGCTTGGTAGTAATTATCGCATTTATTAACAAACCTTGTGATTTTTGGATTTGGAAACTTTGATTGAGCGAAGGGAAAAGCCGTGTTCTAATTTTGTTTTAAAAATTTACAGGTCGAACAAATTCACTGATTGGTTTCCAAAAACAAACAGATGTCATGCAATGGCTTTACGATCAACCCGGGTATTTGACAGGCATCAAGGTTTTACTAACAGATTTCAAAATAGTCCTATACTGTACCTGACTATAATTTATTTAAAGATCAAGTGTCTCCCCCTCCCCAATAATTAATTGGTGCTCTGTATGAGGGAGAGGGCTTAATGTTGTTTCATGCTGTTTTTCAGTTATCCGTTTGTTTGTTAAGGTAGGATCCTTGCGTGTTTTAGTCTTTCTCTTTTATGAATTAATTGTAATTTTATGATGGATGTGTTTGATATATATTTTAAATGACTATTGTAAATCTTTAAATCTTTTTAGATTTTAAAGATTTTATAACCACTATACAGTTTAACCTTTGGTTTGCAAGCAAGTGGAAATAAACTAACAACAATAATAACAATAAATCGGTTCATTCACAAAACAAATCTCTTCTGAATGAATAGTTTAAATTTGTAAATTCGAAAAAATAATTTCAACGAATTATGACTCATTATGACTCATGGGCTTGCATGATGCTTGATTTATGCGGGTTTAGAGAACATTTATTCGCTTCTTCTTGAAATCCGGGTTATTGCTACTTAATAATCCACTCCGCGTGATCGAGTCTCGACCAGTCAGAAGCCAGCAACTCTCCTAGGTATTTATTAATATTACATAATGAGCTGTATAAGGCCATTTACAAATACTTTTTTAGGTTTTCACTCCTTCCTCAATTTTCTTATAAAAATCTATAAAAACATGTGCAGATTTGTAATAATCAATTTGACTTACAGGGACCAACATGTAGTGCCAGAAGCGAATCAAAGATTTATGTAAGTATAATAGTAAGGAATGTGCATTTGCACATATATTTTTAAGCACAATGCCAGAAATGTATGATGTTTTCTTCAAAGCTGCAGAAAACCTAACATTTCTCTAAAAAGTTGCTTTTGCGGACATTCAGGATAACCATGGGATAACCAATAGTTAAAATTGTATTCAAACTTGGTTTGAACCTACACAACCTGTGCCAACACTATGAAATTCTGAACAATAGAAAAAACAACTTCTCCCTCAACTCGTCGTGAAACTCTGGTTTTTTTACGGCTATTACACGTGTGTGCGTTTTCTTAATTTGTCGACGCCTATTTTTATTTACCTTGATCAAGTTTTTAATATCTTTATAAATAATTCATAAAATTTGTTTTTATTTCGACAATTTTTGATAACGAGATACGTCTAATATAAACAATTCGTTATTAACCTTGTCAAAAACTTGTATTGCTCTGGGCCCAATTCGAGCGATTCACAATACCTAGAAGCTGCCGTTGGAGGCGCAAATCCTGCTATACCCGTAGTGCATCATGGGAGAAAGTCGGCATCAGTTTGAAAAACGGTATTCATTTTGCATGAACTCATCAGTTTTTACGTCTTTTTGGACGCGCACGATTAAAGTTCCAATTTTGTTCTGCAAATAACAATGTTTTAATCAACGACGCTTCCGGATACATTGATGTTTGTGTTGTACCTCGCGTGAACAATGAAGAATAAATATTTCACTACAGTATGATATACGGAAGAAGTCGACCGTAAAGTTTAAAAGTGGCTCTTTTGAGTCAAACGCTTGGTGGCGCACTGCATTGTGAATCGCCCGAATTTCATAAAGCTGTTTACCGGTAAGCATATTTTTCTGCTTACTATAGCAGAAAAAATATGCTAAACGTAAACGTATTTCACCATCGTTTTTCAAAGTCTGCTATGCTAAGCACGACAATTATGTTGCGCGCGCCTCGTGTCGTCTGCTGCTGGCCGGCCGCCCGGGCGGCGCGTCGTCTAGAACTAGTAAAACTGTCGTCTGCTCGGCAAAAATAGGTGCACTATTTCGCGCCCAATTTCAAGTTAAAAAGTGTACACAATTTATGATCAGCATCGTCATCATGGCAGCCACAGATGAAAGTTGCGATAGCTCTTCTTTGAAGAAAAAGTCCAGAAATGGATATGGCCATCTGGCAACGTCTTATGCCCAAGAAAAGGGGGTAATAGAAGGTGTTTTGCGAGGAACAAAACTCACAAACAAACATAAAACAGCAGCATGAGAGAGAGTACGTAAGGGGGTGTGTCAACTCGTTAGTATTTTAAGTGGCTGTTATGATCTGCCTAATCAATATGTATTAGGCCTAGTCCTTATACTCGTTCGCTTCTTTTAGACGATTATACTTTTTATGAAACATAATGGGTGCATTATTAATAATATGGCAGAGTTTTTTTAATATATGCATTGTGTTTTATTTATTTAATAATGATTGAAATTAACTGTTTTGTTTATGTAAACATCACGCTGCAGCTAGTGCGAGTATAGTCTAAAATGATTGAACTTTGAACTTATTTGATACTGAGCTGAGTACAATGTAGTTTCACTTTCATCATATCCGTGACAAACAATTGTAGTGTCTCGCGTGCCACTAGCTTAACTTATTTTCTCAGGCAAAATTATTAAATATGAAGCTTGGAGTTGGGGTGAAGAATTGGATTGTGATTGTTTGGGCCTGCAATCGGACTTGCCATTAGCCAGTTTGTGACACATTAACAGGATAAGTATATCCAGTCAATCTAGGCCGACTATCTTCAATCATTTCCATTTAATCATGTAACGAACCGCGAACATTATTACCGGCTAGTTTTATCAAATATAACATAGGCCTAGGGTTAGGCATAATAATGTTATTGTGTTATAGGGAGATATTTCTCCATAAAATATTAACAATAACACCACCTTCTGGTTAGGCCTAGTATAATCAAGTAGACCCGTAAATCTGGCTAAACAAATAAATACCAACCACACTTTGTGAAGTGTGTTCATATCTACTATGTGATTTCTGTAGGCCAAGGCCCCATGCGTACCAGGCCAACATTATAATCTGTCTGAATAAACGCGAAACTCGGAAACAAACAAATGTGTGTATGACGGAGAGCAGGGAACCAGACGGTTCCGTAAATCCAAAATTGCATTACGCCTTTACGGCTGCCGTAGCCAATGTCTATTTTAATGAAAGTGTTGCTGGTTATGAGTATAGACAACTTTTTGTTTAATACTTTTGTTTGTTTGTTTTTTGCTAGAGTTGCAGGGAGCAATCAGAAATCTGTTGCACAGTGCAAAGACCGCCACCGAAATATGATCCAAGCAAGTGAGTATTATTATTATTAATAAGTTTTGTGATAGTGTTATTCTTAATGCAAAGCGAATTTCTGTGATACACACAAAATCACAATGAGTATGCGCTGTTTTGCCATTGTTGACACTGAAATTTGTTTCGCATTTGTTTTTGCATGAAGACTGAAGCCGTTTTGGTCTATCTCAAGATTTATATACATATACCAGGACAGTCAGCCCTATTTTCACCAGCAAAACATTCTAGCTTCCACATTAAAATGTCAATTATACATATTTATTTTTTAATTAAAACAATATGTGAAAAGGATTCCACACGAGTGACTTGAATACAGAAAATATAGTGCTTCTGGATCCCACCTTGAACACCCACAGATGCCGACTGCAAGCCGTTCGCTGACAGACATTTACGGCCTCATAGATCACTGAGTTGCTCGTGATCTTGACATGTTTATCTGTAGTCCTTTTCAAACAAACTGTATGTGTACACGTGATCCGACGCGAACTGGTTAACACAAACAGAAACTTACTGTCTAATTATGTGTTACACACTTTCCAGTCACCAAGAGAAAGGGACTAGTCAGGGCAACTGGTGGAGGAAGTGAGCCACAAGAGCTGACACCAGCACAGAAGGTGGTTGAAGGCACCTTGTCAAAAGACACATTGGAAGGAATTTCGCAACCAATTGACACCTTCTCTGGTAAGAACACAACAATAGACAATCGATACGATGTTTTAACAGTTTAATTTTGTTCTTCAATGTTTCTTACTTCCATAAAATGAAGTAAACAATATTTGTCTACCTCATGAGAACATTGCTCAATATATATCATATATTTTATCTTTAAGCAAACTTGAATCCTCTATTCTGATGGGTTGATCCATGGCAAAAACAGTGTGATATCACACTAAATTGCACGGTCCATATCACACTCCGTGTGTTGCACTGTTTCTACTTTACATATTGTACAATACGCAAAACGCAGTGCTGCATAATCCATTGGCAATTTGAAAGCTGCGCATTTGTGTCCCATGTGTGTCTGTATTCCATCTTATATTTACTGCGCACAAAGTTTGCTTGAAGATAAATTCTTTATTCCGCTCGCGCTTGAGGAACACGGAAAATGTAGTGCATCTGACGGTGTATATGGGATACAAACACTCTACATTATTTTGTGTTCAACTTGCGCTCGCAGGATAATTAATAATAATTTAAATGAACAAAAAAAGTAACAGTTGAAACATGTAAAAACATGAATTGCTTCTCTCGGTCTTCTTCAGTGTTTAAGCTAAAAGAATCGCAAATCTTTATATTGATCAAACATTCAAGGCAACTAATAATGTATTTAATAATGCTGTGGAATTAGCTCTTCACTAGTAAAACGAATACATTTTAAAACAAAATAAAATGAATAACATGTTTTTAAACCTTGCTTGTGTGCACATTTCCCTTTAATTTATTATTAGGATCTTTGATCAGCGAGTCGTGCAGCACTGTGTTTGACAACCCCCTGGACCTGGAGCAATTTGAAGAAGCTGGTATAATTTTTTGTACTTATTCAAGCGATAGCCAGAAGTGAATGTTATTGTAGGGCTCGCATTTACATACATATATATTACTACAAAGGAGCCTTTTTATTGAACTCCCTTCTACTTTCAATTCGTTTATCATTGACTATTGTTCCAGGTCCTTCAGATGCAAGTGAAATGCAGTTTGTTGTTGGAAATTCAGGTAAATATAAACTGAATTCTCAAACATTAACGTCAATTAGCCCTTCCTCTATGATCATCGACAGCAGATCACTGCATAGCAGTGGCACATGCTATAATTCACTCCAGCTGTGTGCACTGAAAGATTATACATGTACACAGGTTGTTTGTATTGGGGTGCAAGAGTTCAAGTTGTAAGGGTTTATCAAAATACAAATCAAAACAGTAATAACAGCATGCTAATGTGATGATTTGAAACAGTTTGAGCAAAAGTATACAGTCATTTGCTGATTTCATGACTTCAAATATAAATTTTAAATAATGGACTTAAGGTTCAAAGACTTCAATAAGAATCTTATTCTAAAATGAGTCAAGTTAAGATTAATTCACCTTTAGAATTTATTTCATTTACAGTGTACAGTTCCTGGGAGTGTGCTTTGCAGGAGGTAGAGAGGAGGCAGCAGCAACTGAATGAAGGTAGCTAGCTAGATTGTGTTGAAAAATGAATGTAGATTTAGTTGCTTTTGACAAATTAAATTAATGCAGAAATCAAGCTAGTGGCACAACATAAAAACGTGTGTGACTTATTCTTAGCCATCAAGGAAAATAAATTTGTCAGAATATAGCGGTTTTCTTTGTATCCAAATTTGTAGCTAATTAATGATTTCTAGTCCAATGCAGATTTGAAGCTCACAGGAAAGCTGTTACTTTACAATAAAACAACTTTAACACTTTAAAATAAAACAACTGGTGTTTGTGCTGTCATTCTAGGTGTCACTGAAGACAAAAGTGCTGAAAAAAGTTCAACCAGACCCTCGACCAAGAGGAAGCTTACAGAAGGAGAGTACATGTACAGGAAGATTGCCATCACGGAAGAGGAGCACAAGCAGCGAAACCACATGTATAAGATTATTGCCCAGTATTATGAAACGAAAACAAAATTCCTTGAGCATAAAATGTAAATAAACGTAAGTATAGTCCTTCTAAGACCGAAAATCCATGTGTTCGTTATTAAAGCACGCTGTGCTAAACACATGATAAACACATGGATTTTCGGCCTAATTCTGATTTAATATAATTCTAATAGATTTATAATTGATGTTTTAATTGATGTGGTTCCTGTTGATGAGGAACATCGACCTGCATATTTGGTCTCTCATGGCTCGTCTATGTACCAATCCTGCTGTGATGTATCACTAAAGTTGTCTACCGCCCTCAGTTGCTGATATTAATAAAGGTGACCTCTGTGGGTCACACTGTGTGTTCTCGACTTGAACTGTCGTGTGTGTCGTTTTCTAACTGTCCTAAACTCATAGCTGCTTGTCGGCATAGAAACTTTACATGGTGTCAGAAAACGGATCTTAAAAGTCACAATGTCAGGCCTTAAACCACCGGGCCAGTTGCAGATGGAAGGGAACTTGGCGAAAAACTGGAAGGAATGGGGCCGTTCATTCGACCTCTATGCCATGGCGACTGAACTGCACAAGAAACCCGAGCCAGTGCAATGTGCAACGTTTCTACATGTAGCAGGCCCAGCGGCACAACGAGTGTACGCTACATTGACGTTTGCGGATGATGAGAAAGACAAACTTGAGGTACTGAAAACCAAGTTCAAGCAGTACTGTGAACCCAAGAGGAATTTGTCTGTACTTCGGTACATGTTCAATTCAAGAAGTCAAAGGGTGGATGAGCCATTTGATACTTACTTGACAACCTTGAAAAGCCTAGTCAGAGAATGTGAGTTTGGTGACATCGAGAATTCCCTACTTCGAGATAGAATTGTGTGTGGTGTAAAAGATACTAAGACACGAGAAAAACTCTTGCAAGAAGAAAACCTGACACTGGAGAAGTGCGTCAACATCTGCCAGGTAAATGAGATAAGCGCCACACATGTCAAAGCATTGCAGACTGAACTGGACTTGGCACAACAAACACATGAGATCAATTGTGTGACATCCAAAGCCAAATATGGCAGTAAACCTGGAAGGCGAAGGGAAACAGCAACCCGTCACTCAGACACTGGAGCAAAATCAGTGTGTGATTTTTGCACCTATGAACACTACATCGACCGTTGTCCTGCGCAGTCTGAAAAGTGCAACTCATGCCATAAAGTTGGACATTTTAGCAAATCAAAAATATGCAAAGCCCGACGCAACTCCCGAGCACAAGTGGTAAGGGAAATCACGAACAGCAGTAGTGATGATGAGGACAGTGTGAAGTATGATGTCGCCGGTGTCAAAATGCAAGAGCAAACAAACCAACTTGAGGACCTGGTAATTGACTACATTACTGGAAAAGAACCGGACGACTGGATCGAAACCTGTCATATCGGGAGAACCGCAGTGAAGTTCAAGCTTGATTCAGGATCCCAAGCGGATGTTCTGCCAGAAGACTGTTTCAAAGACACTGGACTGGCATTGCTCCCCAGTAATGCATCCCTGCATTCCTATTCAGGACACAAGCTGTTGGCATTAGGCAAGACCATAGCCAATTTGAAAGTTGGTAAGACAACACATCAGGTTGTTTTGCAGGTGGTAAGAGGAAATGTAAAACCTATCTTAGGTCTGAAAACATGCCAAAGGCTTGGGTTGATTAAGAGAGTAAGAGTAGATGAAGTGGTTAGTGGTGGTTTATTAAACATGCCGGTACATAGCAAGATTACATTCGCGGATCATGATGATTTGTATGACGGGCTAGGGAGACTACGAAACCATGAATACGATATTGCATTGTTTAGCTATCTCGGGTCAAGGCAAATGCACACACTGCCATCTGGTTTACTAACAATTGTCATGGAACTGACCCTATACCTTGCGTGACAAAGTGAGTTCCGAATTAAAACGCATGGAAAAACTTGGGGTCATTGCGCGCGTTGAAGAACCCACAGACTGGGTCAGTTCCATGACAATTGTTAGTAAACCAGATGGCAGTGTGCGCATTTGCCTTGACCCGAGAGAGCTAAACAATGCAATAAAGAGAGCCCATTACCCTATGCCTACCCTCCAAGATGTTGCTGCGCATATGCCACATGCTAAAGTTTTTTCAAAGTTTGATGCCACAAGTGGATATTGGCAACTTCCACTCACAAAAAGAAGCTCGTATTTCACAACGTTTAATACACCCTTTGGAAGATTTCGATACTTGGTATTACCATTCGGCATTTCTTCGGCAAGTGAAATCTGGCAGCGCGTCATGATCACTGAATTTGGGTCACTTGAAGGGGTCGAGGTTGTTGTTGATGATATCCTAGTTTGGGGTGAAAACATGGCCCAACATGATGAGCGAGTAGCCAAACTGCTTGAAAAGGTTAAAGAATCTGGGCTCAAGCTCAACAAAAAGAAATCGGTTCTAGGCACGAACAAAATTGAATATGTGGGGCATGTGATTTCCGCAGAAGGGCTCTCACCAAGTCCAGCGCGGATCCAGTCAGTGTTGGAAATGCCTCTTCCAACAAAGAAAAGCGAGCTAGAGACCTTTCTCGGAATGATTACTTATGTCGGTAGATTCATTCCCAATCTTTCTGAAGTCACTGCGCCGTTGCGACAGCTTACGGAAAAGCAAGTAGCATGGCATTGGGATGAAAAACATACCAAAGCTGTAGAAACACTAAAGGGTATCATAACTTCAGCTCCAGTGCTGATGTTGTATGATGTGGACAAACCAGTCAGTCTTGCAACTGATGCATCCAAACATGGGTTTGGATCAGTATTGATGCAAGATAACAGATCAGTAGCATATGCATCGCGTAGTACAAATACAGCCGAGAAGAATTATGCGACCATAGAAAAAGAGATGTGTGCCATTCTCTTTGCATGCCACAAATTCCATGATTATATTTTTGGAAAGCAGACAACGGTGATCACAGATCATAAGCCATTAGTAGGAGTGTTTCAAAAACCATTGCATAAGTTAAGCCCAAGATTGCAGCGCATGCGCATGCACCTACTGAGATATGACCTCTGTGTACAGTGGCAACCGGGCTGCACAATGTTTGTGCCAGATGCTTTGAGCCGCATACTAAAGAGCGGAGTTGACAATGCCTCAGAATTTGATGACAAACGTGAAATCAACATGATAATAAGGCACCTCCCAATTACCGAGTCGCGATTACAACAGTTCCGCGAAGAAACAGATGCTGATCGCACACTTGCGAAGGTCAAAGACCATGCATATCGTCAATGGCTGCCTGCCGACAAACACCACATGACAAGTGATGTTGTTCCATATCATGCAGTTCACAGTGAATTAGTGTCGTGCGATGGTATCATTTTTCTTGGCAACCGGGTCGTGGTTCCGCGAAGTATGCAAAAGAATATGCTCAAAAAGATTCATGAGTCCCACCTTGGTATAGTGAAACTCAAACAGAGAGCACGGGCAATATTATACTGGCCAGGTATGAATGCTCAAATCGAAGACATTGTGTCAAAGTGTGCAATTTGTCAGTCGGGCAGGAGAGCCCAACCCACAGAACCAATGATCCAACATGACTTACCTGATAGACCTTGGTCTAAACTGGCTGCAGATGTGTTCCACCTGGATGGAGTGGACTATTTGTTCGTAGTTGATTATTACTCGAAATTTCCGGAAGTACAGGCCTTGCAAAATCTCACAGCCCATTCAGTCATACATGAGTTGAAAATTATCTTTGCTCGATCTGGTACACCATATTTGTTAATTACTGACAATGCAAGCCAATTAATATGTGAAGACTTCAGAACATTCCAAAACAAGTGGGAGTTCAAACATGTCACCTCTAGCCCGAGGTATCCACAAAGCAATGGGCAAGCTGAGCGATGTGTTCAAATAGTTAAAACTCTCATGAAAAAAGCCAAGGCATCTGGGCGCGAACCCTATATGGCACTACTAGAATATCGTAACACGCCCATTGATGGCACGGATGGCTATGCACCAGCACAAATACTCAATAGTCGCTTGCTCAAAAGTCGACTTCCCACTTCATCCACTCTCCTCAAACCACAAGTGGTTCCGCCCATGGAAACTAAACTCAAAAAGAGACAAAGTGTACAAAAACATTTCTATGACATGACATGTAGCAAACCCCAGAGCACACTACAACCTGGGGAACAGGTTAGATTCCAAGATCCTCACAGTCGATGGGCATTAGGGAAAGTAACAGAAAAACATAACAACCCAAGGAGCTACATGATAGCAACACCATCTGGAAAAGTGTACAGAAGGAACAGACGACACATTTTCCAATCCAAATAGCATACTGATAGTGAAGGGGACATACATGTAATGCCATTGCCCATGCCCAACCCGGTCTTTGTAAGCAGACAAAATGAAAGCACTCGTATCCAACAGCCGGTAGAAGTACCCAGTAAGACAATAGCACAAGGTGTTAAATATGACACTGTTGATGTAGGTCAGGCCACTACAACCAGAAGTGGCAGAGTAGTACAACCCACTCAAAAACTTGACATGTAATTGTTGCGGTACACATATTTTAAAGCTTTTGTAAATCCTCCTGACATGTATTTTGTATCTAGTTAACATGTTGTCGAATACTCTAATGGGGAACATTAGTATATTGCTTGTCTTATTTTAATTTCCTTGTCACAACCGGTGTTTCCCTTTCCTTGATAACATATATCCTAGTGTTTCTGCTTTTAAAAATATCCTCTCAGAAACACTTTTAAAACATTTGTTCTAGCTGGCTATTTTCTTTCAAAAGTTTTCTTTATTGCTCTCTTTGTTTTTTTTTAGTTTAAATTGGTATATGGGGGAGATGTGATGTATCACTAAAGTTGTCTACCGCCCTCAGTTGCTGAAATTAATAAAGGTGACCTCTGTGGGTCACACTGTGTGTTCTCGACTTGAACTGTCGTGTGTGTCGTTTTCTAACTGTCCTAAACTCATAGCTGCTTGTCAGCATAGAAACTTTACACCTGCCCCATCGACGTGCCGCAATGGCTGCTCACAATTTGGTTCATGCAGGTTGTCCCCGGGTTCTTCAGGCATCAAGTCCCCTGAAATATGAAAAATGTGCTTGCGTGGTTATTAATTGATACAATTGTGTGATCAGAATTTGTTTTAATACTGTTTAAGGCAAAGTGAGAGCTGTTCATTTTGCGAGTATGCAAAACTGCACTTGTCAAAAGTTACAGTGCACGTGTAGAGTTTCCTCCTTCTGACCATTCAAACCAGCAAATTGGCTATTTACAAATATTTGGTATAATTATTTGGGACAGCGCTTTTTGACCACAGACTATTAAAATGGAAATTTGAAGCTAAATGGGTATTCGGTGTAAACATACCTTCATCAATCCCAAAGTTGTGAAGCAGGCAGCAGGCAGTAATTTCCCTTGCTGCTTTACTTGTACTCCTCACTCGGGTGCCGGTTTTCATGAGGGCAAACCTCCGCTTGTAAATCCCAAACGTCTGTTCTAGTAGGGATCTACATGTATAACAACAACATAAACAAATTTTAAAAGTTTTTTCCTGGAAGTGGCATACATGTACATGTACTTGTGCAGTAATTTGTTCAATTCATCACTCTTAACCAGTTCGCGCCGGGATTATTTTAAAATCACTGAGCCCAGGGGCGTGATTATTTTAACGTAACTCGATCCGAAGCGGGTTCAGGCCGACAGTGCCGGGAACCACACCCACGCATTTCCGGCCTTGCTCGCTGCTGATAGACATTTTCGAACTTGAACTTGGCGTGTTTATGCGTCACCCGTTTTAAATTAAAACTAATTGCAATGTTTCAGTTTAAATAAGCCTACAATGTACCTTGTGACTGCATGTACTCTGTTGTAGTTGACCTCCCAGTCTGTGTTAGGGCTTAGGTATGGGGTCATCATATTAATTCGTTGGGCGCATATGCCGAGTCTCCCAAAATGAAGCAGTTGGGCCACCTATCTAGAATTGATAGATATTGAGAAATTAAAGGTATTACCTCTCAGATTTTAAAGTTTGTGCCAAATGAAGCCATTCCCTTTCTATCAAAACCTAATAAAAACATGAGGTATTTACTCGTTTCAATGACTATTCCTAGAAGAGACTCTCGCCAAATCCGAGAGTCGTGGGCAGAACCGGGAAATCTGATGACCAGATCAAGGAATCGTTTCCTGTGGTCACATACCATCTGTATAAAAAACAAGGCATGGAATCAGTTATATTACCTTAATAATGTGCAGTGCTTATATAGCGCTTTATCACAAAGCGCTGAACATTATTACCCCGGTCATTGGGCCCATGAAACATTATAAATACTATCTCAGCTCCCTGGGGAGTATACAGCTCGATGCTGCCAATTCGGCGCAAAGCAGCTAAATTCAACCACAACATAACCATCTCTGCCCTCACAGGTTCCCATTTACTCCTGGGTGGAGAGAAGCAATGAATGACAAAGGCAGGACTCGAACCCACAACCTGTAGTTTTACCCACAGATTACAAATTAAAACGCTCCAGACCACGAGGCCACGGCACTCCCTTATAAGGGTGATCTGGTAAAGCCATTTGGGATATTTAGGAATGAAATTAAAACTTTATACAAATGTGTACTTGGTATAAAGTTGCCTGTTTAATGTTTATTGTACTAATTTTTATCTGTATTTTAAGTGTGATCATCTTGACAAAAATGTCACGGGTAGGTTTTCTGATGTATCTCTCTTCAAGTAAAGACAAAATGCAATGATTTAAAATTATTAAACAAAATGATGAATAAATAAATAAATAATATATTTTAGCCACAATGAAATTTTAAATTGCTTTTACCTGACAGTTAAGGGATGTATATCCTTTTCTGTTGACGTAGTCATTTCTGACTTCTGATGGTGGCTGTACAGGTACATGGGTACTGTGGCGAACGGCGCAGACTGGTATGCAAGTCTATTCCTATTTATAATATTATACTGTACAGGCCATTGTGCTAGTGTAAATGTACGTGACCCACTTGGTTACGTCATTTGTTTTAGCCAATAGGGCAACGGTAAAGCCATGTGCTGGGCTCGCGCTTAACACATGGTGTAGATATAATTTGTGCACACATCTTTACTGACTATTGTGGTGTTGTATAACGTTAAAATAAGAAAGTGAATATACGATTCTTCAGTACTTGGGGTTTTCTTGTGCTGGAGGCCGAACGATCAACGCTGCTAGCGCTATAAAGAACGGATTGCCTGCTGATTGAGAGACAGGTACTGTTATAGTCTAGTAAGTTAGTTATTGTTCTCTATTGCCAGCAAGAACTTACTTGTCTCGTAGGAACTTAATTTAGGGTTAACTCACGTTGCTGTGTGCTATCGGGTCTGTGTAATTTCGCTCGGTGCAAGCAGAGTACAGTGCCATTATCTGTATACACCACCGGGTTGTTTATTTAGTGCTGGTCACATAGTTTAAGGGCTGAGAAATAGGATACGGGTTGAGCGTCCGCGTCTGCAAGAAGGCACCCTCAGAACGGGGTTCAGACGGATAGCGAAAGTAAGAGCTCTGATCCGTATCACTTCGGCCCTATTTCCAAGTTCAATTGTATTATTGTGGGTTACCTCTTGTGGGTTACCTCTTGTGGGTTACATTTGTGGGTTACCTTTTGTGGGTTACATTTGTGGGTTACCTTTTGTGGGTTACCTCTTGTGGGTTACCTCTTGTGGGTTACCTCTTGTGGGTTACCTTTTGTGGGTTACATTTGTGGGTTACATTTGTGGGTTACCTCTTGTGGGTTACATTCTTATAGTTTCACTGCCATATATTTATTATAATATTCCAAGAGCCAATAGAGATCATGTAAATAATGTAAGTGATTATGAGAGTGATTAAACCAAGTATAACATATTTATTGTTCCTGAAAAGAAATAAACTGTCTCTTGTCCATCATTGTATCCTAATTATTGCATGAATCCACTGGGTTACCAACCAACTACAAATCAGGTGGCATATTGCTCCCAAAACGAATCCATGTTCTCGGGCCCTAGATCGCTCTGACGATCTCTGCAGTTCCGACAGGTACGACAAGGAATCAAGGTGAGATCCGCCACAAATGGTGTCAGAAGTGGGATTGATTTGAGTTGGTTAGGTTAATCTTTTGGAGAGTAAACTTCATGCTGGTTTGGGTACTTTCTGTGTTGTCAGTCGTTAGTCTGATTGTAAGTTGTACAAGTGTCTGGTTGTTGTGTGGAGTCCGTGTGGAAGTGCGAAGCTTGCGTAGATCCGCAAGGGACCACACGAAGACACTGTTGAGAATTAACAGTGTAGCGTGTAGGACAGAAGAGAGGGTTGCCCTGCAGAGTTTAGGGGACAGATTTCCCGTAGTGCCAAGTGATCAGTCTGAGGTGCCAGAGTCACCCAGCGGCCAGTGGCCGAGTTTACAGACCCTGTGAGTTTAGGGTGAGTGTATGATCCGTTGTTTGTAAGAGTTCAACAACATGAGCAAACAAAGTTCTCCGAGTGTGGAGAAAGAGCTGCAGAAGATTAGATTGGAAGCCCAGTTCCTGCGATGGGAACGAGATCTCATGGCGAAGAAGCTAGAGGCTGCCATGAAAGATGGGGAAACTTCCAAAGAAATGAGTGCACACGTACCAACGAAAGGTGAACGTGTAAGTCATCAAGTGGATTCAGATGTTGAATTCAGACTACCAGACGTGAGTTCCGGTTATGTCTCCCAGTTGGGGGCGAGCGGTGCAGCGGCGGCCGGGTGGTCGCCGGAATTACCCCCTAGAGCCGGGAAAAGAGTAGACTGCGGCGAAAGTACTCCCCTCGGGTTGGCGGGATCAGAACCAGTCTGGCCAAGTTACACCCCAATGGCTACAGAAGAAATTGAGTCTTTTCTGTCGGGCTCTGGTGAGGTGGAGCGGGAAGCAAAGAGAGGTAACCCGTTCCACAAGGGTGGCGATAATGTGACTCCAAAAGTGTCACACAGTGAGTTGCTAAGTTTCGCAACCCGACCAGCCGAAGTGGAAGGAGATGGTCTAGCTCCACAGCGAGAGTCTCCACCAGTAGGCCCGTGGCCACTGAGGAGGGAGTCAAGAATAATCACAGAGGACGACAAAACAGTAAGACGTTTTAATCATCGACCAAATATGATCCCGGACAGATATAGTGGGAAGGTGCTGTGGAAAGAGTACCACCAGCACTTTGAATCGTGCCGGAAGATTAATCAGTGGGACGAGGAGCAGGCTGCAAGCTACTTAGTGGCGAGCTTGCAAGGTAACGCACTCCGAGCAGTAGGGGGCGTGTCCCATGAAAAGAAACAGGCATACGTGAAATTAGTAAGGATACTAGAGAGGAGGTTTGGCTCAAGTAGGCAGAGCGAAAACTTTCTCGTAGAAGTGAGACATCGTCGGCAAGGTCCGAAGGAAAGCCTACAAGAGTTGGCGCAAGCCATTCAGGAGTTATCGATCAGAGCGTACCCCGAAATTCAGGAGAATGCGCGTGATCGCTTGGCGAGAAATCATTTCCTAGATGCGGTAGAAGGCCGTTCCATCCGGGAAGGGATAAATCGGGCCCGTCCAGAGAATTTGGACGAGGCACTGCGAGCTGCTTTAGAAACAGAAAATTTTGAGAGAGTGGAGCAACATAGGCTACTTGATGGTAAGCCTATAAAGATGGCAAGAGCACTAGATACAAGTGTGGAACAGAGGGTTAGTAAGATAGAGACAGAGATTGGCAACATAACGGGGTTGTTGACACAACTTTCAAAACAAGTCCTGGGCCAGGTTTCCAAACCTGGAGAAGTTGTCCAGAGGAGGGAAAGGTCCCAGGTCGCAGATAGCAGCAGCATAAGATGCTACAACTGCCAGGAAAAAGGGCACTTTGCCCGAGAATGTAAGAAACCTAGAAGGAAAGCTTCCGTTCAGGGAAACGGATGCCAGCCGACTGGTGGGCCCACGGTCAGGCTGGACAGTGGAAAGGGTTCAAGAGACGACGTAATGAGTCAGGGACAGGAGAGACTGGGAGAAAAGCAGAGCCAAAGCGAAGAGTAGTCACTCTGCCAGGCTCAAGTGCATGTCCTCAGTCTGGATTATTTGTGGACGGTACAGTGAGAGGTACCAAGTGTCAGTTCCTTATTGATACCGGGTCAACAGATACGCTGATTAGCACTTCGGTATATCACATGATGCCCAAAGGAAAAAAGCCCGCCTTACAGACGGATCAAGTGCAGGTGCGACAGGTTGATGGTAGTCCACTAGTAGTGTTGGGCCATGCGTGGGTCGAGGTGCAGATTGGCAGAACAGCACATCCGGTAAAAGCAATCTTTGCCGATATAAAGTGCTCTGGAATCTTAGGGATGGATTTTCTGTTATCTACAGGGGGGAATTTGGATTTCTATACAAGAGAGTGGAAATTGAGAGGCGAGAGAATCCGGTGTACAGGTAGTGCCGGGGAGCCATTTGTTGGACGTGTAGTTGTTGCTGAGACCACAGAGATTCCTCCGGGACATGAAGCTATTGTTCCAGGTGCTGTAGGTCGGGCAAAACAAGAGTTGAAAGGGCCGGCACTTGTGGAGCCAGTCCAAGGAGGTGGTGATTTGGCCCATTCAGGTTTAGTTTTGGGCAGGTCGCTAGTAGAAGCTGGAGAGCAGATCTTTCCCTTGCGTATTTTAAACCCGGGCAAAGAGAGGAAAGTGGCTCGAAAGGGGACCGTTGTGGGTGTCATCTCAATGGTTGAATCTTCGGCAGTCCATGACAAGGAAGTCGTGACCGAGGAGACAGATAAGGGTTTACCAGAGCATATATGGGATTTGTATGAGAGGAGTAGGGTCAATTTGGACCCCCAAAACCACATTGAAGTGAAGAGATGCCTTGAGAAGTTCCAAAATGTTTTCTCAAGAGGTGACCATGATATAGGGTGTACAGACGTGGTAAGGCATCACATAGAAACAGGTGGTGCCAGACCAATTAGGGAAAGGCCAAGACGCCATCCTTACGTTCACCAACAGGAGATACAGAGGCAGGTCAGGGACCTGAAAGAGAGAGGAGTCATAGACCCCTCAGACAGCCCATGGGCTGCCAATGTGGTTCTGGTAGATAAGAAGGATGGCACCAAACGTCTTTGTATAGACTACAGAAGACTGAATATGGTGACCATTAAAGATGCGTACCCGGTGCCACGCATCGACGAAACCCTAGATGCGTTAAGTGGGGCAAAGTGGTTCTCAACATTAGATCTTGCATCAGGCTACTGGCAAGTCATGTTAGATGAAGACGCCAGTCGGAAGTCGGCGTTTGTTGTTCGGGGCGGGTTATACCAGTGGAACTGCATGCCATTTGGTTTGTGCAATGCCCCGGCAACCTTTGAGAGGTTGATGGAGAAGGTAATGTCAGGGTTACAGTGGGAAATCCTGATGATTTACCTAGATGATATAATTGTGTTCGGTAAAACAGTGACCGAGATGATAGAGCGTCTCGAGGTCGTGTTTACTAGGCTAGGAAAGGCAGGCCTGAAGTTGAAACCGGGCAAATGCCACTTGTTTCAGACTTCAGTGACCTACTTGGGGCACATAGTGTCCTCGGATGGAGTGGCCACAGATCCGCAGAAAGTACAAGCTGTAGCCGAGTGGCCAACTCCAAGATGTGTACGGGATGTAAGAAGCTTCCTTGGCCTTGCATCCTATTATAGGAAGTTTATCCGTGGGTTCGCCCAGATTGCTAGCCCACTTCATGCGTTAACCGGAAAGTCGAGAGAGTTTGTCTGGAATGAATCGTGCCAGAGGGCATTTGAGGAGCTCAAGGGGCGGCTCCAGACTTCCCCAATTTTGTCATACCCGAACCCCCAAGGTGATTTCATCCTGGATACAGATGCCAGTGGTGAAAGCATTGGGGCAGTTTTGTCACAAATCCAAGACGGCGAAGAGAAAGTTCTTGCGTATGCAAGCAGAAAACTCAGTAAGCCAGAAAAAAACTACTGCGTCACAAGACGCGAATTGCTCGCTGTAGTTGTGTATTTGAAGAGTTTTAAACAGTATTTGTACGGCAGAAGGGTGACAGTCAGAACTGATCACGCGGCCCTACGTTGGATTCTTAGCTTAAAGAATTCCGAGGGACAGTTGGCACGATGGCTAGAGATCATTTCACAATACGATGTGGAGATCCAGCATAGGCCAGGGAGAAAACATGCCAATGCAGATGGACTGTCACGAAGGCAGTGCAAACAGTGTGGCCGAGAGGAGACAACGGCCGAAGAGGTAGCTGCTGATGATGAGAGTGGGAGACAGCCTCTTACTGAGGAGTTGATGGTTAGAGGCATTGTGGCCGAACCAGGTCTTTCAGTGGAAGTCATCAGAGAAGCTCAAATACAGGACCAAGACATGGCTTGGGTTCTCCGGACCCAGGAGGAGGGTAGAGAACGACCAGAGTGGAAGATGTTATCCCACCACTCTGCAGTGACTAAGACATACTGGGCAAGTTGGAACCAGTTCGCAGTCCGTGATGGGCTGCTATGCAAAAGATGGGAGTCGGATGATGGTAAAATCATCAGGTGGCTCCTAGTACTTCCGAAGAAGTTTAGGAAAGAGATTATGACGGAGGTGCATGGGGGGCAGCTCAGTGGTCACCTGGGTGTCCGTAAAACATTGGCCAAGATTAAGTACAGGTACTACTGGCCAATCATGTCTGCTGATGTGAGGTCATTCCTCCGCAGTTGTGACCTCTGTGCTAGGAGGAAGTCACCTGCAAAGAAGGGGGTGGCCCCTTTGCAGCAGTATCGGGTTGGAGTTCCATTAGAAAGAGTGGCTATAGACTTGCTCGGGCCACTGCCGAAGTCAGACCGTGGCAATCAGTGGATCTTGGTAGTAGGTGACTACTGCACCAAGTGGATGGAGGCCTATCCGCTTCCTGATGCCACAGCGAGCACAGTTGCACGCAAGTTAGTAGACCAATTCGTGTGTCGGTTTGGGGTGCCCCAGGAACTTCATTCTGACCAGGGCACAAATTTTGAATCAAAAGTATTCGGCGAGATGTGCCGAATTCTTGGTATCACCAAAACCCGTACGACCGCCTACAATCCTAAATCAGACGGGATGGTCGAAAGATTTAACAAGACTTTGATAAATATGGTAGCGGTGATGATTAATCCTAAGAGAGGTCAGAAGGATTGGGACGAGTTCCTCTCGTATGTGACATTTGCATACCGCTGCACACCGCATGACTCTACAGGAGAGTCGCCCAATATGATGATGTTAGGAAGGGAGGTTTGTTTACCTGTCGACCTGGTGACCGGATGTCCTAAAAATCAAGAGGACACCGACACAGACTTCGGTGAGAAGTTAAGAGATAACCTTCAGAGTGCCCATGATCGAGCTAGAGAATGCCTGGGCAAGAGTTCACGCAGACAAAAGAGGAATTATGACAGGAGGGCCACAGAGAAAGGCCTAAGAGTGGGTCAGCTCGTGTGGTTGTATAACCCAGCCAAGAAAAAGAAAGTGTCCCCCAAGCTGCAACTCAGATGGGAAGGACCGTGGCTAATTATTGACAGATTGTCTGATGTGACGTTTCGCATCAGGCGAAGGAACGGGGGGAAACCCCGGGTGGTTCATGCTGACCGTTTAAAACGGTATGAGGGTGAAGAGTCTGACTGCTCAGACCATGGTCTCAGAGACAGGGTAAGAACAGACCCCATCGGGAAGTCTGGTATCGACCCACCAAGGGGTGAAGGTCAGTTACCAGGAACAGAAATCCTGGAAGTAGAACCAGAGTCAGCAGAGTTAGAGACAGAAAACCAATACGCTGAAGATATCAGCACCAAAGGATATGAGTCACAAGTGTACCATCAGAGTCCACCGAGACGGTACCCAAAGCGGACTCACAGGCTACCCTTGCGTTATCAATAAGTCATACACAATTGTATTTTCCAGAGGTTTACAGAGTGCCTAGGCTTATGAGTCTTTTCTTTTGTATTTTGACAGATAAACAGAGAGGAGAAGAAGATGAAAGAGAACAGGAAGAGGTCGTTCAGGTGCCGGGATTGCCCGATGACCTTCCCATTTCGGCAGGGGCTTTGGCGCCATATCCGGGAGACACACGGGCCAATCATGTACCTGTATTGCAGACAGTGTTCATACAGAGCAACTAGGAGAGAGACCGTGCAGAGGCACTACTCCTCATTTCATAGTGAGAAGGTGCAGGAGGTGGAGAAGATCCAACTAGAGCAGGAAAGAATTAGAGAAGAGGAGGTTTTCCCAAGGAGGCATGGAGAGGCGCGAAGCCTTAAAAGCCAGTGGAACCCACCGCCCGCAACAGCGACCAGAGCCCCGCCTCAGGCGGTGACACCGGTACTGGAGAATTCGGCCAGAGGTGAAAGTGATGTTGGGGTGCTGAGCCTATCTCCCTGCCCCATATCTCCCCTGATGGCCATCTCGTCCCCGGAGCATCCTCTAGAAGTGGTGGCCGTCCCAAAGCCGATTTCAGGGAAGCCGAGAGGGATGCTGGCCATGGCACCACCACCCGGTGCTTCACCGTCCTCATCCACCGCGTCATCCATGCCCGAGCTGGACGAGGACCCCTGGGTGCAGCAGCGAAGTAGCCCCCCACCTCACAAGGTTAGACGCCTCGCCACCGTGAAGGTCTTCACCTGCACCGACATACTCGTGGAGGACCGCATCATCCGACGCACGGAGAAGACAGAGACATACTGGAGAAACATGAGTTTCGGCAAAGAAGAAGTGACGCAGGCCAAAGACTAGGTCAAGGTTAAGATTAAAGTGTTTCTCGTTCTGTTTAATGTTTAAGTAAAAGTATAATCTTGGTTATTATTGAGTAGTTTATGACCGCCCGAAACTGATTTACGAATCATTGAAATTCCATTCTGGTTATCCTTGCTATAGCCGCAAATTGATGCTCGAAATTGTGTAGATGTTTTTATTGGACCAAAATTATGCATGTATAAATCAGTTAACACAACTCTACCTTTTAATCATTATCTTAACTTTTGATCAGGTAAAAGTAGGCTATTATAACGTCTTGATATCTAAGGCAGTACATATTGTTTTACAAAGTATATTCGTGCATATTTAATGAACCTCAGTTTTTGGTGTTTTTTTTGGGTAATCCTGGTTAGACTTGCATAAGTCGCTTGTCGCTGTTATTATTTCTGCTGATTAGACTGGGGTCAGTCTAGCATAGCTCGGGCCTTTGTGGCGAACGGCGCAGACTGGTATGCAAGTCTATTCCTATTTATAATATTATACTGTACAGGCCATTGTGCTAGTGTAAATGTACGTGACCCACTTGGTTACGTCATTTGTTTTAGCCAATAGGGCAACGGTAAAGCCATGTGCTGGGCTCGCGCTTAACACATGGTGTAGATATAATTTGTGCACACATCTTTACTGACTATTGTGGTGTTGTATAACGTTAAAATAAGAAAGTGAATATACGATTCTTCAGTACTTGGGGTTTTCTTGTGCTGGAGGCCGAACGATCAACGCTGCTAGCGCTATAAAGAACGGATTGCCTGCTGATTGAGAGACAGGTACTGTTATAGTCTAGTAAGTTAGTTATTGTTCTCTATTGCCAGCAAGAACTTACTTGTCTCGTAGGAACTTAATTTAGGGTTAACTCACGTTGCTGTGTGCTATCGGGTCTGTGTAATTTCGCTCGGTGCAAGCAGAGTACAGTGCCATTATCTGTATACACCACCGGGTTGTTTATTTAGTGCTGGTCACATAGTTTAAGGGCTGAGAAATAGGATACGGGTTGAGCGTCCGCGTCTGCAAGAAGGCACCCTCAGAACGGGGTTCAGACGGATAGCGAAAGTAAGAGCTCTGATCCGTATCACTTCGGCCCTATTTCCAAGTTCAATTGTATTATTGTGGGTTACCTCTTGTGGGTTACCTCTTGTGGGTTACATTTGTGGGTTACCTTTTGTGGGTTACATTTGTGGGTTACCTTTTGTGGGTTACCTCTTGTGGGTTACCTCTTGTGGGTTACCTCTTGTGGGTTACCTTTTGTGGGTTACATTTGTGGGTTACATTTGTGGGTTACCTCTTGTGGGTTACATTCTTATAGTTTCACTGCCATATATTTATTATAATATTCCAAGAGCCAATAGAGATCATGTAAATAATGTAAGTGATTATGAGAGTGATTAAACCAAGTATAACATATTTATTGTTCCTGAAAAGAAATAAACTGTCTCTTGTCCATCATTGTATCCTAATTATTGCATGAATCCACTGGGTTACCAACCAACTACAAATCAGGTGGCATATTGCTCCCAAAACGAATCCATGTTCTCGGGCCCTAGATCGCTCTGACGATCTCTGCAGTTCCGACAGGTACGACAAGGAATCAAGGTGAGATCCGCCACAGTACCATCCACAGCTCCGATAACATTTGGGAACCCTGATTTCCAAAAACAAAACAAAATATCAATAACATACCAGGGTAGTCAGTTCCCAGAATTCCTGTGGACAGTACTGACATGGATGTGATCTTGGAATGGGGCTTTTAAGATGTTCCCACACTCCCTACTTCCTCCTCATAATTAACATCCGTTTCTCCAATTACCGAAGTAATTGATTCGTGACGAGTGTGAAATGATCTATTAAATCTATTTTCACTATTTAAAATGTGTCAAATTATGTATTCATTCTGTACATTTGTCAAATGTTTCTTTAAGTGCATTTCAGACTGAAGAGTATACCTACATATAGCTATGACAAGCACACTTGATAGTTGTATACATTCCATATTTTTGAAATCAAACTATACGTTTTTAGCAATCGTTTGTAAATAAAATTCATCATTATTCAGCACATCAAGCTTCCTATTGCGTCATTTTGTTTCATTTTGTTCAGCTTAAAACTGACTTGCATGCAAGACCGAGTAGGATTTTTTTTAATTTGTCCAGCCTCTTGAACTTATTCAAAGTCTGCCGGTTTTCCTGATTGTGGTTTAAAACCTCATCATCGATCGGGTCACGCCTAATGAATATTATTTTTTTTAATAACAGTTTGATCTTGCGCATGCAGTGGATGGGAGATGGATACACTTCTAGTGGTCACATTGTATTATTGTTATTGACTTCAATCCATACAAGTGTTTTGAATTATATTCCTGAAGTAGTGGTATTATTTAACAATACTTTTGATATACCAGTGCAGTGTTAAAGTTTCTTTTTCTGCATGCCCATTCTGTGTATCACTGTTGTCAAGTTATAGAGGAAGGAGTTACTTAAACACACTTGCAATACTAACAATTAATATAAAACACATCTGAAAAAACCTATGTTTATTACATGTACGTTTATTGCAAAGATTGAAATCAATCACGTTACAGTTATGAACATTAAATGAATGAAAAATAATCTAAAAGCATAAGTTTTCAATTCTAATATTTATCATCAAAGTGTATCACTGTTGTCAAGTTATAGAGGAAGGAGTTACTTAAACACACTTGCAATACTAACAATTAATATAAAACACATCTGAAAAAACCTATGTTTATTACATGTACGTTTATTGCAAAGATTGAAATCAATCACGTTACAGTTATGAACATTAAATGAATGAAAAATAATCTAAAAGCATAAGTTTTCAATTCTAATATTTATCATCAAAGTGTGAAAATGAACATAGTAAACACTAAAAGAAAAACAAAACTGAATATCTTGGATGCACCCAAATGTTTACATGCACTCATTGGATGATAAAAATTAAGGTAAATAACAACGTTGTACAACTACAAAAGACAAGATGTTAAGATTGGATGCCAAAAACTCTTAATTTTTCGCGTGAGAAAATTGTTCCCCCTATTTTGAGAATGGACGGTACCCCAGCGTTTCGCAATCACAGCCTCGAAGGGCCCCCCCTCCGCCCCCCCCCCCCCCCTGCATGCACTATAAATGTCAGGTTATTTGAATTAGTTTCAATGGCACACCAATGCTTAACATTTGCATAAATAATCCTACTGTTATTATGTGTCAACAAGATTATTTTAAATGCATAAATATTAAAAAGAATTTTAACCAGTTCGTGCCGGAGGACGTACTGTATATACACGCAAAGTTTTCCCCAGATTCAAAACGGATGACACATAATCACGCCACGAGCAAGGCCGGAAATGTCTATCAAGAGCGAGCAAGGCCAAAAATGCGTGGGTGTGCTTCCCGGTACCATCGGCCTGAACCCGCCTTAGATCGAGTTTCGTTAAAAATAATCCTGCAGCTCGTCCTGGCAATATTAAAATAATCCCGGCACGAACTGGTTAAAATGTGTAATTTGCAAGGTAAGAAGTTTATAACATCTACGAGGCATTTCTCTAGCAAAACTGGCCATCATCTTTTTGAGGGGGACCAAGTACAATCACGCACAAGAAAAAAGCAAAAATGGCAGCTCCCATTGCCAGCTCCCATTTTGTCACCTAGAAAAAAATTGTTTGTATGGATTGTGAATGTAAATTTTCCTAATTTCTTACTATAACATGTAAGAGTTTGCTGAATACAGAGATAGCTTTTTTCAAGTGAAGCTGAAACGTGCATTTGGAGGTTGTTGGTGCTTGTTGACACTATGTTTGTGCTCAATAGCACAACCGGAACAATTTGCCGTTTACGGTACACATTCACTATTTTACTTTCCAAAAATCAAATTAGGCTGGTCACTATCAATCAGTGCACAAAAACAAGTTCATATCATGATACTACATGTACAGTCATCATTAAACCACTCACTGTGACTAAAGTTCTACAAGACTCCAATGCCATGGTTCATCCAAGGCAAACTTTCTACACAAAGTGTCATTATCCTCATCAATTTCCTCATCTTTGCTGACCGCGGTGTCCTTTCTTCTGCCATCTAAGTTCTTCGTCGCAGCTCCTTTTTGTTCCCGTTCTCTTCTTTCCCTGTTTTTGCTTGCTACTCTTTGCGACTGTTTGGTTCTCATTTTGTCTGTTACACTGTCTATAATGCTGTTTGCTTGTGCTTTCGATAAGTCCATACCAATTCTGTAAATTTGGAAGACAAAATAATGACATTTTTGTTAAACTGCTGCCATATCATAACCGGAATAAACAGTTGAAAAAATGTTGACGCCATTTTTTTCTTCATATGTATCATCTGAATAAAGGTCCGTTAAAAATGTTGAAAAGACTCTAGGGCTAAGACTAAGCATGGAGTTCTTATTCCTCCATGGACTAATAAACATTTAGAATTTTGTAAGCGCACACACAATGTAAATATTTGGGAAAATTTCATGACTCCATTTGTCTTTGTACACAATCGGCGACGTAGCCGCGTCTACATACTACATTCTTTCCTAAAGTGTAAACAGTAAATATCATATTGAATAATGTGAAATCCGGTAAAGTTCACCGTCATGACCTTCGGCATTGTTTGTCGGGCATATGCCTATGCAGGGTGGCCCATAACAAAAACTAACAAACCGTGCTTTTGCTGCACATGAGGTCACACATTGGTACGGTACCATAAATGAATGGGGAGTCTTTCTGGTGAAAGAAAAAGATAACAAGATTCTCGCGGTAGGCCTATATCAACTTTCTTTCTCCCTTTGTAGTTTTGGCTTGGTCATAAAATATCAGGTTTTTTTGTGGGCCACCCTGGCTGTGACTGTGTCATATATGCTGGCCTTGGCATGGGGATGGAGGTTGAGTTATATTAGTCAATAACGCTGCATAAAACATGAGTTCATGATAGTTTATGATACAACTTACATTTTACAAAAATTACAACTGTAGTGTGTGGGCCGGCATGCAGCCGGTCACTACGACGTTTGTACCACAAATCCCACAATATTTACGTTATTACACAGTCTGATTAAAACATACCTGGATTACTCGCAGAAATGGAGAACGTATTTCGGACTTTTGGATGTACAGCAAATGAAACCTGGAAGATCGATAAACTAGTGATACATTAACACTTGGCGCAGACGTCTTGTAAACATGTAAAAAAGATGTCGACTTCGCCCTACTTTTGAAGTTGAACTTTTAGACAAAATGTAGGGCAAAGGCCATGACCAATATGGAGGGCAGCAGAGCAGAACAAAAGAGGCTCCCTGGCCCTACACGACGTACGTACGTACGACGTACGTCCGTGATCGTTTTGTTTTTTTAAAGATCGGCGTGTACGTTACCGGCGACCCTGAAGAAACCTTGTTTCAAGGAGAGGTGGGAGCGGGAAACTTAATATACTTTCGCTCATTTTCGAGTACTCTCAGCACTGCCTGCACGACTCTGTCGATTGCTCTCCATGCAGTTGGTGGGCTGACTCTTGGGCATGTATCGCCAACAACGATCGCAAATGTCCCCGAAGACAGATAGCGCAAGCCTAAACAAACTTGTAGAATCGGGGGAAGTGCCATGTTTCGGTCGGTTGTATGATTAAGAAGGGGCGTCAGTATCGTCACCAAAAATAAGATGGTGCGTGGTCGAAATCGATATCTTGACCAAACTTGGTCCTGAACATTTCTAAGGGGTTTTCCCTGTCGCGAAAAACGCGTCTTTGCCGTTCAATTGAATAATTATGTCGGCGGTTTTGCCGGTGTGAAAGGTAATTCTGTCCCCCCTGGTAAATGTGTCCCCCCGGACAGACTAATTACCAGGCCGTGACCCGGTAAATCTGTCCGGGGGACACATTTACCTAGGTATTTCTGTCCCCCTCCAGGTAATTCTGTCTCCCTGCCCAACGTTAAACGTGTCCCCCTGGTAAAATTGTCCCGTGCAACGTCACAAGTCTAGCACCCACTAGACGCAACAACCAGTGTAGTACAGGTTCACCCCTTCATGGTGCATCATTTGTGGCAGACTGTAGGATGTGTAGCGTACTACAAATTACAGGTGGTTAAAAGTGCTGCCACACTTCGTGCTGGGTATACAGAATTTGTACGCGTGCAAGAAGTCTGAAAATACTGAGTACCGCTAATTTCCCTTTCGCGCAGAAACGTAGATCGGTTGATTTAATTAATACAGTTATTTATATTTTTATTTTTATTTTGATAAATCGATGAAGGGAATAGAAGTCCAAATAATAAATACCATGTGGGCTTTTCATTGAAATAACATCATAATAACCACTTATGTGTGGAACATTGGGGGACAAAATTACCTAGAGAGGGGACAGAATAAACTGGAGGGGGACGGAATTAACGGCTCTAGGGGGACACTTTTACCTAGGTAATTCTGTCCCCCCGGACAATTTTACCGGGGGACAGAATTACCGTCCACACCGGCGTCTTGCCTGTCTCCGCACTACCATATTGGAGATTTTTGATTGAAAATAAAAATGGCGTCGACAATAAGCACAAAATCTACCAGTAAGCAGACGTTTTAGGTTGTTTAGGGCTTTAAGCAGAAAAAGGTTGCTTACGCGTTTTATGAAATAGAAATACCGCTAAGGGACACCCTGTAAGCACAAAACGTGTGCTTACATGTTTTATGAAATTGGGCCCTGATGCTGTGCCACACACTTTATTAATACGCGCCAACGATTGATTTTAACACGCGCGCGTGTGCAGCGCACATGGCTGGGAGGATGATTCAAATTCCTGCGTCACGTTCACATTTAGCTCTTAGCTGCCATCGATGTTGTACGCCTTTCTCTGTATACTAGCGCTATAACGCAAATTTACCGACTGAAAGGTAATTTTATGTTTACACTTGGTTTTTCTCTCTCTCTAACACCACGTAAAAGTTTTTATGGGGTAGGTCGTGCAGTTTCCAGACAAAACCTACCCACGGTCTGAGCGAACTGCACCTGACCAGTTCTCGCTTTTTAGACATTTTTGTTTATGGTCTCCTTGTTGAAATTTACTAAAATAGACTGGTAAGAACTTTTACACGCCGGCATCTTTAAAACCTATACTAACCTGAACCCTGTAAATATTCTGTTACTTTAATCAGTTTGTTTCTTTACTGTCCTGATAAATACCAACGCTGCGTCCTTATGGCGCAATGTATTTTTCCCTCAATATTCCAAAGTTCCCTCCATTTCTCTATAAAAAATTAAATCCTACAGATGTCATGCATTCACTAGCGGCATCAAGGACTATTTTTTATTTTTTGTTCATATTTATTTCCACTTAATCAAAAAAAAAAGATTTATAGACGGTATAAATAAACGTATACGATTAAGCGGCGGGCTTCTCCAAAAAGCAAGCTTGTCAAGTGGAAAGGCCCTTGATGTGTAGAAAGAAAGTAATTATGTCATGATAAATAGATATTATACGGGTTCCATTTTAACTACACAGAAATAAACTTATGTTACACATAAAATGACAAGGACCAACACAAACAGGACATAACAAATACAATTGTACAATATAACCTACACAGGGGATCGTACAATGAATCTACACGTATCGCAGCTAATTATAATAATCAATGTTAAGAACGATATTTTTCCAAAAGCAGAAGTTTAAGTTTTTTCTTAAATAAAAAACGACTACGAATACTTCTTAGAGTTTGACTTAGTGAATTCCAATATGTTGTACCCTGATAAATGACAAATTTCTTTGCAAGAGCAGTACGTATAAAAGGAACATGGAAATCTTTAAACTGTCTGGTATGATATTGATGAATAACTGCATTAGTCACAAACATTCGTTCAAATGAATTAGGTAATTTATGAGCTACAAGCTGATGCATAAACATTCCTAGCTGGAGTGAATACATATCATTAATTTTAAGAGTATTGTGATTAAAAAACAATGGATTAGAATGAGCTCTAAATTCCACACGGTCAATAACACGCAATGCCCTTTTCTGAAAAACCAAAATTCTATTAGAAAGACAAGAGCTTGTGTTGCCCCAGGCCAGAATACCGTAGGAGATATAAGGCAAAATTAACGCATTATAAATATTATACAAAATATGAGAGGGAAAAAAAGATTTCAATTTGTTAATAATACCAATATTTCTTGAAATTAATTTACATAGATAATTTACATGACATTTCCATGATAATTGTTCATCAATAAAAAGACCAAGAAATTTAGTACAGTTGGTTTGATTAACAGGATAATTATCGTACAAAATATCAGTAGGAATTGAACTGGCTGTATTGCTAAACAACATAAAACAGGTTTTATCAATGTTGAGGGATAATTTGTTGGCTTTAATCCATTTAGGAACACCAATGAGTTCTGTATTAATGACGTTAACCAGTGTACCCAAATTGTTATGCGAGTAAAATGAATTCGAGTCATCTGCAAATAAAATAAATGACAAGGTACTAGAAGATTTCTCAAAATCGTTAATATATATTGAAAAAAAGAAGTGGTCCCAAAATGGATCCCTGAGGAACTCCACAAACCAACTCTTTAGGTGAAGACTGGTTATCATTAAAAAGTACAAATTGTTTACGATTAGTGATATAATTTCTGAACCACTCCAAGGCAATCCCTCTAATTCCATAAAAGGAAAGTTTAGCCAAAAGTATATCATGATCTATTGTATCGAATGCCTTGGAAAGGTTCAGAAAAATTAACAAGATGGCCGCTTGTAAACGCCTGAACGCTTGGAAGTTGGCCTACATAAAGTCCTGCTCCACTCCATTTGGCAGATACATTAACCAAGTTCGCAAAGATTGCATTCGTATAACTATTTCTTTTTACCCTAGAACTCTCGACATTATTTACTACTCTCGGCCTTATTTACCCAGACTCTCAACTTAGACGATGGGTCCTTTTCCCATTTTAAGTCCAGTGCGGACAGCCTCTAGGACGTTTTCCTCTCAGGTACTTCTCCCGAGTCCAGTGGGTACTTCTACCGGCCAACTGCTGCCCGGGAAAACGTCCCTGGTCACTTTTCCCTAGACGATAAGTCCAGTGCGAACAGCGCGACTCGGTAAAAGCGTCCCAGGAAAACGTCCACCCGGTGTGGCGGTCTCACTTCTCCGGCGTGCTAGCTTCTCCGGGCAGATTGAGCGGATAAGTCAGCACGTTACACTCACATACTCATTTATCCGCTGTGCTCACTTCTCCTGATGCCGCGTTACCAACAGAGGGCGCTAATCACCATATTTTCCGTCGCGTTTATGACAAAACGTGGGCAACAGGATCAACAAAGAATGGACAATAATTTAATTTGAAGATTTGAATTTTTCTTTTGTGTTTCCTAATTCCTCCATCCATGATGTGCATCATGTTGTCATATATGTTTGTTTCTTGTACACAGCCATTTAGTCTCTGAAGAAGGTTTCACAACACGCGTTTGTGAGAAAACTTACTTATAAACATCCTAAACAAAACACACAAAAGATTGCAAAACAGGACAAGGTTCGGTTGAGCATAGCAATGACTATGCTCTATTCATTATTTCTTCTTGAAACTTTCCACACATACGAATTATTGTATAAACAATAAATTATCAAAATTTCGCAAACGTGGGACAGTTACGAAGACCTAATTTGCATATTTAGTTACGGTGTTAATTAGACCACTGATGGACTTTGATCCAAACACTAACTACGCAAACACTACGCAAAATCGCGTAATGGTTTTTAATCATCTGAATGCACCCCAAAAATGGGAATATGTAGAGGACTTATTAGGCTTTTCAAATTATGCAAAATCTCACATTGACCACCCTTTCATATTTTGACTTTGGATGGCCACATTTCTAAATAACATTGTGCGACTTTACTCTCATATTGGGATGACAGGTCACCTACGTTATTATATCCGTACAAGCGCACAAGTAGAACTGAACTAGAAACAAATTGTTCAGGTTCCTCTAGTATATTTCTTTTGAAATGTAATAATTGTTGAGAATATTTATCATTAATCGAGATTATTTTGAAGTCGAGGTGGGTGCAGAAAAGCAACTAAGAAAATAGCTTTCACCCTGCATGAACACTGAAAATATAACCTCGACCAATCATTCATATTGTTCATTGGACAAAACTGCAAAACAGAACAAGTGGCTTTTTCGTTTTTCCAAATAAAAAAAGGACATTTAAATAAATGTTTTTAAAAACTTGCCTTCGCTCAAAATGTTGAATTAGTTACTTCTTATCTTGATATCTTGCTACAACCATTGAAATATCTAGGTTTATTTTTGAAACAACAAAAATTATTTTCAAAATTCTACACACAAATCAAACAATGTCATCGTCACGATGTTGGAACTAGAATAGTAACAACCAAAAAGAATAAAAAACAAAGCCTTTTCTGAAACGTATTTGGAAAAACAAATAAGAACCTTTTTAAGTCGAAGGACTTATCTCTGATTGTCAGAGGAAATAATTTTTCAAGGTTTGCCCTAAATTCCAGAGTGGCTAAATAATGTAACGCAAACGCCATAAAAAGGGCTGCTGAGGACAGATGTTTCCAATGACACATGAACGAAAAAAATTGACATTTCTTACATATTTAACATAAGGGACTTGACCTAAATCAGATGATTGGAAGCAGGCCAATGTCACGGCAATTTTCCAGAAAGGTGACAGGAGCCAACATATGTGACCCAGCACGAGTAAATGAGACACTTTAAGGCAAAAATGAAAATTGAGATTTTGATTTCATCATTTAAAGCTTGTTTAGTTTTAAACGATGAAATCAAAATCTCAATTTTCATTTTTGCCTCAAAGTGTCTCATTTACTCGTGCTGGGTCACATATAACATGATGAGGTCATGCTTGTGTTTACATCCAATAGGAGTTTTCTGGATCTCGTCCCAACTTTGCTCTCATAGGAAAGCGCACAAGTATGGCATGCATGTACATGATGGCCGGTGCCGTTGGTCGCTGGTTCAGTTCTGGCTCTGCAAAAGGCGAGCAGTGGCATAGCGTCTGAATTGCTGCACGTGGCACTGCCTCAGCACAATAGGTGGGATGCCTCGAAGTAGTTGCTCTGCATACTAAACAGTGAAAGTGGAAAGGAAAAACAAATTGAAAAACAAAATTCCTACCATCAGGACAAAAACTCCACAACTTTTGGTGTCACGTTGTCTTAAAGTGTGGACCCTTTGTACGTTCCACTACGGGAAGATAAAAGGTACATTGAGATCCTATAAATTGCTTATGCAAAGTGATAGATGTTGGGTATTCAATTGGACTTTTGGCAGAAAAGGGTGTTTTCTGTCTGGGAAAAAAACGTTCAGTGCCGTAAAAGGTTCAGTACCTCAATTTGGAATAGGCTTTGTGCTGGCAAGGTTGATGCCATTTCAGAGGGGAAAACTTCCTCAATGTACTGTTTCTCTTTTTAGTTATCTACATTGTATATTTAATTTTGTTTTTCTTAATATAATTTTCTTTCCTGGTAAAGTAACACTGTGCACCAAGTAATGAACAATGAGTCCTTTGGTTTAACTTCCACAGGGCCGTGTCACTCCCAGCCATTACTCACACATTAATTGTTCTAGTGAAAGACACAACACTTTCAGTGACATAACACTTACATGAAAAGAGAAGAATACCGCTTCTCAGCTGCACTGTATCCTGGCAGATAATTTAGGATTCCCAGCTGTTTGGTGTAAGGGTTGGCTGACAGTAGCATCCAGTGATCTCCATCCACACATACAGGCACCAAAATCCACATGTGCTGTGAGAAACAAATCTGGACAGAAAGACATGTTTGAGAATTAACACATGTATATACATGATGTGACAACAGGCGCGATTGCAGGACTTTATTTAAAAATCAATTAATAAATATCTTGGTTAGTTAAAAGCTTCTGACTGGTCGAGACTCAATTAGGTGAGCTATAGCTCCAAAATCCCATTCACTAACAATTAATTTGGTGTTTACATGTACACTTACATCTAACAATGCAGTCATAGATGTGAAACCATTCGTGATCATGTATACTTTATGTAACACAGATGTTGCTTGCGAGTGCTTTTTATTATAACCCAGTACAACAAAAGGTTGGTGCACTTGATCTCTGTAGGTATCCAGGTGACAGCAATGAATAGATAGGTTTGATGCTGTGTGTGTCTCAAGAAATGGATAGATTTGGTATTGCGTGTGCCTCTCAAGGAGAGCTGAGTGAATGAAAGTGAACTTGGCCTGCTGATAACAGGGGTACCAGGGCCTCTGCACATGGTGGCTACTTGTCAACACTTTTACGACTTATAGTTACTTTATTGTAAGGGACTGTAAGGGATGGTCTACAATTGGCCAATGCACAAAGTGCTTGGTCACAACTCTCCTCTGCTAATCTATTGGGTTCCACACCAATAACGGGTCTTCATATTACACAACTTTAGAATAAAAGCAAACAAATTAAACTGATTGAAAAAGTAACTAAACTTATAAACACTGAGAACAAAAAACTAAGCTACTTGTCCAATTGTGGCCGTTCCAAGGGGCCTTGCCAGTCGCACGTCTCCTTGGAGGAAATCCTGAAGCCAGTCCTCGACTCCATCACTGACGAGGCTGATCTCGGTGCATGGTGTTTCCTTGGGACTGGGACCCTTGAGCGACGGCTTCCTGAAGCAAGACAGTCGTCTTCCCACTTGAATGAGCCTGGAGGATGACCTTGGAACATGATGAAGATTGGAGTGCTTACCAGCTCTTCGTCTGCTGGATCTTCTCACAGGGTTGATTGAGGGCTTGCTTGTGATAGATGTTGCGCTGTCATCTATTACTGGCCCTGCGATGTGTTCAGAGATTTCCTGATTATCACCTATGCTCTGCAACTCCGCTGATGACGTGTGGCTAACGTCTTTGAACGATAGAGACTCCAGGGTTGGGGTAGGAGCTGCTGGGACTACCGTCTCCTTATCAACACTTTGCTGACACTGTGGCTCAGTAGGCGACCGCTCGGAGTAGTCCATTGACAGGCTGGTAGGCTATCCTCCGCTGAACATGACGGAGATTGGGGTTCCTTGGTGGGGGATGGGGTTGTACATGTACCATCATGAGTACCAGCGGACTGGACAACATCTACAGCTTTGTTGGGGTCATATTCCAACACCAGAATATCATGGAATTCCAGGGAATCATCAGGGCCACAAGCACGTACTGCTGTTCAGATGCTGTGCTTCAGACGTTTTCTGTACTCCATCAGGTGAAGAAGATCCGGGGGTGCTCAGAGAGACCTGCTTTTCCAAGCAATGGGGGATCTGCAGTAGTTAGCAGAGTGACTTCCTGGGGGGTTTCACCTGTCACCTCTGGGTTGCTTTTTTTTAGGTCACTGGGGACTATCTCACCAGTGTCAAGTATCTCGGTCCTCGACACGTATCTGGATGGTCCGTTGCCATCTGCTAGCTTTACCTTATATACGTTAGTAAGTGAACGTTCTTCCACCTTATATGGGGTAGGCTTCCAGTAGTCGGCGATCTTATTTCTTCCTTGGGGATGGCTACGAAGGAGGACTCGTGTTCCCACGGGAATCCCTTGATCGTTGGTCCTTGCATCACTACGTTTGCAACGTGTAGCACTCCTCCTCTCCATCCTCGACAGAGCAGCCTCAGCAGCATTTTTCAGCTTGTGGAGGTGCTGGTCTACCCAGGTGTCCAACCCTAATTGGGGCGCAGCCTCCAAGTCAGTCAGCCCTAGCAGAAGATCGAGAGGTAGGGTTGGTTCCTGTCCCATGAAGACAAAGAAGGGAGAAAGACCAGTGGAGGAGTGGGGTGTACAATTGTACACAAACACAAGCTCTTGAATGTGTTCTGGCCACCGCTTCTTTTGCTCTGTAGAGAGGGTTCGAAGGAGATTGTGCAGCGTCCGATTGAATCGCTCACACTGCCCATTGCCCTGCGGGTGGTAAGCAGTGGTGCGGTTCTTTGACATCCCATAGGCAGTACAGAGATCTTTCACAAGTTGGGACTCAAAATTCCTACCCTGATCGCTGTGTATTCGCCTGGGAATGCCATACTTATGAAACCACTCTTTAACCAGGATCTTGGCAACGGTAGTGGATTTTTGGTCGCGACATAGAACTGCCTGGGAGAACTTGCTGAACACGTCGGTCATGACCAACACATTCTCTCGGCCATCTGTTGCCCGCTCCAGTGTCGTGAAGTCAATGGCCAGGATATCCAGAGGTCGTTCCGCCAGCAACGTCCCCATCGTGGGCCGCACAGCTGGTACGGGAGCCTTGGCCAAAACGCACCTCTCACACTGCGTACACCATTTCTCTACATCGGATACCATGCCAGGCCAGTAACACCGTCGCTTCACCAGCGCTAGGGTTCTTTCTCGACCTTGGTGACCTGCCTGATTGTGGAGGGCTGTCAGTACAGCTGGTTGCAAGTTGGCTGGGATGATTAATTGGCAGTATTCTCCCTCGACTGGGTCTTGCGTCGAGACGAAGAAGACGCCCTGCATTTCCCGGATGCGGTCCCACCTTTTCAACAGGGCTGGAGTGGCATTACTCTCCTTCTTCAATATAGACTTGGCCTAGGTCGGGCACCCAACCTCCAGAAGACCAGAAAACGAGAAATCACCTCATCCTCCTTCTGCATCTTTGTCAGCTCATCTGGGCTGTATCCCGGGAGGGTTCTTAATGCATAGGGGACCTCCATGGCAGCTGCTGCACGAACTTTTGCTTGGGCAACCATTGCATCTGCTAAGCCAACCTCCTGGAGAGATGTTGAATGGGAGATTTGCTGAAGGGTCTCCTCTGCTTGACTGTGCTGTCGGCTCAAGGCATCTGCATTAGCGTTGGCCTTCCCAGATCAATACTTGATCGAGAAATTGAACTGCGCCAGCTGACTGGCCCACCTCATCTCAGCTGCTCCCAGTTTAGCCGTCTTCAAGTACGACAGTGGGTTGTTGTCAGTGAAGATCACAAATTCTGCACCCAAGAGATATTCGCGAAATTGTTCAGTTACGGCCCACTTCAAGGCTAGGAGCTCTAACTTCATGGAGCTGTCGTTCTCCATTTTCTTCTCGGGCGGCCTCAGGCTGCGGCTGGCGTAACCGATAACCACACGCCCATGTTCCTGGTCTTGAGACAGCACTGCACCAAGACCGTTGAACGATGCATCTGTTTCCACAACAAATGCCCGTCTGAAATCAGGGTAGCCAAGAATTGGCGGTGATGTGAGCCTTGCCTTGATCTCTTTTAATGCCCCGGTGCAGTCACTGTTCCATTGGCGGCAGAAGTCGTCTTGTTGGCCTGAATTATAAGTGGGACGTCGCCAAGCAGCTCCCTTTTTGCACCCTTGCTTAGTCAAGAGTGCATGAAGTGGTGCTGCCACCTGACTTAAATGCTTCACAAAGCGCCGGTAGTATCCCGCCAGTCCGAGAAAGGCTCTAAGCTCCTTTTCACTCCGTGGCTGCTTCCAATGGCGGATTGCTTCCGTCTTGGCTGGGTCAGTAGCAACTCCCTTAGCCGAAACAACATGACCCAAGTAGTTGCATTCTTCCCGGAAGAGACGGCATTTACTTGGCTTGATCTTCAGTCCGTGTTGCCTAAGTCGCCGGAAAACCACCTCTAACCTCTCTAAATGCTCATCGAACGTGCTCGAAAACACCAAGATGTCATCAAGGTACAGGAGCAGACTCCCATAGTTGAGGTCCCCAAGGATAACCTCCATTAGGCGCTGGAAGGTTGCTGGAGCATTGCTCAGGCCAAATGGCATGCGGACATACTCGAACAAGCCACCGGTGCCCGGTCTAAACGCCGTCTTGGGGACATCCTCTTGTGCTACCGCTACTTGGTGGTAACCTTGGGCCAAATCAAGAGAGGAGAAGAGCTTTGCCCCTCCAAGGGAATCCAGCGCCTCGTCAATTCTGGGAAGGGGGTAGGCATTTTTGCGTGTCCGCTCGTTTAACATTCGGTAATCGACGCAAAGTCGAAGGCTTCCATCTTTCTTGCGTACAACTACCACTGGGGCTGCGTACGGGCTAGACGAGGGCTGGATAATTTGTTGTTTCAAGAGCTTCTGCAAGTGAGCTTTCACCTCAGTCATCTGGTGTGGGGGAACTCGCCGGTGGGGGCACATACAGGCTGGTCATCAGTGGTGGGCATTTTGTGCGTTACCGTTGTAGTGTGTGCTAAGTCATCCCCGTCTTTGCAAAATACATCTCGAAACCGGAGCAGGAGATCTGTAAGTTTCCCCTGCTGTTCTGGAGTTAACTTCATGCCACCCATATCTAGGTCAATAGGCAGAGCAGACTTCCCTGCCAACCCCGCTCTGGTAGCACTGACTGAGTTGACGGTTGCTTCGTGCAGCTCCTGCAGCACGACAACTTGAATGCCATCATCGGTGATTCTGACTTCTCCACTGTCAACTTGAAGCTCTCTTTCATCTGTTACTATACCAATTCTGCTTTTTGCTGGGAGCCAAGCATCCTCCTGACTGACGTTAGCAACCTTGATGTGGACAAACCCCCGCTCAACAGCAGACAACGTGTCGACCACAGCCAGATTGCGTGGTAGGTTACCAGTCACCCCACTGACAGCTTGAATGAGGGCCTGTCTTGAATCATGATTGAATCTGGGGATAAAGCACTTTACGGCTTTGACTGAACGGGCTGGAACACACACGGGTCTAGTCCCACTAACCTTTGCGAACCCCATCCGTGCTTTTGAAGCCTCGTAGGTACAAAGTGCGTTTGCCCAGGCTGTACCATCCCCTCTCTGTAATTGATGCAGGTAGGACTCGCCATGAGTTTCCTTCAAAGCCTTCCAGACCTCGCGGAGGATGTTCGAACCAAGTAGCCCTAGGGGCTGTGTAGTATTCAGTTCTGTCGTTTTGGAAACGAGGACTCCCACCCCCTTGAGTTGAACTCCGAGTAGATCCATATCCAACTCTGCATAGCCCACGTAAGGGATCTCAATTCCGTTCGCTCCATACACCTTTAGCCACCTAGTAACATCTTGTAGAGCTGGTTTCCTGGACGACAGACTCATATAGATAGTCTCTGGCAGGACAGTTACCTTGCTGCCTGTGTCTAAGACAACCCTCACCGGTTGGTCATAAATCGAAACACAGACTTCCGGGCTTTTCGCAACAGCCCTGCCAAGGACCTCCTCCTTTGTTCGTTCCCTAGAGCCATCCTCCCGCCCCTCCAACGCTCGGCTCTTTACGATGGAGGGCTGGCTTCTGGGGCATTTTTGTATTGAGAACTGGTGTTTTTAGTCTCCCGTGGGGCTGGGTTGAATGGGGGTGCATCAGTCCAGCTTGTACGTGAGCTGGCTGGCGGTGGTGCCTGGGCTTCCCCTTCTCTTTGTCTCCGTGGGGGGTTGGGGCAGTAACGGGCTATGTGGTCTGTCCATCCACAACTGTAGCAGGTCACAGGTCGATAGCCTCCAGCCCGAAGGGGAGTAACTGGTGCTGCAACGGGGCGGGCTGGGTGCGACATTAGAGAGGACACCTTCTCACACAGTTGACTCAAGGCCTCTTGAGTTGCCTTGAGTTGGCTGGCGTGCTCCTTTAGCTGCTCCTGGATGCAGTTGCCCCCTTCACTGAACCGCACTTTTGCTGATCGGGCCTCAGCCACTGGGGGTGGTGGGGAACTCTCCCATGACAGAACTTTATCACGCAGGTCTGTGAAGGAGATCCCCTCATTCTCCTGGGTGTACCGACGCACCTCCCTCCGTAGTGAGTGGTCTCTCAGCCCCGACGAGAACTTTTCATTCAGAATGGCATCCTTGTCCTGGAATAAAGGACTTCCTTCCGGAGATGCAATTTCCACCTTCCTGAGCAGCTTCATCAGATGGAGGGAGTATTCCTGGGTGGACTCTCCAGCACGCCGACTTCTCCCATATAAATCTTCCCATCGGGTGTATGGTGTCTCATGACAAGTGTACGCCTCTGTGACTCTGCCTACTATCTTCACCGCGCTGCTTCTATCCTCGGCTGGGCAAAGGCGGATTTCATCCCGAGCTGGTCCCGACAGATGGTCAAGTACCAGCTGTGCCCCCTCTGCATCCGACAAGTCTTTTGTCAGGCGGTGCATATCCTCTGCCCACTCTAGTACTTCTGGGTCCTTGTCAGTAAGTGGTCTGCCTGCAAATTTCAACCCCCGGTCTCGTGGCACGACGACAATCCTTGCCGGTTTCGGCGCCTTTCCCTTCTCTTTATTCTCCAACTCCGACAGGCGGGTGGTCAGAGCCTTCAACTGCTCCTGTAGAGCCTCCATCTTCACGACTTGCAGTGTGTCACTGATACACCAACCTTTTTGATAGAGCACTCACAATCCTGCCTACGACGCTTGTAACACAGATGTTCTTGACTTGAGAGTGCTTTTTATTATAACCCAGTACAAAAAAAGGTTGGTGCACGTGATCTCTGTAGGTATCCAGGTGACAGCAATGAATAGATAGGTTTGATGCTGTGTGTGTCTCAAGAAATGGATAGATTTGGTATTGCGTGTGCCTCTCAAGGAGAGCTGAGTGAAAGTGAACTTGGCCTGCGGATAACAGGGGTACCTCTTTAAACAGCCACTCCATATATCTGCCAGTCTCCCATAATTGTGGTAAGTGGCAAGGTAGACAAACCACATGCTGAGCGATCGTGGTGTTTATGCCTTTTTGAAGCAGCCACAGGTAGGCATGAATCACCTAAAAATCACAGAAACTAAATATAATTGTCGCTGCTAAATAGCATTAATACAGGAATGTAGAATTCCGTCTTTATCTTCAAATTTCCCGATGTGGGTTCTATCGAGATAACAGGCTTTTTTCCTTGAACCTGGGTTTCACAACTTTTTATCCTTAGCCATATTTTGAAAAACCCTTTGGGAAATTAAATGTAAAATTCTAAAACTTGAACACTTTCATAAAAATATCATGATAAATGTGGTTATGGGTACACAAGTATAAGCAAAGAGTCACATGGTAAATAAGACATATTTATGAGCGAGTATGACAAGTACCTGGTCATTAAGGTAGTCATCTGTGCTAGCCAGAGAAGTCAAATCCTGTCCTGACAAGTGATACTTTCCAACTGTTATAGACTGTTCATTGCCTACACATCGACAGACATCATCCATGGCAAGGGTGGCACCCGCTAAAAACGTCTGATCAGGAACCTGCCTCAGGGTATCAAGACGAAACTTTGCCTCATACCCTGTAGTAAAGGCATATGTCAGGAGGGAGCTAGCTACCTGACAGACGTCTGTGTCCCTCACAACAGAAGATGCCCCATTATTTTCTCGGCTTATACACTTGGCAACTACCGGCATCACTTGATCAAGTATGTGGGCGTGCTTGAGGTCCATTTCCATGCAAAGAGAAAACACTGGGTCCTTCTCTGAAAGGTCCACATACTGTGATGGTGTTTGTGACTTGGCAACGACACAGTGTCTAGCCACATACTGGAAAACCTCTTGGACGTCATCCGACGACCTACCGAGCTTATGTAGGAAAGACTCTAATTGCGCATCTTTATTTATAGGCTGTACTTCAGCACAGTTTGCGGTCTTCCCTAAAAATACAAAATGAAAAGAAAAAAAAGAGAATAGAAATGAAGAAAATAAATTCTTATAAAATGCACATATTGGATAAGTACAGACCCAAAGTTTGTTTCTTTTTCAACAGCGCCATTTAAAACAAAATACAAACAATATCAAATAATTTTTGTAATATTTTACCCTTATAAGGCCTACAGAAAAAAACCTGCCATGTGTGTGTGGGAAACCTTTGAAGGAAAAAAAGAAAAAAACATTGTGGTCAAAAATTCGTTCATCTATCGGAGTTTATTGTTTTTTGTTGTTGTTTTGGTTTATGGCACAGTAATCAACTTGCCCTAACTCCCTAGGGTGTGTGCAAACTCATAATAATTTTGGAGGCCTGAGGACTGTTCAAGTGTTAAGGTAAATACCGAATACTGTGATTATGGGTGATATTCTTCATGCAAACACTAACCTGCAGTTTTTGTTTTAGTCTCAGAATCTGCAACCCTGCCGACCGACCGTTTTTTGGTTGCCTTTACCGAGGTACCTATCAACAAAACATTTGCACCATTTATCATTTGATCTGCCTTGTCAAAACTCAATGCAAAACTCTGTACACTTCTTCAACAGTTACAACAGAAACATTAAAACACTGAAACTCAAGAATCATGCTGGTGTAGTTCATGTCAATATGGAAAATATATGTAAATACAATTAATACACGAAAATTAGATTAAACAAAAACAATTACTGCAATAGTACATTGGCTGCTGCAGATAACAGCAACAAACAACAACAATTTAAGAAAATATGGTAGTGCCAAACAAACAGCACTTGGCGTACAATTTGTTACATTTCGGTTTTTTCCCAGTAACTCCTTTATAACTCTAACTCGCTAACTGTATTTTAATAAAAACTGGCCCAAATCCATCAAAATCCATCAACATTTGGTAACCTCTGGCCTGCAGGACCATTTCGACCAAAATCTGCCGAAATAGGGGGGGGGGTGGGGGGTGGGGTGGGTGGGGGGTTGGGGGGGGTGGGTGGGGGGGGGGGGGGGGGTGTATTTTGATGGAGTTGGGGTAGTTAGGGTTATTTGTTATAATTAGGGTTAATTGTTATAATTTGTAAAAACTGTATTCTTGCGTAGAGTGCATGATGATGACCAAAAAAGAAAAAACAATGACAATTTAAATGAAATGGAGACATTTCAAACATGCGACATCGATCTTTATGGAATATACTTGTCTTGTAGGGTCGCAGCTGATCATAGGGAACGTTGGATTGTAGCTCTTGACCCGAGGCACTCAACAATGTCACACGTTGATGTGTGTCTATGTCTACAACACTGCAAAAAGTATAGCATATATTTTATCGGGTAAAGATTTCTAAACAAAAGTGCTCATCTTTAAGCTCATTCCAAAACAAACAAACAAACAAACTGACTTGTAAAATTAACGATTTAAGAAAATTCTGTGAAAAATCTACCTGTATTGACCACTCCAAAGTGGTTCCATCTTGCCGCCTTTGCGACCGGTATTTCGTGCATTTTTTTCGGAGAACTTTCTCCCCGACTTTCAGGTTGAATGTTTTCACACCTTGGCTTTTCCTGCGTTGGAAGGCAATTTTTTGCTTCCTCTGAGCCTCAGCAACATTCTGAAGCACCTGAAATGAGACAATACAAAAATAAAAAATACACTGTCAGCAGATCCAAATACATTTGTTTGTTGACAATGAAGGGTACAACACTTAAAACGATTTTGTTGTGTAACTACAAGTAATGTCCATGATTCTTTTACTGTTCCTACAGGTTCAGGTGGGAGTGCATGGTGCCAACAACTCTTCCCATTAAGATATCAATATGTTACAGAAACTGTAAATACAGAAGTAGTGCAATAAAGTTGAGAGCAAGTTTAGCAATACCTGAATTAGAGCTTACTTGATTGCTTATACAAATATACAAACAATTTACTGAGTCTATACACGTTATTAAATCAATAATGACCTTCGCAGTTGTATCTACAGTACTTGACTCTCTCTGACACACCAACTTTTCGATGTCTCCATCTTCATCTCCTACAGGCAGCTGGAATTGTTCATCTGCAGGTTCAATCTGAAAAACAAACAAACAAGATAACAGAAATACAACTGCTAAATCTGCCCATAAAAAGAAAAGGAAATCTTCTGACCAACACTTTTACAGTCATTTCATGAATTTGCTTACCTCCAATGGTGACCTTGGATTTCTCCCGAACATAAGGAAGAAAGGCGTGAATTTTGTTGATCCTTGCTTCTGGGTGTGAATGGAATACGCTACCCCATCTAGGTAAGATGTCCAGTCTGTCTGGTGGTCATTCACCATCTTAGCAAGACGCACTTTCAGCGTCTGGTTCGTTCTCTCATCCAGGCCATTGGTTTGCGGATGGTAGGCACTGGTGATGGAAGGTTTTATTCCTAGCTTCTGACAAAGCTCTCCATTTATCTGAAAAACATGATAACAAATTACAGTCGTTAAATACATCACACATTGTTTGTTTACGAAAACAGGTTTGCTCAAAAGCCCAGCCATGTTATCTTGTTTACACCTGAGAGCATTCACACCACTATCCCAGCGGTTTGAGACCAAGTCCTTGTAGGAATTTCATGTACGACCGAAAAGGGACATCAAGTGAAAAACGTCAACTCCAAATAACGGGAATATAGGATATACAGTTTAGGAATACTCGGTGTGACACTCCACACGAGGTATGCACAACTTAAAAATTGTCAACTATAATTACCGGTACTTACGTTTGCAACAAATTCACGTCCCTGGTCAGACAGAAGTCTCTGTGGAGCTCCCCATCGGCACACAAAGGTGTGAATGCACAAGGCAATCCCAATGGCCTCCTTTGATTTTAGTGGGAAGAAATCCACAAGCAGGGTGAAGTAGTCAGTGAGGGTGAGCACATATCTATAACCCTCATCAGTTGTTGGGAGGGGTCCTGAAAGAGAAACCACACAACAGTCTTTAAACTGCTTTGAAGAAATCAATGAAAGTACTGATGATTTGATTGATCCCTAAATAATGCAGCCAATGTCCAGAAACACCAGGCAAAAACATGCTTATATTACTGATGTAAAGCTTTAAATCTCATTTATGCTTATAATTATTAGAAAAATATTATACTAAAAAAACACATTACCTATTAAATCCATTCCAACAAGCTCCAGTGGCTCCTTCACGCTGATCGACTTTAGCTCGGGGGCTTGAGTTTTTATTTTGTCGAACCTCTGACAGCGATCACAAGATTTGATCTGTGGAACATGACAAAGTTACTTAACAAAACGACAACAAAAATCTACATTTTTGGCATATTTACATACACTTGAAGATCATATTTCCTTATACTATTAATGTTTTGTCTTTGTTAAAAAACTGACTGAATACATTCTGTATTTTATGCCTTCCAATAATCACAGATCTTGGTACAACCGATACTGATAAAGTGATAGTCATTGTTTTTTATTCAATTAACAATAGCACAATATACAGCAAAAATGTATCAGCATCATCTGAAAAAGACGTTTCAAGTAGGTCTAGATACTAACAGAATTTCAAACGATTACATTAAATGAACATTTTGTAAAATCGTGTCATAGGTAATTAGTAGCCAAAATTAAGCACCTTTTGTTTTGTGTATAATATTATTTAGTTATATCATTGGAAAAAAAGCCAGGTCGTTCTCTTACATAGTCAACAACATCTTCTTTGATGCCATTCCAAGTGTAATTTGGTGAAAGCTTTGACAAAGTGGCAATAATGCCACTATGTCCACCCATCTCACTCGAGTGGTAATGTTGGAGCAAGTCCAACACTTCTTGTGCATCAGTCACCACCTTCTTTTTTATGCCAGGCTTTCACTGGGTGTAGTACAGCTCCTTTTCTGTGTAAAAGACACAAGACACAAATGGAAAGATTAGGTTGCTCCATTGCTGAGACATGTTCAACCCCAACAAGCATGTGTCAACTTTGCCGATTTGCATCAATTATTGGTATTGCCAGAAATGCACGCTGTAATCTTTCTACATTAAAAGTGACCACACACACCAAGTGTGGTCAAGAAAGACAGGTCCACAGCACTTTCATTGACAATTGCGACATTTGCGATCGAATGCAAGACTTCAAAAAATAAGACCACCCCTTGTTGTGCAGACTTCTTTAGGACTTGGATAAATGAACTAGGATGTAGGAGCAATCAAGTGACGACTATCATTTTTTTATACAACATTTGCTTTTGCTGTCATTTTCATAAATGTGTTGATTTAGGCTTTTTAAATTTTAAATCAATTATTGTTATTTACTAGCCTGTTTACATTTTGTGTTAATAGATCTTGGGAAAAACTAACTTCAGAAAAAAGAAAAAAAATGTATAGATGTCTTGGATGCACCCCTTTGAAGATTTGTAACTGATAGTACATGTACATAATTAAACAAAATTGTAAATTGATACAAACACTTTACAATTATTGAAAATTCATCACACGAGGTGCTGAATTCACAGGATGGTTGATATGAAACCATTATTCACATGCAGTCAAGTCTGCCAAGTTGAGAGCATTATTCACACGTGTAGTCAATTGAGAAATGTCATAATTATTTAGTATATATAGTTGGATGTTTGCAAATGTTGTCGATTACCTTTAATATAGCGAGTACAATATCCAGTACATTACTCTTGAGTACGAGTACCAGTACTAACAATATTTATGCTCGAATAGGGTACTTTACTGAAGACAGTGTAATATACTGTACATGTACTTTAAACATTAAAGTGGGCATTTATACAGCAGACAATTTGTTCCTTTCCCGTGTGTATTCTGTAATTTAATTGAAACTAAATGAACCAACGTTTCCACAATAAATGTATCAATCAGATTGAGCTAATTTTGGTGATTACTCGACCCCAACTTGCTAGTGCACGTACACAAATTAACATTGCAGGATTCAGGAATGTTGAGGTTTAACGTCCATATAATAATTATGTGAACAAAGTGCTTGAGTGTAAAGCCCCCAATTTACATTTAATGTCCCCCCAAAAAAATAACAAATGTTGCTTCTATGAATTGGCCCCACGATACTGTACGGCATTCAAAACAAGCCGCAGTTCATATCATTGCCACTAAAATACATCATTACTAGCCTATTTATTTTTTTATAGGCCCTATTTAGTTAAAATTTTAAGCCCAACCGGTGTTCTAAGGAGCATAAATACACGGCGGAACTTTCCAAGTACAGGAAAGCAAATCTAGTTTATATTTGCCATTTTTTAGTATTTTTCCGCACCTCACTAACTATAGTTTGACCAATTCCTCCATGGTATGACACGAGAGCTCGGAAGCCATATTGACAAATTTTCGCAAAACGCCCTCTTTGTTTGATTTTCGTAAATTTATGACCACTGATCAGTGTCAATGACAGAGGCTAACTTAACTTCGTTCCCAGGGCGGCTCTGTCCCAGTGGTCCCAGGATGTCCAGAAGCGCCCTCGCCGACGCAAAAGCTAATGGAAACGTAGTTAAAAATTGAGTAAGCCCTGGGGACGAGGTTGTGTCTGCAGACGCGCGGCAAGTACTTAACACTGATCTCTACGGGCAAGCATACAGACAGTGTATCAAATTTGTCAAAGATTATATTGTTACTGTGTTACGGTTTTTGTATTTACATTTTAGATTCATGCACCCCTTTAGTTGAAATGGAGGTGTCCTATTGATGTTACGTTTTGAGAATTGTTAATTATACAGTTATGTGGCACAACCTGGGAATGTTAATTATGCAGTTATGTGGCACAACCTGGGAATGTTTGGAATTATTCCACATGGGTATATAAGGGGGTAAAACTGAGAGTACAAGCCCCAGACAGCAGCACTTTTATACGGCGTCATGATGGAGGGCTGGTCCATGTACATCTGACCATAGATGTTTACTTGCGGGACGGCAGTCCCGTGCTTATCATTGGTGCTAATGGTGGACAATCTTCGCGTCGGGAACCTGATGCTGAGGGTCGTCTTGCTTTGCGGATGTGTGAGCCTTGCGGCTATTTAGGAAGTTCGGTTGCCGAAAACTCCAACAGCGAACTTTCGCACGTCGGTGATAACTTTCCGTTATTCGTTGACTTTTTGTTTCGCGTCGGTGGGCCGACTACACGTGGACGTCGCCAAGATGTTGTCGCCGTAAACAAAATGGTTTCTGCTGCAGTGCTGTTGTCGGGCAAAGGTTTTTATGATTGTAATAAATAAATGTATTGTATAAATAAATGTACTACATATGTAAGCCAATAGTGAAGTCGTATAATTTGGTGTTTAATGTCGACATGTAATATTGGAGTGACAAAATGCGATAGATTTTGTTTGTATTTTGATGTACTGATGTATTGAAATTGTAAATGATTGGAAAATAATATAATTGACAAACTGAAATTTTAGTAGTCCTTGATATTTATTTTGCTTGATTTTCAATATGCAACAACTGTAATACACCCTCACTGTTTCTTGCTCTATGGGTGCACTACCCTAATTGAAGGGAGAATTTCTCCGCGGTCTCATTAGCATGAAATGTGCCCCACAATTTCTTTTGAAAAAGGAGTCCGATTGGTAAAAGAAATGGTGGGATTGTGTAAATTTAGCATGGGATCAACTCCCTGGTTTCTGAGCTTCAATCTGAAGGCAGACTTGACAAAATTACGGTTGACAATTGGGTCCTAATTGCCCTAGAACGTGGAGGGATTACATTTGTAAAATTGCTGCATGCAGGCTGGGAAAGTATCACTTTTTGGCGAAGACAATAATCTGATTGTTGTTTCATAAACCCCAGTGATGTCGGTGTGCATGAAACTTGGTCCTAAACATTGTTGATTTTACACTGTTTTCAATGGGGCTTGAATTAGGATAGTGCACCCCTCACAAAACGGAACACGTCGCGCGACATAACAACATGCATAATGGCTGACAATGATAACAATAATAGACGGCCTCCGATACCAGCAGTAGGACCACAAAATACAGATAACCGGGAGGTAAATTAGGCACGATTGTGGTACTCAGTCTGATTGCAAGACGACAATAAATAATCACCGTGGCTATTCCTACGTACTTTTTCTATTCTTACGTGAGTTTCGGTAGCGCATGCGCAGTCCCTAGTGCAGTCCCTAGGTTTTTCGTACACGACTTTTATACCTTTTTCTATAAGACCCTATCTAATGTAGATGAGATTATTAAGGCCAGGACACGAGAATGAAAGTTATAGATTTGTGTCCGGACTTTTTGGAAAACACATGAGGCTTTCTTAATTATTCATTATTTTTGACTGTTGTTTTACATACATACGAGCAGTGGCATAGCCAGAGTTTATACATATGCACCCATGTACTAGGTGAACAGGTATTCACACAAACACGCACATGATTCTCAATAAGGAATAAATACAGAAGAGGCAATCAAAAATACCGCGAAAATCGAAAATTTCACATTTCGATCATGCCATCGATCAATATATTCAATGTCAATAAACTTCTTTATTGTTTAGCCCTAATTTCAACAATGACCCCGACACCGCCGCAAGATATTTGCAAGATGATGATACTGCATTCATAGCTGTTCATATATCATCTTTACGTTACTATTAGGGGCGATTTTGAACAAAATTTATGTAATCAAATATTTTGTTTTTTATTTTTTATTTGTATTTTTATTATTTTTGTAATAATGAAAAAATGTTAAATAATGAAAATGTTTGTGCGGTAGCTTTTCAGGCATGCGGGCGGTGGACGCAAATCTATAACTTTTATTCTTGTGGCCTAACCAATAATTTTAGTTAATAAAAAAAGGTTACGTAATGAAATAATACCAACAAACAATGTAATTAACTTATTACACATACATACAATAATAACCTATTCCTATTACTAATAATAATATTACCTATTGAACACTTACTACAAACTTAGCTATTGCCGTTGTTATAGTTCGCTTTTTTGTCCACGACGAAGTCACAGCTAGTTTTTTATAAAAAATGCATTTTGGACTAAATACCATAATTTAACATCGACTAGTATTGCCAAAACAAATATCTTTATACGTTTCGCGCGTTGAGTTTCCCTTGTCTGTGTCGGGAACCAGAATCACGTAAGAATAAAAAAGTACGTAGGGTTACGCTCACGTAAGAATAACCACAGTGATAAATAATCGCGGTATTTCTATAGGCAGGTAGGCCTACTTGAGTACCATGGGTGCACCAGCCTAATTCAAGTCCCATTGAAAACTATACCCAGCACGATATGTGGCAGAGGGGTACCCCCCTCTTATCCCTATACTTTATACGCACTCAACACTATTGTAACCTAACCCATCCCCCCTTGAAACCTAAAAGGAATTCCTGAGATTCCGGGAACACAATGGTCAACACAAAAGAGGGGGGGTTTTCTCTGCCACATATCGTGCTTCATATGTTGAAAACAGTGTAAAATCAACAATGTTTAGAACCAAGTTTCATGCACACCGACATCACTGGGGTTTCTCAAACAACAATCAGATTATTGTCTTGGTCTTTATCTTTCCATTTCTTTTCAATTTTTAGTAGGTTAGCCGATTACATTTTTTAATATTCACACCAAAAGAAACTCACCTTCCGAAAAGTGATACTTCCCGAGCCTGCAAGCAGCCATTTTACAAATGGCATCCCTCCACATTCTAGGGCAATTAGGACCTATTTTTCAACCGTAATTTTGTCAAGTCTGCCCTCAGATTGAAGCTTAAAAACCAGGGAGTTGATCCTATGCTATATTTACACAATCCCACCATTTCTTTCACCAAACGGCATCCGTTTTCAAAAGAAATTGTGGGGGCACATTTCATGCAAATGAGCTCGCGTAGAAATTCTCCTTTCAATTAGGGTGGTGCACCCTCATACTACGGCATGCTAGGCCAGGGTTTACAGTCATCTCTTTGCCCCATTTCTATTCGACCATGCAACTTCGCCTCGTGTCACTTCGCCCCAATTCCACATCGCCACTTTGCCCCGTCGCCACTTCGCCCCGTTGCCACTTAATTCGCCACTTCGCCCCTTCGCCCAATCGCCCCTTCGCCACTTAATTCGCCCCATCACCTATTTGCTTTTAGCGTTTTTACAAAATGGCAAATTTGGGGCGCAGTGAGGAAATGTCTATATTCTGACTTGCACAGCCACGGGTAGCCTTGGTCAAGGCGCGTTCGTCGTTATTCGTCTGTCGTTATACGTCCAGAAATACACGCCACGCGCGCCCCGCATATGCTGCTAGCTCGTGCACGTGCAAAGCAACCTCATACGGCCACTATTTATGCAAATCAACTGAAGCTACTTTTTTGCCTTGGATCAACGGTTTTTGAAATCTTATGTTTTTCCTATATTTTGCGTCACATTTCTAGCGCATGACCTTGTATGCGAATACATAGTATAGGCGGTGCTAAGATGTGTAGTGTCCAATCACAATGCGGTTGAATCCCGACGTCATCAAATTTGATGCAGTTAGTTATTTTCATTGAAATTTGTTGGTATGTATCGTAGAATACAGGTCAACTCGTACGCGGACCAACACGTACGCGGGCTAACTCGTACGCGGGCCAACAGTTAGTCCACTTCCTGGACTGTTTTCGTGCGATCCGCGCCGCGCCGACGCGCGCACACGACGTGGCGCCCGAGTATGCGCATACACAGCCAGCCCGTCAGACTCACACCCGAAGACAGTCCAGTCGGTTTGCTCAACTTCCCCGGAAAAAAACGGGGAAACATTATTCCGCCCCCACGCACAATACTCTTCACTGATTGGTTCACACAAATGACGATCATGAACATTTACATACATACATACATCTATGAGCCTTTTCGAAACCCTTGCTTCGTCTTTGGCATTGCCTCCGAATTCCGAATTACTGAGAAGCAAATAGAAATAGAAGAAAATTGAAATAGTCTAACTTTTGGGTTCACATCAATCGAGTGAATGTTTCTGAAGCACAACAGGCGTCAGAATGTGGCTGGAGATCTTGCAGTTGGGGGTCAAAAATCGCCTTAAGCCAAAGACGAAGACGAAGCCAGAAATTCGAAAAGGCCCTATGTACAAAACAACAGACTGGTTTTGTACACCGTGCGCGCGTGTACGTGTGTACATAATATCCGTAATGTTCAATGGCGACGTCCATTAATGTCAAGAACGTTGACATTCCCAGAGCAATTGTACACGCTTCGGAAAGACTCGGTTTGCCAGAAGGTTTCAAAAGTGAACAATATTCTGCCTTGGAGTCTTTCTTGAAAGGACAGGATTTATTCGTGAGCCTTCCAACAGGTTTTGGGAAAAGTTGCATATTTCAGGCAGCACCAATTTGCGTTGACTTTCTCCGTTAGTGAGGTGGATTAAGGACAAAAAACACGAAGATCGTGACACGGTGGACAAAAGCACCAATTTTTTTTTAAAGACTCCTATGGGTATGTAGATTAATAAAATCCCATGCTCCAAAAAAATTGCAATGACCTTGACCTAATTATGACGTAATATATTCAAAATGGCCGCCATTTCCTTAAAACGGTTATATGTTAGTTATATAATGCCGAGGCAAGTGAATTTAGTAGCGAATTATATGTATCAAAGGCCAAGGAATCGCATGGCAACGTTTGTGTTGCGCTGAAACAAACAGTTTCATCATGTTTGTATTAAATTTGTCTATATTAGCATATGATGGTATAAAATACCTCATCATCACCGTGGGAAAATCAGTGGTTTGTATTAAAATATTTTAACATGTTTCAATTTCAGCTCATGGTTGTGTTGTTGTATAGTGAACCTAAAGTCCAACTACAGTCCCTAACGTACCTCACGATACGCCAGACGTTCAGACAGTCGCCGTGGAAAAAAGTGGGATTTAAAAACCGTTCGGGAATGTGCCTGCTGGTGGACTTGACGACCGGTTATAAAAGATCCAGTAATGTCAAACCCGGCACGAGGGGATAGGTAGTTCAAAGACACAGAGATCACACATAGAGGAAACAGTAAGAACTCAAAATGCACGCGAAGTACGGACAGTTCTATGGTTATAATTTATTACATTTCGATACAACTATATTTTAAATCAATTAGGTGAAGGAATTAGGTTTCTCTAGAAAGAACTACGGTATTAATTCGCATTTTTTTTAAAAATATTATATTTAATAAATTAATAAATTAGAAAATATGAATTAAATAGTTTAAGGATATAAACAATTGTGTTCAATTTGGAAGTTAGCAGATATGGTTCAGATATTTCTCGAGCCTGTAATAATACACTTTTTACATTAAAAACTCAAAAGATGAGTTTCAAAAATAAAGAAATGAATTAAAATTATACAGTATAGTGTATAACCAATGTGTATTTTAATTGACATAAATCAATCTTTAATAATGAATTGTATAAGAAACTTATCGTGTAATTTAGACTTAATACTAAAGAATTTTATTTTATTTTATGTATAAGGGCGTGTGGTAAATTATCGGAAAATTATGAAAACATTAACCGATATGTATGCGTAACTTAAAAACTTAACTTAAAATGGGTAGAGCTTAAACATCACGTCTCACATAGTGAACAGCTGCCCGTTATATAGTTGAAAGATGTTATTTAATTGAGTAAAAAGTGATCTTTTTAATATAGGCATACATGCCCGTACAGCAATGGCTGTCGGCGAAATGATGTTATAAGGAAACACGCGTCTACAGACTTGTGGTTCTCGGAGGATATTTTTAAGAAGGAATTACGCGTCCACTAACCAGTGGCTCTTTGAATATATTTTTAAGAAGGAATTACGCGTCCACAAACCTGTGGCTCTTGAAGAATATTTTTAAGAAGGAATTACGCGTCCACTAACCAGTGGCTCTTTGAATATATTTTTAGAAGGGAATTACGCGTCCACAAACCTGTGGCTCTTGAAGAATATTTTTAAGAAGGAATTACGTGTCCACAAACCTGTGGTTCTTGAAGGATATTTTAAAGAAGGAATTTCGCGTTCACCAACCTGTGGTTCTTGGAGGATATTTATAAGAAGGAATTACGCGTCCACAAACCTGTGGCTGTCTGAGGGTATTTTTAAGAAGGAATTACGTATCTACCAACCAGTGGCTTTTGTAGTAAATTATAAAGAAGGAATTACGCGTTCATAAACCTGTGACTCTTGGTGGATATTTTTAAGAAGGAATTACGCTTCTACAAACCAGTGGCTCTTGGATGATATTATTAAGAAGAAATTACGCGTCCAATACCAGTGGCTCTCGGGGAATATTTTTGAGAAGGAATTACGCGTCACAAACTTGTGATAGTCGGAGGATTTGTTTTGTTTTATTATATTCTTGTTTTTATATTAATATTATACTTTGAAGTTAGCAATCTTCCTGTGCAGTGTGCGGCTGGTACAAAACAACTGTTTTAGCTTAGGGTTGTTGGTGATAGAGATGTTAACGCCGTAGTTGGGGCCCAGTAGACCAGTGTATTTATTAAGGATTCGTTTAGCTTGTCTGACGTTGTAGCTGGCTTTGTTGAACGCCAATTTTTTAAGCGACGATCCTGCCCCTTTAAGTAGGTGGTTAATAGTAATAAACTGTAAAAAAAACCTAATAACTGTAACTGTAAGATGCAGTTAAATAAATGGTAACATACTATAATCCCTCGTCTACACAAACCAACTGTTATATGCGCTATTCAATATAATAAATATCCTGTCATAACCTATATCCGGTCAGAATCATTGTGTTTCATTGTGTTAATGTGTTATTGTTTTGGTTGATAGTTATTGTTTATTATATTATAATGACATCATGGTATCTTGTAGATCAGTGCCACGGTAATTATACTGTTACCATTTTGAACAAAAAAAAATAGCATTTTGGTGAAAAAACGGCAATAAAATCTGTTTTTTTCAAATTTTGTGTTATTTGTGTAGTATTGACGATGATGACGTCATATTTACATCAATATACATGTAGTCACCATAAAGGATATTAATTTTTTTACAAACTAATACCACCCTCATTGAATTCCTTGACCTCAGAAACATAATTTTGGCATGTAGAAATCCCACCATGGCATTTGCGTTTGCTTTATTACATAACAAGAGGTTATGAGTCATAATGACGTAATTCAAGGTTAACAATTCTCAGATTTGTTGGAGCATGACTTTTTTGAAATCTATGGGTCAAACTGATACTTTGGTGAAAAAATGGTGCTTTTGTCCACCGTGTAACGATTTTTTCCTTAATCCACCTCACTACGTGGACTAAAGCCCGTTCAGCATGTTCAGGAACGTATTCACTCTGTTGCTATAATTGTTATGCCACTCAAATCGCTAATAACAGATCAGTTAAATAGAGCTCAACAACTAGGCATCAATGCTGTAGACATATCAAGTATCACCGATGAGACCCGTGAGGGAATCTGCGCAGGTCGGTACTCTCTTTTGTTCACAAACCCAGAGAGTTTGCTTGGTGACAATGGAAAAGACCTATTGAGCACCTCGGCGATAAGAGACCGACTGTGTGGTTTCTTCATCGATGAAAGTCACTGTGTATCAAAATGGTGAGTAATATGGATGGACTGTGTAACCATGGTGGTGTAACTTGGGGACTTTTATTCTCAAGCTTAACAACTTCAAAGTAGTTTCAAGTTTGAGTGGAAAACTTGTAACGTTCAGTATAGGACAAGGACTACTGGCGACAATTAAATGGAAAGAATAGTACTATATCCTAACGGCAAACGCTACTTCAGCGGTTGTGTACAAATTATATGGGGAGTCGAGACAAATTTTAAAGTATTTCCTAACAAAATTGGAAATGTTTCTCAGTCCCAGATTCATTTTCAAAATGTTTGCACTGATTGACCTTCATTGGGACATTGAGATGATATAAAGAAAAAACGTAGCGTCAGGTTACAACATTCTTTCCGTAGAAATTTGTGGATATTTGACTGGTGACTATACATGCTATATAGATCATACACCAGTCACTGCACGTTTGGGTATAAAAGTGTTACTTTCTTACGTGTGAGCATATACCCCTTGAACTACGGCAATGAGTCACAGTCTTTGTTCTTATAAGTTATAATGGAACAGGGTCCAAAACTACACTTTTACAATTTCATAACTGGTACTAGTATAGGCCTCTTCACACTATCTAAATTCTTAGAGTGACACAGGGTGATGTACTGGAGGATTTTACAGTCGCACTTGCATTTTCATGATTGTGTATTACATTTAAAGTGATCATCTGACATCAGTATTGTTTTGTATTCTTTCCATCTTTCTTCATATAGGGGAAATTCATCGGGAAATACAAAAGCATTCCGGAGTGCGTACGGGAAACTGGGTGAAGTTCGAGCTAAAATGAAAGCAGTTGTTCCCACAGCAGCACTTACTGCAACAGCTACCAAAGAAGTCAGAAGTTTTATTACTGACAATCTGGGTCTGCGCAATTATGTCTTGGTTAAGAAATCGCCAGAGAAGATGAACATTAAACATGTAGTACTGAGATCTCGCACAAAGGACTTTGATATAATTTTTAAATGGATGATCGATGAAGTCAAAACCGAAGGAGGTTCTTGTGAGAGGGCTATCATATACTGCCAATCCAGAAAAGTTGTCAGTGACATCTTTGCCACATTTCTTGCCCTACTGCCATCTAGTCATCACCAGTATGTGAACATGTATCATACCAACACACAAGATGACATCCAGAAGCACATCATAGACAGTATGGCAGATAAAGACGGCAGTGTGAGGATTCTGATTTCAACAATAGCATATGGCATGGGAGTTGACTCAAAGGGAGTATACCGTACCATCTTGTGTGGACACACCGTTGATTTAGACGATTACATGCAAATGAGCGGCAGAATAGGGAGAGATGGTAAACAAAGTGTTGCAATAACATTGTGTTACCCTGGCGACAGTGTTGGCAGAGCTACGACAAAGAGTATGAAAGACTTTCTTGCAGGAAGTCGTTGCAGGAGGGAGTTTATCAGAGAAGTATTTTGGAAAAAATCTAGCATTCATGTTACATTGCATGATTGTTGTGATGTCTGCGCCAAGACTTGTCAGTGCCGTTCTTGTGATGTTACTCCATTTGAGCAAAACATGCGGAATGCTCTAGAAGAAAAGCATAGTACAGTTGAGTTGCCTATCAACATTCCTACACCAGGTAATGTTGACAAGCTGGAACGGGCTCTGGAAGAGTACAGACTTGGTCTCCTGCAGGAGGAATCAGAACACGTGTATGGCGGTGCTGACATTGTGAGTGGTTTCTCACATGCAATTTTAGAGAAGATTGTTCAAGAATGCAATGTTGAATTTGATTTCAATTCCTTCAAACAGCGTTATGCTTTTCCAAGCCATCAAATTGCATTAGATGTTTGGGGAATTGTTTGTGACAAATTACAGCGGCCCTCTCTGGAAAAACAGGCATCATTCAGAGACGAAGAAGACCTAAATTTAGATGAATGCAGTGAAGCGTCTGATGATGGGGAATCTTCTGATGAGTACCAGGAAGCAATTATTGCCAGTAGTAGTGATAGTGATTAAGTGCATGCATTGTCAGTATTATGTGGGTCATGTAGAATGGTACCCCAGATTTGACTGGTTGAAATCACATTTTTCAATTCTATCGCTATGTGGACCCTTTATCTCGCATGTTTTTGACATTATTCCTGTGGATATTAATAAAATGTGTAGCCACAGTATTGCAAAGCCTATTAAGAGGAACTAAATGGGGTCGACCGCAAATATAAGATGAAAATAAGGTATTAATTTAACCTTGAAAGAGCTGGGGGAAATGGTGACATTTTTATGAAATTAATATGCAAAAATGGAAATGTTAATCCAATTATTCAAGGGCTTTACTCTTTTCAACAGTGTATCATAGTGTGCCCCATGTACAAGGTCAATGAATTAAGTAATCATGGAAGTTTCAACTCCCCCTTTGGGAAAACAAATAATTGCAGGAGCATTTATCTTCATATTTGGTGTCAAATGTGCCTATATAAACAACAAAATGCTCTGCTGGAGGCGCAACAAAAGCTTTGTGTGCATATAGCCAGGCATGCACCCTCCATTTTTCAAATCGAATGTAATTAAACAATGCAAGTTGTAAAACTTATTTTTTTCTATTATAGAAAAATAAAATCTACAGTATATGTTCCCCCAAAAATGTCACTCTAACTATTAGTCCAGTAAGAATTGACAGGCAAATTTTAGTGGCATTGTGTTTTTGGGAACAATAGCTACCTCCCATAAAAATTCAACCAAAATCAATCTTTGGGAAATATGCTAATTGATTAAAAAACAAAGGATTCACTATTTATATAAAAGGCACATATGAAATTTTGTGAAAGGATCCTAACATTTGTTCACCTTAATCAATTTAAAATTACAAAGGTGCAAACGTAATGAAAATTATGACTGAAATTAATTGAAACACTTGGGGGGGTTAAGGGTTATAAGGCTTCAATTGCAAACAAACCCAGTGATTATCAGCAGTTTTACAGTTAAAATTACTGTATCGTTATTGAAAGAAAATCTAAATCATTAAGAAATCACCAGCAAGAATGTAACTGCAACATCAAATAAATAAGCAATCAACTTATTCTAATTTGAAAATAGGCTTGTACAACACACTGCTGTGACATGGGGGTTCTCAACATTTCCAATTCAGAATTTAAACTTTACATGTAGGCATGCACAGCAAACATAATTTAAATTGTACACTAGTAGTACATGTATATCTTACATTTGGTTACTTAATTGTAACTGCGAATATCTGTTTCCTTGTTTGATGATGAAATAAAATATAACATTTACATTGGCAAAATAAATTGAATATTCTGCACATTGAATCTACATTTTACATGTACTCTGTATTGAAAAGTAATATACATGTACAACATGTTGAACCATCACAAAACAAAACTACTGAATTATGACCAAAAAAAAACTTACTTGACTGTAGTGAATAGTAGTCTCAAGCATCCTGTAAATTCATGGCAGCTGGCATTTTCAATAAAAGTTGAATTTTGTATAAATTTCCAACAATGGTCAGATGAACATCATTCGGAAAAACTTGACTATTTTTGAATACTCCCCCCCCCCCCCCCACACCTCATCAAAGTTAGTTTGTCCACATTTTGTTTGTAACGTGTAAATGGGCGAAAGCAAGCTGCTGGTTTCCAAACCTGATAATTGCCCTTTCACCTGATGTCTATAAATTGCCTTTTGCCCACTCTTTCACCTCCTCATCATACTTCTCGCCAAACTCTATTTGTTTTGACAGTGCAGTGTAATACGAAGTCGTCACTCCTTTTGTATTGAGTCGTTTGAATGTTGATTTCTTGGCTGCCCCCTCCTTCAGAGTCAACGAGTTCATAACTTGGTGTGCGTTCATGTGTTGGCTTCTGCAATTTAAGAGAATGCTTGCCGAGGTCAAAATCATTGGCATCAATGATTCCTTTGTCTTTTGATTGTTTTTCTGAATATGTGGATTCACTGCAGCAGCCTCTAGGACAGCCATTAAGGTCGGTGCTGTAGTTTTTAATTCATATTCTTGTTGCTGCATATTATATGAACTCATTGCAGACAGAGATGATAATCTAAATGATGATTTGTTGTCTGGTCTGCACAGTTCCTCAGCTTCTCTTTGGATGGTCTGAATGTATTGTTTTTCCATTTGCACCACATTTGTGGTGCATACAGCTGGTGTAACTCCACCCCATGAACTAACCAAGACACTCTTTTTCTGGATATTTGCATCAGGAATAAGCACCTTCAGGAAAAAAAAATGATATTTCACAATTAAAATTTTCACCTCGTTCAAGTTGATTACATTTATATCATGCACATAATACACAGAATTCCAGCTGGCAAATTTTAAATCATAGCTTAAGTTGTTGGCAACGATATTTTCAAAAGGCAGAACCCCCCCCCCCCAAAAAAAAAAAAAATATAAAATTTCTCTGACTGTTCATTTTTAAGCACAACAAACTGAAAAAAAATGGTAGTGGATATTAGCCGGCACTGCACATGCACTGACAGTGAGTTTTGGTGGTTTTGGGGTGTGTTTTTTCAGGGAGGGGTGGGGGGGGGGGGGGGTGTTAAATTGGGATTTGATTAAAACTGTGAAAAAAAAGCAATTATTGTCCTTTTGGAGGGGGAAAAACCCACAAAAACAACACACAGTGTTCAAACCTGTATGGGGGAGTGCTGCCAATTATGAGCTAGGAGGGGAAATTTATTATGTAAGAGGGTGGCTGGCTTAATAATTTTGTTTTCTTAAAGCCCAGTGCCAGCCAAATATATAACATATATCTAAAATAATGAGTACAGGTGCGCGCCCTACCTCTGAACAGTGCGATGGCCTGGATTTCCCTGTAGGCTCATTTTCATCATGCGTTTGTAATATCATTGAGTGGGAATAACCAGTTCCTGAAGAATTGAACAGCTTCTTGCCGTGATGAGGCTGTGAATGAAACAGCAATATTTGATAATAGTATATACTAGCTAAAGCATTATCTAGCCACTGCACTGCATATTATCCAGAAAAGGTATAACTTGAGCATAAAAACATGTAGCACAAGCAGGGCTGTAATCAGGCTCTCTTTTAACATGTGTCTTAGAATATAGTCAACCATTTCAGTTCTAAGAGTAAGACGGATGTTAAAAGAGGGCCATACTTAGTTACAGCAGGGCTAAATAACATGTAAACGGGAAGAAAATAATGTAAACCACAATCTAATTGAGAAGGATGTTCTATTCAAATCCCCCCCCCCCCTTATTCTCCAGTAAAATTGCATTTATAGGGCCGGGCCGTGAATATTTTTTTCACAAACGACATCCGAATGGATGGATTGTTGAGTGCCCTGGCTCTACAATACTTTTATTAATATACGTACGCATTATTATAGAGGTATAATGCAATTAAGGTACATAATGCATTTAATTCTCATCTTTAGCCAAGCATTCCGATAGCTCTGTCGATAGGGGCAAGGCGGATAGCAGTATAAAAGGGCAGTATAACTATAAGGGCAGTATAAAAGTCCAAAATTTGAAATCCTTTTTTTTTCCTAATAAAAAGTAATATGGAAAGTAAAGTCCGAAATGTCATACACCTAGCTCTACAAATACTGAAATAGGGCTGTAATATTGCTCTTACATACATCTGTCTCATCTGAGACATATGTTAAAAAGAGCCATATTAACAGTTTGTAGGGCTAATATTAATAATTAACAGTAGTTCGGAGTGTCATTTGTGGGGGGAAATATTCGCGGCCGGGCCTAGGCCTAGTAACGCCTACCCTTGATGATGGTGTTCCAGGAGAGAAACCAGCCGATCGCTTGGCATTAACGTAGTAGCTGTCAGCTTCAAAGAAGAGTGCAAATGTGTCCTGGGAGGAGTCGTACTTAAAACCGCACTTGGCATTGGACTGGAGGGGCATCTCGATGAAACAGTGCCATGATCATGACTTTCCTTGGTCTTCTCATAACTGGTTTTCAGTTCTCTATATAATTCTGACGACTTGTGAACACTCGCCACTTTCGCCACACACTTCTCGCAAACAAAGTCAGATTTGTTGTCAGTGATGTCTCCGAAAATCCCTTCAAGTTGTTTCTGTAACCCAGTTCTTGCAACTTTTGTCGATTTTATTCTAACGTAATGTTTGCAAGTAATCAAGGGAACGTTGCATACAATGCACCACCTACAAACGACCTTTGGATACGCCATCATTGCGCCACTGCATCGTGCGTGAAGTGTTACATGACAACGACTTGTATAATGTCATGCATGTTAAAAACTTTTCGCCAATAAATAGCATGCACAACCAGCACGCGCACATATCATGCACTAGTGCTAGTGCGTGGTTTGATGTACATGTACATACAGTACGTGTACATACCGTGTGCATTCACATAATTATGTACATAATCATACTAATTAACTACACTGTGAACTTTTCGCGTGGGGTCACGCCTCATTAAAGTCGAGCGCGCGCGCGTGCACACAGCAAATGATCTGGACGTTGTTTTTTCTCCAGGCGAGCTTTTGTTGGAGAGGGCGCCCTAACGGACCACTTATAAACCGGGCCTAGGACAAAAAAACACGTCCATAATCTGGACTAGCCAACAGTACGCAGACCAACTCGTGCGACGTGCCTGCACAAACGTGTTTCACCATGTCTTATCGCGCTTCATTGATAAAGAAGGTTGGACTTTATGTTGCACATTCAGAGACAAATTAGGCCAACATTTTATATAACCTGCAGACTGTGAATAATGCAATTTTATAATAAAAATTAAATTAAAATGAGGAAATTAACCATATTTTTTTCCGCCGATGCAGTGTTTTGAGTAAGTTTTAATGTTTGTTTATCAAGGCATGTAGTAAATGCCACATATATTTTGCAGACTTGCATGTATTGGTGGTGTTAGACCCAATTGCTGTACACAGGAGCATAATATGTGTGTACGTCGTGTAGCCAGCACGCGGTTGGATCGGGCGATTGTACTCTAAAAATATTGATCTGTTAAATGGGCACCGATTCTTATTATTATTATTTTGTCCAACCAACCCTGGGTAAAATAAATGTTCATGTACTGTAGTTGTGTGTAAAAATTAAAAAATGAACTTCTGCCCTCCGACCCTGTCAAATTTCATGTTATTATATTTGAAATCCAATAAATACAAAAGTAGTGGGCTCAGTATGTGAGAGTAAATGACGGATCTTGGGTCATTCCACTGAATGATTAACATGTAAATGCGACAACATGCAATACTGTCACATACTCTGACAACTTGTTGATGTTTCCACAGCTGCAGGCCATTATAAGTACACTCCAAAGCATTGGGGAACAAATCCAGGGACTGCAGGCACAGTCCCCTGGGGTTGTGACCAGTCATGCCAGTATTACATGTACAAATCCACCAAAATCTGTTCGAGCTGACATGCTTCGGTTAGTATTCTTCAGGTATATTTTAATTACAGTACACACAATGTGAACAAAAGTGCAAAAATGGGGGGGTCTGAGAGAAAATGTGCCCCCCGCCGAAGTCGGAACAAAATCAAAGTCAAAGCTAAAATGAAGCTATTTTATGCAGCATTTTTACGCTTTTGGTTCGTTATTTATTTATTTTCAGACCATAATTTTGGATCATCCATTAAGCTACCGGGACGCAATCCGTAGTCAGCATAGACTTGGTGCCAAGTCGGTAATAGCGGTCCACTCGGTATACAGGGGGGAGGTTGCGGTTGCCTCGTTCCCAATTTCGAAGTTAATTTACCGACTTAAACATGTCGTTTTCAGTTTTGTACACAACCTATGGCAATCGCTAGCGAATTCTATGCGAGCACTCTGATTGGTTCAGATTCCAGAGGGATACAAATTTATGAGCAGTTTTATACAGCATGTATTCTACGCTGCTTCGCGTATTGTACTGGTACCCGGTACCACTGATCTCTACAAACTGGATAATTCGAGCGTACATAGAGAGCCGTGAAACTTGTGTTGCCTTCACATTCGCAAGTTCGTGCATATTGTAGACCGTCGAGAGTGACACAGTGGCAGCAGCGATGGTGGGTAAAATTGCATTAAAATCCTTTGTAAATAATTAAATTTATTATATAAACTCGCAGACTGTACGATCAGTGAACTATCCGTGTAGAAAATGTCAGAACTACGGTTTTAAGTGAGATTTAGGAGAACATTGCTCTAGGCGAAAATGTTATTTTTGTTTTCAGCGGGATTAATTCATTATTTATTGTGGTCCTTTCTGAGAGAAAAACTTGAATATTTCGAAAGAACAGTAGAATCAGTTGGTCTAGGGTACCCTTTACAAAGGATTGAATTTCACAATACAGGTATTTTCAGATCAATGTTGTACACATTCCACGAAGAGTAGACCACTCATCTCTCTCCCGTGGCTCACATGGACATCTCTTTTGTCCGTCGCCATGTAACGATCAAGATCAAAATCAAGAAGACTGTCCCGTTGACTTTGGTTCATGGTGGTAATTTGTGTACACAACATATTGTGTCATGAACTAATTTGACGTGCATAAATGTAATGTACTGTAGAATTTTCCTAAAATCGCAATGGTCAGTTTTTTCTCTCACAATTCTGGAAGTGTAGAGCCACCTAATGTTGCAACATTATTCCCTTGGCATTTAATTTATACCTGTATATTTTCTTTCTTTGTACACTACAGCTAATTGGTTTACCCAAGTCCACTTCTTGCTACTGAGATGTCAGGCTGTACAGCTTATTAATACGGCTGCACAAGCCACAGGACGAACTGCTCCCATTAATATGACAATGGGATAACAGATGACAGCGAATGTCAAAACTTATTTTGTTTAACCATCAGTAAACTACGGAAGCTTAATTGACCAACTAAATTTTCCAAGATAAGCTATCTCGGTGTTCCACATTTTTTAGATGTGCTGTAAAAATATCGCAGAACTCTGCATCTTGGCATTTCATGTTTCAACAATATAAGTACAGATAATAAAACATTCGCAACAGTCACAAAATTATCTTGGAAACATGGAAGTATACATAATATTCTTTTGAGCTTTCGTATAGTGAATATGTGTTTCATGAAAACCTACAAGTCTGGTTACAATTGTATTGTTAATATTCAAAGCAAATTATACAGATGTTAAAATGACATAGATTTACCCAGTCGGTGTTCTCCACAATCTATTTTAGCAGGGTAGCCTGCTCTGTGTAAATGTTACGCTGTTCTGCCATGTTTTTATGCCGCCCTGTTGAAATGTTATGCCGGCCTGTCAAAATTTGCTTTTCAATCACGGTTTTATACAAAACAGAAATTGTGTTGTACAAATCTTTAATATCGTGTTTATATTGCACAATCTAGAAACACTCACAATTCAAAGTTAAAGCCGTACATGGTGTCCTATCAAAATTTGGCCTGTGAAGAACGCTGCCAAATGTATCTTTGCATAGTATGAACAATTATTATTCTAAAATGACATCGCAAGTTTTTATTTTGGTTGTAAATGTTCTGAAATTTGTTAGAACACATAGCACACTTGTAGAACAATGATTTTCAATCTAAAGAACCATAACTATTGAGCTTGTAAGCCCACACTAATTTCATTCAGTAAAAAGGAACTCTAATCTGCGGGGAGGTTTTTGGGCAAACGCATTGATTACTTTATCAAAAATCATCAGCCTGGAATAACACTACTGTATATTGGTAACAGCATGTTAAATAAAACAAAAATGTACAGTCTTAATTATATAGGCTCTAAATCTGTAAACTGAAAATTTGGAATGCAATCACGTTAACCAGTAATTGATATCACATACCTTTTTGCTTACGCATAAACTACTGAACAGATGACAGACAGGTGTGGCGGGATATTGTGGGTTTTTCACAGGGCAAGCGAAGGATGCGAATGCCAACAAAATGGCAAAGTCCAACATTTTAGGCTTATTTTAGAGTCCAAACGTTCGCCAAACAGGCGCAGGGGTTCGGAAGCCCGTTGTCAATTGTTTGCGGGAGTCGTGTTTAGTTCGGCGAGAATTTTTTAAAAAGTTGAAATTTCTTGCGAACGTTTCTAGCATCCGGGTCGTGATTTGCTCGTGATTTGCCCTCGAAAGTGTCTGAAAAGCTTCGTCATAAAGCGCACGACCCTACTCACGATGTACCGGGCGGAAATTGAAATTGACCACATTGCAGGAAGCCCGTCTTCCTTTGACAACACGGCTTTACCAGCGTATTCGCATTATTGGGCAAACAACTGTTGACCAATGAAAAGCGAAGAAGGCTCTTAAATCTAAAGTCTTTGTGGCAAACACCACGTATGACATCGCAAAAACGTTTAAAGGAACGCAAGACTTTACCTAAATAATGATAGCATGTGTTTGTTCTTTTGCTTTTATTTCAAAGTACAGCAATCACATTCACACCGTTCTAGTCCACTGACTTACACACCTTACCTTACGAATATAAACGGAGACCCGTGTGTACTCATAAAGATGGTCATAGGCCTACGTAATACCCGTGAGAGGTTCTCGGGAGCGCAGACTCCCAGAAGATGGTCAAACATGGCGCTTTTAGCGTTGTGAGCATTTTAGTGCCTCAGTCTGCACAAAGTCTTCCGTGTGTCAGTGGTTTTTTTTCAGATCCGGGTCCTTGGAAATATAAGCAAGACAAACACAACCCCCTCCACCGTTTCTCCTTTTTTTTTTCCTCCTTCTTCTTCTCCTTTTTTTTTTTTTTTTAAAATCATAATGGGGGCGGCCCCCCCCCCCCCCCCCCTGCCCCCCCCCCCCCCCTATGGTAGTAGGACAAGAGGAAGGGGCAGAAGTGCAATGATTGGTAAGCAGAGAAAGGATGTGGAAACAATTGATGTCCATTTTTTCCTGATGGAGAAGGACCGCGATCGTACTCCGTAAGCAAACGAAGAGGCAGCATATGTTGCAGCTGGACTTGGCCCTAAAACTGTAACACTTGCGGTGAACATGAACATTGAGCAGGTGATTTTTATTAATTTCTTACCAAACAAAATATCGGTAACTATATTTGCTTGTTCAGTGTGTTTGGCTCAGATGATACACCTACATGTCTTAACCTTAGTAGGCTACATGTACAAGTATTATTTCTTCCAAATGTAACACTCTAACTATTTCGACATCATGGGTAGAACACCCTGATATTTCCAGCCTTGCTCACTTGCGAGACAGTTGCTGATAGATATTTCCTGCCTTGGTCATGACTTTTTTATCTGTTTTGAATTCTTGGAAAACTTTGCGTGTGTACATACATATCATCAGACGCCAACTAGTTATGATGATATGCGACCCACGATGACGTAATTATGACGTCACTTTTCAGGAAGCAAGTTCACCATATGGTCTTAACATGTTGGATGTAGTCGTAAAATCTTTGATGTGTTCGTAACATCTTATATGTGTTATTGACATGTTAGATGTTGTCTTGACATGTTATATGTGTTATTGACATGTTAGATGTGGTCTTGGCATGTTAGATACATGGTCTTGGCATGTTAGATACATGGTCTTGGCATGTTAGATACATGGTCTTGGCATGTTAGATGTGGTCTTGGCATGTTAGATGTGGTCTTGGCATGTTAGATGTGGTCTTAACATGTTATGTTGGATGAGAGTTACAAAATGTCGGTGAAAAAAAGGGTCGGGGGGGGGGGGGGGATATTAATAAAAACAATGCCTTAAAAAACAATGCTTTAAAAAACAAGCTTTTACACTTTTTACCAGAAGTATGCCTAAAATAAACCTCATGTATGCTCTTCAGGTTTTAGGCATAATTAACACAGCCTATTTCTCAAAAAAAAATGTTATTTTGTTTATGACATTTGAAATAGGTTGATAACTGCTTAAAGCAGTCATACCCAAGGTTAAAAACCATAAGTGGAGGTTGGCTGTTGAAGAAGGCTACAACAGGGGGAGGGGGAAGCCGGAGTTTAGCGTATGCAGTTTCAACTTCACAGTTATACCCAGGCAACTTCTTCAAGGGAAAAAGTTCCTATTATATTGCCCCATTGCAGAACAGTTTTAGCCTCGAAGCGTTACCTGCAGACTCTGAGGTAAGCTATGAAAAGAAGTTTCAAAATGATGTGCTTATAGTGTGATAAAAATAATGTCCTTCACCAGTATGGATACAGTTCTATCTAGAGACTATACTGATATGGGTACCTTTCCTAGTCGGTGGAATTATGCACAGAAAATTGCCACATACAATTAGTTTCATATTTGATCTTAGTGACAGAGTGATGTACATGTATAGTGATGTTTATGTGACTCATTTGTAGTCACTCCTTTCTGAACATTGTTTTGTTGGGGGTAGATTTACAGTTACAATGTACAAGTACCCATAGTCATCAGAGGCCACAAAACTGAAACTTGAGACAATACTTAAATCATACCTAAATCTAAGCGCCTGCCATCTTGTTATTTTTGAATTTTAGAATTGGTCAAAGATAATAGAAATGTAAATCCTATTTTGTTAATAACATGTACCTTGTTTGTATTTGTTGTCAATAAAGGATTTATATTTGATGCCCAAGCAGGAGTGCCTTGTGTGCAATTTGAAAGTGCCTCTTCCTCTGCTTGTTCCACATTTGGCACAATGTAAAAAGGTATGTAATTTACAATCTGTGATTTTAATATGGTCCCTATTTTATAATTTTTTAAATCAGAATTAAACAAATGTTTTTGCTCCCATAACACCCAACTAAAATCTCATTGTATAGCTTTTATAACAGTGTCATACTGTCATACATACACACTGTCATACATACATGTATTGTACATGTTAAACACAATGAGGGGTGCAGGGGTAATGCAGCTGTACCTAAATTAGCTTAGTTGAAGATGCTGCACAAGTACAGAACATGTTTAAGATGCCATGGTCTTGGGTGAGTATTAACCAAAACATCTCCTGAAGTCTGGAACAATGACACTTTTTTTATCCTGTTGTGGTCTTTCAAAGTTAACTTTTTTATATATATATATATATTTTGATCTTTCTAAAATCATTCCCCTGCTATCCCTTTTATAGGCTAGTCAATAACATTCATCACGTAATAATTAATAGGGACTGGGACTATTCAAATCGCTCAACATGCACCAGTAGTTCACTGGTAAAGCTGGCTCTACCCTTTGTCAAGCCAAGGGACTCAGTCAAGAGGCACTTGTTGTTATTTGTTGTACTACTACGACAAATTTCGGCCAATTCTACTGACATTTATTTGCAACTTACATGTACCTTGTAATCCACCTGTGGCTGCCTTGGCATTTGCTCAAATACCAAGGAGTTTCGTCATACTTTTACAGTCTCTAGCACCCAAAAGATCGAATATTCATAACCAAAATAACAGGGAACTGAAGCAGGAAGACACTTGTCAAACTGGCTTGTGTTTCAATGGTCAAGATACAATCTGTAATTTAATACAAAACATAAACAATAATAAGATACATGGAAATACATAAACTGGCAATTAACAATAGCAATGTGTTCAAATGGAAAAACTATGTCAAGAACATTGATCGTAATAAAGTGTTGAAACAGACTGCAAAACTTTGTCTAAAAACTCTGATTTTGCCATGTAAACTTCCAAGTCAAGTGTTGTAGAATAAAGAGAAAAATAAGCTTACCGAATTGGGCTTTCTACTCTGGATGAACTTATAGAGAACTTGAATAATACTTCTGGAAGGTTGGAACTATCATGTTAAAACAACCACATGTGATGTAAAATGGCTGCACACAATGGAATGCTGTAGATGTGGCAAGCAAGGCTATCAGTAACGTGTAACATAACACCCACATGCACTCTGTGTAGGGGCTGTGAGGGGATTTGACCTCATTTGCATTCACAGGATGACCTATATACACTGTCACTAGCTATTTGGCTTAAAGGTCATGCACTGTAAACTGGGTACATATTAAAAACAACTTAATGGAAAGAAATGAAATAAGCATTTCTCACTGCACAAACTGCTGCAGTGACACCACCTATAAACCCTGTTGATTCAGTTTGGACACGAAGTTCGTCCCCCGTCCCCCCCATATCCAGCCCTGAAGCCAAGCCCCCCTTACAAAAATGTCCTGTGGTATTTAATACCACAGGATATTTACCACACAGAATCCTGTTTTTTTTTGGGACATTTACCACAGGGCCTGTGGTAATGTCCCAAAGAACCACAGGACATTTTTGTAAGGGTTCCATTCATTTGTGTAGAAACCTAATCTCTTTGTGTATAGAAAGCCAGCTGCCTGTCAACAACAGCTCGGCACCCGATTTCACTAAACTTTGTGACGCGTCGCAAATCGAGTTACGAAGAGTAACGCGTCGCCTCTCGCGAAGCGTCGTACGATCCATTCTACCAAAGTTACGATGCGTTCAATGCGTTGCAAATACCTTGACAAATAAGATGCGTCTTTTAGTACCGGGTAGCCAATTTTAAGCCATAAAAATGTAATAAACGAGACTAGAATACTCATGTATGTAAAGTTGTAAATGAAACATTAATCGTAGTCATATGAATAAACCTTGAATAGTGCACTTGAAATTTCAAATTAGCTAGAGGTCCACAGCAAGCTTGTTTTTCGTAAAAAATGCATCATACGTCAGCTATTTTGATTAACATTTTAAAATCTTTCTGAGAAGAGGTTTGACGACTTTTTGCTGAATACCAGACGGCTATTTACTGTGCGTTGAATAGGTACATACAACAGTCACTGTTTTGTGCTATAAATACACCTACGACGCGTCGCTCGTACGATGTGTTTCGTGAAATGAATTTTACGACGCGTCGCAGCTACGACGCGTCCTAGAGATACGACTCGTCGCAGAGATACGACGCGTCGCAGGGCTGCGATGCATCGTAAGTTAAGAAGAGTTTAGTGAAATCGGGTGCTGGTGTTTCAAAAGACCCCAAAAGAGCCTCAGGGTACTTGTGTTGGCCTTGCTGATTGTTGGGTGGGGTGGGGGGAGGGAGAGAGAAAGCTAAATGAAGCTGATCAGCCTGCAGCTTTAACGTGCCAGTGTTTGTGGTCTGTGCAATAGTGATTTCAATGTTTACAACTGATGAATGGTTGCAATAGCTGTACTTCAAAACTACGGCTGTTTGGTACGGTTTACATTGCCAGAATGCTTCAATCTTTGGTGTGTGTGTGTCTAGGGAAGATCTATTTATATGTTCATACCATTAGACACAAAAATGTGACCCCCAAACACAGTTCTTTACATAGTTACATGTATATGCCTTCCGTGTGAGCACCGAAGTGCAACCGTGAATATTTTGGTCGGTGCCTCCGAGGGTCAAGTCGAGGGTTAAGTCGCAGCCTGTCATCTTGTTTTATTTATGCAGAGAGTTCTTTAAACAAACAGAGAATATATTGATTTTGACTGGTGTGGGCTTCTTTAATTTGCTCGGCATATTTTGCTTGTTTATACTCGGACTCAAATAATTGACCTCTACACACAATTTCTTTGTTTTTGAAACTTATGCCACAGCGAAAGAGCACGTTTATTGCCGGACATGTTGAACATGTTGAACATTCAGTCAGGAGTACACGTATAGCCTCTTGCGAAAGGAGAGCACTATAATACTGGAATGAACTTTATCATGAATTACATTTCCCACTGATGTTGAACATTCAGTCAGGAGTACACATATCCTCTTGAGAAAGGAGAGCACTATAATACTGGAATACATTTTACTGATTTACAAATCCAACAGGTAACTGGTAATGATGTCAATTGCCCAATTATATAAACATGGAAAATTGGGTTGCTGGTTGTCTGTGTCCGCCAGCAAAATGCCACACGTGCAACGCACGCCCCACAGGAGAAAGACAACCAGGGGAAACCCCCCCCCCCCCCCCCCCCCCCCCCCCCCCCCCCCCCCCCCCCCCCCCACCATGGCAACAGCATTAAGGCAAGCAAGCTACATTGCAGGACAATATACACTGACGCAGGTTTTCTACAAAGATGCTAATGCCCGAAGGGGACAGGTGAACTCCATCATACAAGTACAAGGAGCAATCAGACCCACACAAACTGAGGGTGATGTAAACAGAATGCCTTTGGAAGTTTGGCACAAGCTGATCTGGCCCACCTATTGATAGTGCGGCGTTTACGTTCTAATGCTGGTTGGGAACGCGCACCAAAGTAAAAAACGCGAGGGAGGATGTCCGACCAAACCACCGTCATATTAGGGTACCAACTTGCGCAATCATTGAGCATGACCGCGACTCTCATTTCAAAACCATACTCATCTATATTGACCAAGTCATTTGTCCCAATATGGCCCCGCTCTTTCCTTTCCAAAGCACATTTCACAGACAGGTTGAGAGGTTCCTCTGCCCGTCGGACGATGGAGTCCCCAATAATCCATACGAAATCTAATGCAAGATTTTAAAATAAAAACAAAAACAACAACCCCAGACCTGTCAGTGACCGCACGTAGCAAGCAGACGGGACCGAGTCTGTAAATGATGACTACGAGTCGTTCAGTCCCCCAAAATTGCAAGTCGGTTGTTAGACTGTCGTCAACGCAAATAAATAAATACAGAGAATTTCTTTTAGTGATACTATTACTTACAAACTTTAATGATAACGAACTTTTGATCAAACATTACACATTACAAAAATAGATTTACTTCTGTTTACAAAAATTACACCTAATTTCCTTTGGAATAAATACCCATTACACGAATAGAAAAATACTTTCATTTAAGAAAATTACACTTCATTTATATGGTCCGCTTGAACCAGTGCCCTATGTGCACTACACACTTCATTTATGTGGTCCGCTTGAACCAGTACACTATGTGCACTACACACTTACTTTACACTATAGTTTTTCCTCTTTTTTTTAAAACACACTTTTACACTACTTGGCAAATTGCAAGCTTACACTTTTTGGTATTTTTACAAAACCAAACACCTTTACACAATAAATTACTTAAGACAAATAATCAACACTTAATCGCGCCATCTTTGGACCAGACGAAGAATTTACTTGAAGGCTATACACCGTATAGTTCACCTAGTAGATAATGATAGTACAGTTCTCGTGTTCCACAAGGCCGTCAAGACTAGTCGACCGACTCTACTTGAACTTCGTCTAACTGGCTTGGAGTAATACTAGGGTCGCAGATGATGCTGCTTGTAAAGCTACGTTCGGATGACCCAGCACAATAGGAAGTAACTGCCCCAGGTGGAACTATCGACAATAGGGCGACATGGAAGAACTTCCTAAGCTGCGGCTGAAAACCCAGGAATGCTATCTGTAAAATTAAATTCAAAATCGACAATCCCAATAATCCCAACTCTTTAAAATAACACAATAAGAAAGATCGATAAGAATACACAAGCACTCTTATGTTTGTATGTACAAAAGTCCTTTCAACGAATATAAATATCACCCAATAAAACTAAAGGAAAACTATTAATCTAACTCACGGTTTTGCAGCGAGGTTCCTCCGCCTATCTGGTACGAAACGCACCAGCCAAATATTGGAGCCTGAATGTCCCAACAATTTAGCACGATGCTGAAATACACGGGCACTAAAGTTGTCTTGGTTATTGCAGCACAAATGATGTGTCGCCAGAGTCTGAATACCCTGAACCAAGTACAACAGCAGCAGCAAGATGGTCTGATGTGCATAGTGAGCTCTCATAAGATGGAGTGGGTTGCATTAACACTGTCCATACATTGGCCGAATGGCCGAATATATGACAGAAAAGCATTAGAACGCCAACGCCCCATAGCCTGAATGTCAGCGTTAGCCACCCCCAACTGTGATGCAGAAGATGCCGCCCCAATGCGAAATGAATGGCCCCGAATATGGGCCCCCTGCAGACCCGCAAATTCAACAGCCTTCCGCAACACAGCATTGAACTGATACTGTGTTAATGGGCTGCCATCAAAATGGGAGAAAAAGGGGCCAAGAAAAGCAGGGCGAATTGCAACAAACCGCTGTAGCGCCAGAACAGGGCATAGAGACTTGTCGGCAGACTGCACCAGGCGAACGCATTGAGGGGGGGGGGGGGGGGGGGGGGGGGGCACGCTGATTGTTCTTAGAATTACGAAAATGAATAAGAACAGTTGCACTATGAAACTGATTATCAGGAAAACTGAGAACAGATTGTTGACAATAATGACTAGAAACAACAGCAAATTCCCCAACCCGCATAAAACCAAAAAATGCACTCAGAAAAACAGCCTGGAATAAAATCATATCAAATTGTGAGGAACACTTGTGCCAACAGTGGGAGGGAAATAGGTAGCCTATTATCCAAACTCGGGTGGAGTCTACGTGCGCCTTCAATTAACTTTGACGCCAAAAAATCCTTTGTTGGATCTGCCAGCCCCCTTAACTTATGGAAGTAACCCACTCCTGATACATATGTTGAGATAGACGAGGGTGATAAACCTCTTAAGGACAGCCAAACTACAAAGTGTCGAATTTCTTCGACGGATGCTGGCGTATCACTTGCGAGAGGGTGCTGCCGGGATTGATTGAAAGCTCGCCATGCCGTCGCGTAAGTCTTGTGCGTGTTAGCTGAAACTGAGGCCAAAAGTAAACGCTCCATTTTTTTGACTACCAGATTAGGGGAATTGGAGGCAACGGCGTCATCACCGGGTCGGCCTGTGGAGCGACCTGACGGAATCGATCCATCTGAAATCGGGACAAAGCATCCGCCACGTCATTAAAACGCCCTGGCACATGAACTGCCTTTACTGATATATTGAATCGCAGGCACTGCAATACGAAAGGGCGGACCAGCTTCATAATGTGTGCACATCGGGAAGATTTCTTATTGAATATTTCGACGACTGCAGCATTATCCGAATGAAAAACAACTTTATGACCAGCCAAGAGCGGCGCCCAGCACAGTAGTGCAATGTACAGTGGAAAAAATTCCAGAAATGCAATAGACGGGGAACTACGCCTTAGCTCCCTCCGCTGGCCGCCGTGCTTGAACCCAGGCCATTTGCCCTGGAAGTAAGCACCATACCCCACACTACTGGCAGCATCTGTAAACAACGACAGGCTGTCACTGGATGCCCACTCGTCCTCAGCAAACACTGTTACACCATTAAAATAAGATAAGAACTCTAGCCAAGTAAGTAAATCCAGCCTAGCACCTTTGGATATGCGCACCATGTGATGGGGACGGGACAGACCTTGCGAAAGCGTAATCAAGCGACGCAAAAAGGCCCGTCCGGGTGGGATGGCCCGGCACAGGAAGTTGAGGGACCCAACAAGAGATTGAATGCAACCGAGACTAAGCCTGCGCTTTTGCAGTACTTGCTCGATAAGAACCGATGTAGCCAAAATCTTATCGGGCGGGACCCGCACCGTGCTATCTATAGTGTTAATTTCCAAGCCTAAAAATGTGATTACTTGCACGGGACCAACTGTTTTCTCGTCTGCCAAGGGGACCCCTAAATCAGCACAGATGGATTGGAAACTAGCTAGCAGCTGCGCACACTGCACATAGGTAGTACCAACAAACAAAAAATCATCTAGATAATGCGTTACAAATACAGAATGGGCTGCAGATTTAACTTGAAACTCTAAAAAACTACTAAACTTCTCAAACAAAGAACAGGCAATGCTACAACCCATGGGCAGACACCTATCAAAGTAAAAGGAACCTTCAAAAGTAAACCCCAACAGCTCATAGTCCAGTGGGGATACTGGAAGCAAACGAAAAGCTGACTTAATATCTGCCTTAGCCAGCCATGCGCCTTTGCCAGCCCGTACAGCCAACGACACTGCTTTGTCAAACGAGGCGTAATGCACCGTACAGAGGTCCTTATTAATGAAATCATTGATCGAGTGACCTAGTGGGAACAAAAGATGATGGATGAGGCGGAATGAATTGGGCTCCCGCTTTGGAACTAAACCAATTGGTGAACATTGTAAGTTACAGAAAGGTCGGAGTGAGAAAGGCCCCGCTATCCTGCCCTGTGAAATTTCCGAGGACAGTTTCGCACGTACCACTTGAGGGCGCTCTATTGCCGAGGACAGACAATGTGAGTCACGTGGACCACGAGGGCCATCGTAGCCTATAGAAAAACCTGTTGTAAACCCTTTTAGCAACAGCTGGGCCTCATTAACGAGAGGATAATGTAAAAGTCGCTTTTTCAGAGCTGCAATTTTAATTGGCGTGGGGAGGACGAAAAGAATTGTTGGCTGGCGTAGCAGGGGCTGACTTTGGCTTGTTTACTGTTGGTGCTTCTTTTAAATTTGCAGAAACAAAGGCATTCCTACTGTTACGCGCCCGCGGTGTGCGCGGCTGCGCCCCCGCAGCGCCACCAGCATTGACCCCACGCCCGAACTGACCCCCCACCCGACAGCGGGTAGCACCATGGCCCGGGCGCATACACCTAGAGCAAGTATGGGCAAATCTACAGTCCGAAAATTGACAGCCGGAATGTGAATTAAAAGCAAAACAGTAACCAGGCCGAGATGGTGTGGACCGAGCCCCCGATGCAGGGTGATGCAGCGCGCCCCGGACTACAGGGGAAGTAACGCCCACAGCCGCAACTTTGAGCCACAACTCAAAATCAATTTTTCCCCAAAATCGTGAAGGATTTGCCTCTTGTTTGAGGCGGAACTGCTCGTCATAAGTACGCCACCCCAGGCCCGGGAACTGCAAGGAGGCAGTGCGAATTATTTCTGCGTATCGCAGCATTTCTGCCCAACGTGTAGAATGCTTCGTTAAAAATACGGCCATGTAAGTGTGAAAGGCTGACTGCCATATGTCAAAAGATTCGATCTTCTTTCGGTGAGGACCAGGTTTTTTAACGACAAGGTGTCCCCCCTCTAATGCCAAGGTTAGATCTGTCTTAGTGTCAGCCGACTTGGCCAACACTGCGCTAGCTGCATCGTTTGAAAGCAAAGATAAATCTACAAATTTCCCTTGCCAAATTTTTTCTTTTACCGACTGAGGAACATGAAAACCCAGGGGAGTCTGAATTGAAGACGCTAGCTCCGGGTGGTCGAGAGTTAGAGGCTGGCACAACATATCTCGACCTAGGTCTATTGGATTAACATTACATGGAGGACAAGGTCTAGTATTAACATTACCATGGTTATGCATCTGACAGTCACATAACTGACTCAACTCACCACCAACCCCTAACAGCCCATGGTGACTGGATACGGAACCATGTCCATCATGTCCATGCGGCGGCGCTCCTGCGGCTGCAAATGGAGCGGCTGCGGACGTGGCCTGGATCATGCATGAAGATGCGGCAGCGGCAACAGTAGGCCTAGGCCCGAAGCTACAGTTAATGTTATGCTGCACATGCCCCGCATTCGGCGATGCCGCGTACACAGCACTACCCGAAGGGATTGACGACGCAGACAAAGACTGTCCGAAAACTGGCACCCGCGACGCCGTACCGCCACACGAATGATGGGTCCCCGCTGCCGGATTAACGTTGATGTTATTGTTAGCCGCTGACGTGTGTGCTGAAGAAAAACTTGAGGAAAACTCCGTCACTGGCACCGGAACAGGAACCGGAACGTCGAGACCAGCATCACGCTGAAGTGGTGGCCGATAGTTGTCATGGTTGGCGCCGGCGTTACCGACCCAGGCTGGTACTGGTAGGCGCCTCCGCTGGTGAAACCATAGTAGCAACCGGCACGGTATAAGAAGACCCGCCGACTGACGTGGCCATATTGGACGGTAGCCAGGGGTATCTGCCAGCCGTAGATGTCATGCTCATGGTGGCGCTAGCTGAAAATATGGGCGGGGTCGGGAACAGCAAGGTTGGGGGGCCGCTGCCAGCCCCACACGCAGCGGAACCTGGGCCGGAGATCTCCCGCAGCACTTCAGCCGGACGAGATGGTGGCACCCCCTGTGGGAGGGGGAACGGTGTCGGCGCTCCACGCCGAGCTCGAGCGGCCGCCAAGCTTCCTCACCGTGGAACCGTCGGTTGCCGTTCTTTTACGCTTCAGCGCCGCTGCCCTAACTGCGGTGTCTGTAAAACGGGCCGGGCGACGCCGAGATCGCTGAAGGTCGCTACGATTCATGACGATGACAGTTAAAAAAAAGGAAACCAAAAGACTGAGTTTGAAAGACCGGACCGGAAATATTCCACGAAAAGTAAACGTAAGCAAAAAACAACGGAAAAGTAAGTAGACCAAGTGAAAAGAAGGCGAAAAGGAAACAAAAATTAATCCAATCAAAATTAAATTGCTCTGCACTCTTTGAGTGGCTGCGACAGAGTGACCAAAAACGTTGGCTCTTACTAAAACCTACGCGTCTCCACGCGGGAGCGACCAATAGGATTGGCTGGAAGTTTTGCTGAGCCTAATTTGCATATGCGCATTATATCATTTTGCATAATTATACCATATTTGGAGATGCGCATTGCGTGACCTTCCTTGGCTACCGATGTAAACATAACTTGACCTTGCTAAGATACACATACATGTACGCATATTTGCACATGAAATAATGCACTGAAAGCTCCGGTGTATAAAGTTTGTTAACCTGAATTATTATTTGATTGTTTTTGAGGGCTTTCACCACATATAAGGGAGCCATTCGCTGCGTATAATAACTTTTACCCTGCATGCTGAGGTAAAAGGTGTTATTTAAGTTATGAGCAAATTAAGAAATTTTAAGTTTGTTGTACTTGCATATAAATGCTCAGAATTCATGTACAAACATGCATGGTGAATGTGCTAACCTAACAGGTACATAGATACACAAAGGTAGGATACACCATTGGTCATTGCTTGAATTATCATGAATGAGTAGATTTGGGGAGTTGTATTTTATAGTAAATATCGTTTAACTGAGCTGTCCGAAGTTTTACAATCATGGATGCCGAGAAAAGCACGAAAAACAGCGGGTTTTTTTCAACTTGCGTCGAGCAGTTATTTTTCATTATACAATTTTATTTTTTGGAATAATTACAGGATATCTAGCGCAATCATTTTGCTGGATGCCTAGAATCAACTTTTACTTTCAAATGAGATATTTCTTAATAATTCGGTAGTAAATATGTTTGATATCTGCAAATGGTGTACCCTACCTTTAAGGCATAAAGCATTGACGTGAAAGTTCCTTGACTTTATTCAGACGAATTAAATAAATTGGGGGCAGTGTTTAGGCATATTCCTGTTTTTACGACGATTGCTGGCCAGCAATCATTTCACATTTAGACCAAATTACACATTTCTTGAAAATCACATATCACTCCAGGTGCCGTTACTTCACAGGATGCTTGAGATAGAGACTGTTTTTCACTTTGGTGAAGTAATTTATTGCATAATAATTAAGTAGCTTTTTTATGTTTGCAAATGGTGTGTATGTATACAACCTTTAAATTTGTGTACGTTTGGTCTTGACCATAATGTATTGACAGTAAAACGAAAATGTATTGCCTGCCCTGATATTGGGTCAATGTCTCATTTCTTTAAAGTTCTTGTATGTCATAATAACTTTCACATTACTTTATTATTGAATTACGTTTGTTTACTTGCAGGCCAAAAAGAGGAAACGAGTTGACAACAAACTTGTAAGTGTCAATCATTTGATTCCATATCCTTGAATATTGTGTGGGTTGAGTTTATTCACTATTTTCAACAAAAATGTTGCCGACCTAAGCAGACATAGCACACAAATTTTACACTACAGTCAGCTTTCCAAGTTTGTATCTGTTAAACAATGTTTGGATGTTTAGTCTGAACATGTGGTGAATTCAAAATACTTTGATTCATGCTCAACAGTCGTGAATGTGAATATAAAAAAAATCTCTGAATGCTTCCCTAATCACTAACAAGTCACATGATCTTTGTCTGAACTTATTGTGCCTCATAAATTGAGAACACTGTATCACCTAAATTGCAGTTTCAAGATGTGTACAATAGAAAAGCGCTAAGAGCCAGTGCTTTGGAGTTTTGACTCCCACCCCATTTGGGGTTCTAATAATATTGTGGGGCATCAGTGAGTATATAGCAGAGTTGTAGATTTGATTCAATTGGATTTTAAGCTTTCACGAAAAAGCCTTTGTTTTTGGTTCTTGGGACCACAAATCGCATGGACTTTGTACACGTTTCATTCTGGAGGTCACTTGTCATTAAACAGACTTCAATTTCATTGAAACTTTGCACATACTGTACTCAGAACTCATACTGAACTAGTGCCTAAAACTCGCCTGTCGTGATGACGTTATCACGTGACATGTTACATGTACGTCATCTTAAAAATAAATACAAAATAATAACATTAATCCTAATAGTCCATGGGCTACCAGAACCCCCCCTCCCCCCGGGGATTTTTTTAAGACAATTATATTTGGAAACCTTGACCATAGAGCTTGATCATGCTGTTTGCAAATTCTCTACTGGTGGGTGTGGCCGTGGGGGCGTATTTTCAAAATGGCCGCTAAAATCCCTGTTATTGACCATGCCACGTGGGAGGATGGGTTATACTTTTGATAAAAATGTTTTGTAAAAATTGTGTCCCCCCCCCCCCCCTCTTAAATGCCACCTCAAAGAAATATTTTTTTAAGAATGGCTAACTATTACAGAACTCTGGAGGGCGCTGTTGAAACAATCAAATGACATCTTTCATTGCTAATGTGTGGGGTAAGTTGAGGTACAAATCCTGGTCTGCTTTTCCCAAGTTACAGTGCGTTCAATTTAGATTGGATATACTTGAACTTTTATACTTAAGATAGACAAGCACTATGTTATTAAAGTGAGAACAACATATTTGTCAGAAACTCTTGCTATTTTATGTTAGATTTGTATAGTAACAAGTGTCCACATATAAGTGACTGCTATAGACAAATACCAATATTGCACATCACTCCAGTTTAATCCTACACAGAATAAAATAGTGTTTTGGGTTTATGGCCACCAACCAAATACTTTCGGGGGTGTGGGGGGGGGGGGGGGGTTTGATGGCGGGGGGGGGGGGGGGGGTGGTTGGCGGGGTTGTACTTTCAGGGGCGAATCCAGGCTCTAAACAATTGGGGTCAGGTGAACTTCACCCTTCCCAACCCCCTTTTTCTGGCATTTTACCAATGGCTGCCTGTTTTTGGTCCCTACCTTTTTGCCTGGGATTTAACAGAATATTTGCCTTGAGTTCCTCTCATTCATAAGTTGTGTCTGGCTACACAGAGCTACACAGTGGTAAAGACACTTGAAGAATCCTTGGTCCCATTACCAGCAATTAATAATAATACTACTAATAATAATCTTAATTTGTTTGTGCAGGTGCCCCTCAAGATAGTCATGATGGCTGAGAACAAAACTGATGAAAAACCTATCAAGCTGAAAGCTCCAAAAGTCTGCAAGAGCAAACAGAAAAAGACTGTGTGTCAAGCGTGCATAATTCATTACCCTCGCAATAAATCAGACACCAAAACAAGGCCACTATCTCAGGAGAGTTTTAATAAAATCAAAGCAACTGTTCATGTCAGACAATCCCAGAATAAAGCATATGATAGATTAGATGAAATTTGTTCACAGGTACCAGACAAATACTACAAACACCTTTATGGTATTCATAGGTGGTGCTACCAAAACTTTACCAACATATCCCGGCTCCTGAAACGAAAACATCCATCAGGTAACGATGAAGATGACCCCTGTAGCTCCAGAAAGCGTAGACACTCACAGAGTTCATCAACTAACATACTGTTACCTGCAGATAGATGTCTCTTTTGTGACAAAGGCCGGATCAAAAAACAAAGAAAAAAGGAAACACTTGTGAAGTGTGTCACAAAATCAGCAGAGCTTTCAATAAAGAGTGCTGCAGAGAAAACACATTGTGAAGAAATTCTTCTTAAAGTTCAAGATGTTGATCTAGTAGCCAGAGAAGCTCACTACCATCCTTCATGTCGGAAGGACTTTACCCGTGGTGAGGACCATCATCATGAGAAAGGAGAAAATACCAAAGTCATTGAGGAACAAGCTTCGCACAAAGCAGCTTTTGAGTACCTAGTTCAGTATGTGAGAGAGAGCATAATTGAAGGCTTCAATGTTGAGCGGATGTCAATGCTGAGAGAAATGTACCTTCAGTTCATGCTTGAAAATCATAAGCAATTTTACAATGCAGACTATAAAACATACAAACTTAAGTCCAAGCTAGTGAAGCACTTTGGTAGTCAGCTACAGTTTTGGCAACCCAACTACAAGAGCGAGCTTGTATATTCTTCAGGAGTACCAAAAGGCCAAGCAGTTGAGTTGGCATTTGAGATTGCTTCGTCAGAATCAAAGAGACTGGAAGAGGCAGCACTGATTCTGCGCAGAGCAGTTGTAAGTGCTCACAATGAATCCCAACAAATGCCGTGGCCCCCACCTGCAGATCTTTTGCAGAGTGATACCGTCCACCCACCACCGAGCCTTCTAGATTTCATTGGTCATTTGATTTCTACCAAGAGAAGGGCAGAGTCATCTACAAAGAAGCAGAGGCTTACATTGTCATTTGCTCAAGATATCTGCCAAGCTGTAACAGGGGGGAAATGGACAATGCCAAAGCATATTCTACTTGGTATGACATTGAGGCACCTTACAGGCAGTGCTGAAATTGTTACCCTGATCAACCGCTTTGGTCATTGTGCTTCATATTCTAGGCTGCTTGAGTTGGAAACTGCTATGTGCAAGAGCATTGATGACAGGGGTAGTATTATCCCATCTTCAGTTCACCCTGAAACAAACATTGTCACACACCTCTGCTGGGACAATTTTGATCTGAGGGAAGAGACACCATCTGGGTCTGGAACAACTCACACTGCCCATGGAATCATCATCCAAGAGGCCATTGGTAATGGTGGTTCTTCACATGACCATCTCGACTCTCATCCAAGAACAAAGGACCGTTCTGTCACCTGCAAACCAGATGATATTGAACCATGCTTCATCAAGGGCAAGGCAGAGCCTCCCCTGACAATATCTACCACTGCAGTATCAAATGATCAAGCTGTAGGCCTATCCAAGGCTAAATCGTCTGACATGTTATGGGTATGCACCAGAGCTTTGTTACAACGCACTGTACAACAAGTTCCATCCTGGGCAGGCTGGGTGTCTCTAAGGAGAGGGTAACCCAGAAGACAGTTACCAACAATCAACCGTTGATTACCTAGCCCCTGTATTTGCTCCAGTCACTGAAAATGCAACAGTACAGCGTATTCTGAAGATATCCCAAGACGCATCAAGAGAAGTTGGTCAACAATACACCATTGTTACATTTGATCTAGCTGTTACTAAGAAGGCGTACGCTCTGGTGTGGGAGAAGCCACAAGTCTTCAGGGACGTCATAGTCAGAATGGGTGGATTTCACCTTATTTGTACATACATGGGCGCTCTTGGAAAGAGTATAAGATGCAGTGGGTTTGAGGAGATTCTAGTAGAATCAGGAATCTGTGCTAGTGGTTCAATTGAGAAGGTAATGACTGGAAAGCACTACAACAGGGCCCTACGTGTCCATAAGCTGGTCTTGGAAGCTTTAGAGCGTCTACTTCTACAGGTGTTCGAGTCTTCGCATGGTGGTTCTTTGAATGACGAAGAAACAAGATGCATTCTAAGCCGTCTTGCTGAGAAACCGAGCATAGGAAATGTTGCTGAAGCTCTGGCGCATGAAGGCTGTCTGGCCCTGATCTCACGTGTCCTTGAATTTGAGGACAAGGTTCGTAAGGGAGAACTTGGCAAAACTGCACAGTTTTGGATGAACTACATGGACAGAGTATGGCTTATCTTGCAGTTCCAAAGAGCAACTCAAGAAAATAACTTGGATCTGCACTTGGCAAGCCTTCAAAAAATGTGCAGCCTCTTCTTTAGCTATGACCATCAGAACTATGCCAGATACGCAACAGTTTATTTACTATCTCTGCTCAATTTATCCAAGTCTCATCCAGGTGCAGAAGATCTTCTAAGGCAGAATGGATTCAGTGTGAGCAGGTCAGGGATCCCCTCGTCTAGAAATGCTGTTGACATCACCATTGAGCAAACAATCAATCGTCATGCAAAGTCCCATGGTGGAATCGTGGGTTTCAGCCGGAATCACTCGGCATATTACAGGTGGTGCACGACAAGGCATGCTAGAGCTACCTATCATCAAGCAACTATGGAGATGGTCGACATGGACAGCCAGGATTGCGCTTCACATAAAGACCTAAGATCATCACGGATCATCCAGAGTGAAAAAGACACTTGCAAGGTGGTGCAGGCAATATCTAACTTCATCAATCCATTTGATGTTGACAACAAGGATGTTCTCTACTGCTTGTCATCAGGTGCGCCAGCACCAGCTGATATTGAACATGATCTCCTTCAGGCTGAAAAGGTTGGAAAGGAAGCCCATGACAAATTTGTTCAGAGTCGGCTAGTTAAACGCACCCAAAGCTTCCATGCTCCAATCAAGAGGATAAAGCTCAAAACATTTTCAAATCTTGCCAAAACTGCAAAAGTAACAGGGAAGTCTAAGAAGACCAAACAGATCACAGCTGAAAGAAATATCTTTGGTCAGCTCGTGCTTCTAGCCTTGAAGCATCAGATCAGTATGGAGAGGGTGTTGAGCTTCCCACTGGGTCCTGTTCCTTGGGCACTGGCAACCGCTGATGGAGTTCCTGCCAAGACAGATAAGTCCAAGCTAATGCATGTCTTGGAAGGTGATTCAATCACAACACAGAGACCTGGTGAAAACACAACAAGTTGATGGGAATGCTCTGTTTCAGGCTCAGGTGGCCCTACCTGACTCACTTGGAGAGCTAGCAGAAAGCATATTTGGGCAGCTTCCAAAAGTGCAGCGTGTAGACTTTGTGACGGATTCCTATCTTCCGTTGTCAATCAAGGGGGCTGAGAGAGCAAGAAGGGGTTCTACAAAGGCCCACTTGGTCAAAGGAGCACTGACAAAGATACCACGAGACTGGAAGAAATTCATGTCAAGTGAGGAAAATAAACAGAACCTCACCAACTTCATACTTGCTGAATGGAGAAAAGACAAGTATGCACCAAAACTTCATGGCAAGAAGGTTTTGTATGTCTGTGGACAGAAATGCATCCGTCTGGAAAGTTCTAATGGCAAGGAAACCATTTCACAGGAGGTTGAAGAGCTGTCGTGTACACAAGAGGAAGCTGACACTAAAATCATCCTGCATTGTCTTCACATTGCCAGTCATTCACCAGACAGCTCTACAATTATTGTGCGATCTCCAGACACAGATGTCCTTGTACTTCTGTCTCATTTCACACAGGAACTGAAACAGAATATTCTCGTTGACACTAGGGTTGGTGACAAACGGCGTCTCATAGATATGCACAAAGTGGCTGAAAGTGCTGGAAAGGAGATGTGCCATGCACTCCCTGCATTACATGCCTTCAGTGGCTGCGATACAACCAGCGCCTTTGTAAGAAAGGGAAAACTTGTGGCTTTGAAGACCCTCAGACAACACCAAGAATTTCTTGACATCTTCTTAGTCCTTGGAAGATCGCCTGTAGTCTCAGATCATATTTGTGAGAGATTGGAGCAATTTGTATGCCTCATCTACAGAAAAGATTCAACCGTTAAAGATATTAACACCCTGCGGCATGATAAATTTATGGAGAGGTACAATGCCAAGCCAGGAATGCTGCTCTCAAGTCATACTGGAGTAGATATGAGCCTTCTTCCACCTTGCAAAGACGCCCTACAAATGCACGTGAAAAGAGCAAATTACCAATCCCTGATTTGGTATCAGGCAGATCAGGCAGCCCCGAGTATTCCTCAACCAGATGGACATGGATGGGACATAGCAGATGGAAAGCTGGAGTTCAAGTGGACTGAAGGTGATCTCATACCACAAGAGCTTGCTGAAGTGCTGGTGGAGGAACCAGAGCAGAATCCACATGAAGATGAAGAAGAACATGAACTTATGAACTTGACAGACGTAATATTTGAGCCAGATGAAGATGAGACAGAATGCTAAACTAAATAGGTATCAGGTATTAATAATGCTTGATTTTCACATTCCTTCAAAAACTTAAAGCTTAATAACCGTCGACTTTCAGCCCCTTCTATGCTTGAACAATAGAATACGTGAGAACAAAAAGAAATGACATAACATGTTTAATTGTATCCGTCATTCATTGACATGGCGTTTCCGTGTGTCACATAGTAACCTCAAAATATAGTGAAGAGGCCATTTTTTTAAATTATTATTATTTGTTTTTACAATTGTATACACAATTTCAGCCAACCAGCCAAATTTTATTTCAATAATATGGGTTAATAAATGTTTTGGATAACTAAAAACTAATATGGGTTGAACAATTTTTTTTGATGACTAAATGGCTGAAATAATTAATTAGGCCGAATTGTACTTTTTAAATAACAGTTTCTGTTTTAATCAAGACTTTTTGTGCAAGGGCCTTTGCTGTCTGCCACTACACACTGATTGTTAAGTGAAACTTTTAATGTAACGGTTTATATTACACCTTGCCGGTTTTCAAGTTATTAAAAAAATGATTTTGAACTGATATTTTTCTGTACTGTTGGGTATTTATTTTGTAATTATTTATTTTTCTTTGGGGGAGAACTGGAACTGGTTAGGGGGGGGGGGGGGGGGGGGAGGGGGAGATCAGACCAGACTATTTGCCAGGTACTAAAACCACAATGGGGTGACACTTAGAACCTAAATACATACATGTTATGTAAGTCTGTGCTTGCATAGCAGCACAAATAGGTTTTTAGTGATTTTAAGGGGAAAAATTTGACCCCCCCGTAAGTCCTTATTCCACCAGTATTTATTTGGCAAACAAGCAGATATTGCAATGGTACACTATCGGCTACCCAAAAAAAGTGGTCTCCGAAAATCCCCCGGGGGGGGGGGGGGGGGGGGGGGGAGGGTTTCGGTCGGTAGCCCATGGACTATAATCAATTAGCAGGAATTATAGCCCTATGGTTGTTGACGGGTATTCAGCTCATATGGCCTGGTTCAGTCCAAGCTAGGAAACCGCCTAAGGCTACAAAACTTGTGTTATTATTCAAAGCAGTGAACATGAAATCAACTGTCAAAATTTCAGACAAATATCAGGCTCTAATAAGAGATGCATGTAGCTTTACAAAAAAAAGCAAAGAGTGACTCGACATGGACCTTAAAAGTACCTATGCATAATCTATTATTTTAAACGTGTTACATTATGTCATATTATTTTGAGTTTTAAACCAGTTTTAAACTGTTTGGGCACACCCTGGGTGAAGAAATGGAATAAATAAATAAACTCGAATGTAATTCAAGACATCAATATTTTATTCATGACTATGATTTATGTAATTATTTGGAAACCTAAATTTAGTCATTACTGATCATGTAAGGAATATCTGAATGTTTACAAAGTATTTGAAATCATTTATTTTTATGGAAGTAATTGATTTTAAGGATTAAAATTAACCTAAACAAATCATTTTGTCAATTATTTGGGTGATTTTCATCAGTGATTTTAATCAACATGATTTAAATCAGCCAACCCTAGTTTATGACAGTAAATCATCAGTATAATGTAAAATCCAATCTTGAAATGTGCAGTTTATTTGTTTGGATGGGACATGTCCCCATATACATGTCATACACTGTTTAATAAAATGTACCATCTGTGTAATTTACATTTTATCCAAAAAAGGTGAAATGACCAATTGTCTTTGCTATTTTTTTCAGGATTGTTTCGAGAGCGATGAAGATGATGAGGTAAAGCACTACGATTGTTGCAAGTGGCATTATTAAGTGAATTTTCAGTGTGGTGAAGTGCTGGAGATTATTTGTAGAGGAGACCGAGCTAATTAGGCGCGGGGTTAATTTAAACAAAACTCGATAAGTGGGAAGCACTTCCATGATAATTCCGGCTTCACTTGCTGCTGACCGATACTTCTGGCCTTGCTTGTAACGTGTTTCATCATCTGTTTTGAATCTCTGCCAAATGTTGCAGTTATATACTTAACGTTCTCCCACACGAACGGGTTAACAACCTAGCTGTGCATAATATGTGTGAAACGCCTGCTCCTTTTTTGTAAATCAAAACACTTTTCTTGCATGTTCTGTCTTTGGATTGTCGGTGTCTCCCGTTCTATCCAGAGAGGTATCTTACACTAGCCAAAATACTATTGTGTCGTAGTTTTATAACATCAAAGTCTTTGTACTTAATGGTTTGAAAATGTTTGCACTAAAGAAAAGTACAAGTGCCTTTAACAAGCATTTTTTTTATTTCTTTATTGTACAATGTATGAACAATGATCGACCAATACACAAATTTATTATTTTGGCCATTACATTACAGGTTGGAAGTGATAGTACATGTACTGAAATACGAGGACAGAGGTGGGTATAGAAATTATTATTATACAGAGCGTCAACACTCAAAGCACTGCAAATCTCTTTGACTGATTTTGAAATATGTAGCACCTGGCAACCCTCCTTTGAAGAAGTCACTATTTGGGTCAGTTATTCAGCAGCACCAAAATACACACTGTGCATATACTTTGTACTTTAAAGCTGTGGGCAGAATTTAGTTCCCTGTAGGGACCCATGCAAAAGGTTATATTTTGTTTAAATATTTGTGCTGTACGTCAAACCATAGGAGAGTTAAAAATATGGCAGAGGGAGAGCGATATTGGTTGTTCCGTTCACTAAATGTGAACACTGCCATAAATACACTGGCAAATACAATCATCAAAGCTAGTTGCTGTCATGTATTTAAGTGGGTTATTTCGGGGAAATAACGTCAACAATCATACCAGGAGCTGCCATATTGGAAAAGTGATTTATTATGCTCACATGGCATGACGTCATCACGTATACATGTATTTATTATTAATGCGCTTACAAGTTGTATAGTTCCTTACAAGTAGTTCCAGTCATGCACAATACATTACACTTCCTTCTCACTATTCAGATGATTATTTAAATGTAAGGGAAGTAAGCTGGTTATGGCTGATTAATAATATTGATGCAAGTGAGCAGTTCAATACGTTTTTGAAGTGTTTTTATAATATGAGAGAAAACAAACATTAACATAATGTCTATTTTACATTAACTTATGGAAGAAAGGCAATTTTCATTTTTCATTTCAAACACTTAATGTAACTCATTTTTTTTGTTAATTATAAATTGCTTATTCTACTAAATCTACCTACTGTGCTGGGACCTTATTCACGAAGCATCCGCTATTACCGAGTCCGTAACAGCTTTTGCGGAGGGCCTAACGGATACGTTAGGATTGCGCTACGCCGTATTCACGAAAGTATCCGTTAGGTATCGGTAAAATTGCGGAGCTCCGCTAATAATGGGGGGGGGGGCGTTTAACGAGCTGTACGGGTGAATGAAGCGCATGCGTGATTATGTTACAATTCATAAGAGCGCAAAATAGAAATGTAGTCAAATTGTTATGAATCCAAAATATTATGGTAGCTGATTGCGGCCTATCTTTCAAATTCTGGGCGAAAAAAAAGATGAATTTCCACAGTGCACTGGTTATTTTCTCAAACTAACGAACGATTTCGTGAACTTTTTCTGTGAAAGGCATCATACCAATCTATTCCTTTTTTGGTGAAAAAACATGTGAAATTAAGAAGTTGACTTAAATCACCGAAAACATAATCTGATGATAAACAGCATTTTACGGGAAGGGCGGTATAATGAACAACAAATTATTAGCAAAACCACATCAATTGATTTCTTGCCAACGCGGAGCAATTCATATTTTACCTAGACTATAATGGCCTATTGTCAAACAGATTTCAAAGGCAGTTTTTTCGAGGGTGGTGTACATCTTACACTATCGGAAACAGTTTTCGATTAACACAATCCGGCATCCAAACACATTTTCGTGCAATAGTTATTAATCATGATCTTTATTTGTTATGATACTTTCACTGACGTCGACCGCATTATTTTGTAATGTGCATTTTAGAAGGTGGTTGTCAGTGAATTCTAAAGTACTTGAAAAGAGACAATGCTACTTTCTGGATGACAACACCATTTCACAAGTTTAGAGTTGCATACAGAAAGAGAAAGATGAGATGGCTCCTGGATGGCAGAGTTCACATACACTTGTAGGCCTTCTATACTGACACCGTAAACACCTACCTTCGCTATGCAGGCACTGCCACCTCATTTTCCATCTGCCAAATTGAAAAGTTCCTTCGATGTTCTGTCGGGTTCTTCGGTGATGAATAATGTGTCGACGTTCTGCATCATCATCATCAGGTTGTGGTACTGGTGTAAGCAGCCATGATCGAAGGGGGTACGCAGAATCGCCTAGAAGGTGACCATCGTTTGCAAGACCATTGGCTAGTTGGTGGTTGAGGCTTGAGTGAGTCCACATAAACGAATCATGGGTCGAGCCTGGCCACTTGGCAACAATATTGGTGAACTTCTTCTGGTGGTCGCAAACCCCCTGGACATAGCATGGTAGTTATGTCGATCTGCATATGGATATGCACCTTCGTCACGTGCAGGACATTTAATCTGGACAAGTGATCCATCAAGGCATCCCAAAACGTTCGGAATCCGACGATGACGTTCATCGTAGAAACCTTCTTTGATCAGATTCTGACTGGCTGTCACATATAGAGCACCGTAGTTACAGTTGACCTATGACCGGAGTGTCACAATAAACGATACGTTAGTTCCCGCACACTCGTCTCCGTAGTCAGTATTTAACATGGTGTCAGAACTTAGGAGCCCTTAAAAATTGTCGAAAAGGGTAAACGGACCAGACCAGTTCGCCAAAGGAATGCAGATACATTCCTGATGTCGTCAAATAAGGACAGGATTGAGTGAGTAGCCAGAAATAACCGACATTTTCGTCCAGAAATTCTACACGATGACAGTGTCAGTGCCACGTGCTCGACACCACTTTGTCTTTGTGAAAGATTGGCACACCCCACGTTCGCGACCAAACGTGGATTATAACTCCCAGCAAATCACCAAAATAGTGCAACGGATAGCCGTATGACTAATTCTGAATAACTGTTGAGTTAATTAACTCATAAATGAGTTACAATCACCAAACTTGAATCAATTTTCGGCACATACTCGCAAAATTATCGCAAAATCTACGGAGGCCTGTAAAAGACATCACAATGTCAAAGACAGACAAGCCTAGCATGAACTGGCTCGCCACCGATCTACACAAAGAGTGGAAGCGTTTCAAGCAACACTGTGACTTTACAATCAAAGGCCCACTTGCTTCAAAAACAGAGGTAGAGAAAGTTAACTACTTGATGACATACATTGGAGACAAGGGGCGAGAGATATATGAGATTTTCACTTAGATACCTGCAGTTGATGACACTCCAGCTGAGAATGACACTCTGCTGGGAGTGTGTGCTAAATACGAAAGCTACAGATGGCTAAGACTGCCATTCGGCATCAAAAGTGCACCAGAGATGTTCCAACGCATTATGGATACAATGCTCGAAGGCAAAGAAGGCGCTCGTGCAGTAATTGATGACATACTAGTTGCCGGAAGAGACGAAGCACACCATGACAAGATCATGAAGGAAGTCGTCAAGCGAGCAACAGAGTGGAACCTCAAGCTGAACTTTGACAAGTGTCAAGTCAAACAACAGAAGGTGAAGTACGTCGGACACATACTAACGGAGAATGGTCTCCAGCGCCAGACCCTGATAAAGTGAGAGCAGTCAGAGAGCTACCAACCCCCAAATCCAAAGAAGACATCAGACGGTTTCTGGAAATGGTACAGTACCTCGCTAAGTTCATCTCGAACCTTAGCGCCATCGATGCTCCACTACGAGAGGTCACACACAAGGACACATAATTCCACTGGGACAAGCCGCAACAGCAGAGTTTTACCAAGCTCATCGAGATGTGTAGCAGCACACCTGTACTCGCCTACTACAACGTGCGCAAACACGTCACAATTTAGTGCGATGCCAGCAGCTATGCTCTCGGAGGCGTTCTCCTTCAAGATGGCAGACCCGTAGCGTACACCTCCAGAGCCCTGAATCAGACGGAACAGCGATACGCTCAGATAGAAAAGGAAATGCTAGCCATAGTGTTCATCACTACATCTTCGGCAAAGAAGTTACAGTAGAGAGTGATCATAAGCCACTCCAAGCTATCGACAGCAAACCACTCCTCGCAGCACCGATGCGACTTCAAGCGATGCTACTCAAACTTCAACCCTACGACCTAAACGTGACGTACAAGCCTGGCCGAAATATTCCGATTGGAGACGCACTAAGCCGTGCCAATCTACCAGAATCCGAGCCAGACATGAAGCCAGTAGCAGTTAACATGACTGACTTCAATGCTGTGACGCCAGTACGATACACAGAGTTCCAGAAGTGCACAGCGGATGAACTAAATGAGCTGCATTCCATTATCCTCAAAGGATGGCCTGATACCAAGGGTGAAACTCCCCACTCCATCCGACAATTCTGGACCTCAAGAGACGAACTTTCAGTAGCGGACGGCATCGTCTACAAGGGCATGCGCATTGTTGTACCACCAAGCATGAGGGCTGACATGCTGTTGCAAATTCACGCATCGCACCTTGGCATTGTCAAATGCAAACAACGAGCTCGAGAAGCCCTCTACTGGCCTGGCATGGGTGAACAGATTACCAACTTTGTTCAAGACTGTCATCTGTGCAACACCCACCAGAACCGTCAACATGCAGAACCACTTAAGCCCACCAAGCTTCCAGACCTACCATGGAGTGAACTAGCCAGTGACATATTTGATTTTGAGCGACAACAGTACATTGTCACGATTGACTACTACTCAAAATTCATAGAGGTAGACAAACTGCCTGATATGACCAGCGCAGCCGTCATAGATACGCTGAAGGCACAGTTCAGTCGTCATGGTATCCCAGAAAAACTGAGAACAGTCCGAATGGCCCCACTTCCTGGTTCAAACCGTTGGCTCCCAGCTACAATTGTTGACCATCACTCAACACCTCGCTCATATGTGGTTGAATACAACGGCCGCAAATACAGGAGAAACAGACGTGATCTTCGTCTTGCCACTTATGAAGCTAACAAACCTCTTCATCGCACTCCTGCAGATTCAGACCACGCAACCTTGCCAACCCCAACACCAGTAGTCACTCCAGCAAATGCCCCAGCAGCCAAACCCCTAGAAGGAAGCACCACCCCAACTCCAAAGCCAATGCCCAAACCCGCTGAGCCAACCACGGAAACCAGCATTGCAACCCCACCAACCTATGTGACGAGAAGCGGTGGTATCAGCAAACCGCCAGCACGCTTGGACCTGTACAATTTCTTCTTAGAAATTCTCTTTCAAAGTTCTTTTTCAAAGTTCTTTTTCAAAGTTCTTTTTCAAAGTTCCTCTTCAAAGTTCTTCTTCAAAGTTCTTCTTCAAAGTTCTTCTTCAAAGTTCTTCTTCAGATTACTCAATGCACAGTTCGGTTCAGTGAATAAACAAAAATATTAATCACGATCAAAATGTTGTTAAAAATAGAGTTGTTTTTGTTGGTTTTTTTGTTCCGCCAAAAGTGAATGGCAAAACCGAACAGATTTTTGTAATTGTAGATTAGAAAAAGAAAAAAATTGTTTTGTTTCTTAAGAAAAGGTGAAATTAATAAAGCTGATTAAACTTCGAACCTTAACTCAAAAACATCTCAGCTGTATTAAAACTGCATGTGCATGTCTGAGAACTATCAATGATGAGTTCTTTGTGAACAGTTGGACATTTGTGAAAATCACATTTTATTTGTCATTGGCGGCCTCTGAGTCTTTAGCGGATATAAAACCATCGGGTCATTTGTCTAAACTTTTAGGCTTACCCGATGGTTGGATCTATGGCAGCGGTGATTTAACTGAATTTGGAAGATTTAGCCTAAATCTTTACAGCGCGGTTTTTTTACATTGCGAAGAACTGTCTACGCATTCAAATTTTTTAAACGGAAAGCAAACCAATCTTTTGGAGGGTATACCTTTATCGGGCGATGCTGCTCGTTCAAACAATCCCCAAGATCCAATTTACGTCAAATACGACAATTCTCCGAAAGAGTTAGTAGCCGATAAAATAAACAGCCTCACGTTTTCGTTAAAAAACGGTCTTGGCGAGGTCTTAGATAATAGAGGTAAAGATATAATTTCTTAGATAATAGAGGTAAAGATATAATTTTAAACGTAAAAATATTTTAGTTACTTTTGTAAGATGCAGTCTCATACGTTTTTCATGACGGATAACGAGCAGACCTTTGAATTATCGCGACCTATAGATAACGTCGGGGGTGACCGTCGCATGAAGTTAAACAACTTTGTGTTAGACTTGGGTTTTAATAACCTCAACAAAAAAGCGTCGATGAATTGGGAGAGTTTTACGGGTGATACAAATGATCCGACGTCAGATCAAATTGTCGATCGGGAGGAATATCACGTTTTTCACGATCGATGGAATCTTTATTCTTTTAAATATTTTATAACAAATTTTCACGATATATCCATAGAGACCTTATCCGATGAACTATTTTATATATCCATTCCCGATCACAATCGCATAAAACTATCGAGTAATTTGTCTAAACTTTTAGGTTTACCCAGGGGTTGGCTTTATGGTGGTAGTCATTATGGAAAATTTAGCCTAAATCTTTACAGCGCGGTCTTTTTACATTGCGAAGAACTGTCTACGCATTCAAATTTTGTTAACGGAAAACAAACCAACCTGTTGGAGAGTATACCTTTATCGGGTGATGCCGCCCGTTCAAACAATCCTCAAGATCCAATTTATATCAACTATAACAAGTGTTCAAAAGAGTTGGTAGCTGGCAAAATAAACAGTCTCACGTTTTCGTTAAAAAACGGTCTTGGTGAGGTGTTAGATAACAGAGGTAAAGAGATAATTTGTAACGCAGAAATATTTTAGTTACTTTTGTAAAATGACGACTAGTATTTATCCTGATCTAAAAATCGACGAAACGAGGGTGTTTCGATTGCAAAAGATCGAAGAAGTTCAAAAAGATATATTGGCGCAACGAGAACAGCGAAGCGCGTTGTGTAAAAAATACGGTAAGTTAATTACCACATTGTCTACTACGGAAACGCTAGCCGAGATGAGTGGTGCGATTTGTGGGGGTTTGGGAATCGCAGCTATAAGCGGTGCCATCACGCCACCCGTTGGTTTTGCGTTAGAGGGAGTAGCCTTGAGTTTTGGTTGCGCCGCGCTCTTGCTAAAATATTTTAGCAAACGATTTCGACGTAAAGCTAAAAAACACGACGAGATTAGAGTCTTGGCCGAGGCTAAGCTCAACAGCGTAAGAGATCTTATTTCTCAAGCTATAGAGGACGGCGATATATCCCACGAAGAGTACGCTTTGGTGTTGAAGGAACTGAGGCAATTTAACGATATGAAAGAGGCTATCAGGTCCGGCAGCTTGCTGTCAGAAAAGAAAGGTGAGAGCGATATGGAATCCGAGATAAAAGACGTGTGGAAGAGTTGGTGTTGAAAGAAAAAAAAGGAATTATCGAAAAACTTACAGCTTCACGATAAATAAAAATTATTTAGATCAACCCCCTCCTTACCCGTCGGCGCCTCCTTTATAAAAAAGGGAAAAACTTGACTCTTTGAACCCATACTATACTATGGTGGGTACCAGCACAAATTATGAGCTAACACATAACACGCTGACGATTGTGCATAGCAAAACAACCTTTGAGCCGAGATTGTTTTGTCAGCGTGGTTAGCAGCCACCCTTCACAGACAAAGAAATATATCTGCCGTGGGCGGCTGTATGGAAAATTACTAGCCACCCTTCACAGACAAAGAAATATATCTGGCGTGGGCGGCTGTATGGAAAATTACTGGTTCTAGTAGCGGTATAAATACCGCGGCATGAGCTGTTTCATCATTTCTGCACTTGTACAGCGTGAGCGTGCACTAGACATCGAGCCAGCTCCCGTGTGTTTTAAAATCACGAGTCTACTTTTAACCCAGAAATTTCTGCACTTGTACAGCGTGAGCGTGTATCACACAGTTTTACACTAGACATCGAGCCAGCTCCCGTGTGTTTTAAAATCACGAGTCTACGTTTAACCCAGAACTCAGCTACAGAATCGCTACTAAAAAAGGTAAGAAAATATAATTGTTTTGTTTACGTGAGTAGCTCAAAAGAATAATTGCTATGATATTAAAACTCTATCTATTCTTGTATTTTATTTGCTTTAGTATCATGGCGTTTCCAAGGCAAGTCCTCAAACTGACTTACATGAGGGAAGACGTCGATAAAGCCAATCGTCTCATCGACTCAGGCTGCGAGTGGGCGGCGCAACAATTTCAACAATATCACCAACTCGTCGATGAGGCAAAAAGACTGATCATCGACGGTCGACATGAAGAAGCCTTGGAAGCCCTAAACAACGAACCGAATGTAAATAATCCGCCACCACTCCCAACTTTAGAAGCTCAAGAAAATGATGAAGAAGTAGAAGAACAGCCTCAAATAAAGAAAAATGCCCCGACTCCCGAAGAAATGTACGACAAACTAAAAAATAGTTATAATATTGAGCAACAATGGAGTAATTTGGGGGATATTCCCGAAGTGGATGACGAAAATTATAGTTTAAAACGTTTAGAAGAATGCATAAAAGAATGCAACCAAATTCATACAAAGGGGGAAAATAGGAGTTTGTTTAACGCCGCAAAATTTGGGAATTGGCTAGAAGTTTCGTTTCAAAAATTTCAACGAGAAAAAACGGGGGGGGGGGGGGGGTAAGGTGTTTTTATCAAATTTTGATACGTGGTTAACACAAAATTGCGGCTTACAAAAAGATTGGGCAAAACTATTGAGGGAATTTTACAAACTGGTAAAGGAATATCCCAAATTACTCCGTTGTCGCTTACCATTAAATTTCTTCAGAAAAAATAAGAAGTTTATAAAGACATATTTTAGTATCGTCCCAACAGTAGGAAATAGATGGAAGCACCCCACCCAGTGTAATTGCAATCAATGTGGCCCTCTGTAATTTAGAAATGACGTCGATTTTTAAAAAGCTATAAATAGCCCAAAAGCAGATACGTGTCTGCTTTTGGGCTATTTATAGCACCCTCTGTGAGGGACTCTAGAAGTTAATTTTAGTTTTAAAAAACTGTGATCAATGAGAATAAAATAAAATAGCGCCCTCAACAGAGGGCGCTTTTTTAAAATTAATTTTAGAGTTTGTCATTTATTTATTTTTTTTATTTTATAGAGGGCGCTGTTTTTTAAAATTAATTTTAGAGTTTGTCATTTATTGGTTTTTTTATTTAACCCATAGAGGGCGCTGTTTAAAAAAAAAAAATTTAGCCCATAGAGGGCGCTGTTTTATTAAAAAATAATTTTAGATTTTTTAATTTAACCCATAGAGGGCGCTGTTTTTTTAGATTCTCGCAAGATAAATAAAACTAGTTTTTTTGTGAGTTTTTTTGATATCAGACCAAATTGAGTTTTTAAGATTTGGTTCAAAAGTGGCTCCTCTACTTTTTTTGTTATCACACCAAAATTGAGTTTTTTAAGATTTGGTCTAGAAGCGGCACATCCCTACTACTCGGTGAACTGCCGCATCACATCCACATCCCACCACTGGCTACTCCTCTCCCTTCTCCAGACATCTGATGACTGAAGCGTGCTGGTTACTGAAGTAGAAGTACAAGGAGAAATTATTATAACATTTAAAACAAAAAATTGAAATTGGCACTTCAGTTTACCAAAAAAAATAAAAAAAATAGGTGAACTGACACGGGGTGGATCAAGGATTATTTGCATGAGAAAATTACAAAATTGTGTTACAAAATTGGACCATGGAGAAATGATTGGACAAACAAGTACGAGCCCCCCAAAAAAGGTTAAATAGTGAAAAAAAAACCAACTTATTTTGCCAACGATCAATGAGTGCCTGGTTGAATTTATATAATCCTGTCTTCAAAAACAAACCAATTTTTTATTAATTTGTTGAACTCGTTTTTCACGTTTTGGATGCAGCATGCCACATATGGTGGCACCACATGCAGGAAAATCAACAACACACGGTATTCCGCACTAGCAGTTACAGCCAAATCTGAGGAGGGTAATTCCATTATTACTATACATTTACGTGTGAAATGCACTTCCTTGAATTTGTTGGTAAAAATTTAACTTTTTAAAAATTTGGGATTGGGAAAATACTCACGTAATCCTGTGATGATGATCGCAAGATTAAGAACGGCATGCGACTGATTTTAGCCGACGCATCCGTTGTCGTGCTTTCTTTCGTCGTAAGACTCATTGACGTTCTTTATTATCATTTGGAAATGATGCACTGGTAGCACCAATCAAACTTCCGACTGTATCAATAATACTATCTGCCATAATATTGACCAAAGGAACCCCAACTCTACGTAATCTTTATGCAGAACCGCATGCGAATATGAACACGAAGCGATTAGCATGCATCAGCGTGCCCGCACGTAAACAATGCAAAGAGTGCATGCGCAGTGCCTTGTATAGCGTGACCTTGCACTGGAGGGCCGGGTGGACGTTTTCCTGGGACGCTTTTACCGATAGGCCTTCATCAGCTGACACTGAAAAACAGGCTGTAAAATGCGTTTCGCTCCAGCAACTCTGGGTCTACTTGTTTAATGCACACATATGAGGTTCAATACATCACAAACACAAGGTAAAAAGTTCTCCACCAAAACTTCTGCAGTTATTTTTGTATACCTCATTGAATTTATTATAATGAGCTGGCCCTTGTCTATTTATGGGGTTACACCCCTATATTCCGACAGCCCTATGTTCCGACAGCCCTATGTTCCGACAGCCCTATGTTCCGACAACTAAACCCATGTTCCGACACCCCTATGTTCCGACGTCTCTATGTTTCGACACCCCTATGTTCCGACACCCCTATGTTCCGACAACTCAACCTATGTTTCGACACCGCTATGTTCCGACACCCCTTTGTTCTGACACATTATACGTATGTGCCTTCACCCTACCATAATGGGAATTGAGTGACCAATCCACTGTTTGTCATCTCTTCTAGCTTATCTGTGTCATTCCTGTGTTATAAGGCTCTCTTAAACAATTAAACACATTGTTCTTAATTTCGGAATGAAAATCGGAGTGTCCAAACTGTACTTTCTCGACCTTCACAGCATCCCAGACAGAAATATTTCTCTGGGGAAATTGTACTGGCGTGAACTTAATAGTGTTTAAATCTCTCGCTTCTGATTGGTTAACGCCAAGCTCGTTTCGCGCGATCCGACTATAGTTGCATTTTAATTATAACTTAAAATACAATTAATAAATCACGCTCACGTCAACCAAATACGACAGAGATTTTGTTGCCTTTACCAAAGTTATAAAGTGTTCCCACTCTATCAACATATCAAAAGACTATTAATATGGTTTCAAAATCAGATCTGTATTGAAATTTGTGCCATTGTAATGCATTGTTTGGAATCGTTTAATTTGTTTTGTCTTGATGTTAAAGAGGTTACATGAGCCCTCCATTAAAATGTCAAGTTTGGATATGAATAAAAATGCTATAATACAAGTTAGTGTTTTTATTCCCTGGTTTTAAGGCATACAGATAGGCTTGATTTATCAAGCTAAACGTCCCGAGCTCCCGCCTCGGGGTCTTTGCACCCTGGACACCCGTTGTTTTAAACTAAGGGGAATCCGATCATTTTTCTTCGGGGAAAAATCGGAGGCGGTGTTGTCCTTTTTTTCCGCACCGCTACTTGCAAGGATTAAACTAGAATAGGCCTAAGTATCAGAAGAGACTTGACGATTCGAAATAAAAAAAAAAAAAAACACCAAGGAATGTGTTGACAAACACAGATGCCCCGCTGACATAAATCACATTCGATGACCGTTTTTGCACACAGGAAAAGTACAGTCCACTTTTAATAAAGAATGTTGATTATTATAATGAAGGAGCCACATCATGACAACCCTATAGCCTATGGGTACAATTTTTATTTATTTTTTTGAGTCTAGTTTCTTCATCAAAAGTCAAAATACATTAATTTGAATTTTCTGCACACCTAAAGCTTAAGACGCGGGCCTTAAATTTAAAGACAAAACTGACATGGCTCATTGTACTTTTTGCAAGCAAGACTGTCTCAACCACCCCCACCCCATGTGCATTGGCTACCAGTACCGGGCCTTCAAAATAATAACGGGACCCGCCTGCAGAAATAACAAAATAAACAACAAATAAACAAAATGACGCAATATGCCTTTGCCAACATGGTGGACCCATTTTTTATCGCTGCTTACCGCTGAATTGTGTGCTTGCGATCACTATTTTTCGCTTAAGAGGCAAGCGCCGAAATTGTGCTTTGGTTGTGTAAATGCCTTGTTTCGTTTAGTGCGCACGCCCACAAGTTGCAACATTACTTGCAAACCTTTAAAATACGCTTAAAAGCCTTCTGTAATGGCCCTGTCACACTAGAACGTTTTAGGCCAACGCGTGAGTAGCGCGTTAAAAATAGTTGATACGCTGGCAAACGCTGAACTTCCACAGAAAATGTCAAGTGGAACCGTGATTTCAGCGTGTCCATAACGCGTTGTTAACGGGTTCATAGCGTTTGCCAGCGCGTGAGTAACGCGTTAGTAACGCGCTCGACGACTGATGAACGACTGCTCAGCGCGTGAGTAGCGCGTTCCAACGCGCGCCAGCCTACTGCAACGACCACATGATTAGTTGTATAAAAAGTCGACGCGCTACTACACTAATGGCCCTGTCACACCGGAACGTTTTAGGCCAACGTGTTGGAATTTTGGTAACACGCGGGTAAACGTTGACCAACGCTAGGCCAGCGTTCGCAACACGCTAAGCGCGTTACCCACACGCTGGAACACGCTGTCACACGCTGAGGCAAAAATACATTTTTCAACATACCTAAAATGTTCAGCGTTTGCCAGCGTGTGACTGCACACGCTGGCGGCGCGCAGGATGGTCGTTACTCACGCGTCGAACGCGCTAGACGATCGTTACCAACCCACTACTCACACGCTGGCGACCCGCTGTCTTATTTTTACTATAAATCAGTGATACGTTTCTCACACGCTGAGCGCGTTCCTCACACGATACTCACGCGCTGGCATACGCTATGAACCCGTTATCAACCTCTGTATGGACACGCTGAAATCACGTTTCCACTTGACTTTTTCTGTGAAAGTTCAGCGATTGCCAGCGTATCAACTATTTTTAACGCGCTACTCATGCATTGGCCTAAAACGTTCTAGGGTGACAGGGCCATAACCAGCGTGTCGCCAGAGTACGCCAGCGTACGCCAGCGTGCGCCAGCGTGTGAGTAGCGGGTTGATAACGATCGTCCAGCGTGTTCGACGCGTGAGTAACAAACATCCAACGCTCCGCCAGCGTGTGCAGTCACACGCTGGCAAACGCTGGAAATTGTATGTATGTTGAAACAAATATGTTTTCCTCAGCGTGTGACAGCATGTCCCAGCGCGTGAGTAACGCGCTCAGCGTGTTGCTAACGCTGGCCTAGCGTTGGTCAGCGTTTGCCAGCGTGTTGCCAAAATTACAACACGTTACTCACGCGTTGGCCTAAAATGTTCTGGTGTGACAGGGCCATAAGCGTCGATTTTTGGCAGTCCACACGCGCGATGTGCAATTTACATTTTTTATTAGAAAGGCCCATTCTATAGGGCCACAATTGACGTTGTACTTTGTTTATCCACAAGGCCTACTTAAGAAATTCTGGCACTAAATTCATTGCTTTCCTTAGCCAGCTTGCCCCCGTTTCATGGCCGAGTCAACCGCGGAATTGTGCGCTTACGTTTACCATTCTGCGCGGGCAAGCGCCGAGTTCATATTAAGCGAAAACCTTTTAACGCGAAACACACATGCGCACTGACAAACAATTCTCGCTAACTGGTGTATGTATAATTAATAAAGCGCAACTTTCCCTTCTTCGGCGAGCGTCGATTCTTCATTTACGATGAGAGCCATGAATGTACATGGGCCCTCCTGTCACCAACATATTTAACAGGCCAATATAACCTCATTTTCGGGTGTCGGAACATAGGGGTGTCGGAACATAGGGGTGTCGGAACATAGGTTTAGTTGTCGGAACATAGGGGTGTCGAAACATAGGGGTGTCGACACATAGGGACGTCGAAACATAGGGGTGTCGGAACATAGGTTTAGTTGTCGGAACATAGGGGTGTCGGAACATAGGGGTGTCGGAACATAGGGCTGTCACCATTTAGGGTGCTGGTTCAACCCAAGATCTCCTATGTTTTGCAAGTTCGTGCGTTGTTCCGCCTGATAAGGAAGGTCAACTGAATTTATATTAAAGAACAAGTGTTTACGTATTTTGAAAATTTGGTAACAGCAAATTATCTCTGTTTTTTTTGTTAAATGGAACCACAACAAAAATAATTGGCACACAGTGCGCTATGATTGCCATACGTGCCAAACAAAACCTACTAACAAACACATTTTTAAAAATGTAATGGAAATTGTTTAAAACCTTTTCTGAACTGGTACACGTGACCATTGTTGTTCTTATAATATTAATATTAAAATATAATATTAACATTTTAATAAACCCCTACTTGTTACAAAGATAACCATTTTCTTTGTAAAAAAACAAGCTTATAATTAAAAATAAAAGGGCCATTAGAAGTCAAAAATGGGTATAGTTGCAGAAAGAAACCATATAGCCAACTAGAGTACATGTACATGTAGTATGTTTTTAAAAAACATACATATTCGAGATAAATTGGTTAGCACTGAAGAATTTTTTTCACAGCTTCACAGCGGACATGTACATTGTAAATATCAAAAAATAAAATAAAGGTTTTAAAGAGTGGTTTTTCATAATGTGACTAGCATTAGTGTGAATTAGCTTTTAATTCAGCCAAATTACATAATGTACCCAGTTTTACTAGCGATGCATAGGGCCACAAGGAAATAAACATACACAACAAAAAAAAAACAACTAATAAACAGAAAGATTTCGCCGGACTTTGTTCTGAAGGCCGGGTGTAGTGTCGTCATATACATGTTTACTAAGTCCATCAACCAAGAGGCAAGACTTCGGTGACGATTACATTAGCCCGTGAATAAAAAGAAAATCAACTAATAGATTTCGGCAGATTTGGTCCAGTACCCAGGTGAGACAGTAAAGAGATACGGTTAAATACTAACACAAATTGGTGAAAGAACGATTAACGCGCAAGTAGTTTTTAAATTTCACCATCCAAGTCATCCTCGCCTGCATCTACAACATCTTCTCTGAAGTTGCTGCAATGTGTGCATTTGCACAGATCTGTACAGGGTAGTTCGGCATTTAAAAAAGAACATCCTCCTTTACAACGTTTTCCAGATGGTTTCGTCATTCATGTGATTGTTAGTTTAACATCTTCCATTTTCCATCCATGTCCATCTGGAGATGGTGCATTAATCTGTTGCTTTAGCGATCGCCGCTGAATTGCAGCCTGATAATTACAGCGCTTTGCATGCTGGGTCAGCGCATCTCGGGTTGGTGGTAGACTCTGCTCAGACGATGGAGATGGAGAACAAAAGGCATTATATCTGGCGTCATCAAACTCTCTGTTGTTTGGCTGTACAGCAAGCATACCCCTAGAACTATGGGGCTCCCGAGGCCCAAAGGGCGGAGCCCCATAGATAGAGAGGGTTTTTACAGGTCAACCGCCGTTAAACAATATAAACCATGCACAAACAAAATAAAATTACTCCCATACCACTGCACGGTATACCTCATACATATTTTTTACGAGTACTTTAACAATTCATCACCATGCCAGCACCAACCATAAAACCATAAAATCATGGTTTATATTGTTTAACGGCGGTTAACCTGTAAAAACCCTCTCTATCTATGGGGCTCTGCCCTTCGGGCGTCGGGAGCCCCATACTAGTTCTACTTCTAGGGTTACAGCAAGCAGACCAACTTCTCTAGAGATGACAGAGTGCAATTGCAGTTGCAATTCGCTCCCTAGATCTGTAAATGTTTCTTGAAACTCTGGGTGCTCTTCTAACACTTTTACTATCATTTTACTATCTACGAACCGCCGATAACACTTAACAGGTGTCGTGAAATCCCAGGTCGGACGTGCTTCTTCATAATGCAGATCAAGTTAGAAGGCCCACACGTTGGGCATGTTCGGCAATTTCGCGATCTCTGCCGCTGAACTTAAGCCACTCTTTGGAACTGGAAGTGAATCTATTCCATCTGAGACTTGTGAGGGTCTTATAACTTTTTCAAATTTTACAGATTCAACGTGCATAACACTTCAAACAAGTCACATTATTTTGTTTTACGTCGGTCGGCGACGTTGACGCACCGCCTGCGGTATAAGCCGCCATGTTTGATGAAAAATGTAGGTCATGCCATGACCGTCGACCCCGCACGGACAAACTGGTGTGGGATTGGACAATTCGTAACACGTGATGCGATTGCCTCATTCGCGAACGGATTTTGTAACATTGCGCATTACGTCTTTGAACTTCCCTGATGCCAAAATAGTTCGCTCTTTGCAGCAGGATTATTAAATAACTGCAGGATGATATATGAAGAACTATTTTTCTAGTAATATATAGTCATTTATTTAGTCGGAACTGTTCAGAAAATTTACACCCACTCTTGCTGGATCGAAACAAACGAATTTGAGCACTCACCTGAAGGCCTACGAGTCGCGCTGTTTGCACTGGACTTATCGTCTAGGGAAAAGTGACCAGGGACGTTTTCCCGGGCAGCAGTTGGCCGATAGAAGTACCCACTGGACTCGGGAGAAGTACCTGAGAGGAAAACGTCCTAGGCTGTCCGCACTGGACTTAAAATGGGAAAAGGACCCATCGTCTAGGTATGTTTTGTCATTTTAAGTCCAGTGCGAACATGGCTACACCATGTCTTTACACAAAGGAAAATATAAAGTTTTGACTATCAACTTACTTTGAGCATACATGTACCTTTTCACAACTATTACATATTAATAGAAACCTAAATCTTAGCAAACACTATAATAAGCCGTGTTCGCACTAGACCTTTTACAAAAAGGTTTTACAAAAATGGTCAAATGTTACCACTGTTCGCACTTGGACTTTCGACACGGGAAAATGTTACCGAGACCGTGGGAGAAGTAGCCAAGCTGTCATTATAATGACTCGTGAGGGCGCTTTGCGTGACCTTTTTGCATTGAACCCGGTGTACCCATTCGCAATCGTGCGCGCGCGCTTTTTTTCCCGATCAAATCATTGACGCCATGCCATCGTAGGTACGGTATTGCATCAGTTGTCGTGCTTTCTTTCGTCGTAAGACACGTTGACGTTCTTTATTATCATTTGGAAATGATGCACTGGTAGCACCAATCAAACTTCCGACTGTATCAATAATAATATCTGCCATAATATTGACCAAAGGAACCCCAACTCTACGAAATCTTTTTTGCAGAACCACGTGCGAATGTGATCACGATGCGATTTGCATGTATCAGCGTGCCCGCATGTAAACAATGCAAAGAGCGCATGCGCAGTGCCTTGTATAGCGTGACCTTGCACTGGAGGGCAAAATTGTACTACGTACATGTAATCGTACAAGTGCTACTGCTGACTGTACTACTACTGTACTGTACTACTCGGTCTTTTGCTTCGACATGGCGTCGGCAGACATGACGGCCAGACTCGCTTCTGAGAAGAAAAAGAGCGACCGTATATTATCTTCTATCTATCAGAAGGCCACTACCCTGCTGGGCTTTCCTCCAAGGATCAAAGGGCTGTACGATATCAAGCTAAATAAGTCCCACGTTTATGATGATGCGAGTGAGTATTGGATTGTTAAATGCTCGGACCAATGACATGCACATTATTTATAATTCATACGTAGCCTGAGTCGAGAGCAGAAAATCCGATAAAGATCAATCTACCAATCTTCAGCATGTGTTCAGAAGATGTTTATTTTTCATTTTCTATTGTCTAATGTTTTCTTTTTGTGTAGGCGCCGGTTTTCTGGAGAAGTGCGCATTATAAATCCATATTATTATTATAATCAATTTGTCAATTTTGTTCTTTTATTATTTTGTTTATGTATTTTTGTGTCTTTCCTACATTTTCCCCCCATTTCATGCATTTGGTGATTTGGTAACCCCCCCTTTTTGGCCTTGGGGCTGGGCTATCCCCTCCCGATCTCCCACCACCCCACTTCTTTGTCATGGTACTTGGGTTTAAAGATACTGAGCATGCATCAACTTTGCCAAATTGCACCAACGGCTGTTTTATTTTCATTTAAATCATCGATTGGACCAAATATTGTGAATGACGGCAATACCAATAATTGATGCAATTCGGCAAAGTTGACACATGCTTGTTGGGGTTGAACATGTCTCAGCAATGGAGCAACCTAATCTTTCCATTTGTGTCTTGTGTCTTTTACACAGAAAAGGAGCTGTACTACACCCAGTGAAAGCCTGGCATAAAAAAGAAGGTGGTGACTGATGCACAATAAGTGTTGGACTTGCTCCAACATTACCACTCGAGTGAGATGGGTGGACATAGTGGCATTATTGCCACTTTGTCAAAGCTTTCACCAAATTACACTTGGAATGGCATCAAAGAAGATGTTGTTGACTATGTAAGAGAACGACCTGGTTTTTTTTTTTAAATGATATTTTTATTAAAATAATATTATACACAATACAAAAGGTGCTTAATTTTGACTACTAATTACCTATGACACGATTTTACAAAATGTTCATTTATTGTAATCGTTTGAAATTCTTTTAGTATCTAGACCTACTTGAAACGTCTTTTTCAGATGATGCTGATACATTTTTGCTGTATATTGTGCTATTGTTAATTGAATAAAAAACAATGACTATCACTTTATCAGTATCGGTTGTACCAAGATCTGTGATTATTGGAAGGCATAAAATACAGAATGTATTCAGTCATTTTTTTAACAAAGACAAAACATTAATAGTATAAGGAAATATGATCTTCAAGTGTATGTAAATATGACAAAAATGTAGATTTTTGTTGTCGTTTTGTTAAGTAACTTTGTCATGTTCCACAGATCAAATCTTGTGATCGCTGTCAGAGGTTCGACAAAATAAAAACTCAAGCCCCCGAGCTAAAGTCGATCAGCGTGAAGGAGCCACTGGAGCTTGTTGGAATGGATTTAATTGGTAATGGTTTTTTTTAGTATAATATTTTTCTAATAATTATAAGCATAAATGAGATTTAAAGCTTTGCATCAGTAATATAAGCATGTTTTTGCCTGGTGTTTCTGGACATTGGCTGCATTATTTAGGGATCAATCAAATCATCAGTACTTTAATTGATTTCTTCAAAGCAGTTTAAAGACTGTTGTGTGGTTTCTCTTTCAGGACCCCTCCCAACAACTGATGAGGGTTATAGATATGTGCTCACCCTCACTGACTACTTCACCAAGCTTGTGGATTTCTTCCCACTAAAATCAAAGGAGGCCATTGGGATTGCCTTGTGCATTCACACCTTTGTGTGCCGATGGGGAGCTCCACAGAGACTTCTGTCTGACCAGGGACGTGAATTTGTTGCAAAGGTAAGTAATTATAGTGGAAAATTTTAAAGTTGTGCATACCTCGTGTGGATTGTCACACCGAGTATTCTTAAACTATATATCCTATATTCCCGTTATTTGGAGTTGTCGTTTTTTCACTTGATGTCCCTTTTCGGTCGTACATGAAATTCCTACAAGGACTTGTGGGATAGTGGTGTGAATGCTCGCAGGTGTAAACAAGATAACATGGCTGGGCTTTGAGCCAACAAAAATGGTGTGATATATTTAACGACTGTAATTTGTTATCATGTTTTTCAGATAAATGGAGAGCTTTGTCAGAAGCTAGGAATAAAACGTTCCATCACCAGTGCCTACCATCCGCAAACCAATGGCCTGGATGAGAGAACGAACCAGACGCTGAAACTGCGTCTTGCTAAGATGGTGAATGACCACCAGACAGACTGGACATCTTACCTAGATGGGGTAGCGTATTCCATTTGCACCCAGAAGCAAGGATCAACAAAATTCACGCCTTTCTTCCTTATGTTCGGGAGAAATCCAAGGTCACCATTGGAGGTAAGCAAATTCATGAAATGACTGTAAAAGTGTTAATCAGAAGATTTCCTTTTCTTTTTATGGGCAGATTTAGCAGTTGTAGTTCTGTTATCTTGTTTGTTTGTTTTTCAGATTGAACCTGCAGATGAACAATTCCAGCTGCCTGTAGGAGATGAAGATGGAGACATCGAAGAGTTGGTGTGTCAGAGAGAGTCAAGTACTGTAGAGACAACTGCGAAGGTCATTATTGATTTAATAACGTGTATAGACTCAGTAAATTGTTTGTATATTTGTATAAGCAATCAAGTAAGCTCTAATTCAGGTATTGCTAAACTTGCTCTCAACTTTATTGCACTACTTCTGTATTTACAGTTTCTGTAACATATTGATATCCTAATGGGAAGAGTTCTTGGCACCATGCACTCCCACCTGAACCTGTAGGAACAGTAAAAGAATCATGGACATTACTTGTAGTTACACAACAAAATCGTTTTAAGTGTTGTACCCTTCATTGTCAACAAACAAATGTATTTGGATCTGCTGACAGTGTATTTTTTATTTTTTTATTGTCTCATTTCAGGTGCTTTAGAATGTTGCTGGGGCTCAGAGGAAGCCAAAAATTGCCTTCCAACGCAGGAAAAGCCAAGGTGTGAAAACTTTCAACGTGAAAGTCTGGGAGAACGTTCTCCAAAAAAATGCACGAAATACCGGTCGCAAAGGCGGCAAGATGGAACCACTTTGGAGTGGTCCATACAGGTAGATTTTTCACAGAATTTTCTTAAATCGTTAATTTTACAAGTCAGTTTGTTTGTTTGTTTGTTTTGGAATGAGCTTAAATATGAGCACTTTTGTTTAGAAATCTTTACCCGATAAAATATATGCTATACTTTTTGCAGTGTTGTAGACATAGCCACACATCAACGTGTGACATTGTTGAGTGCCTTGGGTCAAGAGCTACAATCCAAGGTTCCCTATGATCAGCTGTGACCCTACAAGACGAGTATATTCAATAAAGATCGATGTCGCATGTTTGAAATGTCTCCATTTCATTTAAATTGTCATTGTTTTTTTCTTTTTTGGTCATCATCATGCACTCTACGCATGAATACAGTTTTTACAAATTATAACAATTAACCCTAATTATAACAAGTCAAGGCCGGTTCATACTTAACGCGAAAGCGAATGCGATACGAATTTGACGTCACAAAACATTTGCTGCGAACATTCGCCCAAGTTGAAATGTTTAACTTTTGCGATTTCGCATCGCGAAAACTCCCCCTGACGTCACAAAATCGCGTTCGCGTTTGCTTTTGCGCCGAGTATGAACCGGCCTTTACCCTAACTACCCCAACTCCATCAAAATACACCCCCCACCCCCACCCCCCCCCCCCCCCCACAACCCCCCCACCCCCCCACAACCCCCCCCCCCCCCCCCCCCCCCCCCAACAACCCTCCCCCCCCCCCCCCCCCCCAATTTCGTCAGATTTTGGTCGAAATGGTCCTGCAGGCCAGAGGATTTTGATGGATTTTGATGGGCCAGTTTTTATTAAAATACAGTTAGGGAGTTAGAGTTATAAAGGAGTTACTGGGAAAAAAACGAAATGTAACAAATTGTTCGCCAAGTGCTGTTTGTTTGGCACTACCATATTTTCTTAAATTGTTGTTGTTTGTTGCTGTTATCTGCAGCAGCCAATGTACTATTGCAGTAATTGTTTTTGTTTAATCTCATTTTCATGTATTAATTGTATTTACGTATATTTTCCATATTGACATGAACTACACCAGCATGATTCTTGAGTTTCAGTGTTTTAATGTTTCTGTTGTAACTGTTGAAGAAGTGTACAGCGTTTTGCATTGAGGTTTGACAAGGCAGATCAAATGATAAATGGTGCAAATGTTTTGTTGATAGGTACCTCGGTAAAGGCAACCAAAAAACGGTCGGTCGGCAGGGTTGCAGATTCTGAGACTAAAACAAAAACTGCAGGTTAGTGTTTGCATGAAGAATATCACCCATAATCACAGTATTCGGTATTTACCTTAACACTTGAACAGTCCTTAGGCCTCCAAAATTATTATGAGTTTGCACACACCCTAGGGAGTTAGAAGGCAAGTTGATTACTGTGCCATAAACCAAAACAACAACAACAAACAATAAACTCCGATAGATGAACGAATTTTTGACCACAATGTTTTTTTCTTTTTTTCCTTCAAAGGTTTCCCACACACACTCTGATATTGAAATTTTTATGGCAGGTGTTTTTATGTAGGCCTTATAAAGGTAAAATATTACAAAAATTATTTGATATTGTTTGTAATTTGTTTTAAATGGCGCTGTTAAAAAAGAAACAAACTTTGGGTCTGTACTTATCCAATATTTGCATTTTATAAGAATTTATTTTCTTCATTTCTATTGTCTTTTTTTTCTTTTCATTTTGTATTTTTAGGGAAGACCGCAAACTGTGCTGAAGTACAGCCTATAAATAAAGATGCACAGTTAGAGTATTTCCTACATAAGCCCGGCAGGTCGTCGGATGACGTCCAAGAGGTTTTTCAGTATGTGGCTAGACACTGTGTCGTTGCCAAGTCACAAACACCATCACAGTATGTGGACCTTTCAGAGAAGGACCCAGTGTTTTCTCTTTGCATGGATATGGAACTCAAGCACGCCCACATACTTGATCAAGTGATGCCGGTAGTTGCCAAGTGTATAAGCCGAGAAAATAATGGGGCATCTTCTGTTGTGAGGGACACAGACGTCTGTCAGGTAGCTAGCTCCCTCCTGACATATGCCTTTACTACAGGGTATGAGGCAAAGTTTCTTCTTGATACCCTGAGGCAGGTTCCTGATCAGACGTTTTTAGCGGGTGCCACCCTTGCCATGGATGATGTCTGTCGATGTGTAGGCAATGAACAGTCTATAACAGTTGGAAAGTATCACTTGTCAGGACAGTATTTGACTTCTCTGGCTAGCACAGATGACTACCTTAATGACCAGGTACTTGTCATACTTGCTCATAAATATGTCTTATTTACCATGTGACTCTTTGCTTATACTTGTGTACCCATAACCACATTTATCATGATATTTTTATGAAAGTGTTCAAGTTTTAGAATTTTACATTTAATTTCCCAAAGGGTTTTTCAAAATATGGCTAAGGATAAAAAGTTGTGAAACCCAGGTTCAAGGAAAAAAGCCTGTTATCTCGATAGAACCCACATCGGGAAAATGTAAAGATAAAGACGGAATTCTACATTGTTAAACATTCCTGTATTAATGCTGTTTAGCAGCGACAATTATATTTAGTTTCTGTGTTTTGTAAGGTGATTCATGCCTACCTATGGCTGCTTCAAAAAGGCATAAACACCACGATCGCTCAGCATGTGGTTTGTCTACCTTGCCACTTACCACAATTATGGGAGATTGGCAGATATATGGAGTGGCTGTTTAAAGAGGTACCCCTGTTATTAGCAGGCCAAGTTCACTTTCACGCAGCTCTCCTTGAGAGGCACACGCAATACCAAATCTATCCATTTCTTGAGACACACACAGCATCAAACCTATCTATTCATTACTGTCACCTGGATACCTACAGAGATCACGTGCACCAACCTTTTTTTGTACTGGGTTATAATAAAAAGCACTCGCAAGTCAAGAACATCTGTGTTACAAGCGTCGTAGGCAGGATTGTGAGTACTCTATCAAAAAGGTTGGTGTATCAGTGACACACTGCAAGTCGTGAAGATGGAGGCTCTACAGGAGCAGTTGAAGGCTCTGACCACCCGCCTGTCGGAGTTGGAGAATGAAGAGAAGGAAAAGGCGACAAAACCGGCAAGGATTGTCGTCGTGCCACGAGACCAGGGGTTGAAATTTGCAGGCAGACCACTTACTGACAAGGACCCGGAAGTACTAGAGTGGGCAGAGGATATGCACCGCCTGACAAAAGACTTGTCGGATGCAGAGGGGGCACAGCTGGTACTTGACCATCTGTCGGGACAAGCTCGGGATGAAATCCGCCTTTGCCCAGCCGAGGATAGAAGCAGCGCGGTGAAGATAGTAGGCAGAGTCACAAAGGCGTACACTTGTCATGAGACACCATCCACCCGATGGGAAGATTTCTATGGGAGAAGTCAGCGTGCTGGAGAGTCCATCCAGGAATACTCCCTCCATCTGATGAAGCTGCTCAGGAAGGTGGAAATTGCATCTCCGGTTCAGTGAGGGGGACAACTGCATCCAGGAGCAGCTAAAGGAGTACGCCAGCCAACTCAAGGCAACTCAAGAGGCCTTGAGTCAACTGTGTGAGAAGGTGTCCTCTCTAATGTCGCACCCAGCCCGCCCCGTTGCAGCACCAGTTACTCCCCTTCGGGCTGGAGGCTATCGACCTGTGACCTGCTACAGCTGTGGATGGACAGGCCACATAGCCCGTTACTGCCCCAACCCCCCACGGAGACAAAGAAAAGGGGAAGCACAGGCACCACCGCCAGCCAGCTCACGTACAAGCTGGACTGATGCACCCCCATTCAACCCACTACCACGGGAGACCGGGAACACCAGTTCTCAATACAAAAATGCCCCAAAAGCCAGCCCTCCATCGTAAAGATCGTAAAGAGCCGAGCGTTGGAGGGATGGCTCTAGGGAACGAACAAAGGAGGATGTCCTTGGCAGGGCAGTTGCGAAAAGCCCGGAAGTCTGTGTTTCGATTTATGACCAACCGGTGAGGTAACTGTCCTGCCAGAGACTATCTATATGAGTCTGTCGTCCAGGAAACCAGCTCCACAAGATGTTACTAGGTGGCTAAAGGTGTATGGAGCGAACGGAATTGAGATCCCTTACGTGGGCTATGCAGAATTGGATATGGATCTACTCGGAGTTCAACTCAAGGGGGTGGGAGTCCTCGTTTCCAAAACGACAGAACTGAATACTACACAGCCCCTAGGGCTACTTGGTTCGAACATCCTCCGCGAGGTCTGGAAGGCTTTGAAGGAAATTCATGGCGAGTCCTACCTGCATCAATTACAGAGAGGGGATGGTACAGCCTGGGCAAACGCACTTTGTACCTACAATATATCTGAGGCTTCAAAAGTACGGATGGGGTTCGCAAAGGTTAGTGGGACTAGACCCGTGTGTGTTCCAGCCCGTTCAGTCAAAGCCGTAAAGTGCTTCATCCCCAGGTTCAATCATGATTCAGGACAGGCCCTCATTCAAGCTGTCAGTGGGGTGACTGGTAACCTACCACGCAATCTGGCTGTGGTCGACACGTTGTCTGCTGTTGAGCGGGGGTTTGTCCACATCAAGGTTGCTAACGTCAGTCAGGAGGATGCTTGGCTCCCAGCAAAAAGCAGAATTGGTATAGTAACAGATGAAAGAGAGCTTCAAGTTGACAGTGGAGAAGTCAGAATCACTGATGATGGCATTCAAGTTGTCGTGCTGCAGGAGCTGCACGAAGCAACCGTCAACTCAGTCAGTGCTACCAGAGCGGGGTTGGCAGGGAAGTCTGCTCTAGCCTATTGACCTAGATATGGGTGGCATGAAGTTAACTCCAGAACAGCAGGGGAAACTTACAGATCTCCTGCTCCGGTTTCGAGATGTATTTTGCAAAGACGAGGATGACTTAGGACACACTACAACGATAACGCACAAAAACTCCACCACTGATGACCAGCCTGTATGTGCCCCCATCGGAGAGTTCCCCCACACCAGATGACTGAGGTAAAAGCTCACTTGCAGAAGCTCTTGAAACAACAAATTATCCAGCCCTCGTCTAGCCCGTACGCAGCCCCAGTGGTAGTTGTACGCAAGAAAGATGGAAGCCTTTGACTTTGCGTCGATTACCGAATGTTAAACGAGCGGACACGCAAAGATGCCTACCCCCTTCCCAGAATTGACGAGGCGCTGGATTCCCTTGGAGGGGCAAAGCTCTTCTCCTCTCTTGATTTGGCCCAAGGTTACCACCAAGTAGCGGTAGCACAAGAGGATGTCCCCAAGACGGCGTTTAGACCGGGCACCGTTGGCTTGTTCGAGTATGTCCGCATGCCATTTGACCTGAGCAATGCTCCAGCAACCTTCCAGCGCCTAATGGAGGTTATCCTTGGGGACCTCAACTATGGGAGTCTGCTCCTGTACCTTGATGACATCTTGGTGTTTTCGAGCACGTTCGATGAGCATTTAGAGAGGTTAGAGGTGGTTTTCCGGCGACTTAGGCAACACGGACTGAAGATCAAGCCAAGTAAATGCCGTCTCTTCCGGGAAGAATGCAACTACTTGGGTCATTTTATTCTAAAGTTGTGTAATATGAATCCCGTTATTGGTGTGGAACCCAATAGATTAGCAGAGGAGAGTTGTGACCAAGCACTTTGTGCATTGGCTAATTGTAGACCATCAGTGACTGCTCTCAGTCACACTGTGATGGGAACACTCGCTATTCTGTTTAGCACAGTGACTGCTCTCAGTCACACTGTGATGTGAACACTCAGCACAGTGACAGCTCTTAGTCACACTGTGATGGGAGCACTCACTATTCTGTTCAGCACAGTGACTGCTCTCAATCACACTATGATGGGAACACTCACTATTTTGCTCAGCAGAGTGACTGCTCTCGGTAACACTGTAATGGGAACACTCACTATTCTGCTCAGCAAAGTGAGAGCTCTAAGTCACACTGTGATGGGAACACCCACTATTCTGCTCAGCACATTGACAGCTCTCAGTCACACTGTGATGGAAACACTTACTATTCTGCTCAGCACAGTGACTGCTCTCACAGTCACACTGTGGTGGGAACACTCACTATTCTGCTCAGCACAGTGACAGCTCTCAGTTACACTGTGATGTGAACACTCACTATTCTGCTCTGCACAGTGAATGCTCTCGCAGTCACACTGTGATGGGAACACTCACTATTCTGTGATGGGAACACTCACTATTCTGCTCAGCACAGTGACAGCTCTCAGTTACACTGTGATGTGAACACTCACTATTCTGCTCTGCACAGTGAATGCTCTCACAGTCGCACTGTGATGGAAACACTCACTATTCTGCTCAGCAGAGTGACTTTTCCCGGTAACACTGTAATGGGAACACTCACTATTCTGCTCAGCAAAGTGAGAGCTCTAAGTCACACTGTGATGGGAACACCCACTATTCTGCTCAGCACATTGACAGCTCTCAGTCACACTGTGATGGAAACAATTACTATTCTGCTCAGCACAGTGACTGCTCTCACAGTCACACTGTGGTGGGAACACTCACTATTCTGCTCAGCACAGTGACAGCTCTCAGTTACACTGTGATGTGAACACTCACTATTCTGCTCTGCACAGTGAATGCTCTCGCAGTCACACTGTGATGGGAACACTCACTATTCTGCTCAGCACAGTGATGGCTCTCAGTCACACTGTGGCGGGAACATTCACTATTCTGCTCAGCACAGTGACTGTTTCAGTCACACTGTGATGGGAACACTCACTATTCTGCTCAGCACAGTGACTGCTCTTAGCCATACTGTGATTGGAACACTCACTATTCTGCTCAGCACAGTGACTGCTCTCACAGTCACACTGTAAAGAAAACACTCACTATTCTGATCAGCCAAGTGACTGCTCTCAGTCACACTGTGATGGGAACACTCACTATTCTGCTCAGCACAGTGACTGCTCTCAGTCACACAGTGATGTGAACACTCACTATTCTGCTCAGCACACTGACAGCTCTCAGTCACACTGTGATGGGAACACTCACTATTCTGCTCTGCACAGTGAATGCTCTCACAGTCGCACTGTGATGGAAACACTCACTATTCTGCTCAGCAGAGTGACTGCTCTCGGTAACACTGTAATGGGAACACTCACTATTCTGCTCAGCAAAGTGAGAGCTCTAAGTCACATTGTGATGGGAACACCCACTATTCTGCTCAGCACATTGACAGCTCTCAGTCACACTGTGATGGAAACACTTACTATTCTGCTCAGCACAGTGACTGCTCTCACAGTCACACTGTAAAGAAAACACTCGCTATTCTGATCAGCCAAGTGACTGCTCTCAGTCACACTGTGATGGGAACACTCACTATTCTGCTCAGCACAGTGACTGCTCTCAGTCACACAGTGATGTGAACACTCACTATTCTGCTCAGCACACTGACAGCTCTCAGTCACACTGTGATGGGAACACTCACTATTCTGCTCAGCACAGTGACTGCTCTCAGTCACACTGTGGCGGGAACATTCACTATTCTGCTCAGCGCAGTGACTGCTCTGACAGTCGCACTGTGATAGAAACACTTAATATTCTGCTCTGCACAGTGACTGCTCTCGGTAACACTGTAATGGGAACACTCACTATTCTGCTCAGCAAAGTGAGAGCTCTAAGTCACACTGTGATGGGAACACCCACTATTCTGCTCAGCACATTGACAGCTCTCAGTCACACTGTGATGGAAACACTTACTATTCTGCTCAGCACAGTGACTGCTCTCACAGTCACACTGTGGTGGGAACACTCACTATTCTGCTCAGCACAGTGACAGCTCTCAGTTACACTGTGATGTGAACACTCACTATTCTGCTCTGCACAGTGAATGCTCTCGCAGTCACACTGTGATGGGAACACTCACTATTCTGTGATGGGAACACTCACTATTCTGCTCAGCACAGTGACAGCTCTCAGTTACACTGTGATGTGAACACTCACTATTCTGCTCTGCACAGTGAATGCTCTCACAGTCGCACTGTGATGGAAACACTCACTATTCTGCTCAGCAGAGTGACTGCTCCCGGTAACACTGTAATGGGAACACTCACTATTCTGCTCAGCAAAGTGAGAGCTCTAAGTCACACTGTGATGGGAACACCCACTATTCTGCTCAGCACATTGACAGCTCTCAGTCACACTGTGATGGAAACAATTACTATTCTGCTCAGCACAGTGACTGCTCTCACAGTCACACTGTGGTGGGAACACTCACTATTCTGCTCAGCACAGTGACAGCTCTCAGTTACACTGTGATGTGAACACTCACTATTCTGCTCTGCACAGTGAATGCTCTCGCAGTCACACTGTGATGGGAACACTCACTATTCTGCTCAGCACAGTGATGGCTCTCAGTCACACTGTGGCGGGAACATTCACTATTCTGCTCAGCACAGTGACTGTTTCAGTCACACTGTGATGGGAACACTCACTATTCTGCTCAGCACAGTGACTGCTCTTAGCCATACTGTGATTGGAACACTCACTATTCTGCTCAGCACAGTGACTGCTCTCACAGTCACACTGTAAAGAAAACACTCACTATTCTGATCAGCCAAGTGACTGCTCTCAGTCACACTGTGATGGGAACACTCACTATTCTGCTCAGCACAGTGACTGCTCTCAGTCACACAGTGATGTGAACACTCACTATTCTGCTCAGCACACTGACAGCTCTCAGTCACACTGTGATGGGAACACTCACTATTCTGCTCTGCACAGTGAATGCTCTCACAGTCGCACTGTGATGGAAACACTCACTATTCTGCTCAGCAGAGTGACTGCTCTCGGTAACACTGTAATGGGAACACTCACTATTCTGCTCAGCAAAGTGAGAGCTCTAAGTCACATTGTGATGGGAACACCCACTATTCTGCTCAGCACATTGACAGCTCTCAGTCACACTGAGATGGAAACACTTACTATTCTGCTCAGCACAGTGACTGCTCTCACAGTCACACTGTAAAGAAAACACTCGCTATTCTGATCAGCCAAGTGACTGCTCTCAGTCACACTGTGATGGGAACACTCACTATTCTGCTCAGCACAGTGACTGCTCTCAGTCACACAGTGATGTGAACACTCACTATTCTGCTCAGCACACTGACAGCTCTCAGTCACACTGTGATGGGAACACTCACTATTCTGCTCTGCACAGTGAATGCTCTCGCAGTCACACTGTGATGGGAACACTCACTATTCTGCTCAGCACAGTGACTGCTCTCAGTCACACTGTGGCGGGAACATTCACTATTCTGCTCAGCGCAGTGACTGCTCTGACAGTCGCACTGTGATAGAAACACTTAATATTCTGCTCTGCACAGTGACTGCTCTCAGTCACACTGTGATGGGAACACTCACTATTCTGCTCAGCACAGTGACTGCTCTCAGTCACACATTGATGTGAACACTCACTATTCTGCTCAGCACAGTGACAGCTCTCAGTCACACTGTGATGGGAACACTCACTATTATGCTCAGCACAGTGACTGCTCTCAGTAACACTGTGATGGGAACACCCACTATTCTGCTCAGCACAATGACAGCTCTCAGTTACACTGTGATGGAAACACTTACTATTCTGCTCAGCACAGTGAATGCTCTCGCAGTCACACTGTGATGGGAACACTCACTATTCTGATCAGCACAGTGACTGCTCTCAGTCACACTGTGGCGGGAACATTCACTATTCTGCTCAGCACAGTGACTGCTCTCAGTCACACTGTGATGGGAACATTCACTATTCTGCTCAGCGCAGTGACTGCTCTGACAGTCGCACTGTGATAGAAACACTTAATATTCTGCTCTGCACAGTGACTGCTCTCAGTCACACTGTGATGGGAACACTCACTATTCTGCTCAGCACAGTGACTGCTCTCAGTCACACATTGATGTGAACACTCACTATTCTGCTCAGCACAGTGACAGCTCTCAGTCACACTGTGATGGGAACACTCACTATTATGCTCAGCACAGTGAATGCTCTCGCAGTCACACTGTGATGGGAACACTCACTATTCTGATCAGCACAGTGACTGCTCTCAGTCACACTGTGGCGGGAACATTCACTATTCTGCTCAGCACAGTGACTGCTCTCAGTCACACTGTGATGGGAACATTCACTATTCTGCTCAGCACAGTGACTGCTCTTAGCCATACTGGGATTGGAACACTCACTATTCTGCTCAGCACTGCTCTCACAGTCACACTGTAAAGGAAACACTCACTATTCTGCTCAGCCAAGTGACTGCTCTCAGTCACACTGTGATGGGAACACTCACTATTCTGCTCAGCACAGTGACTGCTCTTAGTCACACAGTGATGTGCACACTCACTATTCTGCTCAGCACAGTGACAGCTCTCAGTCACACTGTGATGGGAACACTCACTATTCTGCTCTGCACATTGAATGCTCTCGCAGTCACACTGTGATGGAAACACTTCCTATTCTGCTCTGCACAGTGACCCATCCATTGTTCTTTCTTAGGCAGAGGCACGCCCTCTGATCTTAACCAGACCGAGTCAAAACCTTATCTCGGGGTAACAATGACCAAGAATATGAAATGGAATCAACACATCGACATCATAACATCCAAGGCCAACAGAATACTAGGTCTTCTGCGTCGCAATCTGCTGTACACAACCACAGTCAGTAAAAACCACTGCCTATCATTCACTAGTTGGACCCCGTCTGGAATACTGCAGTGCAGTATGGAGACCTCACCAGAAATACTTAAAAGATAAGGTAGAAGGTGTCCAATAAAAAACAGCTATGTTAGTCTTGAACAAACCCCACCGCCGCAGTGCTCCAAATACTGTCACAGAAATGCTGAAAAAATTGGAATAGGAACCACTAGAGAGACGACAACAACATCAGAGTATTATCTTTGTGTACAAGGTGGTACACAGTCTGATAATAGTTATACATACATATTTTCCAATCCCTAGCCACACAACTTCTAGAAGATCCTCAGCATACAGGTTCTTACACTATCAAACCCGGATAGATGCATTCAGGCATTCATTAATGCCCAGATCAATTCCACTTTCGAATTCCATCCCAGTCACAGTACACACATTACCCAGTCTTGATACATTCAGGACTGGATTGCTCACTGTGGCTTTCTAAACAAAGTCCAGATTTCACTGTAAATATATGCACCTACACTACACTATGCAAATGAGTATTATCTACACAAGTCCACACCGTGCACTTCAGCTTATTTATTTAGCTGTTTCGGTTTTTCACCGAAGCAGCTTTTGTTTTCGTTAATTTTTTTTTTTTCTTTTTAGCTGTTTCGGTTTTTCACCGAAACAGCTTTTGTTTTCGTTAAAGTTTTTTTTAGCTGTTCCGGCCTTTCAGCCGAAACAGCTTTTGTTTTCGTTAAAAATTTTTTTTTTTCTTTTTTAGCTGTTTCGGCATTTCAGCCGAAACAGCTTTTGTTTTAGTTAAAGTTTGTTTTGGCTTTTTCGCAAATTTTGCGAAAAAGCCTTTGATTCTGTTCTGATTTTTTTTGGGCTTTTTCGCAAATTTTGCGAAAAAGCCTTTGTTTTTGTTCTGATTTTTTTTGTTCTGATTTTTTCTTTTCTTTTAGTAACCTAAACCCCATAGACTTTGTACACGTTTTTTCTGCCCGTCACTTTTAATAGAAAACAAAGTCGTATTTACATAAAACTTAACCCAGGTGAAGACCCTATAGTGAACTCGTGTCTCGCAGAAATACGTCATGGTGACGTCATCAGGGGTCACGTGACGTCATCTTAAAGGTGTAATTGATTTAATCTTTGAAATTCAATAACAAATCAACCGCAAAAGACCGAAACTAAATTTTTGTGGCAATAGATAGAATAATCCAGGATCTTAATTTTATCTCGTGTGCGTGAAATCACGTGACCCTTCCTTCCGGTCTAAACCGGAAGTGCCTCATAATTTAAAAGTGAAAAATGATATGAACTTACTTTCAACGATGTTAGTGTCTGGCTACAATGTATTTTTCAAAAAAAGTATTGGTGACGTCATAACATGTTATAGCGCCCTCTAGCGGCAGTTTGAAAAATTGTTAAAATGAATAATCTGTTGATGTGTGTGGCGAAGTTTGCTGAAATCACTTTATAACCGGTGTATTTAATCAGCTTCATGCTAGGAACAAGTTGACGGGAAGAAAAAATTATGACGTCACCAGACCGGAAGTTAGAATGAAAAGACTCCTTTTCCTTTGAAAATTCCTAAACAATTTATCATGACAGATACAATCTTGATTTTTGCTCTAAAGGTTAGTGTAAAAGTAGTTCTCGAACTTTCGTGTGTTTTTTGGCAAACAACGAACTTGGATATACCCTGCGGCACCCTTGAAATTTAATCGTTTTGGCCTAAGCGCATAAAGCATTGACCCCTTATATGTGCATGGCACACGTATAATAGGGGTGTACATGCTTGTATATGTACGTACGTATACACTGATAGTGTACTATGCATTGAGCGAATGTATTACTACTGACATCGTACGTGCATGCAAATGTACGCTCACCCAAGAGGACACTAGCCGCCAACAAGCGAAACAGGATGACGTCATCAAATTGCCTATGGGGAAGGGCACCGTGTGCGACAGGTAGGTAAACAGGCTCTCGGCTACGCAGAATCCAATCCCATAGATTTTGTAAACGTTGTTTGCACAATTCAAAGCACTTTTAACGAAAAACAAAGTCGTATTTCCATAAAACTTAACACCCAGGTAAAAACCCTATAGTAAACTCGTGTCTCGCAGAAATACGTCATGGTTACGTCATCAGGGGTCACGTGGCGTCATCTTAAAGGTGTAATTGATTTAATCTTTGAAAATCAATAACAAATCAACCGCAAAAGACCGAAACTTAATTTTTGTGGCAATAGATAGGATAATCCAGGATCTTAATTTTATCCCGCGTGCGTGAAATCACGTGACCCTTCCTTCCGGTCCAAACCGGAAGTGCCTTATAATTTAAAACTGAAAAATGATATGAACTTACTGTCAACGATGTTAGTGTCTGGCTAGAATAAACTTTTCAAAATAATTACCGGCGACGTCATAACACGTTATAGCGCCCTCTAACGGCAGGTTGAAAAATGGTTAAAATGAATAATCTGTTGATGTGTGTGGCGAAGTTTGCTGAAATCACTTTATAACCGGTGTATATAATCAGCTTCGTGCTAACAACATATTGAGAAAGAGATTTATTGATGACGTCACCAAACCGGAAGTTACAATGAAAAGACCTTAAAACCTTAAAACGTCGCTTAAAAATCAACCGCGATAGATATAATCCAGATTTTTGCTTTAAATAGCAAAGTTAAGACAGCTCTCGAGCTTTCTGTTAATTACGTCACGATAATATGACGTCACTAGACCGGAAATTACAATTAAAAAACCTTTAAACATTTCTGAAAATTAACCGCGAGAGATATAATCCAATTAATAATTTAAAATTTGCAGTTTTGAAAAAATTAAAGTAAAGAAATTTATTAAATGAAATCATAAATGTAATGAACAATACAACAAAAAAATGTGAAAAAGCCATATGCTCTGTTCCTTGAACAGACATATCTCTAGTCTTCTTCTTCTTCTTCTTTTTTCTTTTCTTTTAGTAACCTAAACCCCATAGACTTTGTACACGTTTTTTCTGCCCGTCACTTTTAATAGAAAACAAAGTCGTATTTACATAAAACTTAACCCAGGTGAAGACCCTATAGTGAACTCGTGTCTCGCAGAAATACGTCATGGTGACGTCATCAGGGGTCACGTGACGTCATCTTAAAGGTGTAATTGATTTAATCTTTGAAATTCAATAACAAATCAACCGCAAAAGACCAAAACTAAATTGTTGTGGCAATAGATAGAATAATCCAGGATCTTAATTTTATCTCGGGTGCGTGAAATCACGTGACCCTTCCTTCCGGTCTAAACCGGAAGTGCCTCATAATTTAAAAGTGAAAAATGATATGAACTTACTTTCAACGATGTTATTGTCTGGCTACAATGTATTTTTCAAAAAAAATATTGGTGACGTCATAACATGTTATAGCGCCCTCTAGCGGCAGTTTGAAAAATTGTTAAAATGAATAATCTGTTGATGTGTGTGGCGAAGTTTGCTGAAATCACTTTATAACCGGTGTATTTAATCAGCTTCATGCTAGAAACAAGTTGACGGGAAGAAAAAATTATGACGTCACCAGACCGGAAGTTAGAATGAAAAGACTCCTTTTCCTTTGAAAAATTCCTAAAAAATTAAACCTGACAGATACAATCTTGATTTTTGCTGTAAAGGTTAATGTAAAAGTAGTTCTCGAACTTCCCTGTGTTTTGGGGCAAAACACGAACTTGAACATACCCTGCGGCACCCTTGAAATGTAATCGTTTTGGCCTAGGCGCATAAAGCATTGACCCCTTATATGTGCCTGGCACACGTATAATAGGGGTGTACATGCTTGTATATGTACGTACGTACGTATACACTGATAGTGTACTATGCATTGAGCGAATGTATCACTACTGACATCGTACGTGCATGCAAATGTACGCTCACCCAAGAGGACACTAGCCGCCAACAAGCGAAACAGGATGACGTCATCAAATTGCCTATGGGGAAGGGCGCCGTGTGCGACAGGTAGATAAACAGGCTCTCGGCTACGCAGAATCCAATCCCATAGACTTTGTGAACGTTGTTTGCACAATTCCAAGCACTTTTAACGAAAAACAAAGTCGTATTTCCATAAAACTTAACCCAGATGAAGACCCTATACACGAATCCGGCGATATTACTAAAACGCGTGATGGCGCCATACTACAGGTCACTGCGGTGTTCCGCGCGCGTATCGCGAGTTCAATCAATGGGTACACAATGTATGTGTACGCTAAAATGGAACTTTAACTTTTTGTTCGTTCAGCCTAATTCGTTACTCATATTTTTTGAATTATCCTGGCTGACTAGATAAATTAAAATTGCGATGGCAAGTAAGAAGGGACACTCAGGAAGAAACTGTGCTGTCTTCAACTGCTCGAATAGCAGTAAAAAGGTCCAAATTTGGAAGAAAACTAGGTGTGAAGTTCACCCGCCTTTGATACACAGCGAGTGTGCATGCACGAAGCCGTTTTCGTTGCACAGATTTCCAAACCGTGCAGATGAGGCAGAAATTCGTCGGCGGTGGACACAAAACATCTCTCGGAAGGACTTTGTTCCAAAGAAACACAGTGTGGTATGTGTTATTTTTATATAATGTTCGTGTTATTACATTAAATTAATTATTTAATAATATAAATGTGCATAAGTACATGAAGTACGGAAAGGCATTTTATTAATGTTTTGGGAATTAGCTAAATAGTTTGCTAAGAATAGGTCTATATTAAAACAATGTAGCCTAAAATATTTCTTTATTATATTACTAGGCTAATTTTGTGGAAAGAAGGCAGTGTTTTGATTTGTGCACGAAACTTCAACTTGTAAAACATTGGAGGTGTCCCAAATTACATGATTATCAAAGCGCCATGGGACTGAGTTGGCCCAGTACCCAACATGTACATCTTTACTTCAGTTCAATTGGTTGAACATTTGGGTCCTGTCCCAATTGTATTTTCACAGTCTTCTATCTTTCATTTGTTCATTTTCTTCCAAGGTTTGTGGAATCCATTTTACAGATGGAATGCCAACGAAGGAAAACCCGTACCCCATTTTGAACCTGGGATACACTCCTCATGTGAGTATGGCTCAAAATGTACTATGAAGGTTAATGGTTTTTGTATAGTTTGTCTTTGAAAGAAAATGAAATTAATATCAATACATTTTGCCAGCAGTAGTATTATAGTGGATGTAAGTAAGCATGGAAGAAAGACGAGTATAAATATTTAAGTTGCCCTCCTGAAATATTTAAGTTTCCCTTGCAGAAATCTATGTAACCTCTAACCTGTAGTCCATTTTCCCCCTTCACTTTTACTTTAATTAGAAATCTCTTTCGGCGGGTAGAGCTCCTTCAAAGAAGAGATGTCTTCAGCATAAAAAAACAGAGACAGAAAACCAAGCACACGACGAGATGTCTCAAGTTATGCCACCTCAAAATGTTGATGTTGGCACCCAGTGCTCAGATATTACAGACCACACCTATAAGCGTAATACCAGAATGAAGACATCTGCAACCCAGACGGATCCAGCATCAGCTATGCCTGCCCATGACATGGATGACAGGGACAGCAAGTTTTTCACAGGACAAAGTAAAGTGATATTTTGGGGGTTGGTTAGTGCTCTTGTAGCATTCATTTCGCCACCTTTGACATTTAAGATGGCAGTACCTGACCAAATTCTGCTAGTGTTGATGAGATTGCGTCTTGGTTTAATGTTCACTGACTTAGGGAAACGCTTTGCTGTGAGTCAAACAACGGCATGTAACATTTTTGCTGCATGGATACCTTTGATGGCTAAGTTTATGAAGCTTAACATAATTTTATGGCTTCCACGGGACACACTTCAAAGGATTAGGCCTCAGAGTTTTGCAGAAAATTATCCAAGAGCAACGTGCATCATTGATTGCACGGAAGTATTTGTACAACGGCCCAAAAACTTGAAAAAAAGAGCACAAACATTTAGTAATTATAAAAGACACAATACATATAAGGCTTTATACTGCATTGCACCAAATGGATTTGTAATGTTTGTTTCCAAATTGTTTGGAGGAAGAGCCAGTGACGTATTTATCACAAAAAACTCTGGCTTCATTGACCAGCTTCTACCGGGGGATGAGGTTTTAGCAGATCGCGGTTTTACAATTAATGATATTTTGCCTCATGGAGTAAAGCTGGCCATCCCAGCATTTACGAAAGGTCTTAAAGAATTACCTGAATTTGCTGTAACTGAGACGTGTCGCCTGGCTAATGTCCGAATACATATAGAGCGAGCAATTAGACGTTTAAAATGCTTCAAGATTTTGAGTACAGTTATTCCTGGTAGAGTTCAAAATGTGGATGACATTGTGACAGTCTGTGCAGGATTATGCAACTTGCAGCCACACCTGATACAGGAGGAAGATTATGAAGATGAAGAAGAACCAATGGAGACAGAGGTGCACGAAGACACAGAACAAGGAGATGTCCAATACATGTGGGACATTGTAGAAGAGTAATTTGAAAATCATACAATATGGCCATGACCTTCAACGCGCATGAGGAAAATTGTGCAGTGGCTTACATTTTCAGTGCAATTATAGAATGCAGGGCCCACCGAAGCTACATGTACATGGATTTATTTAGCCCAGGACATAGAATGGAGTGACCCTAACTCTGTATAGGCCACTCCATTCTATGTCCTAGGTTAAATAAACGGGAGAGCAGTTGAGTGGCCCTGCATTCTATAGTTGTACCGACTTATCAAGTTGTGTGCGCTTGGCAAACAGCAAAAATAGCAGCCGACACGTGATGGACCAATGAGAATGTAGTCTAGTCCTAGACCCTTGTGTTATTTCGGCGCCCACGCGCGCAGATTCGTTAACGCTGTCTCTTTTTCAAATCCCGACTTCGTGTGCGTTGGTGTCTCACGCATGCGTAGTTTACATAATGCAGCTGGATCCATACTCGCACTGGAGCCGACGTTTGACAAACGTACATGATTTTGGATTCCCCAATGGGTCTAGCACTAGTTGGCAATCAATTGTTAACTTTAACCTTAGTTTTCGACGAATCTCCCTCGCTTTTCCGAGGGATCCAATCAGCGACCGAGTTTGAGCCTCACATGAATTATTCATAATACACAAATATAAGATACTGTGTGTGTGTACACAAGACAATGTACATGTATGTGATGGTGACTGTATGCACGTGCATTGCGCGAAATGTGCAGACTTTTAATAGCATTGTACATGTACGTGTGTCCGATCTTCCGGGACATGGCAGTGCAAGCTAGCTACAGCCACCGGTACCGTACCGCGGGTCTGCCCGCTGCAGCATCGCTATGTTATGGTGCTTCAGCGCGGTGCGTTTTTTTGTATTCCAGTGTATCGAACGTACAGTACGTCAGTATTAACCTCAAATCTAGTGAGGTCGTGCTTCATTTTGGCAAACAGTTAATTACCTGCAAAAACTACCTTTCCCTGAAATAAAAGGGGAAATTTATGGTGGCTCTGCATGGAGGGACATAAAAGTCGTGAATTTGTTTGCGAGTAGTTGTGAAACTATTCGCGACTTGTCGTGAATTTATTCGCGACTTGTCGTGAATTTATTCGCGACTGGTTGTTAATATTTTTGCGACTGTTCGTGAATATTTTTGCGACTAGTCGTATAATTCGTGATTATTAGTGAATATTTTCGCTACTAGTCGCGAATTTTTTTCGCGACTATTGAAAATATTGACGACTATTCGCGAAAAAATATTTACGACTAGTCGCAAAAAACAAGTCGTAAAAAATTCCGGACTCAAATTTGCGACTTGTCGTTAATTTATTTGCGACTGGTCGTAAATATTTTTGCAACTAGTCGCAAATAATTTCACAACTAGTCGTGACAAAATTCGCGACTAGTCGCAAATTTTGTCACGACTAGTTGTGAACATATTTGCGACTAGTTGCAAAAATATTTACGACCAGTCGCAAATAAATTAACGACAAGTCGCAAATTTGTCGCGAAAATGTTCACGACTTTTGATATCCCTCAGGGCCACCATATAAATTAGTAGCCCCAGTCCCACTGAAGCCGGATATGCTACGGATCCCCCCGGATGACCCCGGATGAAACTACGTTTGATCCGGAGTGGTCCGGGAAGGCAATCAAAAACAAAGTGACATGTTCCCCGATCCTACTACGGTTCTACTACGGTTTGACTACGGTTCTGCCACGAATGGGCCCGGATCACCCCGGTTCAAGCCTGTTTTTCCCCCATGACCCCGGATGGTCACGGATTCACTACGGTTCCGCCACGGTTTCACTACGGATGCGCCACGGTTCATCCCGGATGTGCCACGGTTCACCCCGGATGACCCCGGATACACTACGGTTCATCCCGGTTCATCCGGGAAATACCGTGGTGACACCGTAGTGAATCCGTGGTGATCCGTAGTGGAACCGTAGTGGAACCAACTCCCGTTTCATCCCGGATAAACACGGTTACACTACGGTTACGCTACGGTTTATCCCGGATACACTAGGGATCATCACGATCGCACTACGGTTTCACTACGGTTCTTCGCCGCCCCCCTCTCCCTTTCCGGATGGCCCCGGATCACTCCGGATGCTAGATGCTGATCCAGGGTGACACTCGACTTCCCGGACTCACTACGGATGTCCCCGGATGGTCCCGGATGCATGGCCCCGGATAGTCCCGGATAGTCCCGGATTATCACGGTTTGACTAAGGTTCCACTCCGGATGACCCCGGATATGAACCGTAGTGCATCCGGGTTGATCCGTAGCGTATCCGGCTTTCGGTGCATGGAACTGGGGCTTTGGAGGTTTTCACCATAGAGCAAAGTTGTTTCAATCAACAAATTCACCCGCAGTCACAAATAAACGCCGGGGCAGCTATGATTTGCTGTGTCAATGTACATGTAAAGTACATGTACATGTACATATGTACATGTACTGTATGGTGCCGCGAAATACGGTACCTCTGGAGACGTGAACACAATAGGGACAATGGGAGTAAAAAGGTCTCCAAAGGGTGATTTATATTTAGGTCTCCATTAGGAATTTAACGAATTAGATTTTTGGATTGTACTTAAATTACTCAAAAGCTAGGGTTAGGATGTGGGTTAGGGTTAGTGTTTGGGTTAGGGTATAATATAGGGTATATTGGTTGGAAATTTCAACCCAGGAAAATAATTGTGGTTAAAATGGGAGCATTTTTTAAAAAGTGCTCGACTTTCTAACCATTTTGTACACGAGAACATGTCATGTTCGGTAAGGAAAGCCATGTCTCCGTCCACAGTGATACAAAAATGCGAATACATGTACAGTATAGTACATGCACATCACGGCCGGGTCAATCGCGGCGTGTAACGTTTTGCGTAACCCTCCCACAAATTTGCCTATAACCGTCCATCATTATCACGTGATATGAATAATGCATATATTACAATAGTCTGACCACGCCCCCTGTGTGCCAACTTGTCCAAGACCTTCGAGTGAGTCCACTGAGTTCGCGGGTGCGATTCGTCTGTAGATATAGATAGCGCCCTCTATAACATCGGTGGTTTGTGTCAGTGATCGCGGAATAAACAACACGAGGGTCTTGGAACCAAGACTAATGAGAATGTGGTTCTCGATCATGAATATGTACAAGTATAGTAATTATATGTAGCTTCTTTGCTTGTGGTGAATTTGCTTGTATTGCATACCATGTGCACTGCATCTACAAGTATATACAACACGTCAAATAAAGAATTTTAAAAACCACATCACAGTTCAGGAGCATCAAAAGGTGTTTTATTCTTGATGTATTTTCTGATTTGAAAAACAAATAACAGATGCAATGGTGCTTAAAATGTACACTTGCTGAATTATTCAGCTGAGAACCAGTCAGCGGCAAGATACTTTAGCTGGTAACCTGTTTTTCTAAAGCAAATTGTGTTCTGCATTTTTTGTGCCTGGTATAAAGCTCTGTGAAATTGTGTGAAAAAGGACTACATGTACAGTACACACACACTTATACTGTATGTCACTGAACTCGGTCCAGAGGGTATGTTTATATTAAACCCTACAAGTACTTCTGGTCAGAATCTTTGACAGTACTACATGTACTGTACTACTTCAGTTGCTCAATTTTTAAATGCCCATGTGCTACTCTTGTGGAAACTGTAGGAAGCAAATGTTGGAAATAAATTAACTTGAGATGATCTAAGCACATTTCTACCCAGTCCTTGTCATAAGGAACATTTGCAATTACATGCTCATCAGCTGTCCAGACAAGAAATTTACAGCGTTCCTTGTTGGCACAATGCATAGCGATTTGAACTTGATAATAATAGCCTAACCCTGAAGCAGTCTGACGAAGAACATACTTCCCATCTACCATACGAACATCGTACTTATTTGATTCAATCATTCTGATTAGGCTACCACCATAAGGTTGCAGTTTTTGGGAAGTTGGACACTTAATTTCCAAGATGGTGTTATCATCAATGATTCCATCAAGGCTGGCACCCAGCCACTGCTCTGCTGGGTGGACAACAAGTCCTGTGGTCTTTACTTTCTTGTGGTATGTTCGTTCATAGAAATTACGAGCCAAGGGTTCGCATTCTTGCCCATGTCTTGTGGCAGCGTTGCCTAAAAACCTGCTGTTAAGCTTACGGTCAATCCACTTTTTGGGGTACGTCTGCCTTCTTTGGCACACCTGAAGCCTCGCTGCTTGTTATCCTGATTTTTCGCTGGGCTCGCCACAGCGAAGAGTTTTGGTCTTTGGTTGCTCTGACAAGGTTGTCCCTGTGTTCACATTTCACGTATTTGTCAAATACAGCATTGCACAGGTGGCATTGATGTTCAACACAGTTGCCATGTACTTTGGGCAAAAAGTCATTTTCATGTCTGATGATTTTACTTGGCTTAGCAGTCAAAACATGATTCATGATTGTTCCCGGAATTGAAGCTAGACCTGCGATTACTCCTGACTTTAAATGCTGAATCAGATCATCATCTGTCTCAATTGATGTTGTAACAACAAATGTGGATTTACTAGCTGTTTCGTTTGAAGCACGTATGTTCTCAACTGTATCAGGAAGAACATTCTGGGATGTCGAGTTGTTCCACACACATGCTGTATCAGTACATGACACACCAGTGTAGCCTTTGATGGCAGCTTGGTTCGCTTTGTAGAGCACACCAGCTATATGACTACAACATTTTGCCCTGGTTAGCCATGCAGTCACACTTGACGTAAACAACTTCAGCACTCTGTCTGCGTAGCGTTAACTCCACAGAATGATAGGAGTCAATAGACTGTGAATGTCGTACGGGAGCTTTCATCATGATGTGTTCAGCGTCAGGTAGCTGGTGGACTATCTGACCTACCCATCCAGATCTCAAGTAATTCTGGCCCTCTATGAGAGACCGGTAGTTAGCATTTGGTTGGGCATCACATGCTGGATGGTTCAGGAAGTAGTCTTGGATAGCTATGGAAATATAATATGGTAGAACTCATTTAATTTCTTTTTGGGCAGTTTTGCTAGTTGATAATTGTACATAAATACTAGTTTCAATTATTTGCCACGAACATAGTCATTTTGCACACCTAAAACTTGACTGAAATAAACAAATTCATTAAACGACAAAATAAAACAAAGCCGGCATTACCATAAACACACCATTTTTTTGGGAGGGGGGGGGGGGGGGGGGGGGGGTGCTTCATGTAGGGGATTATTGCCATAAATTATAAGCGAGTTTGATCATTCTCAGGTCAAAAGTCAGCTGTACCAAATTCCGCCTCGTCGAATAAGCCCTGCACACTGTTTTGGTACAGCCATGGAGGAAGGAAAACTGTTTTCCTTCCTCCATGGTACAGCTGACCTACCCATATTGCATTGCAGGAGTCAATTATCAAACTCGCTTATTGGATTGTTGTGATAGGAACTACCTGCTTCAATGCAGCCAGTAGTAGTATTATTAATTTATTTTCAGGAACTTTAAACGGTGCATATGAATAGGCTAGGCCTAGGGCCTACATTAACGTTGAACTATGATATGACTAAATTACAATGGCACACCCTAAACTCATTGACATTAACGTCCAAGTATTTAAAAAGCAATAATTAAACTAGCATGCAAACTAACGGGAGTGTAATCTGTACTGTAGTGTAGGCCTAACGTTAACCAGGGTCCAACTCAATTTATACTCGGTCTCGGTGTTCGTGACTCGTGGTCGCGTCATATCGTGTCAAAATATCTCTTTGCAAGTCAAAACTTGAATCAAAGTACATACCTTCGTCAGTCAGGAAAGGCCACTGGCGTACATCGTCGACCCAAGTGTTCATTTTTAACAAGATGATAAGTTTGAAGAAATAATAGTGCTATAGTACATGTAATACAATAACAACTGTCAAAAATCCTAATTTTGTGTTTACTTTTACACACGGTTACGAAATTGCCGGCCAGCTACCGTGCGTGTACACCGCAGTGACCTGAAGTAGGGCGCCCTCAACCGTTTGAGTAATCTCGCCGGATTCGTGTATAGTAAACTCGTGTCTCGCAGACATACGTCATGGTTACGTCGTCAGGGGTCACGTGACGTCATCTTAAAGGTGCAATTGATTTAATCTTTAAAAATAAATAACAAATCAACCACAAAAGACCGAAACTTAATTTTTGTGGCAATAGATATAATAATCCAGAATCTTCATTTTATCTCGTGTGCTTAAAATCACGTGACCCTTCCTTCCGGTCCAAACCGGAAGTGCCTCATAATTTGAAAGTGAAAAATGATATGAACTTGCTTTCAACGATGTTAGTGTCTGGCTAGAATAAACTTTTCCAAAAAAAAATCAGGCGACGTCATAATATGTTATAGCGCCCTCTAGCGGCAGGTTGAAAAATTGTTAAAATGAATAATCTGTTGATGTGTGTGGCGAATTTTGCTGAAACCACTTTATAACCGGTGTATATAATCAGCTTCATGCTTAGACCATATTGGGAAGGAGAAATATTTATGACGTCACCAAACCGGAAGTTACAATGAAAAATCCTTTAAACCTTAAACAATCGCTTAAAAATCAACCACTATAGATATAATCCAGATTTTGGCATCAGATAGCAAAGTAAACACAGCTCTCGAGCTTTCTGTTAATTACGTCACGATGACGTCATCAAATGTCAGATTACAAGCAACCAAATATTTCTAGATTTAATCTTTGAAAATCAATAAAAAATCAACTGTAAGAGATCTGATTCAGATTTTTTAAGGGAATTGATAGATTAATCCATGGTCTTCATAATTTGTATTACATGCAAAAAAAACCTGACCCTTCCTTCCGGTCTAAACCGGAAGTGCATTATAATTTAAAAGTGGAAAACGATGTGAACTTACTTTCAACGATGTTAGGCGCTGGCTAGGTTGTAAGTAGCAAACAAGTTAACGGTGACTCCTAAAATGTTATAGCGCCCTCTAGCGGCTTGTTGACAAATGTTACATCATATTACGATTACATTTGAATTATTACGTTTTTCGACCTTTAAGTCATATCTTAGCAACGGAACGTGCTAATGTAACATACGTTTGTATTGTTAGGTGATAGATAGTTGCACAAAAAGTTCACAAACGTGTGACGTCATCGTTTTAATCAGTTCTGGTTGCGCATGCGCAGTCCCTAGTTAATGGTAATGGTATACAGTCCCTAGTTTTTCGTATACACGACTGTTATACTTTTTTTGTAAGACTCTATCTAGTCTAGATGAGATTATTAATTAACCAATCATTTTGGTTAATATAAAATTAGGTATTAAAATATATAAAATTGGTATTCATAATGTTCCGCGCGTATTGAGTTTCCATTGTCTGTGTCGGGAACTACGTAAAAATGGTAGGGTTAGGGTCACGTAAAAATAGCCACTTTGTAGATTAAATTACAGGTCAAAGTTGATTCACTGTATATTTTTTTTTCTTCCAAATCTGGCACAAAATTGTAAACTTGATTGAAGAAAAATATTTAAAGGATTCAAGCAAAGAAACAAAAACACACAATAATTGATAACTTTCATGTAATATTCTAAAATGAATTTGACATGCATGCACGTACAAGCATGACATTGGCAGGTATCCTTTTTTTTTTTACGTAAAAATTGTGACATGCCCCCAACTGCGAACAAATGAAATCTGCTCAAATTGACATCTAGATATTCTGCCCATCCCCGTTCAAATATTGAATGGAAAAACTGCACAACAAATTTTGAAGTATTTGCTTTTCCACCCCCTACTTTTGTAAAATGTGGCCCCACCCCCCAAAACACAATTTTTTTTTCACCTCTAATACAAAGAAAAGAACATTTTTCTGAAATGTTTTTTGGATAAGCACCCCACTTTTTAGTGCCATGGTGTAGCAAAAAGGATAGCAAAAAATCAATTCAATTTAAGTATTTTTTTCATTCATTGCAGCTTAAATGCTCAATTGTGAACGATTTACAATAAAGTATTACTATAAAAAACTACCAATTACAAGTAATTGAATATCTAATAATAGAACAGTAGACTGGCATCAAGTGGTTTGTGACCCTAAAGTGCCTAAACGTTTTAAAAAGTGTACCCAAAAATACATACAAGCTCCCATATAACCCCACTGACTAACTGTTTAGAGTTATAATTATTTATCTTCTTACAATTACAAATCCATTACACTGATGTCTACATATAGTTTCAATGCCTCTTGTCACTTGTCATGTCAACAAATTAATTAGTCTTACGACATCAAAATCATTGTAAAGTTTTTCTGTTTCTATTGTTTTTGCAGATGGCATCCGCTAACATCAAAATCCTATCGACAGATAGCTACCCTACAAAACATGCATGCGCTGTTGATGTCCTGACTGACCAGAATGACATCAAACAGCTTTTTCTGGATGACAAGCTGCAGAATCACTTCTAGCGTGGCAAATTCTACACATTGGTTGCCTGCAACAGCTTTATTGTAGCTACAACTAATAAACCTGCTCTCAAAGTAACACCTAAAACAAGAGTAAGTACCAAAATTCCTTACTAAACAATTTACTGTACTAAACAATAATTGCACCTCTGCCAAAAAAATTAAAAAAATTCCATACAACTTATTAACATCATTATATACTATCAAGGTATGAATATCAACATTATAATTTACCTACCCATAGTGGTAATTTAATAGCCATTCCACCTCCACCAATAATTGTCTGCCATTTGGTTTTTCTGTCCCTGCCTCATTGTCTGATAACTTTTCCTCAAAATTCTTCTTGGTTTTGTTTACACTTCTAAAACTAATTGTCTTCTCTCTGCCAACAGCCTTGCATTACCAACACACTCTCGTAAAAGTTGGTACCTTAATCCTGTCTTAACTTCTGCGATGATGCGTGACGAGTAAGGACGTATATTCTCTACGCTCCCCCATTTTATCAATTTTATGCGTCTTCTGAACCAAATATTGCCACTGCTGTTGAAAGTTAAGCTGGATTTATACACCCGACCATGTCTGACAACGATTCTTCAAAGAAAGGAGCTCATAATCTTCGAAAATCAAGATCGAAAAAAGACCCCGTGAGCCCGAGTGACAGCGACCAAGATGGCGGCTGCGTTGCGTCATGTACCTGCAGTGGTAAGCTGTCAATCATTGATGGCAAGCTGGACAAGATCCTGGCGACCATCAATAGCATTGAAGCTCGACCCGGGTCTTTGGAGCTTAAACATCATGAAATCCATCAGCAGGTGGCTACACATTCAACCGACATCGATGACTTGAAAACATCTGTCACGTTTGTCCAACAAAGCCATGACGCCATCAAGTCACAGATAAAGGAAAAGACTGAATACAACTTGAGAATCATCAGGAACCTTGAAGACAAGATCGACGACATACATAATCGAAGTCGCCGTAGCAACATCGTCATTCAAGGGGTTCCTGAAGGCTCTGAGGTCGGGTCGGGATCCTGCGAGGACTTCGTCCAAGGGCTACTGACAGACCACCTGAAGCTCCAGGGTGCCGACGAGGTCGAGATTGACCGTGCGCACCGCACCGGTCCACCGCCCGGTGTTGGCCCAACAGCAGCCCTTACCTCACCTCGTCCAAGGCCCATTCACTGCCGGCTCCTCAGGTACACAGATCGCCAGTACATCTTGAAGAATGCCGCTAAACACCTGAAGAACAACAAGTACAAGGGGAAGAACGTCTTCATAACAGACGATGTGACACCCAAGGTAAGGGCCCAACGCAAGGAGTTGAGGGAAATGCACCTACGACGCATTCAAGAACAAGAGCGGGTCCACTTCGCCACGATCAGGTACAAAATCCGCGATGGCCCGTTCAAATCGTATCGTCTTGGGGGAGAGGCGTGAGAACACGCTGAATCGCAATATAATTATATATAATCTACTATTTATTCATGTTTCTTGTTCTGTGTTTTATGTTTGTCCTGTGTACCAGTGTGAGACAAATCGACATAAAATTCATCCTGCTTGTTCTGGGAAATTTGGTATGTATAAGTATTTATGTTTTTTAAATCTGACCAATTAACCTAATGCATTACCATGAATTATAATATAGATCCGAATATTTATTTTGATATCCCCGACAAAAATTGCAATTATTACGATCAGGATGAATTTCTTGATACCTTTATTACGAGTACAGATACAAAATTGTTGCATTTCAATGCCCGTAGTCTACGTAAAAATATATCAAGCATTCTTCAATATTTTAATTTATTACAAAAGAGATTTACGGTCATTGGGATATCCGAAACCTGGTTAACTGATATGCAGGACCCTCTAATACAAATTCCAAACTACACCATTGAGGGAACCTGTAGACAAAGCAAGAGGGGTGGAGGGGTTGCACTCTATATACAAGAGGATTTGGTGTATAAAACTCGTATTGAATTATCATTAAATAACGATGATATTGAATCGTGTTTTATCAAACTTATTAATACAGGCAAAGCAAATATTATCATTGGAATTGTCTATAAACCTCCCTGTGTTTTATATAACAACTTCATGGAAAGCTTCAACACAATTTTATCAGTAATATCCACTGAAAATAAAAAGTGCTATATCATGGGCGATTATAATATCAATCTTCTGGATTATGATACTGACAATAATGGGCCAAACTTTATGAATACTATTTTATCCTACTCATTTTTTCCGACTATTGATAAACCAACAAGGATTACTGCTGATAGTGCAACTCTCATTGATAATATTGTAGCGCCCGTGCCGGTTGGGCGGTAGAGGGCGCTGGAGCGGTTCCACGGTGTTGGGATCGCTCCAGGTGGCTCCTGCTGGTGCGCCCCGGCGACCCGCCTTCGGATTGCGCAACGGCCGAACCGGTTCTGACCAGTTCTGGTACCGCGTGATTGTGTGAGCCTGTTGTCCAGTTTTGGTAGGCGAGAGTCCACAATAAACGGCTGAGAATCACCGGAAATAGAGGAATACTTGCGTCAGGAGTCCTTCTTGTGTGTGTAGTCGACCCCAGAGAAATCTACGTTACATTGGTGGCAGCGGTCGGCATACGGAAGGACGGGAAAAGACCAGGTGAAGTGTTCATGTTTTCGGAAAACCACGATAGCACGGCAGCCAACTCGCCCCACGGCGAGAGGGCAGGCCAGGGCATGGGCCCAGGGAACGGGGACCAGTCCAGGAAGCTTTCAGGCACTCCGTGCATTACGCCGGAGGAGTTAGAGGTCTTTTTCAAGGATATACCAGAGAGCTCTGGGGGGGAGGCTATGGTTTCCTGGGAGTCAGGGTGTTTTCTGGGGGAGGATTCGGGGACTGATAACGGGGAATTTAAGAACATGTCCCAATGGTTAGGGGGCGACGGGGCGTCCACTCCGATTCAGGGTGAGGGCGCCCTTCCCCATAAATTGTCTGGGGCCGCTACCGAGCCCGGGGGGGACCCGGCCCGTGCTGTAAGCGGCGGCGCGGCAGACGTGTTGTTCCGCGCGGAACGATGCCGAGCTGTGCCCGTCGATGCAGCGGAGTTGGGGCCTCACCGGGATATTCCCCAGTCGTTCTATGCAAATGATTTCGGGTCCGGGGGGGGGCCCGGCCCGTGCTGTAGACGGCGGCGCGGCAGACGGGTGGTTCCACGCGGAACAACCCCAAGCTGGGTCCGTCGGTGCAGCTCGGGCGGGGCCTCACCGGGACATCCCTCAATTGTTCCATACACAAATTATCGAGTCCGGGGGGGGCCCGGCCCGTGCGGTAGACGGCAGCGCGGCAGACGGGTCGCGCCACGCGGGGCGACCCCAAGCCGTGGCTGTTGGTGCGGCGGGGGCGGGGACTCTTCGGGACACTCCCAGGGTTTACTTTTCTACACCAGCGGGGCCTCACCAGGTAACATCCAGCTCCTACTCAAGGCCGGTGGGTTTTCAACCTGAGGAGGGGCCGCCCAGGGCCGTGGACGACAGCGCAGCTGGCGGGTCGTTTCACTCGGAGCGCCCGCGGGTTGTGTTCGTCGACGCGGCGGGGACAAGGAGTCGTCTGGAGGCAGGCCACCAGAACAGCGCCCTCTCAGAGGACAATGGACAACACAGGGAGACGGGACAGGTTTTTTCCCAGCGAGCCAACGGAGCAGAGTTACTGCGCACACCAGGCAGGGGAGCGGAGCCGTCGAGGTTGCTCCTCACACGGGGAAGTGGAGCAGAGCCGTTGGAGTTGCTTTTCACGGGAAGCAACGGGACGAGGCTACTCCGCACACAAGGTAATGGGGCGGGGCCAGCAGAGCTGCTCCTCGTGGGAGTCAATGGAGCAGAGCTGCTCCGCGCACAAACCAATGGAGCGGAGCAATCGGCACTGCCCCGCGTGGGAGTCAATGGAGCAGAGCTGCTCCGCGCACAAACCAATGGAGCGGAGCAATCGGCACTGCTCCGCATGGGAGCCAATGGAGCGGAGCAACCGGCACTGCTCCGCGTGGGAGTCAATGGAGCGGAGCTGCTCCGCGCACAAGCCAATGGAGCGGAGCAATCGGCACTGCTCCGCGTGGGAGTCAATGGAGCGGAGCTGCTCCGCGCACAAGCCAATGGAGCGGAGCAATCGGCACTGCTCCGCATGGGAGCCAATGGAGCGGAGCAACCGGCACTGCTCCGCATGGGAGACAATGGAGCGGAAGATGCTCCGCGCACAGGCCAATGGAGCGGGGATGTTTCACACACAGGCCGAAGCGACGCCGGCGATGTACTCAATGAGGGGCCGTCCAAGTGGGGAAACGACCGGGGAGGCCAACACCCGGTGGCCGCTGGTGGGCCCGGACTGGCCCCCACTATGGGCGTCGGGAGAGCCGCGCCTAGGCCGGCGCCACCTAGAGTCGCCGCAGGACCGGAGCCAACGGGAATAGGTAGTCGGAGGCCGATGATGCTTCCGGATAAGTTCGACGGAGTTGCGTCCTGGTCGGACTACTTGATTCACTTTGAGAGCGTCGCGACAGTCAACCACTGGAGCGATGCCGAAAAGGCAATGTATCTGGCGTCTCACCTAAAGGGTACGGCCCAGGAGGCACTGGCAGACATGACGCCAGAGGCACGGGGGGAATATTCCTCCATCTTGGGGAACTTCGAGCACCGTTTCGGCGTGACAGCACAGGTACCATTACATCGGGCCCAGTTGTCCATGCGGACGAGGGGACGAGATGAGTCGCTCAGTAGCCTGGGACAGTCCATTCGGCGGCTGGTACTGCAAAGCTACCCGAGACTACCGACACAGGCGCGGGAGGACTTGGGCGTTGAGGCATTCCGGAGGGCCTTGGGGGAGGAACAACTACAACGTCATCTTTTCTCCCGTAAGGCGGAGACCCTGACCGAGGCTGTTACACTGGCGACCGAAATGGAGGCGTTCGTGGAGTCCCAAGAGTTCAGCCGGAGAGGGAGGGCCGGAGCCAGGGATGTAAGGTCAGTGGAGCAACTTCCTCAGGCTCCGGCCGTGGAGCCTGAGTCGGTCCTGCCAGTGGGGTACAAACCTGAGACGCGGGCCCAGGTGGAGTGCTACAGGTGCCATGAGCTCGGCCATTTCAGCAGAGACTGCCCCCGCCGGCGGGCCCAGGTGGAGTGCTACATGTGCCATGAACTCGGCCATATCAGCAGAGACTGCCCCCGCCGGAGTGGGAAAGGCGGCCCCCCGCCGCGCCGGCCCAGGGCCGGGGGAGCATGGAGACCGCCAGTTTCTGGGCCGGCAAGCCCAGTCGGCCCGGCCGCGACAGGGACGCCCGGAGCCAACTACATTGGAGGGATGGTAGCGGGAAGGCCAGTGCGTTGCCTTCTCGACACTGGGGCGACAGTGAGCCTGATTGCGGGACGTTTCTACCATGCCTGGCTCAAGGCGGATGGACGGAGACTACTCCCCGCGGTTCCGGGCCTGAGGATGGCGGACGGCAGTCCTATGCCGTCGAAGGGAAGAGGAGACTTTGAGTTACAAGTGGGCGACCTCCGCGTTCACCACACCTTTACGGTGGCCGAGATTGAGCCGGACGTGATTTTGGGTTTGGACTTCCTCGCGAAGTACCACTGTGAGTGGAATTGGAACGACCATACGGTCACCCTCGACGGAAGGAAGTTCACCCTGGGGGGTATGACACGTGAGCCTCTCGTGGCAAGAGTGCAGGTAGCAGAGAACATGGTGGTTCCGGCCGGCCATGAAGCGATCCTCGCCGGCGAAATAAGGAGCGGGACACGAGTGGGAGTCGGAATGGTCTACCCCAACTTGGAGGCTACGGACAACTGCCGGGTTGCGGTCGCCACCGGTCTGGTGGACACCAATAATGGAACCGTGCCGGTGAGAGTTTTCAACCCGACGGCCGACCCAGTGACGATCTACCAGGGCAGCCGTTTGGCTCTTTTCTCGCCGGTGGAGGAGTTGGACGTGATGGAGCTAGAAGAGGGATGGCGAGGGGTTGCCACTGGCCGTACTCCGGCGGATGCACGGCCGGAGGTTCCTCCTCATCTACAAGACCTGTTGGAGCGAGGAGCGACGGACCTCACCCGGACTCAACGTTCCCGACTGGCGGGGCTGCTGACGGAGTTCGCCGGAGCTTTCACCGGCCCCGACGGCCGCCTTGGGCACACGGAGCTGGCCAAACACGCCATCAATACGGGAGACGCGGTGCCGGTTCGCCAACCACCCAGGAGGTTGCCGATCCATAAGAGGCAGGAGGCCGACCAGCAGGTAAAACAGATGCTGCGGGATGGCGTGGTAGAACCGTCTGGTAGTCCCTGGTCGTCGCCGGTGGTGTTAGTCCGGAAGAAGGACGGGACTGTCCGTTTCTGCGTGGACTACCGGAGGGTCAACGAGGTAACAATTAAGGATGCCTACCCCATCCCCAGAATTGAAGATAACCTGGACGCCTTAAGCGGGGCAAAGTGGTTCAGTACCCTCGACCTAGCCAGTGGCTACTGGCAGGTCGGGATGGAGGAGGAGGACCGGGAGAAGACGGCGTTCGGCATGCAGAACGGGCTGTACCAGTTCACCGTTATGCCGTTCGGGCTGTGCAACGCTCCGGCAACGTTCGAACGCCTGATGGAACAGGTACTGAAGGGACTACAATGGCAGGTGGCAGTAGTCTACTTGGACGACGTTATCGTGTGGGGGACAGACTTCGAGGAGCATCAGGAGAGGTTGGCGGTAGTCCTGGAACGGTTCCGGGCCGCGGGGTTGAGGCTTAAACCCAAGAAGTGTAGCCTTTTCAAGAAGGAAGTGTCGTTCCTAGGCCATCTCGTGTCAGCCGACGGGGTCAGGACCGATCCAGAGAAGGTCAAAGTCATTCGGAGCTGGCCTCAACCCGCGAACCTGACCCAGGTCAGGAGCTTCCTGGGCCTCGCCTCCTACTACAGGCGGTTCATCGTGAATTTCGCCGAGATCGCCCGCCCCCTCCACGCCCTGACCGCCAAGAGCCAAAGAACATTTTCATGGTCTGCCGCTTGCCAGTCAGCGTTCGACCACCTGAAGGACGCGTTGACCACGGCACCGGTGCTACGGTACCCGGACACGGAGCACCGTTACATTCTGGACACGGACGCCAGCAACTGCACCATCGGAGCCGTGCTGGCACAGGAAGGGGAGGAAGGCGAGCAGGTGATCGCGTACGGGAGCCGTACCTTGTCCAAGGCCGAACGCAACTACTGTACCACGCGGAGAGAGTTGCTGGCCGTAGTCCATTTCGTCCACTATTTCAAACACTACCTCCTTGGCAAACGGTTCTTGCTCCGAACGGACCACGGATCCCTCCGATGGATGTTCAACTTCAAGGAGCCGGAGGGGCAGACTGCCAGGTGGATCCAGAGGCTGGGGTGTTACGAGTTCGACGTGGAACATCGGGCGGGGAAGAAGCATACGAACGCCGACGCCGTTTCCCGAATTCCGTGCGGTCAATGTGGACGTTCAGGCGAGGTCAGCCACGAATGCTACACCAAGGGACCCCTGTTGGGGGCCATTGGGGAGCCAGAACTGGAAGAGACCACCCCGGTGGAGGGACTCCTGGCGGCCTGGGATTCCGAGGAGCTAAGGCAGGAGCAGCGTGACGACCCGGAGCTAGGACGAATCGTCCACTGGCTGGATGAGGGACTCCCCAAACCCGGCTGGTCGGACGTGTCGGCCCTGGACGAGGGCACGAAATTTTGGTGGGCGAAGTGGGGGACCCTGCGACTGTCACACGGGGTGCTACAGATCGGGTGGGAGCAGCCTCAGGACGGACTCCGCAAGTGGAAGGTCGTAGTCCCTCGGACGCGGGTGGAGGACATCTTGCGGCTAACCCATGATTGCAGGACATCGGGACATTTGGGTGTCGCCCGGACGGTTGCTCGGTTGAGGCAAGCGCCGGTGTACTTCCGGGAGATGCGACGCCAGGCGATGGAGTGGTGCCAAAAGTGCCACAAGTGCGGTTCAAAGAAGCCGCCCCCTCGACCCCTCCGGGCCCCACTGCAGCAGTACTTGGTGGGTGCGCCGATGGAGCGCATCGCGATCGACCTCACAGGCCGGTTCCCCAAAACCAAGGCGGGGAATTCAAGCATCATGGTGGTGGCGGACTATTTCACAAAGTGGGTGGAGGCGTTTCCGATCCCGGACCAGACAGCCCTCACCGTCGCCCGAACCCTGGTGGAGCAGGTCATCACCCGTTTCGGCACCCCCCTCGAGATCCACACGGATCAGGGGAGGGAGTTCGAAGCCCGGCTGTTCCAGGACACTTGCCGTCTACTGGGCGTCCGCAAGACTCGCACGACGCCGTTCCATCCCCAGTCTGACGGAATGGTGGAGCGATTCAACCGCACCGTTAAGACGATGTTGAGCCTGTTCGTGCGAGAGAACCAGGATGACTGGGACGAACACCTTCCGTACGTAATGATGGCGTACCGCTCCTCTCAGCACGACAGCACCAGGTTCACGCCGAACATGCTCATGCTCGGCCGGGAGGTGCGGCTTCCGTTGGACTTGGTGGTGGGACAGCCAGAGGAGCCGACGACAGAGGCAACGGTACAGGAGTACGTAGACGAACTGAGGGCGAAGATTGAGCGCGCGCACAAATTCGCTCGACAGCACCTGAAGGGGAGCCAAACACACCAGAAGCAGCATTACGATCGTCGGGCCGAGGGTACCGGTTACGAGCCCGGACGTGCCGTGTGGCTCTACACTCCCTCCAAGAAGGTGGGTCGCACGCCCAAACTACAGTGCTGGTGGGACGGGCCTTTTGTGGTGTTGAAGAGGACCGACGACGTCACCTACCGGATCCAGAGGTCGCCTCGCGCCAAGGCCAAGGTGGTCCATTTCAACCGGCTTAAGCCATACTTGGGGGACGTCCAGGTAGACTGGTGGAGACGGGCCGCAGGAAACCATCCAGGGGAACCCAGCCGAGTCACAGAGGAAGGTCAGTCACCGCCGGGGGAACGGTCATCACCAGCATCTAGCCCAGAGCTTCGGGCTCCTTCGGCGGGGCCGCCAGAGGACGGGAGTGTTCGGTCGGATGTAGCGGAACTACCTCCGGAGAGGCCAGTAGGGGAGGCGTCCCAGCCCGTTGCGGAGACGGATGTCACTCTTGACGGGGTGGAGGAGACGGACGCAGATCTGAGACCGGACGAACCTGAAGGGGAGACGTTCCAGCCCACTGCGGAAACGGATGTCACTCTTGACGGGGTAGAGGAGACGGACGCAGAGCTGGGACCGGACGGACCTGAGGGGGAGGATGTCCAGTCGCCTCCTCCGCCGACGGAACCAGGCACCGAACGGTATACTCGCGTTGGCCGGAAAGTAGTCCGCCCTAGTCGATATTGTTTTGCCTTAACCAAACTTTCGTCTCCTCTTTCCCCCCGCAGGATGACTCCCGTGGCGTGTCCTCACTGTGGGAAGACCTTCACCCGCCGCAGCAACCGCCGCAGACACATCCGCACTGCGTGCGTGGAGCTCCACGCGGAACGCCCGTACGCATGCGAGCGTGGTTGCGGCTTTCAGTTCTACCGGGAGGACGTCCGGGGGCGTCACCATCGATATTGCCAAGGGGGGTTGGTGGCTGGAGTGATGGCGGGGGCGGACACCTTAGACGTCCACCCGAGTGAGGACGAGTTGGAGCTCGTCAACGCTGCCAGCCGGGAGCTTTCTCCGCCTTGTCTCTCCCGACAAGGGAGCCCGGACTTTCTCTGCAGGGGGCGTAGCCAATCAACCGCTGCCAGTCCCGCGTCACTGTCCCGGGCCAAGCGACGACGGAGCCCAGTTCCGGCGAGGGATCCGGGGGTCCGTCTCCACGCGGAGCGACCTCCCCGGCCCCCTCGGGCGGGACGGAACGAGTCGACCAGCCAGCCACGACCGGAGCAGGAGGAACTACACCGACCGCCGGGGGACCGCGTCCGCGCGGAGCGATCCCCCCGGCCTCGTTCCAGACGGGACAAGTCGGCCAGCCAGCCACGACCAGGACGGGAGGGGCTACCTCGACCGCCAAGGGACCACTGCCGCTCGGAGTGTTCCCCCCGGCCTTGTGCAGAATCGGACGAGTCCAGCCAGAAGCAGGAACGGCTTCCTCCGTCGCCCAGGGGCCGTTGGTCGGGACGACGGGGCCACCGGCATCGCTCACGCTGTCCGGAAGGAAGCAGCGCCGCCAGGGCCTCTCCGCCGGTTTCCGCGGAGGGGGGGACGCAGACGGAGCCTCCGACGCCTCCGCTGGTGGCGACATTCCCGTGGAGTGGGTCGCCCCGGGTCCTGCCGGTCGGAAGTCGGGTGGAGCTGCCGGACGGGACCTGGATGAGGCTGGACATGGACGGCGTCGTCCAGCGACCCCATGAGGTGAGGGAGGTGGCCACCCACATGCCGGTCCCCTTATGCGAGCACTTGCGGGACGAGTGGCGCCTGGAGACCACGCCCACCGGGTTGGACGGCGACGGCCACCGGCTGTTCCGATCGAGCGTGGTCCACTCCTATGAAGTTCCGGGGAGGCTCCTCCAGACATACGAGGGCCAGCAGTACGGCCAGTACTTCGTACATCCGTCAGCGGCGGGCCAGCCTTCGCTGGGAGGACTGCTACCCCCTGGGGCACCTCCACCTCCACGCTACCCCGATGACGTGCCACAGGAATTCTGGGAGCAGTTGTTCCGACAGACGGAAGTCCAGCGCCAGCCACCTCCTACCTCCTAGATGAGAACTTTTAACCAGTGTTGTTTTCTTGTTGTAACCTTAAGGTTGTTTTCTTTTTGTTGTATAAAATGTTGGCGTCGTGCGCTTTCCGGGGCGGTTGGCCGGGGGGCGGCAGCAGCAGCCCATAGTCTTGTTTGGGGGCAAACAAGGTCTTCGTGGGGGGCTGTGTAGCGCCCGTGCCGGTTGGGCGGTAGAGGGCGCTGGAGCGGTTCCACGGTGTTGGGATCGCTCCAGGTGGCTCCTGCTGGTGCGCCCCGGCGACCCGCCTTCGGATTGCGCAACGGCCGAACCGGTTCTGACCAGTTCTGGTACCGCGTGATTGTGTGAGCCTGTTGTCCAGTTTTGGTAGGCGAGAGTCCACAATAAACGGCTGAGAATCACCGGAAATAGAGGAATACTTGCGTCAGGAGTCCTTCTTGTGTGTGTAGTCGACCCCAGAGAAATCTACGTTACAATATTTTAACTAATGATTTGGCAATACATTCCGCAGGTGTCTTGATGACTGATATTACAGACCATCTTCCCGTATTCTTAGTTATTAACAATTTTAAAGAAGGTTCCCGAACCGACAAACATTTCAAAAAGCGTAATTTTAATGCCAGTAACATCGATAACTTCGCTCATGATTTAAATGCAATTGACTGGGATTCTTTAATACTAACCAACGATTTACACTGCGTGTATGACACGTTTCTATTAGAAGTTCAACAACTATGTGATCAAAATTTCCCGTTACAAGAAGTCAAATGTCGCTATGATAAATGTAAGTCTCCATGGCTATCTGATGGTATATATAATTCTATCCGACGTAAAAATCATTCATACAAAAAATTTGTGAAAAACCCGACTGTAAATAATAAATATGTTTATATTCAGTATAAAAACAAACTAAATTTATTAATTAAAACAGCAAAGAAAAAATTTCTATGTACAAAATTTAATCAAGTAAAAGGTAATATTAAAGGTACCTGGAAAGTTATAAATTCTCTACTCAACAAACGTAAGCAACATTCAAAAACATCATTCTTTTTTAAAGATGATATTAAAATTACAGATAATAAGGAAATTGCCGATGCATTTAACAACTACTTCGTTAACATCGGCAGTAGCCTTTCCAGTGGCCTCCCGTTATGTAACACTTCCTTTGATTCATTTCTGAACAACAAATGTCCGAATTCACTCTTTTTTGTACCTATTACCCAGGAAGAGATTGTGGATTGTTTAAACAAAATTCCTTCAGGCAAGGCTCCTGGTTTTGATGGTTTAAATTATTTTGTAATTAAGCAGGTAAGGTATTCATTAGCTAAACCTCTGGCTGACATCTTTAACAAATGTCTGACAGCTGGTGTGTTTCCTGACAGTCTAAAAATAGCCCAGGTAACTCCAATATATAAAAAAGGCTGTAAGCATGAGTTTACAAACTATAGACCCATTTCAGTCTTGTCTACAATTTCAAAACTTTTTGAAAAACTTATTTATAAACGATTAATCTCTTTTATTAATAAACATAATATTCTCTCTGAATCTCAATTTGGATTTCGACAAAAACGCTCAACTGACTTGGCCACATCGTATGTTATTAGTAAATTATGTAAAGCTATTGATAGTAATAATTTTTCTTTAGGCGTCTTTTTGGATTTATCAAAAGCTTTCGACACCGTAAATCATTACATTTTAATCAGAAAATTAGAACATTATGGTGTGCGTGGATCAGCCTTGGAATTACTTAAAAGTTATCTATGTAACAGCAAACAGTATGTATCATTTAATTCTGTAAATTCTATCAGTCAACTCATTACATGTGGGGTACCTCAGGGTTCCGTGTTGGGTATGTTGCTTTTCCTTATTTATATTAATGATATATGCAATACCTCGGACAGAATTACGTTTTGTTTATTTGCCGACGATACAAGTCTGTTGTACACTGACAATAATGTAAATGAAGCTATTCAAAACATCAATGTGGAACTTGAAAAAATAGGTACTTGGCTGTTAGCAAACAAATTATGTATTAATGTTCTTAAATCAAATTACATGATTTTTTGTGCCAGTCAATACAAGTATACACAATCTGTTCCTTTGATTTTAAATAATATAAGGCTTAGTCAAGTTAAAAAAACTAAATTTCTTGGTGTAATTATTGATGAAAATCTTACATGGAAAAGTCATATTGATGAGATAGCAACAAAAATATCCACGAATATTGGAATAATGAATCGGTTAAAATATTACCTCCCCAGCAGGATTTTATTAACATTGTATAATTCATTTGTTTTACCATATTTAAATTATTCAATCTTGACTTGGGCCAGTTCATCATCTAAATGTAACAAATTACTAATTTTACAAAAACGAGCAGTTCGTGTAATTTTGAATGCTGGTTACCGTGATCATTCTGCTCCATTGTTTGCTAAATTAAATTTATTACAATGTAATGATTTATACCACCTTAATTTGGGAAAATTCATGTATAAATTTATGCATAATGCCCTTCCTGTGTGTTTTAATTGTTGTTTTACTTTAACATCTAACGTTCATGTACATAATACTCGAAGTAGTGCCAGGGGAAATTTATTAGCCCAATTTATAGACACACCATTTTCCCCAGTTTTTGTTTGCTGGGCTTAATATCACAATGTTATTATTGTTCATATGTTTTTTCATAAGGTTTTAATATAATAACTGTGTCAGTAAGCAACTTGGTGAATTTGTAGCTCACCAATACTGACTACTTGATGATATCCGGAGAGAGTGTAATGTACGCACATTTATAGATGATGTGCCCTCTGACGTCACGTGTTTACATCCGTATTCAAAAGTGTCCAGCAGTGATGCGCACGTACCCATCATGTTTTACATAAAATTTGCTTAAAGACTGACATCGCAGGTCAGACCGCCTTTGAATTATATGACCTCTTATGTCATCTCTTAACCAAATTTATGTAAAACATGATGCGTGCGCATATTGACGGGCACATTTGAATACAGATGTAAACAGAGGCACATCGTCTATAGGGTCACGAAGTTGTCATTTTGGATAGTTACTATGTTCTCATAATTATTCAGTCACTTATGCTTTAGCAAATGTTATTGAAGTAAGGATATGTAAGTAGAATCACCAAAATAAACTTGTCCAAAAATTTAAATAAAATATATACCCAAATATGGGATAAACATATTACACGGCAGGGATTAACGATTTATGCAAATTATACATATTTCCACCACTTTTTTGTAGACTTTTGATATGTAATTCTAGGGACCTTATAGAAGTGCACTGTGGTGAAAAACAATTTGTTCGAGGTCAAAATGTATTTTTCCTGGACTATTCATGCACATTGCACAAACGGATAAAGTAACAAAAATATATCTATATGTTCAACTGTCTCATTTTGACACAAAAGCAAACACCACAACCTGAATTGTTGACATACATTGTACACTCTGAATATCAACTTGACTTGGACAAGAAAATTAATTTGTACAAAACTATTTTCAGACACATTCATGATAACAAACTCAAATATATAGCTGATTTGTACACTTTCAAAATACAATGACCATTATCATACCATGACCATTTTCCACTTGATACATACAGCAGTTTTGAATTGTCTACTGAAAGAAATTACATGTATATTGTAAGTTACACAAAATCTATTTTTTTTCAAAAACTAAAAACACATCACAGGTTCACTAACCATAAACAATTTGTCCAACACTTAATGCCAGAATACTACGTACAAAACAGTGTTCAACGTTCCTAAACTTACAGATTATTTTCAAAAACAGATTATTCCAACAATCAACATAACCATCATCTCACACTATTAAAAGCAACCATTTCCACAACAATTGTTACAAGCTATTACAGTGCTTTCATATCTTAAATGTTGTTTATATCATTTAACTCTATCAAAAAACCCTAATTTAAAACAGGAAATATTAAACCAAACATTAGTTCAATTTTCTTTTTCAAACAACTTGGCAAACATGATCAGTCATTACACGTATTTCACAACACATGAATATACTCTTAAAACTTCATCACTTTTTTGGCAGCAGTTTCTGCTGGTGGTTTTTCCATATCTGTCACACCCAAATCAATAACATTTCGTCCTTGCAGGACCAAGTCATACATTTTTGTGTTTTCCAGATCCTTCATGATGTCATCAACAACATCTGTCTTCCACAGATTGACAGCGATTGGTTTGGGCATATGTATTTCAACGAGTTCACCCCGAAGTTCACACGTCAATAGCAACATCTGTTCATCACTCCCTTCAACAGAAATCACTTCTACTTGTACCTGTTCAACCGCTATCTGTTATTTAGAAAGAAAAGGGTAACACTGATGTTAAAAAATTGTACAATATCCCCTACATGTATATGAACTTAAAAGTAGGATACACCATTTGCAGATATCGAAAATATTTACTACCAAATTATTAAAAAATATCTTACTCATCTGAAAGTAAATAATGATTCTAGACAACAAGCAAAATGATTGCGCTAGATATCCTGTAATTATTTTAAAAAAAAAAAATTTATAAAGAGAAATTCGCGATCGCTGGACGGCGATCGCAAAAAAACAGAAATAACATAATAATAACTGCTCGACGCCGGTTGAAAACAAACGCTGTTTTTTGTGCTTTTCAGCTCGGCATCAATGACTGTAAAACTTCAGACACCTCAGTAAAACGGTATTTACTATAAAATACACCCCCCCCCCCCCCACCCCCAAAGCCACCCATTCATGATACGGTAATTCAAGCAATTACCAATGATGTATCCTACCTTTAACAATTAACAGTAATTTACTACATGTACAGACAAATGTCTACTGTATTGTAACATCATAAGCCCCTTTCACACTAGACGATTTCCCCGGTAATTCCCTGGGAAATTGCCGGGGAATTTCGGTCGGTCTGTTCACACTACCAAAGAAATCCCCGGGAAACTGCTTTTCCCCGGGAAATATTTACCCGGGAAATATTTACCCCTGCTCGGGAGTAGGGTTAAAGGAGAAATCCCCGGGGTTTAACGTTTTTCCCGGGGAAAAGCAACTAGTGTGAACGTCGCAGGGTTTGAACTTACCCCACCTTTTTGCGTCCACGGGTAATCTCGAAAGGTCACAGGGTCACAAATAGCGCGCCAAATAATTCGCGCGGTGACTCGGTATTGTAATACAGTACCTTTCAAACTTGTCGTAAATATATTTACAGTTAAGTACAAAAGACAAATAATAACGTTTGAAAATTATACAAATAATTTAATTTTAAAGAATATGAGCAAAATGAATGGTTTTAATATTTAATAAAAGAAGTGTCGTGAACAAGACTGTGTTTAGCTTCCTTCTCGTGTACGTGTATTTATAATGTCCCGTGTGGTTAGGTACCAGTCTTCTATTTTCTTATCCGCATGATGCGTGGCCCAGCGTGTAATTATCGTCGACCCATGCCACGCGCCCTCAGTTTACACATTTCCCGGGGTTTGATGGCCAGTGTGAAATGACCGTGCATATTCCCGGGAAATAGTGTCCCCGGGAGTTACCAAATGGGTCTAGTGTGAACGGTTGCTGGGGTGTTGGTGGGGTAAAAAATCCCCGGGAATTTCCCAGGGATTTATTTCCCGGGGATTGGCTCTGCAGTGTGAAAAGGGCTTAAGTACATGTACTGTATTCTAAATCATTTTTGAACTAATAAAAACAATAAAGGAAAGAAATTTGTTACATTTTTGCAAAGTTGGCCAGCTTTTTCTCCCATCACCATTCCAACTGACTTTGTCAAAAATTCATATTCTTGCAATATTTACCACATTTTCGCAAAAATATTTTTTCCATTCAGGCCATTAAAATCCCCTACAAAAACAAACATATGATATGACATAATTCTCCAACCTATTATCCCTCATTTATAAATACCTGAGACACTTTAGCCATTCCTATTGGTCAAGAGCTCAACATGTAGATATACAGTATTTAAAATAATTGAAATTTCACTTGCTTTTCTCACTCGCGTTCCAATTCCCAGACATTGCTTTATTGGCACATCAGATGACTGCAAGATTAGGGACTTTTCGATTTGCACGTTCACACGTGGACTGCGACGTATGCGGTCCCAAGTAGACTGCGACGTATGCGGGCACGCTGAATGTTGTTATTGCCTTTTCGATTTCACACTACTTGAAGTTGTAGAAATGCTTGTCAGCAACTCATAGTCAAATTATTTTTCACAATTATTTTCTTTATTTTGTATGTGAAGGTTCAGGAAGGATGATCCAATTTCGGTGCATAGGACTGTACTCGATAATTATGCTGCAACAAATTGGCGATGCATAAATAAAATGCGTTCATTTTATGGATTATTCTACAAGAATTTTTATTTAAGGGAAATTACAGACAAGAAAATGTGTTAATTTTAGCGAACTTACGCTTCCACCACTCTCTGCTTGAAGAATCAAGTCAATCGGGTCCATTTTGTAACTTCAAATGTGGTGTTTCTTTCCTGATGTGGTGTTTCGTTTCTACAAAATAGTGATATGCACACTATGTCGTCACAGTTTTCCAACGACGGCAAAACAAGGTTGAACGCGTTCGAGAATTCTGCTACGAACGACGAGTTCGTCGATGCGCATGCGCACTGCTTCACAAATGACCGCATACGTCGCAGTCTACTAGTAAACGTGCAAATCGAAAAGTCCCAGTGATATGCACACTATGTCGTCACAGTTTTCCAACGACGGCAAAACAAGGTTGAACGCGTTCGAGAATTCTGCTACGAAGGACGAGTTCGTCGATGCGCATGCGCACTGCTTCACAAATGACCGCATACGTCGCAGTCTACTATAGTAAACGTGCAAATCGAAAAGTCCCTATTGTCATGGCTAGAACTCCACAGTTAATTGTATAGCCTATTGCCTCGACCAATCATCAACCGTTGATCAACAAGCACATCCCACATAAAACCATTCTGATTGGAATTGGCGTTTTTGCGTTCGCATTTGCCAGAGAAGAGGTTTGATATTTGTTGGTTAAGGGATCTCATTGTACCCTTTTTCGGTTTATTTCTTGCCATGGCTTTCCTATGCGGAAATTGTATATGAATATAATAAATATATTCGGATTGTGGGGCACATTGTAGGCAAGAAAAACCGTTTGGTTTGTTTTGTTTGATGAGATGTTTTAGGAGGGATGTTTCCCTGGTTTTGTTGGTATTCTCTGGGGTATATATGTACAGTTTGCGTACGTAAGATGGGTAGCGTGCAAAGCGGCGTGGCCCGGTGGATGATACCGTGTTGTGATTGGTCATCGTATTATCCAATGGGTGCTCGGATGCGATAGAGCGGAAAACAGAGCATGGGTTGTGAACTCATGTTGTGGATTTGGGCTAAAAGTGTGTTTGTTTTTTGTTTGAAAAAGCCACTATTTATATTTTCCCATTTTGGGAAATAGTTAAATGAGGTATGGGCTTTTAGAGAATTTGTTCTTCTATCTTTTGATAGTTGTTTAAGAAAAAATCATAACATCTAACCGTGTGCGGTGATGGAAAGAGACGGATTTTTTGGTGTTTGAAAAAGAAACATATGGTCAAACCGTGTGCGGTATTTGGACAAATATGTTTTGGTCGGCCCTTTGTTTATGAGTATAGCGGCTACGTGGTGGCTGGTTTGTTTCAAATGCTAGTTTGTATAATGTAATTTAGGTGGAATAATCCCGTCTGCGGGTTATTTGTGTTCCAAATTACAGATCTGCTGATGTGTGTTCAGGTTTTTTTTGTTTAAACAAACGAGATGGCCGGGGTTTCCATGTTAGGATATTTGTGCTGGATGTTTTCCGAGTGCGAATGTGTGTGGTATATCGATGTCATGTGACGTCTTATGTGTGATAGACTTATTAATGCCAAGTCTGTGGTTGTACATGAGTACTTAAATCAGAGAGAGAAACAACCTGAAGATACCATAGTTGTTAATCAAGGGGGGTATTCACGGGCAGCTTGCGTGGACCATCGACCCACGATACTCCTGGGTGGAGCAGGGAGTATAATAAGAAAGGTTAAGAAAGTGATGGCGCTTTCCCATCCAGTGACATTTCTCTCTCTGTGACTTGTATGGCTTAATTAAGCGCGAATTAGTCTAGGCCCGTTATGTCCGAAATAAATGGAGTGGGCGAACACGAAAGACTAGATGACCGTTGTTGGTACAAGATAAATCAAATGTGATTTTATTGGTGCGAGGGGAGAATTGTAATCGCAAATTCTCTTGTGTTAGCAATAGCAGTGCTTTCGTGTCTTTACTGTTATGACACTCGTCAGTTGCAGGTAGGTGATTCCATGGTAAGGAATCGGTTCTAACTCGCAAGGTGTGTGGGTTTGGTGTAGTTATTACAATCAATGAACGTGAATTCCAGGTATTTGGAACTTAGCCATATTATTTATTTTGGGTCCGTATTATTTCTCTTGTATAGAGAGCAGTATGTTGGGTTTCAACTGTGTTTTTTTACTGCTTGGTGTTTTAATTGTTACGGTCCGGTTGTTTATGGCTCGGTTGCTGATTGGAATTGGCGTTTTTGCGTTCGCATTTGCCAGAGAAGAGGTTTGATATTTGTTGGTTAAGGGATCTCATTGTACCCTTTTTCGGTTTATTTCTTGCCATGGCTTTCCTATGCGGAAATTGTATATGAATATAATAAATATATTCGGATTGTGGGGCACATTGTAGGCAAGAAAAACCGTTTGGTTTGTTTTGTTTGATGAGATGTTTTAGGAGGGATGTTTCCCTGGTTTTGTTGGTATTCTCTGGGGTATATATGTACAGTTTGCGTACGTAAGATGGGTAGCGTGCAAAGCGGCGTGGCCCGGTGGATGATACCGTGTTGTGATTGGTCATCGTATTATCCAATGGGTGCTCGGATGCGATAGAGCGGAAAACAGAGCATGGGTTGTGAACTCATGTTGTGGATTTGGGCTAAAAGTGTGTTTGTTTTTTGTTTGAAAAAGCCACTATTTATATTTTCCCATTTTGGGAAATAGTTAAATGAGGTATGGGCTTTTAGAGAATTTTTTCTTCTATCTTTTGATAGTTGTTTAAGAAAAAATCATAACATCTAACCGTGTGCGGTGATGGAAAGAGACGGATTTTTTGGTGTTTGAAAAAGAAACATAATGGTCAAACCGTGTGCGGTATTTGGACAAATATGTTTTGGTCGGCCCTTTGTTTATGAGTATAGCGGCTACGTGGTGGCTGGTTTGTTTCAAATGCTAGTTTGTATAATGTAATTTAGGTGGAATAATCCCGTCTGCGGGTTATTTGTGTTCCAAATTACAGATCTGCTGATGTGTGTTCAGGTTTTTTTTGTTTAAACAAACGAGATGGCCGGGGTTTCCATGTTAGGATATTTGTGCTGGATGTTTTCCGAGTGCGAATGTGTGTGGTATATCGATGTCATGTGACGTCTTATGTGTGATAGACTTATTAATGCCAAGTCTGTGGTTGTACATGAGTACTTAAATCAGAGAGAGAAACAACCTGAAGATACCATAGTTGTTAATCAAGGGGGGTATTCACGGGCAGCTTGCGTGGACCATCGACCCACGATACTCCTGGGTGGAGCAGGGAGTATAATAAGAAAGGTTAAGAAAGTGATGGCGCTTTCCCATCCAGTGACATTTCTCTCTCTGTGACTTGTATGGCTTAATTAAGCGCGAATTAGTCTAGGCCCGTTATGTCCGAAATAAATGGAGTGGGCGAACACGAAAGACTAGATGACCGTTGTTGGTACAAGATAAATCAAATGTGATTTTATTGGTGCGAGGGGAGAATTGTAATCGCAAATTCTCTTGTGTTAGCAATAGCAGTGCTTTCGTGTCTTTACTGTTATGACACTCGTCAGTTGCAGGTAGGTGATTCCATGGTAAGGAATCGGTTCTAACTCGCAAGGTGTGTGGGTTTGGTGTAGTTATTACAATCAATGAACGTGAATTCCAGGTATTTGGAACTTAGCCATATTATTTATTTTGGGTCCGTATTATTTCTCTTGTATAGAGAGCAGTATGTTGGGTTTCAACTGTGTTTTTTTACTGCTTGGTGTTTTAATTGTTACGGTCCGGTTGTTTATGGCTCGGTTGCTGATTGGAATTGGCGTTTTTGCGTTCGCATTTGCCAGAGAAGAGGTTTGATATTTGTTGGTTAAGGGATCTCATTGTACCCTTTTTCGGTTTATTTCTTGCCATGGCTTTCCTATGCGGAAATTGTATATGAATATAATAAATATATTCGGATTGTGGGGCACATTGTAGGCAAGAAAAACCGTTTGGTTTGTTTTGTTTGATGAGATGTTTTAGGAGGGATGTTTCCCTGGTTTTGTTGGTATTCTCTGGGGTATATATGTACAGTTTGCGTACGTAAGATGGGTAGCGTGCAAAGCGGCGTGGCCCGGTGGATGATACCGTGTTGTGATTGGTCATCGTATTATCCAATGGGTGCTCGGATGCGATAGAGCGGAAAACAGAGCATGGGTTGTGAACTCATGTTGTGGATTTGGGCTAAAAGTGTGTTTGTTTTTTGTTTGAAAAAGCCACTATTTATATTTTCCCATTTTGGGAAATAGTTAAATGAGGTATGGGCTTTTAGAGAATTTTTTCTTCTATCTTTTGATAGTTGTTTAAGAAAAAATCATAACATCTAACCGTGTGCGGTGATGGAAAGAGACGGATTTTTTGGTGTTTGAAAAAGAAACATAATGGTCAAACCGTGTGCGGTATTTGGACAAATATGTTTTGGTCGGCCCTTTGTTTATGAGTATAGCGGCTACGTGGTGGCTGGTTTGTTTCAAATGCTAGTTTGTATAATGTAATTTAGGTGGAATAATCCCGTCTGCGGGTTATTTGTGTTCCAAATTACAGATCTGCTGATGTGTGTTCAGGTTTTTTTTGTTTAAACAAACGAGATGGCCGGGGTTTCCATGTTAGGATATTTGTGCTGGATGTTTTCCGAGTGCGAATGTGTGTGGTATATCGATGTCATGTGACGTCTTATGTGTGATAGACTTATTAATGCCAAGTCTGTGGTTGTACATGAGTACTTAAATCAGAGAGAGAAACAACCTGAAGATACCATAGTTGTTAATCAAGGGGGGTATTCACGGGCAGCTTGCGTGGACCATCGACCCACGATACTCCTGGGTGGAGCAGGGAGTATAATAAGAAAGGTTAAGAAAGTGATGGCGCTTTCCCATCCAGTGACATTTCTCTCTCTGTGACTTGTATGGCTTAATTAAGCGCGAATTAGTCTAGGCCCGTTATGTCCGAAATAAATGGAGTGGGCGAACACGAAAGACTAGATGACCGTTGTTGGTACAAGATAAATCAAATGTGATTTTATTGGTGCGAGGGGAGAATTGTAATCGCAAATTCTCTTGTGTTAGCAATAGCAGTGCTTTCGTGTCTTTACTGTTATGACACTCCACGGCAGTTCCACTCACATAGCGCGCACGCAAATAAAGTATCGATGTGCGTTAATTCCTCGTTTATTAACTCCACTGATGTCTATGACGTGTACAACATGGCGGCCCCCATTCACGGAAAAAAACCGTGTACAAAGCGCAAAAATAATTGTCAAAATTATACTGTTTCTTAATAAAAAACATATAAAATAATAATGAAGGATGATGAAGCGTTGTGTTTTCTTTAAGAAATAAATCAAAAATGAGGATTATTTGTCTTTAATTATTCGTTACGGTGATTTTTCATTGACTTTTTTCACGTCCGCGTTAAATTTACACGTAGAACACATGAGATAGAAACGATCGTCAAAAATAATAAAATCCGGTTTTCTCAAACAAATCACAATATGTATCTGAAAGATCAGTTAATGAAAAGGTTAAAACAATGTTTTTTATCGTTAGGACACTTGGTTATAATTAAAATTCGGACGCTAAACTGTATGCTTTATTTCCTGCGAAACGCGAAACATTCGAGCTGCCGCTGCACTGGTTCACGGCACGCTAGGATTGTTGTGTGTTAATTATATCGATGCGCGGGTACCAGGTTTGATCGCGCGGAATACAAACTTTGTTTACACTGTGATATTCATTTCCGGGGATTACATATGGGTCAGTTCTACATTGTTTGTTTGTCACAACATGAGTTTTAAATTTCATCAAGCATCACTGGGGAAAATATGCAGAATATGTACGGAGAGGCTTCATCCTGGATTTAAAAAACCTGCTTGTAAACCTGTCTTGTGTAGTAGTATTCGAAAGGAGATTTATAGTGCATTTCGAGTCGGTACGTGGAAAGACACATTAGATCAGCATCCATCTCATCTTTGCGAGAAGTGTTCGAGACAGATTCGACATTTTACTGCTGGTACAAGAGACATTGATGTCAACAAACTACGCCTAAATCAAACAATCCAACTTGACTGGCCTAAGCACAAAAGAACAGGCGATTGTTTTGTATGTGAGCTTGTGACTAGACAAGGCAAAGGGGGCCGGCGTTGTTCACAAAAGAAAAATAAATATTCACTACCATCGACTTCTGTAAGTGATCATAATGCACCATGTTCATTTAATATTACTGATGAAAACATCTTTGAACATCTAGATACAACATCAAGTCAAGTTCAAGTACCCATAAGTTTGGACCTAATCAGTGACAAAGGGGAAGGAAGCATTTTCATTTGTGCTATTTGTCAGTGCATCCTAAGCAGACCAGGAGTCCAAACTCCTTGTGAACACAACTTTTGTGCCATATGTCTCAGTGCATATTATAAACATTCCAGGAGTGACACTGTCAAATGTCCACTATGCAATAATCCAACTAAATATAGTCAAATAACAAGAAGTCCTCGAGTGTTGACTGTACAGCTGGACAATCTACTAGTTGTTTGTAGCCAGTGCCAACAAATTGGAAAATTGGAGCAACTGTTGCATCATCATACATGTACCCCAATCACCAGCCCCATTTCCAAATTCACTGTCGTAAAAGCACCACAACATTACCAACACACTCTCGTAAAAGTTGGTACCTTAATCCTGTCTTAACTTATTCTTCATATTGGGGCTTGGGGTTTACACACTGGCAGTTTTATGTGCCGTCAGGGAATTTCAGTCCTTCAACAGCGGCCGGGTCAGTGGAAGGTCAACTTCATGGTCAACCCACTGGAGAAAAGGCCAGGTCAACCTTAATATAGCTAGCATAGTGAACTGTACAGGTACAACCACATGTGCACTGCACACACACTATGGACTTTGGCACAGAACAAAATAATGATTGAACTATAGGATTTTATACTGAAAGCAAGAATCTAATATGAACCAAGAAGTGGTAATACCAGATAAATAATATTACAATAAAATATGGATCGAAAAACTATCAAAGACCCCAGCTAAGTCCAATTACTAAATTTAACTTTTGTATAATACATTTGCATACTCAAATTAAGAAAATCAATCTTAATTCTCCAATTAAGTTTGTCAAAATGAGAAATCTAGCTGATAACGAAAAGTCATTAAAGGGATCGTAAACGTTTGGTAATTACTCCAAACATTAATGGCAATAGAAACTTACTTGGTAAGAAGTATCATGGAGGAATAAGCAGCTTTGGATAGTATAATGTATTTTTAGAAACTTTTCACTTTGAAGTACCGCGGTCGGTTATTGAAAAAGATATCACATTTTATCCCCAACAAAGTGAATCTGAGAAGCGTTACCGTGCATTGACGTTTCTCAGATTGTGTATTCCAATGCAGATTATTCTTCCTGCGTGGACATAAAACCGCTCTAGATTTTTGGTAATATCTCAAAATCGCTACCACCTGAAATGAAATTTGTACAGGTTAGTTTTATGGTATATATCTATAACTATATAGGATTGAAACAAACATTGGGTTCCAATTACCAAACGTATACGATTTCTTTAAGTACACGGGCCATAACTCTGCAGAGGCTAAATAGATTAAGGCGTCAGTGATGAATGAACAAACTTGCATTTTATACCGAAACCAAAGTAAGTTCTCAGGAAGCTAACGTGCAACTTCTAATATTAAATAGAACAAGGTTATATTGATCAGTTCTGTAAAATAGTGTTTGGATGCAATTGCATAATTGTAGTCAGTAGATTAATTTCGCAATATTGTGGCCCGTTTGTTCTCATAATATGGGGCAATGTTTTTTTTGTGAAGGTACATGTATAACGAAAAAGTCAATACTTAGCAGCTACACAATCCTAGTGTTTCCAAACCCTGGCCAATCTCGATTTGCAGTGAAGTATGTCTGCTCACATTATATGGTGAGAAAATTGTAAATAAAAAAAGGCAAACTTCTCGAAAACGTTACATGATAAAGTTCTTAGGAAGATTTCAAAGGAAACTAAAACGATTGAAGTTGGGATCAAGTCGAGTCCGTTGTATCATCAACAATTATATAACTGATGACATACATATCCTTGTTATTAATTGGTGGACAAACTAGTGGGTCTATAGTGTGTGCATGCATGGAATAATAAATGGACTAAATTTTAATAAGATGAGGTAAGATGAATAATCATACATTTGTTTATAAACACTAAAACCATTTTCTACAAATCTCGCATCTCTTTTTACCTGGCCCTACCGTGCCTATATATACAATGTACATGCACTAAAAACTCTCTCCCTTTTTCTATAAATCTTGCATCCTACCGGGCTCTACCGTGCCTATATACAATGTATATGCACCTAAAACTCGCATCCCTTTTCTAAAAATCTCGCATCCCTTTTTTTCCTGGTCCTATACCGGGCTCTACCGTGCCTATATACAATGTATATGCACCTAAAACTCGCATCCCTTTTCTAAAAATCTCGCATCCCTTTTTTTCCTGGTCCTATACCGGGCTCTACCGTGCCTATATACAATGTATATGCACCTAAAACTCGCATCCCTTTTCTAAAAATCTCGCATCCCTTTTTTGACCTAGTCCTACCGGGCTCTACCGTGCCTATATATTATGCACCTAAAACTCGCATCCCTTTTCTAAAAATCTCGCATCCCTTTTTGACCTGGTCCTACCGGGCTCTACCGTGCCTATATACAATGTATATGGACCTAAAACTCGCATCCCTTTTCTAAAAATCTCGCATCCCTTTTTTGACCTAGTCCTACCGGGCTCTACCGTGCCTATATACAATGTATATGCACCTAAAACTCGCATCCCTTTTCTAAAAATCTCGCATCCCTTTTTTTCCTGGTCCTATACCGGGCTCTCCCGTGCCTATATACAATGTATATGCACCTAAAACTCGCATCCCTTTTCTAAAAATCTCGCATCCCTTTTTTTCCTGGTCCTATACCGGGCTCTACCGTGCCTCTATATATACAATATACATGTACATGCACTTAAACCTCGCATCCCTTTTTTACCTGGTCCTATACCGGGCTTTATCGTGCCTCTGTATACAATGTATATGCACTTAAAACTCGCATCCCAAATACAAATCTCGCATCCCTTTTTTTACCTGGTCCTACCGGGCTCTATCGTGCCTCTATATACAATGTATATGCACTTAAACTCGCATCCCTTTATACAAATCTCGCATCCCTTTTTCTACCTGGTCCTGCTGGGCTCTACATACTGTGCCTCTATATACAATGAATAAGCAATTAAAACTCGCATCTCTTTTCTACAAATCTTTTTTGTTTACGTGACATGATAAGGTTCTTAGGAAGATTTCAAAGGAAACTAAAACGATTAAAGTTGGGACCGAGTCGAGTCCGTTGTATCATCAAAAATTATATAACTGACATACAGATCCTTGTTATTGATTGGGGGAACTTACACCACGTGACATTCATTATTGCACATGTACAATAAGTAAAGACAAAACGGCAGAACAAGAGCAAACAGCTAAACAAACACTAGAATAATGCGGATGGAAGTCATGGCAACTGTATCTTTATCGGTCAATATACTTATATTTACACCGCAAAACTTAATTAGTGCTATTAATGTTGGCCTTATGTGCATGTTGGAGACAATTAAACCATTCATATTCAATCTTATTTGTATCCGTCTTCATATTTATTGCCACTGAATAAATGTAAATATAAAAGATTAAGACAAATGATTTCAACAAACAGAAGAAACAAAGTGGTGGACTTCTCCAAGCTTATATTGGAGACGTCAATGCTTTGCAACAGTTTGGAAAAAAAATATTTATGTCAGGGGACGCCTATTACAAGTATTAGACACCAACTAGTTCAGTTAACCTACACATGAAGTAAAGTTTAAATTCTTTTGAGAACACGATTACGCCTTTATAGTCCAGACAAAAATTACGTTTCGTTTTTGTTTCGATTACGAAGCAACTACGTACGAGTTGAGCCACCTGTTGTTTTGGAAAAAAGATTGACTATGGCCTACCTTATTTTTTGACCTGAATTAATAGACAGATTTCATTTTGAAATTAAAGTGTTTGTATGGGTTTAGCTACACGCATCCGATATGTAACCATTTGTTTATTATTCATTTTGAATTACATGTGTATACCTTATATAATTAATGTTTAGTCAATTTATTTTGCATTATTCCATGCATGTGCATGTACACTAAAGTCATCACAAAAAGTACCGGGACACTTAAACATTTGCCAATAATTAACGGTTCGAAATGGTATGGATTAATCGAAGCAAAAAAACAATGCATAATTTTGTTTTGCGTATTCTGACACCTCGATTGTCACGATGTTGCGGAGCGGAGATAGTCATAGGTCCAGTTTCAAAAGTGACAATCATGCATCCCTACATGCCCGCCTAATTTTCATTTGAATTTAAATCGCTTGTTTGTTGCATGTTGGATCGATCGAGATGACCATCGGCGTATCCTCGTCAGGAAGTGGCAACAAACAGACGAGCGCCGTATAGCTTCTAAACTTGTTTACAAATTGATAGCAAGAAAAGTGTTACTCTCTAAAAACAGTTGTTATATAATATTATATTAATTCTAACAAGGATTTTAAAAAGCAAAATGTGTTTCTTGAACATTTCAAACTGACGTTTCACCTTGTCTTAGCAGTTTGTTATGTTTGCACGAATCATAATTTATCGATTGGTGATTAAAAGTGTATACACAAACAATGCATTATGCTTGTATGAACAATATACTTCACGGGTGGGAGAAGTCTCAATGCCTGAAGCTTGACAAAGTAAAATCTTGCATGTGTATGTGCATATAGTTTCTACAGCCCCATGTAAATTGTACATGTACATAGAAATTGTATACCATAGGTATATGCACTTATATGCACTGCGGTCAGCGAAAAGGTCATCTCCAAGGCTTGCGGCTTGGCCGCTGTCATGGGGGTCGTAAATAACCGTCTGATCCAGCTGGTAAGGTTTGTACAGAAAACCCCCGGTGTAGGGGGTTTTGTGTAGAAATATTAAGGTACCAACTTTCACGACAACGTGCTGGTAATGAATGCCCAACCCCATCAAAAGAGCATTCAGCTTCAGCCAAATTGACCTCGGCAGCAAGAATTCTTATGGATTTAGCCAACTGCCATAAACCCGGATCCCCTATACTGCCAATTGTAGAAGATGTAGCTGATAAATGGATTTGGCTGAAGCTGAAACGAGACAAGCACCTAACAGCCATTAAAACTGGTGGTCGGGTAAGTTTTTTTAAAATTATCTACATGTAATCTTTACAACAGTACTGATTTAGTTTCTTAATCCACTTTTAATGCAACTACATGTACTATCTATTTATACTAGTTATGGTTTACTTTTGTATCTAAACAGCCTGCCTATATACAACAACAAGTTATGTCCAAGAAGGCTAGCACATCTCCAGAAGCAGCTAAGCAGAAGTCCTTGACAACAGAAACATCACTTGTCATGATGCGAGACTGTCATCTTGCATGGAATCAGCTGAGGAAATTAAGAAGGTTTGTGGGTATTAGCTATTTAAATGAGCAGCATATATTTGTAGTGATTAATAACATTTCATGTATTATAGGGGTTGATAGTATCGTAATGACAGCAATTTCCTTTTTTAAAAGTTCTCCCAAACATATTTTTCAGGTACATGAATGACAACATTCAAAATATCATCCCCTCTGAAAGGACTCTAAGAAAACAACAGAAACTTCTCCTGAAAGATTATCTCCAAGGGGAAATGACTGAACTTGTGTTCAACAGTGAGAAAGCTGGTGGTATGAATGGGCTTGAAACTCGAGCTGTACCATTTGCATATGTGAGCAACCTCAGTGAGATGGTGATAGATTACTTGGATCGGCATGACCGGTGAGAGCATAGTCAGCATACTACATGTAATGACTGAACATGTCCATGTCCATAACATGGAATTCACTTTTCACGATGATGCAAAATAATGCCCCATTCAACTCCCCTTTTCAAAGGTATGGCACGTTGACATGGCATCAAGGAGTGATACCGGACGATGAGGTCTGGATAAAGATTGGAGGGGATAAGGGAGGATCATCTTTCAAAATGGCATTCCAAATTGTGAATGTTGAGCATCCCAATTCCCTGCGCAACACTGTTGTGTTTGCATGCTTCGAGGCCAAAGATTCCCTAGTGAACATCGAAAGGGCACTTCCTCCTACCTTTCAACAGATTGCAAAGCTGGGATCCATTAAGTGGCAGTAAGCTGGATTTTAACGCTCTATATTTTGCTGTTAACTGGGGGTTTTTTTCTGGAAAGAAATAAGTAATCAGCATATTACATTTACATTGTATTTGTATTCATCACCACAGAAACAAGTTTTAATAATCTTGGACACATACACTCAATACAAACAGATAATTAAAAACTAATTTCCAATTTCCCTATTTTTTGTTATTTCAGGGACAGGTCTATCCGTCTATTTTGCTTCGGGGACTATGAGTTGCTGAACAAGATATATGGCATATGTGGATGCAATGGTAAGTTATGGCCACATGCATTCTCAAAAAGCAAATACAACATTTTGGAAATGGACAAGGATGCATGTATGCTATACTAACCCAATGAAGGTATATCAGTAGCAGTCATTCAACTTCTAAGACCTTGAGTCCAGTGTGAGTTGGTTGGGCACATGAATGGCTTTGATAGCTGATAGCCTGTGGAAATAAAACCACCTTAAATTATTAAGGGTTTAAATTGTTATTTTATTTATTTTTACTTGGCAGCTCGCTATTGCTGTATATATTGTACAGCCAGCAAAACAGCAATGCAGGAACCAATCACAGAGAGGGGTCGCTGTCCACCTCGCACACTACAGACTATTGAAGCGAACTATTGCCGCTTTGAACAAGATGGAGGACTGCAGAAGAGATCCAAAGATGTTTCATTCAGCATTGTACATCGCCCCCTTATGCCTATTGAGATAGATCATGTAAGTTCTAGAAGCACTAAATACATGTAGATTGTTTGACAAAAAATGCAAACAGGCCAAATTGATCATGAACAATGTTAACTTTTGTTTCCCTTGTCTCCAGGTCGTCCTTCCAACATTACATATTTCGCTGGGTGTCTTTAAGAAGTTGTTCGATTCATTTGAATCTGCTTGCCATGGAATTGATGTGGAGTTGTTCCAGCTTCGTGTTGCTGCAGATGACACAGAGCAGAGGAACAACTTTGAAGACCGTATACAATGCGAAATCGAACGACAACAGCAAATCATGAAAACACTGGAAGAGAAACGTTCTGAGCTGAACGATGTTGAAGAGGAACTACCTCTGCATGTACTGCGAAATGCCAAAGAAGATATGGACGCCGATTTTCTTCAAATTGCAAACACAGCATTCAAGCTCCGTGATGAAATTCTGAACTTGGTAATACTTCTTTCACTTGAAAATAAAAACAGGCATATAATAAATTCCTTTCCCAATAAACAGGAAATGTAGGCTTAACACACCTTTCTCTACTTTTCAACAGGAGAGACAGTCTGAAACACTTCAGCTTCCATTTGCCACTGGACCTGTTGCAAGCTGTTTAGACAAAGTCCTTCAGCGACATCGAGTACAGAGACAGGCATATCACGGGAAGGCATTTGTTGGCAATCACGTCCACAAGTGCTGTGAGGTAAAAACAAATACATTTGTACATTCTATAATTAAAGAAAGTAACATACATGACAGTGCTAGGTCTGTTATGCTTGTCTTGTAATATGAGACCTTTATGCATTGTATTGAAATTAAACTACATCTGCATTTACAATTGGTTCTGTTTGTTCGACAGCCCTCCATCATAAAAGCACTTACCTCAGTTCCCTCAGAGGTGGTAGACAAAAGCCTGACTGATGACATCCCCTTAGCATTAGGCGAGAGACTTCGACGTGAAGCTGCTCAAATCGGAGTGAACTTCCAGGAGCTTTTCTTGAAGTTCGCTGATGTGCACAAGGGCATAAATCACACCTATGCAGTAACACCAGATCAAATTCATCGCATTGGTATGTACAAATAATAAATATGTTTCGGGGTTTCCTGGAAATTATTGTTCTCCACTTTAATTAAGACCGGATATATAATGAGCCCTCCATAGCACTTCCCTTAAAATTTCAAATAGCTAACATCAACCATGTTTCCGACTAACAGATGCGAGTATCCGTGATCTGATGAGCACATATCGCAGGATACTTCCCACGCAGAGCATCACTCCAAAACTACACCTACTGGAAGACCATGCAGTGGAACAACTGGAACGCTTTCAAGTTGGTTTTGGTTTACTCAACGAGCAAGGTGGGGAACTTATTCATACCGAATTCAATCGAACCGGGAGAATCGTTCAGGGCATGCGAGGAGAACTCCAAAAGCTGATGTCCATCATGCGAAGGCACCACATCACCACGACTCCTGAAATCAGCAGGCACATGTCAAAACCTGAAAGTGCACAAAGGAAGGAGTATTAAGAAAGATGCTGCCGACTTCCGAAATACATTCAATGTGGCTGTTTATTGGTCGGGGGGGGGGGGGGGGGGGGTGGTGTAAGTAATTACCAATTTATGTAGCCAACAGAAGGGCATTATAATTCAACTATAATCTTTGTAGAAATTAAAATGTGCTATATAGGCCTATTCATGCTGACTTGGAGAGTATGTAACTGCCAAATGGATATAAGTAGGTTAGGTTGTCAGAATAAAGGCATTGCATCGAGTTACCAATTTGTGAGTCATGCAACTTTTTTTTATGGGGAAATGAGTGCCTGAAATAACAATTTCATCTGGTTACTTCGAGTTCAATTCCATCATTTCAGGCACAAATACCATACCGGTACTATGTATGATGAATGTAAATGTAAAAGTTGTAAAACAATTACATTAATAATTAAACATCAGTTTGCTGTGCAGCATGTGACAATTTAAATAATAAACGGTGATAAAGTAAGGTTTACTTGTACATGTACACTACATGTACATCATTTTCCATGGAGCATGGAGGAATAAAACTACAACTTCAGGATTTAAGGTGTGGCAAGTTGAATATCATAATTTATGTAAATAAATGTAAAATGAAATGGTGTAAATAAATATAATAATTAACAATAACATTATTAAACATACACATAATGTGCATAGTGGAATTTATTACGATTGCATACATGCAAGAGTCGTTGAGAATGACGACATGTACAGTACATGTACGTACGGATAGCACAATGCACCTACATACGACTGTTTCATGTACAGTTACTGCAAGTGATTGTTTCGTGCTCTGTTGCGTTTAAACCGAAATTAAAATGCCCACCATGCATATCAAGACACAACTAACGTTCTAAGAATTTGCTAAAATTGAAAACAGATCACTTGTTTACTTACCTAGTTTTTTTCAAAGGGCCTGTCTCTGCTACCGACGGATTGCATGCACGGTGCACGCGAAGCGACCGCGTGACTTGACCATGTTTACGATCAGCAGCTAGACATTTACCGTAAACTTCGACCAATAATTCATGAACGCGACCTGTCCTAGAACCCCTGTCTGCTTTATCATAAAAACTAATCATCATTTTAGTTATCTGTTGATGAAAACAGCTTCAGAAAACCGGATTTCTGTTTAAATTTTACGGTTTTCAACGGCAGACACGACGACAGAAATCAGTCAAAGTCATAACAAACTGGTACCGCGTCATGACCGAAAAACGTGGCGAAAGTTCTTGTATACCAGGGAAGCACACAGTTTAGCTGGGAACAGAGCTTCATTCAAGACTTTCAAAGCCTTATTTGGTAACTGTTGCATTATTCATGTCCTAGACCAATGATATATAAGGCGATGGTTGCGGGCTATTTAAATGCCACCAATGGCAACAACGGCTCGCAGCGCGCACTCAATAATGAGATGCGCTTATCAGTCACGTGATTTAGGCACTTTCTATAAATGACCAACAGAGGGCGTACTTTTTTTACAAGTGAAACTGCCGTGACTCGTCAGTTGCAGGTAGGTGATTCCATGGTAAGGAATCGGTTCTAACTCGCAAGGTGTGTGGGTTTGGTGTGGTTACAATCAATGAACGTGAATTCCAGGTATTTGGAACTTAGCCATATTATTTATTTTGGGTCCGTATTATTTCTCTTGTATAGAGAGCAGTATGTTGGGTTTCAACTGTGTTTTTTTACTGCTTGGTGTTTTAATTGTTAAGGTCCGGTTGTTTATGGCTCGGTTGCTGATTGGAATTGGCGTTTTTGCGTTCGCATTTGCCAGAGAAGAGGTTTGATATTTGTTGGTTAAGGGATCTCATTGTACCCTTTTTCGGTTTATTTCTTGCCATGGCTTTCCTATGCGGAAATTGTATATGAATATAATAAATATATTCGGATTGTGGGGCACATTGTAGGCAAGAAAAACCGTTTGGTTTGTTTTTTTTGATGAGATGTTTTAGGAGGGATGTTTCCCTGGTTTTGTTGGTATTCTCTGGGGTATATATGTACAGTTTGCGTACGTAAGATGGGTAGCGTGCAAAGCGGCGTGGCCCGGTGGATGATACCGTGTTGTGATTGGTCATCGTATTATCCAATGGGTGCTCGGATGCGATAGAGCGGAAAACAGAGCATGGGTTGTGAACTCATGTTGTGGATTTGGGCTAAAAGTGTGTTTGTTTTTTGTTTGAAAAAGCCACTATTTATATTTTCCCATTTTGGGAAATAGTTAAATGAGGTATGGGCTTTTAGAGAATTTTTTCTTCTATCTTTTGATAGTTGTTTAAGAAAAAATCATAACATCTAACCGTGTGCGGTGATGGAAAGAGACGGATTTTTTGGTGTTTGAAAAAGAAACATAATGGTCAAACCGTGTGCGGTATTTGGACAAATATGTTTTGGTCGGCCCTTTGTTTATGAGTATAGCGGCTACGTGGTGGCTGGTTTGTTTCAAATGCTAGTTTGTATAATGTAATTTAGGTGGAATAATCCCGTCTGCGGGTTATTTGTGTTCCAAATTACAGATCTGCTGATGTGTGTTCAGGTTTTTTTTGTTTAAACAAACGAGATGGCCGGGGTTTCCATGTTAGGATATTTGTGCTGGATGTTTTCCGAGTGCGAATGTGTGTGGTATATCGATGTCATGTGACGTCTTATGTGTGATAGACTTATTAATGCCAAGTCTGTGGTTGTACATGAGTACTTAAATCAGAGAGAGAAACAACCTGAAGATACCATAGTTGTTAATCAAGGGGGGTATTCACGGGCAGCTTGCGTGGACCATCGACCCACGATACTCCTGGGTGGAGCAGGGAGTATAATAAGAAAGGTTAAGAAAGTGATGGCGCTTTCCCATCCAGTGACATTTCTCTCTCTGTGACTTGTATGGCTTAATTAAGCGCGAATTAGTCTAGGCCCGTTATGTCCGAAATAAATGGAGTGGGCGAACACGAAAGACTAGATGACCGTTGTTGGTACAAGATAAATCAAATGTGATTTTATTGGTGCGAGGGGAGAATTGTAATCGCAAATTCTCTTGTGTTAGCAATAGCAGTGCTTTCGTGTCTTTACTGTTATGACACTCGTCAGTTGCAGGTAGGTGATTCCATGGTAAGGAATCGGTTCTAACTCGCAAGGTGTGTGGGTTTGGTGTGGTTACAATCAATGAACGTGAATTCCAGGTATTTGGAACTTAGCCATATTATTTATTTTGGGTCCGTATTATTTCTCTTGTATAGAGAGCAGTATGTTGGGTTTCAACTGTGTTTTTTTACTGCTTGGTGTTTTAATTGTTACGGTCCGGTTGTTTATGGCTCGGTTGCTGATTGGAATTGGCGTTTTTGCGTTCGCATTTGCCAGAGAAGAGGTTTGATATTTGTTGGTTAAGGGATCTCATTGTACCCTTTTTCGGTTTATTTCTTGCCATGGCTTTCCTATGCGGAAATTGTATATGAATATAATAAATATATTCGGATTGTGGGGCACATTGTAGGCAAGAAAAACCGTTTGGTTTGTTTTGTTTGATGAGATGTTTTAGGAGGGATGTTTCCCTGGTTTTGTTGGTATTCTCTGGGGTATATATGTACAGTTTGCGTACGTAAGATGGGTAGCGTGCAAAGCGGCGTGGCCCGGTGGATGATACCGTGTTGTGATTGGTCATCGTATTATCCAATGGGTGCTCGGATGCGATAGAGCGGAAAACAGAGCATGGGTTGTGAACTCATGTTGTGGATTTGGGCTAAAAGTGTGTTTGTTTTTTGTTTGAAAAAGCCACTATTTATATTTTCCCATTTGGGGAAATAGTTAAATGAGGTATGGGCTTTTAGAGAATTTTTTCTTCTATCTTTTGATAGTTGTTTAAGAAAAAATCATAACATCTAACCGTGTGCGGTGATGGAAAGAGACGGATTTTTTGGTGTTTGAAAAAGAAACATATGGTCAAACCGTGTGCGGTATTTGGACAAATATGTTTTGGTCGGCCCTTTGTTTATGAGTATAATGTAATTTAGGTGGAATAATCCCGTCTGCGGGTTATTTGTGTTCCAAATTACAGATCTGCTGATGTGTGTTCAGGTTTTTTTTGTTTAAACAAACGAGATGGCCGGGGTTTCCATGTTAGGATATTTGTGCTGGATGTTTTCCGAGTGCGAATGTGTGTGGTATATCGATGTCATGTGACGTCTTATGTGTGATAGACTTATTAATGCCAAGTCTGTGGTTGTACATGAGTACTTAAATCAGAGAGAGAAACAACCTGAAGATACCATAGTTGTTAATCAAGGGGGTATTCACGGGCAGCTTGCGTGGACCATCGACCCACGATACTCCTGGGTGGAGCAGGGAGTATAGAATACATAGACTATTTTCTCCTTCCAATTGTAACCGCGCAATCCACATATGTCCGCGACACCGCAGACATTTTGCGTAGACTAGAAGGGAAAACATTCGCACAAAAAGCTCTAATCGCTAGCATAGACGTTGTTTCCATGTACACAAATGTCCGACAAGCGGAAGCAATCGATTGTGTCTGCAATGCCTTAGAAAATACCAATCACAACTATACCATCACAAAGCCACCATCGGCGTATATCCAAAAACTTCTGGAACTCATCCTCGGTCGCAACTGCTTCCAATTCGGAAACAAGTTCTTTCTCCAGAAAATTGGTTGTGCAATGGGCTCCACATCAAGCCCCGAAATATGTGATATCACCCTACACGAATTCGAGAAAAAAATAACCCATAAAGCGGATAATATCCTAACATGGTGGCGCTATAGAGACCAAACAGCACCACCAAACAGCACAACAGTTGCTGAGCTTCTTCACAAGGCCCCGACAATCAAGAGGCATCAAGAGGAAACATCCCTACTAAGAATCTCTTCAACCACAATAAACCAAACGGTCTTTTTCAAGACCACCACAACTTCTCAAAAGAGAGAAACCGTTTTTCTTGCTTACATTGTGCCCCATTTATTTTTCCCACAGGAAAACAATGGCAAGAAGAAGCATAAATAAAGAAAGGAAGAGATCCCTTAGCCAACAAAAATCAAACCTTTTCTCTGGCAAATGCAAAAGCAAAAAAGCCAAATCCAATCAACAACAACAACAGTTATTAGCAGAACAATGCGAATCATTTATAACCAACCTATCCAAAGCAACATTATCGCAAACCGAGAAAATTGCTTTAGGAAAAGGCCTCAACTTCGTTCCCACTCCTGCTAAACCACACCGAACATCACTCGTGAGTGAAATAAAAACATTCAATCGAAAACTTCGAGTTGCTTTCCTAATGCGTAACAGACGCTCTAAAAAACATCCTTTTAACCCACCATCAAACTGGTTTCCAATATCAACACCTAGTGCAACGCTAGAAGAATACCTGGAAGCCACTAAATTCGAACTGGCCCACATAAGGCTAAGAAAACAAGAAAGGAATTTCACAAAACAAGAACAATCCGCCATACGCAACCTCAAAAACAATCCCGATATCGTAGTCAAACCATATGACAAAGGTAGAGGCATATGTATAATGAACCACACAGACTATCTACAAGTGGGTTACCGCCATCTTGAGTCCCATCGTTACACGCAGTTGGACCAGGATATTACCCATGAAACCACAACTATGGTTCACAACACACTGATACAAATGAGAAACAACGGTCACATCGACAACAATACTCTGAAATACCTCGACCCACTTCAACAGAAGTGCCAATGTCCAACAATGTATTTTCTCCCAAAAATACACAAAACTCCACCACAGGGTGAACCATTTGTTGGACGACCAATCATAAGCGGCTGCACAAGTCCTACAGCCAAAATTTCAGAATACATAGACTATTTTCTCCTTCCAATTGTAACCGCGCAATCCACATATGTCCGCGACACCGCAGACATTTTGCGTAGACTAGAAGGGAAAACATTCGCACAAAAAGCTCTAATCGCTAGCATAGACGTTGTTTCCATGTACACAAATGTCCGACAAGCGGAAGCAATCGATTGTGTCTGCAATGCCTTAGAAAATACCAATCACAACTATACCATCACAAAGCCACCATCGGCGTATATCCAAAAACTTCTGGAACTCATCCTCGGTCGCAACTGCTTCCAATTCGGAAACAAGTTCTTTCTCCAGAAAATTGGTTGTGCAATGGGCTCCACATCAAGCCCCGAAATATGTGATATCACCCTACACGAATTCGAGAAAAAAATAACCCATAAAGCGGATAATATCCTAACATGGTGGCGCTATAGAGACGACATACTGGTCATCTACAATGGTACTCTGGACGAATTCAAAAATCTCGTCACAGAAATGAACAAGATGCACCCAACGTTAAAGTTCACCTACGAAGCCTCTGAATCATCTATCAACTACCTTGACTTAACCATCTTCAAAGGAGATCGTTTTCGAAAAACAGGAATCCTAGACACAAAAGTCTATACAAAACCAACGGAAACCTTCCAATATCTCCACAAAACATCATCCCACCCACCCCACGTTTTCAAAGCGTTCATTTACGGAGAAACACTCCGATACGCTAGAAACACCAACAACAAGGATGATTTCAAAAACAAAGTCAAATCTTTCTCAGAGCGACTAGCCACCAGAGGTTACAACCTCACAGAAATTGAAAAAGCAACAACCAAAGTATCGCATTCCGATAGAACCAGATTGATACACGGAACCGTAGTGAAAGACAAATCCAAACAAATTCCACTTGTCTTCTCCACTACATACAACCCAGCCATCAACCACCGTGACTTACATCAAGCAGTTAACAAACATTGGAACTTGATCCAAGGAAATGAAACACTCTCGGAAATATTTCCTAAACCCCCGTTCATTGCCTTCCAAAAAGCCAAAAACATCCGGGAAAAACTAATACGAGCCAAATTACCACAAATGCTCAAACCATTCCCACCCAACTCCGGCTTTGAAGAACCTATTGAACATGATCAAACCCTCAACATACTGCTCTCTTTACTAGAGGAACAACACGGAACCAACTAAAAGTACATGGCTTTGTTCCAAACATTTCCAATTCACGATAACTGATTGGACCACACCAACCCACACACCTTGCGAGTTAGAACCGATTCCTTACCATGGAATCACCTACCTGCAACTGACGAGTGTCATAACAGTAAAGACACGAAAGCACTGCTATTGCTAACACAAGAGAATTTTCAATTACAATTCTCCCCTCGCACCCCCAAATAAAATCACATTTGATTTATCTTATACCAACAACGGTCATCTAGTCTTTCGTGTTTGCCCACTCCATTTATTTCGGACATAACGGGCCTAGACTAATTCGCGCTTAATTAAGCCATACAAGTCACAGAGAGAGAAATGTCACTGGATGGGAAAGCGCCATCACTTTCTTAACCTTTCTTATTATACTCCCTGCTCCACCCAGGAGTATCGTGGGTCGATGGTCCACGCAAGCTGCCCGTGAATACCCCCCTTGATTAACAACCATGGTATCTTCAGGTTGTTTCTCTCTTTGATTTAAGTACTCATGTACAACCACAGACTTGGCATTAATAAGTCTATCACACATAAGACGTCACATGACATCGATATACCACACACATTCGCACTCGGAAAACATCCAGCACAAATATCCTAACATGGAAACCCCGGCCATCTCGTTTGTTTAAACACACAAACAAACTGAACACACATCAGCAAATCTGTAATTTGGAACACAAATAACCCGCAGACGGGATTATTCCACCTAAATTACACAATACAAACTAACATTTGAAACAAAACCAGCCACCACGTAGCCGCTATACTCATAAACAAAGGGCCTACCAAAACATATTTGTCCAAATACCGCACACGGTTTGACCATATGTTTCTTTTTCAAACACCAAAAAAACGTCTCTTTCCATCACCGCACACGGTTAGATGTTATGATTTTTTCTTAAACAACTATCAAAAGATAGAAGAAAAAATTATCAAAAAGCCCATACCTCATTTTGGTTTTTTCCAAAATAGAACATTTGAAAAAATGGCTTTTTCAGACAAAAAACAAACACACTTTTAGCCCAAATCCACAACATGAGTTCACAACCCAAGCTCTGTCTTCCGCACTACCGCATCCGAGCACCCATTGGACAACACGATGACCAATCACAACACGGTATCATCCACCGGGCCACGCCGTTTTGCACGCTATCCATCCTACGTACGCAAACTGTACAATATATACCCCAGAGAATATCTACCATACCATCAGATGTCCAATATGTCGAAACTCAGTAAAAGCAAATCCATCAGAAGCAAGAGCAAATCCAGCCAGCCACCACCGTCTCCGTCTCCATCCAGTTCGTCTTCAAGCATACCCTGCGGACAACGTTCACCACTTGGCAGCGACGATGAATCTCTACTTATATCCCTAGAATTAGACGATCAACCCGGCCTATCCACTTCCAGCAACACACCATCGGTCTCCAGGTCCCACCGTCTACCAGAGACAAAATTCAAAGAGGTAAAAGCCTTAGCAGAAACGATCAACATTTTGATTTCTGTTAAGGACCACCTCAATCGACAGATTAAATCTCTGTCCACACATGTAAAGACCGCCACACCACCTCCATACCTGGAAACCAGGGTAAAGCCACCAAGATCACACCGATCGTTGCAACTCCAAAAATCGTTCACCGAACGTTGGAGTAAACTGCAGAGCCGTACATCGCTGCTTTTTACAAAAGTCGCACTTGAAGAGTACGAACACCAACTCAACCTGGCGGAGTCGAAATACACCGACGCAAAACGAACTGCTCAGGAAAAGCTTGCTGAATACCAAGGCCAAGACCACCAAACAGCACAACAGTTGCTGAGCTTCTTCACAAGGCCCCGACAATCAAGAGGCATCAAGAGGAAACATCCCTACTAAGAATCTCTTCAACCACAATAAACCAAACGGTCTTTTTCAAGACCACCACAACTTCTCAAAAGAGAGAAACCGTTTTTCTTGCTTACATTGTGCCCCATTTATTTTTCCCACAGGAAAACAATGGCAAGAAGAAGCATAAATAAAGAAAGGAAGAGATCCCTTAGCCAACAAAAATCAAACCTTTTCTCTGGCAAATGCAAAAGCAAAAAAGCCAAATCCAATCAACAACAACAACAGTTATTAGCAGAACAATGCGAATCATTTATAACCAACCTATCCAAAGCAACATTATCGCAAACCGAGAAAATTGCTTTAGGAAAAGGCCTCAACTTCGTTCCCACTCCTGCTAAACCACACCGAACATCACTCGTGAGTGAAATAAAAACATTCAATCGAAAACTTCGAGTTGCTTTCCTAATGCGTAACAGACGCTCTAAAAAACATCCTTTTAACCCACCATCAAACTGGTTTCCAATATCAACACCTAGTGCAACGCTAGAAGAATACCTGGAAGCCACTAAATTCGAACTGGCCCACATAAGGCTAAGAAAACAAGAAAGGAATTTCACAAAACAAGAACAATCCGCCATACGCAACCTCAAAAACAATCCCGATATCGTAGTCAAACCATATGACAAAGGTAGAGGCATATGTATAATGAACCACACAGACTATCTACAAGTGGGTTACCGCCATCTTGAGTCCCATCATTACACGCAGTTGGACCAGGATATTACCCATGAAACCACAACTATGGTTCACAACACACTGATACAAATGAGAAACAACGGTCACATCGACAACAATACTCTGAAATACCTCGACCCACTTCAACAGAAGTGCCAATGTCCAACAATGTATTTTCTCCCAAAAATACACAAAACTCCACCACAGGGTGAACCATTTGTTGGACGACCAATCATAAGCGGCTGCACAAGTCCTACAGCCAAAATTTCAGAATACATAGACTATTTTCTCCTTCCAATTGTAACCGCGCAATCCACTTATGTCCGCGACACCGCAGACATTTTGCGTAGACTAGAAGGGAAAACATTCGCACAAAAAGCTCTAATCGCTAGCATAGACGTTGTTTCCATGTACACAAATGTCCGACAAGCGGAAGCAATCGATTGTGTCTACAATGCCTTAGAAAATACCAATCACAACTATACCATCACAAAGCCACCATCGGCGTATATCCAAAAACTTCTGGAACTCATCCTCGGTCGCAACTGCTTCCAATTCGGAAACAAGTTCTTTCTCCAGAAAATTGGTTGTGCAATGGGCTCCACATCAAGCCCCGAAATATGTGATATCACCCTACACGAATTCGAGAAAAAAATTACCCATAAAGCGGATAATATCCTAACATGGTGGCGCTATAGAGACGACATACTGGTCATCTACAATGGTACTCTGGACGAATTCAAAAATCTCGTCACAGAAATGAACAAGATGCACCCAACGTTAAAGTTCACCTACGAAGCCTCTGAATCATCTATCAACTACCTTGACTTAACCATCTTCAAAGGAGATCGTTTTCGAAAAACAGGAATCCTAGACACAAAAGTCTATACAAAACCAACGGAAACCTTCCAATATCTCCACAAAACATCATCCCACCCACCCCACGTTTTCAAAGCGTTCATTTACGGAGAAACACTCCGATACGCTAGAAACACCAACAACAAGGATGATTTCAAAAACAAAGTCAAATCTTTCTCAGAGCGACTAGCCACCAGAGGTTACAACCTCACAGAAATTGAAAAAGCAACAACCAAAGTATCGCATTCCGATAGAACCAGATTGATACACGGAACCGTAGTAAAAGACAAATCCAAACAAATTCCACTTGTCTTCTCCACTACATACAACCCAGCCATCAACCACCGTGACTTACATCAAGCAGTTAACAAACATTGGAACTTGATCCAAGGAAATGAAACACTCTCGGAAATATTTCCTAAACCCCCGTTCATTGCCTTCCGAAAAGCCAAAAACATCCGGGAAAAACTAATACGAGCCAAATTACCACAAATGCTCAAACCATTCCCACCCAACTCCGGCTTTGAAGAACCTATTGAACATGATCAAACCCTCAACATACTGCTCTCTTTACTAGAGGAACAACACGGAACCAACTAAAAGTACATGGCTTTGTTCCAAACATTTCCAATTCACGATAACTGATTGGACCACACCAACCCACACACCTTGCGAGTTAGAACCGATTCCTTACCATGGAATCACCTACCTGCAACTGACGAGTGTCATAACAGTAAAGACACGAAAGCACTGCTATTGCTAACACAAGAGAATTTGCAATTACAATTCTCCCCTCGCGCCCCCAAATAAAATCACATTTGATTTATCTTATACCAACAACGGTCATCTAGTCTTTCGTGTTTGCCCACTCCATTTATTTCGGACATAACGGGCCTAGACTAATTCGCGCTTAATTAAGCCATACAAGTCACAGAGAGAGAAATGTCACTGGATGGGAAAGCGCCATCACTTTCTTAACCTTTCTTATTATACTCCCTGCTCCACCCAGGAGTATCGTGGGTCGATGGTCCACGCAAGCTGCCCGTGAATACCCCCCTTGATTAACAACCATGGTATCTTCAGGTTGTTTCTCTCTTTGATTTAAGTACTCATGTACAACCACAGACTTGGCATTAATAAGTCTATCACACATAAGACGTCACATGACATCGATATACCACACACATTCGCACTCGGAAAACATCCAGCACAAATATCCTAACATGGAAACCCCGGCCATCTCGTTTGTTTAAACACACAAAAAAAAAACTGAACACACATCAGCAAATCTGTAATTTGGAACACAAATAACCCGCAGACGGGATTATTCCACCTAAATTACACAATACAAACTAACATTTGAAACAAAACCAGCCACCACGTAGCCGCTATACTCATAAACAAAGGGCCTACCAAAACATATTTGTCCAAATACCGCACACGGTTTGACCATATGTTTCTTTTTCAAACACCAAAAAAACGTCTCTTTCCATCACCGCACACGGTTAGATGTTATGATTTTTTCTTAAACAACTATCAAAAGATAGAAGAAAAAATTATCAAAAAGCTCATACCTCATTTTGGTTTTTTCCAAAATAGAACATTTGAAAAAATGGCTTTTTCAGACAAAAAACAAACACACTTTTAGCCCAAATCCACAACATGAGTTCACAACCCAAGCTCTGTCTTCCGCACTACCGCATCCGAGCACCCATTGGACAACACGATGACCAATCACAACACGGTATCATCCACCGGGCCACGCCGTTTTGCACGCTATCCATCCTACGTACGCAAACTGTACAATATATACCCCAGAGAATATCTACCATACCATCAGATGTCCAATATGTCGAAACTCAGTAAAAGCAAATCCATCAGAAGCAAGAGCAAATCCAGCCAGCCACCACCGTCTCCGTCTCCATCCAGTTCGTCTTCAAGCATACCCTGCGGACAACGTTCACCACTTGGCAGCGACGATGAATCTCTACTTCTATCCCTAGAATTAGACGATCAACCCGGCCTATCCACTTCCAGCAACACACCATCGGTCTCCAGGTCCCACCGTCTACCAGAGACAAAATTCAAAGAGGTAAAAGCCTTAGCAGAAACGATCAACATTTTGATTTCTGTTAAGGACCACCTCAATCGACAGATTAAATCTCTGTCCACACATGTAAAGACCGCCACACCACCTCCATACCTGGAAACCAGGGTAAAGCCACCAAGACCACACCGATCGTTGCAACTCCAAAAATCGTTCACCGAACGTTGGAGTAAACTGCAGAGCCGTACATCGCTGCTTTTTACAAAAGTCGCACTTGAAGAGTACGAACACCAACTCAACCTGGCGGAGTCGAAATACACCGACGCAAAACGAACTGCTCAGGAAAAGCTTGCTGAATACCAAGGCCAAGACCACCAAACAGCACAACAGTTGCTGAGCTTCTTCACAAGGCCCCGACAATCAAGAGGCATCAAGAGGAAACATCCCTACTAAGAATCTCTTCAACCACAATAAACCAAACGGTCTTTTTCAAGACCACCACAACTTCTCAAAAGAGAGAAACCGTTTTTCTTGCTTACATTGTGCCCCATTTATTTTTCCCACAGGAAAACAATGGCAAGAAGAAGCATAAATAAAGAAAGGAAGAGATCCCTTAGCCAACAAAAATCAAACCTTTTCTCTGGCAAATGCAAAAGCAAAAAAGCCAAATCCAATCAACAACAACAACAGTTATTAGCAGAACAATGCGAATCATTTATAACCAACCTATCCAAAGCAACATTATCGCAAACCGAGAAAATTGCTTTAGGAAAAGGCCTCAACTTCGTTCCCACTCCTGCTAAACCACACCGAACATCACTCGTGAGTGAAATAAAAACATTCAATCGAAAACTTCGAGTTGCTTTCCTAATGCGTAACAGACGCTCTAAAAAACATCCTTTTAACCCACCATCAAACTGGTTTCCAATATCAACACCTAGTGCAACGCTAGAAGAATACCTGGAAGCCACTAAATTCGAACTGGCCCACATAAGGCTAAGAAAACAAGAAAGGAATTTCACAAAACAAGAACAATCCGCCATACGCAACCTCAAAAACAATCCCGATATCGTAGTCAAACCATATGACAAAGGTAGAGGCATATGTATAATGAACCACACAGACTATCTACAAGTGGGTTACCGCCATCTTGAGTCCCATCGTTACACGCAGTTGGACCAGGATATTACCCATGAAACCACAACTATGGTTCACAACACACTGATACAAATGAGAAACAACGGTCACATCGACAACAATACTCTGAAATACCTCGACCCACTTCAACAGAAGTGCCAATGTCCAACAATGTATTTTCTCCCAAAAATACACAAAACTCCACCACAGGGTGAACCATTTGTTGGACGACCAATCATAAGCGGCTGCACAAGTCCTACAGCCAAAATTTCAGAATACATAGACTATTTTCTCCTTCCAATTGTAACCGCGCAATCCACATATGTCCGCGACACCGCAGACATTTTGCGTAGACTAGAAGGGAAAACATCCTCACAAAAAGCTCTAATCGCTAGCATAGACGTTGTTCCCATGTACACAAATGTCCGACAAGCGGAAGCAATCGATTGTGTCTGCAATGCCTTAGAAAATACCAATCACAACTATACCATCACAAAGCCACCATCGGCGTATATCCAAAAACTTCTGGAACTCATCCTCGGTCGCAACTGCTTCCAATTCGGAAACAAGTTCTTTCTCCAGAAAATTGGTTGTGCAATGGGCTCCACATCAAGCCCCGAAATATGTGATATCACCCTACACGAATTCGAGAAAAAAATAACCCATAAAGCGGATAATATCCTAACATGGTGGCGCTATAGAGATGACATACTGGTCATCTACAATGGTACTCTGGACGAATTCAAAAATCTCGTCACAGAAATGAACAAGATGCACCCAACGTTAAAGTTCACCTACGAAGCCTCTGAATCATCTATCAACTACCTTGACTTAACCATCTTCAAAGGAGATCGTTTTCGAAAAACAGGAATCCTAGACACAAAAGTCTATACAAAACCAACGGAAACCTTACAATATCTCCACAAAACATCATCCCACCCACCCCACGTTTTCAAAGCGTTCATTTACGGAGAAACACTCCGATACGCTAGAAACACCAACAACAAGGATGATTTCAAAAACAAAGTCAAATCTTTCTCAGAGCGACTAGCCACCAGAGGTTACAACCTCACAGAAATTGAAAAAGCAACAACCAAAGTATCGCATTCCGATAGAACCAGATTGATACACGGAACCGTAGTGAAAGACAAATCCAAACAAATTCCACTTGTCTTCTCCACTACATACAACCCAGCCATCAACCACCGTGACTTACATCAAGCAGTTAACAAACATTGGAACTTGATCCAAGGAAATGAAACACTCTCGGAAATATTTCCTAAACCCCCGTTCATTGCCTTCCGAAAAGCCAAAAACATCCGGGAAAAACGAATACGAGCCAAATTACCACAAATGCTCAAACCATTCCCACCCAACTCCGGCTTTGAAGAACCTATTGAACATGATCAAACCCTCAACATACTGCTCTCTTTACTAGAGGAACAACACGGAACCAACTAAAAGTACATGGCTTTGTTCCAAACATTTCCAATTCACGATAACTGATTGGACCACACCAACCCACACACCTTGCGAGTTAGAACCGATTCCTTACCATGGAATCACCTACCTGCAACTGACGAGTGTCATAACAGTAAAGACACGAAAGCACTGCTATTGCTAACACAAGAGAATTTGCAATTACAATTCTCCCCTCGCACCCCCAAATAAAATCACATTTGATTTATCTTATACCAACAACGGTCATCTAGTCTTTCGTGTTTGCCCACTCCATTTATTTCGGACATAACGGGCCTAGACTAATTCGCGCTTAATTAAGCCATACAAGTCACAGAGAGAGAAATGTCACTGGATGGGAAAGCGCCATCACTTTCTTAACCCATTTTAATCAGAAAATTAGAACATTATGGTGTGCGTGGATCAGCCTTGGAATTACTTAAAAGTTATCTATGTAACAGCAAACAGTATGTATCATTTAATTCTGTAAATTCTATCAGTCAACTCATTACATGTGGGGTACCTCAGGGTTCCGTGTTGGGTATGTTGCTTTTCCTTATTTATATTAATGATATATGCAATACCTCGGACAGAATTACGTTTTGTTTATTTGCCGACGATACAAGTCTGTTGTACACTGACAATAATGTAAATGAAGCTATTCAAAACATCAATGTGGAACTTGAAAAAATAGGTACTTGGCTGTTAGCAAACAAATTATGTATTAATGTTCTTAAATCAAATTACATGATTTTTTGTGCCAGTCAATACAAGTATACACAATCTGTTCCTTTGATTTTAAATAATATAAGGCTTAGTCAAGTTAAAAAAACTTAATTTCTTGGTGTAATTATTGATGAAAATCTTACATGGAAAAGTCATATTGATGAGATAGCAACAAAAATATCCACGAATATTGGAATAATGAATCGGTTAAAATATTACCTCCCCAGCAGGATTTTATTAACATTGTATAATTCATTTGTTTTACCATATTTAAATTATTCAATCTTGACTTGGGCCAGTTCATCATCTAAATGTAACAAATTACTAATTTTACAAAAACGAGCAGTTCGTGTAATTTTGAATGCTGGTTACCGTGATCATTCTGCTCCATTGTTTGCTAAATTAAATTTATTACAATGTAATGATTTATACCACCTTAATTTGGGAAAATTCATGTATAAATTTATGCATAATGCCCTTCCTGTGTGTTTTAATTGTTGTTTTACTTTAACATCTAACGTTCATGTACATAATACTCGAAGTAGTGCCAGGGGAAATTTATTAGCCCAATTTATAGACACACCATTTTCCCCAGTTTTTGTTTGCTGGGCTTAATTCTTCCAAATAGGCACTTTGGGAGACAAATTAGCGATAGTTTTGATTCACTTGGGAGACAGTGGCACTTAGGGAGACATTTCAGTGTCTCCCTAAGTGTCTAGCTACCCCACAAAACGATATTTGGGAGTTATTTTTGCTCGGAGAAGACAGATTTGGGTCTAAATAGCATAAATATGAAATTTCGTGGAAAAAGCTCCAGGTAAAAACGGGTTAGGTTACAATAAAGATTGTGCACGACTCTATGGGATTGTCTCCCAAAGTGCCCATTTGGAGGTATTATAATATCACAATGTTATTATTGTTCATATGTTTTTTCATAAGGTTTTAATATAATAACTGTGTCAGTAAGCAACTTGGTGAATTTGTAGCTCACCAATACCGACTACTTGATGATATCCGGAGAGAGTGTAATGTACGCACATTTATAGATGATGTGCCCTCTGACGTCACGTGTTTACATCCGTATTCAAAAGTGTCCAGCAGTGATGCGCACGTACCCATCATGTTTTACATAAAATTTGCTTAAAGAGTGACATCGCAGGTCAGACCGCCTTTGAATTATATGACCTCTTATGTCATCTCTTAACCAAATTTATGTAAAACATGATGCGTGCGCATATTGACGGGCACATTTGAATACAGATGTAAACAGAGGCACATCGTCTATAGGGTCACGAAGTTGTCATTTTGGATAGTTACTATGTTCTCATAATTATTCAGTCACTTATGCTTTAGCAAATGTTATTGAAGTAAGGATATGTAAGTAGAATCACCAAAATAAACTTTTCCAAAAATTTAAATAAAATATATACCCAAATATGGGATAAACATATTACACGGCAGGGATTAACGATTTATGCAAATTATACATATTTCCACCACTTTTTTGTAGACTTTTGATATGTAATTCTAGGGACCTTATAGAAGTGCACTGTGGTGAAAAACAATTTGTTCGAGGTCAAAATTTATTTTTCCTGGACTATTCATGCACATTGCACAAACGGATAAAGTAACAAAAATATATCTATATGTTCAACTGTCTCATTTTGACACAAAAGCAAACACCACAACCTGAATTGTTGACATACATTGTACACTCTGAATATCAACTTGACTTGGACAAGAAAATTAATTTGTACAAAACTATTTTCAGACACATTCATGATAACAAACTCAAATATATAGCTGATTTGTACACTTTCAAAATACAATGACCATTATCATACCATGACCATTTTCCACTTGATACATACAGCAGTTTTGAATTGTCTACTGAAAGAAATTACATGTATATTGTAAGTTACACAAAATCTATTTTTTTTCAAAAACTAAAAACACATCACAGGTCCACTAACCATAAACAATTTGTCCAACACTTAATGCCAGAATACTACGTACAAAACAGTGTTCAACGTTCCTAAACTTACAGATTATTTTCAAAAACAGATTATTCCAACAACCAACATAACCATCATCTCACACTATTAAAAGCAACCATTTCCACAACAATTGTTACAAGCTATTACAGTGCTTTCATATCTTAAATGTTGTTTATATCATTTAACTCTATCAAGAAACCCTAATTTAAAACAGGAAATATTAAACCAAACATTAGTTCAATTTTCTTTTTCAAACAACTTGGCAAACATGATCAGTCATTACACGTATTTCACAACACATGAATATACTCTTAAAACTTCAACACTTTTTTGGCAGCAGTTTCTGCTGGTGGTTTTTCCATATCTGTCACACCCAAATCAATAACATTTCGTCCTTGCAGGACCAAGTCATACATTTTTGTGTTTTCCAGATCCTTCATGATGTCATCAACAACATCTGTCTTCCACAGATTGACAGCGATTGGTTTGGGCATATGTATTTCAACGAGTTCACCCCGAAGTTCACACGTCAATAGCAACATCTGTTCATCACTCCCTTCAACAGAAATCACTTCTACTTGTACCTGTTCAACCGCTATCTGTTATTTAGAAAGAAAAGGGTAACACTGATGTTAAAAAATTGTACAATATCCCCTACATGTATATGAACTTAAAAGTAGGATACACCATTTGCAGATATCGAAAATATTTACTACCAAATTATTAAAAAATATCTTACTCATCTGAAAGTAAATAATGATTCTAGACATCAAGCAAAATGATTGCGCTAGATATCCTGTAATTATTTTTAAAAAAAAAATTTTATAAAGAGAAATTCGCGATCGCTGGACAGCGATCGCAAAAAAACAGAAATAACATAATAATAACTGCTCGACGCCGGTTGAAAACAAACGCTGTTTTTTGTGCTTTTCTCGGCATCAATGACTGTAAAACTTCAGACACCTCAGTAAAACGGTATTTACTATAAAATACACCCCCCCCCCCCCACCCCCAAAGCCACCCATTCATGATACGGTAATTCAAGCAATTACCAATGATGTATCCTACCTTTAACAATTAACAGTAATTTACTACATGTACAGACAAATGTCTACTGTATTGTAACATCATAAGCCCCTTTCACACTAGACGATTTCCCCGGTAATTCCCCGGGAAATTGCCGGGGAATTTCGGTCGGTCTGTTCACACTACCAAAGAAATCCCCGGGAAACTGCTTTTCCCCGGGAAATATTTACCCGGGAAATATTTACCCCTGCTCGGGAGTAGGGTTAAAGGAGAAATCCCCGGGGTTTAACGTTTTTCCCGGGGAAAAGCAACTAGTGTGAACGTCGCAGGGTTTGAACTTACCCCACCTTTTTGCGTCCACGGGTAATCTCGAAAGGTCACAGGGTCACAAATAGCGCGCCAAATAATTCGCACGGTGACTTGGTATTGTAATACAGTACCTTTCAAACTTGTCGTAAATATATTTACAGTTAAGTACAAAAGACAAATAATAACGTTTGAAAATTATACAAATAATTTAATTTTAAAGAATATGAGCAAAATGAATGGTTTTAATATTTAATAAAAGAAGTGTCGTGAACAAGACTGTGTTTAGCTTCCTTCTCGTGTACGTGTATTTATAATGTCCCGTGTGGTTAGGTACCAGTCTTCTATTTTCTTATCCGCATGATGCGTGGCCCAGCGTGTAATTATCGTCGACCCATGCCACGCGCCCTCAGTTTACACATTTCCCGGGGTTTGATGGCCAGTGTGAAATGACCGTGCATATTCCCGGGAAATAGTGTCCCCGGGAGTTACCAAATGGGTCTAGTGTGAACGGTTGCTAGGGTGTTGGTGGGGTAAAAAATCCCCGGGAATTTCCCAGGGATTTATTTCCCGGGGATTGGCTCTGCAGTGTGAAAAGGGCTTAAGTACATGTACTGTATTCTAAATCATTTTTGAACTAATAAAAACAATAAAGGAAAGAAATTTGTTACATTTTTGCAAAGTTGGCCAGCTTTTTCTCCCATCACCATTCCAACTGACTTTGTCAAAAATTCATATTCTTGCAATATTTACCACATTTTCGCAAAAATATTTTTTCTATTCAGGCCATTAAAATCCCCTACAAAAACAAACATATGATATGACATAATTCTCCAACCTATTATCCCTCATTTATAAATACCTGAGACACTTTAGCCATTCCTATTGGTCAAGAGCTCAACATGTAGATATACAGTATTTAAAATAATTGAAATTTCACTTGCTTTTCTCACTCGCGTTCCAATTCCCAGACATTGCTTTATTGGCACATCAGATGACTGCAAGATTGTCATGGCTAGAACTCCACAGTTAATTGTATAGCCTATTGCCTCGACCAATCATCAACCGTTGATCAACAAGCACATCCCACATAAAACCATTCATTGTCTGACTTTGCTTTTGTCAGCTACGCACTTTCCAGACACCACGCACAAACACCATCTTCTTCTTTCCCCCACGCCCCACCTTTTGATTTTGCCTTCTATGTATATACTTATTTTATCAATGTCCCACCCTTTGATTTAATTCTCTGTCGATCACATTACATACACCCCACTTCCAACAAGCCAGCACTACATCCCTTTACACTTTTGCAAGCGCGGCCAGCTACAAACATGTACACATATCCTGTTTTTAAATCTTTTTCATTTTCTCATCCCTTTTTCAAATCTAAAGAAAGAATGACTTTACTTTCAGTAATTAAATCCCTACCATGTAATAAATAATGCTATCATTAACTTCCAATCCCCCCCCCCCCCCCCTCTGCCCCACCCAAGACATGGGGATTGTCACTTTTAAAGTGACAAAATCTCCGCACACCTCCGCAAAACTATAGTGACAATCCTTGACCTCCAACGCTAGGGTGCAATAGTGTTTGCCTTTCCAAAATTCCATGTATATGTATAGTACAACAATGAAAACAATTATGAGCGAGTGACCAACAAAACCAACCCTGGGACTTGGAAAAGGTGACCAAACCCAAACATAAACCCTGAGGCAGCACGGAGGTGGAGGTAGCATAACTGTATGCATAACTTGATTTATCTTTTCAAAATACACAGTCAGTCGAAAACATTAGTTCATTATTCAAAGTTCCTAAAATTATTTCTAGAACTATTTTGTTTAAACAAAACTTAAATATTATAAAAGAGCATCTACTTGTTGTTCTACTGTCAAAAGATGACACTATTTGGAAATCTTAATTTCAAAACATTATTTGCGATTGAATACAATACCTACAAAACACAGCTATCCGCAGTTGTGCTTTAAGTTTTGGCCCAAAACAGGATTTCAATTTTTGTTCATGGATACATGTAGTCCAGTGCACTATCCATTACACACTAAGACCAACAAAAAACTTCAACAAAACAAATCCACTTGTGGGCTAAAACTATACACTCGCCGTCCTGGCCAACAGTGTTCAAATGCACGGTACACTGTAAACAGCTGCAAAAATCGATATCAACCCCAAAACATTGTCTATTTATTTATGTACTGTGAGATAATTTGCCAAACTTTTATTAAAAAAATAGTAAAAAGAACTTTTTGGGGACTCACCCCGTACATGTATAAATCTTAGTTTTTCACTTACTTCAATCGCTGTTTGACCTGTGGAAGAAGCAGACATCTCCTTCAAATAGTCGTTCACCTCAGCACACACGTTGGTTATTTTGACTCTGTCACCACTCTTGACGGGACTTTTTCCCTTCTCGTTCTATAAAGCGACCTGAATGACTCCAGTTTTGTCCTTCACTTTTATGTTACGTACACTTCTGTTGCCCTTCACACATCTTGGTAATTCATCCTAAATAAATTGAAATAATATTAAATTATTCTTAATCTAAACAATACACAAAATGTTAACACGCATGTCAACATGAAAGCCACATTAGGGGTCCTCATGTCATCAGGTGTGTTCTAAGACCTTCAAAAAAGCAGAAGTGAAAACAGAATTGGAATATGTATGTCCATTAAAATATTGTAACGGTCCGCCGACTCTTCGTCCCTGGCTCGCTCGGGAGATGCCGCCGGACGGACGCTGACAGGATTAGGCTTTCCCGATGAGCGGTTACCGGGAAACCCGGGACGTTACTTCGTTTGGAGGAAGTATACCCCCAGGCACAACAGGGGACCAGAGATACTCGCACTCGATCACTCTCACCTAGTATTAGGCTCAACAACTCACAGGAGACAATGATTAAGTCACAGTCCTCTTCATATAACTTAACAATGGTTTTATTGTGTGCGCCTTAACAGGCGACTCCTATATAGGCGTATATTGCTAACTCTCACGTGGACACAATTTTGGACGCTTAATCTAACTCGTCCTGGCCAGTTAACTCACCAACTAGTGATGTAAAGGCAGCCCGTCCGGTGGGTCCCTCTTCTGGATCAACTCGCTAGCAGATAATCACTCGCGGCGCTGTCAGACCTGCACGCAACTGACTGACGACTCACACCAGAACTAACTCATGTCATGCGCTTCTGCTTGTGTCTGATCGAGTGTGAGAGTGTCACGCGCACGGCGGACGCACACTTTTATACCCGCGGGCAGCCTGTATATAGACAGTAGCAGCGCGGAGACCACCGACGCGGGCACCAGTACCCTAGACTGGCACTAAGTCCAATGTTTCGTTACACAGCCTCGCCTTAAGTTTGGTCAGTCCCTTTGACCAATAAACTTATACAAAAATAAATAAAAGAAACATTGGTCCACCTAAAGTCTCTTAAATTTCGACATAAGGTGATCTCTACTGGACTTCCTTGTCCTAGATAGGTTCCTAGTTATACAGCATAACGTCAATAAACATTAAACTTCAAACGGTTCGACTTTTATAAACACTTCTTAAACTTATGGCCTCAATAAAGTTAACATGTATACACTAAGTTTAAACAACTCCTAAGCTTAATCGGTAAACTTAATTAAACAACTTGCAAACTTCAAGGTGTAAGGCGTTTAAGGTGAAACTCTTGGTTTCTGTTAACTTATGGACTTAAAACCCAGCTTTAAAATTAACATCAAAAACGCGCTCGGTTTCCTCTCGGGTAACCAAAAGTCCTCCATGGTATAGATTACGGGTCTTTCTCTCGGTTATCTTTGTCACGTTGCCAATCATGGAGCCTTCCAGTTGTGCGTTGTTCATGGAGGGTCCCACGCCTTCTGACCTCGAGTCCTCATCCACGATGATCCTACGAATCTTCACTGGGAGTGCCGACTCAAAAGTGCGGCCCGCCTTCTCAGGCTCACTTGCATCTCCTAGTACGACTACATCGTAGTGACGGGATGTAGAATCGTGAAGGGTACGCATCTCACCAAGGTAAGTATCTGTCTTCTCCTTCTCGGTGATCCTCACGACTTGCCCGGCAAAGAACTTCCCAAGGGGCACCTCTCCCGGTTGCCGTTTCGGCTCCTCTGGTTTAGTGGCAGTGCTACACATCGACTCGACATCATCAGGGCCCTGCTGCAGTTGCCGGACCAGGCTCAAAGGTTTCCCTCCTGTCTGTGGCTTAGGCGTATTTCCCTCCGGCATGCTGTCCCACAGCATGGATAAGGTAGGCGAAACCGCTATCTCGAGGATGTCCTCACTTGCTAGGAGCGGTCCCGCATCAAACTCTGGCCGGAAAGAGCCCTGCCCTGCAGGCTCTCCGTGCTCGCCTGAGGACACTGTCTCCAATGGGTGAAGCATCGCCTCGCCTTGCTTTGGCCCTACTTCGTCAGCTGGCGCCTTCGATACCGTGCTAGGTGGAGTATTCGCCTTCTTTGTAGACTCGCCTAGCTTTGGCTGTACATCGTCAGTTGGCGCCTTCGATACCGTGCTTTGTGGAGTCTTCGCCTTCTTCGTAGCCTTGCCATGATCTTTACTGGGAAAGTCCTCTATCTTTTTATACTTGCGTTTCTTGTCCGATGTGGTCTTGTCCTTGGATTCGGCATTGCTTTCCCTTCGGCGTCTGCCTTCGCGGGTCTCGTGAGACTCGCCCTTTATCTCGCCCACCTCATCCATGCGGTCGGGGTGACAGTCGCGGTAGTGCGCCTTCAAATTGTCTCGGCGATTGTTCTTGTGGGCGCAGCGCCTACACCAGTAGTACAATCGCGGTCCATGCTCGGTAATTAGGTGGCGTTCTAGGCTTCTCTTGTGAAGTCTCACGTGGCACTCGGGGCACCTAGTGTGGTCCTGGTCCACCTCATCTCTGGACTTTTCTTGACTGTCTCGGCCCATGGCGAGTATGTACAGACTCTGTAGGGAAAATGCAAAAGTGGTGCATTTCATTAATGTGTGTTTCACGTTCTCTCGCTCTCACAACCATCCTTTACACCTAACAATATCTCTGGGGTACTCTGCGATGCCTGGGGGGATTCCGACGCGGTAATGGGGACTCCAGAGGGCAAGTTTGTCCTTGCGCGTTCACAGGCCTAGGTGGAGTTTCGGCACTAGAGATCGCAATTGGTGGTGTTTCCGGGGTACAGTAGTTGTTTTCCGGTGACACTCTTGGGGTGAAAGGAAGGGCAGTTTGGTTCAGAAACGGCCTCCCTGGCATAGGCGTCTCCGTTTCCTTGCTGGCTCCGCCGTCTGTTGGTGGTGGAACGCTGGTTTCTTGCTGTTTTTCGGGCGTGTCTGCATTGACCTCTGTCGTGTTCTCAATCCACGGGACAAGGGGGTTTCCTAAGTAGCGCTTCAAGCGGTCCCGATGCACAACTTTCATCTTTTTACCCTTTTTCCGTTGGATCCGGAAGATGACATCAGAAAGCTTGTGCACAATGAGAAACGGGCCATCCCATCGGCATTGCAACTTAGGCGAAACGCCTTTCTTCTTTGCTGGATCGTGCAGCCACACGAAACTTCCAGCTAACAGGTTATCCTTAACGGATCGTCGGTCATAATGAGTCTTTTGCCTCCTGGCGCTCCTTTTTAGACATTCACGGGCCCTGCCATGTGCCAGTCTCAACTGTTCCCTCAGCTGTTGCGCGTAGTCGGTATCAACGCCTTCAACTTCTTGTTGGTCGTCACTTGGTTGTTCAACAGTCAAGTCGATGGGAAGGCGCACCTCGCGTCCAAGCATCAGCATGTTAGGTGATTCACCTGTTGACTCCTGCGGTGAGGCACGATAGGCAAACATGGCCAGTGGAATCTTCTCGTCCCAATCTCGCTGACGCCTGTGGGGCTCTATCATCATAGAAACCATTGTGATCAGTGTGCGATTGAAGCGTTCAATCATCCCATCACTTTTCGGGTTATATGGCGTCGTTCGCGTTTTCTCGATGCCAAGTAGGCGACACATTTCGGTAAAGACCTGGGACTCGAAATTACGCCCTTGGTCGGAGTGTAGAATGTCAGGGACGCCATATCTGCTCACAAACTCCTTCACGAATTTATCAGCTACTGTTTTTGCCGTTTGATCTGGTATTGGGTAGGCTTCTGTCCACTTACTTAGGTAGTCGCCTACCACAAGTATATACTTGTTCCCTCTCTCTGTAACCGGTAAAGGACCCATTACGTCCAAGGCGACCCTCTCCATAGGTGCGCCAACCATCTTCTGCTGCAGAGGAGCTCTTCTGGTCTTTGTTGGTGACTTTTTACGGGCGCAGACATTACATCGCCTGAGGATGGATCGAACGTCTGCCGAAATCCCAGCCCAGTAGAATCTCGCCTTAACCTTTGCCAAGGTTTTCCTGACGCCCAGGTGTCCTCCAGATGTGCTGCCATGTAGTTGGTTCACCACTTCGTCATGGTATTTCGCCGGTAGCACCGTGAGCCATCTCACCTCGCACCCGTCGTCCGACTCCCATTTCCTGCAGAGAACACTATTGCGGACTTTAAGTTGGCCCCAATGACGCCTATAGGTCTTTGCCCTGGACGACAACGCAGATATATCCGCCCAGTTAGGTTCCTGCTCCTGATTTTCTTTTGCCGTTATCACCCACCCGACGGCTTCTTCTTCCAACTGCGCCTTTCGCAACTCTTCTGAACCCAGTGTAGGTTGTGCAGTCACAACTCTTGAGTGAGACACAGCCGACCTTATTTCTGTTTTCTTAACTTCTTCCTTGTCTGTCGGTGGGTATTTCGCCGTTTGTCCCTCTTCCCTGCCACACTGAGTGCACGGCATTCGTGATAGGCTGTCTGCATTCGTATGGGACCGCCCTGCTCGATGTACAACATGAAAGTCGAACTCACTGATCACCTGTAGCCATCTTGCCATTTGCCCTTGGGGATCCCGAAAGTTTACAAGCCATCGTAAGGCTCCGTGGTCTGTCCGAATAGTAACCCTACGCCCGTACAGGTACTGCCGAAATTGGTTTAGAAATACCACCACCGCCAGGAGCTCTCGTCTCGTAACGCAGTAATTGCGCTCGGCCTTACTTAACGCTCTGCTTCCGTAGGCAATGACTTGCTCCTGACCTCCAACAATCTGTGATAGAACGGCTCCTATACCTGACCCACTGGCATCGGTATCCAAAATGTAGTCGGCATCTGCAACAGGATAGGCGAGTATAGGCGACTGTTGTAGCCTCATCTTCAACTCCTGGAAGGCGTCCTCGCAGGCGCTACCCCAAATGAAGTCTTTTGACTTTTCGGTGAGACGATGCAGGGGGCGGGCGATATCAGCGAACCCTCGGATAAATCTTCTGTAATAAGATGCCAGACCTAAAAAGCTCTGGACATCTTTTACCGTCTTGGGCGTTGGCCACCCCCGTATGGCCCGAATCTTGTCCGGATCAGTAGCGACACCCTCATCCGATACAATGTGTCCTAGGTATAGTACACTCCTCCTAAACAGGTGACACTTTCTGGGTTTAAGCTTCAGTCCGGACGTTCGCAGGCGTTGAAATACTGTCTGGAGTCGGCTCAACTCTTCCTCCACCGTCGTTGCAAAGACGATCACATCATCCAAGTAAACCAGTAAGGTTTCCCAATGGAGGCCAGCTAGAACCCTCTCCATTAGTCTTTCAAAGGTGGAGGGAGCATTGCATAGTCCGAAGGGCATGACTCGCCAGGAGTACAAACCGCCTCGGACTACGAATGCTGACTTCTCCCTCGCATCGTCGTCGAGCTCTACCTGCCAGTACCCGGAAGCGAGATCCAAGGTGGAGAACCACTTGCTTCCGGCGAGAGTGTCTAGCGACTCATCGATACGAGGTATAGGGAAGGCGTACTTGATGGTTACTGCATTGAGGCGCCTGTAGTCTACACAAAAGCGCTGGCTACCGTCCTTCTTCCTAACAAGGACTACGTTCGACGCCCAAGGACTCTCTGTCGGCTCTATTCTACCCTCCCTAATCATTTCCTGGATTTGGCGATTGATTTCTTTCTGTTCACTTGGAGGAAAACGCCGGGGCCGCTCCTTAATAGGATGCGCTTCGCCTGTGCTTATCCTATGTCTGACCAGGTCTGTACGGCCGATATCTGTGTCGCTCCTTGCGAAAACATCTTGGTATGTCTGCAAAAGTTCGCCTATCTTTCCATGGTACTTCAATTCCATATCTTTAATGCTGCGGTTGTACAGATCCTGAAGATGTTCTGGGACTTTCACCTTTCCCGTCTCCATAGGCGGCGACAGCCCATTCTCCACTTCATCATTTTCTACAGGTGTTAGGAAGCCCACCATAGTTCCTCTCCTCACGACGCATTCCCTCTTTCCAGGGTTGAACACACGCACGGGAAGCAACTCCTCTTCCGGGTTTACAAGAACACGAGCCACAATCATGCCCCTGTCTGCCACCTCACTTCGATCACAAGGCTCCAAAAGACCCAGTTTACTCCTGAAGTGCTCACCCATTACCAAACCCGGTACCAATGCCTCATGTCCCGCTGGAACCCTAGTTGTCTCGCCTACTATAACCCTTGCACAGAGACATCCCCCATTTAGGTCCATGCACTTAATCTTCTCGCCATTTAGTTAAAGCTCAAGGGATTGGAAGTTCAAGAAGCCCTGCGTTAACAAAAGAAAATCCATACCCAGGATTCCTTCACCTTCACCAATTTTGCCGAAAACAGCGCGAACGGGACATGTCGTCCTTCCAATTTGAACTTCCACCAGGGCCCTGCCGAGAGTTTCCATGCTACTACCGTCAGCATTCCGAACGTTTGAACCTTCACTTTCCAGTTTAGGTCGTTTCTCCCTGGGGATCCGGTAGTAAAACTCTGTGGAAAGGACGGTGTCCGTCGCACCCGTGTCCACCAATAGATTCGCCTTGACTCCTCTGATGAACGCCTGCACAAAAAGTCCAGAGCGTGCCCTTTGAATAACGGTCGGCCTCACCTCTCCCCTTTCCATATTTTGCCTCCCTTGGTTGTCTCCGTCCCGGTGTTTCGGCCCATCTACTTTTCCAGCTGGTACTCGGGCCGTTGAGCCAGCTGGATGTCGTTTCCCGACCCACGTTTGTCATTACCGGAGCGTTGCCTGCAGTCCCGTGCAAAATGCCCTCGGTTATTGCACCTGTAGCACACATCGTCTGGAGTTGCCTTGCGCCTGGCAACAATTCTCGGCCCTCTAGGCGCTCCTGATTTTTGGTTAGACTTCATATCGTCAAGCATTGTCATCGTCCTCACCAGCCACTCCTTAATTTCTTGCCTACTCGCGTTTTCCATAAACGACTTCTCTAATGGTCTGCCACTCTCCCGTACTTCACTCTTGACCTCTTGCATAGGATCGTCCTGTATCCCGTCCACTCCTCGGGCGTACTTGACTCGTCTGCCACTCCGTTGTTCCTCAATCGTAAGGAAACTTTCGGTGCTCAAGGCGGCACGAATGGCTTCATCCAGTGACGACGGTCTTGTCCTGAACACTCCTTCACGGATGGCTTGCTCCTGTATGGCGTCGGAAAAATGACCCCTAGCAAGGCGATCACGTCCTTCGTCTGTCAATTCCGGATATGCGAGTGCCGACAAATCACGTACGGATTGTCCCAACTCCTGCAATGTCTCCTTCTCCCCTTGGCGCCTGTGGCGAAGTTCGACGAGGTGATTTTCTGCCAGTTGTCCAGGCCCAAATCGCTTTTCAAGGAGACCCACTAGCTCAGTATAGGTGACTTCCTTACCGCTTGCGGTGAGGTTCCCCAGCACTTTCACTGCCTCGCCTTGGAGACTCGCTGCAAGGTAAATTTTCGCCTGGCTGTCGGTCCAGGTATTTGCCAGTTTACAGGCCTTGAAGTGCTGCCTATACTCCCTCCAAGGGGTCTTCCCGTTGAATCGGTCTGGTAGGATGTTTGGCCGCCTACCATTGCTCGGCTCACCGCTGTACCACCTCTCCTCGGTCTGGGCTTTCTCCTCGACCCCATATGGTTTCAGCTCACCTTCTTCGAAATTTGTGCCATTGTTGACTCGCAGAGAGACGCCTTCTAGCGCACTAGATTGCGCGACTTCACTGTAACATCTGGAAGGTGTCCAACCTGCAACGTTGCTGATTCCTGTCATAGGCGTAGACGACGTCAGCTGCATTGTAGGCACTGGCGTAGGTGGAGGTGCAGATATGTTTCGTCTCTTTCTGGGTTTTGGAGTAGGAGGAATTTCCGACTTCAGGGTAGGCGCTGACATCACCGATCCCCTCTGTTCAATGTTAAGTCTCTCGAGTAGCTCTTCCACCCGAAATTGTAACTGGTAGTTTTCAGCCTTGAGTTGTTCCCTCTCGTGGGTTGCTCGTTGTAAATCGCTGTCTATCTCGTCGACCACCGACAAATCGCCATCAAAATCAATGAGGCTGACAGCCATGACGCCTAGGTAGGTGAAGGACGCCTTCGACTTGACGATTGCGGATAACTGATGTTCTGTAATGCCAATCCCACTTCTGACACCAATTTGTAACGGTCCGCCGACTCTTCGTCCCTGGCTCGCTCGGGAGATGCCGCCGGACGGACGCTGACAGGATTAGGCTTTCCCGATGAGCGGTTACCGGGAAACCCGGGACGTTACTTCGTTTGGAGGAAGTATACCCCCAGGCACAACAGGGGACCAGAGATACTCGCACTCGATCACTCTCACCTAGTATTAGGCTCAACAACTCACAGGAGACAATGATTAAGTCACAGTCCTCTTCATATAACTTAACAATGGTTTTATTGTGTGCGCCTTAACAGGCGACTCCTATATAGGCGTATATTGCTAACTCTCACGTGGACACAATGTTGGACGCTTAATCTAACTCGTCCTGGCCAGTTAACTCACCAACTAGTGATGTAAAGGCAGCCCGTCCGGTGGGTCCCTCTTCTGGATCAACTCGCTAGCAGATAATCAATCGCGGCGCTGTCAGACCTGCACGCAACTGACTGACGACTCACACCAGAACTAACTCATGTCATGCGCTTCTGCTTGTGTCTGATCGAGTGTGAGAGTGTCACGCGCACGGCGGACGCACACTTTTATACCCGCGGGCAGCCTGTATATAGACAGTAGCAGCGCGGAGACCACCGACGCGGGCACCAGTACCCTAGACTGGCACTAAGTCCAATGTTTCGTTACAATATATATGTTTCCAACCTTTTTTTAGGGTGGTCTTTGGACAGCACTTTGGAAAAAGGAAGTAATCTTCAGATCGCGAATGTCACCTCTTCTAGTGGATCACTACATGTACATGTTTGAACGATGACTTCAAATGACCCCTACATGACCTTTGACTTCAACAATCTAATGATGAATTGTGTCTTCCCATATCTAAGAGCCACTGCATCCAAATTTCATCCTCATCCATAATAAAAGCATGTAGAAGTTTTTTTCAAAAACTTAACCTGCAGAAACTTTAACATACATACCGTACATGTAAGAACAATGACCTCTAATGACCCCTACACGACCTTTGACCTCATCAGTCACCGGATGTAGAATTGTATCTTCCCTCTCAAAGGTCACTATATCCAAATGTCATCAAAATCCATTAAAGCATGTATACGTTATACATGTACGTGTACATTGTACATGTACATGTACAGTATACAAACATTTAAAACCAGTTAATTAGTGCCCCCAAAACTTCATTATGCGACACAACAATGGGTACCAAAAAGTAAAAAACACCATGTCCATAAAAAATTGAACTGCATTCCCTGGTTTTGAGTTATTAACAGTTCTAGGCAATTGTGGAAAACTATCCACAATATCTTTTAAATAATGATACTTTGATAGACCTACATGTACATGTACATGTACATGTAAATCATGTATTGTTTGAAATCAATCATTGTAAAGATTCTCACCTGAGCCTATTTCAAACAATCTCAATTGTTTTATAAGACCCAAGTTAGGAATCCTTATAAGATCTCTTTATATAAATGTACATAATTATTTAAACAAATTGGGAAATGAAAAAAATAAAATCTAGAATTTTGTATATAACTTTAAAGATACTCTTATAGCGTACATGTAATTGTATATAAAACGTCCAGTTGGAATAATGAACATAGTATGTGTTTTTATCACTAAAAACATGTCTTTCTCCCCCAAAAGTACTAGAATGCATTAAATGCATTATAGGCTTAGTAAAAAAAATCAACAAAATGGATATTTGTTTCCAAAATAAATTCCAAAACACATTGTTTTTACATTTTTTAGGTGTAAGAAACCCCACAAAAAAGTGCCCTCCATCCACTGTACAAGCTTTTCAGCTGAAGTATGGCATGCACCAAGGTCTTGCAATAAGCAGCTCTCATAGACCAAAGATTGTTACAAATATTTTGGGAAAACCACATTTTTCCTACAAAATAAGTCCAGTACTCCTAACGGCACCTTTTAAAACAAAAATTGTTCCAACCCTAACCCTACCTAATGCTACTTTTTACTACTAGTAGTAAAAAGTAGTATGCAGTACTCTCACTGACTTGTGTGCAATGCCTGTAGTAATTTTTAGTATTGGGTACTTCACCCCTTATTGGACTCGTAGTACTTTTTAGCATTGGGTCCCTCTGCTTGCTGAGTGTGCATGGCCCATGTATGCTGTGTAGGCTCTACAGCAACAAATGTCACTTGGGACACAATGGGTCAAGTCTGGACTACTGCATTTTTTTGCCAGGTAATTATTACTGACCTGTATTGCCACTATTAGTATTTTGTAGTTGGCAGTATCTGTACTCTGTCAGTACACACCCAATCATCAGTCATGGAGAGACCCAATGCTACAAAATACTAAGTAGTATTCTGTAGTACGCAGCTCTTTAGCCCCAAGTAAGGCCTAGGGGGTTAGGGTTAACATGACAATCTTACAATCTAAAAAAATACATTGATGTTCACCTTTTTCACCCCTAACAAAAATTTTGTTTTCCTGACAGAAATTATTAGAAGCATACAGTATATACAATCTAAACTAAAAATAAACCTCTTAAAAATCAAAAAACTGCTTTTATATCACTTCTACGTTCTAAAAAAGATTTCACCTTATCTTTTAGAATAGATTCGGATAACATTCCTGGAAACCCCTAAAAGGGTCATGGAATTTTTTCAAACAAAAAACATGATTTATTCATTTTTTGAAACTTTCTGGAATGTTTTCTCACATTTCACATTATTTTTCCCAAAATACTGACTTTCTAACTTTCTCCAATTCTTTAAACATTTTCATCATTTGTAACATACATACATTATAAAATACTCACTTCAACAATCACTCCTTCAATTGAAAGTCGTTTCCCAGTTAAAGATGCTGCTTGGGTATGTATGTCACCAATACAGACCACCCCGGAAGATAAGGTCACAACTTTCTCTTCCATCTGTAATATCTCAGGTGAAATATGCTGAAGTGCTGCACAACGAGTAATTCTTGAATGTTTATTCACCACCAGAACCCCAGATGTACCTCTGATAAACTGACGAATTAAGAAACTTCCATCCTCCATTAGCTGTGATGAAGCTCCATCGTAACAAACTGCCTTCGCGTAGCCAGTTTGATCAGCCACAGCCACTTCCACACAGTTCTCGATATTTTCCTTTATCTTCACAACCTTCACTCTTACAGCTTTCAGATAAGGTTTAGTTTTGGTTTTCGATCTTTGAATTTGCTCTAGTGTTTCCATCTTTCTGAAAAGACAACAAAATACCACGCCAAAAAAGTTAATTATGTTGTAACAACTAACACTCACAACATTCCACTTCAGATGACACCAGTGCAAATAAAACTTCAATTTCTGAATAGTCAAACAAACAATGTCAACGATTAAACACTCTAGCTTAAGTGGTTTGTGAAAAAAAAGTCCCTTTAAAGTGAGAAAAGTGATTGATTGTTGCTAGGCAACAAAGTGCCTGCATTGTTGTGAAGTTTTAGCGCTCAAAATAAACAGGCATAATATTGGAACCAATGGGCCAAATTTATCCAAACAAAAACCAGATGTTTCATTCAACCTTTTTGGGGGTTGGATGGAAATTAAAGCACACTGATGACTGATGACATAAAAAACACAATAGACCAAGCTTTAGTACTACATGTAGTAGAACCATGGAGCTACATGTAGAACTAAGAAGCAAATCCAGTAAATACACGTTGCGCGCCTAAAGACAAATAAATCTACTAAATTCCTCGACTGGGTTATGTGGCCGTGGTAGCGCAGCATACGACATTGTACAGTGATCACACTAGTGGGGCTAGTTCAGACCCAACTAACCATAAACTTGGATATAAACTTTCGAATATCATTCTACTTTATAACCTGACCTAGCCCTAGTATATGGCCCCGCACTAGAGTCTGTGCTAGCCCTAGTCTATGGCCCCGCACTAGAACACACTCTGTGCTAGACCTAGTCTATGGCCCCGCAATAGAGCACACTCTGTGCTAGACCTAGTCTATGGCCCCGCAATATAGCACACTGTGTGCTAGCCCTAGTCTATGGCCCCGCACTAGAACACACTCTGTGCTATAGGCCATACGTCCATCAGTGCAAAAAAACAAAACAATTTTTTTCACTTATTTCATGGAAATGGCATTCGGTCTCAAACTCGAACTCGGCACTCTCAAACTCGGCATGCAAGTTTATTTATTATAGCGCATCGATATTTCGCTAAAATTTGGATTAAAAAATTCGCGATAAACGCAAAACAAAATGACGGATCAAGTCTGCGCAGGCGTGCACAGCTCGTTGCACCGAACAACAGAGGGCGCCTCTGTTGTTCGATGCGACGAGCTTTGCACGCCGCGCCTCCGAAGACTGGTTTCGCCATATTGTGGTTGTTCCGCCATATTGTTTTGCGTTTATCACGAATTTTTTGGAAACTTTATAACGCAGATTTAGAGACAAATTACACCAGACGGAACCACGGAAAAGTCCTAATTTTAGCGAAATATCGACGAGCAAAAATAAATGAACCTGCATGCAGAGTTTGAAAACAAATGATTTCCATGAGTAGTATATGTAATAGCGATCTTAGACCACACCCAATTTGTCTAACTTTTGTCACATATTTATGTGACAAAACCAAGACCAAAAACCAAAAACCAAAAACCAAAAACCAAAAACCAAAAACCAAAAACCAAAAACCAAAAACCAAAAACCAAAAACCAAAAGTCTTTAAGTATAAAATTCGAGTTGGTCTTACCTCTAATAAAAATGAGATTTTTTTTTATATATATATATTAAATATAGACATGACTTTAGTGATAGGATACCACAAGTGGAATAAAGCTACGTTACGTGATTACGTTGAGACTAACAACCTCACAATCGATCAAACTGCAAAGTTGACTCGTAAAGTTTACATAGACGCGGTTAAAAAATATAACGCTCAATTTAAAAACCCCGATAGCCTTAGAGAGGAAGATTTTCAAGTACTTAGTAACAACTTACAAAAACTTATGAAAACTTACAAAAACTTAAAAACTAAACCACTTATAAAAACTTATAAACTAAACAACTTACAAACTCTTAAAAACTAAAAGGGCCCTCTGTTGATGGCGCTATTTTATTTTATTAAATAAAAAACAATAAATGACAAACTCTAAAATTAATTTTAAAAATAGCGCCCTCTGTTGAGGGCGCTATTTTATTTTATTCTTATTTATTACAGTTTTAATAATAACTCTAAAATTAGATTTTTTGTATAAATGATGTCATAAGGGTACTGCAGTACCCTTCTCTAAATATAGATTTTTTGTATAAATGATGTCATAAGGGTACTGCAGTACCCTTCTCTAAATATAGATTTTTTGTATAAATGATGTCATAAGGGTACTGCAGTACCCTTCTCTAAATATAGATTTTTTACATGTCTAAAATTACACTTGTTAAAATTGATAATTTACACAGGTCCACAGTGATTACAAATACACTCTACATGGTGTTTCCATCTTTTACCTAATGCTGGGGTGATACTAAAATACGTCTTAATTAATCTCTTATTTTTTCTGAAAAAAGTTAAGGGTAGACGACAGTTAAGTAATTTGGGATATTCGTTTACCAGTTTGTAAAATTCCCTCAATATTTTAGCCCATTTTTTTCTGATGTCACAATTTTGTTCTAACCATGTATCAAAATTTGGTAAAAATACCTCACCCCTTTTTTTATCTCGCCGAAATGTTTGAAATGAAATTTCTAACCAGTTCCCAAACTTTTTCGCGTTAAACAAACACCTGTTTTCCCCCTGTTTATACTTTTTACCGAATTCTTTTACGCATTGTTCTAAAGCCTTTAAATTGTAATGTTGTTCATTATCTGGTAAAGGAATATCTTCCAAATTATTTAACTGTCGTTGCATATTATAAGTACTTTTTAGTTTGTTATACATTTCTTCGGGAGTCGGGGCATTTTTTTTTATTTGGGGCTGTTCTACTTCTACTTCTACTTCATTTTCTTGGACTTCTAAAGTTGGGAGTGGTGGCGGACTTAAGTTATTTACATTCGGTGCGTTGTTCAGGGCTTCCAAGGCTTTTTCATGTTGACCGTCGATGATCAGTCTTTTTGCCTCAGCGACGAGTTGGTGATATTGGTTTAACTGTTGCACCACCCACTCGCCGCTTGAGGTGATGAGACGATTTGCTTCATCGACGTCTTCCCTCATGTATGTCAGTTTGAGGACTTGCCTTGGAAACGTCATGATACTAAAGCAAATAAAAATACAAGAATAGATAGAGTTTTAATATGAGCTACTCACGTAAACAACATTAGAAGAATACCTATTTAAACATTTATATTCTCACCTTTCAAATATAATCTGCCAGTTGTTTTTCTAACGTCTGTGATAGAGGAGAGATGGTAGTGAGTGAGACGATCTGTGATAAATTTGTAGAGTACAGTTTTAATATCATAGCAATTATTCTTTTGAGCTACTCACGTAAACAAAACAATTATATTCTCTTACCTTTTTTAGTAGCTGAGAAGTAAAACACACGGGGCCTGGCTCGCTGTCTTATGCAAAAACTGTTTTAGCTCACGCTGTACGAACTAAAGGCTGTTTTGGCTTGACTCACGCTGTATGAAACGGCTGGCTAATGGTGCAGTATTTATACAAAACCACCACCCCTCAGTGTGGCTGTATGGAAAATTACTGGCCACGCTGTCCAAAGGTTGTTTGTTTTGCCTGTGAAGGGCGGCGGGTTTGTTTGTATAAATTCTCCTGGTTGAGAGCCGCGCTGACCAAAGGTTGTTTGTTTTGACAGTAACAGGATGTGAAATGCAATTAGTTTTTTGTTTGAGAGCCACGCTGACAAAAGGTTGTTTGTTTTGTCTGTAACAGGATATGAAATGCAATTAGTTTTTTGTTTGAGAACCGCGCTGAGCTAGCCACGCTAACCAAAGGTTGTTTTTTGTCGGTTTAAGCTGTAAGTTTTTGGGGGTTTCAAATGTCATCGCGTTTGGCACAAAAAGGCGGAGCTGATGGGTAAGGAGGGGGCTGATCGAAATAATTTTTATTTATTGTGAAGCTGTAAGTTTTTCGATAATTCCTTTTTTTTCCTTCAAAACCAACTCTTCTACGCGTCTTTTTATCTCTGCCTCATCGCTCTCACCTTTCTTTTCTGACAACAAGCTGCCGGACCTGATAGCCTCTTTCATATCGTTAAATTGCCTCAATTCTTTTAACACCAAAGCGTATTCTTCGTGGGATATATCACCGTCCTCTATAGCTTGAGAAATAAGATCTCTTACGCTGTTGAGTTTAGCCTCAGCCAAGACTCTAATCTCGTCGTGTTTTTTAGCTTTACGTCTAAATCGTTTGCTAAAATATTTTAGCAAGAGCGCGGCGCAACCAAAACTCAAGGCTACTCCCTCTAACGCTAAACCAACGGGTGACGTAATGACGCCGCTTATAGCTGCAATTCCCAAACCCCCACAAATTACTCCACTCGCCTCAGCTAGGTTTTCTGTGGTAGACAATGTCGTAATTAACTTGCCATATTTTTTACACAACGCGCTTCGCTGTTCTCGTTGCGCCAATATATCTTTTTGAACTTCTTCAATCTTTTGCAATCGAAACACCCTCGTACTAGCACCTTCTTCGATGGTACTTTTGAGATCAGGATAAATACTAGTCGCCATTTTACAAAAGTAACTAAAATATTTCTACGTTAAAAATTATCTCTTTACCTCTGTTATCTAACACCTCACCAAGACCGTTTTTTAACGAAAACGTGAGGCTGTTTATTTTGCCAGCTACCAACTCTTTTGAACACTTGTTAGGATCTTGTGGGTTGTTTGAACGGGCGGCATCACCCGATAAAGGTATACTCTCCAACAGGTTAGTTTGTTTTCCGTTAACAAAATTTGAATGAGTAGACAGTTCTTCGCAATGTAAAAAGACCGCGCTGTAAAGATTTATGTTAAATTTTCCATAATTATTATCACCATAAAGCCAACCCCTGGGTAAACCTAACAGTTTAGACAAATTACCTGATAGTTTTATGCGATTTTGGTCGGGAATGGATAGATAAAACAGTTCATCGGATAAGGTCTCTATAGATATATCGTGAAAAGTTTTTATAAGATTTTTGAAAAAATAAAGATTCCACCTATCTAGAGGAATATCAATTTTTTCATGAGCGGTAATTTGATCTGACGTCGGATCAAAACTCTCCCAATGTATCGACGCTCTTTTTTCGAGGTTATAAAAACCCAAGTCTAACGCAAAGTTGTTTAACTTCATGCGACGGTCACCCCCGACGTTATCTATAGGTCGCGATAGTTCAAAGGTCTGCTCTTTTTTGGTCATGACAAACGTATGAGACTGCATTTTACAAAAGTAACTAAAATATTTCTACGTTTAAAATTATATCTTTACCTCTATTATCTAAGACCTCACCAAGACCGTTTTTTAACGAAAACGTGAGGCTGTTTATTTTATCAGCTACCAACTCTTTTGGAGAATTGTTAGTATCTTGGGAAGAAACATCACCCGATAAAGGTATACTTCCCAACAGGTTAGTTTGTTTTCCGTTAACAAAATTTGAATGAGTAGACAGTTCTTCGCAATGTAAAAAGACCACGCTGTAAAGATTTATGTTAAATTTTCCAAAATAATATTGATTAAAATCACTTCTACGGTAGATCTGACTTTTGGGTAAACCTAAAAGTTTAGACAAATTACTCGATAGTTTAATATACGTTAAAGACCCATTTTCTATTGATTTCAAATAAAATAGTTTATCGTTTATCGGAGTGATGGCCACAGATTGAATATCTTCTTTAAAACTACCTATAAAAGAATAAAGATTCCATCGACCAGGAGTGATATCGATCACACCGGCGTCAGACCGATTAGCTGTACGATGCTCTATCGTCTCTACTTTTTCGACGTTATAAAAACCCACGTCTAAAATAACGCTGCTTAACTTAATGCGACGGTTGCCCTCAACGTTATCTATGGGCCGAGGTAGCTCAAAAGTCTGCTCTTTTTCGGTCATGACAAATGTATGCGACTGCATTTTTAAAAAAATAAAATAATAAAACGTTACTATAAAAAATGAACGCGACTTATGGAAACAAACTCAATCCACACAGACGCCTTAAAAATCCTCGGGGTATAAAAGGCAACCGCCAGACTGTTGTCGTAACTCACAATCCTAGCACGATCGACGCGAACGACAAATTAATAGTCAAGTTTCCGTCGTTGAGCTCTGACGACGTGATCGTCCCCGGTTCGGCAAAACTAGCTTTTAACATAGATTTGACGTCGGACGACGACGCCAATCGAAGTCTGTTTAAAAATCTAGGACGAAATCTCGTAAAACAAATAAGAATATGTATCGGCGGCCGGGAGATCGTAAACTTGACTGACGCCGACGTTTATAACATTTTTAAAGATCTTTGGTTGCCCAAAGGTATCAGAGATCACTACGTTGGAAACGAGATTGCCAACATATCGAGCCTACGTGTGGGCACCGGCAATGCGGTTGCCGGTGACAACAGTGGGAAAGACAAAGCGATAGCGGATGCCCTTGGAAACAGATTGTGTATTCCTCTAGACTTTGAAATGCTCACAGATCATCAACCGTTTTATCCATCCGCTCTGAACGACCAACTGTCTTACGAACTTACTTTTAACGAGTACTCTAAAGTCGTAAATTCTACCGACGCCGCAGCGAGTTATAGCATCTCTAACTTGGCGCTAGAATATGAGATCGTTGCCAACAAGCACTTGGCTCAAATCTTAGCTCAAAAATGTCTCGACAAGACGCAGTTTTTGTTTGAAAGGATTCAGAGACACGAAGTAAGATCTATCGACAAACAAGACACCGTTTGGAACTTTAATTTAAACGTGGCGGTTAAAAGCCTCAAGGGTATACTGTTTTTGTTTAAAGAAGCGACTACGAAAACCCCTGAACTATTTTATAACCCAAAGATAGACAAAGTTAGCGTGACGATAGAAGGAAAACCTAATCAACTCTACAGTTCGGGTCTCAAGAGCTATCAACAATGGGAAGAAATCAACAAGTTCTTTGGAGACTCATCCACCGAGCTAGGGGCTGGTATATGTAAAGATTTAGGGTTGACGGAGATGGATATCGGTGATTATTTTTTGAGAAGATACGGACTTTGGTTAGATATGAGATCGACGGACGACAACAAAAATCACGGATCGGGTAAACAAATCGGCGATATAAGCGGGGGAATCTCTATATTGATGGAACGCGAAGCTCAAACAGCGGGCGCTCTAAAGTGTTACGTCTTTTTAGTGATGGACGCGCAACTTAACATCCAAGGCGGTCGCTTGAGCAGCGTCAACTTTTAAAAAACTCGCCTATATAAAAAACTAGTCTATATAAAAAAGATGACGCCGCACTGCGCTTTAATATGTGGAAGAACAAACTCTGGTAAAACAAAGTTTGTGTTAGACTTGCTAGAAAACGAATATGCCAACAAATTTGAATACTTGGTGATCATATGTCCGACTCTGTCAAACAACAAAACGTATCACGAGAGACCTTGGTTTTTTAACGACCCCAACGTTTACGCGTGCGACCCCGACGTCGAAAATATGAGCATGAACGAAGCCATAGACTTTTACAGAACGAAATTTAAAGGATTGCACACTTTGTTTTTAATCGACGACTGCAGCGCTTATCAAGCTATGAAATATCGAAAGGGTTCTAGAGGCGGTAGTAGTGTGTGCATGTTATCTAAATTAGCCTTTAGCGGTAGACACGATAACCACAGCTGTTGGTTATTGACTCAAAAATATAACACCGTTTTAAAAGATTATCGCGAACAGACTCAATGGGTGGCTATTTTTTATTGCAAAGACAAAAAAAGTTTTGATAATTGCCTCGACGAAAATGATGTGGTGCCAGATAATAAAAGACAAGACATAAAACAATATCTCAAAGACACTCCCTATAGTAAATTGATTTTATATACGGATCCTCCGACTAAATGGTACTTGGGTAGCTAGTTTGTTGAGGTTTTGTTGAACAGCTAGTTGTGTTTTGTTGGGGTTTTGTTGAGTTTTTGTTGAACAGCTAGTTGGGTTTTGTTGAGGTTTTGTTGAACAGCTAGTTGGGTTTTGTTAAACAGCTAGTTGTTAAGTACTTGCCAGCTAGTTGGGTTTTGTTGAACAGCTAGTTGAACAGCTAGTTGCAACTAGTTTATCTCGCTATATTAAATGTTCGTGCTGATCGATCTTTCGCTCAAATTTATTATAGCGTCGACCTTGTGTATTTTATCTTACGAATATTTTGCTCTAAAAAATAAATTATATAGTCTTATAAAAATGGAGCTGTCTACTTTAGACTTGAGCACACCGGCGCCGCAAACGGAAAAACATAAAACTAGACTGTTGGGCGTAGTATCAGCTGGTGATTCTAAAAAGTATTTGGGTAAAGAATTTAGTCAGGGCGATATAGAAAACCTAGACGCGAACAAACAAGAAAAAATGTACAACCATTACGAGGCTCGACTAGGTAAAGAAATGATTACTAGTTTGGGTAACTGCATGCTGGGGATTTACTCGAGAGTTTTAGGCGCGAGTCTACCTATGATCAAACCCCTAGGTGTCAGTCTACGAGTAGACTCGGAAGACACACTCACCAAAGATCTAGAGGAAGATCCCGTTATATCTAGCTCGATAGCCAGCCTACTTTGTGAAGTTTATTACAACTACGGCGTTTGGTTGTCGCCGTTAGTAGGTGTCTTGATAACATCTAAACATTTAGTTATTAACAAAAATAATTCTCTTATAATAAAAGATGAGTCAACCAGAGAGCTCGAACCCTCTTCAACCAGAGACTCTAAAAGTCTCAAAAATACAGACGGTGACGACTAAAACTAAAAATCCCGATAGAGTAAAACAAGGCAAGGCATTAGCGGAACACAACAAAAAGAGAAAAGAACAAATTGTCAAGATGCAAAATATAGACGTAAAAACTACTCCTCCTTCTTCGTACGCGGCAGTTGGGACATGCTTTTGGACGTCGCTGGTGGTTGTAGCCCTAGGAGGACTCTATATATGGAGCCAAAAAAGCCCCACACCACCAAAACCTCAGCCAGCCCCGCCAACGGTCAAGAGCCCTCTTCAGCCAGAGACTCCTTCTTCTACACCTTCAAATTTTGTAGAAATGGAATAAAAAAATAAAAAAATATATATATAAATGGATACTAATAGCATCGTCAACAATCTTTATCACGCCGCTATCATCTCTATGTTAAGCGTGGGATTTACCATGTTTAGTAAAAAACTGTTGAAGATCAAACCGGCCGATCTCGACAAGTTGAGCGTGGAAGATGTAGCGAAACTAACGGCTATGATAAGCGGATCGATGTACGTAAAAACCTGGCTGGTATCGCAAAATATACTTCCACCAAATATTTTAAAACTTTAATTTGTTTATATAAATGGCTGAAGGTGGAGATTTTGAAGACGTAGAAGACTACGAGGAAGAAGAAGACAACGAGGAAGAAAATCTAGAATTTGACGACAACGAAACGGCGTTAGATCCAGCCGTTGTTCAAGCTCAAGTTCAAACCCGTGAAAATACCTTAGAACAAGCGAGACGTATGTTTATTAAGAATCCAATAGTCAAAAGTTTCTACGAAAGTCATGGGCAAAAACAATATGATATACTTCCACAATGGGAAAGTTTCGTAGTAAAAAATAACACGTTATTTTTTGAAAACGACAAAGTAGAAGTACAATTATCATACAAAGGCAAACCCGATACATTTTTAGCATTAAGTTCCATCGAAACAAGTACTAAGCACGGTCTAGATTTCATTAGAAGTGAATTAGGTTTTAAAGATTATAAAGTAAATCCATTTAGTAAAAAACAAAAAAAACTACTTAAAGAGAATACGGAGTCTATCCCGATACAAGATCTTCCAGAAGCGGCCGACGCTATAAGCGAAATTTTCGAAACTTTTGAACAAGAAACCAGTTTTATCGAAGAACGAGAAATTGGCTTACCCATGAGAGAGATCTTGGGTTTAAACAAAGCCCTTCAAACGACGAGAGGCAGCTTAGAACTAAATTTAGCGCGCCTCAGACAAGTCGAAGATGAGATAGTCTCAACCGAAGCAGCTATTGCTGAATCAACGGACGACGGTTCCACGGCAGAAATGAGAGAGAGATTAGAAGACTTAAGGTTGGAAAAATCGGCTAGATTAGAAGCCGCGTCTATCAACGCAAAAAAACTCAGAAGTCAGATGAGTCGGTTAAAAGAAACGATTACGAGGATTTTAGATAGCGACGAGACCTTGGGAGAAAAAATTAGAACGTTGTTTAGAGAACAAGGCGTGACCATAACGGCTATTTTGGCGGCGTTTAGTTTGGCTATCGGTTTGATAATAAAGAGCGTTTTGTCTGCCGGTGCGCCGGCGCTCGCACCTATACCTGCACCGCCCACACCACCGTCTAACGCCACCAACGTAAAAGAATGGATACAGTCGCAACTAAAACATCTGTCAAACGTGCTCGCTAAACTAGGCTCCAAGCTGCTCGACGCCTTGCCCGGAATTTTAGGCGGTATAGCGAGTTGGATATTTAACGTATTGAGCAAAACCGTCGGATGGTTGGGAGAACACGTGTGGACCCTTATAGTGGGAGTCGGAACTTTAATTTTTGTTTATTTACAAAAGCGCCTCTAAAAAAAAAAAGCCTTCTGTTAGCTAACAGAAGGCTTTTTTTTTTACCACAAGTCTAAAAGCAGGTATCCTATACCCGCTATGGCTAAAGTACCGACAATCAGCGAAGTTTTTTCGTACTCGTGAGGATCTCTCTGAACGTTTTCTTGTGTGGGTGTAGGGAAGGGTGGTGGCGTTGGTGTTGGTGAGGGTGCGGGTGCGGGTGGTGGTGTTGGTGTTGGCATAAGTGCGGGTGGGTCAACAGTTTGAGGTGTTGGTGCGGGCGTGGGTGGTGGTGCGGGCGTGGGTGGTGGCGTGGGCGTGGGCGCGGGCGCGGGTACGTTTGAGTTTATCTTTGAGTTTAATCCCAACGCCAACTCAGCGGTCGCAATCTGTATATTGTTGTTATATCCTTCGTGGGTTCCGACCCTCAATTGCATGTTCGAAGGCACGAGATATAATCCTTTTGCCAACACAAAGTTTAACGAACTCCTGGCGTATTGCAGCGAATCTTGAAATTGGGTTATAGATTCTTCCAGATCGGTCGGAGTTGCAATCAAACCTTCTACGATATTAACAAACTGGGTTTGGGCGTCCAAACCCGTGCCCGGAGTTAAAATACTAGTTTTTGTTTGCGCTTGAGAACCCAGCAGAGCGTAAACATACGCCCTGATAGATTCGTTTATTTTTTGTGTGCCGACGTCGGTAAAGTGAGTGGTGGGGTTTATAAAACGTTTCCACGCAGAGCCAACGGCGTCGTCTTGCGTCAAATTTGTCACCGTTTGAGAGCTGTAACGTCCAGATCCTCCTGGAGGTTGTGAGGGGCCAAACCCCATTTTAGTTCCTCCCGCGTATTTACCGTAACTAATCCCCAAGTCCGTGGTATCATAATCTCCCAAAGGTTTACCCCAAGCATAAGCCTGCCCCAATCCACCCGAGTAGAGATCTACCGTCTGTATCCAAGTATTTTTAGGATCCGTAGAATAAAATCTACACGCGTCGATATAAGCCCCGTGATCTACGTTGTTGTCTACGGCATTAAATACGTTATCGTTCGGGCTGGGACATTTGAGAAACTCTAATATTTTTCTAACGGTAAAATAAACGTGAAATCTGTATACGACGCTCGTCAGAGGATCGATAGAATTAATAAGATCCCAGCCTAAACCGGCTCCGGTGGTACTACACCAAATGGCAAAATTAAGTTGATTTTGATAAAACGTCATCGGTTGTGTTTTCCATCTGTTTATTACCTCGTCCGTTTTAACGAGGGGTAACTTATAGTCGGCGAGTAGATCTGGAAAAGTAGCTATAAAAAAACTGCGGTCAACCGAGTTAACTACTACTTCTAGACTCTTGAAATCTAAGTCCATTTTTATAGGTATTTTTTTTGTTTCTTTTTAAAAATGGCTAGCATCGCTATGATGATCGGAGGCGCAATAGTTAACGCTTTAGCTTTCACGGGATCCAACTTTTTATTTTCGAGCATGAAACAACAAAAACAAGACGAAGAGCGCAAGAGACACGACTTGGCTTTAGAAAAACTGACAACGGCAAAAAACAATTGGGAAAGAGCGAGGACAAAGTATCTCGATTGGTTAAACGATCGACTCAAAAAACAAGCAAAGGCTCAAAGGACTTTTGAAAGTATAGACGAGGCTCTCAGGGAATACAACTCGGTTACTCGCTCAAACGCACAAGTACCCGTGGGCCTGCAGCATGAGCCCACTCTGTCTGATTTTTACGCACCTAGCGAAGATCAAAAGACCGGCGAGTTGGTGTTTGTTTTGGGAGGAACTGCGTTGGTAGGTTTTTTAGTTTATAAGTTTGTTTAGTTAAGTTAAATGGAAACAAAGTTTAAAAAAGTGTATTACAGCCCCGCCGGTTATTGGAAGGGTGAAGGTGCGGTTGTAAAATTAGCTAAAAAAACGGGCGCGTCCAAAGAAGAAACCAGAAATTGGTTAAGAAAACAAGCGTTGTGGCAAATTTATTTACCACCTCCTACGCATATAAGCAGGCCTACGAGTTTAAACAAGTCCATGGCTGTGCCAAACGAAATGCATCAGATAGACTTGTTATTTTTACCTTACGATAAAGTCGGTAAACAAGAATACAAGTACGCTATGACGGTCGTAGACGTAGCCACGCGTTTTAAGGAGGCCGAACCTTTGACCAACAAGACGAGTACCCAAGTGGCCGACGCTTTAGCTCGAGTTTACGCTAGGTCACCTTTGACTTGGCCCAAGCTGTTAAAAGTAGACGGGGGTAAAGAATTTCACGGTGCTTTTAAAAAGCAACTGGAGGAGAAAAAAGTCACGATACAAGTGGGAGAACCGGGTAACCACAGAGCACAGGCAGTGGTCGAAAGATTTAACAGGACTTTAGCGGAGAGATTGTTCGGCCATCAATACGCTGCAGAGATTGTTAATCCGACAGAGAGATCGCGACTCTGGGTTAAACGATTGCCCGACGTGATTAAGGCGTTAAACAACGAAACCACCAGATTGATAGCGACGGAAGACTACGAGCCACTCACTCCCAAGCGAGCGATGCAAGAAACGCAAGTTCGTCAAATCAGTTCTTCTCCCTCAGAGGTAGAAAAAGAGTTGGTGAGAAAAGGCGATTTGTTTAGATATCTTTACGCACCCGGGGAGTTAGAGGGAGGAGAACGCAGGCGAGCGACCGATCCTATTTGGAGTCTCGAGGTGTTTAGTCTAGACCGCGCGATCAAAGTAGACAACCAGCCCACTCTTTACTATCTCAGAAAGGTCCCCGTCGAAGTTTCGTTAGTCAAGAGCTTCAGGTTGTGCCTCCGGACACTGAGTTACCTCCTAAATAAGATTTTTCTTACAGGTCTTTAATTATATAGTGACCAAAAGCTAGAGTAGTAGAACCGTTCGGGAGTATATACCGCTTTGTGTCTAACGGGCTCAACGACAGTTTTTTTTGAGTTATGGTGTGCAAGACGTGATTTTTTGATTCGATGCGCGTCATCTTATCGCTTCTCGACTCGTTTTTAAACACACAATCTCGATAGTGTTGATGTTTTAATGATTTACTCGTGACAGACTTTGTGACTCCTTTTGCTTTTTTGAGATTAGAGTCGGAGGTTAAAATTGAATACATCTTAGGTCTTATACACACAGCCTCGATAATTGGTTTCCCACCAAATTCGTCTTTAAATTTACCTATCACCTTTTTGTTGACGTGGTCGTACAAAGGGTGATCGGTGGGAAAGTTTGACAGGTCGTACGAGCCAGAGTCTTTTTCGAGATCTTCGTACACGTCGTCGGCGTAAACGATCAACAGCAGACTGTCTGTGTCTGTGTACATCAATCTAATATTATCGTCATATTTTGGTTTCAAGTTGTTGTAATAAAAATCATACATCAACGTTTTGCTTAAGTCTAATATGCTTACACCGCAGTAAATAGGTTTGTTTAATAAAGTCGTCGTTTTATATTTTTCTACAAAAGACAATTTACATTCTTCAAACGGTACGGTCGTTTTGTAGCTGGGTTTACCGACTATTTTTTCGTACATTTTTTGATCGATTTCGTTATCATCTCTGAGCAAGTACCCGTCTATTCTGTTTCGTACGTTTTCCATCGTCTTGCCAAACACGCTGTTGTTCATCAGTTTAAAAAAGTCTTTTTCAAAGTCCGACTTTGCGTGAGTTCTGAGTTGGGTGTTTTTGTCTATGTAAGATTTCATCCAAGGCGTTTGCGCAAACTTTAACACTCGGTGTACCTTTGTAAGTTTTAAACCTAGTTTTAGATACAACTGTAACGTTATGTAATGTAAAACGTATTTTTGTTTTGGATAGAGAGTACCCGTCAGCTTTTTGACGTTAGAACTGGGTTCAGTATTTAATAACTCGTTTTGATAATCTGACAACCACTCTTTAGGTATCTCTATGTTTTCAGGCGCGAGTGGATAATCAGCGTGTAGATCGTGAAGCTGTTCGGGGTAGTCTAAATCGACTTCGAGAAAGTATCCGGTGTTTGACTTTGTTCTTAGCGACGATATTTTTTCAGAGGTAAACGTTTTTGGTGAGACCCACTCAAAGTTTGAGCAAGGTAGGTGCTGACTCATAGCCCAACCATATAGATTGTTGGCGTCTAGATACAACAGGTAACTCGAGGGTTCGTCTGTGTTGTGGTCGGGTAGATATTTATTGTTGGATCGGTGATACCTCGTACCACCTACGCTAGATACCCCACCTCGTTTAGCTCGCTCAAAAAACAAGTGTTTGTCCACATCGGCCAACAACTCTAGCACAACGCCCGAGTGTTTTAACAACGCGTCCCACGACAGCCCCGGTGCCGTAAAATAATTCGCTGGGTCTAAGCCATAGTTGTCGATACACACTTCTCTAAAGTTTTCAAACACGCAGGCTAACAAAAACACATCCGTGGTCACGTATAAGTCGTGGTACTCGCCCAAGTTTTTGACGTTAAATTCGTTCCACACTTTTTGAGCTCGAGAGTAATCTTGTTGCGATACGTTAGAGTCTCTGAGAATGCTATAAAATTTGTCGATGCTTGGTAAGTCGGTCTCTTCAAACTTGTCAAACGAGTCTATGTACTCATATGGATAAACACCTTTTTGTAACAATAAGTCTACGCCAGAACAACCGAAGTGTTTTCTTAGTAAACCAAAAGAGTCTTTAGGACACGCGTTGACTAATTTTTCCAACGACGTTGCCATAAAATGAAACGAGTCTATAAATCGCAGTTGACCTAACGAAAAAGACACATAATTTTCCGAATTTTTAGCGATAACAAATAATTCATCTTCACTCTCAGGCACGGCCCGCATGATTAAGTGAGCGTCGTAGTTTTCCAAGTTGTGCAGTACGACCGGTATCGGAGTGTGGTCAGATTTAACTTGCATATTTAGATTGCAATAAGCATGCGCGGCACCTCTAAATGCGCCCGTGATGTGGCAGTGATCTCTGACCCTTTTAAAATTACTTATCCCTTTGTTACACTTGGTACAGACCTTTTCTTTTTTCCTTTTGTCACCGCATTTACAGTACTCGTTGGTTGGTTTTTTACATCGTGCGCACATTTCGAGAGATATTGGGTTACACTCTTTGTAACACCCCACGCATACCTCTCCTTTTTTTCTTCTTTCTTGAAGATCGCCGCACTTACAGAACTCGTCGCTTTTTCTTCCGTTGTTGGTTGGCTTTTTGCAATTTAAGCACATTGCGCTAGAGTTTGGTTTACACTCTTCCCCGCAATAACACACGTCTTCTCTTTTGATTATTTCTCGTTCCGTACAATCGCAATACTTGACGCTTCTTTTTCGATTGTCGACGGGCTTATTACAGTCTGTACACATTGGGCAAGAGCTTGGTTTACACTCTTCGCCGCAATGACATGCGTTTTTGCTTAGCCAAAAAGTTTTTTCGCAAATCCAACACTTTTTAGAGTTTTTATATTTGATTTTGTCCTCGTCTGTAAACGTCATTGGCTCTGGATTATCAAATATTAGATTTACATTTAACTTTTCGTCGAGTAAAGACTTAACAAAGTTTGTTGCGGCATCTATACCTCTGTATGTTTTCTGACTCATACACTTTCCATCGCACCTTATCACGGCGTATGAGTATCCGCTGGCTACGTGACGGTTAATTTTTCGAGTGTTCTTTGTTTCTGCGGTTGCGGGTATTTTTTCTAATATAGATTCAAAGTCCGCGTAAATGACAAACGGCGCTTTTTGTTTATGTTTGTAATTCTTAAATTTGAGTATTGGTTCTTCTAATACGATTTCGTCGTTTTCATCGACAACGGGTTTACCATCGTTGTCGATAAGGGGTTTACCTTTTTGTGGAAATACGACTCTAGAAGATTTAACGTCTATACCTCGACAGTCAACTGTGTGTTTGTCCAATCTAGCTTGAGAGTTAAAATGACACAAGCACCAACGACAAAAATATTTCTTGCCTTGATAACGCGTAACCCGGTTGCATAATTTATCAAAATCTTTTATCCAACAATAGTGAAAATTATCGTCTCTCGAAAACAACAATAAGTCAACCGGTGTTCCTTCGCGTACTGAGATGTATAAAGGAAACACGTCCGCATCCTCTTCGTAACCAAACACGTTTATCGACAAACTATTATGAGTTTCTACTCGCGATATATGATCGAGGGGAGTTGGAAAGTCTACGTTTGTAAAATTTAGTCCGTCGTCTGTGGTATAAATAATCGGTCTCTCTCTATGAATTTTATAATTGGGATTACTTTCGATTCGAGTTTTGACGTCGTCGGTATATTTACCCAAGGCTGCTCTTAACGACCACTTTAGACACTGGTCGTCTTTATTTTTTACGTTGACGATCGCTTTTTTATCTTTGAGATATTTTGGTAAATCTATGTAAGAGCTACCCCTAACTGGATTGTATCGGTTGATGTTGATGTAAAACTCGAGTATCTCGTCAAAGACCCAACCCGACCCCCTTTGTAAAAACTCGTCTACTTTTTTCTCCAAGTCACCGATTAGTTCTCTTAAAATTTGAGGGAGTTGAGATTTATTTAACAACGCTATCTGGTTGGTAGTGTGGTTAACTTTTACCGTTTCTTCCGTTCCGTCTGGTTTATCTTTATGATATTGGACTTTGATCACCAACTGAAATTTTAAGCTTCTGAGTTCTATCAATTCAGATTCGATTTTTTGTTTGATCATTGATTTGTGAGTGTCAAAAAACTTGATCAAATCTTTGTTGTAGAGCCTGGGTTTGAGTAACAAGTTTCTATAATGATTTCTAAATCTTCTAATTTCTCTAAAGTCGGCTTCTTCAAAAGATCCGGGTGATGCATGCGCTTTGATCGCATCGATGTAATCTTTATTTGTATAGCCCCTTTTACCCGTAGGTACGACTCGTAAACCATGCTTGACAGCGATTTGTCTGAGATCGTGGTGTCTCTTTTTATTTAAGTTTTTAAATTGAGCGTTATATTTTTTAACCGCGTCTATGTAAACTTTACGAGTCAACTTTGCAGTTTGATCGATTGTGAGGTTGTTAGTCTCAACGTAATCACGTAACGTAGCTTTATTCCACTTGTGGTATCCTATCACTAAAGTCATGTCTATATTTAATATATATATAAAAAAAAAAATCTCATTTTTATTAGAGGTAAGACCAACTCGAATTTTATATCTTTATAACTCGAATTTTATACTTAAAGCTTTTGGTTTTTGGTTTTTGGTTTTTGGTTTTTGGTTTTTGGTTTTTGGTTTTTGGTTTTTGGTTTTTGGTTTTGTCACATAAATATGTGACAAAAGTTAGACAAATTGGGTGTGGTCTAAGATCGCTATTACATATACTACTCCATGAAATAAGTTTTTTTGCACTGATCATGGACGTACTGGCCTATAGCACAGAGTGCGGGGCATAGCCATAGACTAGGGCTAACTCTGTGCATAGCACAGAGTGTACTCCAGTGCAGGGGCCATAGACTAGGAAAACCCGACCTAAATTCACAATGATAATTTCTTTTTGGCAATATAGCCCTACCTCTTAATCTTATGCAACAAGTTTAGAGCGCTATAAAGGCATACCATGTGACTTTAATAGCAGTTAAGAATCCCGTTACGGTTGTCGAACGATAGCCTCTTCTAGTCTTCTACCATAAATTTCCAACTTAAGTTTAACGTTACTTTTCAAAAAAAAATGACCCTGCTTAGCACTCTGCTTTTAACCAACAAATTCATCTAGTGGTACTACGTGTGATTATAACATTCACTTCACCGTACCTTGTCAAATGTCACGCTTGCATTAATCCTGCACAATATCCAAAGACTTTGGCCTAAATTACCGCCTCTCTGACTCGAAGTTGCTGCGGGGAGCCTTCTTTTGGTGAACTATTCCACATGTACGTCGGCGCGTCACACGTCGTACACGCGGCCGTGTTCCACATCAACCGGACCTCAGTAAGTACTGTAATCACGTGACTATTGCGACCAAAGACTGAATCAAGACACCTACGGTATACCAGGTTAGTTAGCACTCCAAATAAAGATGAAGGAAACATGAAGATATTGCAGAACATTCCTAAAATTAACGAATTTTATTAATTAATGATAAAATGTGACACAACGATTGTCGAAATTACCGTTAAGCACTCAACGGCTGAATACAAGTCTATGCTTTCAAGTTGTCTAGATCTAAAAATAGATACGTTGTAGAGCAAGGCCAACCATGGCCATATAAGGTAATACTGTAATACAAATAAGATGCAGATGAAATGCAAATGTTGTGTACTTCCTTCCAATCAGTGGAAGCCAGCAAAAAATGTTGATCAATGAGACAGTAAAAACCTTCACTTTCTCACAGCCTATTATACAAACAACACCGTATATGCCAACCGTATTTTTTCCGCCACCACCGAAATCCGTCCATTAAAACAAGTACAGGGGTCCAAAACGTTGTCATTTTCTCTTAATTTCTCTAGAATTTGTTCCATTTGTCTTCGGAAAAGTCCCTGAAATCATCATAGATATTACTTTCTGGTCTAAGTGGGTTTTGGAGGGTGTGATTTGGCGTGGGGCGGCCCGGGTTTTGCACGGTAAGCACAAAGTCCGGTGGGGACTTCGGTCAACGTGAACGACCAAACATCCTACTCAATCAATCAATCAATCAATCAATCAATTTATTTTCCACATATAAACGTTGCACAACAAACAAACACCACTTAATTTAGGATAAATGTGGAAGCCGAGGGGGTCCCTAGGAAGTGACGTGTACGTGCAACTGCGATCCCGTCTTCAGTGTCATTTTAGTATTGTTAATGCTACACTGTCTTTCACTATTGTTGGTAGTAAAAAAAAATCCCGAACCAAGTCCCCAATCATGGTTTACCATACCCAGGAGGGCAAAGAGGAAAATCACCCAAGTACCTTACTTTAGAAATATAAACGGTTATAAAAAGATCCTTAAGAATATTCTTATTTCCTATGAAATATAATTTATTTATCCCGTAACACGTAGTACATAATGATTATAGTTCATGTATATTATATTTGTACGTATTGCATTGAGTTTTGTTTTTTAAATCTTTAATTCAGCTGTACTTTCAGCCAGTCATTTGTTAGCTGTTTCGGCATTTCAGCCGAAACAGCTTTTGTTTTCGTAATTAGCTGTTTCGGCCTTTCAGCCGAAACAGCTTTTGTTTTCGTTAAAGTTTTTTTTTTTCTTTTTAGCTGTTTTGGTTTTTCACCGAAACAGCTTTTGTTTTCGTTAAAGTTTTTTTAGCTGTTTCGGTTTTTCACCGAAACAGCTTTTGTTTTCGTTAAAGTATTTTAGCTGTTTCGGCCTTTCAGCCGAAACAGCCTTTGTTTTCGTTAAATGTTTTTTTTTTTTTTTTTTTTTTGGCTTTTTCGCTAAAAAGCGAAAAAAGCCTTTCTTTTTCTTCTGTTCGTTTTATTTTTTCTTCTTCTTCTTCTTCTTCTTCTTCTTCTTGTTCTTGGCAATAAATCGCATAGACTTTGTACACGTTTCATTCTGGCGGTCACTTTTGTCATTGAACAGACTTCAATGTCATTGAAACTTTGCACATACTCAGAACTCATACTGAGCTAGTGCCTAAAACTCGGATGTCATCATGACGTCATCACGTGACACGTGACGTCATCTTAAACTTTTAATAATTTAATCTTTGAAAATCAATACAAAATCAACCGCGAATGACCGTAACTAGATGTTTGTGGGAATCGATAGAATAATTAAGGATCTTCATTTTATCTCGTGTGCGTAAAATCACGTGACCCTTCCTTCCGGTCCAAACCGGAAGTGACTTATAATTTGAAAGTGGAAAATGATTTGAACTTACTTTCAACGATGTTAGTCTCTAGCGGGGCTGCGCTCTCCAAAAAAGTGACCGGTAACATCATAAATCGTTTTAGCGCCCTCTAGCGGCAGGTTGAAAAATGTTTAAAATGAATAATCAGTTGATGTGTGTGGCGAAGTTTGTTCAAATCACTTTATAACTGATGTATATAATCAGCTTCATGATAGGAACAGGTTGACAGAAAGAAAAAAATATGACGTCACCAGACCGGAAGTTATAATGAAAATACCTCTTTTCCTTTAAAAATTCATAAAAAATTAACCCTGAGAGATATAATCTTGTTTTTTGCTCTAAAGGTTAATGTAAAAGTACTTCTCAAACTTCCCTGTGTTTTGTAGCAAAAGGCGAACTTGGACATACCCTGGGACACCCTTGAAATTTCATGTTTTATGTCCTTGATTGCAAGGCGCAAGTATACGTGTACATTGTATTGAGCGTACGTGTACATACGATGTCAGTACGCTCCATACATTGTACAATAGAGAAGGGAAGGCGGGACACTGGTATCCATTTGTACGGTGACATGTGAAACACGAGAGTCATCAACATAGGCCATGAGGAAGGGCGCCGCTTACGGCAGGTAGGTAAACGTTCCTTCGGCAACGCAAAACTACACGTGAATTATACCATATAATAGATGTACGCGAACTTTTGCACAAGTACTTTTAACAGAACACAAATTGGTATTCTCATCAAACTTAACCTCCGTAAATACTCTATAGTGCACTCGTACCTTGTGGACAGGCGTCGTGATGACGTCATCATGGGTCACGTGACTCGTCTTAAACGTGCAATAGATTTAATGTTTGAAAATTAATACAAAATCAACCGCGTATGATCGGAGCTTAAAGTTTGTGGGAATTGATATAATATTAAATCCAGGATCTTCATT